>OZ012738.1:248450986-249913486 GCA_963859935.3 Lathyrus sativus
CACCATGAAAGTTTCGAAGATGTATTGAATGATAAGTATTACCCAATAGCGTTGGAATTGGATTTCTCCTCATGAAGGTCTTGATTGCATTAAGGTCCACAAACCCCTCAAAACTAGGAAAAAGCAGCAACCCATAAATAAGCAAAGCAAATATTGTCTCAAAGGCAAACATGTCTTTATGATCGGCATAAAATTGGGCCTTCTTAATTAGGAAGTCCCTGAGAAAAGCGGAGGTCCCCCCTTTAGTGATCATATTGTTTTTGACATCGGATATCTTTAGACAAATGGCTTTAGCAATACCTCGTTCTTTAGGGTCTTCCTCCAAGAAAGGGAATGGAGACTTATCCAAGATAGGTAATCCCACCAACTGAGAGTACTCTTCTAAGGTAGGTAAAAAGCTGATAATCTGGAAAGGTGAAGTAGTGATAGTCTGGATCATAAAACTGTAGCAAAGTCACAAGAAGTCCTTCGTTTACTTGAATCTTCAACAAAGACAATAGCCTTCCATATCTGTTTTGGAACTTTTCTTGATCTTGAACCAAATCTCTTAGCTTCTCTAGGACTTCCAAATTAAAACCCTTAAAAGTAAATTTCAAAGTATTCCTTCTAGAGTGATCCATGGTATCCTGCAATGTTCATAAATAGAGTTTGAATTCCATGAAATCTTAATGCGATATGATGTTTTATGAATGCAATGCATGAAAACACACAAAGTCCTAGGTTAAAGGAACGTGGAGTTAAGGTCTACCCATCCCCAAAAGGAGTGTACTATAGGTTAATTGTACCTGCAGAACAAGGTTCTAAAAAGTGCCCAAAGTCATCAGCCCATCTTTCGGATATTATCAACCTTCCGATTGACTCGGGGGTTAATAATATTCTCAAGAGAACCTCTTTTGAGTGTAGTATCGCATAGCAACCATTGTAGGACTACTCCCACATAGTTCCCGCACTACGTCCTAAATAAGGCCGAGGTGGTGTAAAGGTACTACGGTTCCCAATATCACAGACTCCAATCGACCATGGAAAAAGTTTTCACGATTACCCGTTCAACCGAACCATTTTCGAAAAGGTCTCAACTGAGCGGTGATTCTCGAATCAGCTTGGTCGGGATTCAACTCCCTATAAGCCTCATCGAATATATCCCCATCCTATAATAATGTCACTAGTCCGGGCGTAGGACTTATCTCACAACACAAGGAACCATCCCAAAATCAGAGTACAATATATACATGTAAATGAATAGTAAAGCAAATAGTAATAAATATGAACAAGTTAGGGATAACCCTCAAAAGTTTAGAATTCTCCCCAGTGAAGTCGCCATTTTCTGTTGCGGTGGAAATAGGATCACAAACTATTAATGAGTTTGAATCGCAATTCAATTCACAACCGCTCTTTGATTTATCCGAAGGAAAAGGTCAAAAGAGGGAAAACCTATTTTGCATCGTAAACACAATGCGGGGAAAGATCTAGGGTTCGGGGGTTGGTTAAATTTAGGGAAGGTATTAGCACCCTAAATTTCTGTAGTACTCTACAGGAACCTTTTGTTCAGATGTTTACTATTTTGCTTTATTTATTTGCTTAAGGTATATGTACAAGGGATTAAAAGTGAGAAAAGAGACCTAAGGGGTTAGTTCTAAGTTTACTCGGCAAGACATCGCATCTTGTGCCTACGTATCCTTACGGGAGTGGAATCAGAGTAATCGTAGTTCCCCTCAATAGGGAGGTTAGAAACTTCTTGACTGTGGTCAAGGTCTCAAGGGGAATAAATGCATCTTAAGGACACGCTTACGTGGAGTGTAGAAACTCCAAATCTCTACGTTGAAATGTTAAGTTGTAATTAGGGTTAAATTAGGGATTCCACGGCGGGAAACCCTAAAATGAGCGCGGCGGCTCTTTGACCTAATGCTAGGGGTAAAATTGTAATTTTGCCTGCGGCGAGGCATTTGTGAAAATTAGGGTTTGTAGTTTGTAGTTTTGAGGATTTGAAATTGAATGTGTGAAGTTTTACGGACTATTGGCGCGGCGGCCAAACAGTTAGACCTAACCTTCGGATGTGTGCAATGTGACAGAAATAATGGTAAACGCGTGAGATAATTGAATCATGCAAACAGAGAGATAATGTCATAATTTAAACCATGCAAGCAGAAATTTAAAGGCAGAATTTAAAGAGCGATTGTTAAGTTCGCGAGGTTACATGAGAGGAGCAGATACAATATGATAATGAAATTTGAATTGAACAATAATAAAATAAAATAAATAACGGTTCTAGTTATTATTTAAAAAAAAAGATTTTAGTTATTATTTTAAATTTATCTAAAAAAAAGTTTTTCTTAAAAATAATAGGTTTTCATATTAATTTGGAAAAGATGTTAATGTTATTTATTTTAAAAAATAGATTTTTATATTATAACAAGTTTTAATAAATTAATGATAACAATAATAATAATAATGGTAATAATAATGATAATAATGATAATAATAATAAATAATGATAATAATAATACTAATAATACTAATAATAATAATAATAATAATAATAATAATAATAAAGCAATAATGAATTTTAAATGTGCCAAATAACCCAACAATGTTGCTAACGCAGAAATGCGCTCATCGCAACCAGATCTAAATCGGACGAAACAAAATTTATCGCAAAGAAAAAGAAATTAAGCAAAAAATAGTATTATTGCTCACACAAAAATGCGATCATCGCAACCAGATCGAACTAACACAAATGTCACGCGTCATGCACACAAATGTGCAAACATCGTATCGACATAATTCGATCAAAAATTTTATATATATAAACTCTAACAATTTAAAAATTATATATATATATATATATATAAACGTAACAGTAATAGATAAAGAAAAAGAAATAACGGTAATAGATGAAGAAAAAGAAATAACGGTAAAAGATGAAGAAAAAGAAATAACGGTAAAAGATGAAGAAAAAGAAACAACAGTAATAGATGAAGGAAAAGAAATAACGGTAAACGATGAAGAAAAAGAAACAATAGTAATGGATGAAGAAGAAAACTAAATAACGGCAAACGGCACTCACTCCTCTTAGGTTTTTTCATTCTCCCCCTTTTTTCTAACAAGGCAACACATGTATATATAGGGAACAAATTAGGGTTAACACCAAATTGTCAATAATGTCCCTAAAGCCCATTTTAAAGCCCAAACTAAATAATTAGTTAAGAAAAAATAAAATTTAAATAATTTAAAATAATTAAAATAAACTTAAAATAAAAACTAATAATCCTATTGATTCCTAAAATCAAAAATATTATAAAAAGAACAAAATTTTTTTCAATATTTTTTATTTTATGATTTTTTGGATATTTTTATGAATAATTTAGAAAAAAGTGAAAAAAATAATATTTTAAAAAATGATTTAATTAAAATACGAAAATAATAATTAAATAATAATAAAAAACTATTTTTGTTATTTTTTTAATGAAAGATAGAAAAATTTAGAGTAAAAATAATAAAAAACAAAAAAGTGACAAAGGTGAGATTCCAACTCTCAACCTCTCACACTCATAACTCCTTACACATGTCCTCCTGCCAATTGTGCCATTTTTACTTTTTGGAAAAAAATGCATGCCATATGATATTTACCTGCAAAAAGTCAAACGACTACACAAATTTGTTAGTAATTGATTAAATGCAATAAAAATGCAATGAAATGCGACGACAAATCTTAGGGCAAAATTTGGGGTATTACAACAATAAAGCAGTAAAATGCATGGATGCAGCAATACAAGCGCCATCTAGAGGAGGATGAACTCGAGCAGCCATGTCGCGCCATCTCTGCGCATACTCTTTGAAGCTCTCGCCCTTCTTCTGGGACAACCCCTGCAATTGGACCCGGTTGGGTGCCAAGTCACTGTTGTACTTATAGTGAGCCACAAATGCTTCAGCCAGCTGCTTCCACGTCTTTATCTGAGTTGGTTCCAATCCCATATACCACTCAAGGGAAGGACCAGACAAGCTATCTTGAAAGAAATGCATTAGCATCCTCTCATCACTTGAATACGCCGACATCCTTCTGTAGTATGACCGCACGTGCACTTTTGGACAGGTGTCCCCCTTATACTTGTCGAATGTGGGAGCTTTGAATTTTATTGGTACCCTCAGGCCAGGCACCAGACCCATTGTTGTCATATCTAAGCCAACAGCACTTTGGTTTACGACCCCCTTCATCTGCTCCTCGAGCATCCGGATTCTCTGAGAGTCATCCATAAGACCTTCGAACCCTCCACCGGAGAAAGCATCCTCTTGCTGATCTTCTTGCCAATTACTGTTCCCAACTCCGTATCCATCGTACCCGTTGTTACGGCCAACTCTAGCCTGATTCATTACCGGGCCTCGCCCCCTGTTACCGTACCCCGGAGCGACCCCAGCAGGTCCAAAAGCCATTAACCCAGTGCCATTTCCATTTCCGAATCCGCCATAACCCTGATTAGTCATACCAAATCCGTCCTGTCCGAAGCCTTGAGCGTTGAAGCCGTACTTCCCAGCATGATCAAACCCCTGGTCATTGAAGCCAAATCCATTATTACTGAAGCCATTACCTCCCATATTATCTCCCAGGTTGACATCTCCGAGCCCAACGTTGTTGACGACAGTCTCGTTCCCAATTCCAACGTTACCGTTCCCGGCGGCAGCGCCGTTGTTCACATTGACAGCAGGTACGTTTACTACAGGTGGAGCCACTGGTGTGGGAGTACCATCCCCGTGAATAGTGTCGACTCGCACAGACTGATGATCCTCATTTCCGTGCCCAGCATTTCTTACCAACAGAGGCTGCACCAAAGCTTGCAAATTCTCCTGCCCTTTCGCAATGGTCTCCATTGTCTGCATGAAGAGCGCCAGCTTCTCACGCATGTCTTGCATTTCATTCTGCATCTGATCCATAATTCTTCGGCAGTTGGTACGAGTGGAGTATCGGTGCGGGCGCTGACTTTTAATCCTGAAAAGACCTGGTATAGTGCAAGAAATAAGATACCGTTCAATAATCACCTGTAATGCAATATGAATGGGAATGCAATGCAATATGTGTCTGTGCATTAGGGAATATCATTCCCCGATTCTAGTGTGAATGTGCCAGTGCGGTGACAGTGACAGCAATACGGTGATTGGAGCCGAATCATAGAAAACACCTCATATATTGCAGAGAAATCCATTAAGCCAATAATACAATATCACTGAGTGTACAATAAGAAGGCATGACCTCAACCAACAATCCTGGTGATGGTCAGCGCTATGCAAATAAAGCAGACACGTTAATACATGAAACAGTCAAGTACACTCATAAGCCTGGTACTCTTCTAGTAACTTCTTAGTCTCTGGATGACTTGGTTGGGTAAGCAGACCCTCAACAAGTTGATTTCTTCGCTTGAGAACGCGTCGCACGTCACCAGCGGTTTCCTCCCATGCCCCTTCTCCGAAGCGATCCTCTAGCTTCCGCTTCTGTGACACAGCTTCTTTCTTGCCCTCAATGGCCTTGTTCAATGCATTCTGGAGACTATATCTGGCCATTACCTCCTCTTCATGCTTCTTAATGCTAGCCTTTAACCGCTCTTCGAGTTCAGAAATTTGCTGCTTCAATTTGTCTTCCCTCTTTTTGTTGTTGGTTAGCGTAGCATTCCACGTCTTGTTACAAGAAGAGATTTCCCGGTGAGCGGCATCGAGTGCTTTCTTTTTGGACTCCAACATGTCATGAGAGCTTTTGAACTCTTTCCCCAGGCGTTCACGCTTCTTTTTCTCTTCGGTCAATTCAGCACCTAGCCTGTTTACTAACTCGATCTGCTGTTGGAAAGCATGCACAACCTTGTTCTTCTCACTACGCATCTGAGCCAGTTCCTTCTCTAACCCTACATTGATCTTCATCAAGGCTTCTTTTTATTTTACAACTTGCTCGTAGGCCTCCCTAGTAACAGTAGTTGGTTCTTCCACTGGAATATGAACAGGGACTGGTGCAGCTGGAAATGGCATCAGCAACTGCCTTGCTCTCTCCTGGATCCAAACTTTGTAGGGTGCATAAGCCTGACAATCATTCTTCCCTAACAGGGGTTTCCCTCTTCTGTTGATACGCATCCAAGCATGCTGAAGCTTAGCTAGTAACTCTCCATTCAAATTGCCAGTGAAGTACAGAGATTCTTGTACTTCTTCCTCCTTGGGTGGGTTCTTCAACGCGTATCCAAACTGGCGAACAAACAGGGACGGGTTGTAATTGATACACCCTTTTCTTCCTATCAAAGGAACATTAGGATACCCAGAACAACTGAAAATAAGCTCAGACCCCAACAAGTCTCCGTCAAACCACTCAATGTCTTCAGAAGATAGCCTCATCAGGCGCTCTGGCCAGTCAGCCGTAGTTGCACTATCCACAAAAGGTCCCTTCAGGGGAAGATGGCTCTTAAACCACATATACAACAAAGGCACACAACAAGAGACGTTCTTGCCTCTCCTGTTCTCATTTCTGTAGTGCATCGAATGGTAGAAGTCCCCGATCAATGTGGGTACAGGGTTTCCAGCAGCAAACAAATGAAATGCATCCATGTCCACGAAGTTCGGGAAATTGGGAAACAACACTATCCCATAAATGCATAGAGCCAAAACAGCGTTAAAGACTACCCAACATCCATTCTTGGCGTATTCTTGAGCCTTACCAATCAGAAACTGGAGAGAGAAACCTGGAACCCCGCGCCAAGAAGTCATCAACAGCTCAGAAGCATTCATGTGCAATGCCTTAGCCAAGTCCTCCAACTTGGGCTCAGCGGCAGAGTGAATAAAAGGAACTTTATTCTGTACTGGCAGCTCAGTAAACTCTACATACTCTTCAATGGTGGGCCCTAAAATAAAGTCCGCAAACGTGAAACATCTCAACGCAGGGTCATAGAATTGCATCAGTGTGTACAGCCCATTCAGTTCATCATCAGTTGATTTGCGAACCAATCTCAACAGCCGTCCGTAACTCTGTCTGAAGCTTCTACGGACATCCTCATCAGCAAGTGAAATCAGACCCAGGAGGGGAGTAATATCAGGAATAGGTAACTTGTAGGCAACTGTCATCCTCAAACTAGCCATGATGAATACTCAGAAGTCCGGACACTAGAACCAGGGAATATGCAAATGCACCTGCAGCACAGACACACGTTAATGGAATGCAATGATAATGGTTATGCAAACAATGCAATGCAAGTAACATGCAACAGGGACCAAATGCCGTAGCTGAGAAGCCTGAACCATATCAAAAGTCTCAGATAGACCCTCCAGAATTCCTCAAACCCTGGTCTCAGATAGACCCAATACAAAGCTCCCACACTGGTCTCTGATAGACCCCACAACATAACTCTGACTGGTCTCTGATAGACCTCATATCATAACTCCAACTGGTCTCTGACAGACCTCAAAACTATCCATAAATACCCAGGATCTCAGATCAAGAAATAACCGGTATCTGAAAGTCTAGTTACCTGCATAACCCCAAAACCCTCTCACAGGTAGGTGTCCTAGTAACTGACAAAAGTATGGCATCCTATGCGGTCGTCGGCGTCACAGACTTTCAGGGTTGATGATACGATTCCCAGAAGGAGTGGCATCATCAAATCCTGAAGAGGCCTCACTTAGCCAACTTCCAAATGATCGGTTCCTAGAGTCGACAATCCAACTAACCAGCAACCCAAGCCGCCCAAAGGGCAGGACAGGAGGCCAACCAGAAGAACCTCGTCTGAGTGTGGATTTCGCGGGACACTAGGACATGCAAAGCACGTGCATGCCGACTAATTTCCACTCTAATTCTAGGTGCACTCAAGCCCAGGTCCGGCTTATCTCTCAATCATAAAACACCCGTCACACCCCAATACAACAATAATAAAAATAATATAATGTCAAAAGTAAATGACGAAAATATAAATCCATACAAAATCCTCGACGGGAAAAAAAGCGCTAGGATTGACTCTCTTGAGGGACGTTGGATCCCAAATGCATAAGGAACTATCGCAGTCCTTAGCAGCCAGGGGACGTTGGATCCCCAGCAGAGTCGCCAGCTGTCGCTACTGCGAAAATCGGCGCCGGCTGAACAGAAGAGTCGCCACCGTGCATTATTTATCCCAAAGGGGGGAAAGGAAACGCTCAGAGTAAACCTACCGCAAAGATAGGAAAGGAATGGTCATCACAACCAAATCCTGGATTCGGGAGCCGGTTATGCAAGGGGAAGGTATTAGCACCCCTCACGTCCGTCGTACTCGACGGGATCCACGCTTGTTTTCTGGTACGGATTGTTATTTCTATCTAAACTAAGGATTAAGGGTTAAAAAGAAAGAAAGGGACTCGGCAAAGTATCGCACTTTATGCCTACGTATTCCCGTCTGGAACGAGAAATCAGAGTCAACGTAGTTCGCCTACCTACGGGAAAGGAGGGGAAGGTTGCTCGCTAGGATATCGCATCCTATGCCTACGTACTTTCATACAACATGAAAGATCAGAGCAAACGTAGTTCGGGCCACGTACGACACAAGTCTGTCTTGATTGTTTTTAGTCCTTCTGAAAAAGGGTTTTCTCCTGATTATGGTCCAAGCGGACAAAAATGACGTTTTGATGAGTTCACATTCTTTTACGGAAGAAGTGGCTTTTATTGTGTTTGAAATCTTATTGTGCTTTTCTGTTTGTTTTGAGAAAGAAGAGACAGAACTCTACCCTATGGTTGAAAAGGGAGTCAAACTAACCTAATGTTATCATGCATGGGTTAAGACCTAATGTCTATCATGTTCCTCTCTTGCGCAGAGAGAAACAGAGATCCTAAGGGATAAACGGAAGCAGAAACAACAGATATATACAATAAAGCAGTAAAATGCATGGATGCAGCAATACAAGCGAGGCAAGGGAGTCCCACTCAACCTCGAACCTAGAAAACAACAGGCAAAAGTGAACAAGGTTCACTTTCAACCTAACAGGTTAAACAGCAAGCAATATAGTCAGGGAAATTCACACAATACATCAAAAATAATAAACAGCAAGGATCTTCACCAACTTCTGTCTTCAAGTCATCTCCAAACAGCTACAAGCTTCAAGCAAGCGTCAGTCTTCATCTTCACAGCCTCCAAGCAAGGTCTTTGTCTTCAATCTTCAGGGCTTTTCTTCAAGTCTCACTCTCCAAGATGAGGAACAGTTAAGAGGATGAACTGGGGTGTTAAGCAGTTAGTTGACCACCAAAGGTGGCAAACAGACTGCTAACAACACATAGAATGTTTCTCTCAAGAGTTCTATCTCTTAGACACTATCACCAAGCCTTCCAAAGGAAGGGGGTGAATGTCTTAGAGAGACTCTGCATCATAGAGAGGGATGGAGGCAACCAAGACCTTCCATGTTTGTGAATCAAGTTTTCTACTCTAGAGTTCTGCCTAACTCCTAGATCCTATAACCTTCAACATCTGCCAGCAAGAGATACTCTTCATCCACTCTTGAAATGGGTCTTCATTCCTTTAGTCTTCAATGGGCTTCATCAGCACAGTCTTCAGCTCAAACCCTAACCCCAAGCAGGCCCAATACCCCACACATTCAAATGATAACCCTAGAGAGGGCACACCACACAATCAAGCAAGTACAAGCAATATACTAATAGTAATAGTAAAATAAGGGAAACCTAGTATTTTCTAAGGGATCTATTATCTACCCATAATACCCCTATAGTCCCATACCCCAAAATTCAAACTACAACTCCTAAAAGAAATGATTTACTACACCTATGTTATCTCTAAACCCTAGTTTTGATTCTCCTAATCACACCTAAACAAACCATCTAAAATTAAGTCCTAAAATCATGAATTAAATTTCATATGAAGATTAAAGTCCTAAATGAAGTACTCTAAAAAGAATGGGTCCAAAATGTACAAGGATTTATCTAAACTAAAATCAACAATATCAAGTATTAAACTAAACATCATTTACAACCTATTTAAAAGAAAAATATACTAAAAATGCAAAAATAAAATA
Organism: Lathyrus sativus; assembly: GCA_963859935.3. Lineage (NCBI taxonomy): Eukaryota > Viridiplantae > Streptophyta > Magnoliopsida > Fabales > Fabaceae > Lathyrus > Lathyrus sativus. Next base: position 248,460,995 of record OZ012738.1, read on the forward strand.
AAATGCTAATTTTATTATATGACAATTTGCTTAACAGAATTATGAAAAGGATGCAAAAACAACCATTTAAAAATATGAAATTTTCAATTTGTTATGATTTTCCAAAGAATTAAAAAAAATGGAATGAAATTAACATGAATTAAATTTGGTAGGGGTGCAGTTAGTGATTATTTGCGTTGAAACATGAATAATGGGCCCAGACTGGGGGTGCGCATAGCAAGGCACGTCTTGGCCCAGTTGATCAGAAAAAAACACAAAAAGAAATAAACCAAAAACGGTGCAATTAGTAAGAATATTAGTTCAATTCTCGTTGGGCCTTGAAAGTAGGGGTGTGATCAGCAATGGTTTCTTAAGCCCAGGAGTCAAGTTAAATGAAACGCATCGTTTGCTGTGTGACATTTCCCTCCGTTTTCCAATTAAATTCCAGCCCTTAGATCGTGTTGAGAGTCAAAGTCTAACCCCAAGATCCACGGTCCTCCTTCATCTTCTTCCTCATGAAACCCTAAAACCAGAAAATTCTCTCCCATGCAACCACCTTCTCCATCTATGTTCTCCATCAATTCTTAATGAAATTTCATCATTCAAAAATCAAAAATGCTCTGCATCTCTCCCTCTACACAACCATAGTCTTGGTTTTCTCTAAAACTCACCCCAGCACCAAACCCGATAGGTATAAACCTAGGGCACACTGAACTATCACTGTCATGCACCTTAATGATTCTTGCTAAATCTTGCACTAATGCATTCTACATGCTATGCTGATCATTCTAAGCTATCTAGCTAAGATTATCATGCCATAACATAAGTGTTCTAAGCCAAAACAATTTTGTTACTTCAATGGTGAACTCCATGAAATGTTCTCAAATTCATCAGAAACATTCATCTAACCATTCCTAACCGTTCTAACCTAATGATTCTTCATCATGCTAACTAATTCTAACCAATTCGAAGAAAACACTAACCTGGTTTAAAGTTGAAAACAGATGGAGGAAATCACCACTTCAAGCTCAGCAATGCTCCAATGGCAATCAATTAACCAAGATCTTGATTCTGTATGCAGTAGTTCTTGCTCAAACCCCTTGGATTCTTGTAACCACTTCCTTTTGCAATTTGGATGATGCACTTGGATAACACGAATTCTATTTCAATTAAGCCAGATCTTGATGGAAACTTGATCTATGATAGATGTAGATGATGATAGGATCAAGAATTGTGGAGAATGATGAAGATTTGATAGAGTTTGGAATGAATTTGCAAGATTGAAGAATGAGATGCAATTATGAGTTTCAACCAAAATGAATCACCAACCCTTGAATGGATCCACCCTACTCAATATATAGATGCTCACAGACCTTTCTAGAACTTGATAGAAACTTCTTGTGCACAATTCCCTTGTGGATTTGGATATGTTACTTCCTTTGTAAGCCAACTAGTATAACTTCCAAACTTTGAACTAAACTCAAAAATCCACTTTTGCAAATGTTCTTAAAACATTTTTTTCAATCAAAATGACCTATAATTTCATCCCATTTGGCCATGTTATGAAAAAAATCCATTTTTAGGTCACTTTTATTCATTAAATTCACCTTTTAAATGACCAAATTTGAAACCTTGAGCTATGAGCATCTCCAAACTTTCATGATCACTTTTCTAGACTCAAAATGTCATTTGGAGCAAGTTTTATGTTGTGAAGTTTTTCATTTGAAGCTTCCTTATATGAGTTTTGGGCATAGGCTTGAAATGACCTGTAATTCTCAAATGACCAAAATACCCTTTGCTTGCCAAAGTCATAAGTAGAGTTCCACAAATCAGATGAAGGCATACCATACCTTTATAGAAAGCTAAGACAATGAGAAACAACTCTTATGTTGACCAGAAATTCATTTGAAATCTCCTTTAGGGGTAAAAGTTGCTTGGAAGACAAGTAACTTTCAAAGACAAAATTTCAGAGGCCTCAGATGACCTGTAACTTGCAAGGACCATAACTTGAGTTCTATAAATATCCTTGATGTCTTCCACCGCTCAAATTAAAGGTCTTGAGATCCTATACAAGTTTCATGTTGGCTAAGTATCCATTTGAAGCTTGCAATTTGAATTATCTTGCTGGGAAGTTTGCCCTAAATCAGGGGATTTTACACAAAAACCCTAATTTAGAAACTCCTCTTCTTCTTGATTTCTCTTGATTTCTTCTTGGCACAACACCACATCCTTAAATACATGTCAAATGATGAACCCCACATCTCTCAAATAGCCCTTGATGCCTTTCAATCAATCATTTGACCTAGGGTTGACCTAGGGTTGACCCAGATGAAACCCTAGTTGACTGTCTTCAACTGCATCTCTTGTGATCACATCAATGACTGGTCTCACTTTCAAAATGACTCTCCATGTCTTCCATGATGTCTATATACCCTCCATGGCCTCAATTCATGACTCACAACTTCTTTGATGATCTTCAAATACCCTCAAGATAGGGGATAGATCCACTGCTTGGTCCACTAACTTCTTAGATTTCATTTTCTTTCTGATGAATTGGATGTGCTTGAATTTGAACAATAACCTCTTGATAGGCTCATAGAGATGAGAATAGTACTTGGTCCCTTGTTGGATGACTTGCCCATGCTATACTATGCAAATGAATGAATTATGTACATGACCTAATATGCAAATGCTAATGCAATTGAAACATAAACCAAGTGAAGTAGGTTGAGCAAATTTTAGGGTGCAACAGCAAGGAGTTCAATACCTCATGGGGATTTCAAATGTTTAAGAAATGAATCAATCACAATGCTTACAAGCCAAAAAGTTGAAATTCAAATTCAAGTACACAAGGAAGCTAACAAGTCAAGTTCACATTAATTTCAAATTAAACTAAAAAAGAATGAAATCCAAGTTTGAAATGAAGAATGAGAGATAGGAGGGTGAAAACCCTAAAATGAGTTACAATTTTCTCATAATGCAAAGTTTGTCTAAAATAAGAATTTTAAAATTCTTTAAACATCATATGAGAATACACATTAAAAAAAATTTTAGCAAAAAGAATCATTCAAAAATGATTAAAAATGGAGAAGTTATGTTAATTTGAAAATTTAATAAAATTTAAATAAACAAGTCACTAAAAATAAGGAAATGTCTCACCCAAGGCTTGAACTCAAGACCTTGGGGTCATAGACACAAAACAACACCAACTCAACCACTTCACGCGTGTGATAAATGGGTGGAAAGAGAAGAAGAAATGGTAAAATCATGAAAAAAACCATAGAAATTAAGCAAAAATGCCCTCGCTGAGGGTCGAACACGAGTTTACAAGGCACGAAAAGTTCTTAAAGGCAAGGAAATAACCACTGGGGTGAAGATACATCCATTGTATCAAGCCATCCCAGTTTCATAAGTACCTAACAAGGCGCATATTCTGGGCATTGGCAAGGTAAGTTAAGTGGAAACAATCATGAAAACAATTTCATTCAAACTCTTTCAATTCTTAATCAATTTTCACAAAATTAAAGTCAACCATGCTTGTTTTTTCATGAGGATCATGATGGTGCCAACCAAAATTTCAAATAATCCACACACATAAAAACTTGAATGCTTATGAAATTGGAAGCTTTGAAATGCATTTTGAGTTTTAATGATCAAAACTGATGCATTTAAAGACATGTAATGGTTTGAGCAAATCCCAAATATGATATAGGATAAGTTCTAAAAGGATCCTTGTTCTAATAACATCAAAGCAAAAGTTGGTATGTGGGTTGCAATGAATCTTGAATTGAACATAGTTTAAAAATGACCAAAACATGAAGCCAAATAAAGATCAAATTGCCAAAGGTTTCACACAAAAATAAATTGAAACTGAATTCCAACAAACCCTTTGATGAACTGTTAATTTGGAGATTGTGAATTTCAAAAAAGTTGTCAAGTCCCAGTTGTGGTCCAAGCTATGATTATCAAATTGTGTTAGTAACATGTTGCTTGAAATGGATTATATCTAAGCAAAAACAAATGTCTTAGGATAAACAACCTTCTATCAAACCATGTTGTGATAGACCATGAATTCCCAAATACAAAATGTAATGGTTAAAACAAACTTTAATGATAACAAAGTTAACAAACTTTAAGATAAAAACTGACAATGTACAATCAACGTAACCACTTAATCACAAAACATCCTACAAACATGCACCCAAATACATACCAATGCAACAATTAATACCAAGAGGTTTTCCATGACAACAAACTAAAACAGATCCCAAACATGGTAATCCTCTACATCAGGCATCAACCAAAGTATGGAACTTAAACAAAGTTATATATATATATATATATATATATATATATATATATATATATATATATATATATATATATATATATATATATATATATATATATATATATATATATATATATATATATATATATATATATATATATATATATATATATATATATATATATATATATATATATATATATATATATATATATATATATATATATATATATATATATATATATATATATATATATATATATATATATATATATATATATATATATATATATATATATATATATATATATATATATATATATATATATATATATATATATATATATATATATATATATATATATATATATATATATATATATATATATATATATATATATATATATATATATATATATATATATATATATATATTCGAGATTTTACAATTTTTTTGGGTTAAATGACCTTGTGATGGTTACTAATACCCGAGTTGCAATTATTTTATGGAACACACAGATCATTCACTTATATTCATCGGTCCCTCACTTAGCGTATGCTTTGGCTGGAGCTGACTGTTAGGATAAACTACTAAGGACTTACTATGAACATTATTATTAAGGCCATGGTACATGGGGTATCAGCGTCGATTTTTACATTCGCGAAGCCTAAGTTGTTAAAATGATACCGATGTTTCAAAAAAAGGTTTTTCCAAGTCATCTGCATCCTAACTTGAACTTGCCTCAAAGCCTAAAAATTTCAGGATAGTACACTTTTTGTCAATAAAATTTTTGTTGAGGCTAAGGAATGAAGGAATAAGGGTATACTACAAATGACTCGTCAAGCACATGTGTATTCTAAAAACGAAAAAAATTAAGAGAAATAAACTAAAAATAAACTAAAAAGTGATAAAAGAAAAGAAAATGCGAGAAAAATAAATAAAGTCTCCTCCCACACTTAAACCGAAAATTCTCCCAAATGTTTCGAAATAAGATAGGGATGAGTTACCTGAAGGTCCAAAGGGATGCTACTGGTGTTGTCGCCAGCGTCCAGTGAGTACCTGGGGTGACGAGATCTACTGCGACGACAATCGCTCTGAGAACTGCTGCTATTAACTGCTATTGTATGGTAGTGAGAAAGTTATCCCATCTTTCCTCTCTGGCTAACTACTCGTGCCACATCTTCTCAGAGATATAGAAACCGGGAGTGGTACCTGCAGAATGGTGAGAAGAAGACGGTGCAATGTGTACGGCTGATACATGGTGGGGTGACATAGGATGATCGGGAGACTGCTCTCTCCGGTCATACTCGTCATCGGTGGCATCGCCGTCACCAATAGGAATATTATGAGGTAATGGACCCGTAACAGGTGGAGCATCTAAATCGTAGGTCCAGTTCCTCGCGATACGCACATCAGTACGTCTAGTGCAAGGCAAAACAATAGATAGGATAGCTTTCCCATGGATCATGAGCTCAAAGCCCCCTTCCTTCCTTACCTTGCATAATTTCATGTCTTTTAAGAATTTAAATTAATTGTGCGAGGCGGAAGAGGTGCTAGGTGGCTATCTCGGCATCGAGGTCCATAGCCTTTGCGATAGATGTAATTAGTCCTCCGAAGGAAATGGTTCATGTGCCCTTGATTGCAGTAGTCATATGGGCAATCATAAAAGGAACCACATTAAGTTTCCTGTTTGTGAGGCACCCTTGCAAAAATAGAAGTTCTTTTGCATTCACCTTATTTGGATTCTCCCGACCAAATATATTACAGACCAACGTGTATCAAAAAACACGGATGGTCGGGTTATGGATCCGGGAGGCAAGAATTCCTTCAAAAGATGTAATCGTAAAATTTGACAACCTGTGCCAAAAGGAAAATGCCTCCACTGACCAATCAGAATCTAAGGGTGATTTACAAACAACATCCTGACCAAAAGGCAATCCCAGCCTCTCTTCTAGTTCGTCGGTACTGAATGCGTATTCAACATTAAACATTCTAAATTGTACCGTGCTGACGGTACTAGCAGTGTTAGGCCTGACTATATAAATCAGGGAACTAAAGAATTCCCTGGTCAGCTTTTCGAAAGTAGGATCTTGCCTAGCAAAAATGTCATGCAATCCTAAAATGTCTAACATATGAAAAACACCATTGTAAATGCCAAGAGCATACAGACAGTTTTCGTCTACGTACCGTGTCGAAGTAATTTCTCGGCTCTGCAATCTGTTAAGAATTTTCTTCTGCCTTTCTCTGGGCTTTCCTTGCCAAAGAATGTAACCGTCGTACTCCATGGATGTACCTTTGAGGTAGAAAATGAGAGAAATTGGTATTTTTTTTTGGGAAATTGGTGAAAATGGATTTTAGATGGATTTTGATGTAGAGAAATCGAAATGGGATTTGGAATGGTTGAAGGGATAGTGAGTGGATTATAAAGTTTGGAACTTTTTGGGGTTTGAAGGAAATTTCGGAATGTGTAAAAATGGAGGTTTGAAGGTTTGAATGTGTGAAAATGATGCTTATGGAGGTTCAGCCCCGCATATAGTCTAGATCCCATGGCGGGCGCCATCCTCACAGAATTGTAGTGGGCCAGATTCTCCTTTTCATGCTTGGGTTTTTGTGCTCTTCCTTGTTTTTGAGTGTGTAGGTAGCAAGACTTACTTGTCCTAGCACACTTATATTCCTCATATATATATATTTTCTTCTTATTTTGACATAAAAATTGCAGAAAAATAAAAATAAGTAAATAAAATAAATAGAATAACACGATTCAAATAAGGAAATAACGAACATCGCATATATATATATATATATATATATATATATATATATATATATATATATATATATATATATATATATATATAGTGCATAATCAATGTCATGGAAGGAAAAGAGATGTAAGCATATAAAATATATATAAGTCTGTAAAGAAAACAGAAACAAATCAAGCTATAAAAATAACGAAAGCAGTGTCATCACGGAGTAGGGTGCTCTCTGGTCTGGTCATGATGTAGGAGTGCGTGTAACTCTCGGTGCAAGTCTGAGATCTCCTGATATAAGTTGTCGGCTTTCGTCACATGAGTCATGTCAGATACCTGTACCTGCAAAGTAAGGTCAGCAACTGTTTGTTGGAGCCTAGTTATCTCCATACGCAGCTCTGCCACCTGAGTGTATAAGTCAGCCCTCCGTAGTGAATGATTGTTGGACAATACTGTAGTCCTCGTAGAGGGTGGTGAAGGATGCTACTCTTCTGAAGTTGGTGAGTGTGGCTCATCATCTGTGTCTCCATAACCTTCCAAGGCGTAACTCCAAATAGAAGGATCATGGACACTGGTCATAGCAGGATCAGGCAAAGTAAAGTAGTGGATGGTCTAGTAGTCGATCAGGAGTCTGAAATAGTCAGGTTGAAAGGATGCTCTCCTCATCAACCCTATGTCTAAGCAGAAGTCAATGTCCAATAAGGTATACCCGCAATATGGAGTTAGGTGAAGCAACTGGCTTGTGACACCCAAAGCTATGGAAATCTGAGTAACGATACCTTCTACATGGATAATCCCTTCAGAGGCTCTAGCTGTGAGCTCGAGATTATTCACCAGAAAGTTCCCACAAGCCACCGGACATGACTGATTTGCACAAAACAGGAAAACGATCTCCTCCTCACTAACATGAATATCAGAGTCAGCCTTTCTGAGGAAATTGTGGGCCAGGACCATCTGAAAGCACCTGAGAGCTGGGTTGTAGATGACTGGATATACCTAGATCGAGGCTTCCTCCACCTGTAATGTCACTCCAGAATTTCTCAATGTCTCGACTCATAAAATATCCCATCAACAAATCAGATATAGCATCTGGTGTGGTCTGGAAACCGAGCAAATCGCCAAATCCCTTAATGGTAAAGGCATACTCCGTCCCGAACAGTCTGAATATGGTGATACCGTCCTGACCAACGTATGGCTCATGGCGGAACGAACTAAGGAATTCTAGAGTAAGGTGTCTGTAGGTCGGGTGCAACTCATCAGCATATGCATCCCACTAGAGCTGATGACATAGAAACCTTATAATGGGCTCAATACCCAAGGCATCCATGCAGGCCTAATCTGGGTACCGGGTAGGTGTCATGGGACGCTGCGGAAGGACTAAGTACCGTTGTCTCTGTGCGTCGTCTCTAAAGGTGACGTGCATGTCGTCGAGAGGCTGCATCCTGCAAATAAAAGTTTAGAGAACAAGACCTGAAAGCACAAGCATTATAAAAGGTTAGTTGACACATAAAAAAAATTAATAAAAAATAAAATATAATAAAAAAAGATAAGTAAAGAAAAATAAAGAAAATCGTGGGTTGCCTCCCAAGCAGCGCTTGTTTAACGTCGTTAGCTTAACGAGTAAAACCTATGTGGTTGAAGTAGGCAGGGGTGGATCAATCAAAGTGTGGCTGGAGTAATCATCGGGAATGTCACCTCCTTCATAGTATTTCAATCTCTTCCCGTTTAGAATGAATGGGCTACATTACTGGTTATGGATCTCAACTGCTCCGGTTTTAAGACTTTCGAAACTGTAAAAGGACCTGTCCACCTTGAACGAAGCTTGCCTAGAAAAAGTCGTAACTTGGAATTAAAGAGGAGAACAGGGTCTCCTATATGAAAATCTTTCTTTATAATCCTTTTGTCATGCCAGGCCTTGGTTCTTTCTTTATATATTATGGCGTTCTCATAGGCGGATTGACGAAGTTCTTCTAGTTTATGAATGTCGAGGATGCGTTTTTCTCCCTCAGTCAAATAGTCAAAGTTTAGGGTCTTAATGGCCCAATAGGTCTTGTGCTATAACTCAAAGGGTGGATGACATGACTTTCCATAGAGCAATTGGTAAGGAGTTGTTCCAATAAGGGTTTTGAAGGCGGTTCTATAGGCCTGTAGTGCATCTTGTAGCTTCTGAGACCAATCTTTTCTTGATATAGAAACTGTTGTATCTAAGATCTATTTAATCTCTCTATTAGATACCTCTACATGGCCACTATTATGTGGATGGTAAGGTGTCGCTATCCTATGCTTAACTCCATATTTGCTTAAAAGCTTGTCAAAAATTCTTGATATGAAATGCGATCCACCATCGCTGATAACAAGACGGGGTACTCCGAATCTAGGGAATATGTAATTTTTAAATAGCTTTATCACTACACGTGTGTCGTTGGTAGGTGAGGCTATAGCTTCAATCCACTTAGACACGTAGTCAACTGCTACTAAGATATATTTGTTTCCTAATGAAAACGGAAATGGTCCCATAAAATCAATGCCCCAAACATCAAAGAGTTCTACTTCTTAAATATTTCTTAAGGGCGTTTCATCACGCCGGGAGATGTTCCCAATGTGCTGGCACCAGTCACATTTAACTATATAAGCGTGTATGTCAAGCCACATTGTGGGCCAAAATAGGCCGGCTCGAAGAATCTTGGTGTGTGTTTTGGAGGTGCTAGCGTGTCCTCCGTAGGGTGCAGAGTGGCAGTGTTTTATGATATTTCTTACCTCTTCTTCTGGGACGCAATGACGAAAATTACCGTCAGTACCTCTTTTGAAAAGGAGTGGCTTGTCCCAATAGAATTGTCTTACGTCGTTAAAGAACTTCTTCCTCTACTGATTGTTAAAGTCAGGGGGTATGATGTTGACAGCTAGGTAATTTGCAAAATTTGCGCACCAAAGTACGCCGCTTACTGCCAGAGATTTCTCAGGGGTCTTATAAGGATCTAGGTAATTTTTTTCTATGGCTTCTATCTTAGCTATTAACCTGTCATAGGTAAAGCCATCGTTTATAGGGAGTGGATCTGGTTTCAGGTACTCAAGTCTAGAAAGGTGATCGACAACTACATTTTTCGTGCCTTTCTTGTCTCGAATATCTAGATCAAAATCTTGTAATAAAAGGATCCATCGAACTAACCTAGGTTTGTCATCCTTTTTGTTTAATAAATAACGAATGGCAGCGTGATCTGTATAAACTATAGTTGTAGCTCCTACCATATAGGATAGAAATTTGTCCATCGCAAAAACTACGGCAAGGAGTTCTTTTTCAGTGGTTGCATAGTTAAGCTGAGCAGCATCTAGGGTTCTACTAGCATAATAGATAACGTGTAATTTCTTATCCTTTATTTATCCTAGAACAGCTCCTACAGCGTAATCGCTAGCGTCGCACATGATTTCGAAAGGTTCGACCTAATCTGGAGGTTGGATAATGGGTGCCGAGATCAACGCTTGTTTTAAAAAGTTGAATGCTTCGAGGCGTTTTTCATTAAATTTAAACTCGATATCTCTCATCAGGAGGCTGGTTAAAGGTTTGGTTATTTTAGAGAAGTCTTTGATGAAATGCTAGTAGAAACCAGCATGTCTAAGAATACTTTGGACTTCTCTAACGGTGTTAGGGGGTTTTAGGTTTTCTATGACCTCTATCTTGGGTCTATTTACTTCAATACCTCTTTTAGAGACTACATGTCCTAAAACAATACCTTCGGTGACCATAAAGTGAAATTTCTCCTAGTTCAACACCAGGTTAACATCAACAAATCTTTTTAGGATTTTCTCAAGGTTAGCGAGACAATTTTTGAAATCAAATCCGCATACCGAGAAATCATCCATGAACACTTCCATAATTCCATCTAGGTAATCAGCGAAGATTTCCATCATGCAACACTGGAATGCAGCTGGTGCATTACAGAGGCCGAAACACATTCGTCTATAGGAAAAGGTTCCATAAGGGGATGTAAAGATAGTTTTTTCTTGATCTTCTGGATGGATAGAGATTTGGAAAAATCCTGAATACCCATCAAGATAGCCAAAATATGAGTGTCTGGCTAAGCGTTCTAGCATTTGATCTGTAAATGGTAGGGGAAATGGTCTTTTCTAGTAGCTTTGTTTAATTTCCTATAATCTATGCACATACGCTATCCTCCTTCTATCCGTTTTGGTACATGTTCTCCTTTCTCGTTCTGCACAACTGTGATGCCTCCCTTTTTAGGTACTACATGCACAGGGCTCACCCACTTACTATCTGAGATTTGATAAATTATGCCCGCTTCTAGTAACTTAAGGACTTCCTTTTTTACAACATCACTCATTATAGGGTTTATCCTTCTCTGATGTTCTATGGAGGGTTTTGAGTCTTCTTCAAGTAAAATCCGGTGCATGCACACAGATGGACTTAAACCTTTTAGATCAGATATGTTATATCCTAAGGCTGAGGGATATTTACCCAAGACATATAAGAGTTGGTCTGTTTCTCCCTGGTTTAAGGCAGCACTGACTATAATTGGACGGTTCATTTCTTTGTCCAAGAACTCGTATCTTAGATTCTTGGGTAGTTCCTTAAGTTCTAAAGTTGGTTTTTAGGGTATGGTATTGGATCTGGGGTAAGGGATAAACATTCGTGTAGATTATCAATTATGTAGGGTTCCATAAATCCCTCATCTTCCTTTATGAAGGTTGAAGGCAGTATGATGGTTTCTTCTTGTTCTAGTTCTCTAACATATTCACCAATGATGTCTATGGCATAACATGCGTCTCCTAATACTGGTGCCATAAGAAACTTCGACAAAATAAATTCTATCTTTTCATCGCCTACCTCAAAAGTCAACTTCCCTCTCTTGACATCTATTATGGCTCATGCGGTTTATAAGAATGGCCTACCTAGAAGGAATGGGATGTCATCATCTTCTTTAATGTCCATGACAATGAAATCAGTAGGGATGAATAACTGACTGATCCTGACCGGGACGTCTTCCAATATGCCAACCGGTTACTTGACGAATCTATCGGCTCACTGAAGAGACATCTTAGTAGGTTATAATTCTCCTAGTTTTAACCTTTCAAAGACTGCCAGAGGAATTAGGCTTACACTAGCTCTTAAGTCTAGAAAAGCTTTATTAATGACATGACTCCCTAGAATACAAGGTATGGAGAAATTTCCAGGATCTTTCTCCTTTTTGGCAAGTTTATTTTTGGAAATGCAATTTAATTCCAAAGGTTTTGGATCGTCAAGTCTATGTTTATTGGTAAGGATGTCTTTGAGGAATTTTGCGTGTGATGGTATTTGGGTGTTGGCTTCTGTGACGGGGATCTCCACATGAAGTTTCTCTATGACTTTAATGAATTTCTGATTTTGGTTATTGGTCTTGGTTTGTTTTAGTCTTTGTGGATAGGGTATAGGAGGTTTGTATGGCGGGGGTGGTTCGTTAGCTCTTTCAATAATTTTTTCTTTGTCTTGGTTTTTCTGTTTCTCAGATCCTTTTGGTTCCTCTACTTCGTCCGTGGGTACCATGCTTTCCTTAGAAGTATTGGGTTCGCTCAATGTCGGGTTAACTTGTTCATCGTAAGCGGTCCCACTTCATAAAGTAATTGCATTGGCTTTCCCTCGGGGGTTTTGTTGAGGTTGTCCAGGGAATTTCCCTCCGGGTGTAGTTTCGGGAGCTTGTTTTAGAGCTATCTGAGAGATCTGGGTTTCAAGCATATTGTTGTGGGTGACTATTTGGTCTACCTTAGTTCCTAAGTAGGTAATTAGTTCATTTACATGAATGTTCTGGTTTAGGAATTCTTTGTTTTGCTGGGTTTGAGCCGTAATGAAATTTTCCATGATTTTCTCAAGGTTCGGCTTAGGTTGCACAACTTGAATAGGCAGGTTTTATCTTTGAGCTTGAAAACCGGATGGTCTCGAAGGTGCAGGGTTTTGGATAGGGTTGTTATTTTTGTAGGAAAATTTTGGATGATTCTTCCATCCAGGGTTGTATGTGTTTGAAAATGGGTTCCCTTGGGTGTAGTTGACCTCTCCTGAATGAGTTTCATTCAACAGATTGCACTCTGCTAATTGGTGTCCTTTGGCTTCACATAATTCACATTCCGTTGAGACTGCAGCTGCAGTAACTGGGTTTGCATACATATGTTCGACCTTAAGGGCCAAAGCATCCATTTTGGCTTGCATCATGTCTATAGAACTTATCTCATGTATTCCTCCTTGGACTTCTTTCTTCTCCACCACTGCTCACTCTATCCCCCATTGACAATGCTTTTGAGCCATATCCTCGATGAGAGCGCAAGCTTTCGGGTAGGGTTTATTCATCAGAGCGCCACCTGCGGCAGCGTCGATGGTCATCTTAGTGTTATAGTGAAGTCCATTATAGAATGTGTGAATGATTAGCCATGATTCTAGGCCATAATATGGACATATTCTCAACAGGTCTTTATATCTTTCCTAAGTCTCGAAGAGTGATTCACTTTGGTTTTGAGTGAATCTGGTTATTTGGTTTCTAAGAACAACTGTTTTGCTTGGGGGAAAATATCTAGCGAGAAAAACTCTCCTAAGGTCTTCCCAAGTTGTTATAGAATTGGCTGGAAGGGAATCTAACCACGTAAGGGCTTTGTTTCTAAGGGAGAAAGGAAATAGTCTTAGACGAATCGCCTCAGGAGTAGCACCATTAGTTTTAAAAGTGTTAGCTAATTAGATAAAGGTTTTTAAATGTTGATTTGGGTTCTCAGTAGGGAGACCCGCGAATTAGTTTTGTTGTACTAATTGTAATAGGGAGGGTTTTATTTCAAAATTGTGAGCAGGGATATTGGAGTTCACAATACTAGAACTAGGTTCGTCATTGGATGGTTAGGCAAAATCCTTAAGGGGTCTTTGGTTACAGTCTTCGGCCATAGTTTCCTTAATTCTATGAAGTAAGAGACGTGCGAGAGTGTAACATTCAGGATCCTCTAAAGGATCTATAAGACTACCAATGCTACGAGTTCTTCGCATTAACCAGTAGGTAAAACCTTAGTCTAGACGGTGTAACAACAGGGTACAGAATTTTGACGTAATTGGTCCACGACAACGGCGCCAAAAACTTGATGCTTAATTTTCGCAAGTATACGAATAACGTCAGAGTAATACAACAGATTATCGATCCCACAGAGACCAAACGTCAATCTATCAATTACTATTGTTACGGTGTTTATCTAAGGCAAATGAATTGGGAATTGGTTTGTGCAAAGTAAAAGTAAAGTGCGAGAATAAATTTAATATTAAAACAATAGCCTTAGATGTAATTCACATAGCTGAGTAGTATTCCAAGTGCGTGTAAATAGAACTTCTTGTAGGGTAATGTTTTCTACTTGTGAAAAGAACTAATTTAACGGGAACTGTCGCTTTTGTGTATTCAAAACCGAGTTTACCCCTTAATCGATCCCTCTTATTGTCACTTATAAAAAGGCGCGCATTGCGTTAAAGTAATAAAATTATTTTTAAGAAATATAGTTTCTTAACTTAGTTGAAAAGTATTTTGACCTGGAATTCCTAACCAAAAGAGGTTCCTGCGAACCGAATTTTAAACCCATAAGCGCATCCGAAAATAGTTTTAAAATAGTTTTTCTAAAGTATTAAAGATTCCTACTTAACTGGACCAAGCGCTTTGGCTTCCTTTGAAGAGTTAAGCTTAACCAGGTTTAACTAAAGGTTGGACGAATTTCGATCTTACCCAACAAATTTTAAGTGCAGAAAATATGTAATACGAGTAAATACCACTCTAACGATGATCCTCACATCCTAACCTCTAAGATTTAGCCGGACATGGAAACATAAATAGACATGGTAAATAAATGCGAGTAAATAAAGTGCGATAAATAAAGTGCGGTAAATAAAGTGCGATAAATAAAGTGCGGTTAATAAAGTGGGATAAATAAATGCGGAAAATAAATAGAAACCTGCTCTAATCGGGAGGTTTTAAATCTGGTACAACTTGAAGTAAAAGACTGGAAAGTAAATGGCGGCAGGATTAACTTCTACCAAAGTGCTCCAAATCCAATTACAAACTCTATTAAACAATATGATAACTACCCGATGTGAGATTTTTATCACTTTTCAACAGATGAAAATTTATGGCTTGAGTTCTGTAACTAAGCTTGGATGCTTAGAAATGATGCAGAACTCTTCTATTCATAGTGCTAGGAAAGTACAAGGAAAGACTAGAATGCCCCCCAACTTCTTTCCGGAGGGAAAACGAAATACAAGGGTGGCGATCGCCATACCCTCATGGCGCCTGACATGTGAACTAGAGGAGGAAGAAGTGGGAGTCGTGGTATTTGTCAGCAATTGGTCTCTTATCCAAGTTATGGTGTCCCCTATGGCGTCCGCCATGGTGAGTGCCATGTGCACAATTCCTAAAAAGCTGGTCTTTTTTGCTCGTTTTTCTTCATTTCTTCTCGAGAAGCTTTGGATATACAAAATCCTGAAAATGAAACAAAACAGAAGCATAACACAAGAAAACAGTAATAAAATCCTAAGGAACACATGCAATTCGAGTCAAATACATAGTATAATTTAGGTCTATGAGGTAGCCACCATTTTTCTCTTTCTTCATTATTCATTCTTGCCACTTGCATTAAACAATGATATTCTTCATTTTGTTGTGCCAAGCTGGTGGGATATGATGTTAAACATGTTAAAAAACAATTTAATCATCAGGAATGAGGCTTAATCCTGGTTAGAGTTGATTTGGAAGGCTTTGAAATCAAGATGTCCATGTTGAACTAGTTTTGCAAAGTGAGTTTTTGCCAACTTGTGGACCTTGGTTCTCTCCAACCATGAAGAGTTATGGAACCCAATTGTGATTTTTAGAAAGCCCCCATTTGGTACTATAACATTGATGTTTGATGTAGAAACCCATTCCACCTGAAACTGGGTCAAAAACCCTTGTGAAAATGCTAAAAACTTGACTTACAAATCAAGAAATCTTGAAATTTCTAAGCGTATTTTCTCCCTCTTGCCTTGTTTTTTCTCATAACTCAAAATCCATGCAATTTCTGCTCAGGATATCACTTTTGAATAACTCATCGATACCTTTCCAACAAGCCTTAAACCACTCCATTTGAATGTATGGTTAAGGAGTTATGGCTTGGCCCTTTTCAAAACCCTAATTTCCCGACTTTTTTTTATTACTTCTCAATTATAGATCAATTGGTCATCAAAATTCATTATTAGATATTAAATGATATTGGTAACATGATTGGCTTCAATTTTGGGTTAAAAACCTGTTGGTCAATGGGTTGACATTTCAGTTAGACGAACCGAATAATCGCAAACCTCTGAATCGACTGTTGGTGTCCTGGGTTCTCTGAGGCCTTGAAACTTCTTGGGTAGACTTCCTTGGGTCATATGAGTCTCATGGACCATAAAACAAAAGTTGGAACACCATTTAGATCATAATTCAAACTACAGTTGACTTTCCCAATCAAAAACCCTAATTAGGGTCCTTCTACTACATTGTTCCTCTTTCTTGGGTGACAACCTCCAATTGGATTATTCTTGATCCAATGTGATATACTTGATGGCATGAATACTTGATATATAGAGGATCAATCCAAAACTCTGACTGATCGATCCCTTAAAACC
Source organism: Lathyrus sativus (assembly GCA_963859935.3). Taxonomy (NCBI): domain Eukaryota; kingdom Viridiplantae; phylum Streptophyta; class Magnoliopsida; order Fabales; family Fabaceae; genus Lathyrus; species Lathyrus sativus. Next base: position 248,477,659 of record OZ012738.1, read on the forward strand.
CTGATTTCTGACTACAAGAAAACCTAGTTCATCTGCATCTTGACAAAGATCAAACTTGCAATAGGTTAAGGTTAGATAATCAATGTTGATGCTCTTAGAATGATGATGTGATCTAGGGGTCAAAATTTTGGGTATAATAGTAGGCAAACAAAACTCATGCATACAAGTTACGACTTGTGTTTAAACATGGCATATGAATCAAACAAAGATGAATGTAACAACATTCAAACATTTTCAAGGCATATTGATGACAATCAAACATGGGTAAGCAAGAAGAGTGATTACAATTCAAGCATGGATTCAAACTTCACAAGGGGAAAGATGAACAAGATTCATGGTAACAACTAAGGTAATAATGAAACCTAAACATGTTATGGTTCTAACAAGACACGTAAACAAGCAGGATTGGGTTAGAGGATCATGTTTATGAGTTTACAACAACAAGAAACATATCAGGATTCACAAAGAAGTTCCAAGTCATACATTCACATTCATGTAATTACAAAGGCAAGAATCAAACTCTAAACATTTTATTGTTCTAACAAGACACATAAATAAGTAAGATGAGGTTAGGGGAACATATTCAAGAGGTTACAACATCAAAGTGCAGGTCATAAGTCAACAAAAAGTTCCAAGGCATAGTTTTCATGTTCATACACTTACAAAGGCAAGAATAAGCATGGTAAAACAAAGAACCAAATGTTTTCAAACACAGAAACATGTTAAACATTAAAAAATTATTCATACAAGATTAATCTTACAAGAAAATCAAGTAATAAGTCAAGGAAACTCATGAAAATAAGTAAAAAACCCTAAAAAGGCCATATCATTCAAGTGGACCAAAGTTTTTCAAGATTAACAATTCTTGAATTCCTTATTCACACATTGAAACTAGACATATCAAGGAAAATGTTGCAAAAAGAATGACATCAAAATGATAAGAATCTAGGAAGTTATGTACTTTTGAAAATAGGGTACCAAACTAGGCAAGGCAAGGCAAAAACTAAGTCAAGGCAAGGCAACTTTAGGCAGATTTGCAAGAGCAACCATAACTTGCTCAAAACTCAACCAAATTGAGTGAAATAAAAAGGGAAATTGTGTATTTTTTTCACAAGGAATCAAATGGCAGTGGTAGTTTTTAAAGATCATGCATTGAATGAAAAACTCGATAGCCATACCAAAAATGACATATTTTGTGCAAGAACATCATGACAATCCAAACCACATATTTCAGCAGCAAACCAAGGATCAAACACACCATATGGAACATATAAGGTATGTTTACAAACATCATACCTCAAGAGATGAGTACATTCAACAGATAGCACATAGTGTGGCCAAAATACCAAGTTTGAGCAAGACAAGTGTGAAAGTCACAACAACATGTTTTGAGCAGCAACTAAGTGATCAAACATGACACATAAGACATATAAAAGATGTTCACAACCATCAAACATCAATGCCTAAACTGAAAGAAAGAGTTGAATATGTAAATCAATCATAATGTAAGCTAACAAGCAAGAACAAGTGGACAGTCAAATATACACAAGTTTGAGGGCAAGCTAAAGTTCAAACATGACCTATAATGCATATCAAGCATGTTCAACATTAATGTACATAAAAATCTAACATGGTTTCAAGAGTAGCTATTATGAGCACTTACCTCTTGTAGCCTCCTTAAGAAAGTTCACAAAACAAGAAGTCCAGCTGAGATGTGAAGATTCAAGCAGCCTCAAGATACTTCAAATAAGGTGTTCAAGTGATCCAAACTTCCTCCAAGCAGCTGCCTTGACAGATTGGTGGTTTTTGCAAGAAAAGACCAAGAACTTCAAAGTGAAACACAAGGAAATGATGTTACATAAGTATGGTCATGATTTGGATAGCTCAAACAACTTATATGCAAGGTGTTTAAAGTGTTAGAGCGGTTGGAAAGGAGTTGGACAAAGTTGTGGTTGTGAAAATGCAGAAAGTCAAACTTTTATGGATTGACAATTGACTTTTTGAGTGAGGGGTTTTCTGGTGAGAGTGAGTGTTTGAAAAACTTCAATACATCATATGTGATCTATTTGAAGTGTTTATGGAAGTGTTTGATGGTTATATGTGGTTTTGGCAAGGGTTTTGCAAAAATAGACTTTGTGTCTTAAGGGAGCAAGTTCACAAGTTGCAAGAACAATGTGATCAGACGAATGAAGGAGATTCTGCTTGGTTTCTAGCTCAATTTTATGTGGGTTGTATGTGAGGAGAGTGCTATATTTATAGGCAAGCTTCACAAGTGAGAGACATGGGTAGATTGATACTTTTGCCAAGTTTTCCCTTTTGGAGGGAAAAATCAGCAAATCCAACTTGCAATCTTATTTCTGAGCTTGAGCAAGTTTCCAATGTGGTTCATCATCATCAATAGCCTTTGAATAGATGGAAATAAGTGATAGGAGGAGAGTAGCTGATGTAGCAGTTGAGTTGTGACAGATTTTGCATAAAGTTTCTCTCTCATGCCACTTGGTTGTCTTCTCATGAATAAACAATTGATTTAATCCATAATCTGGTTTTTTATTATGACCAACTCTTGTAATCCTATCAACTAAATCTATAAACATCATAAAATGAGATAACCAAGTGATTAGAAGAGGTTTGGTTGGTTTATGCATCAATTTGCAAAGGTTGCACTTGACTTTGTGACATGACAAACCCTCAACTTGACCTCTTCGAATCTCCATAACCATAAGGGCTGAGAAAGTGCTCTTGTACTTTTTAAAAAGCCCCAAATATGTTCTACACAATTCATGTTTCGCACAAGTTCAAATTCCAAAAGGAACTATGTCAAAAACCCTCTTGAAGATTGTTGCTAAAGCTGACTTAGAAGTCAAGAAACATGAAAATTTTCTAAGTGTTGAAATTATTCACAACTTGATGAGCTTATAACTCCAAATATATGCATTTTTGGACCTCAACCCCATAGTACACTTTTGTAGGGCTCCTCCAGAGCTCTCAACAAGCTTTGAACCACTCCATTTGGATGTGTGGTTAGGAAGTTATGATCATTTCAAGTTGGTCTAAAATTAGGGTTTTTCATGAACCCTAGTTTATTGATTTTCAATTTATCCATCAATCCTTGATTAAATCTCCACCAAAATCACTATTTAGGCATAAAATGATGTTGGAAAACTTTCTTGCTTCAATTTGGGGTCAAAACCCTAAAAGTCAAAGACTTGACTTTCCAGTCAGACGAACCAAACAGTTGAAATCTTCAAGACCGATCTTCAGTGTTCTGGGTTCTTTGAGCCTTTTAAACTTCTTAAGGAGACTTAAATAAGTCATAGGAGTACCATGATATATGATTCAAGCCTTGGAAACTCATTTAGACCAAAATTCAAACTTCAGTTGACATTTCCCTATATAAAGTCTAATTAGGGCTCTGCACTACACTACCTTGTTGTACCCCAAAATTTGACTAACCTTTTCTTTCTAACTTGGCTTATGTTTCATATTGTTGCACCCCAAAATTTGCCTAACCTTTTTCTTTACCTAGCTTGTGTTTCATTGCATTCATTTTAGCATTATCATCTGCATTGCATTGACATGTGTGCAGGAGATCAAGAGGTATGACTACCAACAAAAGGCTACCAAGGTTATGAAGCTATCTGAGAGTCCTTATTCAAGTATTCTAGGGTTGATATCCTCATCAAAGAAGTCAAAGTTCCTCAGAGGGAGGGTTGGACACAAGAATGCATATCTCTTAACTTGAGGGTTGTGGGAGGCCATCAGATGATTCTAAATCCATGGAGTTGGACTTGAAGCCTTGAGAGAGCTCATGAGAAGTATTGAAGGTCATTTTGAAGCCTAGACAGGTCAATATGTGAAGTATATGAAGCTACTACCAAGATTGGTGCAACTAGGGTTTCATCTGGTCAACCCTAGGTCAACAGATGATTTGAAGAAGGTTGAGACCTAATTTCAAGGCCATGTGATCATGGATTGATGTATTAATATTACTAAGGGATGATTCCAAGGACAACTCATCATGAATCAAGAGTGTGAGGAGTTCCTAGGCTAGGGTTTCTAAGCTTGACAGTGTAAAATCCCCTAGTTTAGTGCCTCACTTCAAGACCATATAACTCAAGATGTGATTTTTATATCACCTTGACCCCAACATGATTGTTGTAGAGCATGATCATAACTTTAATTTTAGTACTAGAAGTCCTTGATAGGGTTTATAGAACTCAAGTTATGAAGCAGACAAGTTACAGGTCATTAGATGAATGTGATTTTGGTACTTGAAAGTCAACCAACTTCCATGCCACTTTTGACCTAGAAGGAAGCTTCTCCTCAACTTCAAGCCAACATGAATGTTGTTCCTCATATTCTTAGCTCTCCAAAAAGTACTAGAAGTCCATGATTGGATTTGTAGAACTCAAGATATAAGCTTTGCAAGGCAAGGGTATTTTGGGAAGTTGAAATTATATGCCATTTTTGATTATGGGTCAATTTCACCATCTTACACACCTCAAATGGAATTTTGTTCAACTTGAAAGTTGCTCAAAATGGGATTATTTACTCCACCAAGAATCAAGAGTTCATTTATATGGATTAGAATGAGAGTTGGTTGAAGAAAATTTCACAAAAAGAGATTTAAAAGGCATTAAATGAGAAAATTGCAAAATAATTCATATTGGTTCAAAATATTGCAAGTTTGTGTGTATTTTGAGTGTAAAGGATATTTGGAACACTTTGGCATTTTTAGAATTTCAAATTTAAGCATATTTCATGGTCAAATTTGAAGTTACTTCAAGAGGAAGTTACATAACAAACATCAGCCATTGATTGAGATTAAGGGGTGAATCTTGGCCCTTGATACTCACCACCATACCAGCAATACATTGGAGCCAATTTGGAAAGGAAAATGAGGCATTTCGGTGCACTGCCATAGTGAGTTTTGGGAGGAAAAGTGAAAATGGAAATGGATTGAATGGGCCATGATTGAGCCTGAGATTGAAGCAATTTGGAGGGAAAAACTGTTAGAACAATTGAGACTTTGAAGCTTGAAGAGTGAGATTCGAGTTTGGAGATTGAAGCAGTTTCAAGAACAATTGAGCATCAAGATAGCTTCAGCATTGATCATTGATTTATTCTGCATCGTTTGGAGCAAGGTCGAGCACTTGATAATGACACCATTGAAGCTTCTGATCAGGTTTTCATCTCTTGCGAATTCTCTTAATTTATGAATGATTAGGTTAGATTTGGCATGTGGCTAGGTTTCTTTTAGTTCCTATATGATTTTAGGATAGGAATCATGGTTGTTTGAGATGACTTTCATGGATGTGCCATTTCTGTTTGGCCTCGTTTTAGCTTGGTTCTTATGTAAAATTGAAATTGGAGAGTGTTAGGTTATAATACGTGGAAAGAGGAACAGATTAGTGTAAAGCTTCTTGAGGTTTGACAACCTGGTATGAACACCCTCGCCGGAGAAGATGACCGGAATCTTCTCCGGCCGCCACCAATAGTTCCCTCTCTTTCTTGGATTTGAATGGAGAAGACGACTCAGGCACCATTAGATCTCATGACTTTTGTTGACCTAGTAACTCAATCCAACGCATGAGACTCGTCCTCAGACTTTGTTGACCATTGACCTATTACGTGGCTTCGTATGAATTGTTGGATTGGATGACTTTCTGAGTGGAGGTTCAGGATTAAGACGCACGGTATAGCTTAGTCAACTGAAGCACACGCAATCATAGGCAAAACGCACCGTTTCATTTTAGTTCCCAGGTGCCTGCATGGCGCACTCTAGGCCTTGGGATTTGTTGACTGGTTGAGTGATCTATTGGCTGGGATATTTTCTTGCTGTTTTTATTTCTTTAATTCATTTAATCGATTTTAATGCTTTAAAAATACTTAGAATTGCTAGAAAATTGTGAAAAAAATCATGAAAGATTCTTGCCATGTCCTTAATTTTGTTGTGCAATTTAATTGATTTTTTGGTTGATTTTCCATTTATTGCCATTTTTCCATTTTAATTATATGATTAAAAAATGTAAAAAATACATGATTTCCTTTCTGATTTTTGTGCTAGATCATGGTTACGATTTAGGATCTGAATTTTTGCATGATTGCTTTAGACATCTTGATAGAGTTGTATGATTTTTCTTTTATTTTTTAGAAACTTTTAGGTATAGGTTTGAGATAGATTTTAGGACCTTTCCCTTGTGGATTCCCTTAAGGATACCTTTAAGCGTAGAATTTTTTTAGGACATTTAGACTTAGGTCTTAGCTCTGGATTTTGTACCATGATTCCTTAACACACATAGGAAGCCTTAGAATTTTTCCTAGCCTTTTAGGATTGATTTTCCTATTTTAATTAGATTTTTCATCGTGATTGTTTTTAGGTGGATCCTAACTTAGCTTACCTCATAGTTTAGCTCCAAAGGTGAACCTTAGCAAACTTTAGACTTCTAATCTCTTCTTGATGGAATAGAGCATAGGTAGACACCTATTTAGAACAATTGTTAAGCCTTGATAGAGCTTCTAAATCCATTTGGTTAGGTGATCCTTGTAACTAATCATTAGGGTTTCCATTAAAACCTTTAGAGAGGATGATTCCCCTTCTAGTTTTGCTTTGCATTGCTCATAATCATCCATGATTGGTTGAGTGCCTTGGTGAATTCCTTAGGTTTTCACCATGCCTCCCATCATCTAAAATATTCTTTGTCCTATTGACATAGGATCCCTCTTGGGAGAGCCTGGCCTTCCTTAGGAAGTGCTCTGTGCATTCCTCAAGATGTGGAGCCTTTGATGGACTCCTGTACTGATGTACATTACCTTGACACCTTAGATTGAAATCTAGGTTCATTCCATAAATCTTTCTTTGTCCTATTGACATAGGATCCCTCTTGGGAGAGCCTGGCCTTCCTTAGGAAGTGCTATGTGCATTCCTCAAGAGGTTGAGCCTCTGATGGACTCCTGTGCTGATGCACCTTAATCAAATGCCTTAGATTGACACCTAGGTTCATTCCCTAAATCATTCTTTGTCCTATTGACATAGGATCCCTCTTGGGAGAGCCTGGCCTTCATTAGGAAGTGCTCTGTGCATTCCTCAAGAGGTTGAGCCTCTGATGGACTCCTGTGCTGATGCACATTGAGCTAACACCTTAGATTGACATCTGGGATCTACCCCAATTCCCTTATCTGTCCTATTGACATAGGATCCCTCTTGGGAGATCCTAACCTTCCTTAGGAAGCGCTCTATGCATTCCTCAAGAGGTTGAGCCTCTGATGGACTCATGTGTTGACACACATCAACTGGATGACTTCCTTGTTGCTCTTCCAGTCTATTTCTTCTCTCCAGGTGGATTGTGGTGTGGTTGTTTGTTTGCCTGTTGCTTGATGCATTAGGATAGGTTCATATATAGAATATAGGAGCATGACTGCCCTGAAAGGTTGAGGTGACCCTCCCTTTGCTTGATTGTTTTTGTTTGTTTTCTTTGCTAGTTTGCTTAGAGGTTGAGTGTGTCTCCCTCTGCTTGTATTGTTGCATTGCATCTGCATTTGTATTTTCTGTTTATCTGTGTTATGATTTTAGCAGTTTGTTTGTGTTTCCCATTGACATGATCCCTTAGGGTTCTCACTTCCTTTGATAAGGATAGTGATGATAGAACTTTAGGTTGAAACCTTTGCATGATAACATTAGGATAGATTCCCCTTTCAAACTCAACAGTAGGTTGAATCCATTGTGTGACAACAGTAGGATGCTTGATAGTTTCCCCTGTAGAGTTCTTTCTCCTTCTCACCTCCAAAACAACAGTATAACACATTAATAAAGGTTAATGAATACTGTACGTTACGAGCCTTAAGCTACTTAGGAAATGATTGTTGAAGGGTCACTCTTCAACAGTCAGGATGTTTAGCCTGGCACCCTTAGGGTGACATGCGACACATTCACTCCTAAGTCATAGTCCCTAGCGTAGTATGAATTACAAACATTCATAAAAAAAAACTTCTTTCGTAAAAGACAAAAAACCAACATTCAAACCTCTTTTGCCCCGTGGGCCTGTAATTCAAGGAAAACCTTTTCTGATGAAAAGAGTGCTGTTAAACTTCCGCTCTACCGCAAACAGGCATTGTCTCTAACTGCTGGAACTGTTGTTTAACTTTACTCAGGTAAAAACAGATGAATTAAAACCTGTGTTTCGTTAGCTCGAACTACGTTCGCTCTGATTTCTCTGATGAGAATACGTAGGCACCAGACGCGATGTCTTGGAGAGCAACCTTCCCCCCTTTACCCGTAGTTAGCCGAAATACGTTGACTCTGATTTCTCGTTCCAGACAGGAATATGTAGGCACGGAGCGTGATGCTTTGCCGAGTCAATTTGCTTTTCTTTTGAACCAGCCTTGATAGGTAGATAGTTAAACCAACCCGTCATATAAACACAACAAGCGTGGATCCCGTTGAGTACAACAGACGTGAGGGGTGCTAATACCTTCCCCTTGAGTAACCGACTCCCGAACCCAGACTTGGTTGCGATGACCTTGTCTTATACCTTTTCGCTAGGTTTGTTCCGATCGTTTCCTTTCCCTTCCTGTGGGATAAATAACGAAAGGTGGCGACTCTTCTGTCTTTGCCGACACCTTTTTTCGTAGTAGCGACAGCTGGCGACTCTGCTGGGAAAATGCGATGGTTCCCTATGTGAGTCTCGCGTTGGATTTTCCTCCTAGCTGTCTGGGTCATCCCCAGCAGCTGGCAACCCTACTGGGAAAATGCAATGGTTCCCTATGCGAGTCTCGCCTTGGATTTTCCTCCTAGCTATCTGGGTCATCCCCAGCAGCTGGCGACTCTGCTGGGGACGATAGCTGCTGGAGTCTTTTCCCATCCCCTATGTTGGGACCATTTCCCATGCCTATGCGAGTCAATCCTAGCGCTTGCGTGTTTATCTGTTGGGTTTGCATTTATATATCGCATTTTACTTTCCTGAAATTTACTTTCAGTATAATATGATTATTTGTTGTGCTGTTGTGGGAGGGAGATTCTGATGAGTGATAAGCCAGACCCAGGCTTGAGCATATACCTAGCGTTAGTTGTGGAAATTAGTGGTGGAACTTTATGCTTAGCATGCACCAGTCCCCATGAAATCCACGCTCAAACGAGATTTTCTTTGATGACTTCTCTTCTAGCCCTTAGGGCTCGACGAGAGGTTGGATATGAGGGTTGTCGACTCTGGGGACCGATCATTTGTGACTCAGCTAAGTGAGGCCTCTTCAGGGAGTGATGATGCCAAACCAGAAATGGTGAACATATCATCATTTCGTGAAAGTCTGTGACGCTGGGAAACGCATAAGATGTCGAACCTTGTTCGTGATTAGGTCCATACCTGTGAGCAGGGTCGGGTTATTGCAGGAAACCTTGACCTTTAGACAACCTAGTTTTCTTGACAGTGAATCAGTATTGTTGGTATCAGAGGGTTCTTATCATCAGAGATGTGTTTGTTCTTGACAGAGCAGAATTATGGTCCTCTCCAGTCAACAACACAACACTCTTGATCTCTTGCAGCATCCTAGCATTCTTGCATCTTGCATCTTGCATCTTGCATTTTTGCATCTCCATATGCATATCATTAACGTGTGTATGTGTTGCAGGTGCATACTTCATCCCTGATTCTAGTGATCTTGCTTCCCTTTCCATTATGGAGACTCTGAAGAGAACTATTGTATACAAATTTCCTACACCAGATGTTAGTGCCATACTGAGTTTGAAGACCCTGGCTGATGGGACAGTTTTGGCAGATTTCAGGCAGACATATGGGAGGTTGTTTAAGTATGTTTACAAGATCTCCGCCCACGAGATCAGTGGTTTGTACATGTTGCTACAGTTTTATGAGGCTCTGCTGAGATGCTTCCTGTTCCCCGACTTTATTTTGGTCCCTACTCTGGAGGAGTATGCTGACCTGATAGGCATTCCTATTAAGGATCAAATGCCTTTTCACCATGTTGACACTGAGCCTAAGTTAGCTGACCTTGCAGCTATCTTGCATTTGGAGGAGTCAGAATTAAGGAGAGAGTTCACTCAGAGGAACAAGATGTATGGCTTCCCTCTATCTTTTATGGTGGAAAAAGCTTAGAAGTTTGCTATAAAAGGTCGTTGGGACGTGTTTAACGCTATTCTGGCTTTGTGCATATACGAGATTGTGTTGTTCCCAAATCTTCCTGACTTTGTAGATGTAGATGCTTTCTACTTGCTTGCCTCGGGGAATCTGGTTCCCACTTTGCTTGGTGATCTGTATCATTCTGTCCACTACAAGAATGAGAACAGGAGAGGGAAAATAGTGTCCTGCTGCACTCCTTTGTTATACAAGTGGTTTGATAGCCACATGCCCAAGAGGGGTCCTTTCGTTTCTTCTGCCAACATATCCGAGTGGTCTGAACGCCTGATGGCTTTATCAGCCGAAGACATCACCTGGTTTGACAGGGATACGCTTGGGACTGAGATTGCTTATAGCTGTAGTGGATTCCCTAATGTTCCGTTGATTGGACGTAAGGGATGTATTAACTATAACCCGACCTTGCTAATCAGACAGTTCGGATACGCCTTAAGAGGTCCACCGAAGGATGAGGAGGTGCAGGAATATTTGTACCTCAACGGGTTGCTTGATAGTGACATGCTGACCAAGCTGGGGCATGCTTGGACTAACATCCACAGACGAGGAAAGACACTGTTGGGTAGGAGCGACAGCCAGACTTATGAGCCTTATCGGGGTTAGGTTCAGCCTAAAGCAAAACAGTCTTTGATGCCATTTCCTCCAGTGGCTCCTCCGGTTCCCCTCAGGAATGAGGAACCAACCACAGTGGACATCCAGAAGTATGAACAGGTGGTGCGGGAAAAGGAAGAGTTGAAGAAGGCCAACGGGGAGTTGGAAAAAGAACTTGTTCAGCTCCGAAGCGAGAAGAGTGAGGCCATATACTCCTGCAAGAAGCAGACATAATTGATAAACTACTTGGGCGCAAGTCTAACCAAGGACACCGATTCTAGAGAACCCATTGGATTAGACCTGAAGGCTGTACACAGTGTGTTGACCACTAAAAAGCAAGACTTGGATAGGGCATATCTGAAGATATCCAAATTCGAGACATGGTGGAACAACACTCTGACCAACCACAAAGAGAGAGAGGAGAAGTTGAAGCAACAAATAGCCAAGCTAGAGGTCCAGATTAAGATCAAGGACAAGAAGATTGAGGCTGAGGCATCGCTTCAACGCGACGCTCAATACCGGTTAGTTGAAACTACGGCAAACCTGAAGGATTGCCAACTCAGAGCTGATGCTAAGAGGTTCAGAGTGGAAGACTGCTCTGGAGAAGGTGCTTGTGGGGACTTTGCCAAGGATATCCAGGATACCATCAGGTAGAGGGATCTGCTGATCTGGGGTCTACTCACCAAGCCTGACCATCCCACTACGAAGAAGTTATTGGAAGACTTCCGTGCCCGTAGTCGCACTTGATTTCCCTGTATTTCTTTATATCTTTTATGCATTGATATGATGACCACCATCAGGCTTGTTGGTTGGGGTCGCACTTGTTGCTTCAGTTGTATTCGATTACAGTTGTATGCTGCCCGCGCAGGTTTTTCAGATATATATGAGGTTTTCTTTCCATGATTGGATGTCTGACTTTATTTGTCTTGGAAACTAGAATCGGGGGGAATCTCTCCGTAGGCACAAACACACATTTGCATTTGCATAATCATTTTGCATAGCATGTGCCTCTAGTTTATTTACCTAACCCTCTATGTTTTACAGTTTGTTTCAGGATTGATCGCAGGTTGATCCGAGCAATGGAACAGGTGCAAGCGGAACCGAAGGACATTCAAAGCCAGCTAGGGCAGTTCATGAAGGACATGCAAGCGTTGCACTGGAATCAAGATGCGCTCAAAGAGGAGAACAACCAGCTGAAGAGTCAGGTGGGTTTGATGGCAGAAGTGTTAAGGAATATACTCAGAAGAGAATGTGAGCAAATGACCGAAGCTGCACCCAACATACTTGCTCCACAGGTGTCTGAAGAACCTGCACCAAGGCATGATAGGCCTAAAAGACCCTCTACACAGCTTGAAGCTCAGCATTTTCCCCGTCAGCGACCACGTTCGGTTTCTCAGGATAACCTTAGAAGGTATGGTAAAAGCATGAAGCTACCTGACAGAATCTTCGATGAAATCCCGATGGATTATACTCAGTTGGTGCAACTCTTGCTCCAACTTCAATTGGTTGAACCTCGAACTTTGGCTCCATTGACTGGACAGCCACCACCAGGCTATGATGCGGGCGCCCATTGTGAATTCCACTCCGGGGCACCAGGGCATAACATAGCGAACTATAGAGCTTTTAAGCATCAGGTTCAAGACTTGCTAGACTCGAAAGCTATTGAATTTGTGTCGGGCGACATGAATGTATCAGGAATCGATATTCCTATTCCTGAAGTTGTAAAGGGTCTGGGGTATATTTTGGAATCGTTGGAGTCTGAAACCCCTTGTCCGCAGTAGTTGCCAGTTCCTGGGCCAAATTTGAGGATGACAGTGCCTGAGCATAAGGAATGTCTCAACCAATACCAGCAGTCTCATGTTTCTCATCAGCAAGATTACCGTCAACGCCATAATCAGAATAGGGCTCGCAGCAACAATCTGAAAAGAAGGAATGCTCTCCTTCATCCATTGCCTATGACGCCCAGTCAACTGCTGTCGCATCTAATTTAGTATGCTTTGGTGGAGCCCAAGATTCTTAAACCGGTGCCAGAGCCGTACCCTCCCAGGTATGATCCCGATGCCCGATGTGGAAACCATGGGGGATCCATGGGGCATTCGACCGAGGATTGCGAGGCTTTTCAAGCCAAGATACAGCAATTGATGGACAGAAGGTGCATATCCTTTCTAGAGGGAAGGCTGGTCATCCATGTTAACCGTTCATCTAATTAAGTCTGAAGACTTCAAAGGGTCGCTCCCCTCAGCAGCAAATCAAGTGTGAAAGCCTAGTTCCTAGAAGCTGGCAATCTGAATTTTATCATGACATTTCTTTACATTTGTAGTTTCTTTCCTGTTAGAATGAAAATTTCGTTTGTAAAGCATGTTGTTTTTCAATTGATATTGATAATGAAATAAATATGCATGTTATGAACTAATCCATTCGTGTTTACTCTGTTGCTTCCTTTTATTTCAAACGCTTGTTTAAGTGGAATCCGGGGAGGATGACGAAATCCAACGATACGTAATCTTCTGATGCTATACTTTTGAATAAAAACCTATTGATGATGTACAGGCATTGTTTCAATCCACAAACACCGGAGAAATAAGGAAGATAATCCCTTGTTAACCCCTTCGAGCCTAGTAGTAAGAGTTTCTTTCTGAAGATGGAAAACCCTCAATCTTAACCTGGGGCAGGGTAGGTGTTAGTTAATTTGACCAAGCGTTCAAATTACAAAAGGAGTGTTCGTTCGAGGATCAATCGCACCGCTATAGGTCGTACCTAAAAAAACCATGATGGTTAAACCTGGGCGATCAGGAGTGAAACAGTCACAATCTCTTTTCAAAAAAGTCATACGAGCCGGTGTCATACTATTTGTTCAGAAAAAAAAGAGAGAAAAAAAATCAAAAGGAAAAGCCCGCTAAGCCGAATCTTGCGAACAAGCGACTTAGGCAAAATTTAGGGTACCCCGCTGGACTTCAAAATTGAAGAAACTCTGAAGAGTTAGTCCAGGCAAAAGTTAGGGGAAAACGAAAAACGAAAAGCGAAAAGGATTACAAAAGAAAAATCCTCAAACAAACCAAGTCGTGTGGCTCCGGACGCCAAAGACGAAAAACGAGTAACTGTCACTTTGAAAAAGTGTGATTTCTTGAACTATCAATCAACCTTTGAAAGGTGAATGCCAAGGTCGAATTAGCTGAACTTAGGATCGGAGAACATCAAGGAGAATGGGTGGGTTAAAATGAATTTTGAGCCTATATCCCTTTCTTTCTTAAAACCGTGAACCTGACCACGTTACAACCTTTAAAAGTCCTAATTGAAATAGGTTTGTTTCGAAAGCATACTCTGGTGAAGATCGCATCTAAACTGACTCCTAGAAAGGAGTCCACTTACAGCGTTGTATTAATGTTGACATGTTGATGAATGATTCATACACTTTATGTCATAAAACTTTTTCCAGTGAATAGGAATGGATTTTCAAAACTGCCATATGCATTGCATTTGATATGTCTTTTATGCAGAATAACATGTTACTAACGAGTAAGCGCTTGACAGCGGGAAAGTTTCCACGATGGAAAGATTTGATCCGGACAGAATGCAAAACGCCAGAATATTCCGGTGAACTGGGGCCAGCTATATCAAATGATCACGGGATGGGAGTCAGCCATCCAAAAAGTCAGTTAATCCAGGGCAATCAGGTCGAGATTTGATGAATCTCTCGCAGCCATGGGTACTGTTCCCCACAGATCAGCCCATGAGTGGAAAATTCATGACAAGGCTGGGGCAGATCAACCCGAGAGCGCCGAAGCTATCCCTTAACTTGAAGCACCTTTGTGAGGTTCAAAGCGCCGAAGTCGTTCGTATCAGACTGCTAGAATACAGAGATCTCAGGTTTCCTTTTGAGAGGATGTTACAAAGATCCCACAGGATGGGGCAAAAGATGAAAGCGAGGGAATCGTTCCTCTCCATATCGGCAGAGTTTGTCAAAAGTTGTTATATATTCTGGGGTAAGCCATCTCGAGTTCGTTTCATGGCATGTTTTTCCAAGCAGGAGTAAAGTCCTCAGTAGGTTCAGTTGTGTTTCCCCACAGAGTCTGAACATGGGGCTGTGAGCATTGATGTGTCTCCCCAAAAGGAGATAGATTCTCCCCAACCAGAGTCCATTCCCCAGCAATTGGAGTTGGTATCTCTATCCCCAGCTGAGTCATGCGTAGAGGTGTATACTCATTCCCAACAGTGGGTCAACAGACAGTTTTCTCGTAGAAGATTATTCGTAAGTGTTCAGCTCTCGATAGTTCAGACTGAAGTCTCCGACAGAGGGGAATTCCCCACAGAGTTGTGTTCTCCCCGGCAGGTAGGAGTTATTCCAGCGTCTGGTTGTCTATCCTCGACCGAATTTGCAGTCCTCCAAGTGAGCCGAGTCCTTGGACGTTGTTTAGGGCATTGTTTGTCTTCGCCAGCAGGCAGGAGCGTTTGAATAGCTGTTGATATACTTCCCCGTCAGAGTCTGTATCTCCATGAATATTCTATCTGTGAAGGCCTTGCAGTTTATTTCTGCGATTGACATCGTTTCCTCAGAAGTTTGTGGTTCGCATACCCAGTTGAGCAGGTATAGGTTCTCGTAGAACTTTAATTCCCCGCAGAAAGTCGTCTGAGGTTCGTTTTCCCAGGATAAGTCCAATTGAGATTGGTGTGATTTCTTCTCCTCAGCAGGATGATTCCTTCTCCCCATCAGAATGGTTCTTTCTCCCCATCAGGAGGATTTTCCCTTCAGCATTTATTTTGCTAATTTGGTTCCGTAGCATGCTGCATGATTGCATAACATCTACCCTAAACGCGTAGCATTTCCATTTTGTGTGGAGCATTACGCCATTGCCAAACATATACATGTGAAACATGAGCTAGGTGGGTACCGTTCTTGTGTGCAGGTTTTCCTCAGCAGAGTCGTTTGTTCAGGATGATTCTTGAATTACTCAGCAGAGTTTATTCATCCAGGATGATTCCTGAATCCCCAAAGCAGAGGTACTTGATAGTTCTCCAGAATCCCCAGCATAGATGTGTCATCCTCAGCAGGTTTCAAACAGAGAAGTCGAAATTTCCCTTGAAGACTTGATTATTGAAGTTCAGTAGCAGTGCCAAATTTTCTGACTTACTGATGAAGTCCGACTATGATGAAGAAGAGTTCCTCTAGCTGACGCAGAGTGCCTGATGGCGGAAGTTTAGATACCTATACTGGTTCATGATTGACTAAGGATGCTATTTTCGACTTGATGACTAAGTCCGGCTGACGCCCGAGAATTTCCTTGAATGCCCGACGGTATAATTGACTTGATTGTCAAACGTCCAGTGACCTGACGAGTCTAGAGGTGACGTTAAGGAGTTCTTCTGCTATGACGCAGAATGCCTGACGATAATATCAGCTATCCTTCACCAGTTACCGTGTAACCGGTAATCCCTTATTGACTTACTGACGAAGTTTGACAGAGATTGTCAAACGTTCCTAATGACCCGATAAGTCCAGAGGAATTCTTCTGCTATGACGCAAAATGCCTGACGGAAAAATCAGCTATCCCTCACCAGTTACCGTGTAACTGGTGATCCCTTGATGATTTGAGGACGAAGTTCTATAGCAAAATTAGATGATTATCCTGACGGAGATTTGAGATCAATAATTCACCAACTAGTTACCGTGCGACTATCATTTCAGTTTCCGAAGATTTTCCTACCAATCAGAGTATCATTTACTTGCTCGGTTGGCCAATTTCCGGGTTTATTGGTATTCAACCGTCTTTTACCTTGATTGTTTGAGAGTCGTTCGCTTCTCACCCAGTCAGGTCCAAGCCGTTTGAATAGGGGCAGCTGTTGCACCCCAAAATTTGCCTAACCTTTTTCTTTACCTAGCTTGTGTTTCATTGCATTCATTTTAGCATTATCATCTACATTCCATTGACATGTGTGCAGGAGATCAAGAGGTATGACTACCAACAAAAGGCTACCAAGGTTATGAAGCTATCTGAGAGTCCTTATTCAAGTAATCAAGGGTTGATATCCTCATCAGAGAAGTCAAAGTTCCTCAGAGAGAGGGTTGGACACAAGAATGTATATCTCCTAACTTGAGGGTTGTGGGAGGCCATCAGATGATTCTAAATCCATGGAGTTGGACTTGAAGCCTTGATAGAGCTCATGAGAAGTGTTGAAGGTCATTTTGAAGCCTAGACAGGTCAATATGTGAAGTATATGAAGCTACTACCAAGATTGATGCAACTAGGGTTTCATCTGGTCAACCCTAGGCCAGCAGATGATTTGAAGAAGGTTGAGACCTAATTTCAAGGCCATGTAATCATGGATTAATGTATTAAGATGCCCAAGGGATGATTCCAAGGACAACTCATCATGAATCAAGAGTGTGAGGAGTTCCTAGGCTAGGGTTTCTAAGCTTGACAGTGTAAAATCCCCTGGTTTAGTGCCTAACTTCAAGACCACATAACTCATGATGAATGTGATTTTCATTTCACCTTTGAGTACTAGAAGTCCTTGATAGGGTTTATAGAACTCAAGTTATGAAGCAGACAAGTTATAGGTCATCAGATGAATGTGATTTTGGTACTTGAAAGTCAACCAACTTCCATGCCACTTTTGACCTAGAAGGAAGCTTCTCCTCAACTTCAAGACAACATTAATGTTGTTCCGCATCTTCTTAGATTTCCAAAAAGTACTAGAAGTCCATGATTGGATTTGTAGAACTCAAGATATGAGCTTTGCAAGGCAAGGGTATTTTGGGAAGTTGCGATTATAGGCCATTTTTTATTATGGGTCAATTTCACCATCTTACACACCTCAAATGGAATTTTGTTAAACTTGAAAGTTTCTCAAAATGGGATTATTTACTCCACCAAGCATCAAGAGTTCATTGATATGGATTAGAATGAGAGTTGGTTGAAGAAAATTTGACAAAAAGAGATTTAAAAGGCATTAAATGAGAAAATTGCAAAATAATTCATATTGGTTCAAAATATTGCAAGTTTGTGCATATTTAAGTGTAAAGGATATTTGGAACACTTTGGCATTTTTAGAATTTCAAATTGAAGCATATTTCATGGTCAAATTTGAAGTTACTTCAATAGGAAGTTACATAACAAAGATCCTCCATTGATTGAGATTAAGGAGTGAATCTTGGCCCTTCATACTCACCACCATACCAGCAATACATTGGAGCCAATTTGGAAAGGAAAATGAGGCATTTTCGTGCACTGCCATAGTGAGTTTTGGGAGGAAAAAGTGAAAATGGAAATGGATTGAATGGGCCATGATTGGGCCTGAGATTGATCCAAACAACATCTATATAAGCCATAGATCATTTTCAGATGGAGAGGGATGCAATTTGGAAGGAAAAACGGTTAGAACAGTTGAGACTTTGAAGCTTGAAGAGTGAGATTCGAGTTTGGAGATTGAAGCAGTTTCAAGAACAATTGAGCATCAAGATAGCTTCAGCATTGATCATTGATTGATTCTGCATCGTTTGGAGCAAGCTCGAGCACTTGATAGTGACACCATTGAAGCTTCGGATCAGGTTTTCATCTCTTGCGAATTCTCTTAATTTAAGAATGATTAGGTTAGATTTGGCATGTGGCTAGGTTTCTTTTAGTTCCTAGATGATTTTAGGATAGGAACCATGGTTGTTTGAGATGACTTTCATGGATGTGTCATTTCTGTTTGGCCTTGTTTAAGCTTGGTTCTTGATTAAAATTGAAATTGGAGAGTGTTAGGTTATAGTACGTGGAAAAAAGAACAGATTAGTGTAAAGATTCTTGAGGTTTGACAACCTGGTATGAACATCCTCGCCTGAGAAGATGACCGCAATCTTCTTCGGCCACCACCAATAGTTCCCTCTCTTTCTTGGATTTGAATGGAAAAGACGACTTAGGCACCATTAGATCTCGTGAGTTTTGTTGACCTAGTAAGTACATCCAACGCATGAGACTCATCCTCAGACCTTGTTGACCATTGACCTATTACGTGGCTTCGTATGAATTGTTGGATTGGATGACTTTCTGGCTGGAGGTTCAGGATTAAGACGCACGGTATAGCTTAGTCAACTGAAGCACACACAATCATAGGCAAAATGCACCGTTTCATTTTAGTTCCCAGGTGCCTGTGTGGCGCACTCTAGGCCTTAGGATTTGTTGACTGGTAGAGTGATCTGGTGGCTGGGATATTTTCTTGCAGTTTTTATTTCTTTTATTCACTTTTGGATTTCTTTTATTCATTTTATCATTTTTAATGCTTTAAAAATACTTAGAATTGCTAGAAAATTGTGAAAAAAATCATGAATGGTTCTTGCCATGTCATTAATTTTGTTGTGCAATTAAGTTAAATTTTTGGTTGATTTTCCATTTATTGCCATTTTTCCATTTTAATTAGATGATTAAAAATTGTAAAAAATACGTGATTTCCTTTATGATTTTTGTACTAGATCATGGTTATGATTTAGGATCTGAATTTTTGCATGATTGCTTTAGACATCTTGATAGAGTTGTATGATTTTTCTTTGGTTTTTTAGAAACTTTTAGGTATAGGTTTGAGATAGATTTCTAGGACCTTTCCCTTGTGGATTCCCTTAAGCATACCTTTACGTGTAGAATTTGTTTAGGACCTTTAGACTTATGTCTTAGCTCTGGATTTTGTACCATGATTACTTAACACACTTAGGAAGCCTTAGATTTTTTCCTAGCCTCTTAGGATTGATTTTCCTATTTTAATTAGATTTTTCATGGTGATTGTTTTTAGGTGGATCCTAACTTAGCTTACCTTATAGTTTGGCTCCAAAGGTGAACCTTAGCAAACTTTAGAATTCTAATCTCTTCTTGATGGAATAGAGCATAGGTAGACAGCTATTTAGAACAACTGTTAAGCCTTGATAGAGCTTCTAAATCCATTTGGTTAGGTGATCCTTGTAACTAATCATTAGGGTTTCCATTAAAACCTTTAGAGAGGATGATTCCCCTTCTAGCTTTGCTTTGCATTGCTCATAATCATCCATGATTGGTTGAGTGTCATGGTGGATACCTTTGGTATACACCATGCTTCCCATCATTTCTGAATCAAATGAATTTGGTTGAGTGCCTTGGTGAATTCCTTAGGTTTTCACCATGCCTCCCATCATCTAAAATCTACTTTGTCCTATTGACCTAGGATCCCTCTTGGGAGAGCCTGGCCTTCCTTAGGAAGTGCTCTGTGCATTCCTCAAGAGGTGGAGCCTTTGATGGACTCCTGTACTGATGTACATTGCCTTGACACCTTAGATTGACATCTAGGTTCATTCCATAAATCTTTCTTTGTCCTATTGACATAGGATCCCTCTTGGGAGAGCCTGGCCTTTGTTAGGAAGTGCTCTGTGCATTCCTCAAGAGGTTGAGCCTCTGATGGACTCCTGTGCTGATGCACCTTAATCAAGTGCCTTAGATTGACACCTAGGTTCATTCCCTAAATCATTCTTTGTCCTATTGACATAGGATCCCTCTTGGGAGAGCCTGGCCTTCCTTAGGAAGTGCTATGTGCATTCCTCAAGAGGTTGAGCCACTGATGGACTCCTGTGTTGATGCACATTGAGCTAACACCTTAGATTGACATCTAGGATCTACCCCAATTCCTTTATCTGTCCTATTGACATAGGATCCCTCTTGGGAGAGCCTGGCCTTCCTTAGGAAGCGCTCTGTGCATTCCTCAAGAGGTTGAGCCTCTGATGGATTCATTTGTTGACACACATCTACTGGATGACTTCCTTGTTGCTCTTCCAGTCTATTTCTTCTCTCCAAGTGGATTTTGGTGTGGTTGTTTGTTTGCCTGTTGCTTGATGCATTAGGATAGGTTCGTATATAGAATATAGGAGCATGACTGCACTGAAAGGTTGAGGTGACCCTCCCTTTGCTTGATTGTTTTTGTTTGTTTTCTTTGCTTGTTTGATTAAAGGTTGAGTGTGTCTCCTCTGCTTGTATTGTTGCATTGCATCTGCATTTGTATTTTCTGTTTATCTGTGTTATGATTTTAGCTGTTTGTTTGTGTTTCCCATTGACATGATCCCTTAGGGTTCTCACTTCCTTTGATAAGGATAGTGATGATAGAACTTTAGGTTGAAACCTTTGCATGATAACATTAGGATAGATTCCCCTTTCAAACTCAACAGTAGGTTGAATCCGTTGCATGACAACAGTAGGATGCTTGATAGTTTCCCCTGTAGAGTTCTTTCTCCTTCTCACCTCCAAAACAACAGTAAAACACATTAATAAAGGTTAATGAATATTGTACGTTATGATCCTTAAGCTACTTAGGAAATGATTGTTGAAGGGTTACTCTTCAACAGTCAGGATGTTTAGACTGGCACCCTTAGGGTGACCTGCGACGCATTCACTCCTAAGTCATAGTTTCTAGTGCATTATGAATTACAAACATTAATAAAAAAACACTCCTTTTGTAAAAGACAAAAAACCAACATTCAAACCTCTTTTGCCCCGTGGGCCCGTAATTCAAGGAAAACCTTTTCTGATGAAAAGAGTGTTGTTAAACTTCCGTTCTACCGCAAACAGGCATTGTCTCTAACAGCTGGAACTGTTGTTTAACTTTACTCAAGTAAAAACAGATGAATTAAAACCTGTGTTTCGTGAGCCCGAACTACGTTCGCTCTGATTTCTCTGATGAGAATACGTAGGCACCAGACGTGATGTCTTGGCGAGCAACCTTCCCCCCTTTACCCGTAGTTAGCCGAACTACGTTGACTCTGATTTCTCATTCCAGATGGGAATATGTAGGCACGGAGCGCGATTCTTTGCCGAGTCAATTTGCTTTTCTTTTGAACCAGCTTTGATAGGTAGATAGATAAACCAACCCGTCAGATAAACACAACAAGCGTGGATCCCGTTGAGTACAACGGACGTGAGGGGTGCTAATACCTTCCCCTTGCGTAATCGACTTCCGGAACCAGAATTGGTTGCGATGACCTTGTCTTATACCTTTTCACTAGGTTTTTCCCGATCGTTTCCTTTCCCTTCCTGTGGGATAAATAACGAAAGGTGGCGACTCTTCTGTCTTTGCCGACACCTTTTTTTCGCAGTAGCGACATATATCATTTCGCATTTGCATTTGCTTAGTATTGGTTCTTGACAAGGGATTAAGAATTTTGTGCTCATCATTCAAGAGAGGAGATTTCTTGTTCAAGATCAAGCAAGGGTACTTGTTCAAGCCACTAAGGGTTCATCATCATCAGAGTGGGTCTCAATGCTCCTTGAGAGGAGAAGTGTGTGTATAGGTGTTATCTCCTATCTTGAGGATCATCAGAGGGTCATGAGGTCATGTATTTTGATAGGCATGGTTTAAGAGCACAATGTGCATCTTGAGAGTTCTCTATAGAGTGTGTATGTTCATTCAAATCATCTGCAAGAACCTTAGTCAATGGATATGGTGTTAAGGTTTCATCTAGTCAACAGAAGGTCAATTGTGGATTTGAGAGGGCTCAAGATTTGGTTATTGATCATTGAATCCATGGGAAGTCATCATAAATCATCTCTAATTTCATGTTGAGGATAAGTCAAGAAGATTAAAGAGTTCAAAAAGTTACTAAATTAGGGTTTCAGTTGATTTCAGGGTAAAATCCCCTCTTTTGGTGCCTAACATCAAGGACAATTTTCACTATGATACAAGTTCAATCTCATTTTCCAATAAACATGAGACATGTTCATCATCTTTCAAGCTTTCTTTTGAGTACAAGAACTCATCCATTGGGTTTGTTTTAGAGGTGCTTAAAGTCAACTCTCTTCAAAGACATTTTACACAAGGAACCAAGCTCCTCCTCATTTTTTATCAAACATGAAAGTTGTTCCTTATTGTCTTAGCTTTCTAAAAAGTCCTAGAACTCATCACTATCATGTGTGGAGATCAAGTTATGTTCTTCACAAGGAAAAGGTATTTTTGGAAACCTCATTACAGGTCATTCACTTCAAAGATCATTTTCATGAACTTCATGACTTCAAATCCAATTTTGTGCCACATGAAAGTTGTGTCACATTGCCTTAACATCCTCTTGAATCCAATTTCCATGGCATTTGATGAATTGGGTGATCATTTGAACCATAATGAGCATGAAAAGATGATTTTTGGACATGATTTGGATCCCTTTCATTACAAGTCATAAAATGAATTGGTTTGTGTTTCTTTGGCATTATAATATCATCATATTTTGTTCTTGCCTATCTTTGCCTCAATTGAACCAACATGAAGTCACATTACATGCCATTTATCAAATATTCATGCCATATAAAGTAAGGATCCAAACTTTGTGCAAAAGGCATTTCCAATTCACCAAACCATATTGATTCATTTCCACACACCCAAAGGGATCATTTGCTGACCCAAGAGAAAGGTACAAGAGGCCATAGCCCATGTATGCTTCAAAAGGACATTTTTTGGGGATTTTGGAAAGCAAGTGAAACAACCAACATGGGACTTCAAAACCCACCATATATAAGCTGTTGGATAAACCCTAATGCTGAGTTTTGGAAGCAGCTACAAAAATAGCAAGGTTGGTCAAGAAATTTCACCATACTCTCTCTCTCTCTTCGAATCTGAACATTCACTGGTTTTCCTGGCCATTCATTGCTCAAATCATCATCACAGAGGATCAAGGAAGAGGTTAGAGGCACTGAAGTGAAGCTTGCTTAAGGTTTCAAGAGCCAATAGAGCAACTCTGTTAGGTAAGATTTCATGGCTTGAAACTCTCATTCTAGGCACCTAACTAGGCTCATTACTGGTGCATCTAATGCCCTACATCTTGTAGGTAATGTCTGGATAATTTGTATGCTTGTTTGCATTGATTACAGTCTGAACACTTGAATTTCGTGGCCTATTTTCACATAGTTAGAAGGACCTTTAAAATGGTATGAGATGCTGGCATATTTATAGTGGTTTGAGATTTGAACTCCGACGGCCCTCCCGGAGAAGATGACCGGAGCCCTAGCTCCGGCGTTTGGTTGGAAAACTGATGTGGCTTGGAGACTTATTGACTGAGTCAGGTGTCATGCGCGTGTTGGGTTGACCTTGCCAGCGTGTTTTGTTTGAATCCCAGGTGGATTAATGAAACTCTGCGTTTCACTTAGTCTGATTTCATTTTAGTTTTGAGCTTTGGTCCAATTGATAACCACACCCCCTTGTGGGAGGCCCATGCGCGCATTTGAATGGACTCAGTTCATTTGTGGTTACTGGATGCACCCCTTTCCACTTGTTCATTTCTGGTTACTGGATGCACCCCCTTCCACTTGTTCATTTCATTTCTTTTTATTTTATTTACAATTTAACTTTTAATCTTTTAAAAATAGTTTTGCTTTTCATAAAATACCAAAAAATATTCTTCTGTTACTTTGAGATGTTAGGATATTTTTCATTATTTTTATTTTATTTTTCTATTATTTTTAATATTTTTAATGCAATTAATGATTTAATGTGTTTCATGGTTGATGCCTTGTATTGCAATTACCATTTTCCCTCATTTGAAAACCCCCTAGGACCAATTCACCTATCTCACTTAGGTGATGGATTGTGGTATATTTGAGGGTTGGTTTGAGGTCTTGATGATCATTTTTCATTTGTTTTTCATTGGCTTTTTATGGACCCTCGATAAACACACGATAAGTGGAACACCTTGCATTGTTTTATACAATGGGTGGTGCTTTGAGTTGAATTTTTCCATGAGCTTTTGCATTATATTTTTTATTGTTTCAACTTGGTTTGTGTATTTTATTTGGAATTTATTGAAGTTTTTTATATTTTTGGTGATTGCTTCAAGTTCAAGTCATTTTAATCATGTGTATGCATACATTCTTGACCTAGTTTTTGAGACATGATCATGAGTGATCCCTTGAGCACCTCTTAAGCCTTGTTAGCTTTTTTTAACATGCTTGAGGTGCTGCCTTTCATGTTTAGAGGTAAATTGCATGTGTACCTTGTGCCACAAGTTTCTTTTTGATCATGCCTTTCCACTTGTTTGAAGTGTGAGATGTTTAGATGGATTTTGGTCCTCTAATTGAACTTGATCATGCTTGTCTTTTCTTGATGTTTTAATCTTGAATTTGAGGTTTCTCATTTGTGTTTCACTTCTGCCCTTAGAGGTTTTGGATGCTTGTTCATGACACTTTAGTGATGTGGATTCACATTGACGTTTGGCCATGAACACTTGCACTCCTTTTGCATTGTTGTGTTGAATTTCTTTACTTGTCCTTTAAGTAAGTGTTTGGTTGAGTTGATTAAGATGTGGTGACTGCCCCACACTCTTTCCTCCCTCACTTCTTTGGTTATGCATCCTTTGTGTGCTCTTTGTGTAGCACCTCTGCTTCTTGATGATTGATGGTACTTGTGTCGCTACTGCGAAAATCGGCGCCGGCTAAACAGAAGAGTCGCCACCGTGCGTTATTTATCCCAAAGGAGGGAAAGGAAACGCTCGAAGTAAACCTACCGCAAAGACGGGAAAGGAATGGTCATCGCAACCAAATCCGGGATTCGGGAGTCGGTTACGCAAGGGGAAGGTATTAGCACCCCTCACGTCCGTCGTACTCGACGGGATCCACGCTTGCTTGGTTTGTCTAAAGGATGCAAAACAATCTATCTACGACTGCTAAATCTAAACGGAAAGAAACTGACTTGATAGAGCGTCGCACTCTATGCCTACGTATTCTCAAGAGAGAAAGTCAGAGTCATCGTAGTTCGGGAAACTACAAGGAATTGGGTCGCCAAGACTTCGCGTCTTGTGCCTACGTACTTCCACACAGCGTGAAAGATCAGAGCTTCCATAGTTCAGGCTAACTACGGCTAGACAGGGTGTTCTCGATCACACAGGAGTGAGAGATTAAGTTGGTTTGAAAGGTACGGGAACCTACGGGAACTAGAACTACGGTCTGGTCTCAAATGCGCAAGGGCAAGAGAAAAGGATAACATCAGTCGTCAGCGAGAAAGTCACGATCGCACGGCAGCGAGAGATCAGAGAGGTTAGTTGTTAGTGTGCTCGCTAGGATATCGCATCCTATGCCTACATATTCTCATTCGATATGAGAAATCAGAGCAGCTGTAGTTCAGCCTACTACAGCTAAACGGGGAACGAAGGGGAAAAGGGAGGAGCTCGCTAGGATATCGCATCCTATGCCTACGTACTCTCGTCTGGCACGAGAGATCAGAGCAAACGTAGTTCGACGGGAAAACATGTCTCGATTGCACAGGGGTAAGAGAAGAGGTCTCGATCGCCTGAACGCGAGAGAAAAGGGGTTTCGCTCGCACGGGCGAGAACAAAGAGGAAGCAGGCCTACGCCTAAACGGGAAGGAACCCGGGATACACATGCAAGAACCTAAGACGTAGGAGTGAATGTGTCGCATGGTATCCTAAGGGTACCATACTAGACATCCTAGATGATTGAGAAGTAACTCCTCAACTGTCATTTCCTTCGTATTTAACGATGCGGCTCACAACACTCGACGGTTGCCTGAAGACTTGAATAAGATGATGATGATGAACGAAGCGGCTTCGTTGGCTCCTGACATGCGCACAAGCTCCATTCCAATCTTCTTCTCTGTGGATCTTTGATGATGACGCTCGAATTAAGAACAATGTAACGCTTAGACCGTCATGGTTTGCCTTATACGAGAAATTGAACTCTAAGAGGTAGCGTATCGATGTCCGTGTCAAAGACAAGATAGAGAAATGATATCGAAAATCATTCTCCAATTGAATCGTGTCACACGGCCAGCCAGAAATAAAATCGAGAATAAAATCGGATAGAAAAGAAAATAGGAGACAAATCCAAATAAAAGTCTACTCCTAAAATACGGCAAAAATAATCTCCTAAGGAAACTATAAAGAATTAAATCTATGAATCTCCTTAACCAGAAATTAACTAAATCCTAAATTCTCTTAAAAGAAAATTAAACTAATTCCCTAAATGAAAATATTATCTAAATCTCCTAAAAGAAATTAAAACTAAAAATTCTATTCTTTGAATTATAAAATTATCCCTAAAATATTACAATTAAAATTGGAATAAAAACAACGCAAGAAAATAAAGGGAATAAAACTGCAGGGGGGGTATTGGTTCATTAGGGGGACACAACAGCAAAAAAAAACAAAAAGGTTGGGCCCAGCCCACAACACACACAAAAACAGGGGAGGGGTGAGTAAACAAAACTGGAGGTATGTTTGTAGCAGAGTACACGGTGGGCCTGGCCCAACACAATTACAACAGCAAAAAAAGATAAAGAAACGGAGGGTGGGGTATGGAAAACGAGGGGTGTGAACTGGAAGGACGCAAATGGGCTTTGAAGCCCATAATCAAACCCGAGTCCAAGAGACTTCTTCAATTCCTCCTCATCTGGAAACCCTAGCCCTTCCGTTTCACCATCATTGTTCATCCGTCCTTCTGAAACCCTAAATCTCAACCTTTTTCCTTCTCAACGGCGCCGCCTGAAACTCCTTCTACCTCTCTCCGTCTTCAACTCAATCACCATGTTCTCGCTAACACAACACTAGAACCATCCTACGAACAAACACACATACGAAAACGAATAAGTGAAAATATGGAGATGAGACAACGATGATGATCGTGAGTTTGTGGTAGATCGGTGAAGATGAAGGTGGTTGAACATGCTTGAAGAGATCTTGAGGATCTAATAGAAAGTTCTGGAAATCGGTTGAGTGTTCAATGAAGGTTTTTGAACAGTTGATGAAGATCTGGAAAATCTTGCAAGAACTTGAAGAACGGAATGAAGATCGAACATGGAGGTGATGATCGTGATGAACGTCTGATGAATGCGCTTGCAGATCTTGACGAAGATCTTTGGAGGTTGAAGGATCTGGGGACAGTTTCTGGAATTGTAAGAAACTAACGAGCTCTTGATGATGAACGGGGGTGATATCTGGAGAATGACGAAGTTGACAGTTCTAGAAAATCTGTAGATCTTGAAATCTGAGGGAATCTGGAGATGATCGAAATCGAATGTTCTTGAAGATCGAAGTTGTGGTTCATGAGGTTCATGGCGTTTGAAGATTCATTGAGGAATCTGAAGGTTGATGATGAGTCTTTGAAGATTTCTGAAGGATCTGGAGGAAATGATATGAACACGATGAGTTTCTGGAAAATCTGTTGAAGAGCGATGAACACGATGATGACGATCCGTGAACGTCATGCAGAAAACAACGAAGATCCGGTGATAAATTGATGAATGATGTATGTTCTTGATTTTTCAGGAGAAACTGATGGAGTTTGATGAAGAATCACGAAGATCTTCATGGAGATTTGGAGAATGCGTTGAAGAACATGATGAAGTTTCCGATGAGTTCTTGAGTTTACCGGCAAGGCATGGGTGAAGGGGATGAATGAAGAGGATGATTGTGGTTGATGATTCTGGCGCGTTTTGCAGTTTCCGGCGAGTTTGGGAACTCCGGCGATGGTTACCGGCTCCGACGAGCAGTTACGGTGGCCCGGCGGGAGGTTGCATGGCCGGCGGTGGGGGAAGTTGTGGTGGGACACTTGGCTCGCATGCAGGACAGGGAGAGGGAGAAAGGGACGCGTGGAGAGAGGGAAAAGTGAGGAAGAAGCCACGTGTGGCTTGCATGCAGAGTGGAAAGTGAGGTGGTGGACCCAGAAAATACACGCGTGGCAGTTTAAATAGATGACAAGTGGCATATTTTGGACTTGGGCTTCTGAAAATTGGACACACGGCCCACTAAAGACTAATGACAGGATTAATGAACTAAACATTGATTAAGACTAATAAACTGAACTAATAAATGGATAATGGCCTAATACTGATTAAAAATGAAAATGAACGTGATTAATAAGAGCTAACTAACTAACAATTAACCTATACTAATGATTAATACTGACTAATTAATACAAAAATTAAATGAAGCCTAATTAATAAAAGCTACCCCTAATTAAACTCTATTAACATCTAAAATGATAACACTAATAAAGTCTAATAAAAGAAAATCTAATAATGAAATCTAAACAATCCAATTACTATTTAAACTAATATCTACCTAAAATAAGAATCTATTCTATTAAAACAACTATTCAATTAATCTATTTAAATCTATATTAAAATCTATACAATTAAAAATCTATTCAAAAATCTATATTCTAATATGTCTATAAAAATCTAAAAAACTATATTTTCTACAATTCTATTAAAAGGAAATATATTCTAAAAATTCAAATAAAAATCCTATTTAATTCTAAAATCTATTTAAAATCTAGAAAAAGGCTATTAAATCCTAAAAATGCAAATAAAGGCAGTTAACCCAAATAAAAGAGACCGCGAGACCAGATCGAAACAAGCAGCAAGAACCGAAACTCCGATCATCCGAACCGGTCTAAAACCTCCGAAATGTGAAAACAAGGCTGTAATCCCGATAAAATCAATATGATTGTGAAAATGCAACCTATGCGGTTTGCGAATGCAAATGTAAAATGCGTCGAAACATAAACCAGATGTAGGAACCGGTTGGTCAAATTTTGGGGTGCAACAGCTGCCCCTATTCAAACGGCTTGGACCCGATTGGGTGAAGAGCGAACTACCTTCAAACATTCGAGGTACGAGACGGTTGAATACCAAAGAAACCCTGATATATGCCAACCGTGGAGATAAACTGCAAAACTGCTTGAGAAGTAATGTCCAATGAACTGAATCTGGTTGTTACGGCTACAACTGGTCAATTATCTAATACAATTTTGATTTCAACCTCAACCATCTGTGTGACGCCACAGGCACTGAGCTATTTTCGCAAAAACACCTATGTCCACCATTGGGCTAACCTCGTCAACACCAGAAGAGGAACCCATTCGTCAACACGAATGGAGATTCTGTCGTCACAGGAGTAACCTTGTCCATGTTAGGACCCTCATTTCGCCAATACGAAGGAAGATATCTGCTGGGGATAAATGGTCTCTGAAGAGTAATCAATCTTGTCCACGTCAGGACTTCACATTACGGAACACTCCCGGCGCTTTCGCTGGGGAAACAGTTCTGTCTAGTCACAAGAAACTCCATCCGCCTATCTATACGGGCAGATCATCTGTCTAAACACAGGAAACTCTGCTTATCTCTGCAGTAGCTAACTCCGTTGGTCCCAACCCACAAACGAATTTGAGGAGGACTCTACTGGGGACAGTAATATTTCATCGACACGAGGAAATCACGGTGACTTCCTTGGGGAAAATACTTTCGTCAAATATCGGAACACAACTCACATACTTTGTTGATCCTGGGAGAATCATCTATCTGGATACCGGAAAGTTCATCCGCCTGTTTCACATGGGAAAATACATCTTCCTGATTCATACAGGATAGGTCATCCGCCTGCTTCATACGGGAAAACACATCTACCTGATTCTTACAGGAAAGTTCATCCGCCTGCTTCATACAGGAAAACACATCTGCCTGATTCTTACAGGAAAGTTCATCCGCCTGTTTCATACGGGAAAACACATCTGCCTGATTCTTACAGGAAAGTTCATCCGCCTGATTCTTACGGGAAAACATAACACATCTGCCTGGTTCATACAGGAAAGTTCATCCGCCTGTTTCATACGGGAAAACATAACACATCTGCCTGGTTCATACAGGAAAGTTCATCCGCCTGTTTCATACGGGAAAATACATCTTGGATATAACTTCCTTGCCTATTCTTGGTAGTAGCTTACTCCACTGGGAATATTCTGAAAATAACTGCTCGACACCCGTTTCGACAACAAGTGACCTCTTCTGAAATTTTGATTTATGAAAACCTGCAATGCTGCCGCGACAGCAAACCCGAAGAAAGACGCTCCGCTGACCGGATAAGAGAGACTTCAACCAGTAACTCTGGGGATAATAACAAGAACTGTATCATCACATGTCTCACAGCAAGACTTCGATCATCTGGTGATGGATCTGAACTGGAACTCCATACTCCTGCTGAGAAAACACGCCTGAAA
The DNA here is from genome assembly GCA_963859935.3 of Lathyrus sativus. NCBI lineage: Eukaryota > Viridiplantae > Streptophyta > Magnoliopsida > Fabales > Fabaceae > Lathyrus > Lathyrus sativus. The sequence goes on from OZ012738.1 coordinate 248,508,371, forward strand.
GCAAAAGGTTAACCGATCTGCTCTATGTTTCGAAATGCATATGTTTGAAAATGATGCAATGCCCCATACGACATGGAGATGTTATGCGTTTGTATGGATGCAATGCTCCATACGACATGGAGATGCTATGTGTTTATATATGCAAATATAACGATACATGCAAGTGCAAATGCAAGCTTGAGCTGCCAGAGAACACCGGGTATAAAACCGCTTGGCAAAATAAATGCCGAAGGCAACGTCAATTCCACTGAGGGATACCGGGCATCATAGAATCATCTCAGCAAAATAAATGCTGGAAACATGAGACCAACTTCCGTGGGGAAGAAACAATCCTACTGAGGGACGGCTCACCAATTCATCGTTACGAACTTTGTAGAGGATGATCAACCTGACGGAGGAATGACAACCTGCTGGAGGAAGGAAGGACAACCCTGCACGGGGATACTCTTTATAAACCCTTGACAACCTGATTGTACTCTGTCGATTACCCAAACTGGGATTAATTGCGCACAACTCACTAATGAGAATGCCCCTGCTGTCGGGGATATCCATTCTGACCTGTTGAGGATACTCCTGATCCTATTCTGCGGAGGAATAACTGCGATCTCAACTATTTTGAGGACAATACGTGACTTCTACCCGTTGGGGAGAGTAATCCTGATTTAACATTAATCAGGAAACCGGTATCAATCGAGCTTTGTATCGGGGAACGCGACGCCATGTGAGTCACTGGGAGTTATCGTGTCGGGTATTTTTAGGCTTTTTCTGGTTTAGGGATGGAAATAGGTTATTAACAAAATGGTTTTAAAGGGAAAATACTAGACAGGGCTAGCATTCAAAGATGGACTACCAGGCGAGAACTGATAGCAAAATAGGTTAGGTTATCGGACGAGAACGAATTTACGGTCAGAACATCAGACGAGGCTGACCGGATGATAGGTTAGGGAAAGGATGACCAGACGGGGCTGGTTTAGAAGCTGACATGCACCAGACGAGAACTAATGCAACAAATAGGTTAAAGAGGCGGTGACCAGACGGGGCTGGTTGAAAGCTAACATACATCAGACGAGAACTGATGTTTACGGAAAGGTTGGCCAGACAACAACTGGTTGAAAAAATAACAGGTACTAGATGAGAACTGGTATTTACGGAAAGGTGGACCAGACGAGAACTCGTTACCGGTTTGCCAGACGAGAACTGGGCTTTGGAAATGACCTGCTTACAAGGTTCTGACAAGTAACAGGTTTAAACTGTAGGATAAAGATCCAATGATGACAAGGTCTTATTCGAAGGTTCAGGTTTTTTATAAGGGTAATGACACGATTCCCCGATAATCAACTCCTGCTAGGGAGAACAAACTTGCTTGAACAACTTGCCCCAGTGCAACTCAACTTGCTCCAATCCAACTCTTGGGAGACTCACTCTGAACAGAAAGTAGCTTGCTACAATACAACCTTGAGATGGCTTGCCCCGGTATCTGTACGATAGAAGGATTCAACCTCAATTAAACAACTATCAACATAGTTGGTTTCACTGTCTCTGAAGTGACTTTCCCCTGAACGAGCGTTGAGCGACTTAACCTGATCTGATCACCCACTGGAAGGATCTATCCTCAAATCACAACATTCTGGATAATTGCCCCTGATTGGCACTCAAGAAGATTCACTTCTGATCAACTGCTTCTCAAGTAAACTGCCCCATAATCAACTGCTGCTTCGGGACTTGTCCTCAGACCAACTGATTCTGAACTCACTGGAAGTCAATGCCCCAGATTCACAGGGTTTCACAACATACACCATTCTGATCCAGACTGCTGAATTATTCAGTCCTGTTCGATTATTCCCTGTTGGAATTTCCTTCCTGTCAACTCCTGACCTGCAAATAAAATTGTTTATTCCTGAATGGTAATTTTAATGCAGTGTTCATGCAGATTTTGAAAAAATTGTGCTGTCAATCATTTACGTGTCATGATTGTGAGTGACGAATGAACCAAAGTTCAAACGTAGTGCTGATTTGATCAGTGAAAAAAATACAACAAGGATATGATTAGCACATCAAGAAGGAGTCAGGTTACTCAACCTTATCGTAACGCGCTTTCAGAATAAACCCTGCCTCAATTAGGTCTTTTAAGGGATGTATCGTGGTCGGGTTCACGGTTCGTGAAACAAAGGATATTTGGCTCAAATTATGATTTGTACCCACCCCTTCTACATGATGATCTCCGATCCTAAAGTTCAGTTAACCTGGCTCGAGCGCTCGCATCTTCGAGAGGTATGTTGAATAATAGGAACTCACAAGGTTTTCAGAGTGACAATTACTCCTCTTTCGTTTTCGGTGTCTGTATCCACACGACTTCGTCCTTGTTCGAGGATTTTTCTTTTTATATCCTTTCTTTTTCATTATTTTGATTCCCTAATTTTTTTTCCTAGACTGACTCCTTTTGAGTTTTTTTTTTTTGAGTTTTTCTTTTGAAGTCCAGCGGGATGCCCTGACTTTTGCCTAAGTATTAGCTTTCCAGCTTTTTTCTTTTTCTTTTTACTTAGCGGGCTTTCTTTTTTCTTTTTTTCTCTTTTTCTTAGAACGAGTCGTGCGACACTGGTTGTCTTGATTTCTCTGAAAGGATTGCAACTGTCTCACTCCTGATTGGTGAGGTTTAACCATTGTGGTTGACGAGGTACGACCTCTGGGGAAAAATAAGATGTGATTGGTCCTCGAAAGACAACACTCCTCTATAAGACTTGAACGCTCGATCGAGGTAACTGACAACTACCCTGCCCCGGGTTCAGATGTGAGGGTTTAAAAAGTCCGAAAAAACTTCTACTTCTTGGCTCGAAGTGGTTAACAAGGGACTAACTCCTTATATCTCCAGTGTTTAGGGGATTTGAAACAATGCCTTATACGTCATCGGTAAGGTTTTATCTGAAAGCATACGATCATCGGTTATGAGTATTCAGTTTCGTCATCCTCCCTCCAATCTTTGCTAAACATAGTGACAAAGAGGAGTAAATAAAATGCAAGTGTCGGTGCAATGCAGTAAATGAGTGACAACGACATAATTAATTCAGAAAAATGCATAGTCACTTTATCAATATTACCATTTGATACAAACAATGTTTAACAGCAAGTAGTAACTAACAGAAAAGAAACTACAAATGCAAATGATAAAAAGTCTGAGGACTGCCAATGCTGAGGGCGCCTGCCTGTCTGGGCCACTGGCTTCTAGAAATAAACCTCTGAATCTACGAGCTTAGGCAGCTGAGAAATTGTCATGAACCACCAGAATTCCTTCTCGGAAGGAAATGTAATCTTGGTCGATCAACTGCTGTACTTTTGCCTGAAAAGCTTTACAATCTTCAGTTGAATGCCCCAGAGATCCACCGTGGTAACCACACTGAGCGCGGGGACTGTACCTAGGAGGGTACGGTTCTGGCACATGCTTAAGAGCTTTAGGTTCCACCAAAGAATTCTGGATCAAAGATGGTAGAATATGGCTATACGGCACAGGCACTATATGAGAAGGAGCATTCCTTCGTTCCAAGTTGTTACGAGGCCTGTTCTGATTTGGGCGCTGATTCTGATAACCTCGGCCACGAGTTCGCTGATTCGCAAAAGAAACGACATAAAGTTCTGGATATGGTGCCCTAGGCGCAATTGTCTGTCCCGCATAACAAGACACAGAAGATGAAGAACCAACAGACTTAACCGATTCATCTTGATGATACTCAACATCTGGCATGATTGCATTGATCACAACTCCTTCAGTTTGGTAGCTACCAAGAGACTCAGTTTCACTAGCCTGACTGCCTGAAGTAATCTGAATTTTCCCAGTTTTTACGGCATGCTCAATGCGTTCACCCAATCCTACCAATGCAAAGAAATTTGGTGCATTTACGAGCATTCTTTTGAAGTACGGGCTCTGCAAGAAGTTTACAAACATGCTCATTAACTCTCGGTCTAGGAGCGGTGGATGCACTCTGGCAGCAAATTCTCTCCATCTCTGAACATCCTTCCTGAAGGGTTCATTGTTCTCTTGAGACAATTCTTGCAACTGCATGCGATGAGGAGCCATGTCCAGGTTATAATCATACTGCTTCAGGAAAGCTCTGGCTAAATCCACCCATGATTGGATCTGATTACTCTCTAACTGCATATACCAACTCAGAGATGCCCCAGTCAGACTATCCTGAAAGCAGTGAATCATCAGCTTGTCGTTTTGTACAAACGAAGTCATTCTTCGGCAGAACATCACTAAATGTTGCTTTGGACAGCTATCTCCTTTGTACTTCTCAAATCTCGGCGCTCTGAACTTAGGAGGCAATACCAGGCCAGGAACCAAACACATGTCTGCAGCATTGAGGTTGACAACATCTTTAACCTTCAAGGCTTTCACTCCTTCTTCCAACACTTGGAGCCTTCTAGCATACTCAAGAGCTCTTGGGTCTTCAGCCCTAGCTACCGGGATCTCTCTTCGGATATTCTCCATAGGGAAAACAACACCTTGACTGTAAATAAGAGGAGGGCGTTCATTTCGGACAACAAACTGCTCATGTTGATCCTGGTTCCTAGCAGGAGGCTGCACAAATCGGTCTGCAGTAACGTTGTTCACTTGCGGAAAGTCTTCCTCGGACGTAGAACCGTACAGAGGATTAGTCGTCATGGTGAAACCTGTCAAGGTGTTACGAGACTGGAAGTGGCTCTCAGACATAGCTACCAATAACCTTCAACTGGCTTCACTGCTCGATTCTGCTCAAATCTGCTTCAACCCCTTTTGTCGTCTTCCAACAGTGGCTCAGACCAATAACCTTCAGAATCAAAACAACGGCTGGATCAGACTCTGGCTAGCTGGAGGATGATATGCAATATAATGCAAGCAATGTTCATGCAAATGCCATATGCAGCAAATACGGGATCACAGCCCCCACAAATCTCTGAATACTGTTGCGCTGCTGACGGAGTTCCCTGCAAGATATCGGGTTGGCTGGAAGTCAAGTTTCCTGCAAAAACCCTCCCACTCACGGGTATGAACCTAATCTGACAAGGTACGGCATCCTATGCGGATATCAACGTCACAGACTTTCAAGAGCAATAATACGATACCCAGAAGGTGTGGCATCATCATCTCTTGAAGGGGCCTCACTTAGTCGAATCCCCAATTGATAGGTTCCCAGAGTCGACAATCCTCGGGTCAAACAACTTGTCGAGCCCTAAGGGCCAGGCAAGAAGCATCAAAGAGAATCTCGTCCGAGCGTAAATTTCGCGGCTAGCTGGTGCGAGCTAAGCAAGCAGGCTAACCACTACTCTCTACTTCTAAGTCTATGTGTGTACTCAAGCCTGGGTTTTGGCTTCTCTCTCAAAGGAACAACCACCCAACAACACAACAGCAACAGATAATAGCAAAGTGCGGAAATTGTAAATACAGCAAAATATAACATACAACACACAAAAGTAAACATCCAAAGACAAACAAACAAATGCTAGGATTGACTCGTATAGGGGATATTCCTGTCCCCAGCAGAGTCGACACCTGTCGCTACTGCGAAAATCGGCGTCGGCTAAACAGAAGAGTCGCCACTGTACGTTATTTATCCCAAAGGAGGGAAAGGAAACGCTCAAAGTAAACCTACCGCAAAGACATGATAGGAATGGTCATCACAACCAAATCCTGGATTCGGGAGTCGGTTACGCAAGGGGAAGGTATTAGCACCCCTCACGTCCGTCGTACTCGACAGGATCCACGCTTGCTTGGTTTGTCTAAAGGATGCAAAACAATCTATCTACGGCTGCTAAATCTAAACGGAAAGAAACTGACTCGATAGAGCGTCGCACTCTATGCCTACGTATTCTCAAGAGAGAAAGTCAGAGTCATCGTAGTTCGGGAAACTACAAGGAATTGGGTCGCCAAGACTTCGCGTCTTGTGCCTACATACTTCCACACAGCGTGAAAGATCAGAGCTTCCGTAGTTCAGGCTAACTACGGCTAGACAGGGTGTTCTAGATCACACAGGAGTGAGAGATTAAGTTGGTTTGAAAGGTACGGGAACCTACGAGAACTAGAACTACGGTCTGGTCTCAAATGCGCAAGGGCAAGAGAAAAGGATAACATCAGTCATCAGCGAGAAAGTCTCGATCGCACGGCAGCGAGAGAACAGAGAGGTTAGTTGTTAGTGTGCTCGCTAGGATATCGCATCCTATGCCTACATATTCTCATTCAATATGAGAAATCAGAGCAGCTGTAGTTCAGCCTACTACAGCTAAACGGGGAACGAAGGGGAAAAGGGAGGAGCTCGCTAGGATATCGCATCCTATGCCTACGTACTCTCGTCTGGCACGAGAGATCAGAACAAACGTAGTTCGACGGGAAAATAAGTCTCAATTGTGTCGCTACTGCGAAAATCGGCGCCGGCTTGACAGGAGAGTCGCCACCGTGCGTTATTTATCCCACGGGAGGGAAAGGAAACGCTCGAAGTAAACCTCGCAAAGACGGGAAAAGGTATGGTCATCGCAACCAAAACCTGGATTCGGGAGTCGGTTACGCAAGGGGAAGGTATTAGCACCCCTCACGTCCATCATACTCGATGGGATCCACGCTTGGTGTTTATAAGGAAAAGGGTGTTCATCTATCTACGCTAATGGTCAGTCTAAAAAGAAAATAAAAAGGACAGGACTCGACAGAACATACGGTGTTCTGGGCCTACGTACTCCCTCGTGCAATGGGAAAGTCAGAGTCAACGTAGGTCGACTACCTACGTCTAAACGGGGGAAAGGTTGCTCGCCAGGACATCACATCCTGTGCCTATGTACTTCCACACAGCATGGAAGATCAGAGCAAACGTAGTTCGACTAACTACGGCTAAACTGGGGTTCTCACACAGCAGTGAGAAACTAAACTGGTTTCAAAGGTTTGGGAACCTATACCTATGATCTGGTCTCAAATGCCCTCGGGCGAGAGAAAAGGGATAACAATCAGTCGTCAGCGGGAAAGTCTCGATCGCATAGCCGCGAGAGAACAAAAGGTTAGTTGTTAGTGTGCTCGCTAGGATATCGCATCCTATGCCTACATATCCTCGTCTGATACGAGGAATCAGAGCAGCTGTAGTTCAGCTAACTACGACACCAGCTACTCAAAAGCTCCTACTGAAAGGAAATGGAAAAGACACCCTAAAACTATAGCTAAAAAAGGGGAATATACCTACTGCTATCATGCCTGGTTGACCATCCTAATGTCTATCATAACGACTCCGCCGCGGAGAAGTCAGAGCTCCTAAGGGATCATGGCAACAGGACTAAACGGCAAACAGGAATCAACTGCTAAGTAAAAAAAAATACTGGAAATATGCATGAATACAACAACTAAACAAACAAGGCGCAAAGGCCGCAAACCACAGAGGCAAGGGAGCTCAACTCTACCAAATACCAATAAGCAAAGCCACTCAATAACAAACAAGCAGAAGGAGGACCACCTCAACTTCTCATGCACACAAAGCCTACTTCTAAGATGCACCTAACTCAGATCTATCTAGATGAAACCCTAAATCTAATGCAGCACAACACCACACAAGTCAAACAACACAAAGAGAAGGCTAGCTAACCTGACAAACCTCTATCCAAAGCTTAAACAAAAACCCTGAGCAGGACCCTTAACAAACCTGAAACAAACCCCTAATCTATCTCTGAGCAAAGCTCTATGCAAGGCCCTAAACAAAACTCTAAGCAAAACTCTAATCAAAACCCTAAGCAAGAGGAATCAATCCCAGTCTCCAAGCTTCAGAACAAGCTTACCAAAGAGAGGGAGCTAAGCAGACAAACTCATAGTGCCTTCCTCGGGAAAGTACCAGGAGGTTACCACTCAGGAGTCATATCCTATGCGGCTCGACAACTGTGATCAGTTTACATTCCTCCTCAGGAGAAACTAAACTCACATGAAGGCTCCGGCATCATTAGATATTTGAGAAAGCCTATCTGAACTAAGGGAACTAAGTGAGCAGACCCATAGGACCTTCCTCAGGAAAGTACTAGGAGGCTTCCACTTAGGAATCGTATCCTATGTGGCTCAACAACTGTGATCAGTTTACATTCCTCCTCAGGAGAAATTAAACTCACACGAAGGCTCCGACATCACTGGATACTTAAGAAATCCTAGATGAACTACAGGAACTAAGTGAGCAGACCCATAGGACCTTCCTCAGGAAAGTACTAGGAGGCTTCCACTTAGGAATCGTATCCTATGTGGCTCAACAACTGTGATCAGTTTACGTTCCTCCTCAGGAGAAATTAAACTCACACGAAGGCTCCGACATAACTGGATACTTAAGAAATCCTAGATGAACTAGAGGAACTAAGTGAGCAGGCCCATAGGACCTTCCTCAGGAAAGTACTAGGAGGCTTCCACTTAGGAATCGTATCCTATGTGGCTCAACAACTGTGATCAGTTTACATTCCTCCTCAGGAGAAACTAAACTCACATGAAGGTTCCAACATCATCGGATACTTACGAAAGAGGTGAGAAGAAAGAACGAAAGTCATTCATAGTGCCTTCCTCAGGAAAGTACCATAAACTCCCTTCAAACTTCATGATCTCAACCTCGCAAACAGAGAACAAGCTCCTAGACTAAGCCTCAATCTACTGCATCCTTGCAAGCTCCAACAGGACTTCATCCAGCCTCCATCTTCAAGAAGAAACCACAGATCACCAAACCACAAGAAACTATCTCTGAAGTTCAACCACAGTTGAACTTTAAAGTCAGAAGCCATCAAGACTTCTCCTATCCTCAAGCTCAGACAAAAACATATCAGAACATCCTACAAAAATCTATCAAAAATCTATGGGAAACCTACATGGCTCTATGACAACATACTAAAAAATCAGAGCAAAATTCATTACCAGATGAAAGAACTAAAATCAACAAAGCAGACATATCCACAAACCAATTATTCAATATCAAAACAATACAAAAAATGCAATTAAAATGAAAATGCATTATTAAGCTAATGTTTTTGTACCATAAAATTCTACACTGAATTACGAGTCTACAGAAAAAAGAACGGAATTATTTGATCGAATCTATTATTTTTTATGAATTTTCTAATAATATGCATGCACTAAAAGATATTAAAAAAGTCATTTAAATGGAAAATATGCTAAAGATAGCAAACAAAAATAAAATGGCATTTTTATTTTTATTTAATTTTCTAGACATTTATATGAGGTGGTAGAAAAAACAAGAAATTAAAAATCAATCATTTTCATTTTTTTATGAATTATACAAGAGCAAGAAAATATTAAAAGAAATTAAGAAAACAAAATTGGAATAAAATGGGAGGGGGGTTCAAACAGCACGTGCTCTCACTTAAAATCCTAAGTGGGCCAGAATGGGGTGGTGCGCCTAGCAAAAGGCGCAGGCCCACTGCTATCAGAATCCAACTACAAAATAAAAGAGGGAAAAAACGCATGGGGGGTGCAATCAGCAGGTTTTTCAGTTCATTTCAAGTGGGCTTCACGCTATGGGGGGCGCGAATAGCATTAAGGGCCTAAGCCCAATCCAATTCATTCTGTCTTCTCACACGAAGGGGGGGGGGGTACGAGTAAAACGGGGAGTGCATCAGTAAAACGCGTTTGGGCCTTACCCAAACCCTAACCCTAACCCAATTAACCAACGAACAAAAACCTATCTCCCTTCTCAACTCTCTGGTCACTGTTGACCATACAAAAACCCTAGCCGCTCGTCTTCATCTTCCTCACCCTCTCTGCAACCCATTTCCAGAAAAAACCCCAAACAACCTTCACACATCTCAAACGAAACCTCATTCCCTAATTCAAAACCAACTAAACCTAACCTGAACTCTAATTGGAACAAACTAACACGCAAATCTCCAGCGAACACCCTAATCCAACTGAACAAACAACTAGGAGGCGAAAAGAATCACCTGGAGCGAAGCCGGAGACGATAAGGTTTCTGGAGAACTCCTCTTGAAGGCGACGGAGTTCTTGAGATTCTTGGAAGATCGAACGAACAAGGTGAAGACCTTCGAAGATCGTTGAAGATCTTGCAGAAACCTGAAGAATCTTAGGGGAAACTGATGGAGAAACGATGGCAATCTATGAATCTCGCTGGGAAGACGATGAACGCGCTTAGATGTTCTTGAACTGGAAACACAGATGATGAATATCCCGAAGATTGATGAAGATCTCAGCGAAATCTGGAAACGATAACGGACGAACGCGAAGAACAGTTGAAAGTCGTATGAGTTCTGGAAAAAAGGATGATGAACTGATGCAAGTTTGGATGAAGAATCTGGAAAATTACAATGAAACTGATGAAGGTTTCAATGAGGATTCTGGAAATTTGATGAAGACTGTGATGATTGTATGAAGAATCTGGGAAAAAAGATGAACGGATGAAGGTTATATGAACTTTCCGGTGACTGTTGTAAACTCCGGCGACGGTTATGAAGTTCCGGTGACAGTTACCGGCGAGTTCTGGTGAAGATCCTATTGCGTTTCTGGAAAAAACAAGAACACGATGAAGCAAGCTGCAGTTTCCGGCGAGTCAGGCGCCGTGTAATTTCTCCGGTGAGATTTCCGGTGTTTGCATGGCGATGGGGTGAGGTGGCATCACGGGAGTGATGTGTCAGTGGTGTAGTGCAGCGTGGCAAGCATGCAGGGAGTGAGAGGTAGTGGGGAGCCAAGTGGCACCGGTGTGAGAGAGTGTAGTGGGGCAGGTGGCACGAGGAGGGAAGTCCTGAGTTGGTGTGGTGGGTCCTTCTTGCGTAGACGTGTGGCTTGCTCCTTATAGTGACAAGTGTCACTTTCTGGCCAAAAATTGCACAAAAAAAACTGGACTGAAGATCTCATTGGGCCTCCAGCCTGCTGGGCCCACGAAATTGATTACAAAACTCCAAAATCTGAACAAACAAAAAAGATTAATATTCAATTAACCTAATTAAGACTACCCCTAATTAACTAGTGATTAATCCTAATTGAACTAAACAAATTCAATTAACCTAATTAAACTCTAATTAAACCTAAAAATAGTTAAAATCTATCTAACCTCTATATTAATAAAACTTCTACTAATTTCTATTTAATCTCTAATACTATTAAAAAACTATTAAATCTGCCATTTATTTGTAATATCTATTTAAAAGAAAAACTATATTAAAACATACCCTATTTATTTCTATTTTAAAAAACTATTAAAATTCCTATTATCATAAAAGAAAAATCTATAATATTTTCTATATTATCTAAAACAAAAAACAATTTTAAAATCCATTATATTCTAAAAAATGACAAATTTATTAAATCTATTTTAAAAAAAATCTATAAAATTCTAAAAAAAGATTTAAAGCTATTAAAAATATAAAAAACTCTATTTAAATCCTAAAAAAATCTTAAAGCCTATTTAAAATCCGCAAAAAGCTATTAAGCCCTAAAAAATGCAGACAAGTGCAAATGACCAATATAAAAGATAGCTCGAGACCAGATCAAATCGAACAGTAAACCCCCGGTATCAGAAATATCCCAAAAACCACCATGCAAGCTGAAAATCACCGAGGAGCGCACAATTTCCCGAAAATAAAACCCTGATGATCTGGACTGGACCTGCCATATCGAGTAAATGAAACCCAAGCTGTAACTCTGATATCCTATGTCTGTGCACAAATGTCATGCGTCTGATTTTCGAATATGAATTTAAACCACGAGTCAGATAGGAGAACCGGTTGGTCAAATTTTAGGGTGCAACAGCTGCCCCTATTCAAGCGACTTGGACCTGAAGGGTTGAAGAGCGCTCAGCCTTCAAACATTCGGAGGTACGAGATGGTTGAATACAAATAAAACCCGAAAATTTGCCAACCGCGAGCATATACTGTAAACTGCTTGGGGAATACACTCCAGAAAACCGAGTCCAGTCATTACGGCACCAAACTGATCAATCATCTGATAAGGAACTCCTGATTTTAGCGCCAATTACCTGTGATACCCTAAATAACAACCCGAGGGTTGCCACAAAATACCTGATCCTTTCACATTGCCTACTGATAGGCAGGAAGAGAAATATACTCGCATCGTCCAAAGATGGACGGGAAGACACCCTGAATGGAGGAAACACCAATACTCACATCGTCTAAGGATAGACAGAAAGACACCCACAGTCTGAAGGAACAAACCAATACTCACATCGTCTAAGGATAGACGGGATCATCCTGATTGATGAAACAAATCAATATTCACATCGTCTAAGGATAGACGGGAAGAAAGCGTTAATCTCCATATTCACATCGTCTAAGGATAGACGGGAAGACATTCTGGTTGATGAAGCAAATCAATATTCACATCGTCTAAGGATAGACGGAAAGACACCATTAATCTCCATACTCACATCGTCTAAGGATAGACGGGATCATCCTGATTGATGAAACAAATCAATATTCACATTGTCTAAGGATAGACGGGAAGAAAGCGTTAATCTCCATATTCACATCGTCTAAGGATAGACGGGAAGACATCTTGGTTGATGAAGCAAATCAATATTCACATCGTCTAAGGATAGACGGAAAGACACCATTAATCTCCATACTCACATCGTCTAAGGATAGACGGGAAGAAATTCATAATCCCCATACTCACATCGTCTAAGGGTAGACGGGCTCATCCTGATTGATGAAACAAATCAATATTCACATCGTCTAAGGATAGACGGAAAGAAAGCATTAATCTCCATACTCACATCGTCTAAGGATAGACGGGATCATCCTGATTGATGAAACAAATCAATATTCACATCGTCTAAGGATAGACGGGAAGAAAGCATTAATCTCCATATTCACATCGTCTAAGGGTAGACGGAAAGAAATAATCTCCATACTCACATCGTCTAAGGATAGACGGGAAGAAATAATCTCCATACTCACATCGTCTAAGGATAGACGGGAAGAAATAATCTCCATACTCACATCGTCTAAGGATAGACGGGAAGAAATAATCTCCAAACTCACATCGTCTAAGGATAGACGACAAGACATTCATAATCTCCATACTCACTTCGTCTAAGGATAGACGGAAAGAAAGCATTAATCTCCATACTCACATCGTCTAAGGATAGACGGCAAGAAAAGCCACTTGCTAGAGAAACCCCGTCTTGAACCCCACTGCAATCACCCGCAACTTCACATCGTCTAAGGATAGACGGAAAGAAAACCACATTCGAACTCAAGACATCAAATGATAGACGGAGAAATCCACTTATTGGAGGAACACATCGTCAATATGAATTGACGGGAAGAAACGTCTGCCGATACCAGATGACTGATTGATCAAAGCATAATTGTTGTATGATCTGAGATACAAATAAACCGCTGAATCATCTGAGCACTGTTGCTGGACAAACGCCCCTGAACTGATCACAGAGTAGTTCACGCGCCATGTGAGGCTGGTAGAAAACCTGACTTATGCTTCGTATGCATATGCATATGTTCGAATCTTTCTATGGCGTAATGTTCAATTCAGGATGGAAATGCTACGCGTTTTGACAATAACATGCAAGTGTGACGCAGATATGATGATGCATGCAATATACTAATGCAGGCTCGAGCTGTCGGAGAAAGCTGGGTACAGAAAACCACTTCGGTAACATAAATGCTGAAGACGAAGCCAACTCCGCTTGGGATGAACCGGATATCACAGGATTATCCCAGCAAAATAAATGCCGGGAGAGTGAAATCAACTCCGCTGGGGATATTGGGAACTTAACCGAACACCATCGACGAAGTAATACCCTGCTGGGGAATATGACTCCGCTGTGCAATAGCAGACGCGTCAAGTGTGATTGGACTTCCCTGGGGATAGCCTACCCGTACCAACGACGAATTGGACTTTGCTGGAGAAAAATAGACGGAGTCTTCCCGCGTACTGCCGAAAATTGGATTTGGAATCTGATGCGCTAACACGGATGGGCCTCACAGTGATTGCCAACATGGATTTGAACTTTTAGGCTATCTGTGATGGGTCAGGTACAACTGACGCTGGGAAACATTCTGCCTGAATACACAGTCTCCTGGTGGAAGAGTCAAGGGATAGTAACACGACTTCCCGCATTCGTCTCGCTCTCGAAAATCGATTGAATCTGCTCGAATAACTCTGAATGACCCTGCTGGTACGGAGAAGACCGATCCTTCCGCTTCTGATATGCCCTAGCCTACGGGATCTCTGTGGGGATAGTCCTTGAAAGGAAATCTGCAAATCTGTTCCCGGATGGTCTGATATGGCACGCCCCAGCATTCTGAACTTCGGAGAGATACTTCACATCACATGCTTCTCGAATAACCTTTGCGCGCTTAAGATGGTCTCCCCCTGATTGCAATGACTTTGCCCCTGATTAGCTGATTTAGCATAGCGCCCCTAACTATAACATATTTACCTGAATCTCAACCTGATTGCCCCAGGATAACCGACTTCGAAAGGCTGACTTGACTGGGGATTACGATAATAGCTTGCCCCTGCTCTCGGAACATTCGGGCGTTCTGTATTCTATTTTGACCATACCTTCCACTGTAGGAAACTTTTCTGCTGTCAAGCGCTTACTCGCAAGTAAAACAAGTTGTTCTGCGTAAAAGACATATTAATGCAACACATATGACAACTTTGACATCCAATATGTTCACTGGGAATAGACAAAAACAGTTTATGGCATAAAAATGCACAAAACATTTATCAAGGATATCAACATCGGTACCAACATGATATGAAGAACCCTTTTAGGAGTCAGAATCGACGCGACCTTTACCGAAGTATGCTTTCGAAACAACCTGCTTCAATTAGGACTTTTGAAGGTTGTAACATGGTCAGGTTCACGGTTTTGAAGGAAAGGATAAAGGCTCAAAGTTTATTTTAACCCACCCATTCTCCTTGATGTTCTCCCACCCTACGTTCAGCTAATTCGACCTTAGCGCTCACCTCTCAGAGGCTGAAAGATAGGAGTGATAGTTTGAGAAATTATGATTGTTGGGAGTGACAGCCACTCTCTCTTCGTCTTTGACACTTGAGGTCACACGACTCGTATTTCCTTTGGGGATTTTTCTTTTAATCCTTTTCATCTTTTCTTTTCATATCCCTAACTTTTGCCTGGACTGACTCTTTTGATTTTTTTTTTATTTTTTTTTAAGTCCAGCGGGATGCCCTCATTTTTTGCCTAAGTCAATTGTTTTCTTTTCTTGACTTAGCGGGCTTTTGATTTCTTTTTTCTTCGATTTTTTTTCTTTCGAACAAGTCGTGCGACACTGGTTGTCTGGCTCTTTGGGGAATGATGTGACTGCCCCACTCTTGATTGAACCATTGTGGTCTTTTAGGCACGACCTCTAGGGGTGTGATTGATCCTCGACCGGACACTCCTTTTGGAATTTGGACGCTCGGTCAAATTAGCTAACACCTACCCTGCCCCAGGTTAAAGATTGAGGGTTTTTTCGTTTTCAGAAAGAACTCCTACCACAAGGCTCAAAGGGGTTAACAAGGGATTATCTTCCTTATATCTCCGGTGTTTAGGGATTTGAAACAATGCCTGTACATCATCAGCAGGTTTTATTTCAAAAGCATACAATCAGAATTTTGCACGTCGTTCATTTTCGTCATCCTCCCCAGGTTCTTCTTAACCAAGCGTTGGACATTTGTAAAAACAGTTAGTGAACACGAATGGATTTAATCAAAACATGCATATTTATTTCATTATCATCAATTGAATGAAAACAACAAGTTTTACAAACAAGATTGCATTTTAACCAGGAAAGAAACTACAAATGTAAAGAAATGACAAGATAAAACAAGAAAAAATGCCAGCTTCCGAGAACCGGGCTTTCACATTTATCCTGCTGCTGAACCAGCTATCTTCGCAATCAGTTATTAGAGACAATCTGATGATGTCCTGATCTGCTTTCAACGACCCAACCAGATTATAGAGCCCCTCCTCCTTCATTCAGATGATTTTGGGACTTCCCTGCCCGAAGCTGATTGCTGCACTATCAAGTAGATCCTGCACTTTGTGCTTGAAGGACAGACAATCTTCAATGTTGTGCCCCTGTGCTCCTGAATGGAAATCACAGCGCTCCTTGTTATCATAACCTGCTGGAGGTGTACCTGTCAGCGGAGCTGACTTCCTCTTCTCAACCAACTGCAATTGTAGCAACATCTGAAGAAGTTCGGCATACGGCATCGGAGGCACCTTAAATACCCTCAATGGCTTCTGATTTTGAGCTTTTCGCTGATTGGGATACTGCTGCCTTTTCCACTGTTGAGATCGTTGCTGTCGTTGCTGGTATCGGGTTGATTGTTGAACACCCTTCATAGCAAATACAACATCGGTTTCTTGACTTTCACTGTATTGATCAAGACACTCTTTATGCTTAGCCATTTTATTTCTCAGATCTGCCCCAGGAATAGGCAACCGTTGTGGGCATGGAGATTCTGACACCATAGCGTCCAGGATACGCTTCTGACCCACTGCAGCTTTAGAAACATCTGTCATCTTAGCATCGACTGAGACAGGAGCCATACATACAGCTACGCCGCTCGGCGTGAATTCAATATCGTGCGAGTCAATCAGATCTTGAACATTGTGCTTAAAAGCATGACAATCCTCGACGTCGTGTCCGAATGCCCCAGAATGAAATTCACATTGCTTACTGGCATCGTACCCATGAGGAAGCGCCCCTGTGGGTGGATCCAACGTTCTCTTTTCAACCAGATTAAACCTCAATAAAGTTTGCAAGAGCTCAGCATATGTTGTAGGCGGTGCCTCAAATATTCTCTTTGGCTTCCCCTCCTGAATCCTCCATTGAGATGGATGCACCCTCTGTTGCTGCTGCTCAGGTCCCACAGGCACAGGTGGCACGAGCTTCTTCACTGCGGCTTCGAATAGTTGATCAACCTCTTTCCTAAGCACATTCTTGACTACTTCCATGATCAAGCTCATTTGGGTCTTCAGCTGACTGTTCTCCTCTTTGAGAATCTTCTGCTCCAGACGTATCTCTTGCATATCTCTCATCATCTGCCCCAGCTGGCTTCGGACTTCAATCAATTCAAACTGATTCTGTTCCATATCTCTGAAGGAATTCCTGCAACAAACTGGACGACGAGGAAATAAGACCCACGGTTCTGATGTACCTGATAAATGAAAACGCAATGCAGAAAGCAAACACATATTCATAACGAGACAAAGAGAAACTCAAGCTATCAGCACACAGACAAACATCTCCCACATATGTACAATCAACAAAAGCAGCACGTAAGCACAAATGAGTACGAATACAATGACCCCAACCAACAATCCTGGTGGTGGTCCGCAAACACTAGTACACAAAAGCTAAACGGGTTAGGCAGAGAAAACAGATGCGACACCCGACACAGAAACCTCTAGAAACTTCTCCCATATTCCCATGAACTCTCCGATTGACAATCTTCAGAGCCCACACTTCCTGAGGAATCTTCCATGACATTAACTGACGAACCCACGCAGCTAGATGACGGAGAATCATAAATCTGAACAAGCCCCTGGGGCGTGATGAAAATCCGGCTAGAGTCTAACAGATCCTGAACCTGGCTTCTAAGCACCTTACAATCATTCGTTGAATGCCCCTGTGCCCCAACATGGTACTCACAGCGGGCGCTGGCATCAAAACCTGGAGGATACGGTGGAATCACCGGCTTAGTCTCTTTCGGCACTATCAATCCACTTTTGACCAGATCTGGCAACAACTGGCTGTACGACACTGGTAGCTGAGTAAACTGCCTTTCAGGTTTCCTTGGTCTTCGTGGGGCGTGCTGACGCGACCGACGATAGGATGATTGTTGACTTGAAGTGTCTGAAAACCGGTCCTGAGATGCTAGAGATTCTGAGACGACGTCATTTCCTTCTTCCCACTCTTCTTGAGAACTGACAACCGACTCGTTCTTGTCAACTGGGACGTAAGGGACATCTCGAAACTTTCCACTCTTGAGTCCTCTCTCAACAAGCTCTCCCATTCTCATCAGGCCCACAAAGTTTGTGCAACCGAACAATTTGTCAAAATAATGGCCTTTCAGAGTACCCAAGAAGACGTCAACCATTTCTCTTTCCGGAAGCGGTGGCTGAACACTAGCAGCCAATTCTTTCCATCTTCGCAAATACCCTCTGAATGATTCATTCTCCGCCTGAGATAATTCTTGCAGATGTACGAGACTAGGAGCCAAATCCAGGTTGTAATCGTACTGCTTCATGAAAGCTCTGGCTAAATCCGCCCATGATCGAATTTGATTATTTTCTAACTGCACATACCATCTCAAAGATGCCCCAGTCAGGCTATACTGAAAGCAATGGATCATCACCTTGTCATTTCGCACAAACGAAGTCATCCTTCGACAGAACATCATCAAATGCAGCTTCGGGCAGCTATCTCCCGTGTACTTTTCAAATTCCGGCACTTTGAACTTGTAAGGCAACACCAGATCAGGAACCAAACACATGTCTACAGCATCCAGGTTAACAGCATCTTTCACTTTCAAGGCTTTCATTCCTTCTTCCAACACTCGGAGTCTTCTACCATTTTCAAGAGCTCTTGGATCTACCATCCCGGCCATTGGAATATCTCTTCGGTAATTCATCACAGGGAAAGCAACACCTTGATTGTTAACAGGAGGATGACGTTCATTTCGGGCAACAAAATGCTCATGTCGATCTCGGTTCTCAACACTAGGCTGCACAACTTGGTCTGCCGTAAGGTTGTTCGGGAAGTCTTCCATAGAATCATACCGAGGGTGGGACGTCATAGTAAACCCTGTTAAGGTGTTAGGAGCCTGGAAATTGCCTTCATCCATAGCTACCAATTACCTGTAACTGACTATACTGCTTGATTCTGTTCAAATCTACTTCAGCCCCTTGGTCGTCTTCAACACTCCACTTTTGCCTCGAACAATCCCCCGAGAATCACCCTCTGGTGAAAATAAAGGCTGGATAAGTGCTCTGGCCTGCTAGAGTAATGCTATGCAATATGATTTATGCAAACAGAAATACAAAAAAAAAGCTAACGTGCATGTGTGCATTGGAGATATTTCCCCTCCAATTCCAGTGTCAGTGGTAGCAAGACGAGATAAACCATAAAGACAATATTTAGAAAAACCCTCATATATTTATTGGAATAGCAGTCTTGTCAAGATGTTACACAATTATGTTCCACACAACTGATATGATAAAGGAGGATCCCGACCAACATGCCTGGTGGTGATCTCAACACAACAGAATACAAGAGAAAAATCAAGTACGGGTACGGTTGCGGAAGTCCTCAACCAGCTTCTTCGTCTCCGCGTGATCCGGTCGATAAATCAAGCCTTCTATCAATTGATCCCTTTTTCTGACCGTTCCCTGAATATCTCTGACAAAGTCTTCCCAAGCCTTATCATGGGCACCATCCCCAGGTTTGGGTCTCTTGGCGTCTGCTCTATGCT
Organism: Lathyrus sativus; assembly: GCA_963859935.3. Lineage (NCBI taxonomy): Eukaryota > Viridiplantae > Streptophyta > Magnoliopsida > Fabales > Fabaceae > Lathyrus > Lathyrus sativus. The sequence goes on from OZ012738.1 coordinate 248,527,839, forward strand.
GAAAATCTTCCAAATTCTTCATGGCATCAGTCAGTTTGCGCTCGGCTTCGTATCGGCGGCATGCTTCTTCTTCAAGCTCTTCAGTCTTCACTTTGACCTGTTCTACTAACTGAGCAACCTGTGTCCTTAGCTCTTCTTCCCGTCCTTTGCGCTTGGTCATAGTGAGATCCCAGTGCTCTCTGAACTTAGCTAGCTTCGTGTAGGCCCTTTCCAGCTCCTGCTTCTTAGTAGCCAATACACTGCTAACTGAGTCTACATCTAACTCCAGACGCTTCTTGGTTTCAGTCAACTCCAATAACGTAGTCTTCAGATGTTTCAGAGTTTCGGCATGTTGCTTGGAAAAATATCCTGTTTCAATCTTTTCATGACGAAGCTGGGCATTCTCTTTCTCTAAAGCCTCTTTAGCCTTTGCTAGCTCTTCTTTCTCCGCCATCAGCTGCTTGAATACCTGTATGTCCATAGTGGTAGGCTCCTCCGCCGGAGAAGGATGCAATGGCTGAACCGCTGGATAAGGCATAAGGAATTTCGTAGCTCGCTCACGAATCCATTCCACATACGGGCCAGGAACTCGAGTATCCCCTCTGCTACCTGAAGGCTTCCCTCTCTTGTGCAGGTTCTTCCATGCCTTTTCAAGCTTGGTCAGCATCTCTTTCCCTATTGCCCCAGTGAGATACAAAGATTCCTGTATCTCCTCGGGCTTCGGCGCTCCCTGAGGTACATACCCAAATTGCCTGATCAATAAGGAAGGGTTGTAATTGACACACCCTTTCCTTCCTATTAACGGAACATTCGGGAATCCTTCGCATTTGAGTATGACCTCAACTCCGAATACCTCTTCGTTAACCCATACCACATCCTCAGCAGTCAACCCCATCAAGCGCTCGGGCCATCCTAGAGAATCAATAGAGGTGACAAAAGGTCCTGACTTAGGCATATGACTGGTGAACCACCTGCACAGGAGAGGTACACAGCAGGACACATTCCTTCCTCGCCGCTTTTCATTCTGGTAGTGAGTTGAATGGTGGATATCTCCGAGCAAAGTAGGAACTGGGTTCTTCGCAGCCAAAATATAGAAGGCATCTGAGTCAACAAAATCAGGAATGTTCGGGAACAACATGATGCCATAAACACATACAGCAAGGATGACGTCAAAAACAACCCAGCCACCCTTCTGGGCATACTCCCGAGCCTTCTCCACCAAGACATCCAACGGAAATCCCCATACATCGCCTCTTCTAATCATCTTCCCTGTCAGCTCAGACTCTCTTAAGTACAGGATGGCAGAAAGCTCAGCCAGATTAGGCTCAGCGTCCGTACGATAGAAAGGCATCTGCTCGCGGATAGGTATATCCAAGAGTGCAGAATACTCTTCCAGGGTAGGAGCCAAAACAAAGTCAGGAAACACGAAACACCTGAGCTCCGCGTCATAAAACTGTAACAGGGTATAAATGCCGCTGATCTCATAGGCCGATGGCTGATAAACATAGGTCAGAATCCTCCCATATCTCTTTCTGAAGTCACCCATTACCCTCTTCTTAGCAATAGTAATCAACTCTAACAACAGACTGATATCCGGAGACGGAAACTTGTAGGGTAACACTCTCTTCGTGGCTTCCATGTCTTGCTAGGAAACAGACACCAGAACTGGGAGGGAAAATATGTACCTGCAATACACACACGTTAGTTGAATGCAAATGGTAATGCAATGATGCAATATGATAAATAATGCAATCAGTGAACACAGGGGCTATGCGGTAGCCTGAAGAAGAACATCTCCGTGATCAAGAGCAGAAAACCACCACAGTCACCAGAACCTCATGACACTAACTATCATCTGATACTCAAAATATCAATCCCCTGGTAAGAAAACCATCTGAACCTCTGTATCTGACGAGAAGACCATCTGATAATAGTATCGACCTCAGACAAGAAACCCATCTGATCCAAACAACACACCTGGAGATTAATTAAGAACACCGTCTGATAAACACTGAATCATGGTTTCTGAAGGCCAGTTTTCCTGCAATAACCCAATCCCCCTCACAGGTATGATAGACCTAATCCACGGACAAAGGTACGGCATCCTATGCGGTCATCAGCGTCACAGACTTTCATGAGTGACGATACGATTCCCAGAAGGAGTGGCATCATCAAGTCATGAAGAGGCCTCACTTAGCTGACTTCCAAATGATCGGTCCCCAGAGTCGACAATCCTCACGTCTGGACTCCCCTCAGATCCTCAGGACCGGAAAGGAGCACCTCTGCGAGAATCTCGTCTGAGCGCAGATTTCGTAGGGAACTGTGCCTGCTCAGCAGACAGGTTCGTCTACTACTCTCCACAACTATATCTAGGTGCATACTCAAGCCCAGGCCCGACTTCTCACTCATAGCAACATCCCTCTCCCACAGCAATAATCACAATAATATAATACTGGAAGTAAATGCGAAAAGGTAAAGATGCGGGAAAGTAAAGTGCAGAAAAGATAAAACACATATGCACAACACCCAACAAATAAACACCCAAGCGCTAGGATTGACTCGCGTAGGGGATGGGAAACGGTCCCAGCATAAGGGATGGGAAAAGTCCCTAGATGCTATAAGTCCCCAGCAGAGTCGCCAGCTGTCGCTACTGCGAAAATCGGCGCCGGCTTGACAGGAGAGTCGCCACCGTGCGTTATTTATCCCACGGGAGGGAAAGGAAACGCTCGAAGTAAACCTCGCAAAGACGGGAAAAGGTATGGTCATCGCAACCAAAACCTGGATTCGGGAGTCGGTTACGCAAGGGGAAGGTATTAGCACCCCTCACGTCCATCGTACTCGATGGGATCCACGCTTGGTGTTTATAAGGAAAAGGGTGTTTATCTATCTACGCTAATGGTCAGTCTGAAAAGAAAATAAAAAGGACAGGACTCGACAGAACATACGTTGTTCTGGGCCTACGTACTCCCTCGTGCAATGGGAAAGTCAGAGTCAACGTAGGTCGACTACCTACGTCTAAACGGGGGAAAGGTTGCTCACCAGGACATCGCATCCTGTGCCTACGTACTTCCACACAACATGGAAGATCAGAGCAAACGTAGTTCGACTAACTACGGCTAAACGGGGGTTCTCACACAGCAGCGAGAAACTAAACTGGTTTCAAAGGTTTAGGAACCTATACCTATGATCTGGTCTCAAATGCCCTCGGGCGAGAGAAAAGGGATAACAATCAGTCGTCAGCGGGAAAGTCTCGATCGCATAGCCGCGAGAGAACAAAAGGTTAGTTGTTAGTGTGCTCGCTAGGATATCGCATCCTATGCCTACATATCCTCGTCTGATACGAGGAATCAGAGCAGCTGTAGTTCAGCTAACTACGACACCAGCTACTCAAAAGCTCCTACTGAAAGGAAATGGAAAAGACACCCTAAAACTATAGCTAAAAAAGGGGAATATACCTACTGCTATCATTCCTGGTTGACCATCCTAATGTCTATCATAACGACTCCGCCGCGGAGAAGTCAGAGCTCCTAAGGGATCATGGCAACAGGACTAAACGGCAAACAGGAATCAACTGCTAAGTAAAAAAAAATACTGGAAATATGCATGAATACAACAACTAAACAAACAAGGCGCAAAGGCTGCAAACCACAGAGGCAAGGGAGCTCAGCTCTACCAAATACCAATAAGCAAAGCCACTTAATAACAAACAAGCAGAAGGAGGACCACCTCAACTTCTCATGCACACAAAGCCTACTTCTAAGATGCACCTAACTCAGATCTATCTAGATGAACCCCTAAATCTAATGCAGCACAACACCACACAAGTCAAACAACACAAAGAGAAGGCTAGCTAACCTGACAAACCTCTATCCAAAGCTTAAACAAAAACCCTGAGCAGGACCCTTAACAAACCTGAAACAAACCCCTAATCTATCTCTGAGCAAAGCTCTATGCAAGGCCCTAAACAAAACTCTAAGCAAAACTCTAATCAAAACCCTAAGCAAGAGGAATCAATCCCAGTCTCCAAGCTTCAGAACAAGCTTACCAAAGAGAGGGAGCTAAGCAGACAAACTCATAGTGCCTTCCTCGGGAAAGTACCAGGAGGTTACCACTCAGGAGTCATATCCTATGCGGCTCGACAACTGTGATCAGTTTACATTCCTCCTCAGGAGAAACTAAACTCACATGAAGGCTCCGACATCATTGGATATTTGAGAAAGCCTATCTGAACTAAGGGAACTAAGTGAGCAGACCCATAGGACCTTCCTCAGGAAAGTACTAGGAGGCTTCCACTTAGGAATCGTATCCTATGTGGCTCAACAACTGTGATCAGTTTACATTCCTCCTCAGGAGAAATTAAACTCACACGAAGGCTCCGACATCACTGGATACTTAAGAAATCCTAGATGAACTAGAGGAACTAAGTGAGCAGACCCATAGGACCTTCCTCAGGAAAGTACTAGGAGGCTTCCACTTAGGAATCGTATCCTATGTGGCTCAATAACTGTGATCAGTTTACGTTCCTCCTCAGGAGAAATTAAACTCACACGAAGGCTCCGACATCACTGGATACTTAAGAAATCCTAGATGAACTAGAGGAACTAAGTGAGCAGGCCCATAGGACCTTCCTCAGGAAAGTACTAGGAGGCTTCCACTTAGGAATCGTATCCTATGTGGCTCAACAACTATGATCAGTTTACATTCCTCCTCAGGAGAAACTAAACTCACATGAAGGTTCCAACATCATCGGATACTTACGAAAGAGATGAGAAGAAATAACGAAAGTCATTCATAGTGCCTTCCTCAGGAAAGTACCATAAACTCCCTTCAAACTTCATGATCTCAACCTCGCAAACAGAGAACAAGCTCCTAGACTAAGCCTCAATCTACTGCATCCTTGCAAGCTCCAACAGGACTTCATCCAGCCTCCATCTTCAAGAAGAAACCACAGATCACCAAACCACAAGAAACTATCTCTGAAGTTCAACCACAGTTGAACTTCAAAGTCAGAAGCCATCAAGACTTCTCCTATCCTCAAGCTCAGACAAAAACATATCAGAACATCCTACAAAAATCTATCAAAAATCTATGGGAAACCTACATGGCTCTATGACAACATACTAAAAAATCAGAGCAAAATTCATTACCAGATGAAAGAACTAAAATCAACAAAGCAGACATATCCACAAACCAATTATTCAATATCAAAACAATACAAAAAATGCAATTAAAATGAAAATGCATGATTAAGCTAATGTTTTTGTACCATAAAATTCTACAGTGAATTACGAGTCTACAGAAAAAAGAACGGAATTATTTGATCGAATCTATTATTTTTTATGAATTTTCTAATAATATGCATGCACTAAAAGATATTAAAAAAGTCATTTAAATGGAAAATATGCTAAAAATAGCAAACAAAAATAAAATGGCATTTTTATTTTTATTTAATTTTCTAGACATTTATATGAGGTGGTAGAAAAAACAAGAAATTAAAAATCAATCATTTTCATTTTTTTATGAATTATACAAGAGCAAGAAAATATTAAAAGAAATTAAGAAAACAAAATTGGAATAAAATGGGAGGGGGGTTCAAACAGCACGTGCTCTCAGTTAAAATCCTAAGTGGGCCAGAATGGGGTGGTGCGCCTAGCAAAAGGCGCAGGCCCACTGCTATCAGAATCCAACTACAAAATAAAAGAGGAAAAAAAAACGCATGGGGGGTGCAATCAGCAGGTTTTTCAGTTCATTTCAAGTGGGCTTCACGCTATGGGGGGCGCGAATAGCATTAAGGGCCTAAGCCCAATCCAATTCATTCTGTCTTCTCACACGAAGGGGGGGGGGGTACGAGTAAAACGGGGAGTGCATCAGTAAAACGCGTTTGGGCCTTACCCAAACCCTAACCCTAACCCAATTAACCAACGAACAAAAACCTATCTCCCTTCTCAACTCTCTGGTCACTGTTCACCATACAAAAACCCTAGCCGCTCGTCTTCGTCTTCCTCACCCTCTCTGCAACCCATTTCCAGAAAAAACCCCAAACAACCTTCACACATCTCAAACGAAACCTCATTCCCTAATTCAAAACCAACTAAACCTAAACTGAACTCTAATTGGAACAAACTAACACGCAAATCTCCAGCGAACACCCTAATCCAACTGAACAAACAACTAGGAGGCGAAAAGAATCACCTGGAGCGAAGCCGGAGACGATAAGATTTCTGGAGAACGCCTCTTGAAGGCGACGGAGTTCTTGAGATTCTTGGAAGATCGAACGAACAAGGTGAAGACCTTCGAAGATCGTTGAAGATCTTGCAGAAACCTGAAGAATCTTAGGGGAAACTGATGGAGAAACGATGGCAATCTATGAATCTCGCTGGGAAGACGATGAACGTGCTTAGATGTTCTTGAACTGGAACCATAGATGATGAATATCCCGAAGATCGATGAAGATCTCAGCGAAATCTGGAAACGATAACGGACGAACGCGAAGAACAGTTGAAAGTCATATGAGTTCTGGAAAAAAGGATGATGAACTGATGCAAGTTTGGATGAAGAATTTGGAAAATTACAATGAAACTGATGAAGGTTTCAATGAGGATTCTGGAAATTTGATGAAGACTGTGATGATTGTATGAAGAATCTGGGAAAAAAGATGAACGGATGAAGGTTATATGAACTTTCCGGTGACTGTTGTAAACTCCGGCGACGGTTATGAAGTTCCGGTGACAGTTACCGGCGAGTTCTGGTGAAGATCCTATTGCGTTTCTGGAAAAAACAAGAACACGATGAAGCAAGCTGCAGTTTCCGGCGAGTCAGGCGCCGTGTAATTTCTCCGGTGAGATTTCCGGTGTTTGCATGGCGATGGGGTGAGGTGGCATCACGGGAGTGATGTGTCAGTGGTGTAGTGCAGCGTGGCAAGCATGCAGGGAGTGAGAGGTAGTGGGGAGCCAAGTGGCACCGGTGTGAGAGAGTTTAGTGGGGCAGGTGGCACGAGGAGGGATGTCCTGAGTTGGTGTGGTGGGTCCTTCTTGCGTGGACGTGTGGCTTGCTCCTTATAGTGACAAGTGTCACTTTCTGGCCAAAAATTGCACAAAAAAAACTGGACTGAAGATCTCATTGGGCCTCCAGCCTGCTGGGCCCACGAAATTGATTACAAAACTCCAAAATCTGAACAAACAAAAAAGATTAATATTCAATTAACCTAATTAAGACTACCCCTAATTAACTAGTGATTAATCCTAATTGAACTAAACAAATTCAATTAACCTAATTAAACTCTAATTAAACCTAAAAATAGTTAAAATCTATCTAACCTCTATATTAATAAAACTTCTACTAATTTCTATTTAATCTCTAATACTATTAAAAAACTATTAAATCTGCCATTTATTTGTAATATCTATTTAAAAGAAAAACTATATTAAAACATACCCTATTTATTTCTATTTTAAAAAACTATTAAAATTCCTATTATCATAAAAGAAAAATCTATAATATTTTCTATATTATCTAAAACAAAAAACAATTTTAAAATCCATTATATTCTAAAAAATGACAAAACTATTAAATCTATTTTAAAAAAAATCTATAAAATTCTAAAAAAAGATTTAAAGCTATTAAAAATATAAAAAACTCTATTTAAATCCTAAAAAAATCCTAAAGCCTATTTAAATTCCGCAAAAAGCTATTAAGCCCTAAAAAATGCAGACAAGTGCAAATGACCAATATAAAAGATAGCTCGAGACCAGATCAAATTGAACAGTAAACCCCCAGTATCAGAAATATCCCAAAAACCACCATGCAAGCTGAAAATCACCGAGGAGCGCACAATTTCCCAAAAATAAAACCCTGATGATCTGGACTGGACCTGCCATATCTAGTAAATGAAACCCAAGCTGTAACTCTGATATCCTATGTCTGTGCACAAATGTCATGCGTCTGATTTGCGAATATGAATTTAAACCACAAGTCAGATAGGAGAACCGGTTGGTCAAATTTTAGGGTGCAACAGATTGCACGGGGGCAAGAGAAGGGGTCTCGATCGCTTGAACGCGAGAGAAAAGGGGTTTCTCTCGCACGGGCGAGAACAAAGAGGAAGCAGGCCTACGCCTAAACGGGAAGGAACCCGGGACACACACGCAAGAACCTAAGACGTAAGAGAGAATGCGTCACATGGTATCCTAAGGGTACCATACTAGACATCCTAGACGATTGAGAAGTAACTCCTCAACTATCATTTCCTTCGTATTTAACGATGCGGCTCACAACACTCGACGGTTGCCTGAAGACTTGAATAAGATGATGATGATGAACGAAGCGGCTCCGTTGGCTCCTGACATGTGCGCAAGCTCCATTCCAATCTTCTCCTCTCCCGATCTTTGATGATGACGCTCGAATTAAGAACAATGTAACGCTTAGACCGTCATGGTTCGCCTTATACGAGAAATCGAACTCTAAGAGGTAGCGTATCGATGTCCGTGTCAAAGACAAGATAGAGAAATGATATCGAAAATCATTCTCCAATTGAATCGTGTCACACGGCCGGCCAGAAATAAAATCGAGAATAAAATCGGATAGAAAAGAAAATAGGAGAGAAATTAGGAGACAAATCCAAATAAAAGTCTACTCCTAAAATACGGCAAAAATAATCTCCTAAGGAAACTATAAAGAATTAAATTTATGAATCTCCTTAACCAGAAATTAACTAAATCCTAAATTCTCTTAAAAGAAAATTAAACTAATTCCCTAAATGAAAATATTATCTAAATCTCCTAAAAGAAATTAAAACTAAAAATTATATTCTTTGAATTATAAAACTATCCCTAAAATATTACAATTAAAATTGGAATAAAAACAACGCAAGAAAATAAAGGGAATAAAACTGCAGGGGGTATTGGTTCATTAGGGGGACACAGCAGCAAAAAAAAACAAAAAGGTTGGGCCCAACCCACAACACACACAAAAACAGGGGAGGGGGTGAGTAAACAAAACTGGAGGTGTGTTTGCAGCAGAGTACACGGTGGGCCTGGCCCAACACAATTACAACAGCAAAAAAAGATAAAGAAAGGAGGGGTGGGGTATGGAAAACGAGGGGTGTGAACTGGAAGGACGCAAATGGGCTTTGAAGCCCATAATCAAACCCGAGTCCAAGAGACTTCTTCAATTCCTCCTCATCTGGAAACCCTAGCCCTTCCGTTTCACCATCACTGTTCATCCTTCCTTCTGAAACCCTAAATCCCAACCTTTTTCCTTCTCAACGGCGCCGCCTGAAACTCCTTCTACCTCTCTCCGTCTTCAACTCAATCACCACGTTCTCGCTAACACAACACTAGAACCATCCTACGAACAAACACACATACGAAAACAAATAAGTGAAAATATGGAGATGAGACAACGATGATGATCGTGAATTTGTGGTAGATCGGTGAAGACGAAGGTGGTTGAACACGCTTGAAGAGATCTTGAGGATCTGATGGAAAGTTTTGGAAATCGGTTGAGTGTTCAATGAAGGTTTTTGAACAGTTGATGAAGATCTGGAAAATCTTGCAAGAACTTGAAGAACAAAATGAAGATCAAACATGGAGGTGATGATCCTGATGAACGTCGGATGAACGCGCTTGCAGATCTTGACGAAGATCTTTGGAGGTTGAAGGATCTGGGGACGGTTTCTGGAATTGTAAGAAACTAACGAGCTCTTGATGATGAACAGGGGTGATATCTGGAGAATGACGAAGTTGACAGTTCTAGAAAAGCTGTATATCTTGAAATCTGAGGGAATCTGGAGATGATCGAAATCGAATGTTCTTGAAGATCGAAGTTGTGGTTCATGAGGTTCATGGCGTTTGAAGATTCATTGAGGAATCTGAAGGTTGATGATGAGTCTTTGATGATTTCTAAAGGATCTGGAGGAAATGATATGAACACGATGAGTTTCTGGAAAATCGGTTGAAGAGCGATGAACACGATGATGACGATCCGTGAATGTCATGCAGAAAACAATGAAGATCCGGTGATAAATTGATGAACAATGTATGTTCTTGATTTTTCAGGAGAAACTGATGGAGTTTGATGAAGAATCACGAAGATCTTCATGGAGATTTGGAGAATGCGTTGAAGAACATGATGAAGTTTTCGATGAGTTCCTGAGTTTACCGGCGAGGCATGGGTGAAGAGGATGAATGAAGAGGATGATGGTGGTTGATGATTCTGGCGCGTTTTGCAGTTTCCGGCGAGTTTGGGAACTCCGGCGATGGTTACCGGCTCCGGCGAGCAGTTACGGTGGCCCGGTGGGAGGTTGCATGGCCGGCGGTGGGGGAAGTTGTGGTGGGACACTTGGCTCGCATGCAGGACAGGGAGAGGGAGAAAGGGACGCGTGGAGAGAGGGAAGGGTGAGGAAGAAGCCACGTGTGGCTTGCATTCAGAGTGGAAAGTGAGGTGGTGGACCCAGAAAATACACGCGTGGCAGTTTAAATAGATGACAAGTGGCATATTTTGGACTTGGGCTTCTGAAAATTGGACACACGGCCCACTAAAGACTAATGACAGGATTAATGAACTAAACATTGATTAAGACTAATAAACTGAACTAATAAATGGATAATGGCCTAATACTGATTAAAAATGAAAATGAACGTGATTAATATGAGCTAACTAACTAACAATTAACCTATACTAATGATTAATGCTGACTAATTAATACAAAAATTAAATGAAGCCTAATTAATAAAAGCTACCCCTAATTAAACTCTATTAACATCTAAAATGATAACACTAATAAAGTCTAATAAAAGGAAATCTAATAATAAAATCTAAACAATCCAATTACTATTTAAACTAATATCTACCTAAAATAATAATCTATTATATTAAAACAACTATTCAATTAATCTATTTAAATCTATATTAAAATCTATACAATTAAAAATCTAGTCAAAAATCTATATTCTAATATGTCTATAAAAATCTAAAAAACTATATTTTCTACAATTCTATTAAAAGGAAATATATTCTAAAAATTCAAATAAAAATCCTATTTAATTCTAAAATCTATTTAAAATCTAGAAAAAGGCTATTAAATCCTAAAAATGCAAATAAAGGCAGTTAACCCAAATAAAAGAGACCGCGAGACCAGACCGAAACAAGTAGTAAGAACCAAAACTCCGATCATCCGAACCGGTCTAAAACCTCTGAAATATGAAAACAAGGTTGTAATCCCGATAAAATCAATATGATTGTGAAAATGCAACCTATGCGGTATGCAAATGCAAATGTAAAATGCGTCGAAACATTAACCAGATGTGGGAACCGGTTGGTCAAATTTTGGGGTGCAACAACTTGGTTGTAGGAGTTTACTTCTCCCATTTCATCTCATCTCTCTTTATTCATTTAAGTCTTCCATCTTTGTGGCTTGTGTTTGTTACATTGTTTCATGTTTGCATTTGTGTTTGCATCTCATATCTCTTTGCATCTTTAAAGACTTGTTTATGTCTTTCTATTCATTTTCATCTGTGATTGATTATGTTTGGTGTTTACTTGTGCTTATTGCCATGGTCCCTTAGGATTCCTAGTCCCTCTGTTTAAGATGGGAGTAGGAGAGACATTAGGCTTTCAATCCTTTGCATGATAACATTAGGTAGTATTCCTTTTTCAATCCCAACTTTAGGACCATCTTGCATGACAACATTAGAGTTTATCAGTTCACCTGAGAGTCTTGTGTCTTCTCTTCTCATCTCAGAACTTCTTAAGACACTTAATAAAGGATAACAATTGTTGTACGCTACGAGCCTTAAGTACATAAGGAATGATGAGTGGGGGCCTCCTCTCACATTGTCTAGAGTGTCTAGCGTATGCCCTTTGGGCGATATGCGATGTATTCGGTCTTATGTCATAGTCTTTAGTGCAACATGAGTTTTAAATTAACTCAATTCACTTCTTTAAAAAACATAAAAACAAAAATTCAAACCTTTTCATCCCTCAGGATTGTCTCAAACCTAATTTTAGAAAGAGTATGATACATTTCTGTTCTACCGCAAACAAGCATCATCCCTAACTGCTGGAATTGAAACGTAACATTACTCATAAAAACACTTAACCAACCTTATCACATAGTTTCCTGAACTACGTTTGCTCTGATTTCTCATACCAGATGAGGATACGTAAGCACAAGACGGCGATGTCTTGGCGAGCAACCTTCCCCCCATCACCCGTAGTTTCTCGAACTATGTTGACTCTGACTTTCCCATTGCATGAGTGAATACGTAGGCATAGGGCAGCAATGTCCTATCGAGTCTGTTCTTTCTGTTCCCCCCGTTTAGCAATAACTTTAGATAGTTTCACCCATAGATTAGACAACAAGCGTGGATCCCGTTGAGTATAACGGATGTGAGGGGTGCTCATACCTTCCCCTTGGGTAACCGACTCCTGAACCCTAGATTTGTTTGCGATGACCTGTCTTTCCCTTTCTCTTAGGTTTTCTTTGATCGTTTCCTTTCCCTCTCTTTTGGGATAAATAACGTTCGCTTCTGTCTGTTTGTCGGCCTCTTTTTTCGCAGTTGCGACATACCCCTATTCTTTTGGTAACAACCTCAAATAACACTTGTTCTTGGCAAGATGTGAGTCTCTTGATGATATGAAGGCTTGATTTATAGAAGATCAATCCAAAACATTGACTGATCAGTCTACAGGATTCTTGATTTTGACAATGTGAAATCCTAATTCATCTGCATCTTGACAAAGGTTAACTTGAAAAATGTTAAGTTAGATAACACATGCTTGACGCACCTAGAATAATAATGGAATCTAGAGGTCAAAATATAGGGTATGACAGTTGCCCCTATTTAAATATCTTCACCATATGGTAGTGAGAGATAACAATCTCCATAAAATCATGGTGGAAGGTATTTAAATATAGTAAACTGAAAATTTTGTTTGTTAGATGTGATGGTATGCAAAAGGACAAATGTTGATCATGCAATGAATTCTAAGAATGATGATTTATGATGCTTTAACGCAAGAAAATACGGACACATAAATGAAAGAAAAAAAGAAGAACAAAACAACGAGTAACCACTCACTAGGAACACATACACACAGGGGAGAGATCCAAAACATACCAACCAATAGTTCATACATGAATAATGATGGTACTTTTTGGGGATCCTCCATACAAGGGACACAAACCCCACCAGGGAAGACAAATATCCTCTGGGGACAAGGTAAATCTCCACTGGGGAAATGCAAATCTCCACTGGGGAAATGCATCAAGGGAGACAAGGCTAAGAAGCCACACAGGGGAACAAAACTCAACAGACTTGGACTCCAACTGGGGAACTTCCTTGCAACAGAGAGTTTGAATGAGATCTTCAGAAAAGGGCTAGAATCAAGACCCGACCCACTGGGGATGCTGGTGACCACCAGACCTCCAAGACTTGCTGGGATACCTAGGGGTTCACTGGGAATGCTGGTAACAACCAACCATCCTAAGATCAGCTTTAGAAGAACATTACCAATAACCATTGGACTTTCAAAGGATATAGTAACGACTAAAACCGAGGTACTAACAACAATCAGACTTTAACGATGCCAATCAAAACATTACTGGTCTTTCCAACAAATATGGTGACAACTGTAACACCCCTTTTAACTATTTAGTCTTTTTGGCGTTATTTCTATGTTGGTGTGTCCTTATGTGGAGGTGTGTCTTAGTGCGTTGGTGGATGCCCTTAGACTGTAAGAGTTATTTTAAGAACGATTGGAGTTTAATATTAATATAATATAATAAATAATTGGTGATAATTTAATAATTAATAGTAATGTTATTATTATTATTATTATTATTATTATTATTATTATTATTATTATTGGAGTAAATATAAAAGAGGGATTTTGGGAGAAAGAGGAAACACATTAAAACTGCTCAGAACCAAAATCAAAGGAAAAAGAGATCGTGACCGAGAGAAGTTGAGAAGAGAAGAAGTAACCACTGGAGACAATTCACGGTAGTTGAAAAAGAGTCGCCGGAGAGCAAACGAGAACCGGAAGTTTAGAGTTGCACTCAATCCAAAGGTAAGGGTGGGGTTCAATTCTATAACTGTGGGTATGATGGATTTCATGAAGGGTATGGAATCATAGGGTTAATATTCCCGTAGTAATGTTCCCGTCGTAACGTTCCCCTAGTAATGTTCCTGTAGTAATGTTCCCTTAGTGATGTTCCCGTAGTAATGTTCCCGTAGTGATGTTCCCGTAGTAATGTTCCCATAGTAAATGTTCCCGTAGGTTGAGAAATATTAAGGGTTAATGTTTGTCTACGCTTGAATTAGTGTTTATGTCATTAGTTCTATGTAGTAATGTTGGGAATCAGCGCCGACACACGCTAAGTTCCCATTTGTTGAGAAAAGGTTGTTGTTAAGCTCTTACTTGATCGACTTCAGGTAGGGAATCGAGTCATAGATATAGTTCCCGTAGGTTGAATAAATATTAAGGGTTAATGTTTACCTGTGCCTGAGAAATACTAAGGGTTAATGCCTGTCTGTGTATGAATGAGTGTGTTATGTCATTAGTTTTGGGGGAAATTGGGAAACGGTGCCGACACGCGCTATTTTCCCATTTATTAAGGAGGTGTTGTTATTATGTCCCTATTTAATTAAATTAGAAGTTGTAGTTATATTACCCGTATGAAAGTATATGAAAATGTGTTGAGTTCTTATTTGTAGTAATGATGTTGTTAGTTGTTCTCTGACATGAAAATGTTGTTGAGTTCTCAATTGTAGAGGCGATGTTGTTTTTAATTGTTTTCTGCAAAAATGTGTTGGATTCTTATTCGTAGAAACGATATTGTTACTTGATCTCTGACATGAACAGGTTGAAGTGGTGAGTACATGATGTATGCGAAATGTGATGTTTCTGTTATGGATAATTGGTTGTAGGCTTAATGCCTTGTTGCACGGTTGTTGCACAGTTGTTGTTGTTGGGTTATAGTCCATAATAGTTGCATCTCATAGCACATCATTTGGCCTGGATTGGCGACGGTTGTGTCTTTAATGACAACATAAAATAATTGTGGAGTGAGTCTCCCGGATGATTGTGGAGTGAGTCTCCCGGATAATTGTGGAGTGAGTCTCCCGAATAATGGTGGAGTGTTGTCTTCCAAAATGGTACCACATGCATATGCATAGTTGAGTCGCATAGAGTCGCATTGAGTTGTGTTGCCCGTGATGGCGTGTTGATGAGATATCTTGATTTTTGTAGTATATATATATGAGCGATGAATCGATGTGGTGGTGGTTTATGATATTTATAAAGCCGCGAGAATCTTAATTGCTGTGATATAATTCTAACATGACTTTTATCATGCCTTATGTTATGTTGTTGATATCTCACCCTTTACGTTGTATGTTACCTCCGTTGGTGGTAATTTGCAGGTAACTCGGAAGAAAGTGTCGCTTTATGTTTAAGGTCATTGGTCGCTCTGATACGTAGCACTCTGGGGGGATGAATGATTAATGTTATTGTTTTAATTGAATTCCTTGTTGCTGAATTTTATTAAGTACTATGGCAAATAGATTGGTTGTTTCTGATAATGCCAAATGTTGCTTGGATGCATAGTTGTTTTAGTGAATTGATGCAAGATAATGACTTGCTGAATTTTAATGGAATTTAATTATTACGAATCGTTGGAAGTGTATTATAACATGTCGTTTTATGATTAAAATGTAAACAAATTATCGTTGTTTGTTCATCCGAATTTTGTGCTACGTATGTTAGTAAATGATCTTTTGCAGGTGTATGTGTTTTGGTTAAGAGTTGAAATGTGACACCTCTTATGCGTCCCAGATTTTGGGAGTGTGACGGTCGTCACCACTCCCTGACGCTCGTCATGACCGTCACAGTCGTGATAGACCTTTACGATCATCATGGAACCTCTTTCTGCTGCACTCTGAACTGTTCTTTCTGTTGTTTCTCTTATTTTTCCGCGAGAGTTTAGAGTGGGGTGTTACAATTGGTATCAGAGCAGGTCGGTCCGTCCGGCCAAGTTGTCTAATGTTGTTGTTTAATCCCTGGTATGCGGTATGTGTGTGAAAACACTGACGGTACATGTTTGTTGTCTAGCCTTGGTTTGCAAAAGTGGGAATGATTCAAGTGGAGGAGAAGTTGGTGTTTCTCCGGAATACTGCAAGTGTGGAGTTGTAGCTCAGAGGAAAGTTGAACGCTCTTATAGTTCGGTAAGGATGGTTTGTACCCCATCATGATCTTCGGCTGTCTATTGACAAATTGAGGAACTGATCACCCTTAATCTCTTGTTGATAGTAGTTGGGATTGTGTAGGATGGGATGGACATATTTTGCAAGCTTAGATGGAGTGAGTAGAGAATTATCTTGAGTTAAGCTAAGTGCTTAAGAATTGTTTTGACGAGTCGGCGCAGGACGGTGTTGAAGTGTTTAATTTGATGGGAATTTTTGAGTTATAATGAAAGTGAGAAGTTGACGATTTGCCGATTAATTGTGGTTGGCTGGAAGTTATCCTGACAAGATAGTGATATACAGCAAGGACGTGAAGTGGAGTTGTGATCGACTTAGTTACGGCAACTAGTCTGAGAGTGAGAGCTCCATATTTCATGTCTGTTTGGATGGTCAAGGAATTAAACTGATTAAGTAGCGTTGAGACTTGTGTATGGTGTGTGTGCTAAGGCAACAGAGTGTAAAGTTGAGTATATAAAGGTGGACAGTGGCTTCTGGTGATTATTAAAGAAAGAAAGATATGGAATGCGACATTGGTATAATTAGACCTTTAAATATTCCAACAGTTGAAGATGTGTCGAATGACCTTCTAGGTGTGAAATTGTTGTCGTACGTCGAATTCTGAGATTGCAGTTTTTTACGGAATCGATGTTTTTACGGATGAAAGTTTGAATAGATTACGCATTTGTGTCAGGTAATGTTAGGACGTGATCGAGTATGCTTGTTTTATCGAATTTGATTGATTTTTGTAAGTTTTTGCATTTTTGGAGATTTGAGGATTTAAGATTCGGATTGGAATCGGAAGTCGTAGATTTCACGTTTGATGGTTCTAAACCACTAATATATGTTTGGTATGAATGAGTATGTGTTTGTTTCGAATAAAATAATTGAATCGGTCGGATTTTCGGGCGAAAATGCTCAAACCCGTAGCAGTCTTTATGCAGAAAAATTCTGTTTTGGAAAAACTTCGAAAATTCATAACTCTTGAACCGTATGTCAGTTTTGACCCCCGTTCAAAGCGTTGGAAAGCTAACGAGATGCTCCTTCTAGGAAAAATTGTTTCGAGGCCTGTACCTGGTTCAATTATAGCATAAAATTGGAAACGTATCGTGTGCTGATTTTTGCCGAACCCGACAGGACCATTTGTTGTGTTTTGTGATGCCTTGTTGATATGATTGGGAGATATGCTAAGTGAAACTTCAACATGTTTTGGTTATTCTTTAAGGGAACTTGAAGTACATAAGAGGAATAATCTGATAAGTGATTTAGAGTTTGTTGCTGTTGTGGTTGTGCCGGAGTTGGAAGCTTCAATTAGTTAGTTTGAGATTTGATATGTTTCGTGACCTCAATAGCTTAAGGTATTTATTTGATTTGGAAGAGTTGAATATGAGGCAGAGCAAATAATTGGGACTCCGGAATGGATTATGGTTTCAGATTGAATTACCATTCGGGGAAATCAAAATGTGGTAGCTTATGCATTGACTTGGAAATCCTTACATATGCCGATGATGGTGGTGAAAAGAGTTAGTACTGATTGAGCAATTTTGTGGTATGAGTTGGTTTGTGAAGAGACTTATTATGGAGTTAAGCTTAGTTTGTTGGACCTTACTAGTGGTATTCTTGACGTGATTCGATAAGGTCAGAACTCTGGTTTGAGTTGGTAGATTGGTTGAATCTGAGGAATTAAAGTCGAAGGGATGATTTTCAGATTAATGGAAATGGTATCATGAGATGTCGTGATAGAGTTTGTGTTCTAGATATTATTGAATGGAATAAGAGTATTGAGGTAGATGGAGTATCCATCCCGGTGCTATGAAGATGTAACCGGATTTGAGGAAATTATTTTGAGGGCCATAGATGGAGAGAGAAGTGGTTGAGTTTGTATATGCTGGTTAGACTTGTCGGAAGTCGAAGAGTTAACGTCAGAGACCGTTGGGTCTGATGGGAATATGAGTTTCATCAAGATTTTGGGAGAGTTGGAAACACTTTGAGTACCATGTTGAAGTTGAACTCTGCCTATCATCCGTGGACGGATGGACGGACAGAGAGAACTACCCAGCCTTTAGAGGATTTGTGGAGAGCTGGTGTGTTGGATCAAGGTGGATCGTGGGATAGTTAATTATCGTTGATTCAGTTACCTACAACAACAGTTACCATTCTAGTATCGAAATGGCGCTGTGTGAGGCTTTGTGTGATAGGAGGTGTAGGACTCCATGGTGTTGGAATGAGTCGAGTGAGAGTGTTGTGCTCGGATTTGAGAATTGGAAAGCAGAATGCGGGGAGCGTATCCGGAATTGTTTCCATCAGGCAATTTTTGAGGACGAAAATACTTAAAGTGGGGGAGAGTTGTAACACCCCTTTTAACTATTTAGTCTTTTTGGCGTTATTTCTATGTTGGTGTGTCCTTATGTGGAGGTGTGTCTTAGTGCGTTGGTGGATGCCCTTAGACTGTAAGAGTTATTTTAAGAACGATTGGAGTTTAATATTAATATAATATAATTAATAATTGGTGATAATTTAATAATTAATAGTAATGTTATTATTATTATTATTATTATTATTATTATTGGAGTAAATATAAAAGAGGGATTTTGGGTGAAAGAGGAAACACGTTAAAACTGCTTAGAACAAAAATCAAAGGAAAAAGAGATCGTGACCGAGAGAAGTTGAGAAGAGAAGAAGTAACCACCAGAGAGAATTCACGGTAGTTACAGAAGTGTCGCCGAAGAGCAAACGGGAACCGGAAGTTTAGAGTTGCACTCAATCCAAAGGTAAGGGTGGGGTTCAATTCTATAACTGTGGGTATGATGGATTTCATGAAGGGCATGGAATCATAGGGTTAATATTCCCGTAGTAATGTTCCCGTAGTAACGTTCCCCTAGTAATGTTCTCGTAGTAATGTTCCCGTAGTGATGTTCCCGTAGTAATGTTCCCGTAGTAAATGTTCCTGTAGGTTGAGAAATATTAAGGGTTAATGTTTGTCTACGCCTGAATTAGTGTTTATGTCATTAGTTCTATGTAGTAATGTTGGGAATCGGCGCCGACACGCGCTAAGTTCCCATTTGTTGAGAAAAGGTTGTTATTATGTTCTTACATGATCGACTTCAGGTAGGGAATCGAGTCATAGATATAGTTCCCGTAGGTAGAAGAAATATTAAGGGTTAATGTTTACCTGTGCCTGAGAAATACTAAGGGTTAATGCCTGTCTGTGTATGAATGAGTGTGTTCTGTCATTAGTTTTGGGGGAAATTGGGAAACGGTGCTGACACGCGCTATTTTCCCATTTATTAAGGAGGTGTTATTATTATGTCCCTATTTAATTAAATTAGAAGTTGTAGTTATATTACCCGTATGAAAGTATATGAACATGTGTTGAGTTCTTATTTGTAATAATGATGTTGTTAGTTTTTCTCTGACATGAAAATGTTGTTGAGTTCTCAATTGTAGAGACGATGTTGTTTTTAATTGTTTTCTGCGAAAATGTGTTGGATTCTTATTCGTAGGAACGATATTGTTACTTGTTCTCTGACATGAACAGGTTGAAGTGGTGAGTACATGATGTATGCAAAATGTGATGTTTCTGTTATGGATAATTGGTTGTAGGCTTGATGCCTTGTTGCACGGTTGTTGCAGAGTTGTTGTTGTTGGGTTATAGTCCATAGTAGTTGCATCTCATAACATATCATTTGGCCTGGATTGGCACCGGTTGTGTCATTAATGACAAAATAAAATAATTGTGGAGTGAGTCTCCCGGATGATTGTGGAGTGAGTCTCCCGGATAATTGTGGAGTGAGTTTCCCAGATGATTGTGGAGTGAGTCTCCCGGATAATTATGGAGTGAGTCTCCCGAATAATGGTGGAGTGTTGTCTCCCAAAATGGTACCACATGCATATGCATAGTTGAGTCGCATAGAGTCGCATTGAGTTGTGTTGCCCGTGATGGCGTGTTGATGAGATATCTTGATTTTTGTAGTATATATATATATATATATATATATATATATATATATATATATATATATATATATATATATATATATATATATATATATATATATATATATATATATATATATATATATATATATATATATATATGAGCGATGAATCGGTGTAGTGGTGGTTTATGATATTTATAAAGCCGTGAAAATCTTAATTGCTGTGATATAATTCTAACATGACTTTTATCACGCCTTATGTTATGTTGTTGATATCTCACCCTTTACGTTGTATGTTACCTCCGTTGGTGGTAATTTGCAGGTAACTCGGAAGAAAGTGTCGCTTTATGTTTAAGTTCGTTGGTCGCTCTGACACGTAGCACTCTGGGGGGATGAACGATTAATGTTGTTGTTTTAATTGAATTCCTTGTTGCTGAATTTTATTAAGTACTATGGCAAATAGATTGGTTGTTTCTGATAATGCCAAATGTTGCTTGGATGCATAGTTGTTTTAGTGAATTAATGCAAGATAATGACTTGCTGAATTTTAATGGAATTTAATTATTACGAATCGTTGGAAGTGTATTATAACATGTCGTTTTATGATTAAAATGTTAAACAAATTATCGTTGTTTGTTCATCCGAATTTGTGCTACGTATGTTAGTAAATGATCTTTTGCAGGTGTATGTGTTTTGGTTAAGAGTTGAAATGTGACACCTCTGATGCATCCCAGATTTTGGGAGTGTGACGGTCGTCACCACTCCTTGACGCTTGTCATGATCGTCACGGTCGTGATAGACCTTTACGATCGTCATGAAACCTTTTTCTGCTGCACCCTGAACTGTTCTTTCTGTTGTTTCTCTTATTTTTTTCCGCGAGAGTTTAGAGTGGGATGTTACAATAACCAAATCAGCAATACCAATAACAATTGAGCTTTAAACAATGCCAGTGACTATTGGAATTCCCGAGTAATGCTAGTACAACTAGACTTCACGGGGAGATGTTGGTAACGACCAAAATTCCAATAACAATTTGGTTTCAATCAAACTCAGTGACTACTGGACTTCATGGGGAAATGTTGATAACAAACAACATTCAAGGAATATAATAGAGTTTGGATGAAAAATTGTCAATTGCAATTGGACTTTAAACAATGCTAGTAACTACTAGACTTTCTAGGGATATAAGTATTTATCATAATAATACTTAAGCCATAGAGCTTGACAAAGTTAAGGTAACAAACGAAGGGTAAGTCTGTGGCAACAGGTTCGAAGCAAAGGAGTTTGGTAATGACCAAAGGATAAGCCTGTGACAACAAGTCTGAAGCAAAATAGTTTGGTAACGACCATAGGACCTCAAGATGATATCCAATAACTACTGGGTAAGGAACACCCGACATATTCTTAACAAAGAAAAACAGCCTAACCGGATCACAAAGGCTACAACCAGAACTGATCAAAACTGAGAGGTATGCTGAAAAGTGCATATGCTAATGGTATGATGCAAATGCAATGTCGAACGACTCGTGGGGGGTACGCAACAAAAGATAGATAACGATCTATCACAGAGGAAACAAAAGAATCACACTGAATTCCAACGCTTGAGAAGTATCTTAATCCTCTAGGGAGGAAACGATCCATGTTCATGTAAACTTGCCAGAGAGAGGTCACAACTTCAATACAGCTGTCAAAACTTCGTAGCGCGGCGACATGGGGAAGGAAACCTCTACAAAATCTTGTATTGCTGAAATGATGGTATCAAGGTTTCAACCATCTTGTCCTCATGAGAGGAGTCTAAATTTACACCGTTATGTCGGAATCAAAGTTATGTCTTGCTTGTTAATTTTCTCCAAAACGAATTTTGTTAAAAAACTTTTGCCTTTAAAAATCATTTATTAACGAATAGTTATGTTTTGCATAACAAAAATGGTAGAGAGAAAAAATAGAGCAAAAACAAAGATTGGTCCAAATCTGATTTTATTCAAACATGGGAACTTGCGAAAGGCAAAGTCCCATGGAACAATTATAATTTGGAAAAATGACAATATAAGTAAAGGTTTACAAAAATCCAATGATCATCTAGGCCTAACTAGCTAAGAGTCGATCTAAAATGCTGCCTCTCACGAGAGTAGTGGAAAGTGAGCCCTTTTTCTGACGATCTTCTGTAGTAGTGACAACTCCTGATGTAGTGAAATGCCTTTGTTGCTTACTTTTGTCTAAGCCGCCTTTCCAGGTTTTCGACTTAACGAGCTTTTCTTTTCTTTTGTTTTATCCTTAATTTTTGCTTGGATCTCTTTCATGGGTTATAATCCACCTGGTTGTCCCCTTTTTGCCTAAGTAGCCTTTCCAGGTTTTCAACTTAGCGGGTCTTTTAAGCATAATATTTCATTATTGCATCTAAGTTTATAGGATGTGGGAGCTATTCATCTTCCCTCATTGCAAGGATCAGAGAGCCTTTAGAAAAGACCGTTTTCACAACGAATGGGCCGTCTAAGTTTGGCATCCACTTTCCACGCATGTCTCGATGTACTGGAAGAATCTTTCTGAGTACCAACTCACCCTCTTTGTATTCTTTGACCTGGACTCGTTTGTCGAAGGCCCTCTTCATTCTCCTTTGGTAGAGCGGACTGCGGCACATTACCATTATCCTTTTCTCGTCAATGAGATTCAGGGTATCAAACCTTTCTTTCATCCATTCAGCTTCTTCGAGCTTAGCATCCATCAAGACCCTTAACGAAGGAATCTCAACATCAATAGGTAATACTACGTCCATCCCGTAGACCAAGGAGAAAGGGGTTTCCCCTGTTAAAGTGGGAACATATGTTCTATATTCGTGCAAAGCGAATGGTAGCATTTCATGCCAATCTTTGTATGTCACTACCATCTTCTGCACAATCTTTTTAATGTTTTTGTTTGCAGCTTCAACAATGCCAATCTATATCCGTGGGAACATATGTTTTTGTCCGTGTAAATTTGGCATTTATGACATTTTTGGGCAAACAGGATACAATCAGTCTCTAAAGTCTACTAGTAATAACCAACTGTAGCACCCTAATTTTTGACCTTAAGATCTCACCTCCTTGTTTTTACGCGTTTTCTTTTACTGTTGTGCATGTGTTTACTATGACTAACAGGGGTATGCAGGTGTTTTAAACTCAAATGGAGATGGCACCCACAATCCAATCCTTTCGAACATGGTCGTTTAGTTCTTATTCAAGTCGGTCCTAAGGTTTCAAGTTGAGTTAGGGCCACTTTCATAATTATATCTCATGGTCGTGAGTTCAAGCTTGACAAAATAAATCCGAAATGGCAAGGTTATGCTTATGGAGATTTCATCATTCAAGTAGTAAAGGTTCAAGGGCAAGGAGATCTTCATGTGGTTTTATCAAATATTGATTCAAAAATACAAGAGCTAATTTTTGTCAAAGTCCATAACAAAGTTCACAAGCTGGATTGGATTCGAATTGTTTTATTTGGCTTCAAATATCTAAAGAAAGTCTAAAATAATATGATGACATGTTTAAGATAATTCAAGCTCTTCAAGTCACAAGTGATTTTAATACAGTCCAGGAGCTAGTTGCGTTGCAATTTGATTCAAGACCAAAGGAAAAATACATTAGATTTTACAAAGAATCTTAATATAAATGGCAACCCCTCACGCCCGTGATAACTAAGTGACAACTGGTAGGATATGTCATGATATTTACAGTATGCAGGAACCTGAAGAACTCTGTGGAAATAATAATGACAAGTTGGATAAGTAACATTACAAGCCATGTTGTTAAGTTGATAAACAATTACTAAAATCAAGCTGCCGCAAATTATAAATTGAGAATTACAACATGTTTTGCCCATGTTCAATTTAGAGTACAAAACATGTTGTTGTGGATCAGGAAGAGCAATTTAGAGACAGGAATCCTTGAACCATCCGACTTGCGACATTACACTCAATAAAGCTGCATCTGATAAAAACTCTCGAAATATGGAAGCATACACATGGACTGATGTGCCTTTTCACAAGAGGGGAGATTTAGCCTATATAGAGGGAGCACCAAATGAGGGCATATCTTGTGCTACGACACCAGACTCCGGCATATCTTTCCTGCCAGAGTTTCTCGATCCTGCAGTACCTGAGGATTTGCTTAGAAGTTATTCAAGAATGCAGTTACAGTCATAAATGCACATTTCAAGTTTTACAGTCAATATATACCTTGCCATCCTTGTCTAAGAAGGTATAGATGGACAATTTCACCTACCGTCCGATAGCTCAGAGGAATTTGCGGTTGGCACTCGAGGCTTCCATCCCCTGCATAAAGAACTTAGTCATACAAAAATATAGTTTGAATCAAATAACAGGATGATGTTCTTTAACTACACCAAACAGCAGTTCGACCGAGGAATTTAAATAAAAGAGGAAAGACCATGTATGAGCAGTGCATTATTACCAATGTCGGATAGTATGAACAGACGTTGTCCGCTATTAACGATTGCCGCGGGTTTCCGCAACACAACGAAACCAACCATGAATAAACCAGGAACAGTCCATACCTTTGTCGATCCTCAGCATCCACACCTGCAACACATAATCAAATGTCGTCATTTTGAAGCACAGTTCAAGAATAGAGAAGGGAAATGAGAGGTCCAACCCTCAGTTGTAACCTCTTCATCGGGCGGAAGAATCGAGCAGTCGGAAGGGCGACAACTGAGGTTGTCACCAACTCCCTAATGAGTATCGAAAGAATTGAATTTCGGATAAAAGGCAACTGTTTCAAACAGCTCAACATAATTCGCAAGCAACGACTGCATTCAACAGCACCAACGGCAATTTCAATCTCCTCGTGGTTCAGACCGTTAAATCATCATCACCACTTTGAACCTTTCTCGGCAACGGCATAGAACCAGCAGCTTCCGAACTTAAAGATGGGCCCTGAAAGAAGAAGAAGAAAAGTCAGTTTGGGTTCAGAAGCAAACAATCGAAGAATTTGGCAGAAAGAAATCCAAACACGGCCGACAACGTCGCGACTGCTTGAGAATTTAACCGAAACCGTTAACAGAAGCTGGTAGCAGAAGTTGCTAGCTGAGATGTTAGTAGAAGTTTCCAATGAAAGAGTTCCTCATTAACAATCATGAACTGCAGAAGAATCCTGAAAGCTTTCCCTAAATGGTCAATCGATACATTCACAAACAGCAACAACCTGCCACTGACAATTCTCAGCTCAGCTAAGACTCGGAAGAACCAAAACACTCGTAGCATCATCATTCAAAAAAGGAACCGCCTAAACCGCTATCACATAGATGAAGCTTCATTGCTGCCAAGGCCATCCGCTACCTGGTTATGACGAGAACAAATTCAAAACAAGGTTCAGCATTTCTAATAGAAACAAACAAGAAAACTCAAAATGCAGAGAGCGAGAATTGAGAATTACCGAGTATCCCAGCCACCGGCTTTACAAGCATCAACTACAACCGCAATTGCTCGACAATCTCAATAGCAGCTGCATCTCCAAAATCATCCAAATTAATACCCTGAAACATAACCAAATAGAAAGGGATTTATCAGGTTACAGCCAATGAGTCAGAAGGTCGGCAATGAACATAGATACGTCCCGCTTTTCTAAGGCAGCAAGCTGTCTCCAAATACAATTTCACTCATTGCATAGCCGGAAATTAATAGTACCTGTCAAAGTTAGAAGAAGTGTTGAAGAGTCTCCATGTAGCCAAACGCGACTTCGATTCGCAAAACGCTTCAAAACCCGCCCTGTTCCTGCATTAGAAGTAACTACAGTTTGTGAGTACAAGCGGCCTTAATGTTTTAGAGGAAGAAGCGATAAGGTCGTCAAAAACGTAAATCATCAGACAACAATTGAAATTTCCAAATTAAAATTGACAGGGTCTTAATTCGGTTTTCCAAGATGGGATAGACATGTTCACACTGTTATGGGAAGATTTTTTTCGTGACAGTTATATCTTTCCAAAACCATTTTCCACAAAATCAGAGCATTCAATCCACATCAATGTTTTGATTCCTTCTGAGTCTATAAAACAGAGGTAACAGGCAGCGAAAAAAGGACGGAAAAAAAACCAGTCGAGCATACACACGGAATCGGGCGAACAAATCACGATACACAAATTCACAGCAATTTCACAGAAATCCCAAAGATTCAAAAAGAAGCCTAAATACTCAGAACGTGGAGGGGAGGGAGACTTATTTGTAGCATCATTGTCTCCGTCATCGCGAACCCACCACCGGAGAAGTCATTGTCGCCGTTGTCGCAATCACCAGCCACATTCACTCCTCAACCTCACCACCAAACTCCAACTGAATCCTGCACAAACACATCCTACCGTAAGTTATTTTCTTAATATTGATACATGATTGATGGATTTTGTTTACGTGTTTTTTTCAGATTTTGTTTGAGGAGAAGGGAAATCGAAGCAGAAGAAGAGAAAAGAAGTTGAGAACGGAAGGAGAAGAAGGCAGAAATCATAGAAGAAAAGAGGAGATTGGCGAGAGAGAGAGAGACGGACGGGGAAGACGGCGATCGAAAGAGGGAATTGGGGATTTCGGGGAGACCTAGGGTTTCTGATGTTTTTTTTTTGTAATTTTATTATGTATTATACTTCGTACACATGCACACACCACACTATCGTGCACTTTCACCCTCATCACCGCTTGATCTCCAACAGATCAGATCTTACGGATCATACCGCGCAGACCACCGTAACCCATACACCTTCATCACACCCGATCATTCCGCCCCCTTAATCACCTCATTAACCTAATTAATCAGCCCTAATTAATCTAATTACCACGTATTTAATTAAACTAATTAATTAACCATATTTTAATCATTGTCTAATCAACCGTTTTAATACTTAATATAATGACCTGTATATTTTAACTATTTTTTTCTCCAATTTAAATTAATCTTTCAATTAAACACTTTTTAACTAATTCACTTACTATTAATTTGTCCATTTTCTTAGTAAAACTATTTAATAATATTAAATGAAAAAAAACCCTTTTTTAAGCCCATTTGATCCAACATTTTAAAACCATTTCATATTAAAATAATAATAATCAAAAACTATTTTATTTAATAAGGAAATCTTTTCTTTCATAATTTAATTAACTGCATTTATTTATAATAATAAAACTTTTTCCACTTACAAACTCATTTATCTAATAAGTCACTATTTATTTAATTAAAAATCATTTCCGACTAGAAATTTAATAACCTAAAACTTTTTATTGAAACAAATAAAATTAATTTATCCTAGAATTAATCTCACTAAAAATAAGCCGATAACCTTTTTTCTTTAAAATAATTTCACGCCAACTTTTATTAAAAATTAATCGACCTATAATTATAACTAATATAACCTTATCCTAAAACCAATTCATAATCCAATTCAACGCCTTTCCTTAAAACAATTAATCCAACTCCTCACATAAATCAATCTCCTCCTAAGTCAATTTCACCTAAATCAACCAACATCGTAAAACTCAATTCAATCGTGCACGTAATCACTTCCATTCACATATACATAATTCACACACTCACTTAGCGCTTTCATGCGTCTGTGTATGGATATAATTATTCGCCTTTACTTTCTGCAATTTATCGTTATCGCAAAGGAAGAACTTGCGCGTATGCATCCCATTTCCATCATTCTCCCCTATGATCCTTGATCCCATTCAAGTCGATCTTCTAAGTTAGATCCTACCCCATAGGAAGGACCTTTATCTTTACAACTTAGAATAAACCAAATCAACTCAATCAAACAACATATTCAAACACCTTAGAGAATAAGATGTTAATCATCTTAAGTGGGATAAAACTTCTACCCCATAACAACATAATCAATTTTCCTACAATGTTGTGGTGCTTTAAATCAAGTAATCTCCCTTAAAATTACAACTCATCTTTTCTCCTAAAATCAATCAATCAACTACCTAATCCCGTAGGGACTTTGACCACAGTCAAAGAACTCCTCAAACCCTTTAGGGGAACTACAGATACTCTGATTCCACTCCCGTAAGGATATGTAGGCATAAGATGCGATATCTTATCGAGTATACTTAGAAATAAACCCCTAGGTATTTCATCCTTAAGTAGATAATCCTTAGCAATAAACACCATAAAACAAGAGGTTCCTGTAGAGTACTACAGAAACTTAGGATGCTAGCACCTTTCCCTAAGTTTAACCAACCCCCGAACCTATAACTCTCTAGCTTGCATTTGCATTGCATTGTGGGTATTTCAATCTTTATCCCTTCCTTTGGACAAATCAAAGTTCGGTTGCAAAATGAATAAGATTCAAGCTCATCAATAGCTTGGTATCCAAATTTCACCGCGACAGAAATGGCGACTTCATTGGGGACTCTCAGTGGGTTTCCCTAACTTGTTTTGTTTTATATATTTGCTTATATTTGCTTAATTGTTTACTTGTATACTTGTTTAATTGTTGCTTCTTGGGTTGATCTTTGAGTGGTGAGACAAAGTCCTACACCCGTACTTGAGTGAACTTAAGGTAGGATGGTGATATATTCGACGAGGCTTATAGGGAGTGAGTCCCGACCAAGTTGACTCGAGAATTACCACTCAGTTGAGACCCTTTCTAAAATAGTTTGGTTGAACGAGTATAGTCGTGAAAACTTTTACTATTTCGATTGGAGTCCATGATATTGAGGACCGTAGTTACCTTTAACCCCACTTTGGCCTTTATTAGGACGTAGTGCGAGACTATGAGGGAGTAGTCCCGAAATAGTGCTACGCGATGCTACACTCAAAAGACGTTCTCTTGAGAATATTATTAACCACCAAGTTAGTCGGGAAATTGATAATATCCGATAGATGGACTAATGACTTTGGGACCTTCTTAGAACCTTGTTCTGCAGGTACAATCCACCTTTAGTCCTTGTCCTTTGGGAATGGGTAGACCCTTCAGCTCCATGCTCGTTGCAAACCTAGGACCTTTTTGTTTGTTTACACTTGTGTCCTTATGTGCTTACTTGTGCTTGTTGCACCCATAAAGCATCATATTGCATTGGTCTCATGGGATTCCTAGATTATTTATAAACATTACAGAAACCAATATGGATTACAAATTTTTTTTGAAATATTCTTTTAAGAGTCCTAACTTGGATGACCTAAGGAAGTTAGAAGCTCCCATTGAAGATCAATAGAAGTTCAAAGGACTTTCGTCAATATTAAAGATCCAAGGCTTTCTTCCTGCCTTACTTTCCAACAAGAGATAAAGTATTTATTTTCCTCTATCACACCACTCTTTAGAAGTTGATCATGGACAACTTATCTCCAAGAAGATCCAGATAGAAGAGCAGATCAACAAGCACGATGAAGGACTTCCTTAGGACTTATTTAGCTTTTATTTAGCTATTATGTCAGGACTCTTATAAGAATGTTTCCATGTAATCCATTATCAAAAAATGATAAACGAATTTTCTTTGGTGTTCTATAACGTTTATAAATACTTGAGTTCCATGAAACCTTTCATTTCTTCATTCTTGCATTAGCATTCAGCATGTGCATGTGTCTCTTCTCTTCTGTGGCTCATCCGGTCTTCTGTCTTTGTCTATCAGCTGACATCTTGACCATTTGACCAAGCTTGAAGTATCTACTAAAGGATAGCAAAAAGAACGAAGGATATGGATCCCATGACTAGTTTCAGAGTGAGGACTAATCCGTTATTTGATCTTCCCTCTGATGACAATGTTCAACAAGTGGATGTTCCTACGCGATCTCAGCCTGTGCAAGGTAACCTGTTTGTTCAAATGGATGAAAGAGTTTCCCAGTTTCCACAGCATATACCGAATCTTCAGAATATTTGTACTAAGATGAAGGTGGACGATCCTAGATTTTTGGAAGTTGAGAAAGGATTTCGTGATCTCAAAGAACAATTGAAGATGATGAAAGAAGCTAATGCATCTGATCTTGATGCTCATGACATGTGTTTAGTTCCAGGTGTAATTGTTCCTCCAAAGTTCAAGATTCCCGTCTTTGAAGTTTACAAGGGTGTTAGTTGTCCAAGATACCATTTGACGATGTTTTGTCGAAAGATGGCTGCTTATGTTGGCGATGACGAATTGATGATTCACTGCTTTCAAGAAAGCTTATCTGGGGCATCCTTGATATGGCTCTAGACAGTGATCAATTGATGAACATGAGTAAGAATGACGATGAATCTTTCAGGGAATACGTGCAACAATGGAAAGATTTGGCTGCCCAAGTTCATCCTTCACTACAAGAGGAGGAATTAAGCAAAATGTTCCTAAGAACGCTACCAGACTCGCATTATGGTAGAATGGTAGGCGTTGTGCCATTAGATTTCTCCAAAATTGTGGAAGTCGGAGTAAACATTGAGAATGCGCTCAAAAGTGGAAGAATTTAGGATAACTCGAATGACCAAGCTAATGAAGAAATTTCAGTTGATGATTCCCTAGAGGAGGGAAATATTGATATTAATGCGATTTGGGATTCCTCTCAAATCCTGTCAGATCCAGTTCCAGTACCTCATCCTCAACTTCAGTGTGCAGCGCCTGCTCGACGCAAGCTGCGACTAGCTCATAAACGAAGATTAACTTCTCCAGATCAACATCAGAATCGACAGGTTCGAAGACGATTTCAGAATCAGAAGATACCTCTGAGTATTCCGAAAGAAGAAACTCACTGGTTTGATCTTATCCCAATGACTTACAAACAACTCTGGTCTTATTTTGCTAGAAACTCAGTGATAACACCTAGAAAGACTAGAACCATGAAGTCTCGCCCACCGTGGTTCAACTCGAACGCCAGCTGTGAATTTCATGATGGAGTGTTGGGGCATTCGATTGAAGAGTGCAAATTTTTTCAAGAGAAAGTCCAAGAAATGATAGATGACGAAGTGCTGACTTTCAAAGGAGGAAACCCGATCATGAATGGAATACTTCTACGCTGATACTGAGAAGGGTTCATCAGCTGTTTATTGTGTTTGCTTATGTGTACCTCTTTTTTTATTTCTTTTATTAAAATCATAATCGGCATGTGAGAACATGTTATTTTGAATAAGTAGTGCAATAAGTGTTTTTCTTGAAGAAATCCATTCGTTTCACTCATAAAACTGTTTTTCATAACTTATAATGCCAACTTTTACCCAATCTTTCCTCACTTTGGTGAAAAACTGGGAGGAGGATGACAAAGTAAAACGTAAGGTCTCTTGATGTATGCTTTCGAATAAAACCTACTGATGATGTAAGGCATTATTTCAAAACCTCTCAAATACCATAGATATAAAGCGGTTAATTCCTCTTTAACCCTTTTACAACCTCATTTTTAATCCGGGGTAATTTTCAATCAGCTTGATTGAACACTTAAACCTTTCAAAAAGTAGTGAATATCTTTCAAAAAATTGGGTGGGTACAAATAAGCTTTGACCCTTATCCATTTGTTTTACAAATCGTATACTAAACAACAATATAACTTTCAAAAGTCCTAATTAAAGTGAGGTTTACTTCGAAAGCATACTCAGTAAGATAACGTTTCCTGACTCCTATGAGCTACGCTCAATTTTTTTTCCGGCTTTATAAAATAAATCTATATCCTAACTAGTGATTTTGGTCATAAGTTATTGTGATATCTTTTTTTAAAACTTCAAGACAAACATATATTGCATTAACAGTTTCAGAATTGACATTTCATACGTGTTGATTTTTGTCGATGTCATAGAAGGTTTAGATACGAGCATCAGCATTAAGTTTGTTCTGTTGGAATTTGAAGACTTTGCTGACTTGGGGCAAGTTATTTTCCAAGAGGTTTGATCTGTAGAAGTTTGGATTCCCTTAAAGTGCCATTTCGAAGACTCGGTCATAATACCGTCGATCTGGGTTGGTTACGTCGAGATTCAACAAATCTCTCTAAGAGTTTGAAAACAGTGGGGCAGTTGGACGCCAGTTTTCTGTAAAATCCTCTTGGAATGACTTCTTCTCATAACCATAGGGCTTGGGTCATGTGAGAAGCAAAGATTATCTTATCCCTGTGCAACAAACTTTTGGTCAAATGGTGACTACCATTACGCGGTTCATCAAGATGAATTGCTTTGATGTTACAGCATTCTTCACTCATGTCCCTGGTAAATTTTACTTTTGGTAGTCATGATGACTCTCCGACGAAGCTTTTAGATGCAGATCCTCAGTGATGTGCTCAACTTCACTTCCCCGATGAAGTGGATATGATATGTTAATCCTCACCGAATCTTCCTTAACTTCACCTTCCTAGTGAAGTGGATTTTTTTTCCTCAGTGGATCTCTACAACGCCAATCTTCCCCAGCGAAGCGGATGTTTATTTCATCCACATTGAGAGTCTGACTACAACATTTTCAACAGTTGTGATGGCCCATTGAAGTGGATATTTATTTTAATCCCTGCGAAACCTCGATTCGGGTATCTCCATCTACAACTCTAGTGTGAATCTCTCCAGGGAGATGGATATTTATTTTATCCATGGAGTTCTCAAATTGTGAATTTGATCCACTTCTAGTAGATCTTTACTCTCGTTTTAACAAGACAATTCTTCAATGTAAGATCCAGATGTTTTATCCCCAAGTGGAATGCTCTCTATTCCCCAAAGAGTTTTTGAGACCTTGAAGCAGGATTATGATCCCATATTCGGTTCTCCACCTATCCCTAGTGGCACTTATATCTTTGAAGATTGGTCGGATGTTTGTTTCGAGATGTTTATTTCATCTCCTTTTTCCCTTTGTCAGCATAGCATATGCATAGCATATAGATAGATAGCATGGCATATGCATTTTTGCATCTTTGCGTTTGTTTGTTCTGTCTCTTTGGTCGTGTTTATCCCCAAGTGGTTGGGCGCGTCTTCTCCTTCCAATTAGAGTTGTCAGCCCTAGGCAGAAAGAGCACAATATTTTTAATTCCCCACGAAGTTCGGTCCTCGTGGAAGACGGTTGTTTTAGTTGAATACCATTTGAGTTCATACCTCAATGGTCAAGTCTTGCTTGACAGTTTCTCTTCAGTTATTTCCTGAATTGAATTTCGGTCCTTGACAATCACATTGTGGACATCTCCAACTTTTGAATATGGATTAAGTATGCATTTATTTTGCACTCGGCTCCCCAGGAAGAGTTTTATGAAGATAACTATTGAAGATGGATATTTCTCCAACAATATTATCAGATTTCCTCGACAAGTTGCATCCAGATTGTAAGCAGCTCTTTATTTGAGCAACTCATTTCAACCAAGATCTTATTCAAAATGACAAATGACAGTCTCCTCAAGACGGATTGTCCATCCCCAGTGATTATCGACTTGGTAAATGGAAAACCTTACAAATATTTCTCTTTATTTGAGAACTTACACTACAAAGAGTACATGCTTTTACAGCTACAACAAGGATACTCCTCAGGAATGTATTCCCCAGCGAGTTCATCACACAAGTTTATTTCCATCAAGCAACATCTCCCCAGAGAAGTTGAGGAAGTTTATTACATTAGTCTCTCTTTATTTGAGAAGACATACTTTACAATTCAACCGGCTTACATCTCCTGAAGATCCCCGGTGAAGTTTTGCAACCTCCAGTACATTATGGCTTACAGCCGAAGTTCTACAATGACATGTACAATCTACAATGATATTTTTATCCCCTGTGAAGATGCTCTCACGAGTTTTCATCATTTCAGGTAGAAACTGAGACCAGTTCATGGCAAACACACCATGATGCTCAGGGAGGTTTATTTCAAGAAACTGAGACCAGCTCATGGCAAACACACCATGACGCTCATGGAGGTTTATTTCAAGAGACTGAGACCAGCTCATGGCATCTAGACCATGACGCTCTGGGAGGTTTATCATCCTTTGAACAAGCTATTCAAAGATATCTCTTTTCCTGGCTAATCTCGGCAGTAGATTACCAGTAGACCTCGGCAGTAGGTATTTCTTTTATTTTTCTGGCTAATCTCGGCAGTAGATTTCCAGAAGACCTCGGCAGTAGGTATCTCGTTTATTTCCTGGCTAATCTCGGCAGTAGATTTCCTGAAGAACTTCGACAGAAGTATATCTCCAGCAGACTTCAACATAGAATCTCGACAGCAGATTCCATAAAAGTTCTAACAATATACTTTGGCAAAAGTATCCTCAATTAAAGTTATAAGTCTCGACAGTAGACTTCTCCAACTGATATCCTAAAAATTATTACATTTGACCTATCCGATAGGTTCTACAAGTGGATTTTCTCGCAAGTTCCTTGCAACATATTTATCGATACCTTGTGATTGTTATCTATCCCCGTGGAGTCTCGCTTTGTTGAGCCTGTTCTTCCCGTGAGTCGTGTCTGGTTTCTCCCCTGAGGCGCCATTTCTCTACAGGACCCCCCGCACGTCTCGCATTCATATCATTGCATATCATATGCATTCAGTGGTTTCTTAGGGCCAAATATTCGTGCAATGTTTATATTTAAGTCCCTCCTATCTCGTCGAGACGAAGATTTCAATCTCCATATCTCCGAATAGAAGTAACTTAAATAGGGGCATCTGTAGCACCCTAATTTTTGACCTTAAGATCTCACCTCCTTGTTTTTACGCGTTTTCTTTTACTGTTGTACATGTGTTTACTATGACTAACAGGGGTATGCAGGTGTTTTAAACTCAAATGGAGATGGCACCCACAATCCAATCCTTTCGAACATGGTCGTTTGGTTCTTATTCAAGTAGATCCTAAGGTTTCAAGTTGAGTTAGGGCCACTTTCATAATTATCTCTCATGGTCGCGAGTTCAAGCGTGACAAAATAAATCTGAAATGGCGAGGTTATGCTTATGGAGATTTCATCATTCAAGTTGTCAAGGTTCAAGGGCAAGGAGATCTTTATGTGGTTTTATCAAATATTGAATCAAAAATACAAGAGCTAATTTTTGTCAAAGTCCATAACAAAGTTCACAAGCTGGATTGGATTCAAATTATTTTATTTGGCTTCAAAGATCTAAAGAAAGTCTAAAATAATATGATGACATGTTTAAGATAATTCAAGCTCTTCAAGTCACAAGTGATTTTAATACGGTCCAGGAGCTAGTTGCGTTGCAATTTGATTCAAGACCAAAGGAAAAATACATTAGATTTTATAAAGAATCTTAATATAAATGGCAACCCCTCACGCCCGTGATAACTACGTGAAAACCGGTAGGATATGTCATGATATTTACAGTATGCTGGAACCTGAAGAATTATGTGGAAATAATAATGACAAGTTGGATAAGTAACATTACAAGCCATGTTGTTAAGTTGATAAACAATTATTAAAATCAAGCTCCCGCGAATTACAAATTCAAAATTACAACATGTTTTGCCCATGTTCAATTTAGAGTACAAAGCATGCTGTTGAGGATCAGGAAGAGCAATTTAGGGACAGGAATCCTTGAACCATCCGACTTGCGACATTACACTCAATAAAGCTGCATCTGATAAAAACTCTTGAAATATGGAAGCATACACATGGACTGCTGTTCCTTTTCACAAGAGGGGAGATTTAGCCTATATAGAGGGAGCACCAAATAAGGGCATAACTTGTTCTACGACACCAGACTCCGACACATCTTTCCTGCCAGAGTTTCTCGATCCTGCAGTACATGAGGATTTGCTTAGAAGTTATGCAAGAATGTAGTTATAGTCATAAATGCACATTTCAAGTTTTACAGCCAATATATACCTTGCCACCATTGTCTAAGAAGGTATAGATGATCATCATATTTAGCGGGTGATAGAGGTTCTATGTATGTGTTAACAGGCTTAAAATGAGCAAATACACACAAAGAGATGCATATGATGAATTCTTTTTAGGTTTTCAAAAAAGTTTTCCATTTTTCCTTTTTTACAAAAAAGTGAAACTAATACAAAAATGTAGTGAACAACAAAATGGGAGTTTGACAGAACACTCTGTTGCACCCTAGAATTTGCCCAACCTTATTCATTTGGTTTATGTTGCAATATCATTAGCATTTGCATATAGAGGCATGTACATAGACTAACCATCTGCATAGCATAAGCATAGCAAGTCATTCAACAGGGGACCAATCATTATTCTCATCTCTAGAGGCCTATCAAGAGGATATTATCCTAATTCCATCTCATTCAAGTCATCAGAAAAGAATTTGAGAGCAGAGAGTTCAGCAGATTAAGCCTTGAGTCTATCCCCTATCTGAGGGTCAACAAGGGAACTATGAGTTGTGAATTGAGAGTATGGAGAGCATCTAGACATCATGGGAGGCTTAGAAAGTCATTTGGAGAAGAAAACAAGTTGTTGAGGTGATCACAAGAATTGCAGTTGAAGACAGTCAACTAGGGTTTCATCTGGGTCAACCCTAGGTCAACCCTAGGTCAATTGATTGATTTAAAGGCATTGAGGGATATTGGAGAAATGTGGGGTTCATCATTTGACATGGAGAATAAGGATATGTTGTTGTGCTAAGAAGAATTCAAGAGAAATCAAGGAGAAGAGGAAGTTCTAAATTAGGGTTTCTATGTAAAATCCCCTAGTTTAGGTCAAATTTCCAAGCAAGATAAGTCAAAATGCAAGCTTCAAATGGATCCTTGGCCAACATGAAACTTGTAGAGGATCTCAATACCTTTAATTTGAGTGGTGGAAGACATTAAGGAGATTTATAGAACTCAAGTTATGGTCCTTGCAAGTTACAGGTCATCTGAGGTATCTGAAATTTTGTCTGTGAAAGTGACTTGACTTCCAAGCAATTTTTACCCCTCAAGGAGACTTCAAATGAATTTCTGGTCAACATAAGAATTGTTCCTCATTGTCTTAGCTTTCTATAATGGTATAGTATGCCCTCACATGATGTGTGGAACTCAACTTATGGTCTTGGCAAGCAAAGGGTATTTTGGTCATTTGTGAATTACAGGTCATTTTAACCTATGTCCAAAACTCATACAAGGAGGCCTCAAATGGAAAAACTTACAACATCAAACTTGCTCCAAATGACATTTTGAGTCTAGAAAAGTGACCATGAGAGATTGGAAATGTCCATAGCACAAGGTTTCAAAATTGATGAAGTTAATGAAGGAAAATGGCTTAAAAAATGGTATTTTTCATATCTTGGCCAAATGATGCAAAATTATAGGTCATTTTGAATGGAAAAGGCATTCTAAAGACATTGGCTAAAGTGTAATTTTGAGCTTAGGTCATAATTTGTGAGTTATCCATGGTTGCTTGAATTGAAAGTAACATAATCCAAATTGAAAGGGAAAAGTGTAAGGGAAATTTCTCCAATGTTCTAGGAGGTTCTAATGAAACCTATATATTCATGCAAGCTGGTTCATGCAAGGGTCGGTGCTCTCATTTGTCAAAAATCTCCATTTTCATCCATTTTCTTATTCTTCCATAAGATACTCAAACTCTTACAAATCTCTCAAAATCCTCACATCTTTGGATTGAATCATCATCATCATCATTCAAACCCTAGGATTCACATCAAGAAGTGGCTGAATTGATCAAGGATTATACCTATCATCTTCTTCACTCCAACTTGCATGAAGGATGGAATAGCATGATCCACAAGGATTAAGCACAAATCATTGCAAACAGAAGCATATTCACTCATTGGAGATTGTTTTCAGCAAGTATCAAAGGTTGAATTGAGGTCTAACTACCATCACCATCATCAAGTGCAAGGTATGTAAACTCCTTCGAATCTCACTATTCTGGCTGGTAGATATCATGTGGTTAGGATAATGTTGTTTAGAAACCCTAGAGGATCAATTCTTGAAGTTTAGGGATAGATTCATGGAGGTCCATGACAGGTTGCCATTTCTGTTGGCTTCGATAATAAGCTGTGTGTTGAGTTATAATCAATGTGATGAAGCGTAGAATAATGAGGCAAGCATGTAGAATATCTGTGGATCATCAGGTTTGAGTTCTGGTAACTTTGACCTCAGGCAAGCATGGTGTGCCCTGAACTTCGTGCTCTCTGTTTGGAGTGTGCAATGAGAGTTAGAGAAAACTAGGATTAGACATGGATTCCTTGAGTTTTGTAGAATATTTTAGGGCTTGGAGTTGTTATTTTTCATCAAGAAAGCATGGAGAACGAGTGGGTGGAACCTTCGTGCATGGAAGGCATGTCTGAAACCCTAGGCGCTGGAGGTTGAAGAAGGGTGGAGAACCGTACGATGGAGGTTGGACTCTTGACTGGGAGTATCATCCAACGGCCCACGTTTGATCTGAGTTTTGGTGGGAGAATTTGAAATCCCAAACGCACCGTTTCATTAATTGGGGGGGATTGGGCTCAGATAGCTATCCACACCCCCCAATTTCATAAGCCCAACGCGTTTAACTTGGTTTCCTTGCTTTTCTCACCCCCTCCATTTTATTTCTTTGTATTTTCTTTTATTTTCTTTAATTTTTTCATGCATCTTCTAAAAATCATATAAAATCTAAAAATCATTATTTTCAATTCATTCTTTTTGCATTATTTTCTTTAGGATGCCTAGAAAATTATAAAAAATAAAAATTGCATTTTATTTTTAATTTGATATTTTTCCCATATTTTCTAAATAAATGACATTTTAAATGGTTTCATTTCATACATGATCTTATTAATTTTTGTTCTATTAGATACTTTTATATTTTTCATCCATTCTTTTTAGGTTGTTTAGGTTAGACATTGAACTTGTAGATTTAATTTAGTTCCCATTTTTAGAAATTAAATTTAGGTGCTTAGTGTAATTGTGAACAACATGGATAAAACTAGGGTTTTAGGTGATGACTTAGGAGATTTGATTCTTTTCCCTTAGGACTTAGGGTTTGACTAGTTTAGTTATGGGACTATAGGGGCTATGGGTAGTTATTAGATCCCCTTAGAAAAAGTTAGGATTCCCCTACTGCTATTAATACTCAGTATATATCTGATTGACTGGTGTGGTGTGCCCTCTGGGGATTATTGCTTGCTTGTGTGGGTATTGGGATTGTCTGGGGACTTAGGAGAGCTGAAGACTTGAGGAGATGAAGACCATTGGAGATCCAGAGATTGAAGAGCAATTGCTAGAGTTGAATAGGAGGTTATTGCTAGCAGCTGCTGAGGAGACTAGGGTTTAGGAGCTAGGCAGAGCTCTAGATTAGAAAGCTTGCTTCTCAAACATAGATGGCCTTGTTTGCCTCTATCCTTTCTCTATGATTCAAAGTCTCTTTCAAATATCCACCTCCTTCCTTTGGAAGGATCAGTGAATATATTTGAAAGATAGAACTTTTGAGAGGAAACTTTCTGTTTAATGTTAAACAGTTGATGAACCACCCTTGGTAGGTAATTAACTGTTTAACATTCATTCACCTCATCTGGTTGACTGATGTTCATCCTAGCCTGAGACATGAAGAAAAGCCATTGCAGATGGAAGACAGATGATCAAAGCCCTTGCCTGAAGGTCATGAAGATGCAGATTGATGCTTGTTGAAGCCTGTAACTGAGTGGAGATTACTTGAAGTCAGATGTTGATTCAGAGTTGCTGATGCTGTTTATTTTTGCTGTATTTCATTTCTTGATGTATTGATTGGTTTTCCTGACTGTATTGCTTGCTGTTTACCCTGTTGGGTTGAAAGTGAAGCCTGTTCACTTTTGCCTATTGTTTTCTAGGTTCGAGGTTGAGTGGGACTCCCTTGCCTCGCTTGTACTGTTGCATCCATGCATTTTACTGTTTTACTATATATATCTGTTATTGTTTCTGTTTCTGCCTGTCCCGTAGGATCTCTGTTTCTCTCTGTGCAAGAGAGGAACATGATAGACACTAGGTCTTAACCCATGCATGATGACATTAGGTTAGTTTGTTTCCCTTCGCAACCATAGGTTAGAGTTCTGTCTCTTCTTCCTCAAAACAAACAGAAAAACACATAAAGATTTCAAACACAATAAAAGACACTTCTTCCGTAAAAGAATGTGAACTCATCAAGACGTCATTTTTGTCCGCTGGGACTGTTAATCAGAAAAACCTTTTTCAGAAGGAATAAAATCAACCAAGACAGACTTGTGTTGTACGTGGCCCGAACTACGTTTGCTCTGATCTTTCATGCTGTATGAAAGTACGTAGGCATAGGATGCGATATCCTAGCGAGCAACCTTCCCCTCCTTTCCCGTAGGTAGGCGAACTACGTTGACTCTGATTTCCCGTTCCAGGCGGGAATACGTAGGCATAAAGTGCGATACTTTGCCGAGTCATTTTTATTTTTCATTTTATCTTCTCTCTAACCCCTAACCTTTAGCTTAGATAGAAATAACAATCCGTACTAGAAAACAAGCGTGGATCCCGTCGAGTACGACGGACGTGAGGGGTGCTAATACCTTCCCCTTGCGTA
Organism: Lathyrus sativus; assembly: GCA_963859935.3. Classification (NCBI taxonomy): domain Eukaryota; kingdom Viridiplantae; phylum Streptophyta; class Magnoliopsida; order Fabales; family Fabaceae; genus Lathyrus; species Lathyrus sativus. The sequence continues at coordinate 248,568,349 of OZ012738.1, forward strand.
ACCGACTCCCGAATCCAGGTTTTGGTTGCGACGACCATACCTTTCCCGTGTTGTGCGAGGTTTACTCTGAGCGTTTCCTTTCCCTCCCGTGGGATAAATAACGCACGGTGGCGACTCTTCTGTTCAGCCGGCGCCGATTTTCGCAGTAGCGACAGCTGGCGACTCTGCTGGGGATCCAACGTCCCCTGGCTGCTAAGAACTGCGATGGTTCTTATGCATTTGGGATCCAACGTCCCTTAAGAGAGTCAATCCTAACGCTTGTTTTCCCGTCGAGGATTTTGTATGGCTTTATAGTTCTGACCTTTATTTTCAGCTTTGTATATATGGATTATTATTGTTGTATTGGGGTGTGACGGGTGTTCTGATATTGAGTGAGAAGCCGGACCTGGGCTTGAGTGCACCTAGAATTAGAGTAGAAAGTAGTGGGCGTGTGCCGGCTTTGCTTGCATTAGTGTCTCATGAAATCTACACTCGGACGAGGTTCTTCTGGTTGGCTTCTTTTTCTACCCTTTGGGTCGAAGGGGTTGTTGGTCAGCTGAATTGTCGACTCCGGGAACCAATCATTTGGAAGTTGGCTAAGTGAGGCCTCTTCAGGATTTGATGATGCCACTCCTTCTGGGAATCGTATCATCAACCCTGAAAGTCTGTGACGCCGACGACCGCATAGGATGCCATATCTTTGTCAGTTACTAGGACATCCACCTGTGAGAGGGTTTGGGGTTATGCAGGTAACTAGACCTTCAGACTACCGGTTATTTCTTGATCAGAGATCCTGGGTATTTATGGAGAGTTAGGAGGTCTGTCAGAGACCATTTGGAGATGTGTTCTGAGGTCTGTCAGAGACCAGTTGAAGAGTTCTGAGGTCTGTCAGAGACCAATTGGAGATATGATTTGAGGTCTACCAGAGACCAGTTGGAGTTAGGGTTTGAGGTCTGCCAGAGACCAGTATTGGAGCTTTGTTTTAGGTCTATCTGAGACCAGGGTTTGATGACTTCTGGATGGTCTATCTGAGACCTTTCTTGATTGGGTTCAGGCCATTCAGCTACAGCTTTGGTCCCTGTTGCATGTTACTTGCATTGCATTGCCTGCATATCCATTACCACTTGCATTCCACTAACGTGTGTCTGTGCTGCAGGTGCATTTGCATATTCCCCGATTCTAGTGCCCAGACTTCTGAGTATTGATTATGGCTGGTTTGAGGAAAACAGTTGCGTATAAGCTGCCTTCACCTGATATTACTTCTTTGCTTGGTCTGATATCTCTCGCTGATGAGGAGGTTAGGAGAAGTTTTAGAATGAGTCATGGGAGATTACTAAGATTAGTCTGTAAGCCCACTGCTGATGAGATGAACGGGCTATACACCTTGATGCAGTTCTATGACCCCGCACTGAGATGCTTTACTTTTGCTGACTTCATTCTAGGACCTACCATTGAGGAGTATGTGGAGTTTACTGAGCTTCCCGTGCAGAACAAGGTTCCCTTTATCCACTCTGCTGCTGAGCCCAAGCTGGAGGACTTAGCCAAAGCCTTGCATATGAATGCTGCTGAGTTGTTAGTGACTTCTTGGCTCGGGGTTCCCGGTTTCCCTCTGGATTTTCTGGTTGGCAAGGCTCAAGAGTACGCCAAGAACGGTTGTTGGGTGGTTTTCAATGCTATTTTGGCTTTATGCATTTATGGAATAGTGTTGTTTCCTAACTTGCCCAACTTTGTGGACCTGGACGCTTTCCATCTGTTTGCTGCAGGTAACCTAGTGCCAACGTTGATCGGAGACTTCTACCACTCCTTGCACTACAAGAACGAAAACCGAAGGGGAAAAGTTGTTTACTGCTGTGCTCCTCTATTAAATATGTGGTTCAAAAGTCATCTCCCCATGAAGGGACCATTTGTAGACAGCACAACCTCAGCCAGTTGGTCAGAACGCCTGATGAGGCTATATTCCGAAGACATTGTGTGGTTTGATCGAGACCTGTTGGGATCTGAGCTCATCTTCAGTTGCTCTGGGTACCCTAATGTACCGCTGATAGGAAGAAAAGGGTGTATCAATTACAACCCTCCTCTATTCATTCGTCAGTTCGGATATGCGCTGAAGAATCCACCTCAGGAGGAAGAAGTACAGGAATCTCTGTACTTCACAGGTGACGTGAAGGGGGAGTTAGTAGCCAAATTGCAACATGCCTGGACGCGTATTAACCGCAGAGGGAAGCCGTTGTTAGGAAAGAATGACTGTCAGGCCTATGCACCTTACAGGGTTTGGATCCAGGAGAGAGCAAGTCGGTTGCGGATGCCATTCCCAGATGTACCAATCCTTGTTCCTATTCCGGTAGCAGAGCCAACCACTGTTTCTCGGGAAGCCTACGAGCAAGTTGTGAAAGAAAAAGAAGCCTTGATGAAGATCAATGAAGGGTTAGAGCAAGAGTTAGCCCAGGTACGCAGTGAGAAAAACAAGGCCGTGTATGCTTTCCAACAGCAGATTGAGCTAATGAACAGATTAGGGGCGGAGTTGACTGAGGAGAGGAAGAAGTGCGAACGTCTGGGGCAAGAGTTCAGAAGCTCCCATGACATGCTGGAAGCCAAAAAGAAGGCGCTCGACGCAGCACACCGAGAAATCTCCTCTTGCAATAAGACTTGGAATGCTACTCTCACCAACAATAAGATGAGAGAAGATAAGATGAAGCAGCGAGTCTCCGACCTCGAAGAGAAGTTGAAGTCTAGCATTAAGAAGTGTGAGGAAGAAGTGATGACCCGGTACAGTGTCCAACATGCACTGAACAAAGCAATCAAATCCAGAGATGAAGCGGTGTCTCAGAAGCGAAAGCTAGAAGATTGCTTCGGAGAAGCAACATGGGAAGAAACTGCTGAAGACGTGCGCCGTGTTCTTAAGAAGAGAAACCAACTTGTTGAAGGGCTGCTTGATCGACCAAGCCATCCAGAGACCAAGAAGTCGATAGAAGAGTACCAGACTTTTGGGAGGATTTGATCATTTCATATAGTAGTTTGTATGCTTTATTCGCATAGTGCTGACCATCACCAGGACTGTTGGTTGAGGTCATGCCTTCTTATTGTACTCTCAGTGATATTGTACTCTCGGCTTATTGATTTTCCCTGCAATATATGAGGCTTTCTATGATTCAGCTCCGGTATTCCTATTGTCAACACTGTCACTGCACTGGCACCTTCACACTAGAACTGGGGGAATGAATTTCCCTAAAGCACAGACACATTGCATTGCATTCATATTCATATTGCATTACAGGTAATCTTTGAATAGTGTCTTATTTCCTGTTCTGTAACAGGTACTTAACAGGATTGCAGACCAGCACCCTCACCGCTATTCTACCCGCACCAACTGTCGAAGAATCATGGATCAAATGCAGAACGAGATGCAAGATGTGCGCGAGAAGCTCGCTCTCTTTATGCAGACCATGGAAGCTATTGCGAAAGGGCAGGAGAATTTGCAGGCCATGGTCCAGCCTCTGTTGGCTCGAAATGCTGGTCACGGTAATGAAGATCATCAGTCTGTACGGGTCGATACTGTTCATGGAGATGGCACTCCCACGCCAGTGGCTCCACCTGTAGTCAATGTACCCGCTGCTAATGCCAACAACGCTACCGCTGTTGTAAATGGTAACGTCGGAGTTGGAAATGAGACTGCTGTCCATAACGTGGGGCTGGGTGATGTCAATTTGGGAGATAATATGGGAGGCAACGCCTTCGTCAATGCTGGATTCGGATTCAACGATCAGGGATTCGATAACACTGGGAAGTATGGCTTTAATGCTCAAGGCTTTGGGCAAGACGGTTATGGCGCGACCAATCAGGGTTACAGAGGCTTTGGAAACGGAAACGGCACTGGATTTATGGCTTTTGGTCCTGCTGGAGGTGTTCAAGGGTACGGCAACAGAGGCCGAGGTCCGGGGATGAATCAGATCAGAGCTGGACGTAATAATGGATATGATGGGTATGGGGCTGGAAACGGTATATGGCAAGAAGATCAGCAGGAGGACGCTTTCTCCGGCGGAGGTTTCGAAGGGCCGATGGATGATTCCCAGAAGATCAGAATGCTGGAAGAGCAGATGAGGGGAGTCCTAAACCAAAGTGCTGTGGGTTTGGACATGGCAACAATGGGGCTGGTACCTGGCTTGAGGGTGCCAATTAAATTCAAAGCTCCTGCGTTTGACAAGTATAAAGGAGACACATGTCCAAAAGTGCATGTACGAGCCTATTACAGAAAGATGTCTGCATACTCAACTGATGAAAGAATGCTAATGCATTTCTTTCAGGATAGTCTGTCGGGCCCTTCCCTAGAGTGGTACATGGGGTTGGAGCCAACTGATATCAAGACGTGGAAGCAATTAGCAGAGGCATTTGTAGCTCACTACAAGTATAACAGCGACTTGGCACCCAATCGGGTCCAGTTGGTCGGGCTGTCGCAAAAGAAGGGGGAGAGTTTTAAAGAGTACGCGCAAAGGTGGCGCGATATGGCTGCCAGGGTCCGTCCTCCTGTAGAAGATAAGGAAATGAATGACATGTTTGTCGGCACATTCACCGGTCTGTTTCATGACATGTTGTTTCACACGTCTCTGGCCAGTTTTTCAGACCTGATTCTGATGGGAGAAAAGATTGAACGTAATATTAAGCAAGGAAAGTTCCAAGTCGAGGAATCAACTGCATCCGGCAGTAATAGGAAAGCTTATGGTGGGCGCCGTCAGGGCGAGGCAAGCGCAGTCTTTGGAGGCCGAGGCCGAGGCCGAGGCAGGGGACGAGGTCAATATCGTCAGCCGCAGCAGGTGGCGAGTGTTACTATCCCGTATCAACAAACACCACTCCAGCAACAACAACCGGTTCAGCAACAGCCAATGCAACAGCAGCAGCAGCCTCAGCAGGGGGCACAGCAGGCTCCGCGAAGATTCCAGGGTAGTAAACCGAGAAGAGTGTTTGAGAAGCCTCCCTCAAACTATGCCGATTTATTGCAGACATTGTTGGGATTGAACCTGGTAGAGAAAAGAACTCTGGCACCGATAACGGGAACTCCCCCGTTTGGTTACGATGCAAGCCGACACTGTGAGTTTCATTCTGGAGCCCCGGGTCACGATATAGAAGGTTGTCACGCTTTTAAGCATGTTGTGCAGGACCTTTTGGACAACAAGACTATCAACTTCGGAATGGCAGGTCCGAATATAGTGCAGAAACCCATGCCTAATCATGGGGCCAACGCCATTCTAACTGAGGAAGGGTTGAATCTGGTTATGAATGTTGAAGATTTGAAGACGCCTCTGAGCGAGATAAAGAGCCGGCTATTACAAGGGGGTGTTTACCCAGGATGTAACGAGTATTGCTTAGACTGTTGGACCCTAGCTGGAGGGTGTGATGATTTGAAGAAGGGCATACAGGCTTTAATTGATGAAGGCATATTGCAGTTTGGCCAAGCAGCCACTGAAGAGCCCGCAGGGGCAGTGGTAGATAATCAGAATGATGTGGCCACTGTGACAATTCCTCGGAAGACGATCACTATTGCAGCACCAGCTCAGCGCCCACCGATCACCATAACTAAGGCCGGGCCAATCCCGTACGAGAACACGAAAGCAGTCCCATGGTCGTATGGGTTGGAAGTATATTGTGACGGGATAAAAGTTGATGTTAACAAGCAGCCAGCCGAGACTGTGGATAACGTTGTTGGTTCGGGAGGTATGACGAGGAGTGGTAGGGTCTTTATATCCCCCGAAGTGGAGGCCGAAAGACTAGCGAAAGGAAAAGGGAAAGCAGTTGAGAATGTCCCAGCGCAAGCAAGTGACAAAGAATCGGCATCGAAAGACGTAGAAGAGTTCATGCGCTTGATTCGAAAAAGTGATTATAAGATTGTGGAGCATCTGCAGCAGACGCCGTCCAAAATATCTATCCTGTCATTGCTGTTGTGTTCGGAAGCTCACAGAAACGCGTTGCTGAAAGTCCTGGATACTTCTTTTGTACCCCAAGACGTCTCCGTGAACCAGCTAGAAGGAGTATTGGCACATGTGAATGCAGGCCACAGCTTGGGCTTTACCGATTTTGACTTGACTCCGAAAGGAAGAGATCACAATATGGCGCTGCACATATCTGTCGAGTGTAGAGGATCAGTAATGTCGCACGTATTGGTTGACACCGGATCATCTTTGAATGTGCTGCCCAAGAAGGCGATGATGAAGCTGGATGTTAGGGGAATTTTGTGTACACCCAGTGATTTGGTAGTCAGAGCATTTGACGGCACGCGGAGAACAGTCTTTGGATCAATCACATTGCCTCTACAGGTAGGGCCGGAGGTGTTTGCAACTGAGTTTTATATCATGGACATACAGCCTGCGTACAGCTGCTTGCTTGGAAGACCCTGGATTCACGGGGCTGGGGCAGTCACGTCTACCCTGCATCAGAAGTTGAAATATATGGTCGGAGACAGCGTAGTCACCGTATGCGGAGAAGAGGACATCCTGGTCAGCCATCTGTCGTCATTTAAATATGTGGAGGTCGACGGAGAGATCCACGAAAGACCCTGCCAGGCATTCGAAGGTTTGCGCATCAAGGACAAAGGTCCCGGGCCGAGCAAAGTGCCAGAGATAGCTGTCTCATCGTATAAAGAAGCTCAAGCTCTAGTGGAAGCAGGAGAAGCCAAGGGCTGGGGCAAAGTGCTGGACATTCCTGTGAAGATGGACCGGTTCGGGCTGGGGTACCAACCGTCATCATCAACCCCTTCCATGGGGGCACCCCGTTTCAGAAAGCCAATCACCATCCTTGCCAATGGAGTATGTCATGAGACTGTCAATGCTGCTTCGGAGTCTGATGAAGGAGACAGCGACTGTGATATGGATGCCTGGATTCAGCCAAGCGCGCCAGGACAAGGACTATGCAACTGGTCTAGTCAGGAGTTTGTTCCTGTGACTTTTAAATAGTAATGCTTTGCTTTATTAATTGTTGAATAATCTGATGTCTTGCCCGGGGCATCAGGATTTGCTTAGGGCTGTGTTGTTATAAACATTGCGTGTTAATCATTAAATAAACGGCGTTTTTTCATGTGCAAATACTGTAATCCCTGTCTTTCTTGTTTTATATTTTTCAATAAAATGGCAACGTGGTTGTTCGCTTTATACGCATTTTGAAGCACTTAACCGTTCCTTTTGCAGGATAACATTTTCAGATGACATCTTTGAACCACCTATGACTCGTCCTGACTTCGAGCACCCGGTATTCTAGGCCGAAGAAGAGGTTGTCGAAGATAGCGACGTTCCTGAAGAACTGTCGTGGTTAGTGAAGCAAGAGGAAAGAGCCATTCTGCCTCACGACGAGGTCATCGAAATTATCAATTTGGGGTCGGAAGGGGTTGAGAAGAATGTTCGTATCGGAGCCGCACTACAGAGTGATATCAAGCGAAGACTGGTTGAAATGCTCAGAGAGTATAGTGATGTATTCGCTTGGTCGTATGAAGATATGCCAGGGCTCGATACAGACATGGTTGTACATCGCCTGCCGCTGAAAGAAGATTGCCCGCCAGTCAAACAAAAGCTTCACAGAGCTCGACCAGATATGGCAATGAAGATCAAAGAGGAAGTTCAGAAACAGTGGGACGCCGGTTTCCTGGCTGTGACGAAGTATCCTTCATGGGTTGCCAACATCGTACCAGTGCCCAAGAAAGATGGCAAGGTTCGAATGTGCATGGATTATAGAGATTTGAATAAAGCAAGCCCAAAAGACGATTTTCCACTTCCTCACATTGACGTGTTAGTTGATAATACTGCTCAATACTCCGTATTCTCCTTCATGGATGGCTTTTCAGGCTATAATCAGATTAAAATGGCGCCAGAGGATATGGAGAAGACCACTTTCATAACGCCTTGGGGAACATTTTGCTACAAAGTGATGCCCTTTGGTTTGAAAAATGCTGGGGCAACATATCAGCGTGCGATGACGACTCTTTTCCATGATATGATGCATAAAGAGATCGAAGTTTATGTGGACGATATGATTGCCAAATCCCAGACGGAGGAAGAGCATCTGGTGAATCTGTTGAAGTTATTTAAAAGGCTTAGGAAGTTCAGGCTGAGACTGAACCCTAACAAATGCACCTTCGGGGTGAGATCGGGTAAACTGCTGGGGTTTATCGTAAGCGAAAGAGGAATAGAGGTCGATCCTGCTAAAATAAAAGCAATTCAAGAGATGCCGACGCCTAAAACAGAGAAAGAGGTGCGCGGGTTTTTAGGGAGGTTGAACTACATTGCCCGGTTCATATCTCACCTGACTGCTACGTGCGAACCATTATTCAAGCTGCTAGAGAAAGATCAGGCTGTAACGTGGAACGACAATTGCCAAAAGGCGTTCGATAAAGTAAAGCAGTATCTACAGGAGCCTCCTATTTTGATACCCCCAGTGGCAGGGAGACCCTTGATAATGTATTTGACGGTTCTTGAGGGAAGCATGGGTTGTATCCTCGGTCAACACGACGAGACGGGAAGAAAAGAGCATGCGATCTATTACCTGAGTAAGAAATTTACAGACTGCGAATCTCGATATTCAATGCTGGAAAAAACTTGTTGCGTGCTAGCCTGGGCCGCCAAGCGTTTGAGGCAGTACATGCTGAATCATACAACCATGCTCATCTCGAAGATGGATCCTATCAAATATGTATTTGAAAAGCAGGCGTTGTCAGGTAGAATCGCCCGTTGGCAGATGGTCTTGACTGAATATGATATTCAATACGTCTCGCAGAAGGCTATAAAGGGGAGTGTGCTGTCTGAGTATCTGGCGGAGCAGCCTATTGAAGAGTACCAATCGATGAGATTTGATTTTCCTGACGAGGATATCATGTATCTAAAGATGAAAGATTGCGAAGAGCCGTTGCCAGACGAAGGACCGGAGCTGGGTTCCAAATGGAAGATGATATTTGACGGAGCTGTGAATGCTTACGGTAGCGGAATAGGGGCAATCATCACCACGCCACACGGGTCGCACATCCCGTTTACTGCCCGGTTGACCTTTGCTGTTACCAATAATGAGGCCGAATACGAAGCTTGTATAATGGGGCTTGAAGAAGCCATTGATTTGCGAATCAAGAATCTGGACGTATACGGAGACTCAGCTCTGGTGGTGAATCAGATCAAAGGGGAATGGGAGACACGTCAGCCCAATTTGATACATTACATGAATTATGCAAGGAGATTGTTGCCTTTCTTCAACAAGGTTGAATTGCATCATGTACCGCGGGCAGAGAATCAAATGGCTGACGCCCTCGCCACTTTGTCTTCCATGTACAAAGTCAACTTCTAGAACGAAGCTCCCCGAATCATTATCTCTCGGCTCGACAGGCCAGCCTATGTATTTGCTATTGACGAAGCATCTGACGATAAACCATGGTATTTCGATATCCTTAATTTCCTGAAAAATAAAGAGTATCCGGCCGGGGCATCCAGTCAGGATCAGAAGACTCTCAGGAGATTAGCGGGTAATTTCTATTTGAATCCGGATGGCGTCTTATACAGAAGAAACCACGATTTGGTGTTGTTGCGTTGCGTAGACGAAAAAGAGGCAAAGCTTCTCATGGAGGAAATACACGAAGGTACCTTTGGTACGCATGCTGGTGGGCATGCTATGACGAGAAAACTGCTGCGGGCAGGTTATTTTTGGCTGACCATGGAAACTGATTGTTTCAAGTTTGCGAGGAAGTGTCACAAGTGCCAAATCTATGCTGATAAGATCCATGTGCCTCCAAGTCCTCTAAATGTGATGTCATCGCCTTGGCCATTTTCAATGTGGGGAATCGATATGATTGGAAAGATCGAGCCGACAGCTTCTAATGGGCACCAGTTCATTCTAGTAGCAATCGATTACTTCACCAAGTGGGTGGAAGCGGCGTCATACGCAAATGTAACGAAGCAAGTGGTGGCCAGATTCATCAAGAGAGATATCATTTGCCGATATGGGATCCCCGAGCGGATAATCACGGACAACGGTTCAAATCTGAACAACAAAATGATGAAGGAGCTCTGTCAGAATTTCAAGATCGAACATCACAACTCCTCCCCTTACCGACCCAAAATGAATGGCGCTGTTGAGGCGGCCAATAAAAATATCAAGAAGATCGTTCAGAAAATGGTAGTGACCTATAAGGATTGGCACGAGATGCTACCCTTTGCTTTGCACGGTTATCGTACGACGGTACGCACGTCAACCGGGGCAACTCCGTTCTCGTTGGTATACGGAATGGAAGCGGTATTACCATTGGAAGTTGAGATCCCTTCCCTGAGGGTATTGCGAGATGTTCAGCTAGACGAGGCAGAATGGGTGAAAAACAGATTGAACCAACTGAGCTTAATGGATGAGAAGAGGCTAGCTTCTCTAGCATACGGTCGTTTGTACCAGAGCCGAATGAAGAAAGCGTACGACAAGAAGATACATCCGCGAAGCTTTCAGACGGGCGACCTTGTGCTGAAGAGAATTCTCCCGCCGCAAGCAGATCACAGGGGCAAGTGGACCCCCAACTACGAAGGGCCATACGTTGTCAGGAAAGTCTTTTCAGGAGGAGCGTTGTTGTTGTCCACTATGGACGGAGAAGACTTCACGTCGCCTGTGAATTCGGACGCAGTTAAAAAATACTTTGCTTAAAATAGACCCGCTGGACAGAAAAAGAGAGTCCAGGCAAAAAGGGGGCATCCCGGCGAATCAAAAACAGAATGAAAGGTTCGGGCAAAAATTAGGGATACAATTAAAAAATGTACACCCGCGAAGTTGAAAACCTACACTGGGCGGCTTCGGCAAAAAAGGGTATCCCGGTGAACTGAAAACCCGTAAAGGGCAGTTCACGCAAAAGTTAGGGATTTGAAAAGCAAATGACTGCGGTCCGAATTTGATAAATGCAATAAGCATCAATGCGGGAGAATACAGTTGAGGAGCCAGTTATCGGATACAATCTCTTCAGAAGTGGGGATACCGGGAAAGCATTAGAGTCGGGCGAGTCATAGGAGGATCAGTTCGTGGTTCATCTGCATCCCGTTGCCGACATGTGTACAAATTTAAGTTGTCAATATTTATGCTTCTTGTGCATACTTGTATACTTGTATATTTGCTTTGTGTAGCTTCCTCATTTCAGGAATTACATCCCGTGTACAAAACTCCGCCCATTCAGGGGCCCAATCAATAAAATACGTTATTCGGTACTTGACACTGTTCTTTACTGTTTTGTGCATGATTAACGCCTAAGTTGATGAAACTAGCGTGTGTATAACGTCACTGGCCCTTGCCAACAGTTGCTAAAGCTTCGAATTAACTGAAAATAATGTCACTAACCTGAATTGATTTGGTTGCATAGGCTTGTCTTGTCCTGTTTGTGTTGTTGCAGGTTTCATAACCGTACGAGGAAGATGATCGAAAGATTGCAATAACGAAAGACTCAGCCTTCGCGCAGGTCACGCAGGTTCTTCCTAAAGAAGGATCGGACTCTCCAGCTAGTCGTAGCGTGTGCAAAAAAGGATTGACGATTCCAAGATCGTAAGGCTGTATTCAGGCAGGTTCAAATTTCCCCGCAGGGTCATTCACTCTCCCCCCAGCAAAGTCAGTGGATTTCCCCCAGCGGAGTTCTCTCCTTTCAGCAAATGTTTTTTTCCTCCCAGTGGAACTCGAAGATCAAGACTCTCCCCGGCAGAGTTGGTGGTGGGTCCTGTCATTTATTTTGTCAAGGATACCGTGTAATATCAGTTCACTCGCCAGCAGAGAAGTCCAATCATACTTGGCATACCTGCTATTCCTCAGCAAAGTTATATTCCCCAGCAAGGGGTTACCTCAACAGGGTGTTTGGGTCGAGTTCCCAACTTCCCAGCATGGTTGACTTCGCCTTTCCAACATTTATTTTTGCTGGAATGATTCTGTAGCATCTGGCTATACCCAGCGGAGTTGGCATTATCTTCAGCATTTAATTTTGCTGAAGCAGTTTCTGTATTATAGCAGTTCAGGTGAAGAGAGCACTTGCTCAAATGAACTACCAAACACTCAAGGTCTCGGCATGAGATATTCAATGATAATGTCAGTTTCGGCTGTATTCCCCACAGAGTTACCAGGATAAGGTTCTCTTTATTTCCAAGCAGAGTTATTCGTCGTCAAAAGGGCTTCATGAATCAGAATTGCAGAAGTTGCCTCCGATCACCAGAACAGGCATCCGGTAGTTTGGTTCCCAGATATCCCCAGTAAAGTCCGCCCCAAAGTCGCTGTCACGTTGGTGCTAAGAAGTGTGTGGGTGGGGATCAAGGGAGAACTAAGTCCCGACGTGGACAACTTATTCCTATATTGACGGGATTTCTTCAGAAGTGGGCGTCCTAACGTGGACAGGTTTATTTCCCCGGGTTCGTGAAGTGTGTTAGTCCTAACGTGGGCAGATTCGGTTTCTCGAAATTGGTGAAATGGGAAGTCATGACGTTGACAAAAGTGATTACTCTTTGTGTTAGTGTCCTGACGTGGACCAGTTACTCTCAGCAGTTATCTTTCTTCGTGTTGGCAAAGCATGGGTCCTGACGTGGACAGATCAGACAAGGGTGTGAGTCCTTACGTGGACAAGTATTATTTCCTCAGCAGGTCGAAGATGCCTGAGTCCTGACGTGGACAAATCAAGACAAAAGAGGGGTCCTGACGTGGACAAGTCTATTCCTTACAGGGGAAAAGAGAAGTTTCAGTTCCTTACGTGGAAAGAGGTGATTCCTAACGTGGAAAGAGTGGAATCCTTACGGGGACAGATTAAGATGGCATTCCTTACGTGGAAAAATGTAGTCCTGACGCGGACAAATCGAAAGGAATTGGTTGCCTTATGTGGAAATGTTATGTTTCCTTGCGTGGAAAGCGGATAGCATTCCTTACGTGGAAAAATTGGGGTCCTTACATGGACAGATTCAAGAAAAGTTGATTCCTAACGTGGAAGAGTGATGTACGCCTTACGTGGAAAGGTGAGTCCTAACGGGGACAGGTTCAGAACCAAAGGTAAATTCCTTACGTGGAAAGAGTGGGGTCCTGACGCGGACATGTCAAGTGGTATTGGAGTCCTTACGTGGACAGGTCGATATAGAAAGAAGATTGATTCCTGACGTGGAAAGATGGAAAGTTTAGCCCTGACGTGGACAGATTCAGAAAGGTTGGAGTCCCCACGTGGACAGATTGAGAATTGTATTCCTTACGTAGAAGAAAATTGGTTTCCTTACATGGAAAGAAGACGTGGTTCCTTACGTGGAAGGATGGAGTCCTAACGTGGACGGGTCCAGACGGGGTGATTCCTAACGTGGAAGAGTGTTATTCCTAGCGAGGACGATTCAGTTTATGGAAAGGTAGACAAATTATCCCCCAGCGGAGTTGCCGAGATTTTCTGGGTTAACAGCAAGCGGAGTCCTAACGTGGACAGGTTTTAGTTGAGCTCTCTTCGTGTTGACAGCAGACAGAGTCCTGGCGTGGACAAGCAAAGGACGAAGTTTCCGATGATTCAATCTTTTTCAGGATGATGAGAAGAATCCCCAGCACGGTCGTTACGAGATCAGTGAGAGGCTGCAAACAGTCATATCCAGGCAGTGGATGTCGTTACCCCAAGCAGGGGTGCAGTTTATTTCTGCGGTTGGCAAATTTTCGGGTTTCTTAGTATTCAACCATCTCGTACCGCGAATGTCTGAAGGCTCCGGGCTCTTCACCCAATCGGGTCCAAGTCGCTTGAATAGGGGCAGCTGTTGCACCCTAGAATTTGCCCAACCTTATTCATTTGGTTTATGTTGCAATATCATTAGCATTTGCATATAGAGGCATGTACATAGACTAACCATCTGCATAGCATAAGCATAGCAAGTCATTCAACAGGGGACCAATCATTATTCTCATCTCTAGAGGCCTATCAAGAGGATATTATCCTAATTCCATCTCATTCAAGTCGTCAGAAAAGAATTTGAGAGCAGAGAGTTCAGCAGATCAAGCCTTGAGTCTATCCCCTATCTGAGGGTCAACAAGGGAACTATGAGTTGTGAATTGAGAGTATGGAGAGCATCTAGACATCATGGGAGGCTTAGAAAGTCATTTGGAGAAGAAAACAAGTTGTTGAGGTGATCACAAGAATTGCAGTTGAAGACAGTCAACTAGGGTTTCATCTGGGTCAACCCTAGGTCAACCCTAGGTCAATTGATTGATTTAAAGGCATTGAGGGCTATTGGAGAAATGTGGGGTTCATCATTTGACATGGAGAATAAGGATATGTTGTTGTGCTAAGAAGAATTCAAGAGAAATCAAGGAGAAGAGGAAGTTCTAAATTAGGGTTTCTATGTAAAATCCCCTAGTTTAGGTCAAATTTCCAAGCAAGATAAGTCAAAATGCAAGCTTCAAATGGATCCTTGGCCAACATGAAACTTGTAGAGGATCTCAAGACCTTTAATTTGAGTGGTGGAAGACATTAAGGAGATTTATAGAACTCAAGTTATGGTCCTTGCAAGTTACAGGTCATCTGAGGTATCTGAAATTTTGTCTGTGAAAGTGACTTGACTTCCAAGCAATTTTTACCCCTCAAGGAGACTTCAAATGAATTTATGGTCAACATAAGAATTGTTCCTCATTGTCTTAGCTTTCTATAATGGTATAGTATGCCCTCACATGATGTGTGGAACTCAACTTATGGTCTTGGCAAGCAAAGGGTATTTTGGTCATTTGTGAATTACAGGTCATTTTAACCTATGTCCAAAACTCATACAAGGAGGCCTCAAATGGAAAAACTTACAACATCAAACTTGCTCCAAATGACATTTTGAGTCTAGAAAAGTGACCATGAGAGATTGGAAATGTCCATAGCACAAGGTTTCAAAATTGATGAAGTTAATGAAGGAAAATGGCTTAAAAAATGGTATTTTTCATATCTTGGCCAAATGATGCAAAATTATAGGTCATTTTGAATGGAAAAGGCATTCTAAAGACATTGGCTAAAGTGTAATTTTGAGCTTAGGTCATAATTTGTGAGTTATCCATGGTTGCTTGAATTGAAAGTAACATAATCCAAATTGAAAGGGAAAAGTGTAAGGGAAATTTCTCCAATGTTCTAGGAGGTTCTAATGAAACCTATATATTCATGCAAGCTGGTTCATGCAAGGGTCGGTGCTCTCATTTGTCAAAAATCTCCATTTTCATCCATTTTCTTATTCTTCCATAAGATACTCAAACTCTTACAAATCTCTCAAAATCCTCACATCTTTGGATTGAATCATCATCATCATCATTCAAACCCTAGGATTCACATCAAGAAGTGGCTGAATTGATCAAGGATTATACCTATCATCTTCTTCACTCCAACTTGCATGAAGGATGGAATAGCATGATCCACAAGGATTAAGCACAAATCATTGCAAACAGAAGCATATTCACTCATTGGAGATTGTTTTCAGCAAGTATCAAAGGTTGAATTGAGGTCTAACTACCATCACCATCATCAAGTGCAAGGTATGTAAACTCCTTCGAATCTCACTATTCTGGCTGGTAGAGATCATGTGGTTAGGATAATGTTGTTTAGAAACCCTAGAGGATCAATTCTTGAAGTTTAGGGATAGATTCATGGAGGTCCATGACAGGTTGCCATTTCTGTTGGCTTCGATAATAAGCTGTGTGTTGAGTTATAATCAATGTGATGAAGCGTAGAATAATGAGGCAAGCATGTAGAATATCTGTGGATCATCAGGTTTGAGTTCTGGTAACTTTGACCTCAGGCAAGCATGGTGTGCCCTGAACTTCGTGCTCTCTGTTTGGAGTGTGCAATGAGAGTTAGAGAAAACTAGGATTAGACATGGATTCCTTGAGTTTTGTAGAATATTTTAGGGCTTGGAGTTGTTATTTTTCATCAAGAAAGCATGGAGAACGAGTGGGTGGAACCTTCGTGCATGGAAGGCATGTCTGAAACCCTAGGCGCTGGAGGTTGAAGAAGGGTGGAGAACCGTACGATGGAGGTTGGACTCTTGACTGGGAGTATCATCCAACGGCCCACGTTTGATCTGAGTTTTGGTGGGAGAATTTGAAATCCCAAACGCACCGTTTCATTAATTGGGGGGGATTGGGCTCAGATAGCTATCCACACCCCCCAATTTCATAAGCCCAACGCGTTTAACTTGGTTTCCTTGCTTTTCTCACCCCCTCCATTTTATTTCTTTGTATTTTCTTTTATTTTCTTTAATTTTTTCATGCATCTTCTAAAAATCATATAAAATCTAAAAATCATTATTTTCAATTCATTCTTTTTGCATTATTTTCTTTAGGATGCCTAGAAAATTATAAAAAATAAAAATTGCATTTTATTTTTAATTTGATATTTTTCCCATATTTTCTAAATAAATGACATTTTAAATGGTTTCATTTCATACATGATCTTATTAATTTTTGT
The DNA here is from genome assembly GCA_963859935.3 of Lathyrus sativus. Classification (NCBI taxonomy): domain Eukaryota; kingdom Viridiplantae; phylum Streptophyta; class Magnoliopsida; order Fabales; family Fabaceae; genus Lathyrus; species Lathyrus sativus. Next base: position 248,584,736 of record OZ012738.1, read on the forward strand.
TCTATTAGATACTTTTATATTTTTCATCCATTCTTTTTAGGTTGTTTAGGTTAGACATTGAACTTGTAGATTTAATTTAGTTCCCATTTTTAGAAATTAAATTTAGGTGCTTAGTGTAATTGTGAACAACATGGATAAAACTAGGGTTTTAGGTGATGACTTAGGAGATTTGATTCTTTTCCCTTAGGACTTAGGGTTTGACTAGTTTAGTTATGGGACTATAGGGGCTATGGGTAGTTATTAGATCCCCTTAGAAAAAGTTAGGATTCCCCTACTGCTATTAATACTCTGTATATATCTGATTGACTGGTGTGGTGTGCCCTCTGGGGATTATTGCTTGCTTGTGTGGGTATTGGGATTGTCTGGGGACTTAGGAGAGCTGAAGACTTGAGGAGATGAAGACCATTGGAGATCCAGAGATTGAAGAGCAATTGCCAGAGTTGAATAGGAGGTTATTGCTAGCAGCTGCTGAGGAGACTAGGGTTTAGGAGCTAGGCAGAGCTCTAGATTAGAAAGCTTGCTTCTCAAACATAGATGGCCTTGTTTGCCTCTATCCTTTCTCTATGATTCAAAGTCTCTTTCAAATATCCACCTCCTTCCTTTGGAAGGATCAGTGAATATATTTGAAAGATAGAACTTTTGAGAGGAAACTTTCTGTTTAATGTTAAACAGTTGATGAACCACCCTTGGTAGGTAATTAACTGTTTAACATTCATTCACCTCATCTGGTTGACTGATGTTCATCCTAGCCTGAGACATGAAGAAAAGCCATTGCAGATGGAAGACAGATGATCAAAGCCCTTGCCTGAAGGTCATGAAGATGCAGATTGATGCTTGTTGAAGCCTGTAACTGAGTGGAGATTACTTGAAGTCAGATGTTGATTCAGAGTTGCTGATGCTGTTTATTTTTGCTGTATTTCATTTCTTGATGTATTGATTGGTTTTCCTGACTGTATTGCTTGCTGTTTACCCTGTTGGGTTGAAAGTGAAGCCTGTTCACTTTTGCCTATTGTTTTCTAGGTTCGAGGTTGAGTGGGACTCCCTTGCCTCGCTTGTACTGTTGCATCCATGCATTTTACTGTTTTACTATATATATCTGTTATTGTTTCTGTTTCTGCCTGTCCCGTAGGATCTCTGTTTCTCTCTGTGCAAGAGAGGAACATGATAGACACTACGTCTTAACCCATGCATGATGACATTAGGTTAGTTTGTTTCCCTTCGCAACCATAGGTTAGAGTTCTGTCTCTTCTTCCTTAAAACAAACAGAAAAACACATAAAGATTTCAAACACAATAAAAGACACTTCTTCCGTAAAAGAATGTGAACTCATCAAGACGTCATTTTTGTCCGCTGGGACTGTTAATCAGAAAAACCTTTTTCAGAAGGAATAAAATCAACCAAGACAGACTTGTGTCGTACGTGGCCCGAACTACGTTTGCTCTGATCTTTCATGCTGTATGAAAGTACGTAGGCATAGGATGCGATATCCTAGCGAGCAACCTTCCCCTCCTTTCCCGTAGGTAGGCGAACTACGTTGACTCTGATTTCCCGTTCCAGGCGGGAATACGTAGGCATAAAGTGCGATACTTTGCCGAGTCATTTTTATTTTTCATTTTGTCTTCTCTCTAACCCCTAACCTTTAGCTTAGATAGAAATAACAATCCGTACTAGAAAACAAGCGTGGATCCCGTCGAGTACGAAGGACGTGAGGGGTGCTAATACCTTCCCCTTGCGTAACCGACTCCCGAATCCAGGTTTTGGTTGCGACGACCATACCTTTCCCGTGTTGTGCGAGGTTTACTCTGAGCGTTTCCTTTCCCTCCCGTGGGATAAATAACGCACGGTGGCGACTCTTCTGTTCAGCCGGCGCCGATTTTTGCAGTAGCGACACACTCATTGATTGATTGATCTTTTTAATTGAAAAAGTGTGGCCCATACAAAATGATCCACTGACCCCAGGCATGACCATGGATTTAAAACAAAGAAAATGCTAACAAGAAAAAAAAACAAAATACTTGAAGAGTGGTAACATGATGGGAATTTCAACGGCCTCCCAATTGCACATAATGGCTTCATCCCTGAATACCAGGTCGTCGATGCAGCTCACTTCACTGTCTTCTTCGATAGCATTTATTTGAATACCGCCACTTACGAAGATCTCTTCAAGGGTCTTCAGGCGCTTGTTGTTGGCTTCTGATCTAGAGTTGGTTTCTAACCCAACCCTTGTCGGTCGTTCTTCGCCCGAGCGTTGACTTTGATTGCCTCTCCCCAACCTTGCGAAAGTCCTTCCTTCATAGAATTTTAAATACTCTTAGAAGAGACGAAATATGGACCACGTTGTTGCACCCCAAAATTTGCTCAACCTTTTCTTTCCTGATTTATGCTCATTGCATTTCATTTGCATAGTTACATCATGTACATAGTTCTAATCATTTGCATATCATAGCATAACATGCCTCCACCAAGGGATCAAAGGTGTCTATCAAGAGAAGAGCCTAGCAAGAGGTCTTATCCAAGTTTGAAAGTCATCCAGGCCATCAAGAAGGGATTTGAAGTCTTGAGAAGTTTGGGTGCCTACATGTGGGTTTTGCTCCTATCCTGAGGAATATTGAGAATCATCAGTGGGATGAGAAACATGGGATGTGAATGTGAGGTGTGTATGGATCTCATGGGATGTCTAGAGGGCCTTATTGAAGTTGAGGCATGTCATTGATTCAAGTACAAGAGCTGTAGTTGAGGTGCAGTCAACTAGGGTTTCATCTGGGTCAACCCTAATTCAATTGAGTAGTTGGAGAGCATCAAAGCCTACTTTGAAGTCACGGGGTTCATGGATTGGTATGTTGGTACATGTGTGGTGTTGTGCCAAGGTTAAGCAAAGAAAGATCAAGAATGTGGGAAGTTGCTAAATTAGGGTTTTAGTGTAAAATCCCCTGTTTAGTGCCTAACTTCAAAGCCACATAAGTCAAAATACAAGTTTCAAATGGATCTTTGGCCAACATGAAACGTGTAGAGCTTCTCAATACCTTTAATTTTATTACTAGAAGTCTTCAATAAGATTTGTAGGACTCAAGTTATGGTCTTTGCAAATTACAGGTCACCAGAGGACACTGAAATTTATCTATGAAAGTCACTTGACTTCCAAGCAACGTTTTCCCTTCAAGGAATTTTCAAATGGATTCTTGGCCAACATAAGAGTTGTAGATATTGAGCTTAGCTTTCCATAGAGTACTAGAAGTCCTCAAGGGGATTTATAGAACTCAAGTTATGATCTTGGCAATCCAGGGGTATTTTGGGTATTGGTGATTATAGGTCATTCTCAAGCATGGGTCAAAATCTCCAACTTAGAGGCCTCAAATGGAAAATTGTTCAACATGGAATGTGCTTAAAATGATGTTTTTAGGTCAAATATGTATTCATGTTGGATTGAATGAGCTTATATCAAAAGTCACTCAAAATGGCCTAAAAAAGGAAGGATTTTAAAATGAATCAAAGAGGGAAATTGTGATTTTTGAGTTATAGGTCCTAAACATGGCAAGTGAATACATTTTTTGACTAGAAATCAAATTCTAAAGACATTGGCAATATTACATTTTTAAATTGAGGCTTGGTTTCATGACTTATTTTGCAAAGTTGTTACATCCAAAACAAGTCACACATCCAAATCAGCAACCAATGCAATTCAGGTCTCCATTTTGATCTAAACACATTCACTAGGCCACAAGGAGTTGATTATAAGCTTCTGGAACGAGCTGGGAGTAAGATTTCATAACTGTCATATTGAAATTTCAAGAGAAAATCAGAATTTTGGATTCACTGAATTGGGCTTCAAATTGGGCTCAAAAGCCCATGGAAAGCTTCTATATATTGAGTGGAGTGACTTCAGATTGAGTTTGGTGATGATTTCGTGCTAGAAGCTGAGATAGCAAGTGGAGTTTCAAGAGCTCCAAGTCAGAATCGGTTTTGGATTTGCAAGCACAATCAAGCCAAATTAAAGGTTGAAGAAGCTCCATGGTGTATCACTGATCGTGTCTGAAGAGTCTTGAAGCTTGAATTGAGCATTTGCTACTTCTGTTGATCCAATTTTTCCAGGTATGTAAACCTTCAAATTCCTCACGATCTAGGAAGAATTGAGTAGAATCTTGCATGTGGTTAGGACCTAGGCTGATCATAGATCGTTTCTGGATGGGAGTTTTAGTGTTTAGAGACAATTAAGTGTGATACACCATTTTTGTTTGAAAACGGTTATGGATGATCTTGAGGTTTCAACTTGAATTGGATAGTTGTTAATGATCAGTGCAACAAGAGGAAGGGATCTGTGGCTTTAATTTTGGATTTAGTGTTGATCAAATTCATGGTGCAATTTCTGTTTGCTTTCGAATCTGGAAATGTGGTGAGATTTAGGTGATTTGGATTGGAAATTTGAAATCCTTGTACAATTCTGGTTAAGATTGATGTTTAGCTTGTGTCTTCTGATCACCTGCAACGACCATCTCACCGGAGAAGATGGTGGTTTCCACCATGGACCACCGCCTGGAAATATCTCAGGTCGCCTGAGCTTTTGGAGAAGATGAAGTCTGAAACGTTGGATCAGTCTCCAAGTTGGACTTATTACACAGATCGTGTGGCCGTGATTTAAAGTCAGCTTTGCCTCCAAATCCTTGAAACGCATCGTTTCATTAAACGATGTGGCAAGCCAGTCAGCATCACATGTGGACACGCTCTAAGCCATTTGATCTGCATACTTAGTCACTGATCCAAGGGTGTGTGTCTTATTTCAGCATTTTATTTCTTTTATTTGATTTTCTTTTATTTTTAATGCATTTTGATTCTAAAATCCATAATAATTAGGAAAATTAGTCTTTTTAATCCAGGTTTTTTCCACTTGACTCCTTAGAATGTGTAGAATTTAATAGGATTAAAATTTCTTTAATTCATGCATTTTATATTTTATTTGCATTTTTGTATTTTTATTTTGATATGTTTGGTATGCCATTTTGCTGATTTTATTGTGGATGATTGGTGATGATTTTTGAGGTAATTATTTTTGGGATAGGTAGCTTAGATATGCATGTACCCATAGTAATTTTTTCATATTTTTGTGAGAGAAATTTAGGCTAGTTTGAGTATTGAACATTAGGTGGTTTAGAATTAGGGTTTTAGGATAGTTCCCTTAGGTTTAGGGCATAGTTTTAAGTTCAAATGAATGGTTAACCCCCTGGTTTTTGTATGGAGTGGTTTTTAAGAGGTTTAGGAACCTTAGTAATTTTTGTAGGATTTTACAATCCCTTTTGGTATTCTAAGTAGAATTAGTTTTAAGACTAACTTCTAGGTGTTTCTGATGGACTAATTTGACTAGTTTAATTCAATAGTTCCCCTTAGATTAGGGTGGTGTTGCTTTTGAGCTTGGATGATCATGAAGACCAAATTGAAGGTCCTTTGGAGAGCTTAGAGGGGCTTGGATGTGAAGATTCTCTCATCTTGTGGATGCTTGTCAGGAGCTTAGGAAAATTAGGGTTTTAGGAAGTGCCTTAAGCCTAGTTTTGATTCTTTCTTCAAACATAGAGTGCATTGTTTGCCTCTATTCTATCCAATGACATAAAGTCCTCCTTGGGAAGCTCCATCTCTCCTTAGGAAGGATGAGTGGTATGCCCAAGTGAGTAGAACTTTGAGGATATCTTTCATTTGCAATGATTAGGTTCTTAGTGGCTTCCTTTGGTTGTCATTAAGTTACTTAACATTTCAACTTGATCTTGTTGAATGATTCTCCCTTTGAGGTGCTTGTTGAAGCTTGTTAAAAGAAAAGATGAGGTAGCTTGTTGAAGCTAGGGTTTTTGTTTGCTTGTTGAAGCTAGGAGCTTGTTGAGGTCAGGAGCTGGTTGAAGCTGTTTACTGGCTGGGGTTTGAGCTTGTTTAAGCTGGTAGCTTGTTGAAGTTTGGTGTCTATTGAAGATTGAAAGTTTATTGAAGTTTGAAGATAGGAGTTATTCATGAAGATGAAGGTTGTTGCTGTTAACTTTTTGCTGGTTAATCATATGTTGCTGTCATAGCTGCTGTTTGCTGTAGGAGATTGGTGCTGCTGCTTGGGCTGCCTCCTCTGCTTTGGGTTTTGTTCTCTGTATTGATTGTTGGCTTGTGTAGCTTGCCCCCTAGGTTTGAGGTGAATGTTGATTCACTTTGCCTGTTGTTTTCCCAGGTTCGAGGTTGAGTGGGACTCCCTTGCCTCGCTTGTATTGCTGCATTGCATGCATTTTACTATATTTGCTTGCTTTCTTTTCTGTTTATCCCCTAGGATCTCTGATTTCCTCTGTGCAGGAGGGAATTATGACAGGCATTAGGATTCTTATCCATGCATGACAACATTAGGTTAGTTTTTATTCCCTTTTCAACCCTAGGCTTTTTAGAGCTTCTTTCTCTTTTCTCATCTCAAAACAATTCAAAAACACAGAAATAAGGATAACGCGCGTTGTACGCTACGAGCCTTAAGCTATTTGAGAAAAGGTTGCTGGAGGGTCACTCTCCAGTAATCTGACTGCTTAGTATGGTACCCTTAGGGTGAAATGCGACGTAGTCACTCTCAGGTCACAAGTCTTTAGTGCAGTACAAGTTGCAAACAGACTAAAAAACACTTCTTTCGTAAAAGATTCAAAACAAACATCAAAGTGTCATTTTGTCCGCTTGGACTCTTAATCAAGAAAAACCCTTTCATAAGGTAATAAAAATCAGTCAGACAAGCTTGTGTCTTCCGTAGCCCGAACTACGTTTGCTCTGATCTTTCATGCCGTATGAAAGTACGTAGGCACGGGATGCGATATCTCGGCGAGCAACCTTCCCACCCTTAACCCGTAGGTAGGCGAACTACGTTGACTCTGATTTCTCGTTCCAGACGGGAATACAGAGGCATAAGGTGCGATACTTTGCGGAGTCATTTTCTTTTCTTTTTAACCCAGACCTATAGAGTAGATAGAATAACACCCTTAGATAGAAAACAAGCATGGATCCCGTCGAGTACGACGGACGTGAGGGGTGCTAATACCTTCCCCTTGTGTAACCGACTCCCGAATCCAGGATTTGGTTGCGATGACCATTCCTTTCCCTTCTTTGCGTTAGGTTTACTCTGAGCGTTTCCTTTCCCTCCTTTGGGATAAATAACGCACGATGGCGACTCTTCTGTCATAGCCGGCACCGATTTTCGCAGTAGCGACAACTGGCGACTCTGCTGGGGACTCCAACGGTTCCCTATGCGAGTCGATCCTAGCTCTTGTTTTCCCGTCTGGGGTTTTGTATGTATTTACCTTTCTGCCTTTACTTCCAGTATTATATTATTGTTGTTGTGTTGGGAAGAGGATTAGATTGAGAGATAAGCCGGACCTGGGCTTGAGTTTGCACATAGACTTAGAAGTAGAGAGTAGTGGTTAGCCTGCTTGCTTAGCTCGCACCAGCTAGCCGCGAAATCTGCGCTCGAACGAGATTCTCTTTGATGCTTCTTGCCTGGCCCTTAGGGCTCGACAAGTTGTCTGACCCGAGGATTGTCGACTCTGGGGACCTATCATTTGGGATTCAGCTAAGTGAGGCCGTTTCAAGGGATGATGATGCCACACCATCTGGGTATCATATCATCGCTCTTGAAAGTCTGTGACGTTGAACCCGCATAGGATGTCGTACCTCATCTGCGAGTTAAGTACATACCTGTGAGGGGTAGGTAGGTCTGTTTGCAGGAAACCTTTGACCTTAGAGTACCTGGTTTATCTCTGTTAGTGAGATGTGGTTACAGGGTTCATTTGAGTGGTTGGTTTGGTTTGAGATGAAGATTTGATGGTTCTCAGGCTTCAGTACAAAGCGGCACAGTTCATCAGCATTGCACTTGATCCCCTGTTTGCATATGCATGTGCATTTTCATGTTTGCATTTCATTAACGTGTATTTATGTTGCAGGTGTGATCATTCCCCTCTGATTCTAGTGTATCTTCTAGCCAGACATGGAGTCCATGAAGAGGACAGTTGCTTACCGGTTGCATTCGCCAGATATCAGTGCCTTGCTGGGATTAGTTGCTCTAGCAGATGAGAGAGTGAGGGCTGAGTTCAGAGTATCTTATGGGAGATTGCTTAGTTTGTTGTACATGCCTTCAGCATTTGAGACGACTAGGGTGTATATTTTGATGCAGTTTTATGAGCCTCAGCTGAGATGCTTCCTGTTCCCCAACTATATTCTGGCACCCACTTTGGAGGAGTATTCTGCTATGCTGAGAGTTCCTGTGTTAGACCAGATGCCCTTTATACATGTTGATGTTGAGCCTGAGTTGGCTACACTTGCTGAGATTGTCAGTTTAGACGCTTCTGAGTTTCCTGGAGGATTGGTCAAGCTGAACGGAGCCTATGGTTTTCACCTGTCTGCCCTGGTTAAGAAGGCTACACGATGCGCGAAGAGTGGATGTTGGGTTGCCTTCAGTGCCATTCTAGCTGTCTGCATCTATGGGATTGTCTTGTTTCCTAATGTGCCAGATTTTGTTGACTTAGAGGCCTTCTTGATTCTTGCCTCGAAGAATCCAGTTCCTACTCTCTTGGGCGATGTTTATCATTCTATTCACTATAAGAATGAGAAACGTTGTGGCAAGAATGTTTCCTGCTGTCTTCCTCTTTTGTACAGGTGGTTCCAGAGACATCTTCTGAAGACAGGGCCTTTTGTGGATGCTGTTGATACTTTGGATTGGTCTTCCCGGTTGATGGGGTTGTCTGCTGATAACATCATTTGGTTTGATCGAAACATGCTTGGCACTGATATTATATATAGTTGCAGTGGCTTTCCGAATGTCCCTTTGATTGGACGGAAAGGCTGTATCAACTATAACCCTTCTCTGCTGGTGAGACATTTTGTTTATTCCTTGAGAGATGCTCCTATTGAGGTTGAGATACAGGAATCTCTGTATCTCACGGGCTCATTAGACGAGGCTGTTTTGATCAGGTTAAGACATGCATGGGCTAACATCCATAGGAGAGGGAAAGCTTTGCTTGGTAAGGGCAACAACAAAGCTTATGATCCCTATTTGGCTTGGATCCACGAGAGAGCTAGGATTTCCCTAATGCCATATCCTGCTGTGGAACCTCTGTATCTTCCAGTGATTGAGGCACCTACTTCGGTAGAGACTGAGAAGTATAACAAATTGTTGGCTGAAAATGAAGAATTGAAGAAAACCAATGATGAGTTAGAGAAAGAGATCTTCCAGTTGCGTCATGAGAAGAATGAAGCTACCTTCACCGTGAAGGAACAAATTGAGTTGATTAATAGGTTGGGTTCAGATTTGACTGAAGAGACCGACAAGAGGGAAAAGGTGGGAGTAGCCTTGAACAGTGTTAGCAAGGTGCTTGCTTCCAAGAAGGAACTCTTAAACAAAGCTTATTCCCGACTCGGCAAGTGGGAAACATTATGGAATACCACGCTTACCAAGCGGAAGGAGCGTGAAGATGAGCTGAAGCTGCAGATTGCCACGCTAGAGGCGCAGATTAGAGCCCAGGATGCAAAGATTGCTGAAGAGACATCACTTAGGAGCGCTGTTGAGCTTAGAGTAAGTGACCTTGGCGAGAAGCTGAGAGGTTGTGAATTGAAGGCCGACACCAAGAGATGCAGACTCGACGAGTGTTTTGGCGAAGGAACCTGCAAGGACGACGCCAAAAAGCTGAGATCCACTGTTGAGCGACATGCATTACTGATACAAGAGCTAATCTCCAGACTAGGTCGTTCGGAGACGTTGAGGATATTGGAAGATGTCAGAGCGCGCCATTTGGCCTGAGTTATCTTTTCCTTGCTTTTGTTATTTGTACTTGTATTTTGATCATCGCCAGGCTTGTTGGCCGAGGTCTCTTCGGTTGTATTCAGTTGTACTCTTGTACTCTGCCTCTTGGCATTTGTTTATGTATTAGGGTTTTCTGATTCCTTGCTTGCTTGATAGGGACTCCATTGTCGTGGTGGCCTTCTCTCTGAAACTAGAATCGGGGGGGAATATAACATGTAGCATATTTATACATTTGCATCTGCATCCTCATATTGCATGACCGGTATTTTTGAATCTGTATCTTATTTCCTACATCCCAGGTTTTTCAAGATTGACGACCAGAGAGTGCACCGCTATTCAACCAGAAACAACTGCAAGAAGATAATGGATCAAGTCCAAGTTGAGATGCAGGAAATCTGTGAGAAGCTAACTTTGTTCATGCAAGCCATGGAGAGCATGGCCAAGGGCCAGGAGAACCTCCAGACCTTGGTGCAGCCGCTGCTAACGCGGGCGAACGAAAATGGCAACACTGACCACATTTCTGTTGAAACTCCTCGCCGGGAGGATGAGACACCGGCAGTTGTTACTCCACCTGTTATGACTGTCAACGGAAACAGTGGTACTGGTGCAGGTGCTGGCGCTGGTAATGGCAACACTAGAAATGGTGGTGATGGGCATGTTGTTAACAACAAAGGCAACACTGTGGATTCCGATCAGGGATTCATTGGCAATGTTGGCTTTGGAAACAATGGGTATGGCAATGTCAATCAGGACGGGAACTTCGGGTTCAATAATCAAGGCTACGGTAATGACGGGTACGACAACAATCAGGGGTATGGCTACGGTAATGGTGGATTCGGTAATGTGAACGGCGCTGGATCATTTCCTTTCAACAATGGTTTTGGACCTGTTGGGATCAATCAAGGGTTTGGTAACCGAGGACAGGGTCCTGTGTTCAATCAGCTAGGATTTGGCCGTAACATGGGATACGATGGGTATGGCAATGACTGGAATGTGGATCAACAGGATGACGCTTTTTCAGGAAGAGGTATGGGACCTGAAGGCCCTATTGACCCTGTTCAGAGGATCAGAATGCTAGAAGAGTGTCATACCCCAAATTTGTCCTACTTCGTCAATTAATGAATGTTTTACTGCTTCATGACTTCTGGCCACGACTCTCCAAGATTTCTCTTTAAACAAATTGCTTGTATGCACATTTAACTCAAGTTATCCGAAGGTACTTCACACGATCGATTTAGCCTCAGGCTTTGTTCGATTTGATTGCAAACATCGAGCTATATTTGGATTCTAAATCAGTTTGTGACGAACTTAGATTTAGCTTGCCATTGAATTAGAAAAATCAGTTTGTGACAAACTTAGATTTAGCTTGCAAATTTCAAGTCATAATTGAATTAGAATTTAGATGCAGAAGATATTTTTAATTCATTTCAAAGGCTTATGGTATAATGCATTAGTTCAAAGGCTTATGGTATAATGCATTAGTTCATAACCATACAAGCTATGTTTGAGGAATGGACCGCCCATATTATCAAATCTGTTAATTTCAAGTGGATTCCAAACCCTATGGTTACTTGTTCTTAAGACGTGATTCAAGATAAGTGATCTTTTAGAGTGTGTTTTGCTAGCCAAACTAATGGAAAATTTGTCAAAGGGGTACATGTCATAACCAACACATGATTAAGGTATAATTCGAGTGTGTGAGAATCAAATCCTCAAGGTGTTTCAAGATCATATTTTGATGGATTTAAGGCCATAATTAGAGTTTATGCAAGCCATGGTTAGAAAGATTATTTTAAGCTTTGTTTCACTTTTGTCTCAAGTTTGTTTTCATCCTTGTAGTCGAAGTTTTGGGCCATTATCAGAAGTTCAAGCTATAAGTTGCAAGGAAATCTTCAAGTAATGTATGTATTTGTTTCTAAATCATAAAAGCAAGCCTGCTAAGAAAGTGTCCCCATCAAGGAATGCATGGAAATATTCTTTAGAACATATTGAGATTTGGAATTAAAGGCATCACATGCGATGTATTTCAAGGAACAAATGAGATACATGCCGTTAATTGTCATGATTAATTCTAAGGTATTGATTAGGTGCATGGGAACACCATTTATGCTGCAAAATGCCTTACGGTTACGTGGATTCTATGAGGATTCAAGATGGTTTTCAAAAAAAAATCTAAGTCAAGGCATCATGTCAATTTAAATATAACGTGAAGCCCAATCCTACACATGAGTACCAAGCTTATGTCCTAAAGCTAAAGAATCAAGCTTCGTATCAATGTTTTTCTAAATACAAGCTACTAAAGCCATCCATGTCTAAATCTACAACATTACAATGCTCTCACCATTCATGTTACAAGGCTACAAACTCTGTCCCGCAGCAGTATTTTAAACCACAACATCATTACGACAAAAATGCAGACGGACAGAAAAATACAGAGGGATTGGAATTCCATGGAAGAACCTAAAATACAAACTACAGCCCGCCGCGGAGTGGGAGGATCACCCTCATTCTTTCTGCAAAATTCTGGTACTTAATGCACATTTTTTCCGTAGAGTTTTGTCATCAGTCTGCAGTCGTTGCTTTTGCACCATACCAAAACCGCCTCAGAATTACGCCAGTTCTTCAATATCTTCTTCCATCCACCGACAACAACTTCGACCTCCAATTGACAACAATTATATGTACCTCGCATTCAACGAAATAAGCCAGTCGGTTCATAATGCAAAAATAATGAGGTAACCAAAAGCAAGATTCACTACTGCCAAAGGTTTTGTAGCCGCAAGGTTCGCCAACAGTGGGGACAGAATTGTTAACTCAATGAGCACACATAGCATTTATTATGCTTCCATGGTCTGCCTGTATCTACAAGATTAAGAAAATGCCAAAGATGTCTTTCATATTTAAGCTATAGGTTTCATCCACCAAATTGTCTAAAGTATCCTCGCGGCCTGCAAAAAGAAAGGAGTTCACGTATCAGGTTTCACACAAAGCGGGGATAATTACAAGGAAGGGCAAGTTTTACAAAGGGAGCTCACAAATTAAATTTACAATGAAAAGACTTTGAGGCTCCAAGTTGTATTTTCTTTGATGCATACCTGAAAGTGGCAAACCTGCATCGAAAGTCAGCATGTTTGTACGCCTGGTCAATATCCAAATTTACCAAACCAATGTCAAGTTCATCAAATTTGAACCAAGCTGGTCGTTCGTGTCGGAATGCCGTCCATAGGCCTTGGCACGAGCATCAACTTCTTCATTTATCCATCTCCAAAACTTGTGAAATGCATAAAGAGGATGAATAATATTTGGTTAATCACAGCAGCACATATATGAGTTAAGGAAGCATGACATCTTTATGAAAAAACAGTACAAGCAATGAGTTTCCTCTTCATACCAAGTACTTTTCTTCATTATGATTCTACCACTTCCAAACTCCCTCACGACAAGCTTAAAGGTTGATCCAGGCTCCCATCACGCATACATGAGATGAAAAGATAGTAGCATGATCATTACAGGCAGGAGTCATGACAAATTACAAGAAATCATGCATACAAACTAACATAATAAGCTTGGGTTTCATATGAGGCGCAAACCAAAACAAACCCGGAAGCTCTACAGAATAAGCTATAAAGGTATTGAATTCAAAATCCAGTATCAAGTATAACAGAACAGGCCAGGATGAATATGACTAAGCCAGAAAATTCCACGCACCATGATCGCATGAGTTAATCAAATCCCTTGCGTCAAAGTATCATTTTTGTGCTTATCAAGCTGTGAATAAAGGTCACCTAATACCTATTCTCCTTCTCCACGTGCTTTTATATTTCACAAATCTCTATCTTCAACTCGCATCCATGAACTCGAGAGGGTCATTTACATGAAAAAAAGTAAGTGTTAGCATACCAAAAGTGGCACAGAAATCGTACAACTGATGGTTTATAGTGATAATTGGATTCGGCGTGATGCTTGTCACAAATGGCAAAAAAAAAACTTGTGGACAATAGTTTGGATAATTATAGTGCAGCATGGTTTTGTAGTATGAACACTGACCCTTCATATCAGAGTTATAGAGTCCTAGAGCAGTATATTCAGAATAGCTGTGAGATAACTTACTTGCAAGAATTTCATTTGAAAGGAAATCCTTAAGGTGAGAAACAAAGCATTTCATTTTTCACCAGTGTGCTTGAGGAGCACTCTTCATTGGTGAATTCTCAGACAAAGAAGGCCCTGATTTGGTCGACCAAAATTTCGATGGACAAGCTCACGGTATGCAGATGAAATTGAGGCAGTACGAGTAAGTAGTGGTGTACAAGCAAAATCTGTACATGAAAAATGATACAGACATGGTTAGTTCACAACTCGTATTAAAAGCAGAGGTAGGAACAAATCCAAAGTTAATGGCATTAAGCTTAAAACTTAAGGAATTTCACACTTATCTCTATTTTGTCATTGCAAAAAGTTCTTAATTCGTGAGGCCAAAACTCCAGAATTTGACTGATACGCAAATCATTTGAGTTGTAGAAATTGCTATGAGAATGGTGTCCCTACTGTAAACAATTGTTTCCTGCATCATTCCAAGATTTCAAATTAGTACAGAAATAAAATTCAAAACGCCAGGTCATTCAAAACATATGTGTTGTGATAAGAAAAAGAAAGAAAGTCAGACCAGTGGGACCACTATTTTCAAATATCACAGGATAACAAAAAAAACAAAATCAGAATATGGCAGCAAGTACAACATGATAATTTCACTGATATGGCAAGACATTTTGGGCATCTATGAAAGAAGTTACAGGACTTGCAAAAATGGAGATGCCAAACAAGATTCAACCTAAACAAACCCTAAATTTGGGCATTTAAATAGACTTGCCCTTCATTCATGAGAGGGGGCGGCAGCAGAGAGAGGAGAAAAACCCTAAGGTTACCCTGTCAAAATCAGGCCCCAATCCATTAATCACTAGAGCTCAAAATTTCAAGAGTCACTCAGGTTCAATATCAGAACCTGAGCTTACTCTGAGCTAGACCAAATTACGCAAGTTCGAAGGAAGGAAAAGAGGAGCAGGGTCTCGAAGCAGTTAGGAAATCACTCACCGTTGCCATTAAAGCGACCAAGTTGGTAAGATATTCCTCGCTTTTAGCTTGTTCTTGTTTGTCGATGTCTTTACGCCTTTTCGATGCTTCGTTGTTATTCTGCCTTTCTTATCGCATATTCTATAAACGTTCATGAAATTGATTGTTGTGCTAGGGATGCTAGGGTCTCCGATTCACCATAAGAGTAGCAGGTTAATGGGTTTTGTAGTTAACATTGTGGGGTTAGGGTTTTGATTTGGGAAGATAAGAAGGTGAGGTCTGTTTTTTTTTCCGTAGATTCTGAGTTAGAGGGTGGGAGATTGAGAGGCATTGAACGAAAATTGCTTTGGAAGTGGGGGGAGAAACGTTGATGAAGGTGAAATATGTTGAGGAGAAAAGATGATTAAAAATTAATGTTGGATTACCTTTTCGTTTCCTTCTTCAGATTCCATCGTTTTATTACTAATCAATGCCATTAATATGTTCTTGTTTTCCACCAATACACGTGTTCCCAAGCTAACACCTTGCAGCGGCACACGACTTCTCGTGTCTTCTAGCCGTTACCATTAACATGTGTTAATTGCTATTCTCAAGTTTTTGGGGTTTTAGGATTTTAGGGTCAAAGCAATGTGGGCCAGGTGGCAGTTTTATTTTCTTTTCTTTTTTGTGCAGCGGACACTAAGAATTAGGCCATTGGGCCCATGTTTGTATAAATTCAATTAGGCTAATAATAAAGCATGTTAAGGCGGTAATTATATAGTGTAGGATTTAATTTAGGGTTTAATTAATTTTATTTATAAATTATTATTTTCTTATATTACTTTATAAACCAAATAAGTAATTTGAAAATCCATTACATTGTTAATTGAAATTTACTATGATTAGTTGATAGAATTTTAATTCAATGTCATTTTCTCAACATTTATCTTCTTTGATTAAGATCTTAATTATTGGATAATTATTTTTTAAATTTATATGAATGTGGTGGATCCTTAGAGTCTAGCACTCTTTGGGTCCTTAGACAACTACTCTTGAGGTGCACACCTTGAGTTGTGGGCGTATCGTCTTTCATCGATAAAACACCTCAACTTTGTCTAAATCTTTCAAAGTATTCAAACCCTAATTCGAGCGATATACCTACCGCGTCTGATTTAAACGCGCTAAGATCTTCAAATTATTTTCTTAATTAAAATGACGAAAGAATCACGTTCTTGGAGTCGAGCATTCCTTGAGTTCGAGAGTGACAACTATTGAGGCGTACGCCTCGCATAGCGTGTCATTCACCCTTTCGTTCTTAAAACACCTCCCCTAATTACTTGGACAAGTACTTTCACTGTCCAACAAATACTATTTCATAATTAATGGAATGAAAAAGATGTCGTTGGGATCTAGCATTCCAACGATACCCCGACTAATTGGTTATGAGGCCGACGTCTCGCTTATCGAATATTCGTCATTCCTCTTAAATAAACAACCCGTCTAACCTCGTGTGACTGAATCTAAATCTCCTTCAATTCAAACTCTTTCGCGTCTAAACCCTCCATCAAACATATTTCGAATGAAAAAGGTATCGTTGGGATCTAGCATTCCAATGATATCCCGACTAATTGGTTACGAGGCCGACGTCTCGTTTATCGAGTAGTCGTCATTCCTCCTAATTTTTCAAACCATCTAACCTCGTTCTTCACCTTCGTGTGATCAAGTCTAAACGCTAGTATGTTTCTAAACCGTACGTCAAATACAAACTATTTTCTTGATTAAATTACGAAAGAATTGAGTTCTTGGAGTCTCGCATTCCTTGAATTCTTGAGTAACCACTCTTGGGGAGTACGCTTTAGGTTGTGGTTCGCTCAACCTTTCATTTATAAAACATGTGCCCTAACTATTTGGACAAATATCTCTGTTGTCCATTCAAATACAATTTCATAATTAATTGAGTGAAAAAGGTGTTGTTGGGATCTAGCATTCCAATAATATCTCGATTAACTGATTGCGAGGCCGACGTCTTGTTTTATCTACTAGTCGTCATTCTCCCTTAAAATATTCAATCCAATTCTCTTTTCTCGCCCTCGTGCGATTAAAACTTTCTCAAACAAATTTCGAAGTTAGTCGAATGAAAAAGGTGTCATTGGAATCCAGCATTCCAATAATTCCCCGATTAATTGATTGCAAGACTGATGTCTCGTTTATCGAGTAGTCGTCATTCTCTCCTAAATGTTCAGTCATTCCAACTCTTTTCTCGCCTCCGTGCGATTGAAAATTTTCAAACGCTAAATTCCTCTCCCTCGTGCGATTTCCAATCCAATCACCTTTTCCTAAAGAACATTGTTTAGTCCCTTCTTCCGCGCATAACAAACTAGTGCTTCAGCCTTCCCTAGCGAGCAGACAAGCCAATGTTTAGCAGTTAGAATGTGACCTAAACACTCGTTCAAATCCAAACCCTTTTACCGTAGTTAGCCGAACTACGACTGCTCTGATTTCTCATTTATCAATGAGAATACGTAGGCACAAGATTGCGATGATCTTGGCGAGCACAATCCCCTCCTTTTCCCGTAGTCCCACGAACTACGAATGCTCTGATTTTCCACTTCTTATAAGTGAAGATACGTAGGCACAAGGGACCTAATCCTTGGCGAGCACCCTATCTAAACCACCCATTCCCCCTATAGGAGAAACCTTAGAAGAAAACAAACAAGCGTAGCTAACTTTACTCTCGAATCGATCAAGAGGTTCTCGTTGAGTACAACGGACGTAGAGGGTGCTAATACCTTCCCTCTGCGTAACCGACTCCCGAACCTAGAATATTGGTTGCGATGACCATGTTCTTATCCCTTTAAAGGTTTTATCGATATTTTCCTATTCCATCCTTGGAATTAATAAAGT
Organism: Lathyrus sativus; assembly: GCA_963859935.3. Taxonomy (NCBI): domain Eukaryota; kingdom Viridiplantae; phylum Streptophyta; class Magnoliopsida; order Fabales; family Fabaceae; genus Lathyrus; species Lathyrus sativus. The sequence goes on from OZ012738.1 coordinate 248,602,473, forward strand.
TCGGTGGCGACTCTGTTCGAACATATTTTCCGCGTCCATCGCGAGGATCGTATTTTTCGAGGTACGACAAAGAGCAGATGAAAGGGGTGGTTGATCAGAACTCCGCTGGGTTAAACATGACTACTATGGGGTTGGTACCAGGGCTGAGGGTGCCATTGAAATTCAAGGCTCCAACATTCGAAAAATACAAAGGGGATACCTGCCCAAAGGTCCATGTACGTTCTTTATAGAAGGATGTCTGCGTATTCCAATGATGAAAGGATGCTCATGCATTTCTTTCAAGACAGCTTATCGAGGCCATCATTGGAATGGTACATGGGACTGGAGCCCACCCAGATTAGGAGCTGGAAGCAGTTGGCTGATGCTTTTGTTATGCATTACAAATATAACAGTGATTTGGCGCCAAACAGAGTTCAGTTGCAGAATCTGTCGCAGAAAAGTGGTGAAAGTTTCAAAGAGTACGCGCAGCGGTGGCGCGATATGGCAGCTCGGGTGCACCCTCCTTTGGTTGAAAGGGAGATGAATGACATGTTTGTGGGGACATTTACAGGAATGTACTATGACAAGTTACTCAATGTTTCGATGGGTAGCTTCTCCGATATGATCCTTATGGGAGAAAGGATCGAAAATGGAATTAAAATTGGGAAGATTCAGGCAGGTGAATCTACTTCAGCCGGGGGTGCGAGAAAAGCGTTCGACGGAAGACGACAAGGTGATACAAGCGCTGTAATTGGTGGCAGAGGTCGGGGCAGAGGTAGAAATCAGTATAGTCAACCTCAACAAATAGCCAGTGTTACTATTCCAATTCCTCAACAACAGCAGCAGCAGCAACCGCCACAGCAGCAGCAAAGGCAGAATCAGGGTCAGAGAAGGTTTCAGAATACAAAGCCGAAAAGGGTATTTGATAAGCCTCCGTCGACATATGCAGAGCTTCTTCAGACATTGTTGGGGTTGAATTTGGTTGAGAAAAGAACTTTGGAACCGCCTACAGGACCGATACTTCCTTATGGGTATGACGCTAATAAGCACTGCGAATTCCATTCCGGGGCGCCCGGACATGATGTAGAATCTTGTCATGCTTTCAAGCATAAAGTTCAGGATTTGTTGGACAGTAAAGCCATCAACTTTGGTCAAACTGGGCCTAATATTATACAACAGCCTATGCCTAACCATGGGGCAAATGCTATCTTGACAGAAGAAAATTTGAACTTGGTGATCGATGTTAACGAACTGAAGACACCATTGAGTGAAGTGAAAAGCAGGTTGCTCAGAGGGGGAGTATTCCCTGGTTGTGATGAATACTATTTAGAGTGTTGGACCCAGCCTGAGGGTTGTACTGATTTAAAATAGGGCATTCAGGCCATGATCGACGAAGGGACCTTGCAATTTGATCGAACTGCGGTTGAGAAGCCTGTGGAGGCATTATGTGATAAGCAGAATGATATTGCAACGGTAACGATCCCGAGAAAGACTATAACGATAACGTCGCCCGCCAAGCGGCCAACTATTACAATTACCAAAGCAGGGCATGTTCCCTTTGAGAGTACGAAATCTGTTCCGTGGACATATGGATTAGAAGCGTATTGCAACGGTAAAAAGATTGTGATGAATAGCCAGCCAGCTGGGGCTGTTGATAACGTCGTTGGAACGGGGGGCATGACCCGTAGCGGAAGGATCTTTACCTTACCTGGAATAGAAGCAGAGAGGTTGGCCAAAGGCAAAGCCAAAGTAAATGAAAGCGGGCCTACTCAGTCGAAAGAAAAAGATACGTCGCTCAAGGACGTAGAGGAGTTCATGAGACTGATTCGGAAAAGCGACTAAAAAATTGTTGAACATCTATAGCAGACGCCATCAAAGATTTCTATCTTGTCGTTGTTATTATGTTCCGAGGCCCACCGGAACGCCTTGCTAAAGATTCTAGATACGTCATTTGTGCCCCAAGAAGTTTTTGTAAATCAGTTAGAGGGGGTGATGGCACATGTTAATGCTGGACATAGCCTGGGTTTCACAGATTTTGATCTAACACCCAGGGGTTGAGAGCACAACATGGCTTTGCATATATCGGTGGAATGTGTCATACCCTAAATTTGTCCTACCCATTTTCAAATGGTTTTTCTTTTTTTTTTGTTTTTGTTTTTTATTTTCACTTGTGCACTGCCTGCTTATTTTCTCGTCATTTAGACACGTGCCCACTCACAATTGGACGATTTTTTCGAATCTCTGGTATTTTTCCCAATAAGAGCGTGACATGGGGCCTAAAGACATTTGGTGAATATTATTTTTTTCTTAATTTCATAAACTTTTCCTTTTCTTTAAAAAAAATGTTACTAATATTCTTAAGTAATTAATATTGTTTTTGTTTTGTTATATATATATATATATATATATATATATATATATATATATATATATATATATATATATATATATATATATATATATATATATATATATATATATATATATATATATATATATATATATATATATATATATATATATATATATATATATATATATATATATATATATATATATATATATATATATATATATATATATTATTTTATTTAATTATTTGTTAATGTTTTATTTATTAAAATTATGTTAGTTAATATTGTTATTATTAATTTATATTATTAGTTTTTTTATGTAAATAAAGTTGTTAAGCAGAATTTTAAGTGGTTAAGGAAGAAGAGAAATGGGTTGAGAGTGGGCGGAAGGCCCAAGTTCCTGGAGCCCGTTAGGTTTGAGTTTGTGCATAAAGAGGGGAAGGAAAAATGAATTGGAGGATCACTGTTCATCATCCGCCGCCCCCTTTCTGAAAATCCCTAATCATTACTGTTCATGATCCCTCCCAATCAAACCCTAAGCCACAACACTCAACCCCCTTCATCTTCTATCTCTCGCAAAAAACACTCACCCTTCATACTAACTCATCATCTTCCTCCTATCTTTGAACCCAAAACGGCGCCGCCATCCTCATTTCATCACCGGAAAACGCCTCCCTGGTGCACACTTCTCTGCCGTGCAACAAAGAAGGTCCGTCGATTCACCTTCTTCGAACTCAAACCAAGCTCATCCAAGTCGATTGGACTCTGACACCCTTCAATGGCTCAACAACTCTATGAAAAATGACGGCGCCACGAATACCTTCTGGTCTCATCTTCTGAGCACTCTAGTATCGGCATCTTTGGCTTAACAGAGGCACGAACCGGGATTCCATTTGCATTTAACAACAACAACAAGCAACATCGACGTTGTTGCGCAACCCAGATCTTCATTAAACAACGATGGCGCTTTCGGCAATTAGATGCGAAACGGCTTAGGGAAACCGTCCTCGGGTGTGTCACGATATCGATGCCGAGCAGCGGTTCAGCATAACAACAACAGTTCAGATTCAATAACAATATCCCCAACTCAAAGCTTCAAGTTTTCCTTTTATGTTTCGGCAACGACTTTTTCAGCTTATATCATCTTGTAGCTGTGTCTGTTGTGTTTCCATATTTTGCCACGTTTCAATTTCAGGTACAACAGTGGTTCGCAACGGTAGCATGATATTTTCAGCTTTCGCGAGGCTCGGACTTAACGGCAACAGGCTTCGAGCGAACAACCCAGTTTGGATTTGCACTGTTAGTAGGTTATGCGAATTATGAGTTAAGCTTGCATTTTAGTGATAGATTTTTTCCACTAACTTCTTGTTTCGATGTTATTACAAGGTTTTGCTGCAGGATTATTGTGCTGATTATACCATTATTATGGTTAAAATATGCCTCGGCTATGTCTTTTCTCTTCATTTTCATGGTGATGTCGTTTTTTTTTATTTGCGGCTTTGCGTAGCAATAGCAACAACTCTGCAATGCATCCGTAACAACTCCCATACCTTAACGATGGGATTCTGAAGTTTTTTTCCATTCAAGTCCAACCACACCAAAACAATAGAACTTGCATTTAATCCCGTGTTCATAAAGATAGTCATTTACGTTTCAGTGTTGATAGCAACATCAATCCATTCACATCTTCAATTCGATTTTGTCATATGGATTTCATTTTCACTAAATTCCATTCTATTTAGTTATTCAGCAATGGTTACAAATGAAAGTTCTGTTTTGAATATTGGTTTTTTTTTGCTGACTATCGGTGCGAAATCACTGTGAGGTTGTTGTTATTTGTTCAGGTGATGCGGATTGTTTCTCGGCACCGACGATCGACACCATTGCAGTCAGAGTTGAAACAACGTGGTACCTCAAATCATATCAGAAATCCAAAGAGGGAGGCACTCTTCACAACTCGCTCCATCAACTCGTGGAAACAATGACGTGTCGATCCGGTGGCATATTGTATTTATGTATTGCTGATGTTTTGAGTTTATTGCAGGACATGCTGAGTTGCAGCTAACACTAATCACGCTTATCACGGTGGATTGAGGGTTTTCGAACCAAAAGCGAATTGTGTTGTTGAAGCTCCGATTTAGATTTTGTTGTGTTACTTCGACAAGTATTCAACTGCGGTGGTATTCTTCGAGATTTGGATTCTGAGACATTGGTTGATGAGGATTATATATAAGAGTTGGTTGTCGCAATTGTAGCAGTCACGACACATCAAGTGCAGCAGCCGTGACTTCAAAATCCTACCCGGTTTGACAACAACGCGACTCGATGGCAACAGGCTTCACGGACTCAACAAACTTGACACCATTCAGCAAATCACAATGCAAGCACGACTCTGCTATTTCTAATGTAGCGCATGCAGCAGCAACACTTCTAAGCGACGAAAGACTCGGCGGTTTGTCACGTTTTGAGACAAGATTGTGACAAGCTTTTTGAGGCAAAGATGAGCGAGAACGGGGGCTATGTTGAGGATTGATTAGCGGTTCTGGTATTGATTCAATGTCGGCACAACATTCCCGAACTCCGTCCTCTGCAACATATTGTCATCTAGTCATCCGTGTATCCCTTCTAAATGAAACAACAGCAACCATGACAACAGGTGTGGAGTTTTTAACGCTATTGGTTTCTTTTTCGACTTCGGTTCGTTGATAATGAAAGCCTAACAGTCCCGTCTCCAAGACTACACAAAATCTTCGTCGCTACTTTCGGTATAGACTGTTCTCGCCGCAGCTCAATTCCCCCGTAGCAGCTCATCTGCAATGCATGTTTTTGTTTCTGTTTTGGTTTCGGTAATATTTCGAAGTGGCGATTTTCTTGCCTTCTATTTCTGTTTCTTTTATGGCTTACATTTTGGAACACATGGTTATTGTTTCTGTTTTAAAATATTTGGTTTTAAACATGATCATGTAAATATTTGGTTTTAAAATATTTGTTTCTGTTCGAGGATCACAAAAACTATTTTACTTTAAAAACATGAAGGTTCTGATTCATGGCTGTCACGGTTAAATGGTACGAAATAATAATTCGTTTCATCGAGTTTAGCGACTACTAGTGGCTCTGGTGACATTCTTTATGATACCTCATTGCTGCTAACTTCTTTTTCTATGAAGTATCCAGGTTGATAGAGATTTCTATTGGACTAATAAATTAATCTTTGACTGATGTAGACATAAAAGATAAGGATTCAGTTCATTAGTGTTTTCTTTACAGGTGGCAAATAGAAGAATAGAGTTTAGTTCTTATATAAGTATCAAGAGAGTTTAGTCATTAGATTTTTTTTTTTATATAAATTTGTTCCTCTTTTGATAGATATGTATATTTAAGTTTTGTTTAGATTGAGTTCTCAACTCAATATTAAATGTACCTCTCTCCCACAAGTGTAATAGTTGCTATCACTTTTTCCTCAATTTTTTCTTGAATGCCTCAAAACAATTTTCAAAATAATAAACTCTCGATTTATCGAGTCATTTTTACCCATGTAAGTCGAGTGCTTTAAAAGCCTCGCCATCGACCTCGACTCAACTTGAGTACTTTTTTTCCAAAGCAAATTAAATCTTTGAAGTCTAGCACTTCTTGGATTTTTGGACGAACATTATTGGGGTGTACACCTTAAATAATATGTCGTTCTACTATTCGTTTAGTACGCTATTTTGGACAAAGAAATATCATAAAAATCTAGCATTCTGTGTGATATTCCTGTGGTTCATCCAAACATTTTCGAATGGAAAAGGTGTTGTCGAGATCTAGCATCTCGATAATACTCCGATTAATTGGTTGTGAGGCCGACGTCTCATTTATCAAATAATTATCGCTTCTCCTAAAATTATTTTCACACCTCGTTTCACTTCAAACTATTTCAAAACATTTTCTCAACATTTTCTCGATTAAAACTCCGAAAGAAGGAGGTTCTTGGAATCTGGCATTCTTTGAATCTCCGAGCGAATAATTCTTGAGACACGCCCTTAAGTTGTTATTCACTCAACCTTTTGACTTTTTCAAATTCAATCATTTTCTAATGTTCTCCTAAAGTCTAATGCTCGTACGCATTCGCAATAATCGACATTTTCCTACACACTTCACGATTCCTCGTGGTTTCGATATTAGGGGCACCCTCAGGGACTAATATCATTTCTTACAATCTTAACCCTTGACACGTCGTCAAGTCGGTTTCATTTTCAAACAAATCCTCGACACGTCGTCGAACCATTTCAAAACAACTTCCTCTTGCCTCGCTTTTCGTTATCGATTCAATCTTTTTACAAACATTTTTTAAAAAAACTTACGAAAGAGGGATATTCTCAGAATCTAGCATTCTTTGAATATTCGAATGAGTAACTCTCGAGGCGCGCCCTTGAGTTGTTATTAGTTCATTCTTTCGATTTCAAAACATCCAACTCTTTATCTTATTCAGTCAATTCCCGAAAGAACTAAGTTCTTGGAATCTCGTATTCCTTGAATTCTTGAGTGACAAGCTCTTGAGGCGCGCTCTTGGGTTGCTTGTCAGTCACTCTTTCGTCTCTTTCTCAAACTTCCAACCTATTCAACCTCATATTTTTCGTGGTTGTTATCACGAACTACGACTGCTCTGATTCTTCATTCTCGTCCGAATGTAAGATACGTAGGCACAAGATCGCGATGATCTTGGCGAGCTACCTCCCCTCCATTTTCCATTTTCCCGTATCCATTTTGTGGTTGTCATCATGAACTACGACTGCTCTTATTCTTCATTCTCGTCCGAATGTAAGATACGTAGGCACAAGATCGCGATGATCTTGGCGAGCTACCTCTCATCCATTTTCCATTTCCCCTTATCCATTTCGTGGTTGTTACCACGAACTACGACTGCTCTGATTCTTCATTCTCGTCTGAATGTAAGATACGTAGGCACAAGATTGCGATGATCTTGGCGAGCTACCTTCTATCCATCCTCCCATTTCTCCGTATCCCTTTTCGTGGTCCTTACCACGAACTACGGACCCTCTGATTCTTTATTCATTCTTGGATATAAGATACGTAGGCACAAGATTGCGATGATCTTGGCTAGCACAATTCCCTCCATATTCCATTTCCCCCATCCTTTCCCGTAGTCGAACTACGACGCTCTGATTCCTCATTCTCGTCCGAATGAGCATACGTAGGCACAAGGACCCCAATCCTTGGCGAGCACCCTATCCTCTAACCACCCATCTTCCCTTAGTGTCTTAAACCTTTTACCCTACCAATTCTACCTTTAACAACGAGAAGAAAACAAGTAAACCTAAAACAACACTCCCCACATTTACCTTAAGAGGTTCCCGTCGAGTACGACGGACGTGAGGGGTGCTAATACCTTCCCCTCACGTAACCGACTCCCGAACCCAGAACATGGTTGCGACAACCCTATTCCTATCCTTTCGTTTTAAGAGGTTTTCTCGATATATTCCTCTCCCGTTTATTCGGGAAAAATAAAGTTCGGTGGCGACTCTGTCGAACCGCATTTTCCGCGCCTTTCGCGCGAGGGTCACGTTTCTCCCAAATGTCTCCGTGATTTTTCGAGGTGCGATAGGTGGCGACTCTGCTGGGGACATTGCTCCATGCAAAGAGAGAGTCGAGCCTATCTTTTGGTTTGAGAGGAGTGTTTGTTTTTTTTTTCTTTTCGTTTATGTATTTGTTCTCTTGTGGATTTTATTGGTGCTTGTTATCTTGGCCTGTTGGTTCTTGGGATAACGTCATGAGTAAGGCTCTACGCCCGAGCTTTGGTAAAAGCAGAGAGAACACTTAGTTTAGAATTGGTAGTCGAGTAGTGTTAGTCACCAAGGATTCACTGCTTGTGTGCCTAGCATGAAAGCTCATCCAGAGGAGACCTATTCGTAGATCTTGTTGTAACACAGCTAGCCTGTTGCACGACTTGATTAATGAAGGGTCCGTGATTCTGGGAACCTTTTGTTAGCACCAGTTCCAATATTGGTGGTCGTGTAGTGTTAGTCTCCGAGGACTCGCTCCTTGTGCGCCTAGCATGAGGGCCCCGCTCAGGAGAGACCTTATCGTCATTATCGTCGTAACACAGCCAACCTGTTGCGTGACGCTAATACGACTAGTGTCCGCGATCCTGGGAACCAAACGTAGAAACCATCCCGTGAGTGGGTTTATGGGTTGAGTGTTTAGATCTTCCCACATAGGTCGTATCAGTCAGTTTCTTGGATCGAGAATTGTGGTTACTTATCTGTTATAGTTACTAGCTTCAGGAGCTGTTTGAACTATGATCTTGTGATCCTGGATCTTGTATCTTGCATTGCATCTTGCATATCATTTGCATTGCATTTCATATGTTGTGCATTTTGCATTTCCAATCCTTCAGCAGAATCTCATGTCTCCGCTCCTTCTTCTCCAGTAAATCAAGTTGATTCCTCAACACCAGTATGAAACTAGAGCCAATACAAGACGAACGATGGAGCAGATTCGGCAAGAACAAGCTGCTATCAGAAAGGAGCTGGAGTCCCTCAACAGAAAGATGGATCAGATCTTCGAAGCCCTCTCCATAACTGGAAAGGAATCAGAACAGTGAACCGTTCAACGACCGCGTCAGCAAAATCAACACAGAACATGGAAGCTAGATAGAGTATTTGATAGTCTTCCAATGACATATGCGGATATCTTTGCTCAACTAATGGAGAAAAAGGCTATCGTTCCGAGAGATCTAGCTCCCCCAACTGTCCTTCCTGCTGATTACGACGCGAATGCTCATTGTGAGTTTCATAAGGGCGCTCCAGGTCACAACATTGAGAACTGCAGGTTTCTCAAGCACAAAATTCAAGACCTGATTGACAAGGAAGCTCTCACCTTTGATGGGAAGTATCTCAGTGCCATCAACAACTCGATGCCGCCAGCCAACTAGTGCTAACATCAGATCAAGTCCAATCAAGTCCATTCTCTGAAGAGGGTCGTCATGCTGCCATTTAATCTTTCGCATTTCTTATATTTTGTCTTTATGTGTTTAAGTACTGTATGCTTTAAACAATTGCCATTTGTATCTGGTTTCATTAATGTATCGTTTATGCATGTTTTGAATTAGTTATGTCGTATTCACTCATTTTTCACTTATCACCGACACGTTTATTCACTCCACTCTATCCACTGTTGTTTAGCATGATTTGAGGGAGGATGATGAAAACAAGATACCCATAATTGCGAACTCATATGCTTTCAGATAGAATCTCGTCAATGATGTACAGGCATTGCTTCAATTCCCCTAAACACCGGAGATATAAGGAGTTAATCCCTAGTAGACCACTTCGAGCCTAGAAGTAGCAGTTTCCTTCGGATATTCAAACCTTACACTTAACCTGGGGCAGGGTAGTGTTCAGCTAATTCAACCCCGCACTTGAATCAACAAAGTGAAATCCCGAAGACGGTTGTTCATCAATGACCTATGTTATGGCAGTCACAATCCTCCAACAAAATTCAAAAAAAATCAAAAGCCTGCTAAGTCAAACACCTTAGAGGGGACTTAAGCAAAACCAAGGCAATCCCGATGGACCTGACAAGCGAAATCAGTCCATGCAAAAGTTAGGGATCAAAAAAAAAAGAAGGTAAAAGAGGACCCCGAAACCCTCAACAAAAACAAAAAAAGATTCAGTGGCCACCCAAATCAAAGGGTCATTGACATCCATCAAAACCAAAATAAGGTGATTGTCACGTCGAGCAAACCTGGAACCATCAAGCTTACATCGGCAAGATAAGTGCAAAATTAACTGAACATAGGACTGGAGATCATTAAGAACAAGGGGTAGGTACAAATCATACTTTGAGCCTAATATCCTTTGTTTCATAACCATGAACCAGACCACGTTATAACCCTTTAAAGACCTAATTGAGGCGAGGTTTCTTCTGAAATCATACTATTGCGAGGTTGCGTAACCTGACTCCTCACATGATTGATAATCATCAGCGTTGGTGTTATTATCCTTGCTATATCTTTCACATCAATCAAAACTAGCATAATGTTTGGACTAACGGTCCATTCATTTCACTATCACGACACCTCAATAAATGACACACTTTTTCAAAACTTGCATTGAACTTTGCATTAATTATTACCATTTGTGAATGTACAATTTTATTTGCAAATCAGTGCTAGGTATTCAAAGACACTCCAGCAAGGGGCAATCGAGGAGGAGCTTGACTTTCAGTGGCGTACACGAGACAAATGTCACTTCAAAATCCACAGGCTAGGGCAAACCACTCAATAGCTTGAACAGGGGCAAGTCATCCGAGTTCAACCACCATATGTCAGAACTGGTTAACCTGGGGCGGACCAGTTAACAAGTTTAGACTGGGGCAGGACCAAGATACCCTAATCATCAGGCAAAGCTGCAACCTTCTCTGAAGCAAATTAACAGTAAACCACAAAGTACCCAGACTTGGGGCATCCATAGCATCATCTTCTGCTTCAATCGTGACGTCTTCAACAAACTGTGTGTCGAGGAAGTCAATCCCTCCCACCACCCGAAGTCCAATCCGCATTGGCAACTACCAAAAGTCCACCACGCTGGCATCTCCACCTACATTTCCAATCACTCGTCTGCATCATATGCATCATACGCATTGCATTCATAAGCATCTTACATCATATGCATACCAATCATATCATACTTCCCTAGCTCTTGCATCTCCGCGCGTCAGCATTTGCATTTGCATTTTCATTCGTTATGGAACATCATTATCATCCAGCATTCATATATGCAAGTCAAGGTCCAGGATCAATCTTGAAGATTTCCAATACCATCATCAGCCCGGTCAGGGGCATCTTCCACAAAGGTTGTGGATTTCTCCCACGAGTATCAAGAGCTTCAAAGCAATCATCAGCCCAGTCAGGGGCAATCTTCTGCAATTGTGGGTTTCTCCCACAAAATTCGAAGTTTTTCAAATCAACATTCAGCCTAGTCAGGGGCATTTTTTCAAAGACCATGGGCGTCTCCCATGACGTATTTCAACCTCGTGGTTGATCAGATGTGCAAATCAACATTCAGCCCAGTCAAGGGCATTCTTTTCAAGACCATGGGTGTTTCGCATGACGTATTTCAACCTCGTGGTTGATCAGATCTTCAAGTTAACATATATCCCAGCCAGGGGCATACCATTCAAGACCGCGGGTGTTCCTCCACGAAGTTGTTCAACCTTTTGTTGGGCAAATCCAAAGACCTTAAGTGCAGGATTCAGCCCAGTCAGAGGCATCTTCGGCAAAACCGTGAGAGTTCCTCACGAAGTGGTTCAACCTTTTGTTGACCAAAACAAGACATCAAGCCAAAACTCGGCCCAGTCAGGGGCACCCTCTTCAGAATTCATGGGCGTAACCATGAAATCATTTCAGCAAAGCTATGATCTCTAAACAAAGACGGTGGGCGTACCCCGTTGACTCATTTCAATTCAATCTTCCTCTTGGGGGTTCCTCACTGAGATGTACTCAACAAGCGTGACCGTTGTCAATTGCCTTACTATCATCCTTTTGGTGATAGCCGAACTTCGTCGGTTCAACATAGCCTGCATCCTTTCGATGTTGGTAACCTTCAATTAGTGTTTGCCCTATCATATTTTTGGTGGTAGTGGCTGGTGTGAGTTTCGCTCCATCATCCTTTTGGTGGTGGGTCTGGCATTTCGTCGATGTCAGATTGTGCGATAGTGTGTGACCTATCATCCTTTTGGTAGTAGTGGCTGGTGTGAGTTTTGCTCTGTCATCCTTTTGGTGGTGGGTCTGGCATTTCGTCGATGTCAGATTGTGCGATTGTGTTTGTCCTATCATCCTTTTGGTGGTAGTGGCTGGTGTGAGTTTTGCTCCGTCATCCTTTTGGTGGTGGGTCTGGCATTTCGTCGATGTCAGATTGTGCGATTGTGTTTGTCCTATCATCCTTTTGGTGGTAGTGGCTGGTGTGAGTTTCGCTCCATCATCCTTTTGGTGGTGGGTCTGGCATTTCGTCGATGTCAGATTGTGCGATAGTGTGTGCCCTATCATCCTTTTGGTGGTAGTGGCTGGTGTGAGTTTCGCTCTGTCATCCTTTTGGTGGTGGGTCTGGCATTTCGTCGATGTCAGATTGTGCGATTGTGTTTGTCCTATCATCCTTTTGGTGGTAGTGGCTGGTGTGAGTTTCGCTCCGTCATCCTTTTGGTGGTGGGTCTGGCATTTCGTCGATGTCAGATTGTGCGATAGTGTGTGCCCTATCATCCTTTTGGTGGTAGTGGCTGGTGTGAGTTTCGCTCCGTCATCCTTTTGGTGGTGGGTATGGCATTTCGTCGATGTCAAATTGTGCGATTGTGTTTGTCCTATCATCCTTTTGGTGGTAGTGGCTGGTGTGAGTTTCGCTCCGTCATCCTTTTTGTGGTGGGTCTGGCATTTCGTCGATGTCAGATTGTGCGATAGTGTGTGCCCTATCATCCTTTTAGTGGTAGTGGCTGGTGTGAGTTTCGCTCCGTCATCCTTTTGGTGGTGGGTCTGGCATTTCGTCAATGTCAGATTGTGCGATTGTGTTTATCCTATCATCCTTTTGGTGGTAGTGGCTGGTGTGAGTTTCGCTCCATCATCCTTTTGGTGGTGGGTCTGAAATTTCGTCGATGTCAGATTATGCGATAGTGTGTGCCCTATCATCCTTTTGGTGGTAGTTGCTGGTGTGAGTTTCGCTCCGTCATCCTTTTGGTGGTGGGTCTGGCATTTCATCGATGTCAGATTGTGCGATTGTGTTTGTCCTATCATCCTTTTGGTGGTAGTGGCTGGTGTGAGTTTCGCTCCGTCATCCTTTTGGTGGTGGGTCTGGCATTTCGTCGATGTCAGATTGTGCGATAGTGTGTGCCCTATCATCCTTTTGGTGGTAGTGGCTGGTGTGAGTTTCGCTCCGTCATCCTTTTGGTGGTGGGTCTGGCATTTCGTCGATGTCAGATTGTGCGATTGTGTTTGTCCTATCATCCTTTTGGTGGTAGTGGCTGGTGTGAGTTTTGCTCCGTCATCCTTTTGGTGGTGGGTCTGGCATTTCGTCGATGTCAGATTGTGCGATTGTGTTTGTCCTATCATCCTTTTGGTGGTAGTGGCTGGTGTAAGTTTCGCTTCGTCATCCTTTTGGTGGTGGGTCTGGCATTTCGTCCATGTCAGATTGTGCGATAGTGTGTGCCCTATCATCCTTTTGGTGGTAGTGGCTGGTGTGAGTTTCGCTCCGTCATCCTTTTGGTGGTGGGTCTGGCATTTCGTCAATGTCAGATTGTGCGATTGTGTTTATCCTATCATCCTTTTGGTGGTAGTGGCTGGTGTGAGTTTCGCTCCGTCATCCTTTTGGTGGTGGGTCTGAAATTTCGTCGATGTCAGATTATGCGATAGTGTGTGCCCTATCATCCTTTTGGTAGTAGTGGCTGGTGTGAGTTTCGCTCCGTCATCCTTTTGGTGGTGGGTATGGCATTTCGTCGATGTCAAATTGTGCGATTGTGTTTGTCCTATCATCCTTTTGGTGGTAGTGGCTGGTGTGAGTTTCGCTCCGTCATCCTTTTTGTGGTGGGTCTGGCATTTCGTCGATGTCAGATTGTGCGATAGTGTGTGCCCTATCATCCTTTTAGTGGTAGTGGCTGGTGTGAGTTTCGCTCCGTCATCCTTTTGGTGGTGGGTCTGGCATTTCGTCAATGTCAGATTGTGCGATTGTGTTTATCCTATCATCCTTTTGGTGGTAGTGGCTGGTGTGAGTTTCGCTCCGTCATCCTTTTGGTGGTGGGTCTGAAATTTCGTCGATGTCAGATTATGCGATAGTGTGTGCCCTATCATCCTTTTGGTGGTAGTTGCTGGTGTGAGTTTCGCTCCGTCATCCTTTTGGTGGTGGGTCTGGCATTTCATCGATGTCAGATTGTGCGATTGTGTTTGTCCTATCATCCTTTTGGTGGTAGTGGCTGGTGTGAGTTTCGCTCCGTCATCCTTTTGGTGGTGGGTCTGGCATTTCGTCGATGTCAGATTGTGCGATAGTGTGTGCCCTATCATCCTTTTGGTGGTAGTGGCTGGTGTGAGTTTCGCTCCGTCATCCTTTTGGTGGTGGGTCTGGCATTTCGTCGATGTCAGATTGTGCGATTGTGTTTGTCCTATCATCCTTTTGGTGGTAGTGGCTGGTGTGAGTTTTGCTCCGTCATCCTTTTGGTGGTGGGTCTGGCATTTCGTCGATGTCAGATTGTGCGATTGTGTTTGTCCTATCATCCTTTTGGTGGTAGTGGCTGGTGTAAGTTTCGCTTCGTCATCCTTTTGGTGGTGGGTCTGGCATTTCGTCCATGTCAGATTGTGCGATAGTGTGTGCCCTATCATCCTTTTGGTGGTAGTGGCTGGTGTGAGTTTCGCTCCGTCATCCTTTTGGTGGTGGGTCTGGCATTTCGTCGATGTCAGATTGTGCGATTGTGTTTGTCCTATCATCCATTTGGTGGTAGTGGCTGGTGTGAGTTTCGCTTCGTCATCCTTTTGGTGGTGGGTCTGGCATTTCGTCCATGTCAGATTGTGCGATAGTGTGTGCCCTATCATCCTTTTGGTGGTAGTGGCTGGTGTGAGTTTCGCTCTGTCATCCTTTTGGTGGTGGGTCTGGCATTTCGTCGATGTCAGATTGTGCGATTGTGTTTGTCCTATCATCCTTTTGGTGGTAGTGGCTGGTGTGAGTTTCGCTCCGTCATCCTTTTGGTGGTGGGTCTGGCATTTCGTCGATGTAAGATTATGCGATTGTGTTTTCCCTATCATCCTTTTGGTGGTAGTGGCTGGTGTGAGTTTTGCTCCGTCATCCTTTTGGTGGTGGGTCTGGGATTTCGTCGATGTCAGATTGTGCGATTGTGTTTTCCCTATCATCCTTTTGGTGGTAGTGGCTGGTGTGAGTTTCGCTCCATCATCCTTTTGGTGGTGGGTCAGGCATTTCGTCGATGTCAGATTATGCAATTGTGTTTTCCCTATCATCCTTTTGGTGGTAGTGGCTGGTGTGTGTTTCGTTCCGTCATCCTTTTGGTGGTGGGTCTGGCATTTTGTCGATGTCAGATTATGCGATTATGTTTTCCCTATCATCCTTTTGGTGGTAGTGGCTGGTGTGAGTTTCGCTCCGTCATCCTTTTGGTGGTGGGTCTTGCATTTCGTCGATGTCAGATTATGCGATTGTGTTTTCCCTATCATCCTTTTGCTGGTAGTGGCTGGTGTGAGTTTCGCTCCGTCATCCTTTTGGTGGTGGGTCTGGCATTTTGTCGATGTCAGATTGTGCGATTGTGTTTGCCCTATCATCCTTTTGGTGGTAGTGGCTGGTGTGAGTTTTGCTCCGTCATCCTTTTGGTGGTGGGTCTGGCATTTCGTCGATGTCAAATTGTGCGATTGTGTTTGCCCTATCATCCTTTTGGTGGTAGTGGCTGGTGTGAGTTTCGCTCCGTCATCCTTTTGGTGGGGGGTCTATCATAATTATTTATGATAGATTGTGCGATAGTTTGTTGTGTTTCGCTCCGTCATCCTTTTGGTGGTGGGTCTGGCATTTCGTCGATGTCAGATTGTGCGATGTTGTTTGTGTGAGTTTCGATCCATCATCCTTTTGGTGGGGAGTCTGTCACTTGAATTGGTGACAGATGGTGCGATGTTGATAGTGTGAGTTTCGCTCCATCATCCTTTTGGCGGGGGGTCTGTCATAGTCATTAATGTCAGATTGTGCGGTTGTGCCTTACTCTACCATCCTTTTTGGTGGTAGTAGTCGTGTGTGTTTCATTCCATCATCCTTTTGATGATGACGACTTTTTGCCTATTATTCACAGTTTACTCAGAGGTTTATCTCATCCAACATTTTCAACCCTCAGGCATTTCTCTTTCTTTCGGACAAATTCAGGGTCTTCTTTATATCTAATTGACTTCTACCTCAGGAAAACGGACGCTGTAGCAGTTCATTTCCCTAAGTTTAAGCCAATTAGATAGGGGCATTTGTCATACCCTAAATTTGTCCTACCCATTTTCAAATGGTTTTGCTTTTTTTTTTGTTTTTGTTTTTTATTTTCACTTGTGCATTGCCTGCTTATTTTCTCGTCATTTAGACACGTGCCCACTCACAATTGGACGATTTTTTCGAATCTCTGGTATTTTTCCCAATAAGAGCGTGACATGGGGCCTAAAGACATTTGGTGAATATTATTTTTTTCTTAATTTCATAAACTTTTCCTTTTCTTTAAAAAAAAATGTTACTAATATTCTTAAGTAATTAATATTGTTTTTGTTTTGTTTTATAAATATGTATTTTATTTTATTTAATTATTTGTTAATGTTTTATTTATTAAAATTATGTTAGTTAATATTGTTATTATTAATTTATATTATTAGTTTTTTTATGTAAATAAAGTTGTTAAGAAGAATTTTAAGTGGTTAAGGAAGAAGAGAAATGGGTTGAGAGTGGGTGGAAGGCCCATGTTCCTGGAGCCCGTTAGGTTTGAGTTTGTGCATAAAGAGGGGAAGGAAAAATGAATTGGAGGATCACCGTTCATCATCCGCCGCCCCCTTTCTGAAAATCCCTAATCATTACTGTTCATGATCCCTCCCAATCAAACCCAAAGCCGCAACACTCAACCCCCTTCATCTTCTATCTCTCGCAAAAAAACTCACCCTTCATACTAACTCATCATCTTCCTCCCATCTTTGAACCCAAAATGGCGCCGCCATCATCATTTCATCACCGGAAAACGCCTCCCTGGTGCACACTTCTCTGCCGTGCAACAAAGAAGGTCCGTCGATTCACCTTCTTCGAACTCAAACCAAGCTCATCCAAGTCGATTGGACTCCGACACCCTTCAATGGCTCAACAACTCTATGCAAAAATGACGGCGCCACGAATACCTTCTGGTCTCATCTTCTGAGCACTCTAGTATCGGCATCTTTGGCTTAACAGAGGCACGAACCGGGATTCCATTTGCATTTAACAACAACAACAAGCAACATCGACGTTGTTGCGCAACCCAGATCTTCATTAAACATTGATGGCGCTTTCGGCAATTAGATGCGAAACGGCTTAGGGAAACCGTCCTCGGGTGTGTCACGATATCGATGCCGAGCAGCGGTTCAGCATAACAACAACAGTTCATATTCAATAACAATATCCCCAACTCAAAGCTTCAAGTTTTCCTTTTATGTTTCGGCAACGACTTTTTCAGCTTATATCATCTTGTAGCTGTGTCTGTTGTGTTTCCATATTTTGCCACGTTTCAATTTCAGGTACAACAGCGGTTCGCAACGGTAGCATGATATTTTCAGCTTTCGCGAGGCTCGGACTTAACGGCAACAGGCTTCGAGCGAACAACCCAGTTTGGATTTGCACTGTTAGTAGGTTATGCGAATTATGAGTTAAGCTTGCATTTTAGTGATAGATTTTTTCCACTAACTTCTTGTTTCGATGTTATTACGAGGTTTTGCTGCAGGATTGTTGTGCTAATTATACCATTATTATGGTTAAAATATGCCTCGGCTATGTCTTTTCTCTTCATTTTCATGGTGATGTCGGTTTTTTTTTATTTGCGGCTTTGCGTAGCAATAGCAACAACTCTGCAATGCATCCGTAACAACTCCCATACCTTAACGATGGGATTCTAAAGCTTTTTTCCATTCAAGTCCAACCACACCAAAACAATAGAACTTGCATTTAATCCCGTGTTCATAAAGATAGTGTTGTTGTTTGTTTTTAATTTCATGTGTAGGTTTTGAATCAGACGCGAGATGGGAGTCATTTGCGTTTCAGTGTTGATAGCAACATCAATCCATTCGCATCTTCAATTCGATTTTGTCATATGGATTTCGTTTTCACTAAATTCCATTCTATTTATTTATTCAGCAATGGTTACAAATGAAAGTTCTGTTTTGAATATTGGTTTTTTGTTGCTGACTATCGGTGCGAAATCACCGTGAGGTTGTTGTTATTTGTTCAGGTGATGCGGATTGTTTCTCGGCACCGACGATCGACACCATTGCAGTCAGAGTTGAAACAACGTGGTACCTCAAATCATATCAGAAATTTAAAGAGGGAGGCACTCTTCACAACTCGCTCCATCAACTCGTGGAAACAACGACGTGTCGATCCGGTGGCATATTGTATTTATGTATTGCTGATGTTTTGAGTTTATTGCAGGACATGCTGAGTTGTAGCTAACACTAATCACGCTTATCACGGTGGATTGAGGGTTTTCGAACCAAAAGCGAATTGTGTTGTTGAAGCTCTAATTTAGATTTTGTTGTGTTACTTCAACAAGTATTCAACTGCGGTGGCATTCTTCGAGATTTGGATTCTGAGACATTGGTTGATGAGGATTATATATAAGAGTTGGTTATCGCAAGTGCAGCAGTCACGACACATCAAGTGTAGCAACCGCGACTTCAAAATCCAACCCGGTTTGACAACAACGCGACTCGATGGCAACAGGCTTCACGGACTCAACAACCTTGACACCATTCAACAAATCACAATGCAAGCACGACTCTGCTATTTCTAATGTAGCGCATGCAGCAGCAACACTTCTAAGCAACGAAAGACTCGGCGGTTTGTCACGTTTTGAGACAAGATTGTGACAAGCTTTTTAAGGCAAAGATGAGCGAGAACGGGGGCTATGTTGAGGATTGATTAGCGGTTCTGGTATTGATTCAATGTCGGCACAACATTCCCGAACTCCGTCCTCTGCAACATATTGTCATCTAGTCATCCGTGTATCCCTTCTAAATGAAACAACAGCAACCATGACAACAGGTGTGGAGTTTTTAACGCTATTAGTTTCTTTTTCGACTTTGGTTCGTTGATAATGAAAGCCTAACAGTCCCGTCTCCAAGACTACACAAAATCTTCGTCGCTACTTTCGGTATAGACTGTTCTCGCCGCAGCTCAATTCCCCCGTAGCAGCTCATCTGCAATGCATGTTTTTGTTTCTGTTTTGGTTTCGGTAATATTTCGAAGTGGCGATTTTCTTGCCTTCTATTTTTGTTTCTTTTATGGCTTACATTTTGGAACACATGGTTATTGTTTCTGTTTTAAAATATTTGGCTTTAAACATGATCATGTAAATATTTGGTTTTAAAATATTTGTTTCTGTTCGAGGATCACAAAAACTATTTTACTTTAAAAACATGAAGGTTCTGATTCATGGCTGTCACGGTTAAATGGTACGAAATAATAATTCGTTTCATCGAGTTTAGCGGCTACTAGTGGCTCTGGTGACATTCTTTATGATACCTCATTGCTGCTAACTTCTTTTTCTGTGAAATATCCAGGTTGATAGAGATTTCTATTGGACTAATAAATTAATCTTTGACTGATGTAGACATAAAAGATAAGGATTCAGTTCATTAGTGTTTTCTTTACAGGTGGCAAATAGAAGAATAGAGTTTAGTTCTTATATAAGTATCAAGAGAGTTTAGTCATTAGATTTTTTTTATATATAAATTTGTTCCTCTTTTGATAGATATGTATATTTCAGTTTTGTTTAGATTGAGTTCTCAACTCAATATTAAATGTACCTCTCTCCCAAAAGTGTAATAGTTGCTATCACTTTTTCCTCAATTTTTTCTTGAATGCCTCAAAACAATTTTCAAAATAATAAACTCTCGATTTATCGAGTCATTTTTACCCATGTAAGTCGAGTGCTTTAAAAGCCTCGCCATCGACCTCAACTCAACTTAAGTACTTTTTTTTCCAAAGCAAATTAAATCTTTGAAGTCTAGCACTTCTTGGATTTTTGGACGAACATTATTGGGGTGTACACCTTAAATAATATGTCGTTCTACTATTCGTTTAGTACGCTATTTTGGACAAAGAAATATCATAAGAATCTAGCATTCTGTGTGATATTCCCGTGGTTCATCCAAACATTTTCGAATGGAAAAGGTGTTGTCGAGATCTAGCATCTCGATAATACTCCGATTAATTGGTTGTGAGGCTGACGTCTCATTTATCAAATAATTATCGCTTCTCCTAAAATTATTTTCACACCACATTTCACTTCAAACTATTTCAAAACATTTTCTCAACATTTTCTCGATTAAAACTCCGAAAGAAGGAGGTTCTTGGAATCTGGCATTCTTTGAATCTCCGAGCGAATAATTCTTGAGGCACGCCCTTAAGTTGTTATTCACTCAACCTTTCGACTTTTTCAAATTCAATCATTTTCTAATGTTCTCCTAAAGTCGAATGCTCGTACGCATTCGCAATCATCGACATTTTCGCACACACTTCACAATTCCTCGTGGTTTCGATATTAGGGGCACCCTTAGGGACTAATATCGTTTCTCACAATCTTAACCCTTGACACGTCGTCAAGTCGGTTTCATTTTCAAACAAATCCTCGACATGTCGTCGAACCATTTCAAAACAACTTCCTCTTGCCTCGCTTTTCGTTATCGATTCAATCTTTTTACAAACATTTTTTAAAAAAACTTACGAAAGAGGGATATTCTCAGAATCTAGCATTCTTTGAATATTCGAATGAGTAGCTCTCGAGGCGCGCCCTTGAGTTGTTATTAGTTCATTCTTTCGATTTCAAAACATCCAACTCTTTATCTTATTCAGTCAATTCCCGAAAGAACTGAGTTCTTGGAATCTCGCATTCCTTGAATTCTTGAGTGACAAGCTCTTGAGGCGCGCTCTTGGGTTGCTTGTCAGTCACTCTTTCGTCTCTTTCTCAAACTTCCAACCTATTCAACCTCATATTTTTCGTGGTTGTTATCACGAACTACGACTGCTCTGATTCTTCATTCTCGTCCGAATGTAAGATACGTAGGCACAAGATCGCAATGTTCTTGGCGAGCTACCTCCCCTCCATTTTCCATTTTCCCGTATCCATTTCGTGGTTGTTACCACGAACTACAACTGCTCTGATTCTTCATTCTCGTCTGAATGTAAGATACGTAGGCACAAGATCGCGATGATCTTGGCGAGCTACCTCCCCTCCATTTTCCATTTCCCCGTATCCATTTCGTGGTTGTTACCACGAACTACGACTGCTCTGATTCTTCATTCCGTCTGAATGTAAGATACGTAGGCACAAGATTGCGATGATCTTTGCGAGCTACCTTCTATCCATCCTCCCATTTCTCCGTATCCCTTTTCGTGGTCGTTACCACGAACTACGGACGCTCTGATTCTTTATTCATTCTTGGATATAAGATACGTAGGCATAAGATTGCGATGATCTTGGCGAGCACAATTCCCTCCATATTCCATTTCCCCCATCCTTTCCCGTAGTCGAACTACGACACTCTGATTCCTCATTCTTGTCCGAATGAGCATACGTAGGCACAAGGGCCCCAATCCTGGGCGAGCACCCTATCCTCTAACCACCCATCTTCCCTTAGTGTCTTAAACCTTTTACCCTACCAATTCTACCTTTAACAACGAGAAGAAAACAAGTAAACCTAAAACAACACTCCCCACATTTACCTTAAGAGGTTCCCGTCGAGTACGACGGACGTGAGGGGTGCTAATACCTTCCCCTCACGTAACCGACTCCCGAACCCAGAACATGGTTGCGACAACCCTGTTCCTATCCTTTCGTTTTAAGAGGTTTTCTCGATATTTTCCTCTCCCGTTTATTCGGGAAAAATAAAGTTCGGTGGCGACTCTGTCGAACCGCATTTTCCGCGCCTTTCGCGCGAGGGTCGCGTTTCTCCCAAATGTCTCCGTGATTTTTCGAGGTGCGACAAAATGTTGGGGCACTGTAATGTCGCATGTATTGGTGGATACTGCATCGTCTTTGAACGTATTGCCAAAGAAAGCCATGATGAAATTAGACATGCGGGGAATTATTTGCACGCCCATCGATTTGGTTGTGAGGGTGTTTGACGGGACGAAAAGATCAGTGTTCGGGTCAATAACGTTACCGCTTCAGGTGGGGCCGGAAATTTTTGATATTGAATTCTACATCATGGATATCCACCCAGCTTATAGCTGCCTTCTTGGGCGCCCATGGATTCATGCTGCGGGGGCCGTAACGTCCACGCTGCATCCGAAGTTGAAGTACATGGTGGGTGATAGTGTTGTTACCGTTTGCGGGGAGGAGGATATTTTGGTCAGTCACCTGTCTTCGTTCAGATATGTTGAGGTCGACGGAGAAATACACGAGACACTTTGTCAAGCCTTCGAAGGGTTGCGGATTAAAGACAAAGCTCAGGGTCCCAGCAAAATATCAGATGTGGCAGTGTCATCTTACAAAGAGGCTCAGGCTTTAGTGCAGACCGGTGAGACTAAAGGTTGGGGGCAGGTTCTGGAGATTCCTGTGAAGAATGACAAGCTTGGGCTAGGGTACCGACCGACATCATCAGCATCATCTTCAGGAGCGCCCAGGTTCAAGGGACCGGTCACGATTACGCCAAGTGGGGCGTGCTTTGAGACTATCAACGCTATTTCTGATGTTGAAGACGGAGATAGCGACTGCGATATAGACGCGTGGATCAAGCCAAGCGTGCCAGGACAAAGTCTCTGCAACTGGTCCATCCGGGAAACTGTCCCAGTGACTCTTAAACAATAATGATTTGTTTTATCAATTGTTGAATAATCCTGTGTCCTACCCGGGACATAGTGATTTTACCTTAGGGCTACTTGATTATGTGTATTGCACTGTTTTAATCATGAAATAAAGGCGTTTTTCATATTCAAATATTGTGATCCCTGTCTTTCTTGTTTTTTCTTTAAATATAAATGGCGATGTGGTTATTTGCTTTGTTTGCGTGTTAAAGCGTTTAACCATTTCCTTTGCAGGACTAATATTTCAGATGACATCTCCTACGAACCGCCTATGACTCGTATCGACTTCGAGCACCCGATATTCCAAGCAGAGGAAGAGATTGTTGAGGATAGCGACCTGCCAGAGGAGCTGACTCGTTTGTTGAGACAGGAAGAGAGAATCATTCTGCCTCATCAGGAGGAAATTGAGATTATCAACTTGGGGTCGGAAGAAGTTGTGAGAAATATTCATATAGGGGCTGCGCTGCAGAGCGACGTCAAGCAAAGGCTGATTGAGATATTGCGAGAGTATAGTGATATATTTGCTTGGTCGTACGAGGATATGCCTGGGTTAGATACGGACATGGTTGTGCACCATCTGCCGTTGCGAGACGAATGTCCGCCTGTTAAGTAGAAACTCAGAAGAACCAGACCAGACATGGCAGTGAAAATCAAGGAGGAAGTGCAAAAACAGTGGGATGCTGGTTTCCTAGCTGTTACAACTTATCCGTCATGGGTCGCTAATATAGTACCAGTGCCGAAGAAAGACGGTAAAGTGCGAATGTGTGTAGACTACCGTGATCTGAATAGGGCGAGCCCGAAAGACGACTTTCCACTTCCTCACATTGACGTGCTGGTTGATAACACTGCTCAGTTCTCCGTATTCTCCTTCATGGACGGCTTCTCAGGCTATAATAAGATCAAAATGGCGCTGGAAGACATGGAGAAGACTACCTTCATTACTCCCTGGGGAACATTTTGCTACAAAGTGATGCCCTTCGGACTGAAGAACGCTGGGGCAACATATCAGCGTGCTATGACGACCCTCTTTCATGACATGATGCACAAAGAGATCGAGGTTTATATTGATGATATGATTGCCAAATCCAAGACGGAGGAAGAGCATTTGGTTAATCTGCTGAAACTGTTCAAAAGACTTAGGAAGTTCAGGTTGAGACTGAACCCTAACAAGTGCACCTTTGGGGTGAGATCGGGTAAACTGCTGGGGTTTATTGTGAGCGAAAAAGGAATAGAGGTTGATCTTGCAAAAATAAAAGCAATACAAGAAATGCCGACGCCTAAAACAGAAAAAGAAGTGCGTGGGTTTTTAGGGAGGTTGAACTACATTACTCGGTTCATATCTCACCTAACTGCGACATGCGAGCCGCTATTCAAGTTGTTGAAAAAGGATCAGGTGTTGACCTGGAATGAAAATTGTCAAAAGGCGTTCGACAAGATAAAAGAATACTTGCAGGAACCTCCTGTTTTGATACCCCCAGTGGCCGGGAGACCTTTGATTATGTATTTGATGGTTCTTGAGGAAAGTATGGGTTGTGTTCTCGGTCAACATGACGAGACTGGACGTAAAGAGCATGTGATCTACTATTTGAGTAAGAAGTTCATCGACTGTGAGTCCATATACTCAATGCTCGAGAAGACGTGTTGCGCGCTAGCCTGGGCCGCCAAACGTTTGAGGCAGTACATGCTGAATCATACAACCATGCTAATTTCAAAGATGGATCCAATTAAATACGTGTTTGAGAAGCAAGCACTCTCCGGAAGAATTGCCCGATGGCAGATGGTGTTAACCGAATACGATATCCAATATGTCTCACAAAAGGCTATTAAAGGTAGCATTCTGTCAGAGTACCTTGCGGAGAAACCTGTTGAGGACTACCAATCGATGAGGTTTGATTTTCCTGACGAGGATATCATGTACTTGAAGATGAAAGATTGTGAAGAACCGTTGTCGGACGAAGGACCAGAGTTGGGTTCCAAATGGCAGTTAATATTTGACGGAGCTGTAAATTCCTATGGTAGCGGAATAGGTGCAATTATCACCACTCCTCAGGGGTCGCACATCCCCTTTACTTCCCGATTGACCTTTTTAGTTACCAACAATGAGGCTGAATATGAGGCTTGCATCATGGGTCTGAAAGAAGCCATTGATTTGCGAATCAAGAACCTGGATGTATACTGAGACTCAGCTCTAGTGGTGAATCAGATTAAAGGAGAATGGGAGACACGTCAGCCCAATTTGATACCATATATGAATTATGCAAGGAGATTGTTTCCTTTCTTTGACAAGGTGGAATTGCATCACGTGCCACGAGCAGAAAATCAAATGGCTGACACCCTGGCGACATTGTCTTCAATGTATAAAGTTAACTTATGGAACGAGGCTCCCCAGATTGTTATTTCTCGACTCGATAGGCCTGCATTCATATTTGCCATTGACGAGGCTCCCGATGGTAAACCCTGGTACTTTGACATCCAGAACTTCCTGAAGAACAAGGAGTATCCGGCTGGGGCATCCAGTCGAGGTCAGAAGACTCTCAGGAGATTGGCTGGCAATTTCTATTTGAATCCGGACGGTGTCCTATACAAAAGAAACCACGACTTGGTGTTGCTACGCTGTGTAGATGAGAAAGAGGCGAAGTTGCTCATGGAAGAGATACATGAGGGTACATTTGGTACACATGCTGGCGGACATGCTATGACAAGAAAACTGCTGCGGGCAGGTTATTATTGGCTAACTATGGAAACAGACTGTTTCAAGTTTGCAAAAAGGTGTCATAAATGCCAGATTTATGCGGACAAGATCCATGTGCCTCCAAGTCCTCTGAATATGATGTCATCACCATGGCCTTTCTCGATGTGGGGGATTGATATGATTGGCAAGATTGAGCCTACAACATCAAACGAACACCGGTTCATTTTGGTGGCAATCGATTACTTCACCAAATGGGTGGAAGCAGCGTCATATGCCAATGTAACCAAACAAATGGTGGCCAGATTTATCAAACGAGATATTATCTGCAGATATGGAATCCCTGAGCGGATTATCACCGACAACGGTTCAAATTTGAATAACAAAATGATGAAAGAGTTGTGTCAGACTTTTAAGATTGAGCACCACAAACAACTCTTCTCCTTACCGGCCCTAGATGAATGGCGATGTTGAGGCGGCCAATAAGAACATAAAGAAGATTGTTCAGAAGATGGTTGTGACGTATAAGGACTGGCACGAGATGCTACCTTTCGCTTTGCACGGTTATCGTACGACGGTACGCACATCAACCGGGGCAACCCCTTTCTCATTGGTATACAGGATGGGGGCGGTGTTACCGTTGGAGGTCGAGATTCCTTCCCTAAGGGTTTTACGTGATGTCCAACTCGACGAGGCAGAATGGATTAAAGATAGACTGAATCAGCTCAGCTTAATGGATGAGAAGAGTCTGGCTTCTTTAGCATACGATCGGTTATATCAAAGCCGGATGAAGAAAGCTTACGACAAGAAGGTGTGCCCTCGAAGCTTTTAGACGGGCGATCTTGTTTTGTAAAAGATTCTCCCACCACAAACAGATCACAGGGGCAAGTGGACTCTTAATTACGAAGGTCCCTATGTTGTCAGAAAAGTCTTCTCTGGAGGAGCCTTGTTACTATCCACCATGGATGGTGAAGACTTTACGTCTCCTGTGAATTCAGACACAGTTAAAAAATACTTTGCTTGAAAGTGACCCGCTGGACAGTAAAAAGAGAGTCCAGGCAAAAATGGGGCATCCCGGCGAACCATAAAAAATGATTAAAAGGTTCGGGCAAAAGTTAGGGATAAAATTGAAAATATGTACACCCGCGAAGTCGAAAACCTGAAAAGGGCGACTTCGGCAAAAAAGGGTATCCCGGTGAATTGAAAACCCGCAAAGGGCGGTTCACGCAAAAGTTAGGGATTGAAAAAAAGCAAATGATTGCGGTCCAGATTTGATACGGCATTGCTTAGTGGTTTGGGAGTACTTGGGGGGCCGTCTATTAAAAAACAATCTCTTCCGAAGATCGAGCACCGGGAAAGCGCAGAGTCGGGCGAGTCATAGGAGGATCAGCTCATGGTGTTTGTCTGTACCATGTTGCCGACATGTATACGAATATTGTTTTGTATTTTGTGCATATATGTATGTATGTTTGTGCGTAACTTCCTCTTTTCAGGAGTTGCATCCAGTGCACAAAACTTTGCCTATTCAGAGGCCCATTATCAATAAAACATGGTATTCAGTACTTGATGTTTGTTCTTTACTGTTTTGTTTGTGAAAGACGCTGATGTTTTTGATAAACTTGCACTTGCATAATGTTGCTGGCCCTTGCCAATAATTGCTAAAACTTCGAATTGACTGAAGTAAGGTCACAAATGCTAACCCAGATAGGTTCTGTTGTATAGGCATGTTTTGTCTCGTTTGTGTTTTGCAGGGTTCTTACCTTTGGAGCAAACGGTCCAGAATTGTATTCCCCAGCCAAGGTCGCTTGACGTAAGACCTGACTCCAATTGATGTCATTCCTCGGCTAGTCGCAGCTTATCCCCAGAGAGTTGGAATGGCAGTTATCCCTTCCCGAAGGAGGGAATTATTTTCCCCAGGAGAGTTTCCTCATGGAAAGCCGTCCATAGGATTAATCCCAGCAAGTCAAAATCAATGTCCCTTGCAAAGGTTGCGCTCCTCAGCGAATCGGAGATGTGCACGTTCAATCTCCAGCATGGGAGATTCCCGCAACAGCTAACCGAGTTGTTGGTTCGAAAGGTTTATATCCGCGAAGGATGGTTCTTGCTTCCCACAGGTCGTCTTGCCATTGACAGGATGTTGATCCTCAGCAGAGCCCGAGGCTCCGAGTTTGTAAACTGTGCCCAGACAGTGTGCTCTTCCTAGAAGTGTCGCTTCTGTCCCCAGCTAAGTTGTTCACCAGCAAGGTGTTAGTCCTTTCCTCCCAGTGAAAATTGATGTTTAATCTCTCCCCGGCAGAGTTGGTTGTATTTCTGGAAGAATATTTTGTGATACTTGTTCTCCCCAGCGGAGTTGGCGTTATCCTCAGCATTCATGTTGTTGAGGCATCATTGTCAGTGTAGCCCCGACAGCTTGAGCTTGCATTTGCATTTGCATATATCTCCATATTCACATCTACCCAAACGCGTAGCATTTCCGTGTCGTACGGAGCATTACGCCATTTTCAAACATATGCATTTTTGAGACGTAAATCAGGTTGGTTAACCTTTTGCTTTCAGGTGTGTTTTCTTAGCAAGAGTATGGAGTTCTAGCTCAGATCTATTATCAGGTATTCAAGGTCTCGTCGTGAGACGTGTGATGATGCGGTTCATCTTACTGTTTTCCCCACAGAGTTACTTGGTTAAGTTCCTATTTGTCCCCGAGCAGAGTTATTTTTTTAAATTCCTCTTGTTTTCCCCGCCAGAGTTGCTTGTTGAAGTTTCTCTTATCCGGCCAGCGGATTATTTTCTTCAAATTCGCTGTTACGTCAGCGTCAAAGGGTTTCACGAATCAAAATCTCAGAAGCTGTCGCTGGTTATCGAAACAGGCGTCCGGCAGTTTGGTTTCCAAATATCCCCGCGGAGTCCTCCTCAAAGTCGTTGTCACGTCAGCACTAAAAGGTTTGTGGGTTGGGACCAATGGAGTTAGCTACTGTAGAGATAAAAAAAGAGAAACGGTATTCGGAGTATCCTCCCGTATGGATAAACGGATGTATTTTCCTACTTGTTGACAGAAGGATTTACCCGGAAGTCGTCAAAATTTTATTGCCTATGTTGATAGAAGTTCCTAGTGTTGACGAGATACGAGTCCTGACATGGACAATTTATTCCTGTATTGATGGGATTTCTTCGTGCTAGTGAAGTGGGTGTCCTAACGTGGACAAATTTATTTCCTCGGGTTGACGAGATGTGCTAGTCCTAACGTAGACAGATTCGATTTCTCCGTATTGATGGAATGTGAAGTCCTGACATGGACAAAATTGATTACTCTTCGTGGACCATTTATCCCCAGCAGATATCTTCCTTCATATCAGCAAAATGTGTGTCCTGACGTGGACAAGTTTATAGTTCCTCGGGTTGACAAGATGCGCGAGTCCTGACGTGGACAAATTTATCTTTCTTCGTGTTGGCGAAGCGTGAGTCCTGACGTGGACAAGTTTTATTTCCTTAGCGGTTCGAAGATGTGAGTCCTGACGTGGACAAATCAAGACGAGATGTGAGTCCTGACATGGACAAATCAAGACGAGATGTGAGTCCTAACGTGGACAGTTTATTCCTAACATGGATAGTTTATTCCTAACGTGGACAGTCTATTTCTAACGTGGATAGTTTATTCCTAACGTGGACAGTTTATTCCTAACGTGGACAGTTTATTCCTAACGTGGACGATTTATTGCTGACGTGGACATTTTATTCCTATGTTGATACGATCCCCTCGTGCTGGCGAAATACAGACGAGTCATCCCCAATGAAGTTGCCGGGATTTTTCCGTGTTGACAGCAGGTGGAGTCCTGACGTGGACAAGTTAAGTTGAGATTTCTTCGTATTGACGAAACAAGCGTCCTAACATGGACAAAGTTCTATTCCTGTATTGTTGAGATGTGAGTCCTGACGTGGACAGATTTGTGTATTCGTGATTTGACGAAATTTGGGTCCAGATGTGGACAAGGTTCCTCCTGTGATGACAGAATTTCTATTCGTGTTGACGAATTTGTTTCCCTTCTGGTGTTGACAAAGTTAGTCCAGTTTGATGTTGGCCAAAGCTCTACAAGTCAAAATAAACGTTTCAAATGGATCTTTGGCCAACACGAAACTTGTAGAGCTTCTCAATACCTTTAATTTTAGTACTAGAAGTCTTCAAGAAGATTTGTAGAACTCAAGTTATGGTCTTTGCAAATTACAGGTCACCAGAGGACACTGAAATTTTTCTGTGAAAGTCACTTGACTTCCAAGCAACTTTTTCCCTTCAAGGGGTTTTCAAATGGATTCTTGGCTAACATAAGAGTTGTATATCTTGATCTTAGCTTTCCATAGAGTACTATAAGTCCTCAAGGGGATTTATAGAACTCAAGTTATGATCTTGGCAATCCAGGGGTATTTTGGGTATTGGTGATTATAGGTCATTCTCAAGCATGGGTCAAAATATCCAACTTAGAGGCCTCAAATGGAAGATTGTTCAACATGGAATGTGCTTAAAATGATGTTTTTAGGTCAAATATGGATTCATGTTGGATTGAATGAGCTTATATCAAAAGTCACTCAAAATGGCCTAAAAAAGGAAGGATTTTTAAATGAATCAAAGAGGGAAATTGTGATTTTTGAGTTATAGGTCCTAAACATGGCAAGTGAATACATTTTTTGACTAGAAATCAAATTCTAAAGACATTGGCAATATTACATTTTTGAATTGAGGCTTGGTTTCATGACTTATTTTGCAAAGTTGTTACTTCCAAAATAAGTCACACATCCAAATCAGCAACCATTGCAATTCAGGTCTCCATTTTGATCTGAACACATTCACTAGGCCACAAGGAGTTGGTTAGAAGCTTCTGGAACGAGCTGGGAGTAAGATTTCACAACTGTCATATTGAAATTTCAAGAGAAAATCAGAATTTTGGATTCACTGAATTGGGCTTCAAATTGGGCTCAAAAGCCCATGGAAAGCTTCTATATATTGAGTGGAGTGACTTCAGATTGAGTTTGGTGATGATTTCGTGCTAGAAGTTGAGATAGCAAGTGGAGTTTCAAGAGCTCCAAGTCAGAATCGGTTTTGGATTTGCAAGCACAATCAAGCCAAATTAAAGGTTGAAGAAGCTCCATGGTGTATCACTGATCGTGTCTGAAGAGTCTTGAAGCTTGAATTGAGCATTTGCTACTTCTGTTGATCCAATTTTTCCAGGTATGTAAACCTTCAAATTCCTCACGATCTAGGAAGAATTGAGTAGAATCTTGCATATGGTTAGGACCTAGGCTGATCATAGATCGTTTCTGGATGGGAGTTTTAGTGTTTAGAGACAATTAAGTGTGATACACCATTTCTGTTTGAAGACGGTTATGGATGATCTTGAGGTTTCAACTTGAATTGGATAGCTGTTAATGATCAGTGCAACAAGAGGAAGGGATCTGTGGCTTTAATTTTGGATTTAGTGTTGATCAAATTCATGGTGCAATTTTTGTTTGCTTTCGAATCTGGAAATGTGGTGAGATTTAGGTGATTTGGATTGGAAATTTGAAATCCTTGTACAATTCTGGTTAAGATTGATGTTTAGCTTGTGTCTTCTGATCACCTGCAACCACCATCTCACCGGAGAAGATGATGGTTTCCACCATGGACCACCGCCTGGAAATATCTCAGGTCGCCTGAGCTTTTGGAGAAGATGAAGTCTGAAACGTTGGATCAGTCTCCAAGTTGGACTTATTACACAGATCGTGTGGCCGTGATTTAAAGTCAGCTTTGCCTCCAAATCCTTGAAATGCATCGTTTCATTAAACGATGTGGCAAGCCAGTCAGATCCCAGTCAGCATCACATGTGGACGCGCTCTAAGCCATTTGATCTGCATACTTAGTCACTGATCCAAGGGCGTGTGTCTTATTTCAGCATTTTATTTCTTTTATTTGATTTTCTTTTATTTTTAATGCATTTTGATTCTAAAATCCATAATAATTAGGAAAATTAGTCTTTTTAATCCAGGTTTTTTCCCCTTGACTCCTTAGAATGTGTAGAATTTAATAGGACTAAAATTTCTTTAATTCATGCATTTTATATTTTATTTGCATTTTTGTATTTTTAATTGCTTTTTATTTTGATATGTTTGGTATGCCATTTTGCTGATTTTATTGTGGATGATTGGTAATGATTTTTGAGGTGATTCTTTTTGGGCTATGTAGCTTAGATATGCATGTCCCCATAGTAATTTTCTCATATTTTTGTAATAGAAGTTTAGGCTAGTTTGAGCATTGAACATTAGGTGGTTTAGAATTAGGGTTTTAGGATAGTTCCCTTAGGTTTAGGGCATAGTTTTAAGTTCAAATGAATGGTTAACCCCCTGGTTTTTGTATGGAGTGATTTTTAAGAGGTTTAGGAACCCTTAGTAATTTTTGTAGGATTTTACAATCCCTTTTGGTATTCTAAGTAGAATCAGTTTTAAGACTAACTTCTAGGTGTTTCTGATGAACTAATTTGACTAGTTTAATTCAATAGTTCCCCTTAGATTAGGGTGGTGTTGCTTTTGAGCTTGGATGATAATGAAGACCAATTGAAGGTGCTTTGGAGAGCTTAGAGGGGCTTGTATTTGAAGATTCTCTCATCTTGTGGATGCTTGTCAGGAGCTTAGGAAAATTAGGGTTTTGGGAAGTGCCTTAAGCCTAGTTTTGATTCTTTCTTCAAACATAGAGTGCATTGTTTGCCTATATTCTATCCAATGACATAAAGTCCTCCTTGGGAAGCTCCATCTCTCCTTAGGAGGGATGAGTGGTATGCCCAAGTGAGTAGAACTTTGAGGATATCTTTCATTTGCAATGATTAGGTTCTTAGTGGCTTCCTTTGGTTGTCATTAAGTTACTTAACATTTCAACTTGATCTTGTTGAATGATTCTCCCTTGGAGGTGCATGTTGAAGCTTGGTAAAGGAAAAGATGAGGTAGCTTGTTGAAGCTAGGGTTTTTGTTTGCTTGTTGAAGCTAGGAGCTTGTTGAGGTCAGGAGTTGGTTGAAGATGTTTACTGGCTGGGGTTTGAGCTTGTTTAAGCTGGTAGCTTGTTGAAGTTTGGTGTCTATTGAAGATTGAAAGTTTATTGAAGTTTGAAGATAGGAGTTATTCATGAAGATGAAGGTTGTTGCTGTCAACTTTTTGCTGGTTAATCATCTGTTGCTGTAAGAGCTGCTATTTGCTGTAGGAGATTGGTGCTGCTGCTTGGGCTGCCTCCTCTGCTTTGGGTTTTGTTTTCTGTATTGATTGTTGGCTTGTGTAGCTTGCCCCCTAGGTTTGAGGTGAATGTTGATTCACTTTGCCTGTTGTTTTCCCAGGTTCGAGGTTGAGTGGGACTCCCTTGCCTCGCTTGTATTGCTGCATTGCATGCATTTTACTGTATTTGCTTGCTTTCTTTTCTGTTTATCCCCTAGGATCTCTGATTTCCTCTGTGCAGGAGGGAATTATGACAGACATTAGGATTCTTATCCATGCATGACAACATTAGGTTAGTTTTTATTCCCTTTTCAACCCTAGGCTTTTTAGAGCTTCTTTCTCTTTTCTCATCTCAAAACAATTCAAAAACATAGAAATAAGGATAACGCGCGCTGTACGCTACGAGCCTTAAGCTATTTGAGAAAAGGTTGCTGGAGGGTCACTCTCCAGTAATCTGACTGCTTAGTATGGTACCCTTAGGGTGACATGCGACGTAGTCACTCTCAGGTCACAAGTCTTTAGTGCAGTACAAGTTGCAAACAGACTAAAAAACACTTCTTTCGTAAAAGATTCAAAACAAACATCAAAGTGTCATTTTGTCCGCTTGGACTCTTAATCAAGAAAAACCCTTTCATAAGGTAATAAAAACCAGTCAGACAAGCTTGTGTCTTCCGTATCCCGAACTACGTTTGCTCTGATCTTTCATGCCGTATGAAAGTACGTAGGCACGAGATGCGATATCTTGGCGAGCAAGCTTCCCCCCTTAACCCGTAGGTAGGCGAACTACGTTGACTCTGATTTCTCGTTCCAGACGGGAATACATAGGCACAAGGTGCGATACTTTGCCGAGTCATTTTCTTTTCTTTTTAACCCAGACCTATAGAGTAGATAGAATAACACCCTTAGATAGAAAACAAGCGTGGATCCCATCGAGTACGACGGACGTGAGGGGTGCTAATACCTTCCCCTTGCGTAACCGACTCCCGAATCCAGGATTTGGTTGCGATGACCATTCCTTTCCCTTCTTTGCGTTAGGTTTACTCTGAGCGTTTCCTTTCCCTCCTTTGGGATAAATAATGCACGGTGGCGACTCTTCTGTCATAGTCGGCGCCGATTTTCGCAGTAGCGACACACGTGTAACAACAACGTCCTCAATCAACACAGTATGTGTAATTTCTAATGCTTGAAAAGCTGTTTCCAAAGTATCTTCATAAGCTTCAATGTATCTGAAGAAGGACAGGTTGTTCACCATCAGGTCTTGTTCGCCGTGCACTACGACCAACTGATCGTCAGTAATGAACTTTATCTTTTAATGTAATATGGATATAACAGTGTGCCCGTTGCATGTATCCATGGTCTTCCCAGCACACAACTATATGCCGAATTTATGTCCATTACCTGGAAGGTAACTTCAAAGACCTAGGGTCCTACCATGATAAGAAAATCAACCTCTCCAATTACGGTTCTCCTTGATCCATCGAAAGCCTTTACAATCAAAGATGTGGATCTCATTTCAGCTCCTTTATATGCTAACTTGGCTAATGTTCTTTTGGGCATTACATTGAGGACTGACCCGACGTGAACAAGTACTCTGGCGAGTGTATCCTCTTCACACTTAACAGACAAGTGCAAGGCACAATTGTGCTTGCGACCCTCAGTGGTTATTCATAGTTGTCGAAGCTCCGCGTATTGCCGGTTGTGATGTTAGCAATGACAAAGTCAAATTTCCCCACAGTGATGTCTTTCGTCACATGGGCTTGTGTTAGTATATTCAACAGAGCTTGTCGATGTATGGGAGAACTCAGTAGTATCGACATGATCGAGATTTGGATGGTGTCAGATTGAGTTGGTCCACTACCCGATAATCGCTCCAGTGAATTATCCTTAGAAATTCTTCTTCATCCTCCTTTGAGACTTCTTTCCCTTTCTTTTTTTCAATAACGAGCTCTTTGGAGATAGCTTCCTTATGAACAGTTTCCTTAGGAATGGTAGTAGTTGCTTTAGGAACAACAGAAGCTGTCTGAGGAACAGTAAAATTTGCTCTGGGTTGATATATAGAACCACTGCGAGTCATTTTGCTTGCCCAGACAATGTTTGTCACGTCCTCCAGCTTTCTTCTGGCTTTCATGTTGTACCAGGATTAGTCGTATTTCCAAGATACAACTTTTAGATTAGGGCCCAATCCCCTCCTTGGATCAAACCTTGGTTTTGGCTGGTCTGCGATTGGCGCAGGGTTGTTGTGAAACACGGGCTTGACAACAGCGGGATAATCAGACTTGAATATTGGCCTCTTTTCATATTTCTTCGGTAAATTGAATATTGGCTCAATCACTGAGACGTCCTCTTTTTTCTTCTTTCCACATATTTGCAGCAAACCTCCATCGACCATTGACTGAATATCCCTCTGCACTAGGTTACAACCATGCAGATTACAATGGCAGTCACTACATCTTTCATGGGAACTTTTAATCAGTCCCTCCTTTATCAATCTTTTAGGCAACTCGACCAATGAAATTTGACTTCAGACATCTCTTTGGAAATTAATCTTATGTCAGAATTTTCCTCTACAGCATGGACACCACCATGGTTTAGCAAAGGACGATTTTCTATGTTAGGTAGTGTTGTACCCCAAAATTTGTCCAACCATTTTCTTTACTTGGATGTATGTTGCTTACCTCCTGTCTTGGAGGTCAACTGGGGATCATCAGGGGTTCATATGATCATGGTTATGGATAAGAGGTGTTTGAGAAGCTCATTGAGTGCTCTAGAAGCCATTGTGGAGCTCATCTAAACATTTATTTCACTTGCAAGAGGTCACAGTCAAAGGTTGTGCACCTAGGGTTTCATCTGGTCAACTCAAGGTCAACTGTGGACTTGAGGGAGTTTGAGACTTGGTTTTAAGTCATTGAAGATATGGGAAGCTATTTTGAGACATCTAGGATGTCATTTCAAGTTCAAATTAAGAAGAATCAAGAGTTCAAGAAGTTACTAAATTAGGGTTTTAGAGGATCTCAGTGTAAAATCCCCTTCTTTAGTGCCCAACTTCAAGGACAATTTACCATATGATACATGTTCAATCTCACTTTCATGCAAACATTAAACTTGTAGGGCATGTTCTAAGCTTTCTTTTGAGTACTAGAACTCATCCATTGGGTTTGTGGAACTCAAGTTATGATGCCATCAAATTAGAGGTTTCAGATGAACATATTTTTTGGTCAACAAAAGTCAACTCACTTCCAAGGCACCTTTGACCTAGAATCATGTTTCTCCTCAACCTTAGGGGAACATGAAAGTTTTTTATCATGATCTTAGCTTTCCAAAAATTCCTATAAGTTCTTGATATCATTTGTGGAGCTCATGTTATGGACCTTACAAGGCAAGGGTATTTTGGGAAAGTTTGATTATATGTCATTTGTTACATAAGCCATTTTCATGCATTTGTGTACTTCAAATGAACTTTCAACCAACAAGAAATTTTCTCCTAAGGACCTCTTTTACATCATGGAACTCAAGGATTGTGTTAATTATGGAAGGTTGTGAACATTGGTTGGAAATTTCAAGTGAAAAATGAACTTTAAAATGTGATTTCAATTGAATACATTATAGGTCATTTACATGTCCTATTTTGATTCATTTCTCTTCAAGATACATTAATAAG
Organism: Lathyrus sativus; assembly: GCA_963859935.3. NCBI lineage: Eukaryota > Viridiplantae > Streptophyta > Magnoliopsida > Fabales > Fabaceae > Lathyrus > Lathyrus sativus. The sequence continues at coordinate 248,638,912 of OZ012738.1, forward strand.
TAAAATGAACAAATTGGTTTGGCACATGGGTGAGAAAAACATGTGAAATTCCAACTTACTTCACGAAGAAGTTTCACTTTGAAACTTACTAATTGGATCACATACAAAGCCCAAGTCCATTCCAATGTGAAATTCAACTCACCAGTTGCAAAACCAAGTGATTACCATGAGTGTATGCAAGGATATTCACGTGTGCATGAGTGGCTTCCATTTTGGGCATTTTTTCAAACTCATCCAAATAAGGTTGCATGGGCCTTCCAATTGATCAGATATCCAACATATATAAGTTCAAAACGAGCTTTGAGGGCTCAGAAGGGAAAATTGAGCTTTGAGAGGGCAAATTCAGTTTTCAAACTCTCAAGGAAATTTCAAAATCGTGTCTCACATTTATGCGTAAATCAACTCAAATTGTAGAGTAATTCACCTTTCTTGTGCAATTTGGAGTGGATCTGGACAATTGGAAGCAAGCTTCCAAGCATCTGAAGCACCAACGGAGTGTCTCCGTTAAGTAAGCTTCTTCTCCATAATTCTCTCATTCTAGGCCATGAATTAGGTTCATATTGGTTGCATCTGAAGCCCTACCTTGTGTAGGCCATGTTTGATCCATTATTGCTCGTGTTTGCTTAAGTTTTCAGATATGCATCTCAAACTTGTTGGCTTTGCTTCTCTTAATTTATGTGTGTTTAGGATGAATGAATCTTGGATTTGAGACCTATGAGAGCTTAGCTTTCTAATGGTACCAATTTTGTCAAGTTTGGTTGAGATTGGATGACCTGAGCTCCCGCCACCTCGCCGGAGAAGACGACCGGAACTAGGGCTCCGGCGTCTGATTCATAAACCCTCAGATCTAAGGTGGCACCTATTTGACTTGTTGACCGTGCGTGTGTTGCATTTTGATTGGTTTGACCTTGCACGCGTGTACCATTGACTCCACCTAGATTAAATGAAACGTTGTGTTTCATTTAATCTGAAGCTTGGGTTGGATTGGGCTTTCTTTGCTATTGCCACCCCTAGGTTGATAAGCCCAAATGCGCTGAATTGTGTTCCTTTGTTTTTAGAATTACTTTTGCACCCCCAACCATTTTATGTTTTATTTCTTTTTATTTTATTTTCTGTTTTGCTTTTTAATTATTAATAATACTTCCAAATATTAGAAAATTCAATAAAAAATATTTTCAAACACTTTGAAGTCGTAATTAATTTTGATTTTTCACTTCTTCTTCATAAAAGACTCAAAACAAACATCAAACTTTTTATCCTTCGGGATTAATTGAAAACCATTTTCATAAAGAGAGTGTTGTTAACTCTTGGTCCTACCGGAAACAAGTAACACCTAAGTCTCCAATGTTCGAGCAGCAATACACCTAACTGCTAGAACTAAGGTTTAATCCTACTCGAGTAAAACACTTGAACCAACACGTGGTCGTGTCAGCCCGAACTACATTTACTTTGATATCTCGTACTAGACGAGGATACGTAGGCACAAGACGACGATGTCTTGGTGAGCAACCTTCCCAACCTTCACCCGTAGTTTTCGAACTACGTTGACTTTGACTTTCCCATTGCACGAGGGAGTACGTAGGCATAGGGCGGTGATGCTCTATCGAGTCTCTTTCCTTTTATTTCGTCCCTGTGGCCTGTAGCTTAAATAGATTAACACCCTTTTAGATAGATAACAAGCGTGGATCTCGTCGAGTATGATGAACATGAGGGGTGCTCATACCTTCCCTTTGCATAACCGACTCCCGAACCCAAGATTTGGTTGCGATGACCTGTCTTTTCTCTTTTTCGTAGGTTTTCTCTGACTGTTTCCTTTCCCTCTCTTTGGGATAAATAACAAACGGTGGCGACTCTTCTGTCCTTACCGGTCCCTCTTCGCAGCGATACGACAGCTGGCGACTCTGCTGGGGAGTTTTGCACCCCAAAATTTTCCCAACCTTTTCCTTCTTGTTTTTGCATTAGCATAACATCATCATAGCATTATCATAGCATTGCATTAGCATTTATGCAGGGGATCAAGTGTGATATACATCAAGAGAGGCCTATCTAGAGGTTTTATTCGAGCTTGAGGAATCACTAAAGTCACCAGGAAGTGGTTCATGCCCTTGAAAAGTTCAGATGCTTGTGTGGGGTTCATCCCCTGACTTAGAGGCCAACTGAAGATTATCAATGAGTTGGGAAACTATGATTACAGGTCATAAAATTATAGGTCAAGTTCAATACTTTGCATAACTCAAATAGACTTTTTTCAACATGAAAGTTGCTTCGAATGGCGTCATTGGGTCAACTAAACCTCAAGGTTTTAATGGGTTAGTTCATGGTGGAAGTTTGATAAAAGTCACTTTGGTGAAAACGTGTGAAAAGGCATAGTTTGGTATTTCTTCAAAATTTAATCAAATAAGTCCATGTTTGTACTTATTTTGAGTGGAAATCTCATTTTAAGAACAATGACACTTTTACATTTTTCATTTGAAGCTTTCTTCATGACCTATTCCAAGATTTCTTCACACTTAAGTAACACTTTGGATCTAAGCCCTTAAGATTGAAACAAGGGATAATTTTGGACCCTAGATGTATCTTATGATGCAAGATATAAAACCAAATGGAGCCAAGGCAAAAATCCTCTTCCATGATCATTTTTCTCACCTTCTTCACCACTTTCCATTTTCACCATAATTGAAAAATCTCAAAAATCAATATCATTTTCTTCTCATTTTTTGTGCTTCTTTCCATCACAAATCCCTTCTACATCATTCATACAGTGAATTCCACCATTGTTTGGCCATAATTGGGGCAAGAACAAGCTTATAGTAATTGGAAAAAGTGGTGTTCATGTCAAAATCGAATTCTGTTTTTCACTTCGTTTCAAGCCTTTTCTTCCATCCAAATAACTCCATCAAGGTTCTTTGAAGGTTTCCATACAATTTCCACAAAGAATTGGTTATTATTGGAAGCTCTAGAAGTCAATTTTCAGAGGTATACAATTCTTGATGTATGGCACTAATTACTAATCTTTATGCATCCATTTTCACATTAATGCGTTGCCCTTGGAGTATACTTGGATTCTGGTACAAAATAAGACGTTTTCGTAGCAATTTCATGTTCTTGAAAGTTTATGATCTACACACGGGTTTTGAGTTAGAGGGAGTTTCCATGGAAAGTAATGGCATATTTTAATTCCCCACGAAATTTCATGCGATTTCGGTTCAAAAAGTTTCCGTTTTGGTTAAGAAACGAGGGAGATATGCCCTCACAAAGAATTCCGGTCGTAAGCCCTCCCGCCGGCGTCGATCGCTGCTACTGCTCATGGCCAGAAAAAATCCAAGGAAGAAGATGATGCTTCCACCGTTAGATCATTCCAAAGCCTTTGACTTGGACTTCTCATCCAACGCTCATAACTAGTCCACACGCGCAGCCACGTAAGCCTCATTAATTGAGGTGGCGTGCCACATCAGCCCAGGGACCTTCATGTCTCCTGTTCGAATCCCAGCCATGACATTTCCATTAATTCACCTTGAATCTTTAAGATGTCTAGAATTTAATAAAATTGGAATTACGATTTTATCACATTCTGACATTTTATTAGAATTTTGTACATTTAAGTGGTCATAAAAAATATCCTAATCGAGTCATGATCTTGTGAATTTTCTTTGACCCATCAATATGTCATTTCAAGGCCTAACCTTTTGTAGGGATCGCATACACATGTTGAGGTATTGTGATATATTTTTGTGGGAATTTTATTGTACCATTTTAATTGGTTTTGGATGCTTTCTTTAACATGCTCCATTTTAACCTTTCTTTTAGTATACATGACATAGTTTCGACTTGTTTGGCCATTTCTCTTTGGATATTTTTGTTGTATCTCTCACCCCTGGTTTGTGAATTGATGTAGGGCATTGAAGATTTTTATTTGAATTTTTTTAGCACCTTTTGCTATTTTTCTTATATTTTTGTATTCGGACTTGTAATATGGACATTCAAACGGACTTTGGTTTCATTTCGGCTCCAACGGCCTCGACTTGTTTGTGTGGTGAATGATAGGGTTCTTATTGCTTGTTATAGATATTGTATAGGATGTGTAGATCATTTATTGGCTGGTTTTATCATACATGAATTGCCCATTAGGTTCCATATTTCCATGATAATGCGTTATGATTCCTAATCGTAGTATACGTATGTCATTCGTAGGTTTTATTGCCTCGTATCACTTTATAATCACTTGGGGCCAAGATTGAATGTTTAAAATAGGCCATTTTCCATTCATTATAGGCTTGAGGTTGAGATGACTTTGTCCCTCACTTGCATTGCATGTTTACCTTTCTACACTTTGCATTTCCTGTATGCTGTTTACTTCATTTGCTTTCTGTTGCTTCCTTTGCCTTCCCCTTAGGATCTCCATTCTTTCTTGTTGAAGATAGAATGTGATAGACATTAGGCTTTTCAACCATGTATGACAACATTAGGGTAGTTTTCCCCTTTGCAAACTTCAACCATAGGACGAACATTGCATGATAACATTTAGAGCTGTGTAGTTTCCCTTAGAGGTTTGTTTCTCTTCCTTTCTTCAAACATTCAAAAATACTTAATAAAGGTTAACACGTGTCATGCGTTACAAGCCTTAAGCTACTTGAGAAAGAATTATGAGAGGGTTTCCCTCACATAATTTTAATGTTTAGTATGGTACCCTTTGGGTGACGTGCGACGCATTCACTCTTAAGTCCAAGTCTTTAGTGCGACACGAGTTACAAATGAAACTCAAAACACTTCTTCATAAAAGACACAAAAACAAACATTCAACTCCTTTTTGTCCTCTTGGACTTTAATCCCTAGAAACCATTTTCGTAATGAGAGTTTAGTTAACTCTCGGTTCTCCCGCAAACGGTAATGCCTAAGTCTCCAAAGGTCGAGCTGCATACACCAAACTGCGAGAACCGTTTGTTAACCCTACTCGGGTTAAAAACAACTTGAACCAAACCTGTGGTCTTGTTAGTCCAAACTACATTTGCTCTGATCTTTCATACCAGATGAAAGTACGTAGGCACGAGATGCGATATCTCGGCGAGCAACCTTCCCCCTTTTTACCCGTAGTTAGGCGAACTACGTTGACTCTGATTTCTCGTTCCAGACGGGAATACGTAGGCATAGAACTGTTGTGTTCTGCTGAGTCACTTTTCTTTTCTTTTGTCATTAAGCCTTTAGCTAGAGAGTATTAATCAACCCTTCGAGATAAACAATTAAGCATGGATCCCATCGAGTACGATGGACGTGAGGGGTGCTAATACCTTCCCCTTGCGTAACCGACTCCCGAATCCAGGACATGGTTGCGATGGCCATTCCTTTTCCCTCTTTTCGTTAGGTTTTCTCTGAGCGTTTCATTTCCCTCCTTTGGGATAAATAACGCACGGTGACGACTCTTCTGTTATGCCGGCGCTGATTTTCGCAGTAGCGACAACGAGTATAACCCTACAACTAGAAGTGGAAAGTAGTGATGAACCTGTATGGGTCATCCCCAGCAGCTGGCGACTCTGCTGGGGACTGCGATGGTTCCCTATGCGAGTCTCGCCTTGGATTTTATTCCTAGCTGTCTGGGTCATCCCCAGCAGTTAGCGACTCTGCTGGGGACCCAACGTCCCTTATGCGAGTCAGTCCTAGCGCTTGTTTGTTTATCTTGTGGGTTTTGTACATACCTGTTGTATCTTAGCTTTACTTTCCCGCATTTTATTTTCCCGCAGTTTATTTTCAGCATTATATTATATCCTTATTATGCTGTTATGGGAGGGGATTGATTCTGATGGGTGATAAGCCAGACCCATGCTTGAGTGTACCTAGCATTAGTTGTGGAAAATAGTGGGCGCGTGCTTGCTTTGCAGGTACTAGTGTCTCACGAAATCCACGCTCAGACGAGATTCTCCCGGTTGACTTCTTTTCTAGCCCTTTGGGCTTGAGGGGTTGTTGGTTTGGAGGGTTGTCGACTTTGGGGACCGATCATTTGTGATTCAGCTAAGTGAGGCCGCTTCAAGATATGATGATGCCACACCTTCTGGGTATCGTATCATCGCTCTTGAAAGTCTGTGACGCTGATGAACGCATAGGATGTCGTACCTTATCAGTGGATAGGTCCATACCTATTAGAGGGATTGGGTTATGCAGGAAACCATAGCTCCAGATCACCCGGTTTTCTCTACAGTGTGAACTGTTGGGTTTGATATCAGAGGTCTTCAGTATCAGTGATCTATGTCATGCAGTGATATATGTTATGCAAAGGCAAAGCTCAGCTCTGGTTATTCTCAAGCTACAGCATAATCAGCTTCTGATTATTGTTGCTACAGCACAACACAGCTACCTTGATCCCCTATAGCATCCTTGCATTTTTGCATTTCTCATCTGCATTGATTACATGACATTTCATTAACATTGCAGGTGCATATTCCTTTTGATTCTAGCTATCTCGCTTGCCGTCATTCGTGCTCAAATACTTGTGCTTGTAACTACCTATGTGGTCTTCCATCTGTATATGAGGAGTTTTTTACTATTGTTGTCTGAGGGGTTTCCATTGTCATGTGTTTCACCCGGAACTAGAATCAAGGGAAATATTCCATATGCATATTTACATTGTTAGCATTTTGTATATTTTTCTTTGTGTTTGCAGGTACCTTCTTAAGCCTCGTTCTTATGTTCTGTTGTCTTTTCAGAGTTGTTTCAGGATTGCTGACCAGAGACTTCACCGGTATCCTACTAGAAACAATCTCAAGAAAGCCATGGAACTCGTTCAGACTGAGATGCAAGAGATGAGGGAGCGCATGACTCAGCTCATGGAAGTCATGCAAGGTATGGCTCAAGGACAGGAGCAACTGAGAACAATGGTCCAGCCCCTGGTAGCTAGGGTTGATCTTAATGGAGTTCTTCACGGAGGTATTGCTGCTAATACTCCCCGCAACGATACAGAAATTCCTAACGCCACTATTGTGCCTACCGGATGCACCCCAACTGCTGCAGGGGCCGGGAATGGTATTGATGTTGGTGTCTCCCACGCTAGTCTAGGTAATGCTGCTGGTAATGCAGGTTTGGGTAATGCTGGTAACACAGGTGTTGCGGTGGAAATAGGATCACAAACTATTAATGAGTTTGAATCGCAATTTAGTTCACAACCGCTCTTTGATTTATCCGAAGGAAAAGGTCAAAAAGGGAAAACCTATTTTGCATCATAAACACAATGCGGGGAAAGATCTAGGGTTCGGGGGTTGGTTAAATTTAGGGAAGGTATTAGCACCCTAAACTTCCGTAGTACTCTACGGGAACCTTTTGTTCAATGCTTACTATTTGCTTTATTTATTTGCTTAAGGTATATGTACAAAGATTAAAAGTGAGAAAAGAGACCTAAGGGGTTAATTCTAAGTTTACTCGGCAAGACATCGCATCTTGTGCCTACGTATCCTTACGGGAGTGGAATCAGAGTAATCGTAGTTCCCCTCAAAAGGGAGGTTAGAGATTTCTTGACAGTGGTCAAGGTCTCAAGGGGAATAAACGCATCTTAAGGACACGCTTACGTGGAGTGTAGAAACTCTAAATCTCTACGTTGAATTGTTAAGTTGTAATTAGGGTTAAATTAGGGATTCCGCGGCGGGAAACCCTAAAGTGAGTGCGGCGACTCTTTGACCTAAAGCTAGGGGTAGTTTTGTAATTTTTGTCCACGGCGAGACATTCGTGAAAAGTTAGGGTTTGTAAAGGGTTTGAAGTTTTGAGGGTTTGAAGTTGAGGACTATTGACACGGCGGTCAAACGGCTAGACCTAATTCCTTCGGAGGTGTGCAATGTGACAGAAATAATGGTAAACGCGTGAGATAATTGAATCATGCAAACAGAGAGATAATGTCATAATTTAAACCATGCAAGCAGAAATTTAAAGGCAGAATTTAAAGAGCGATTGTTAAGTTCGCGAGGTTACATGAGAGGAGCAGATACAATATGATAATGAAATTTGAATTGAACAATAATAAAATAAAATAAATAACGGTTCTAGTTATTATTTTAAAAAAAAGATTTTAGTTATTATTTTAAATTTATCTAAAAAAAGTTTTTCTTAAAAATAATAGGTTTTCATATTAATTTGGAAAAGATGTTAATGTTATTTATTTTAAAAAACAGATTTTTATATTATAACAAGTTTTAATAAATTAATGATAACAATAATAATAATAATGGTAATAATAATGATAATAATGATAATAATAATAAATAATGATAATAATAATACTAATAATAATAATAATAATAATAATAATAATAATAATAATAATAATAATAATAATAATAATAAAGCAATAATGAATTTTAAATGTGCCAAATAACCCAACAATGTTGCTAACGCAGAAATGCGCTCATCGCAACCAGATCTAAATCGGACGAAACAAAATTTATCGCAAAGAAAAAGAAATTAAGCAAAAAATAGTATTATTGCTCACACAAAAATGCGATCATCGCAACCAGATCGAACTAACACAAATGTCACGCGTCATGCACACAAATGTGCAAACATCGTATCGACATAATTCGATCAAAAATTAATCTTATATATATAAACTCTAACAATTTAAAAATTATATATATATAAACGTAACAGTAATAGATAAAGAAAAAGAAATAACGGTAATAGATGAAGAAAAAGAAATAACGGTAAAAGATGAAGAAAAAGAAACAACAGTAATAGATGAAGGAAAAGAAATAACGGTAAACGATGAAGAAAAAGAAACAATAGTAATGGATGAAGAAGAAAACTAAATAACGGCAAACGGCACTCACTCCTCTTAGGTTTTTTTCCTTCTCCCCTTTTTTCCAACAAGGCAACACATGTATATATAGGGAACAAATTAGGGTTAACACCAAATTGTCAATAATGTCCCTAAAGCCCATTTTAAAGCCCAAACTAAATAATTAGTTAAGAAAAAATAAAATTTAAATAATTTAAAATAATTAAAATAAACTTAAAATAAAAACTAATAATCCTATTGATTCCTAAAATCCAAAATATTATAAAAAGAACAAAATTTTTTTCAATATTTTTTATTTTATGATTTTTTGGATATTTTTATGAATAATTTAGAAAAAAGTGAAAAAAATAATATTTTAAAAAATGATTTAATTAAAATACGAAAATAATAATTAAATAATAATAAAAAACTATTTTTGTTATTTTTTTAATGAAAGATAGAAAAATTTAGAGTAAAAATAATAAAAAACAAAAAAAGTGACAAAGGTGAGATTCGAACTCTCAACCTCTCACACTCATAACTCCTTACACATGTCCTCCTGCCAATTGTGCCATTTTTACTTTTTAGAAAAAAAATGCATGCCATATGATATTTACCTGCAAAAAGTCAAACGACTACACAAATTTGTTAGTAATTGATTAAATGCAATAAAAATGCAATGAAATGCGACGACAAATCTTAGGGCAAAATTTGGGGTATTACAGTTGCCCCTATTTAAATAACTTCACCGGGTGATTCGAGTGGCGGAGACTCGAGGAATCATGGTGGAGGGATTTAAATATAGATAACCGAAAATTTTGCCCTTATATGTGGCAATATGCAATGTTATGGACCAAACAAGACTAATGCAGACAATGCCATGAATATGATATGATGTGTATGCTAGAATGATGAGTGCGAAAATGCTGACGAATACGACGACACAGGGACAGACGCTACGAGAAGAACACACTGGGGAAAACGACGCACTGGGACACAGTACAACACTGGGGAATTCTAAAATGATGGTCAGCTGGTGCGAACACGACCAATTATCATTTTTAGACCGGGAACGAGATTCTCAAATGGAGATGGCACCTATGAGACGGCCTCCACTGGGGAATCTAAAAGTAAAACTGGATCATGTACGACTGCAAGATCGATTACAGAATGCTGGAGCATTGAGCAAAGAATAACATCCAAGCTTCTGTAAACTATCTCTCGTGACAGGATCAAACGGACTTTTCGGGAATCCGTAGCAAATATACAGGGTAAAAAAGAACCGGCTGTATGCCAAAATAAATGGACTTTTAGAATAAGATCCTTAAATGGAGATGGCACCTATGAGATGACCTCCACTTGGGAAATGTCTAATAATAAAACTGGATCTACACGGTTGCAAGGTCGATTATAGAACGCTGGAGCATTGAGCAAAGAATAACATCCAAGCTTCTATAAACTACCCCTCGTGATGGGATCAAATGGACTTTTCGGGAATCCGTATCAAATATACAGGGTAAAAACCGGCTGTATGCCAAAATAAATGGACTTTAGTGGGAAACGCCCTGATAAGCTTCTCGAGGGAGAATTGTCACTTATCGTTGGAAGGGACTTACATGCCAAAACGGATAAGCACTCAAATAAAGAGGTTGCCGCTTATCTGTTGTATAAATCTTCTCATATTTAAGGTCGGCGCCTGGAATACGATTCTGATTCTTTCTAAAAGGGTAAACTGAACTTCCTCATACTTCAAGATCGTGTTCTCCTGAATATGAAAAGGGTGAACTGAACTTCCTCATACTTCAAGATCGTGCTCTCCTGAATATGATTCCGCTCCTTCTTTTACTAAAGGATAAATGAACTTCTTCATACTTCAAGATCGTGCTCTCCTGAATATGATTCCGCTCCTTCTTTTATTAAAGGGTAAATGAACTTCTTCATAATTCAAGATCGTGCTCTCCTGAATATGATTCGGTTCCTTCTTTTACTAAAGGGTAAATGAACTTCTTCATACTTCAAGATCGTGCTCTCCTGAATATGATTCCGCTCCTTCTTTTACTAAAGGGTAAATGAACTTCCTCATACTTCAAGATCGTGCTCTCCTGAATATGATTCCGCTCCTTCTTTTACTAAAGGGTAAATGAACTTCCTCATACTTCAAGATCGTGCTCTCCTGAATATGATTCCTCTCCTTCTTTTACTAAAGGGTAAATGAACTTCTTCATACTTCAAGATCGTGCTCTCCTGAATATGATTCCGCTCCTTCTTTTACTAAAGGGTAAATGAACTTCTTCATACTTCAAGATCGTGCTCTCCTGAATATGATTCCACTCCTTCTTTTACTAAAGGGTAAATGAACTTCCTCATACTTCAAGATCGTGCTCTCCTGAATATGATTTCGCTCCTTCTTTTACTAAAGGGTAAATGAACTTCTTCATACTTCAAGATCGTGCTCTCCTGAATATGATTCTGCTCCTTCTTTTACTAAAGGGTAAATGAACTTCTTCATACTTCATGATCGTGCTCTCCTGAATATGATTCCGCTCAAACCTCCCCGTATTTCAAGATCGTGCTCTCCTGAATACGATTTGGTTCAAACCTCCCCATACTTCAATACGACAGGGAAAATGGAAGCCCAACTGCTCAAAGGAGATGGCCATTTGCTGCGAGTCATAACGAAGATAGGATTGGCTTTTTAATGCGAGAAATGTCGCTTACCGACGTTGTAAGATGTAAAGTGTTGTACCGATAGATTTTCCAGGCGTGGACTGGCGTGTATCTGTAAAGGATTGTGATTGATTTTCAAAAGATAGTGCAAAATAAATGCACGTCCGGGTGGTGATAAGCTTCTCAGGCGAGAACAGTCGCATATCTGCTAAGGTATGGTGAAAATTTTTAAACGGTGCAAAATAAATGCACGTTTGGTTGGGCTCAGCGACCGACAAGACCGAGATTCAATCTAGGATCGAGCTAGAAAGAAAACTGGCGATCAAGACTCCATCGAGGGAATGATCTCGAAGGGTAAATATTTTATCCTGGCGAGGAAAGATAGCGGAAGTAACCGTCATCCACGAGGAACGAACTCTGTGGGGAAAACTTGGAAACACATATGTATTTTATGCTTAGGGCTGACAATCTATTTGGAGAGAATGGACGAACCCAGTTACTCGGCGGTAACAACCAATGATGGCGAAACACAATGAACCTGTGAATGCTAACGTATGTGTTACTGCATATGTTAATGTGAATGTATGTTAATGTCTATGTAGTTAAATATGCAAGATGTTATGAAATGAGTATGTAATGAGTATGTGAAATGAATATAGGCATGTGATGCTTATGCCCTTTCGTACGCTGACGAAACTGACTAGAGACGGGACGCGAGATGAAATAAACATCTCGACGGAGATACCCTGCGTTCTCTGCAACCAATACGTCAATCATGGGTAAGAAAGATCAATGGTAGAACCAAATCTGGTTTTAAAGTTCTGAATTCTCTGGGGAGAAAGTAATCTGCTTGGGTGCCCAGTATCACGTCTTCACATGGGGAGAAGAAAACCTGAGGGACACTTTCGAGTTACCCAAGAAAAAGTTGTCAGCTTATAGTCTCTCTGGGGACTGTGATGAGGCAATAGTTTAGGAGCCTGTTGCAACACTGAGGTTTATTGGGGAATGAAGGCCGCTGCGAGTAAAATCCATTGGGTGTATGAGGAAAAGTTGTGAAACCACATAGTTTTGATCTTGAAGGATCTCGTAGTAGTCGCCATTTGTTTCCTTTAAAAACATGGTGCCCTAGGATACTTGCGTTGCGAGGTAGGGTCATCTCAAGAGGATTTTATAGAGAACACCGAGTCCGGTTGCCCCATTGTTCTCAAACTCTTTGAGAGATTTGTCAGGTCTCGACGTAACTGGCACAAATTAATCGTGTTACGACGAAATCTTTGGGAAATAGCTCTTAAGAATGTCAGACTCGCGTTGGTAAGCGAATTGGGAAACTGCCTGCCCCTGTTCAGCAGGATCTTCAAGTTCCACGGGTTATGTTCATATGTAAATCTCTAAGATATCAAGCAAAGTTGTCATGCCTGAAATGCCTATCCTGAGCTTGTCAATGTACACATATATTTGTCCTGAATTTTTGTTTTGAAAAAAGATATCGCGATAACTTGTGACCGAAATCACTAGTCAGGATATAAGTTTTAATTATAATGCCAACATGAATTTTTTCTGAGCATAGCTCGTAGGAGTCAGGAAACGTGATCTTGTCAAGTATGCTTTCAACCGAAGTCCTACTTCAATTAGGTCTTTTAAAGGTTGTATCGTGGCTCGGTTCACGGTTTAAGAAACAAAGGATAAAGGCTCAAAGTTATATTTGTACCCACCCATTCTTCGTGATGTTCTCCAATCCTAATTCAGTTAACTGGATACAAACGCTCATATCTCAAGCGGATTTGCTATGGTCGAGAACTTATCAAGGCTTTGGACATGGCAGTCACTCACCTATTTCTTTTGGCAATTGGTCACACGACCTTGTTCTTTATAGGGGTTCTAAAAACTACTGGTTTGTTGTTCTTATTCCCTAACTTTTGCCTGGACAGCGTCTATTGATTTGACTTTGGAGTCCAGCGGGATGCCCCAGTTTTGCCTAAGTCTCCTTCATAGGTTTTGACTTAGCGGGCTTTTATTATTTTTTTGAATATTCTTTTATGCACAAGTCGTGTAAATCTTTCGAAAGGCTCGTGACTACCCCACTCCTTAGGTAACCGAGGGATAGCCATTGTATTGGACTTCTTAAGATGCTAAGGATAAATTCTCGAAGGTTGGCTCTTCCTTTTTAAGAGTCTAAGCGCTCGATCGGTTTAACTGAAACCTACCCTGCCCCAGGTTAGGATGAAGGTTCTTAAAAAGAAAGAAAAACTCCTACTTCAAGGCTCAAAGGGTTGACTAGGGATTAACATCCTTATATCTCCAGTGTTTGGGATTTGAAACAATGCCTTACATCATCAGCGGGTTTCAATCGAAAGCATACGACAAGAAATCTGACGTTTTGGGTTCGTCATCCTCCCCATAATTCTCCATCAGAACAAGAGATCGGGTAAAGTTGGCATTATGATTTATGAAAACGTTTTTTTTTTGAATGAGTGAAACGAATGGATTTATTCAAGACAAACATATGCGTTGCATTAATTAATCGAAGATAAACAAGTTCGTACATGCTAAATATGCTTAATCAAAGAGAAATACATATAAATGAACTGTCGGAAAAATCCTTCTAAATGTTTATGAAATCTTGCATTCAAACGTAACAGTTTCCTTTGGCGGAGCCTCAATGGAAAGGACGTCTGGTTCATGATCATTGTGAGTCGTCATGGCTTGCCCCAGTTATGCTGGTCACATTTTCAACAGTTTTCAGTCGTTGCTTCAAAATAACTTTCCCAGATTCTTTGTTGATCCCGGTCATATCATCTTGAGGATTGCTGAAATGAAGCGAGCTAGGCCTTTGAATAATTACTGGATTCGGCTGATTTGCTGAGAGGTCAACATACTTTGCAGAATTCAAACTCGACAAGTGAGGGACCCCGAGAGGAATCTCGATCTTTGGCTGAGCATTGCTAAAAGACAACTTCTTCGCTTCTAGCAAATTTCTGACAACTTTCTTAAGAGCATAGCAATTCTCTAGATCATGGCCGGGCGCACCCTCATGAAATAAACAATGAGCGGCCGCGTTGTAACCTGCAGGCGGAGGACCCAAAGCACGGGTGGTAATCAGACCCTGTTGTACCAAATGGGGGTATAACTCAGTGAAAGCCATCGGAATTGGAGGACAAGGCTTATACTGACTCTTACGGGGATAAGGAACCTGATCCTGTGATTGCTGATGAACAGGAGCGTTGGGCACTCGTTGACGGTTGACAGGAACTTGCATGGGCGGATAACCGGAAGGTTGTTGATGAACCGACGCTTGATATACCGGAGCTGACTGTAGAGGCTGGTATGTAGGAAACTGCTGATCGAAAGGAGGTGCAACAGTAGCTACATAGGGTTGTTGAACATATGGGAGCGGATAACCTTGAACATAATTCTGCTGATGTTGCCAAGGTTGAGGAGTATCCATTTTGCGGTTCCTCGAGCGTGTAGGTCCTTTACCATGGTCGGAGTTAGGAGTTTTGCACTTTGGAGGGGTAGCTCGTCGAACTGGTTGAGCACTAGGAGGCACCAAACCGGATTGAAGACCGTGAGGAGGTACATTCTTGACAGTAACAGCTGGTTGAGGTTCCATAACGGTATTAGTAGTCTCAGAAACAACAGTAGACTGAGCATCCACCTTCACACTAAGAGCTCGTAACATCTCCACAATCTGCCCTACACTTCCTCGAAGATCTTCGAGTTCATGGCTGACACGGTTGGTCTCTTGGTTTTGATCTTCCATCCTTTCGAAGGGTCGTATTGATGCAGAGAACTTAGGGTGACAAAACTGGAAGGTGAGAGAACCGAACATGAGAAAACGGAAGACACATGCAATGCAAAAGTATGATGCTAAAATGTGAATGCAAATGAAGATTTCATGGAATTCAGATATTTACGAATATTGCGGAATACCAAGGAAACTTTTAATTTATTGAAGACAAATTACAAATAATATTCTTGCAACCAAAACAAGCTAAATAAAAGCCTAGAAAATCCTAGAGAAACATCTTCCCCAACTTCAGTGAGCAGACGGAGATCTGGAGGAAAATAAATATTCGTAGAGCCTTCTCTTCTTGTAGGATTGTATCTCATCATTCTTCGACTGAATCTGCTTTTGAAGTTCTTCGTACTTGCTGACCATCACATGGTATTTGTTCTTCCATGATTCTGCTTCGCATTGTGATTTCTTCAAAGCGATCTTCAAAGTCTCAGCTTCAATCATGAAATACTGGACAGGTTCTTCTCTTTGAGGTAAAGGATCTTGGCGAGAGTAGGGCATCTTCAACTCAATAGCTCTTCCTCGGACCCATTGAAGGTATGGTTCTAGGGACACACAATTAGGTCTTCCCAAACTTTCTTTGCTTTTCCTATGCAGACGATTCCAAGAAGGTAGAATCTGATCTTGAAGCTTTTTGTCGTCTTCGAAAAAGATCTTCTCCACATGAATACCTTTAGGCGGTTCCTTCAAGGGGTATCCCAACTGTCGGCGAGCTAAGACTGGATTGTAGCAAATTCCTCCATTGAAACTGAGCAAAGGCACATTGTTGAAGTTTCCGCAACTATCAATGATCGATATCCCATCGTACATGCGATTATACCAATCAATATCAGAGTGAGTTAAAGCCATGAATTTTTGCGACCAACGTTCTTGATTAGATCTCCAGAACGGACCGGACTTGGGTAAGTGAGAAATAAACCACTTGTATAGTAATGGCACACAACATGTAATCATTCCTCCACCATGAAAGTTTCGAAGATGTACTGAATGATAAGTATTACCCAATAGTGTTGGAACTGGATTTCTCCTCATGAAGGTCTTGATTGCATTAAGGTCCACAAACCCTTCAAAACTAGGAAAAAGCAGCAACCCATAAATAAGCAAGGCAAATATTGTCTCAAAGGCAAACATGTCTTTATGATCGGCATAAAATTGGGCTTTCTTAATTAGGAAGTCCCTGAGAAAACCGGAGGTCCCCCCTTTAGTGATCATATTGTTTTTGACATCGGATATCTTCAGACAAATGGCTTTAGCAATATCTCGTTCTTTAGGGTCTTCCTCCAAAAGGGGAATGGAGACTTATCCAAGATAGATAATCCCACCAACTGAGAGTACTCTTCTAAGGTAGGTAAAAGCTGATAATCTGGAAAGGTGAAGCAGTGATAATCTGGATCATAAAACTGTAGCAAAGTCGCAAGAAGTCCTTCGTTTACTTGAACCTTCAACAAAGACAATAGCCTTCCATATCTGTTTTGGAACTTTTCTTGATCTTGAACCAAATCTCTTAGCTTCTCTAGGACTTCCAAATTAAAACCCTTAAAAGTAAATTTCAAAGTATGCTTCCTAGAGTGATCCATGGTATCCTGCAATGTTCATAAATAGAGTTTGAATTCCATGAAGTCTTAATGTAATATGATGCTTTATGGATGCAATGCATGAAAACACATAAAGTCCTAGGTTAAAAGAACGTGAGCGGAGTTAAGGTCTACCCATCCCTGAAAAGGAGTGTACTATAGGTTAGTTGTACCTGCAGAACAATGTTCTAAAAAGTGCCCAAAGTCATCAGCCCATCTTTCGGATACTATCGACCTTCCGATTGACTCGGGGGTTAATAATATTCTCAAGAGAACCTCTTTTGAGTGTAGTATCGCGTAGCAACCGTTGTAGGATTACTCCCACATAGTTCCCGCACTACGTCCTAAATAAGGCCAAGGTGGTGTTAAGGTACTACGGTCCTCAATATCACAGACTCCAATCGACCATGGAAAAAGTTTTCACGATTACTCGTTCAACCGAACCATTTTCGAAAAGGTCTCACTTTCATGCAAACATTAAACTTGTAGGGCATGTTCTAAGCTTTCTTTTGAGTACTAGAACTCATCCATTGGGTTTGTGGAACTCAAGTTATGATGCCATCAAATTAGAGGTTTCAGATGAACATATTTTTTGGTCAACAAAAGTCAACTCACTTCCAAGGCACCTTTGACCTAGAATCATGTTTCTCCTCAACCTTAGGGGAACATGAAAGTTTTTTATCATGATCTTAGCTTTCCAAAAATTCCTATAAGTTCTTGATATCATTTGTGGAGCTCATGTTATGGACCTTACAAGGCAAGGGTATTTTGGGAAAGAGTGATTATATGTCATTTGTTACATAAGCCATTTTCATGCATTTGTGTACTTCAAATGAACTTTCAACCAACAAGAAATTTTCTCCTAAGGACCTCTTTTACATCATGGAACTCAAGGATTGTGTTAATTATGGAAGGTTGTGAACATTGGTTGGAAATTTCAAGTGAAAAATGAACTTTAAAATGTGATTTCAATTGAATACATTATAGGTCATTTACATGTCCTATTTTGATTCATTTCTCTTCAAGATACATTAATAAGTAAAATGAACAAATTGGTTTGGCACATGGGTGAGAAAAACATGTGAAATTCTAACTTACTTCACGAAGAAGTTTCACTTTGAAACTTACTAATTGGATCACATACAAAGCCCAAGTCCATTCCAATGTGAAATTCAACTCACCAGTTGCAAAACCAAGTGATTACCATGAGTGTATGCAAGGATATTCACGTGTGCATGAGTGGCTTCCATTTTGGGCATTTTTTCAAACTCATCCAAATAAGGTTGCATGGGCCTTCCAATTGATCAGATATCCAACATATATAAGTTCAAAACGAGCTTTGAGGGCTCAGAAGGGAAAATTGAGCTTTGAGAGGGAAAATTCAGTTTTCAAACTCTCAAGGAAATTTCAAAATCGTGTCTCACATTTATGCGTAAATCAACTCAAATTGTAGAGTAATTCACCTTTCTTGTGCAATTTGGAGTGGATCTGGACAATTGGAAGCAAGCTTCCAAGCATCTGAAGCACCAACGGAGTGTCTCCGTTAAGTAAGCTTCTTCTCCATAATTCTCTCATTCTAGGCCATGAATTAGGTTCATATTGGTTGCATCTGAAGCCCTACCTTGTGTAGGCCATGTTTGATCCATTATTGCTCGTGTTTGCTTAAGTTTTCAGATATGCATCTCAAACTTGTTGGCTTTGCTTCTCTTAATTTATGTGTGTTTAGGATGAATGAATCTTGGATTTGAGACCTATGAGAGCTTAGCTTTCTAATGGTACCAATTTTGTCAAGTTTGGTTGAGATTGGATGACCTGAGCTCCCGCCACCTCGCCGGAGAAGACGACCGGAACTAGGGCTCCGGCGTCTGATTCATAAACCCTCAGATCTAAGGTGGCACCTATTTGACTTGTTGATCGTGCGTGTGTTGCATTTTGATTGGTTTGACCTTGCACGCGTGTACCATTGACTCCACCTAGATTAAATGAAATGTTGTGTTTCATTTAATCTGAAGCTTGGGTTGGATTGGGCTTTCTTTGCTATTGCCACCCCTAGGTTGATAAGCCCAAATGCGCTGAATTGTGTTCCTTTGTTTTTAGAATTACTTTTGCACCCCCAACCATTTTATGTTTTATTTCTTTTTATTTTATTTTTTGTTTTGCTTTTTAATTATTAATAATACTTCCAAATATTAGAAAATTCAATAAAAAATATTTTCAAACACTTTGAAGTCGTAATTAATTTTGATTTTTCACTTCTTCTTCATAAAAGACTCAAAACAAACATCAAACTTTTTATCCTTCGGGATTAATTGAAAACCATTTTCATAAAGAGAGTGTTGTTAACTCTTGGTCCTACCGGAAACAAGTAACACCTAAGTCTCCAATGTTCGAGCAGCAATACACCTAACTGCTAGAACTAAGGTTTAATCCTACTCGAGTAAAACACTTGAACCAACACGTGGTCGTGTCAGCCCGAACTACATTTACTTTCATATCTCGTACCAGACGAGGATACGTAGGCACAAGACGACGATGTCTTGGCGAGCAACCTTCCCAACCTTCACCCGTAGTTTTCGAACTACGTTGACTTTGACTTTCCCATTGCACGAGGGAGTACGTAGGCATAGGGCGGTGATGCTCTATCGAGTCTCTTTCCTTTTATTTCGTCCCTGTGGCCTGTAGCTTAAATAGATTAACACCCTTTTAGATAGATAACAAGCGTAGATCTCGTCGAGTATGACGAACATGAGGGGTGCTCATACCTTCCCTTTGCATAACCGACTCCCGAACCCAAGATTTGGTTGCGATGACCTGTCTTTTCTCTTTTTCGTAGGTTTTCTCTGACCGTTTCCTTTCCCTCTCTTTGGGATAAATAACGAACGGTGGCGACTCTTCTGTCCTTACCGGTCCCTCTTCGCAGCGATACGACAGCTGGCGACTCTGCTGGGGAGTTTTGCACCCCAAAATTTTCCCAACCTTTTCCTTCTTGTTTTTGCATTAGCATAACATCATCATAGCATTATCATAGCATTGCATTAGCATTTATGCAGGGGATCAAGTGTGATATACATCAAGAGAGGCCTATCTAGAGGTTTTATTCGAGCTTGAGGAATCACTAAAGTCACCAGGAAGTGGTTCATGCCCTTGAAAAGTTCAGATGCTTGTGTGGGGTTCATCCCCTGACTTAGAGGCCAACTGAAGATTATCAATGAGTTGGGAAACTATGATTACAGGTCATAAAATTACAGGTCAAGTTCAATACTTTGCATAACTCAAATAGACTTTTTTTCAACATGAAAGTTGCTTCGAATGGCGTCATTGGGTCAACTAAACCTCAAGGTTTTAATGGGTTAGTTCATGGTGGAAGTTTGATAAAAGTCACTTTGGTGAAAACGTGTGAAAAGGCATAGTTTGGTATTTCTTCAAAATTTAATCAAATAAGTCCATGTTTGTACTTATTTTGAGTGGAAATCTCATTTTAAGAACAATGACACTTTTACATTTTTCATTTGAAGCTTTCTTCATGACCTATTCCAAGATTTCTTCACACTTAAGTAACACTTTGGATCTAAGCCCTTAAGATTGAAACAAGGGATAATTTTGGACCCTAGATGTATCTTATGATGCAAGATATAAAACCAAATGGAGCCAAGGCAAAAATCCTCTTCCATGATCATTTTTCTCACCTTCTTCACCACTTTCCATTTTCACCATAATTGAAAAATCTCAAAAATCAATATCATTTTCTTCTCATTTTTTGTGCTTCTTTCCATCACAAATCCCTTCTACATCATTCATACAGTGAATTCCACCATTGTTTGGCCATAATTGGGGCAAGAACAAGCTTATAGTAATTGGAAAAAGTGGTGTTCATGTCAAAATCGAATTCTGTTTTTCACTTCGTTTCAAGCCTTTTCTTCCATCCAAATAACTCCATCAAGGTTCTTTGAAGGTTTCCATACAATTTCCACAAAGAATTGGTTATTATTGGAAGCTCTAGAAGTCAATTTTCAGAGGTATACAATTCTTGATGTATGGCACTAATTACTAATCTTTATGCATCCATTTTCACATTAATGCGTTGCCCTTGGAGTATACTTGGATTCTGGTACAAAATAAGACGTTTTCGTAGCAATTTCATGTTCTTGAAAGTTTATGATCTACACACGGGTTTTGAGTTAGAGGGAGTTTCCATGGAAAGTAATGGCATATTTTAATTCCCCACGAAATTTCATGCGATTTCGGTTCAAAAAGTTTCCGTTTTGGTTAAGAAACGAGGGAGATATGCCCTCACAAAGAATTCCGGCCGTAAGCCCTCCCGCCGGCGTCGATCGCTGCTACTGCTCATGGCCAGAAAAAATCTAAGGAAGAAGATGATGCTTCCACCGTTAGATCATTCCAAAGCCTTTGACTTGGACTTCTCATCCAACGCTCATAACTAGTCCACACGCGCAGCCACGTAAGCCTCATTAATTGAGGTGGCGCGCCACATCAGCCCAGAGACCTTCATGTCTCCTGTTCGAATCCCAGCCATGACATTTCCATTAATTCACCTTGAATCTTTAAGATGTCTAGAATTTAATAAAATTGGAATTACGATTTTATCACATTCTGACATTTTATTAGAATATTGTACATTTAAGTGGTCATAAAAAATATCCTAATCGAGTCATGATCTTGTGAATTTTCTTTGACCCATCAATATGTCATTTCAAGGCCTAACCTTTTGCAGGGATCTCATACACATGTTGAGGTATTGTGATATATTTTTGTGGGAATTTTATTGTACCATTTTAATTGGTTTTGGATGCTTTCTTTAACATGCTCCATTTTAACCTTTCTTTTGGTATACATGACATAGTTTCGACTTGTTTGGCCATTTCTCTTTGGATATTTTTGTTGTATCTCTCACCCCTGGTTTGTGAATTGATGTAGGGCATTGAAGATTTTTATTTGAATTTTTTTAGCACCTTTTGCTATTTTTCTTATATTTTTGTATTCGGACTTGTAATATGGACATTCAAACGGACTTTGGTTTCATTTCGGCTCCAACGGCCTCGACTTGTTTGTGTGGTGAATGATAGGGTTATTATTGCTTGTTATAGATATTGTATAGGATGTGTAGATCATTTATTGGCTGGTTTTATCATACATGAATTGCCCATTAGGTTCCATATTTCCATGATAATGCGTTATGATTCCTAATCGTAGTATACGTATGTCATTCGTAGGTTTAATTGCCTCGTATCACTTTATAATCACTTGGGGCCAAGATTGAATGTTTAAAATAGGCCATTTTCCATTCATTATAGGCTTGAGGTTGAGATGACTTTGTCCCTCACTTGCATTGCATGTTTACCTTTCTACACTTTGCATTTCCTGTATGCTGTTTACTTCATTTGCTTTCTGTTGCTTCCTTTGCCTTCCCCTTAGGATCTCCATTCTTTCTTGTTGAAGATAGAATGTGATAGACATTAGGCTTTTCAACCATGTATGACAACATTAGGGTAGTTTTCCCCTTTGCAAACTTCAACCATAGGACGAACATTGCATGATAACATTTAGAGCTGTGTAGTTTCCCTTAGAGGTTTGTTTCTCTTCCTTTCTTCAAACATTCAAAAATACTTAATAAAGGTTAACACGTGTCATGCGTTACAAGCCTTAAGCTACTTGAGAAAGAATTATGAGAGGGTTTCCCTCACATAATTTTAATGTTTAGTATGGTACCCTTTGGGTGACGTGCGACGCATTCACTCTTAAGTCCAAGTCTTTAGTGCGACACGAGTTACAAATGAAACTCAAAACACTTCTTCATAAAAGACACAAAAACAAACATTCAACTCCTTTTTGTCCTCTTGGACTTTAATCCCTAGAAACCATTTTCGTAATGAGAGTTTAGTTAACTCTCGGTTCTCCCGCAAACGGTAATGCCTAAGTCTCCAAAGGTCGAGCTGCATACACCAAACTGCGAGAACCGTTTGTTAACCCTACTCGGGTTAAAAACAACTTGAACCAAACCTGTGGTCTTGTTAGTCCGAACTACATTTGCTCTGATCTTTCATACCAGATGAAAGTACGTAGGCACGAGATGTGATATCTCGGCGAGCAACCTTCCCCCTTTTTACCCGTAGTTAGGCGAACTACGTTGACTCTGATTTCTCGTTCCAGACGGGAATACGTAGGCATAGAACTGTTGTGTTCTGCCGAGTCACTTTTCTTTTCTTTTGTCATTAAGCCTTTAGCTAGAGAGTATTAATCAACCCTTCGAGATAAACAATTAAGCATGGATCCCATCGAGTACGATGGACGTGAGGGGTGCTAATACCTTCCCCTTGCGTAACCGACTCCCGAATCCAGGACATGGTTGTGATGGCCATTCCTTTTCCCTCTTTTCGTTAGGTTTTCTCTGAGCGTTTCATTTCCCTCCTTTGGGATAAATAACGCACGGTGACGACTCTTCTGTTATGCCGGCGCCGATTTTCGCAGTAGCGACAACGAGTATAACCCTACAACTAGAAGTGGAAAGTAGTGATGAACCTGTATGGGTCATCCCCAGCAGCTGGCGACTCTGCTGGGGACTGCGATGGTTCCCTATGCGAGTCTCGCCTTGGATTTTATTCCTAGCTGTCTTGGTTATCCCCAGCAGTTAGCGACTCTGCTGGGGACCCAACGTCCCTTATGCGAGTCAGTCCTAGCGCTTGTTTGTTTATCTTGTGGGTTTTGTACATACCTGTTGTATCTTAGCTTTACTTTCCCGCATTTTATTTTCTCGCAGTTTATTTTCAGCATTATATTATATCCTTATTATGCTGTTATGGGAGGGGATTGATTCTGATGGGTGATAAGCCAGACCCATGCTTGAGTGTACCTAGCATTAGTTGTGGAAAATAGTGGGCGCGTGCTTGCTTTGCAGGTACTAGTGTCTCACGAAATCCACGCTCAGACGAGATTCTCCCGGTTGACTTCTTTTCTAGCCCTTTGGGCTTGAGGGGTTGTTGGTTTGGAGGGTTGTCGACTTTGGGGACCGATCATTTGTGATTCAGCTAAGTGAGGCCGCTTCAAGATATGATGATGCCACACCTTCTGGGTATCGTATCATCGCTCTTGAAAGTCTGTGACGCTGATGAACGCATAGGATGTCGTACCTTATCAGTGGATAGGTCCATACCTATTAGAGGGATTGGGTTATGCAGGAAACCATAGCTCCAGATCACCCGGTTTTCTCTACAGTGTGAACTGTTGGGTTTGATATCAGAGGTCTTCAGTATCAGTGATCTATGTCATGCAGTGATATATGTTATGCAAAGGCAAAGCTCAGCTCTGGTTATTCTCAAGCTACAGCACAATCAGCTTCTGATTATTGTTGCTACAGCACAACACAGCTACCTTGATCCCCTATAGCATCCTTGCATTTTTGCATTTCTCATCTGCATTGATTACATGACATTTCATTAACATTGCAGGTGCATATTCCTTTTGATTCTAGCTATCTCGCTTGCCGTCATTCGTGCTCAAATACTTGTGCTTGTAACTACCTATGTGGTCTTCCATCTGTATATGAGGAGTTTTTTACTATTGTTGTCTGAGGGGTTTCCATTGTCATGTGTTTCACCCGGAACTAGAATCAAGGGAAATATTCCATATGCATATTTACATTGTTAGCATTTTGTATATTTTCCTTTGTGTTTGCAGGTACCTTCTTAAGCCTCGTTCTTATGTTCTGTTGTCTTTTCAGAGTTGTTTCAGGATTGCTGACCAGAGACTTCACCGGTATCCTACTAGAAACAATCTCAAGAAAGCCATGGAACTCGTTCAGACTGAGATGCAAGAGATGAGGGAGCGCATGACTCAGCTCATGGAAGTCATGCAAGGTATGGCTCAAGGACAGGAGCAACTGAGAACAATGGTCCAGCCCCTGGTAGCTAGGGTTGATCTTAATGGAGTTCTTCACGGAGGTATTGCTGCTAATACTCCCCGCAACGATACAGAAATTCCTAACGCCACTATTGTGCCTACCGGATGCACCCCAACTGCTGCAGGGGCCGGGAATGGTATTGATGTTGGCGTCTCCCACGCTAGTCTAGGTAATGCTGCTGGTAATGCAGGTTTGGGTAATGCTGGTAACACAGGTGTTGCGGTGGAAATAGGATCACAAACTATTAATGAGTTTGAATCGCAATTCAGTTCACAACCGCTCTTTGATTTATCCGAAGGAAAAGGTTAAAAAGGGAAAACCTATTTTGCATCATAAACACAATGCGGGGAAAGATCTAGGGTTCGGGGGTTGGTTAAATTTAGGGAAGGTATTAGCACCCTAAACTTCCGTAGTACTCTACGGGAACCTTTTGTTCAATGCTTACTATTTGCTTTATTTATTTGCTTAAGGTATATGTACAAAGATTAAAAGTGAGAAAAGAGACCTAAGGGGTTAATTCTAAGTTTACTCGGCAAGACATCGCATCTTGTGCCTACGTATCCTTACGGGAGTGGAATCAGAGTAATCGTAGTTCCCCTCAAAAGGGAGGTTAGAGATTTCTTGACAGTGGTCAAGGTCTCAAGGGGAATAAACGCATCTTAAGGACACGCTTACGTGGAGTGTAGAAACTCCAAATCTCTACGTTGAATTGTTAAGTTGTAATTAGGGTTAAATTAGGGATTCCGCGGCGGGAAACCCTAAAGTGAGTGCGGCGACTCTTTGACCTAAAGCTAGGGGTAGTTTTGTAATTTTTGTCCACGGCGAGACATTCGTGAAAAGTTAGGGTTTGTAAAGGGTTTGAAGTTTTGAGGGTTTGAAGTTGAGGACTATTGACACGGCGGTCAAACGGCTAGACCTAATTCCTTCGGAGGTGTGCAATGTGACAGAAATAATGGTAAACGCGTGAGATAATTGAATCATGCAAACAGAGAGATAATGTCATAATTTAAACCATGCAAGCAGAAATTTAAAGGCAGAATTTAAAGAGCGATTGTTAAGTTCGCGAGGTTACATGAGAGGAGCAGATACAATATGATAATGAAATTTGAATTGAACAATAATAAAATAAAATAAATAACGGTTCTAGTTATTATTTTAAAAAAAAGATTTTAGTTATTATTTTAAATTTATCTAAAAAAAGTTTTTCTTAAAAATAATAGGTTTTCATATTAATTTGGAAAAGATGTTAATGTTATTTATTTTAAAAAACAGATTTTTATATTATAACAAGTTTTAATAAATTAATGATAACAATAATAATAATAATGGTAATAATAATGATAATAATGATAATAATAATAAATAATGATAATAATAATACTAATAATAATAATAATAATAATAATAATAATAATAATAATAATAATAATAATAATAATAATAATAATAATAATAAAGCAATAATGAATTTTAAATGTGCCAAATAACCCAACAATGTTGCTAACGCAGAAATGCGCTCATCGCAACCAGATCTAAATCGGACGAAACAAAATTTATCGCAAAGAAAAAGAAATTAAGCAAAAAATAGTATTATTGCTCACACAAAAATGCGATCATCGCAACCAGATCGAACTAACACAAATGTCACGCGTCATGCACACAAATGTGCAAACATCGTATCGACATAATTCGATCAAAAATTAATCTTATATATATAAACTCTAACAATTTAAAAATTATATATATATAAACGTAACAGTAATAGATAAAGAAAAAGAAATAACGGTAATAGATGAAGAAAAAGAAATAACGGTAAAAGATGAAGAAAAAGAAACAACAGTAATAGATGAAGGAAAAGAAATAACGGTAAACGATGAAGAAAAAGAAACAATAGTAATGGATGAAGAAGAAAACTAAATAACGGCAAACGGCACTCACTCCTCTTAGGTTTTTTTCCTTCTCCCCTTTTTTCCAACAAGGCAACACATGTATATATAGGGAACAAATTAGGGTTAACACCAAATTGTCAATAATGTCCCTAAAGCCCATTTTAAAGCCCAAACTAAATAATTAGTTAAGAAAAAATAAAATTTAAATAATTTAAAATAATTAAAATAAACTTAAAATAAAAACTAATAATCCTATTGATTCCTAAAATCAAAAATATTATAAAAAGAACAAAATTTTTTTCAATATTTTTTATTTTATGATTTTTTGGATATTTTTATGAATAATTTAGAAAAAAGTGAAAAAAATAATATTTTAAAAAATGATTTAATTAAAATACGAAAATAATAATTAAATAATAATAAAAAACTATTTTTGTTATTTTTTTAATGAAAGATAGAAAAATTTAGAGTAAAAATAATAAAAAACAAAAAAAGTGACAAAGGTGAGATTCGAACTCTCAACCTCTCACACTCATAACTCCTTACACATGTCCTCCTGCCAATTGTGCCATTTTTACTTTTTAGAAAAAAAAAGCATGCCATATGATATTTACCTGCAAAAAGTCAAACGACTACACAAATTTGTTAGTAATTGATTAAATGCAATAAAAATGCAATGAAATGCGACGATAAATCTTAGGGCAAAATTTGGGGTATTACAACAGGTCTTGGTAATACTGTTAAATTGGGTTGTGGTAATGGTACTCATAATGATTGGTTTGGACCTGGTGCTGCTAACCATGGTCTTGGTAACGCTGGGTATGGTTACACTGTCAATCGAAATGTCTATGGTCCGGAGGGTGCCTACGCAGGGTATGGCAATGGGGACCAACGATGGAATGAAGATCATCAGGATGACGTGTTCTCTATGAGGGATGTAGGCACTGAGTTGCCTGCTGAAGCTTATCGTAGATTCAGAATGCTGGAGGAACAGATGAGGAATATAACAAATCAGAACTCCATGGGGCTGGACATGGCCAATTTAGGGTTGATCCCTGATTTACGAGTACCGTACAAGTTCAAAGTTCCTACCTTCGATAAATACAAAGGTGTCACTTGCCCAAAGGTGCACATACGTTCATATTATAGAAAAATGTCAGCCTATTCAAATGATCAGAAGATGCTCATGCATTTTTTCCAGGATAGCCTGTCAGGGCCGTCGCTCGGGTGGTATATGGGTTTGGAACCCTCTCAAGTTCGCAGTTGGAAGGGTTTGGCTGAAGCATTCGTGAAGCATTACCAGTACAATAGTGACCTTGCTCCCAACAGGGTCCAGCTTCAGAATGTCGTCCAGAATAGCGGGGAATCTTTCAAAGGGTACGCCCAGAGGTGGCGTGAGCTTGCAGCCAGAGTGCAACCCCCAATGGTAGAGAGAGAGTTGATTGACTTATTTGTATCGATGTTATCTGGGATGTACTATGAAAAGCTCATCAACTGTATGTCCGGGAGTGTCTCTGACCTTGTCGTCACTGGTGAGCGTATAGAAAACAGCATCAAGATTGGGAAAATTCAGGCCGTAGAAGTACCTTCGTCAGGTGGACGAAAGAAAGTGTTCGGAAATAAGAAGCGTGAAGGCGACACTAATTCTGTATCAAGCTCTCGGGGTAGAGGCAGAGGTAGATATCAAGATCAGTGTCATCATCATCAGGCTGCAAGTGTTATCATTCCGATACCACCACAACAACAACAACCACAACAGCAGCAGAATCAACAGGGCTACAGGAAGTACCAAAATTCGAGGGGAGCAAATAAATTATTCGATACGCCGCCAATGTTGTACTCCCATATGCTTCAGACGTTACTACAACTGCAGTTAATCCAGAAGAGAACCTTGGCCCCTCTGACAGGCCGACCACCACCTGGCTATGATGCAAATGCCCGCTGCGAATTCCACTCGGGGGCACCCGGGCACAACATTTACGATTGTAAGGCTTTTAAGCACAAGCTACAAGATTTGATTGACAGTAAAGCCATAAACTTCTCGCATGAAGCGCCCAACGTGGTACAGTATCCTCCGCCAAACCACGGACAAGCCGGAAGCAGTTGAGTCGTCCACAAGTCAAGATACAAGAAGCCCAGTTCTCAGAAGCTGGCAATCTGCATTTTGCATGTCATTGCTTTACATTTGTAGTTTCTTTCCTGTTTAATTGCACATTTCGCTTGTAAAGCTTGTTGTTCTCAATGGATATTGAAAATGAAATGAATATGCATGTTTTGAATTGATCCATTTGTGTTCACTTTATTGCTTTCTTTTATTTCAAACGCTTGTTTAAGTGGAATCCGGGGAGGATGACGAAATCGAAGAAAGCATGAGCTGCCGATTGTATGCTCTTGGATAGAAAAACCTGTTGACGATATACAGGCATTGTTTCAAATCCATAAACACCGGAGATATAAGGAAGATAATCCCTTGTCAACCCCTTTGAGCCTTGTAGTAGGAGTTTCTTTCTGAAAATGTAAAACCCTCAATCTTAACCTGGGGCAGGGTAGGTGTCGGTTAATTTGACCAAGCGTTCGAATTGTAAAAGGAATGTCCGTTCAAGGATAAATCACACCTGTATAGGTCGTGCCTAAAGGACCACAATGGTTAAACCTTGCCGATAAGGAGTGAAACAGTCACAATCTCTTTTAACAAGTCAGACAAGCCGCTGTCACATGATTTGTTCAAAAAGAAAAAAAAATCAAAAGAAAAAGCCCGCTAAGTCGAATCTTGGGAATAAGAGACTTAGGCAAAAATCAGGGTATCCCGCTGGACTTCAAAATCAGAAACTCAAAAGAGTTAGTCCAGGCAAAAATTAGGGAACGGAAAAAGGGAAAAAAAAACGAAAAGGATTACAAGAGAAAAATCCTCAAGCAAGAATGAAATTGTGTGACTCCAGGCACTACGAAGAAGGAAAGGGAATGACTGGCACTTCAGAAAGCATGTGATTTCCTGAACCATCACTCCTATCATTCCACCTTTGAAAGGTGAACGCTAAGGTCGAATTAGCTGAACATAGGATTGGAGAACATCAAGGAGAATGGGTGGGTTAAAATGAATTTTGAGCCTTATATCCTTCCTTGTTAACCGTGAACCCGACCACGTTACAACCTTCAAAAGTCCTAATTGAAACAGGTTTAGTTCGAGGGCATACTTCGGTAAAGATCGCATCAAAAATGACTCCAAAAAGGATTCCTCTTACAGCGTTGTATTAATTTTGACATTTTGATAATTGATCCGTTCATTATATGTCATAAATTTTTCCAGTGAACAGGATTGGGTTTTGAAGAAAAAACTGTCATATGCATTGCATTTAATATATCTTTTATGCAGAACAACTTGTTTTACTTGCGAGTAAGCGCTCAACCGCGGGAAAGTTTCCACAGTGGAAAGTTTGATCAGTATAGAATGTAGAACGCCTGAATACTCCGTCGAGTTGTGGCCAGCTATTATCAAATAACCCCCAGTAAGGTCAGCCATCCAAGAATCAGTTAATTTGGGGCAATCAGGTCGAGATTTGGTAAATCTCTCGCAATCGGGGGTACCGCTCCGCAAACTAGTCAATCAGAGGCAAAGCCATTACAAGGCTGGGGCATGCCACCCTATGAGGAAAATAATTTGTTCTTCTCCACACCTCTAGAGCTTATCCGAACTATTCAACCAAGGATCCTCTCACGGTCCAGATTCTGGGGCAAGCCATCTCGAGGTCGTCTCATGGCAAGCTATTTTCTTCTCAGCGTAGATCTTCCCAAGAATCAGACTGGGGCAGGGGCATTACGCTTGGGGCGATTTCTCAGAGAGATTCGGATGAAGCTCATTTTTCCAACAATCAAAGATCATTCCCCAACAGTTGGTCAGGCGTACCTTTAATCCCCACAGAGTACGAGTATGGGTTTGTTCCCCAGCGAGTCGAGATCACATTTCTCTCCACTAGGCATGTGTGGAATATCCTCCGACAGGTCGTTCGTGACCCCAACAGTGTGACGTGTGTTCCAGGGAGGTCATGCATGACCTTTACCCCGTCCCTCAGCAAGAGTTGCTCATCCCCAGCAGAGAGTTGTTCATTTCCAGTAAAATTTTGTAACTCCAGGTTTGTTGGTATGTCCCTCAGCAGAGTTGGGATCGTATCTTCCAAGGTTGTTCAGAGTTTTTCTCCCCAGCATGGAGCTGTGGTATTCAGACATCAGTTTTTACGTTGAGTATTCAGGCTCTGGTCAGTACGTTGAGTGTTTAGACTCCGGTAAAATCAAGCAAGGGTCCAGACCCCTATTAGTGTTCTTGGCTATTCCGTCGAGTATCCAGGCTCCGGTAATCTCCAGTTTGTATTGATTCTTTCTCTCGTCGAGTATCCGGACTTCGGTAAAGATTTTGTAATGTGATCTTGATAAGTATTTGTAGTATTCTCTTTTCGGTTTGTATCTTCGTCGAGTATCCAGGCTCCGATTTGTTGCTTCGTCGAGTATCCAGGCTCCGGTTTGTTAGCTTCGTTAAGTATCTAGGCTCCGGTGCGTATTCGTCCGTCGAGTGTCCAGGCTCCGGTTGCTGCTTCGTTGAGTGTTCAGACTCCGGTGTGTTTTCGTCGAGCATCCAGGCTCCGATTTGTAGCTTCGTTGAGTATCCAAGCTCCGGTGTGTTTTCGTTGAGTGTTCAGACTCCGGTTTTCTACTTCATTGAGTGTTTAGACTCCGGTGTGTTTTCGTCGAGCATTCAGGCCCCGATTTGTTTGCTTCGTTGAGTGTTCAGACTCCGATTTGTTTGCTTCGTTGAGTGTTCAGACTCCGGTTTGTTGCTTCGTTGAGTATCCAGGCTCCGGTGTGTGTTTTTGTCGAGCATCCAGGCTCCGATTTGTAGCTTCGTTGAATATCCAGGCTCCGGTGTGTTTTCGTTGAGTGTTCAGACTCCGGTTGCTGCTTCGTTGAGTGTTCAGACTCCGGTGTGTTTTCGTCGAGCATCCAGGCTCCGATTTGTAGCTCCGTCGAGTATCCAGGCTCCGGTTGCTGCTTCGTTGAGTATCCAGGCTCCGGTGCGTGTTTGTCCATCGAGTATCCAGGCTCCGGTTTGCTGCTTCGTTGAGTTTTCAGACTCCGGTGTGTTTTCGTTGAGTATCCAGGCTCCAGTTTATCGCTTCGTTGAGTTTCCAGGCTCCGGTGTGTTTTCGTTGAGTTGTCAGACTCCGGTTTTTTGGCGTTGAGTGTTCAGACTCCGATGTGTTACGTTGAGCGTTCAAGGTCCGGTTCCTCCGTTGAATATCCAGATTCCGGTGAAATTTCCAATTTGTAACATTTTGCTTTGTCTGTTGAGTGTTCGGACTCCGATAAAGGCAGTTGGGTATACAGATCCTAGTAAGTGTTGCGATAATACTCTCTCCGTTGAAAGTCCAGATTCCGGTGAATGTTCGGTTTGTGATGTATTGCTTCGTCCGTCCAGTATCCAGGCTCCGCTAAATCCCCAGTGAAATCACCAGTTATGTCGAGCATCCAGACTCTGGTCAGTGCATTGAGTATCCAGATTCCGACAGATTCTGGTGTGGCCCTATCGTGCGTTGAGTATTCAGATTCCGACGATTCAAAAGATTGTCCTTTGGCTCATGTGGTGTTCAGACCATGGACAATTACGTGTTTCCTGAAGCAGAGCTACTTGATTAAGTTTCTCTTTCCCATGGTGGGATGTTCAAGATGTTCATTATGTTCGTTTTCTTCGGAGATTCTATTCCAATCAAAGTTGGCAGCTTATTTCTGCGGTTGGCAAATTTCCGGGTTCTTTTGGTATTCAACCGTCTTTTACCTTGATTGATTGAAAGTCGTTCGCTTTTCACTCATTCAGGTCCAAGTCGCTTGAATAGGGGCAGCTGTTGCACCCCAAAATTTGCCCAACCTTTTCCTTCTTGTTTTTGCATTAGCATAACATCACCATAGCATTATCATATCATTGCATTAGCATTTATGCAGGGGATTATCACTACTGCGAAAATCGACGCCGGCTATGACAGAAGAGTCGCCACCGTGCGTTATTTATCCCACAAGAGGGAAAGGAAACGCTCGAAGTAAACCTAGCGCAAAGACGGGAAAGGAATGGTCATCGCAACCAAATCATGGATTCGGGAGTCGGTTACGCAAAGGGGAAGGTATTAGCGCCCCTCACGTCCGTCGTACTCGACGGGATCCACGCTTGTTGGTTTGTCTACAGGATGCAAAAACAATCTATCTGCGGCTGCTAAAGCTAAATGGAAAGAAATTGACTCGATAGAGCATCGCACTCTATGCCTACGTATTCCCTTGTGCAATGGGAAAGTCAGAGTCATCGTAGTTCGGGAAACTACGGGGAATTGGCTCGCCGAGATATCGCATCTCGTGCCTACGTACTTCCACACAGCGTGAAAGATCAGAGCTTACGTAGTTCAGGCTAACTACGGCTAGACAGGATGTTCTCGATCACACAGGAGTGAGAGATTAAATTGCTTTAGAGGGACGGGGACCTACGGAACTTAAAACTACGGTCTGGTCTCGATTGCGCTCGGGAAAGAGAAAGGGAAACAATCGTCAGCGGGAAAGTCTCGATCTTACGGCAGCGAGAGAACAGAGAGGTTAGTTGTTAGTATGCTCGCTAGGATATCGCATCCTATGCCTACATATTCTCGTCTGATACGAGAAATCAGAGCAGCTGTAGTTCAACCAACTACAGCAAACAGGGGAAACGGGAAAAGGGAGCTCGGTAGGATATTGCATCCTATGCCTACGTACTCTCGTCTGGTACGAGAGATCAGAGCAAACATAGTTTGACGAGAAAATGAGTCTCGATTGCACGAGGGCAAGAGAAGGGGTCTCGATCGCCTGAACGCGAGAGAAAAGGGGTTTCGATCGCACGGGGGCGAGAACAAAGAGGAAGCAGGCCTACGCCCAAACGGGAAGGAACTCGGGACACACACGCAAGAACCTACGACATAGGAGCGAATGCGTCGCATGTCATCCTAAGGGTACCATACTAGACATCCTAGACGATTGAGAAGTAACTCCTCAACTGTCATTCCTTACGTATCTAACGATACAGCTCACAACACTCGACAGTTTCCTGAAGACTTGAATAAGATGATGATGTTGAACGAAGCGGCTCCGTTGGCTCCTGACATGCGCGCAAGCTCCATTCCAATATTCTCCTCTCTGGATCCTTGATGAGGACGCTTGAATCAGGAACAATGTAACACTTAGACCGTCATGGTTCGACTTATACGAGAAATCAAACTCTAAGAGGTAGCGTATTGATGTCCGTGTCAAAGACAAGATAGAGAAATGATATCGACAATCATTCTCCAATTGAATCGTGTCATACGGCCAGCCAAAAATAAAATCGAGATAAAATCAGATAGAAACGAAAATAGGAGAGAAAATAGGAGACAAATCCACTAACAAATGGAAATAAAAGTCTACTCCTAAGAAATGGAAAAAATAATCTCCTAAGGAAACTATATCCTAAAAAGAAAATATTACAAGAGTATGCAATTAAAAATTACAAGGTAAATTCCTATGCTAAAATATGAATTAAAAGTAATATCCTAAAAGAAAATTAAAACTAAATTTCTTAAAAGAAAATATACCTAAAAATTCTATTCTATGAATTATAATATTCTAAACAAAATATTAAACTAGTCCTAAATAGCATTACAATTAAATGCATTAAAAAAAATATTAAAAGAAAATAAAAGTGCAGGGGGAGGGTGTAATATTACAAGGGATGTTACAATTAGTAAAACAAACAGCAATGGCCTAGCCCAACAGCCACTTGCTGCAAAAAACGGAGGGAGGGGGGTTTAACAAAAAAAACGGGGAGGTGTGCTTCAAAAAAAACAACAATGGGCCTTAGAGCCCAACGCCAAACTCAGCCCTCTCTCTCTCTCTCTCTCGTTCACTCTCAGAAAACAAAACCCTAATGCTCTCCATTCTCCTTCGACTGTTCACTGCGCCGCGAACCTCTCTCAGACTCTCTCTCGTCAAACTTCATCCGTCTCCCTTTTTTCTCCTTCGTCTCCAATCACACTTCAATCTCTCTCATGTCATTTTCAACTTTCGTTTCACAACCTACAACACAAATGAACAACTAGAACAACAAAATTATTGCAAATCTCTGAAAACAACTTAATTTGTGGCTTGCATGTCGAGTTTGCTGAAGATCCGTGAGGATGATGAAGCAAATCTTGAAGAGGGCGAAGACCTGATGGAAGTTCTTGACGATTCAAGAACGCGTGGATCAAGATCTGGCGAAACGAAGGAGGTACGATGAGCGCTTGGTGAAGATTCGTGATAACCATGGAGAAACGGATGAAGATCTTAATGTAGATTCTGGAGATCGGAGGATTTGTGGTTTCTGAAGCTTTGATGGGAGCGTTGGGGGTTTGACGGAGAACAACGACGATCTTAATGTAGATCTTGATGGACTTGCGAAGAACGCCTGGTGGTGGTTATGAACAGTGGTGGATCGATGAAGATCCTGGGAGCTTCTGATGAACGTTCTCGTTTTTTGTTGAATTTCTGGAAAAAGAAGGTCAAGAATGGATGAAGGTTGAATGTTATTCGAGGTTCGGATGGAGGTTCTGGGACGAGTGAACACCAGATTGATGAAGGTTCGTTGAGGATCTGGAAAAGCCTTGAAGATCTAATGAGGTTTCTGGCAAATATTGATGAACATGTGATGAACACATGAGTTTTCCGGCGAGTCGTTGGTTGTCTTCGGCGAGATCTGGAAAAGAGATGAAGAATATCTGCAGAATGTTTGAGGAAGATGAAGATCCGACGGAAAACGCAGTTTCCGGCGACCGTTAGGGGCTCCGGCGGGTTGTTACGGTGAGGGCTACGACGGCGAGGGAAAAACGGTGAATCCAGGGAGAGACACGTGTGGCGCTGCATGCGTGTGGGAGTGGGGAGACGAGGACACGTGGCCGGAGGGAGAGTGAGAGAGAGACAAGTGGAAGGGTGAGGTGTCAGTGAGTGTTGAGTGAGGTGGAAGTGAGAGAGTGTAACGCGTGGGACCCTCTATATAGTGACAAGTGTCACAGACCTTGGGCCTCCAGAACTTGACACGCAGCCCACAAAGGACAAAACCTGATCCAACTTGATTAATACTGAAAATTAATGATTAATGACTCACTTAATGATCAGTTAATACGAAAATAAATTAAAGCTGACTCTAATTAATCCGAATAAAAGAAAAGCTTATTAAAACTAAACACCTCAATTAATATCTACTAAAATCTATTAAAAATCTATTTAATGAAAGAAACAAATCTATTTAACTAATTAAAAAGAAGAATTATCTATTTAAAATTCTAAAAAAAACTATTAAAATATATTAAAAAATCTAGAAAGTACTATTAAATCTATAAGAAAATATTCAATTAACCTATTTAATATCTAGAAAAGTCTATTAAAATCTATTAAAAAATCTAGAAAGTACTATTAAATCTATAAGAAAATATTCAATTAACCTATTTAATATCTAGAAAAATCTATTAAAATCTATTAAAAAATCTAGAAAATAAAAGGGAAAATTCTAAAAATGCCAGGAAGCCAATTAAATCGATTAGAAACAGATACGCGACCACAGCGAAATAAGCGGTAAAAAACGGACACCGAGATGTCCTCAAAAACAACAGCGAGAGCTGAAAACACAGGGAACGAGCACCTATTCTCAAAATACGCTTATTCGCACTGGCCTGAACTGCCTGAAACGCCAGGGGAGGCTGTAATCCCGATAAAATCAGTCTGACTGCAAAAATGCAATGGATGCGGTATGTGAATGCGAATGCAAAATGAGTCGAAACATAAACCAGATGTGGGAACCGGTTGGTCAAATTTTGGGGTGCAACAGCTGCCCCTATTCAAACGGCTTGGACCCGACTGGGTGAAGAGCAAACGACCTTCAAACAATCGAGGTACGAGACGGTTGAATACCAACGAAACCCTGAAATTTGCCAACCGTGGAGATAAACTGCAACACTGCTTCAGAAGCAACATCCAATGACCTGAATCTGGTTGTTACGGCAACAACTGGTCAATTATCTGATGAAATCTGGTCTTAACATCAATCACCTGTGTGACGCCACAAGTATTGAACTATTTTCGCAAAAACACCTCCGTCCACAACTGGACTAACCTTGTCAACACAAGAAGAGAAACAAATTCGTCAACACGAATAGAGATTCTATCGTCACAGGAGTAACCTTGTCCACATCTGGACCCAAGTTTCGTCAAATCATGACTACCCAAATCTGTCCACGTCAGGACTCACATTTTGTTAACCTGGAGAAATCTCAACAACACAGGAATAGAACTTTGTCCACGTTAGGACGCTTGTTTCGTCAACACGAAGAAATCCCATCAACAAGAGCAAAACTTTGTCCACGTTAGGACGCACACTTCGCCAACACGAAGAAATCCCATCATAAACTTGTCCACGTTAGGACTCAAATTTCGTCAACACGGAGAAATCCTAAAACTTGTCCTCATCAGGACTCCATATTCCGTTAACACGGAGAAATCCCGGTGACTTCGTTGGGGAAATACTTCTGTCAACCAGTAAGAAAATACATCCGTCTGTTCATACGGGAAGCTACTCTGAATACAGTTTCTCTGCTTACCTCTGCAGTAGCTAACTCCATTGGTCCCAACCCACAAACCTTTTAGCGTTGACGTGACAGCGACTTTGAGGAGGATTCTACTGGGGATATTTGGAAACCAAACTTCCGGACGCCTGTTTCGATACCCGACGACAGCTTCTGAAAGTTTGATTCATGAAACCCTTTGACGCTGGCGTAACAACAAATTTGAAGAAAATAATCCACTGGTCGGATAAGAGAAACTTCAACAAGCAACTCTGGCGGGGAAAATAGTAAGGTGAACCATATCATCACACGTCTCATGGCGAGACCTTGAATACATGGTAATAGATCTGAGCTAGAACTCCATACTCCTGCTGAGAAAACACGCCTGAAAGCAAAAGGTTAACCAACCTGATTTATGTTTCAAAATGAATATGTTTGAAAATGATGCAATGCCCCATACGGCATGGAGATGCTATGCGTTTGTATAGATGCAATTCCCCATACGACATGGAGATGCTATGTGTTTGTATAGATGCAAATATGAAGATATATGCAAGTGCAAATGCAAGCTTGAGCTGCCAGAGAACACCGGGTCTAAAACCGCTTGGCAAAATAAATGTCGAAGGCAACGTCAACTCCACTGAGGGGTACCGGGTACCATAGAATCATCTCAGCAAAATAAATGCTGGAAAGGTGAGACCAACTTCCATGGGGAAGAAACAATCCTGCTGAGGGATGGCTCACAAATTCATCGTTACGAACTCTGTAGAGGATGACCAACCTGACGGAGGAACGACAACCTGCTGGAGGAGGGAAGGACGACCCTGCACGAGGATGCTCTCTCTAAACCCTTGACAACTTGATTGTACTCTAGGGGGATTAACCAAACTAGGGTTAATTGTGCACAGCTCACTACTGAGAATGCCTCTGCTGTCAGGGATATCCATTTTAACCTACTGAGGATACTCCTGATCCTATTCTGAGGAGGAATAACTGCGATCTCAACTATTTTGGGGACAATACGTGACTTCTATCTGCTGAGGAGAGTAGTCCTGATTTAACATTAATCGGGAAACCGGTATCAATCGAGCTTTGTATCGGGGAACGTGACACCATGTGAGTCACTAGGAATTATCGTGTCGGATATATTTAGGCTTTTCTTGGTTTAGGGATGAGAAAAGATTATTAACAAAATGGTTTTTTATGGGAAAATACTAGACGGGGCTAGCATTCAAAGATGGACTACCAGGCGATAATTGATAGCAAAATAGGTTAGGTTATCGGACGAGAATGGATTTACGGTTGGAACATCAGACGAGGCTGACCGGATGATAGGTTAAGGAAAGGATGACCAAACGGGGCTGGTTTGGAAGCTGACATGCACTAGACGAGAACTGATGCAACAAATAGGTTAAAGAGACGGTGACCAGACAGGGCTGGTTGAAAGCTAACATACACCAGACGAGAGCTGATGTTTACGGAAAGGTTGGCCAGACAATAACTGGTTGAAAAATAACAGGTACCAGACGAGAACTGGTATTTACGGAAAGGTGGACCAGACGAGAACTGGTTACCAGTTTGCCAGGCGAGAACTGGGCTTTGGAAATGGCAAGGTTATGAGGTTCTGTCAAGTAACAGGTTTAAACTATAGGATCACGATCCAATGACAGCAAGGCCTTTTTCGAAGGTTCAGGTTTTTTGATGAGGGTAATGACACGATTCCCCCATACTCAACTCTTGTTAGGGTGAACAAACTCGCTTGAACAACTTGCCCCAGTGCAACTCAACTTGCTCCAATCCAACTCTTGGGAACCTCACTTTGAACAGAAAGCAGCTTGCTACAATACGACCTTCATATGTTTTGCCCCGGTATTTGCACGACAAAAGGATTCAACCTCAATTAAACAACTATCAACATAGTTGGTTTCACTATCTCTGAAGTAGCTTGCCCCTGAACGAGCGTTGAGCGACTTAACTTGCCCTGATCACACACTGGAAGGATCTATCCTCAAATCACAGCATTCTGGATAATTGCCCCTGATTGGCTCTCGAGAAGATTCACTTCTGATCAACTGCTTCTCAAGTAAACTGTCCCATAATCAACCGATGCTTCGGGGCTTGTCCTTAGACCAACTGATCCTGAACTCACTGGAAGTCAATGCCCCAGATTTACAGGGTTTCACAACATACACCATTCTGATCCAGACTGCTGAATTATTCAGTCCTGTTCGATCATCCCCTGTTGGAATTTCCTTCCTGTCAACTACTGACCTGTAAATAAAATTGTTTATTCCCGAATGGTAATTTTAATGCAGTGCTCATGCAGATTTTGAAAAAATTGTGTTGTCACTCATTTACGTGTCCTGATTGTGCGTGACGAATGAACCAGAGTTCAAACGTAGTGCTGATTTGATCAGTGAAAAAAGTACAACAAGGATATAACTAGCAAATCAAGAAGGAGTCAGGTTACTCAACCTTATCGTAATGCGCTTTCAGAATAAACCCTACCTCAATTAGGTCTTTTAAGGGTTGTATCGTGGTCGGGTTCACGGTTCGTGAAACAAAGGATATTTGGCTCAAATTATGATTTGTACCCACCCCTTCTACGTGATGATCTCCGATCCTAAAGTTCAGTTAACTTGGCACAAGCGCTCGCCTCTTCGAGAGGTATGTTGAATATTGGGAACAGTGGTTAAAGAATTCATAAGGTTTTCGGAGTGACAGTTACTCCTTTTTCGTTTTCGGTGTCTGTACCCACACGACTTTGTCCTTGTTTGAGGATTTTTTCTTTTTATATCCTTTGTTTTTCATTCTTTTGATTCCCTAATTTTTGCCTGGACTGACTCCCTTTGAGTTCTTTTTGATTTTTTTCTTTTGAAGTCCAGCGGGATGCCCTGATTTTTGCCTAAGTATTAGCTTTCCAGCTTTTTCTTTTTCTTTTACTTAGCGGGCTTTCTTATTTCTTTCTTGGAACAAGTCGTGCGACACTGGTTGTCTTGATTGCTCCGAAAGGATTGCAACTGTCTCACTCGTGATTGGTGAGATTTAACCATTGTAGTGGACGAGGTGCGACCTCTGGGGAAAAATAAGATGTGATTGGTCCTCGAAAGGCAACACTCCTCTGTAAGACTTGAACGCTCGATCAAGCTAATTGACAACTACCCTGCCCCGGATTAAGATTTGAGGGTTTAAAAGTCCGAAAAAACTTCTACTTCCTGGCTCGAAGTGGTTAACAAGGGATTAACTCCTTATATCTCCAGTGTTTAGGGGATTTGAAACAATGTCTTGTACGTCATCGGCAAGGTTTTATCTGAAAGCATACGATCATCGGTTATGAGTATTCAGTTTCGTCATCCTCCCTTCAATCTTTGCTAATCAAGTGACAAAGTGGAGTGAATAAAATGTAAGTGTCGGTGCAATGCAATAAATGACTGACAACGGCATGATTAATTCAGAAAAATGCATAGTTACTTTATCAATATTACCATTCAATACAAACAATGTTTAACAGCAAGTAGTAACTAACAGAAAAGAAACTACAAATGCAAATGATAAAAATCTGAGGACTGCCAATGCTGAGGACGTCTGCCTGTCTAGACCACTGGCTTCTTGCAAATAAACCTCTGCCTCTACGAGCTTAGGCAGCTGAGAAATTGTCATGAACCACCAGAATTCCTTCTCTAAAGGAAATGCACTCTTGGTCGATCAACTGTTGTACTTTTGCTTGAAAAGCTTTGCAATCTTCAGTTGAATGCCCTAGAGATCCACCATGGTAACCACACTGAGCGTGGGGATTGTACCCGGGAGGGTAAGGTTCTGGCACAGGCTTAAGAGCTTTAGGTTCCACCAAAGAATTCTGGATCAAAGATGGTAGAATACGGCTATACGGCACAGGCACTATATGAGAAGGAGCATTCCTTCGTTCCAAGTTGTTACGAGGCCTGTTCTGATTTGGGTGCTGATTCTGATAACCTTGGCCACGAGTTCGCTGATTTGCCAAAGAAGCGACATAAAGTTCTGGATATGGTGCCCTAGGCGCAATTGTTTGTCCCGCACAACAAGACACAGAAGATGAAGAACCAACAGATTTCACTGATTCATCTCGAGGATACTCAACATCTGGCATGATTGCATTGATCACAACTCCTTCTTCAGTTTGGTAGCTACAGAGAGATTCAGTTTCACTAGCCTGACCGCCCGAAACAACCTGAATTTTTCCAATTTTTACGGCATGCTCGATGCGTTCTCCTAATCTTACCAATTCAGAGAAATTTGGCGCATTTCCAAGCATTCTTTCGAAGTACGGGCTCTCCAGGGAGTCTACAAACATGCCCATTAACTCTCGGTCTAGAAGCGGTGGGTGCACTTTGGCAGCAAATTCTCTCCATCTCTGAACATATTTCCTGAAGGGTTCATTGTTCTCTTGAGACAATTCCTGCAACTGCATGCGACTAGGAGCCATGTCTAGGTTATAATCGTACTGTTTCAAAAAAGCTCTGGCTAAATCCACCCATGATCGGATCTGATTACTCTCTAACTGCATATACCAACTCAGAGATGTCCCAGTCAGACTATCCTCAAAGCAGTGGATCATCAACTTGTCGTTTTGCACAAACGAAGTCATTCTTCGGCAGAACATCACCAAATGTTGCTTCGGACAGCTATCTCCTCTGTACTTCTCAAATCTCAGCGCTCTGAACTTAGGAGGCAATACCAGGCCAGGAACCAAACACATGTCTGCAGCATTGAGGTTGACAGCATCTTTAACTTTCAAGGCTTTGACTCCTTCTTCCAACACTCGGAGCCTTCTAGCATACTCAAGAGCTCTTAGGTCTTCAGCCCTGGCTACCGGGATCTCTCTTCGGATATTTGCCATAGGGAAAACAACACCTTGACTATTAATAAGAGGAGGGCGTTCATTTTGGACAACAAACTGCTCACGTCGATCTCGGTCCCTAACCGGAGGTTGCACAAATTGGTCTGCAGTAATGTTGTTCACTTGCGGAAGGTCTTCCATAGACATAGAGCCATACAGAGGATTGGTCGTCATAGTGAAACCCGTCAAGGTGTTACGAGACTGGAAGTGGCTCTCAGACGTAGCTACCAATAACCTTCAACTGACTTCACTGCTCGATTCTGCTTAAATCTGCTTCAACCCCTTGGTCGTCTTCTAACAAT
Source organism: Lathyrus sativus (assembly GCA_963859935.3). Taxonomy (NCBI): domain Eukaryota; kingdom Viridiplantae; phylum Streptophyta; class Magnoliopsida; order Fabales; family Fabaceae; genus Lathyrus; species Lathyrus sativus. Next base: position 248,681,311 of record OZ012738.1, read on the forward strand.
CAACAGTTGCTCAGGCCAACCACCGGAGAATCACCTTCAGAATCAAAACAACGGCTAGATCAGAGCTCTAGCTAGCTGGAGAATGCTATGCAACATGATGCAACAATGTTTATGCAAATGTAATGCAAGATGCAGCAAACACGGGATCACAGCCCCCACAAAGCTCTGATTACTGCTGCGCTGCTGACGGGATAAGTTTGCTCTGACGAGAGAAAACCAAAATACCGGGTAGGCTGGAAGTCAAGTTTCCTGCAAAAAACCCTCCCACTCACGGGTATGGACCTAAACTGACACAAGTTCGGCATCCTATGCGGTCGTCGGTGTCACAGACTTTCAAGACTGATGATACGATACCCAGAAGGTGTGGCATTATCATGTCCTGAAGAGGCCTCACTTAGCCAACTTCCAAATGATCGGTCCCCAGAGTCGACAATCCAACTAACCAACAACCCCCTCAACCCAAAGGGTTGAAAAAGAAGTCAACCAGAAGAACCTCGTCTGAGCGTGGATTTTGCAGGACACTAGTACATGCAAGGCATGCACGTGCCCACTACTTTCCACAACTAATGCTAGATACACTCAAGCCTGGGTCTGGCTTTTCACTCATCAGAGCTCCCCTCCCCCAACAGCACAATAGCAACAGATAATAATAGTGCGGGAAATGTAAATACAGCAGTAATATACAACATACAGCACAAAAATAAACACCCACAGACAAGCAAACAAGCGCTAGGATTGACTCGCATAGGGGACCGTTGGAGTCCCCAGCAGAGTCGCCAGCTGGCGCTACTGCGAAAATCGGCGCCGGCTATGATAGAAGAGTTGCCACCGTGCGTTATTTATCCCACAAGAGGAAAAGGAAACGCTCGAAGTAAACCTACCACAAAGACGGGAAAGGAATGGTCATCGCAACCAAATCCTGGATTCGGGAGTCGGTTATGCAAAGGGGAAGGTATTAGCACCCCTCACGTCCGTCGTACTCGACGGGATCCACGCTTGTTGGTTTGTCTACAGGATGCAAAAGCAATCTATCTACGGCTGCTAAAGCTAAACGGAAAGAAATTGACTCGATAGAGCGTCGCACTCTATGCCTACGTATTCCCTTGTGCAATGGGAAAGTCAGAGTCATCGTAGTTCGGGAAACTACGGGGAATTGGCTCGCCGAGATATCGCATCTCGTGCCTACGTACTTCCACACAGCGTGAAAGATCAGAGCTTACGTAGTTCAGGCTAACTACGGCTAGACAAGGTGTTCTTGATCACACAGGAGTGAGAGATTAAATTGCTTTAGAGGGACGGGGACCTACGAAACTTAAAACTACGGTCTGGTCTCGATTGCGCTCGGGCAAGAGAAAGGGAAACAATCGTCAGCGGGAAAGTCTCGATCGCACGGCAGCGAGAGAACAGAGAGGTTAGTTGTTAGTGTGATTGCTAGGATATCGCATCCTATGCCTACATATTCTCGTCTGATATGAGAAATCAGAGCAGCTGTAGTTCAGCCAACTACAGCAAACAGGGGAAACGGGAAAAGGGAGCTCGCTAGGATATCGCATCCTATGCCTACGTACTCTCGTCTGGTACGAGAGATCATAGCAAACGTAGTTCGACGAGAAAACGAGTCTCGATTGCACGGGGGCAAGAGAAGGGGTCTCGATCGCCTGAACGCGAGAGAAAAGGGGTTTCGATCGCACGGGGGCGAGAACAAAGAGGAAGCAGGCCTACGCCCAAAAGGGAAGGAACTCGGGACACACATGCAAGAACCTACGGCGTAGGAGCGAATGCGTCGCATGTCACCCTAAGGGTACCATACTAGACATCCTAGACGATTGAGAAGTAACTCCTCAACTGTCATTCCCTACGTATCTTACGATACAGCTCACAACACTCGACGGTTGCCTGAAGACTTGAATAAGATGATGATGTTGAACGAAGCGGCTTCGTTGGCTCCTGACATGCATGCAAGCTCCATTCCAATCTTCTCCTCTCAGGATCCTTGATGAGGACGCTCGAATCAGAAACAATGTAACACTTAGACCGTCATGGTTCGACTTATACGAGAAATCGAACTCTAAGAGGTAGCGTATTGATGTCCGTGTCAAAGACAAGATAGAGAAATGATATCGACAATCATTCTCCAATTGAATCGTGTCACACAGCCAGCCAAAAATAAAATCGAGATAAAATCAGATAGAAACGAAAATAGGAGAGAAAATAGGAGACAAATCCACTAACAAATGGAAATAAAAGTCTACTCCTAAGAAATGGAAAAAATAATCTCCTAAGGAAACTATATCCTAAAAAGAAAATATTACAAGAGTATGCAATTAAAAATTACAAGGTAAATTCCTATGCTAAAATATGAATTAAAAGTAATATCCTAAAAGAAAATTAAAACTAAATTTCCTAAAAGAAAATATACCTAAAAATTCTATTCTAAACAAAATATTAAACTAGTCCTAAATAGCATTACAATTAAATGAATTAAAAAAAAGATTAAAAGAAAATAAAAGTGCAGGGGGAGGGTGTAATATTACAAGGGATGTTACAATTAGTAAAACAAACAGCAATGGCCCAGCCCAACAGCCACTTGCTGCAAAAAACGGAGGGATGGGGGTTTAACAAAAAAAAACGGGGAGGTGTGCTTCAAAAAACACAACAATGGGCCTTAGAGCCCAACGCCAAACTCAGCCCTCTCTCTCTCTCGTTCACTCTCAGAAAACAAAACCCTAATGCTCTCCATTCTCCTTCCACTGTTCACTGCGCCGCTAACCTCTCTCAGACTCTCTCTCGTCAAACTTCATCCGTCTCCCTTTTTTCTCTTTCGTCTCCAATCACACTTCAACCTCTCTCACGTCATATTCAACTTTCGTTTCACAACCTACAACACAAATGAACAACTAGAACAACAGAATTATTGCAAATCTCTGAAAACAACTTAATCCGTGGCTTGCATGTCGAGTTTGCTGAAGATCCGTGAGGAAGATGAAGCAAATCTTAAAGAGGGCGAAGAAATGATGGAAGTTCTGGACGATTCAAGAACGCGTGGATCAAGATCTGGCGAAACGAAGGAGGTACGATGAGCGCTTGGTGAAGATTCGTGATAACCATGGAGAAACGGATGAAGATCTTAATGTAGATTCTGGAGATCGGAGGATTTGTGGTTTCTGAAGCTTTGATGGGAGCGTTGGGGTTTTGATGGAGAACGACGAAGGTCTTAATGTATATCTTGATGGACTTGCGAAGAACGCCTGGTGGTGGTTATGAACAGCGGTGGATCGATGAAGATCCTGGGAGCTTCTGATGAACGTTCTCGTTTTTTGTTGAATTTCTAGAAAAAGAAGGTCAAGAATGGATGAAGGTTGAATGTTATTCGAGGTTCGGATGGAGGTTCTGGGACTTGTGAACACCAGATTGATGAAGGTTCGTTGAGGATTTGGAAAAGCCTTGAAGATCTAATGAGGTTTCTGGCAAATATTGATGAACATGTGATGAACACATGAGTTTTCCGGCGAGTCGTTGGCTGTCTCCGGCGAGATCTGGAAAAGAGATGAAGAACATCTGCAGAATGTTGGAGGAAGATGAAGATCCGACAGAAAATGTAGTTTCCGGCGACCGTTAGGGGCTCCGGCGGGTTGTTACGGCGAGGGCTACGGCGGCTGCATGGCCGGCGGTGAGGGGAAAACGGTGAAGCCAGGGAGAGACACGTGTGGCGCCGCATGCGTGTGGGAGTGGGGAGACGAGGACACGTGGCCAGAGGGAGAGTGAGAGAGAGACAAGTGGAAGGGTGAGGTGTCAGTGAGTGTTGAGTGAGGTGGAAGTGAGAGAGTGTAACGCGTGGGACCCTCTATATAGTGACAAGTGTCACAGACCTTGGGCCTCCAGAACTTGACACGCGGCCCGCAAAGGACAAAACCTGATCCAACTTGATTAATACTGAAAATTAATGATTAATGACTCACTTAATAATCAGTTAATACGAAAATGAATTAAAGCTGACTCTAATTATTCCTAATAAAAGAAAAGCTTATTAAAACTAAACACCTCAATTAATATCTACTAAAATCTATTAAAAATCTATTTAATGAAAGAAACAAATCTATTTAACTAATTAAAAAGAAGAATTATCTATTTAAAATTCTAAAAAAAACTATTAAAATCTATTAAAAAATCTAGAAAGTACTATTAAATCTATAAGAAAATATTCAATTAACCTATTTAATATCTAGAAAAGTCTATTAAAATCTATTAAAAAATCTAGAAAGTACTATTAAATCTATAAGAAAATATTCAATTAACCTATTTAATATCTAGAAAAATCTATTAAAATCTATTAAAAAGTATAGAAAATAAAAGGGAAAATTCTAAAAATGCCAGGAAGCCAATTAAATCGATTAGAAACAGATACGCGACCACAACGAAATAAGCGGTAAAAACCGGACACCGAGATGTCCTCAAAAGAAACAACGAGAGCTGAAAACACAGGGAACGAGCACCAATTCTCAAAATACGCTTATTCGCACTGGCCTGAACTGCCTGAAACGCCAGGGGAGGCTATAATCCCGATAAAATCAGTCTGACTGCAAAAATGCAATGGATGCGGTATGTGAATGCGAATGCAAAATGAGTCGAAACATAAACCAGATGTGGGAACCGGTTGATCAAATTTTTGGGTGCAACAGGGATCAAGTGTGATATACATTGGAATAGGTCATGAAGAAAGCTTCAAATGAAAAATGTAAAAGTGTCATTGTTCTTAAAATGAGATTTCCACACAAGCATTTGAACCTGACTTAGAGGCCAACTGAGTTCAGTTCATTAGGGTTTTGTTTCATGAAGAATTAACTGACTTAGAGGCGAACTGAAGATTATCAATGAGTTGGGAAACTATGATTACAGGTCATAAAATTACAGGTCAAGTTCAATACTTTGCATAACTCAAATAGACTTTTTTCCAACATGAAAGTTACTCCGAATGGCGTCATTGGGTCAACTAAACCTCAAGGTTTTAATGGGTTAGTTCATGGTGGAAGTTTGATAAAAGTCACTTTGGTGAAAACATGTGAAAAGGCATAGTTTGGTATTTCTTCAAAATTGAATCAAATAAGTCCATGTTTGTACTTATTTTGAGTGGAAATCTCATTTTAAGAACAATGACACTTTTACATTTTTCATTTGAAGCTTTCTTCATGACCTATTCCAAGATTTCTTCACACTTAAGTAACACTTTGGATCTAAGCCCTTAAGATTGAAACAAGGGATACTTTTGGACCCTAGATGTATCTTATGATGCAAGATATAAAACCAAATGGAGCCAAGGCAAAAATCCTCTTCCATGATCATTTTTCTCACCTTCTTCACCACTTTCCATTTTCGCCATAATTGAAAAATCTCAAAAATCAATATCATTTTCTTCTCATTTTTTGTGCTTCTTTCCATCACAAATCCCTTCTACATCATTCATATAGTGAATTCCACCATTGTTTGGCCATAATTAGGGCAAGAACAAGCTTATAGTAATTGGAAAAAGTGGTGTTCATGTCAAAATCAAATTCTGTTTTTCACTTCGTTTCAAGCCGTTTCTTCCATCCAAATACCTCCATCAAGGTTCTTTGAAGGTTTCCATACAATTTCCACAAAGAATTGGTTATTATTAGAAGCTCTAGAAGTCAATTTTCAGAGGTATACAATTCTTGATGTATGGCACTAATTACTAATCTTTATGCATCCATTTTCACATTAATGCATTGCCCTTGGAGTATACTTGGATTCTGGTACAAAATAAGACGTTTTCGTAGCAATTTCATGTTCTTGAAAGTTTATGATCTACACACGGGTTTTGAGTTAGAAGGAGTTTCCATGGAAAGTAATGGCATATTTGAATTCCCCACGAAATTTCATGCGATTTCGGTTCAAAAAGTTTCCGTTTTGGTTAAGAAACGAGGGAGATATGCCCTCACAAAGAATTTCGGCCGTAAGCCCTCCTGCCGGTGTCGACCGCTGCTACTGTTCATGGCCAGAAAAAATCCAAGGAAGAACATGATGCTTCCACCGTTAGATCATTCCAAAGCCTTTGACTTGGACTTCTCATCCAACGCTCATAACTAGTCCACACGCGCAACCACGTAAGCCTCATTAATTGAGGTGGCGCGCCACATAAGCCCAGGGACCTTCATGTCTCCTGTTCGAATCCCATCCATGACATTTCCATTAATTCACCTTGTTTTATTTATTTCCTTATGTTTTCTCATATTGTCATGTGTTCATTTTATTTTTCCTTATGTTTTGGATGCTTTCTTTAACATGCTCCATTTTAACCTTTCTTTTGGTATACATGACATAGTTTCGACTTGTTTGGCCATTTCTCTTTGAATATTTTTGTTGTATCTCTCACCCCTTGGTTGTAACTTGATGTAGGGCATTGGAGATTTTTATTTGAATTGTTTAGCACCTTTTGCTATTTTTCTTATATTTTTGTATTCGGACTTGTAATATGGACATTCGAACGGACTTTGGTTTCATTTCGGCTCCAACGGCCTCGATTTGTTTGTGTGGTGAACGATAGGGTTCTTATTGCTTGTTATAGACATTGTATAGGATGTGTATATCATTTATTGGCTGGTTTTATCATACATGAATTGCCCATTAGGTTCCATATTTCCATGATAATGCGTTATGATTCCTAATCGTAGTATACGTATGTCATTCGTAGGTTTTATTGCCTCGTATCACTTTATAATCACTTGGGGCCAAGATTGCATGTTTAAAATAGGCCATTTTCCATTCATTATGGGATTGAAGTTGAGATGACTTCCTCCCTCACTTGCATTGCATGTTTACCTTTCTACACTTTGCATTTCCTGTATGCTGTTTACTTCATTTGCTTTCTGTTGCTTCCTTTGCCTTCCCCTTAGGATCTCCATTCTTTCTTGTTGAAGATAGAATGTGATAGACATTAGGCTTTGCAACCATGTATGACAACATTAGGGTAGTTTTCCCCTTTGCAAACTTCAACCATAGGACGAACATTGCATGATAACATTTAGGGTTGTGTAGTTTCCCTTAGAGGTTTGTTTCTCTTCCTTTCTTCAAACATTCAAAAATACTTAATAAAGGTTAACACGTGTCATGCGTTACAAGCCTTAAGCTACTTGAGAAAGAATTATGGGAGGGTTTCCCTCACATAATTTGAATGTTTAGTATGGTACCCTTTGGGTGACGTGCGACGCATTCACTCTTAAGTCCAAGTATTTAGTGCGACACGAGTTACAAATGAAACTCAAAACACTTCTTCATAAAAGACACAAAAACAAACATTCAACTCCTTTTTGTCCTCTTGGACTTTAATCCCTAGAAACCATTTTCGTAATGAGAGTTTCGTTAACTCTCGGTTCTCCCGCAAACGGTAATGCCTATGTCTCCAAAGGTCGAGCTGGATACACCAAACTGCGAGAACGGTTTGTTAACCCTACTCAGGTTAAAAACAACTTGAACCAAACCTGTGCTCTTGTTAGCCCGAACTACGTTTGCTCTGATCTTTCATACCAGATGAAAGTACGTAGGCACGAGATGCGATATCTCGGCGAGCAACCTTCCCCCCTTTTACCCGTAGTTAGGCGAACTACGTTGACTCTGATTTCTCATTCCAGACGGGAATACGTAGGCATAGAACTGCTGTGTTCTGCCAAGTCACTTTTCTTTTCTTTTGTCATTAAGCCTTTAGCTAGATAGTATTAATCAACCCTTCGAGATAAACAATTAAGCGTGGATCCCATCGAGTACGATGGACGTGAGGGGTGCTAATACCTTCCCCTTGGGTAACCGACTCCCGAATCCAGGACATGGTTGCGATGACCATTCCTTTTCCCTCTTTTCTTTAGGTTTTCTCTGAGTGTTTCATTTCCCTCCTTTGGGATAAATAACGCACGGTGGCGACTCTTCTGTTATGCCGACGCCGATTTTCGCAGTAGCGACAGCGAGTATAACCCTAGAACTAGAAGTGGAAAGTAGTGATGAACCTGTATGTTTAGCATGCACTAGTTCCCACGAAATTCGCGCTTAGACGAGATTCTTTTTTATGACTGCCTTTTCAGTCTATTCGGCCAGTTAAGAGGATGTTGGATCTGAGGATTGTCGACTTTGGGGACCGATCATTTGGAAGTCAGCTAAGTGAGGCCGCTTCGTTAGACTATGATGCCAAACCAAAAATGGTGAACATATCATCTTTTCTCGAAAGTCTGTGACGCTGATGACCGCATAGGATGCCAGACCTTATCAGAGATAGGTTCATACCTGTAAGTGGGGAGGGTTATGCAGGAAACTTTGACCTTCAACCTACCCGGTTTTCTTGTCAGTGTGAACTTTTGGTCCCTGATACAGTGGTTTCTCATATCAGTGTTGTGTTATGTTCTTGTTAGTGTGAATTTTTCAAAAAGTCATATGGGAAGCTCTTGGGATGTATTTGCAAAGCTTCGGTATTTGAGTTGGGAGGTCTTCACACCTTGCTTCAGTTCTATGATCCACAGTTGAGGTGTTTCACTTTCTCGGGTTACGTGTTGATGCCTACTTTGGAGGAGTTCTCTATGCTGCTAGGAGTTCCTATTCTGGATCAGATGCCTTTTTATCATAGTGAAGCTGAACCTAATTTGGCTAAGCTTGCTAATGCTCTTCATCTAGATGCTTCAAAGTTAGAAGGGAAGTTGGTTAGAAGAAATGGGATGCCTGGATTTCCATTACCTTTTTTGGTTGGTAAAGCTCAACACTTTGCAAAATAGGGTTGTCGGATTGTCTTTAATGCCATCTTAGCTCTGTGCATATATGGTGTGGTTTTGTTTCCAAATATTCCTGACTTTGTGGATTTGGATGCTTTCCACATATTTATATCAGGAAACCCTGTGCCTACACTTCTGGGAGATGTTTATCATTCTGTGCATTACAAGAATGAGAATCGGAGGGGAAAGAATGTGTCTTGTTGTGTACCTCTTTTATACAGATGGTTTGTGAGTCACCTTCCAAGGTTGGTCTTTTTGTTGACACTGCAGGTATATCTGAGTGGTCAGAGAGACTTATGGGCTTGACTTCTATTGGGCACAGAGATTATCTTTAGCTGTTGTGGTTTTCCTAACGTCTCGTTGATTGGAAGGAAATGAGGTATTAACTACAACCCAGCTCTTGCAGTGAGGCAGTTTGGGTATGCTCTGAGGGAACCTTCGAAGGAAGAGGAAATACAGGAATCTCTGTATTTTACTGGTTTGCTTAAGAATGAAACCCTGATCAGAGTGGAGAAAGCATGGAACCAGATTCACCGTAGAGGGAAGGCTTCTTTGGGTAAGAGCAATAGTAGAGCTTATGAGCCTTATATGGTTTGGATTCAGGAGAGAGCTAGGAGATTATTGATGCCAATCCAGCTTGTAAGCCTTTATATCCTTTGATGATTGAGGAGTCGACTACTGTTGATATCCAGAAATATAATCAGCTATGGTTCGAGAAGGAGGAGTTACGTAAGGAAAACGAGGAATTGGAAAAAGAGATTATTCAGCTCTGAAGCGAGAGAAATCAAGCCACTTTTTCATCTAATAAGCAAACTGAATTGGTGAATAAGTTGGGTGAGAGCTGACTGCAGAGATTCGCGCTCAAGAGCGTGTGGGCTTAGATCCGAAGAGCGTCAGTGATGTTCTTAGTTCCAAGAAGAAAGAGCTGGACAGAGCATGTGTAGAGATATCCAAGTTTAATGACCAATGGAATGCCATTCTAACTAACAACAAAGAGCGAAAAGAAGGACTGCGGCAACAGATTGCTAAGTTAAAGGCTCAGATCCAGGTGAGAGATGAGAAGGTTATAGCTTAATCCTTGCACCGACGCGAAAGTGACAGTAGACTGAAAGAAGCTCTTGCAACCTTGGAGGACTATAAGTCAAGAGCTGATGTGAAGAGATCTAAGCTTGAGGAAGCATTTTGTGAAGGCGCTTGGGAGGATTATGTTCAGAGCTTGCAGAACATCATTAGCCAGAGAGAGTTGCTCATCCAAGGGTTGGTAACCAGGCCAGATCATTCAGATACGAGAGAGTTATGGGAGGATTTCCAGGCTCGCCATCGTATTTGATGTTTTTCTCTCTCTTGTAGTTTGTTGTTATGATGTAGCTTGACCATCACCAGATTTGTTGGCTGAGGTCATTTTGATTTCGTTGTATTTAGTGTTGTGCTGTTAATTGACTCTTGGCTCTCATCTTATTTATGAGGAGTTTTCTATGCTTATCTGTTGGCTTCCTGTTGTCTTGCTGTTCTTGCAGAACTAGAATCGAGGGGAAAATTTCCCTAACACATATTTACATGTCTGCATATTGCATCATTTCTCATTTTGCAGCGCAGGTGCTCCGGAACCGTTAACCTTATCTCTGTGATTTGTTCAGCTTGTTTCAAGATTAACAACCAAGCAACTTATCGCTACGCTACCAGGGGAAATCAACGCAAGATTATGGATCAGATTCAGGATGAGCTTCAGGAATTCCGTGACAGGATGACCTAGTTCATGGATATGATGCAAGGGGTCGCCAATGGCCAAGAACAATTGAGAACTTTGGTGCAACTGTTTATTGCTAGGGTCGATGGGAGTGGTTTGCTTCATGGTGGAACTACTGATGTTCCTCCTTGTAATGATGATGGTACTCCACATGCTAATATTGTTCCTACAGTTGTTATCCCTCTAGGTAGAGGAAATAAGACTGGAGTTCATATTCTTGGACCTACGCGTGTTGTGCATGGGAATACTACCCCTCAGTGGGAGGAGGATGATCAGGAAGATGTGTTCTCTATGAGGGATGTTGGTGCTGGTCTACCATCTGACGTAGACAGGAGGCTTAAGTTGCTCGAGGAAAAGAGGAAGAGTTATGAGAATCAGAATTCTATGGGGTTGGATATGGAAAATTTGGGGCTGATCCCAGATTTGAAGGCTCCTCTGAAGTTCAAAGTCCTGGAATTTGATAAGTATAAGGGGACAACTTGTCTGAGGGTTCATCTTCGTTCCTACTACTGCAAGATGTCCGCCTATTTTGACGATGAGAAGTTGCTTTTGCACTTTTTCCAGGATAGTCTTTCTGGTCCATCTCTAGAGTGGTACATGGGGCTAGAGCCAGTTAACATCCGAAGTTAGAGGGATTTGGCTTAGGCGTTTGTTAAGCATTACCAGTACAATAGTGATCAGGCGCCAAACAGGGTCCAATTACAGAACTTATCTCAGAGAAATAATGAATGCTTCAAAGAATACGCCTAGAGATGGCGTGAATTGGCAGCCAGAGTGCAACCTCCTATGGTGGAGAGGGAGTTGATAGACATGTTTATTGCCACATTACTAGGGGGTATTACGAGAAGCTGATCGACAAAATGTCAGGGAGTTTTTCAGATCTAATCATTACAGGAGAAAGAGTTGAGAACAAAATCAAATTGGGTAAAATTCAAGCCGGTGAAGGATCCTCGGCTGGAGGAGTTAAGAAATGTTTTGGCAATAAGAGGAGAGAGGGGGAAACCAATGCAGTCTCGGGTTCCCGAAACAGAAACAAGGGTAGAGGTCAGCAGTACCGTCAATAACAACCTCAGGTTGCAAGCATTACAATTCCTACATCACCACAACCACAACAACCACAGCAGCAACAACAAAATTATGCTTCTCGCAGATTTCAGGATCGGGGCCGAGCAGTAAACAGGCAGTTTGATGCGCCACCGATGCCATACTCGCAGTTGCTTTAACACCTAATGCAATTATAATTGATTCTGAAAAGGACTCTGTCTCCTTTAACTGGTGTACCACCACCCGGATATGATGCTAATTCTAGGTGTGATTTTCATTCCGGTGCTCCCGGCCATAACATCGACAATTGTAAAGCATTTAAGCATAAGGAGCAAGATCTTATAGACAACAAAGCCATCAATTTCTCTCATGATGCATCCAATATTGTGAAGAATCCCATGCCTAATCATGGGGCAGCTGGGGTTAATGCCATTATTAAGGATGAGGGTTTGAACTTGGTAGCTGACGTTGAAGATTTGAAGACTCTGTTGAGTATTGTAAAAGACAAATTGCTGAGTGGAGGGGTATTTCTTGGTTGTGATAGAGCTTGTGCAGAGTCTTTGATCCATCCTGAGGGATGCAAGAAGTTGAAGAGTCATGTTCAGAAGCTGATGAATGATGGTATTCTACTGATAGAGTGTCAGAGAAGAAAGACGAGAAAATAGTTGATGAAGAGAAGAATGAAGTTGCGACAATTTCGATTCCTTACAAGACAACCACTATTTTTGCACCTCCAAGGCTGCCCACTATCATAATTACTAAAGCTGGACCCATACCCTATGAGAGTACTAAGGCTATTCCGTGGAATTACGGAGCCGAGGTCTAGTGTAATGGTCAGAAGTAGGAACTGAAAGGATCACCGTTGGATTCTGTTAACAATCTGGTAGGGACCGGGGAAATAACCCGAAGCGGAAGAGTATTTTCACCTCCCGAAGTGAGTGGTGAGAAATCTGATAAGGGTAAAGGAAAAATGGTGGTAAAAGAGAGTTCTCAGGCTGGTGCGAAAGAGTCCTTGTTGAAGGATGCGGAAGAGTTTATGCGGTTGATTAGAAAGAGTGACTACAAGATCGTAGATCACTTATAGAAAACGTCGTCAAAGATCTCCATTCTGTCATTGTTGTTGTGTTCTGAAGCACACAAAAATGCTCTCTTAAGAATCTTGAATACAGCATACGTGCCACAGGAGATATCTATGAATCAGCTCGAATGAGTAGTGGCACACGTTAATGCTAGTAACGGGCTGGGCTTTACTGATCTTGATTTGACGTCCAAAGGAAGGAATCATAATCTGGCGATGCATATATCCATTGAATGTAGAGGGTCTTTGTTGTCGCACGTGCTGGTGGACACTGGGTCATCACTGAATGTGTTACCCAAGAAGGCTTTAATGAAGCTAGACACCCGAGGGATAATGTGCACCCCAAGTGACTTGGTGATTCGAGTTTTTCATGGGACAAGAAGGTCCGTGTTTGGGGAATTGACTCTTCCGATCCAAGTCGGTCCGGAAATTTTTGATGTTGTGTTTTATATCATGGATATTCAGCCAGCGTATAGCTGTCTATTGGGACAACCCTGAATCCCAGAAGTTGAAATATATGGTGGGTGGCAGTGTTGTTACTATTTGTGGGGAAGAAGATATTATGATAAGTCATTTGTCTTCATTCAAATACATCGAAGTTGACGGTGAGATCCACGAGACGTTATGTCAGGCGTTCGAGACTATGCAGATTAAGGAGAAAACACCAGTTGTAGACAAAGCACCTGAGGTTGCCATGTCATCTTTTAAAGAAGCATAGGCAGTGGTGAAATCTGGGGCATCTCAGGGTTGAGGCCAAGTTCTGAGCATCCCCAACAAACAAGAAAAGTTCAGACTGGGGTACAGCCCATCCTCCTCTTCAGAGAGCGCGACGCGCTACAAGGAACCTGTCCAATTCACCAGCGGTGGGGTGATCTTTGAGCAAATCAATCCCGTGTCCGACAAAGAAGGGGATAGCAATTGCGACATGGATTCATGGATTCAGCCATGTATTCCGGGTCAGAGCATAAGCAACTGGACTGTAAAGGAAGTCATGCAAGTGACTAAAGAAGAGTAATGATTTGTTTTCTTGATTATGTGTAGCCCTATGTTCTACCCGGAGCATAGTGATCTTTGTCTGTAGGGGCTAATCTTTTATGTTTGAACAATCGTTTTATTAATTAATCAAAGGGCATTTTTCATGCATTCGAATTTTGTGATCTCTGTTTTTCTTATTTTATTTTTAACAATAAAATGGCAATGTGGTTTGTGCTTATTTTCATATCATTTTAAGCATTAAATCATAATCATAGAAGGTTTCACATTGCAGATGACACCGCTCCAGAATCGTCTATGACTCGCTTTGACTTTGATAATCCGATCTTTCAAGCCGAAGAAGAGATTGAGAAAGATGAAGACCTACCCGAATAGTTAGCCAGGCTACTGAAACAGGAAGAGAAAGTCATTCTGCCTCATCGGGAGGAAATTGAGGTCATCAACTTGGGAACTGAGGAAGCCAAAAAGGAAGTTAGGATATGGGCCACATTGCAGAGTGATGTCAAGCAAAGATTGGTTGAAATGCTCCGAGAGTATAGTCATATTTTTGCTTAGTCATACAAGGATATGCCTGGTCTTGACACAGATATTGTGGTTCATCGCTTGTCTTTGCGTGAAGAGTGTCCACCTGTCAAGCAGAAACTCAGGAGAACCAGACCAGACATGGCAGTAAAAATCAAAGAAGAAGTCCAGAAGCAATTGGATGCAGGATTTCTCGCTGTGACAAACTACCCTCCGCGGGTCGCTAACATCGTACCGGTTCCTAAGAAGGACGGTAAGGTAAGGATGTGTGTTGATTATAGAGACTTGAACAAGGCGAGCCCGAAGGATGATTTCCCGCTCCCCCACATTGACGTACTTATTGATAATACTGCGCAGTATTCAGTGTTTTCCTTCATGGACGGTTTTTCCGGATATAATCAAATCAAAATGGCGCCGGAGGATATGGAGAAAACTACTTTTATCACACTGCGGGGGACTTTCTGTTATAAGGTAATGCCTTTTGGGTTGAAGAACGCAGGGGCAACCTATCTGCAGGCAATGGTGACGCTCTTTCTTGATATGATTCATCATGATATCGAAGTCTATGTTGATGACATGATTGTGAAGTCACAGACAGAGGAGGAACATCTGGTGTACCTTTTGAAGTTGTTTGAGAGGTTAAGGAAATTCAGACTGAGGTTGAATCCGAACAAGTGCACTTTTGGTGTACGGTCGGGAAAGTTGTTGGGGTTCATTGTTAGTGAAAAAGGAATCGAGTTCGATCCTGCAAAAATAAAAGCAATTCAAGAAATGCCTGCGTTAAAAACAGAGAAAGAGGTTCGTGGTTTCCTGGGTAGATTGAACTACATTGCTAGGTTCATATCTCATCTCACATCCATGTGTGAACCCATGTTCAAATTGTTAAAGAATGATCAGGCGGTCGTTTGGAAAGAAAATTGCCAAAGGGCATTTGAAAAAATAAAAGAGTATTTGCAGGAACCTCTGATATTGATACCTCCAGTAGCTGGAAGACCATTGATAATGTATCTAACGGTTTTTTAGAACAACACGGGTTGTGTTCTTGGTCAACATGACGAGACGGGAAGAAAAGAGCATGCCATATACTACTTGAGTAAAAAGATCACAGATTATGAGTCCAGGTACTCAATGTTGGAAAAGACGTGTTGCGCACTCGCTTGGGCTGCCAAATGCCTGAGACAGTATATGCTAAATCACACAACCATGTTGATTTCGAAGATGGATCCAATTAAGTACGTCTTTGAATAGCAAGCACTTTCGGGAAGGATTGCTAGGTGGCAGATGGTCTTGACAGAATACGACATTCAGTACGTTTCCTATAAGGCCATTAAGGGGAGTGTTCTGTCAGAGTATCTTGCAGAGCAACCGATTGATGATTATCAACCGATGAAATTTGAATATCCCGATGAAGACATTATGTTTCTAAAAATGAAGGACTGCGATGAGCCACTACCTGATGAAGGTCTTGAGAAAAGTTCCCAGTGGAAAATGATCTTTGACGGTGTTGTTAACTCCTATGGCAGTGGAATTGGGGCAATCATCACGACTCCCCGTGATTCTCATATACCGTTCACTACCAGGTTGACATTTCCCTGCACCAACAATGAAGCTGAGTATGAAGCATGTATCATGGGTATTGAAGAAGTGATTGATTTGAGAATCCAAAACCTTGATATCTATGGTGATTCAGATTTAGTTGTTAATCAAATTAAAGGAGAGTGGGAGACTCGGCAGCCCAATCTGATTCCTTATATGAACTACGCCAGGAGGCTGTGCCTTTCTTTGGCCGAGTGGAGTTTCATCACGTGCCAAGAGCAGAGAATCAGATGGCAGACGCTCTGGCCACGTTATCCTCAATGTACAAGGTGAACTACTGGAATGACGATTTAAGAATAGTCATCTCACGCCTTGATAGGTCGGCATTTGTATTTGCAATAGAGGAAGCTTCTGATGGCAATCCATGGTATTATGATATCCAAAATTTTCTCAAAAACCAAGAGTATCCTCCAGGGGCATCAACCTGGGATAAGAATACCTTGAGGAGGTTGGATGGAAATTTCTATCTAAACCAAGATGGTGTACTCTACTGGAGGAGATTTGACTTAGTACTGCTAAGATGCATGGACGAAAAAGAAGCAAGTTTGCTTATGAAAGAGGTCCACGAAGGTGCCTTTGGCACGCACGCCGGCGGGCATGCCATGTCTTGAAAGCTGTTACGAGCAGGCTATTATTGATTGACTATGAAGTCTGATTGCTTCAAGTATGCAAAGAAATGCCATAAATGCTAGATTCATGCTGATAAGATTCATGTGCCGCCGAATCCTCTGAACGGCAAGGCGTCGCCTTGGCTCTTTTCCATGTGGAGCATTGATATGATAGGCAAGATTAGGCCAACCGCATCTGATGGAAATCGCTTCATCTTAGTGGAAATTAACTATTTCACTAAGTGGGTTGAAGCAACTTCCTATGCAAATGTCACCAAACAAGTTGTAGCCCGGTTTATCAAGAAGGACATCATCTGTCGTTACGGAGTGCCTGAGAGAATCATTATTGATAATGGTTTGAACTTGAATAACAAGATGATGTAGGAACTGTGCTAGAGTTTCAAGATTGAGCATCACAACTCTTCTCCCTATCATCTGAAGATGAACGACGCTGTAGAGGCGGCCAACAAGAATATAAAGAAGATATTGCAGAAGATGGTTGTAACCTATAAGGATTGCATGAGATATTGCCCTTTTCTTTGCATGGATATCGTACTACGACGCGTACTTCAACCGAGGCAACTCCTTTCTCGTTGGTGTATGGTATGGAAGTTGTCCTACCATTGGAAGTCGATATTCCTTCTTTGAGAGTTCTGGTTGACGTCAAGTTTGATGAGGCAGAATGGGTGAGGAACAGATTGATTCAACTCAGCCAGATGGATGAGAAGAGGTTAGTATCCATTGCATATGATCGTTTATATCAGAGCAGGATGAAGAAAGCTTTAGATAACAAGGTGCATCCTCGGAGCTTTCAGGCAGGCGAGTTAGTGTTGAAGAAGATTCTCCCTCCACAAACAGATCACAGGGGAAAATGGACTCCCAACTATGATGGTCCATATGTCATGCAAAAGGTTTTCTCTAGGGGAGCCTTGCTATTATCAACCATGGATGGTGAAGATTTCACATCCCCTGTGAACGCAGACGCAGTTAAAAAATACTTTGCTTAAAGAGACCCGCTAGGAAAGAAAAAGAATATCCAGGAAAAAATGGGGCATCCCGGCGAACCATAAAAAGAATGGGTTCGGGAAAAAGTTAGGGATAAAAAGAAAAGATGTAAACCCGCAAAGTTGAAAACCTGAAAAGACGGCTTTGGAAAAAATGGGTATCCTGGTGAATCGAAAACCCGAAAGGGCGATTCAGGCAAAAGTTAGGGATTTTGAAAAGCAAATGACTGCGGTCTGCGTATTGATCTTCAGAGTATAGTGGATTGAGGGAGGATCTGAGGGCCGTTCATCTAAATCAATCTCTTCAAAAGACGAATCATCGGAGAAGCATCGAAGTCATGCAAATCATAGATGGATCGACACATGGTGTTTGTCTATGCCACATTGCAGACATTTTGTATATTTATCTGCATTTCTGTAAATTTTTGCGCAGCTCCCTCTTCACAGGGGTTGCATCTGTTGTAAAACCTGCCTATTTACAGGCCATTTGTCAATAAAAACATATACTATTTTGTAAATTGTTGTTCTTTCTTTGGCTTTACTGTTTTGTTTGCGAAAAACGCCCGATGTTTTAATAAAACTTTGCATATATAAACTTGCAGGCTTTGCCAATAACCATTAAAACTTTGATTTATTTGAATAATGTCACAGATGATGACCGAGATAGTTTCCATTGTGCAGGATATCTTGTTGTTTGTTCATGTGCAGGGTCTTTACTCTTCGGGAATGTTTTTCAGAGGTGTATCCCCGATAGGATCACCATCCCCACAAAATGAAGGTGTGTAGTTGAGGCTCATTCATCCCCGGCAGGCGGAATTTGTGCATCTAGTCTCAACAGTTCGAATGCACCTTGTCCCTAGCAAAGGTCTGTTTTCATAGGAAAGGATATGCAAGTTGAATATGCGATTGAGTGTATACTTATTACCAGCAGTTGTCTGTATGCACTTATTCCTCAGCAGTTCAGTTTTGATTTCTTAGACAGAATAAAGTCATCCTCAGAGGCTCGAGATTGATATCCCCCGTGCAGGTCAAGTGTGTGTGCTTATCCCCAGCAGGTTATAGGTGTGCACTTACTCCTAGAGAGTCAAGACTGGATTTCTTTCCACCAGGAAGATGTGGAACTCTTTCTCAAGCAGCGGAGCAAAGTCAGAAATTTGTTTCCCCACAGAGTCCAAATATGTTTGACTTTGTTGGTGCCTCCCTAGCAGTTGGGATGTATTTTGATGTTGATTTCCCACTGATTAATCCTCAGCAGGTTAGATTTGGATCTCTAGTGGAGTGGATTTATCCCCAGATGTTTGCTTTATACCCTAGAAGGTTTCGGTGTTCTAGGAGGCCATTCAGGGCTGCTTTCCCCAGTAGAGCACAGGCTAATCTCAATGGTTGTTTGTGTTTCCCCTATAGGGTCGTTGATTTCCCTAGTAGGTTGTTTTTTATTCCAATGGTTGGTTGTCCATTCCCAGCAGAGTCGTTTGTTCCCTAGAAGAGTGGTATTCTGGAAGGCCATCCAGGGCGTTTCCCTCAGCAAGAGTTGATTCGATTCTTAGCCGAGTGGGTCCACTACCCGATAATCGCTCCGGTGAATTATCCTCATAAATTCTTCTTCATCCTCCTTTGGGACTTCTTTCACTTTCTTTTTTTCAATAACGAGCTCTTTGGGGATAGCTTCCTTATGAACAGTTTCCTTAGGAGTGGTAGTGGTTGCTTTAGGAACAGCGGCAGCTGCCTGAGGAATAGTAAAATTTGCTCTGGGTTGATATATAGAACCACTGCGAGTCATTTTGCTTGCCCTGACAATGTTTGTCACGTCCTCCAACTTTCTTCTGGCTTTCATGTTGTACCAGGATTAGTCGTATTTCCAAGATACAACTTTTAGATTAGGGCCCAATCCCATCCTTGGATCAAACCTTGGTTTTGGCTGGTCTGCGGTTGGCGCAGGGTTGTTGTGAAACACGGGCTTGACAACAGCGGGATAATCAAACTTGAATATTGGCATCTTTTCAGATTTCTTCGGTAAATTGAATATTGGCTCAATCACTGAGACATCCTCTTTTTTCTTCTTTCCACATATTTGCAGCAAACGTCCATCGACCATTGACTGAATATCCCTCTGCACTAGGTTACAACCATGCAGATTACAATGGTAGTCACTACAGCTTTCATGGGAAATTTTAATCAGTCCCGCCTTTATCAATCTTTTAGGCAACTCGACCAATGGAATTTGACTTCAGACACCTTTTTGGAAATTAATCTTATGTCAGAATCTTCCTCTACAGCATGGACACCACCATGGTTTAACAAAGGACAGTTATCCATGTTAGGTAGTGTTGTACCCCAAAATTTGTCCAACCTTTTTCTTTACTTGGCTTATGTTTCATTTCATTCTTTAGCATCTTCATTTGCATAGCATTGTCCTTTTCAGGGGATCAAAAGAGGTGTTCCATTCAAGAGAAAAGTTTCAAAGGTTGCAAGCTCAAGCAAGAGTGTTTATTCAAGTCATCAAGTGCCTACAATCATCAAGAAGTGGTGATATCTCTTTGAAAGAGAAGATGGATGTATGGTGCTTACCTCCTGTCTTAGAGGTCAACTGGGGATCATCAGGGGTTCATAAGATCATGGTTATGGATAAGAGGTGTTTGAGAAGATCATTGAGTGCTCTAGAAGCCATTGTGGAGGTCATCTAAACATTTATTTCACATGCAAGAGGTCACAGACAAAGGTTGTGCACCTAGGGTTTCATCTGGTCAACTCAAGGTCAATTGTGGACTTGAGGGAGTTTGAGATTTGTTTTTAAGTCATTGGAGCTATGGAAAGTTATGTTGAGACATCTAGGATTTCATTTCAAGTTCAAATCAAGAAGAATCAAGAGTTCAAGAAGTTACTAGGGTTTCAGAGGATCTCAGTGTCAAATCCCCTTCTTTAGTGCCCAACTTCAAGGACAATTTACCATATGATACACGTTCAATCTCACTTTCTTGAAAACATGAAATTTTTAGGGCATGTTTGAAGCTTTCTTTTTAGTACTAGAACTCATCCATTGGGTTTGTGGAACTCAAGTTATGATGCCATCAACTTAGAGGTCTCATATGAACATATTTTTTGGTCAACAAAATTCAACTAACTTCCAAGGCACCTTTGACCTAGAATCATGTTTCTCCTCAACCTTAGGTGAACATGAAAGTTTTTTCTCATGATCTTAGCTTTCGAAAAAGTCCTATAAGTCCTTGATATCATTTGTGGAGCTCAAGTTATGGACCTTACAAGGCAAGGGTATTTTGGGAAAGTTTGATTATATGTCATTTGTTACATAAGCCATTTTCATGCACTTGTGTACTTCAAATGAACTTTCAACCAACATGAAAGTTGCTCCTAAGGACCTCTATTACATCATGGAACTCAAGGCTTGTGTGAATTATGGATGGTTGTGAACATTGGGTGGAAATTTCAAGTGAAAAATAAACTTTAAAATGTGATTTCAATTGAATACATTATAGGTCATTTACATGTCCTATTTTGATTCATTTCTCTTCAAGATACATTAATAAGTAAAATGTACAAATTGGTTTGGCACATGGGTGAGCAAAACACGTGAAATTCCAACTTACTTCACAAAGAAGTTTCACTTTGAAACTTACTAATTGGATCACATACAAAGCCCAAGTCCATTCCAATGTGAAATTCAACTCACCAGTTGCAAAACCAAGTGATTACCATGAGTTTATGCAAGGATATTCACGTGTGCATGAGTGGCATCCATTTTGGGCATTTTTTCAAATTCATCCAAATAAGGTTGCATGGGCCTTCCAATTGATCAGATATCCAACATATGTAAGTTCAAAACGAGCTTTGAGGGCTCAGAAGGGAAAATTGAGCTTGGAGAGAGCAAATTCAGTTTTCAAACTCTCAAGGAAATTTCAAAATTGTGTCTCACATTTCTGAGCAAACTCCAATTGAAGAGAAATTCGCCTTCCTTGTGAAATTTGGAGGGGATCTGGAGAATTGGAAGCAAACTTGCAAGCATCTGAAGCACCAACGGAGTGTCTCCGTTCAATAAGCTTCTTCTCCATAATTCTCTCATTTTAGGCCATGAATTAGGTTCATATTGGTTGCATCTGAAGCCCTACCTTGTGCAGGCCATGTTTGATCCATTATTGCTCGTGTTTGCTTAAGTTTTCAGATATGCATCTCAAACTTGTTGGCTTTGATTCTCTAAATATATGCGTGTTTAGGATGAATGGATCTTGGATTTGAGACCTATGAGAGCTCAGCTTTCTAATGGTACCAATTTTGTCAAGTTTGGTTGAGATTGGATGACCTGAGCTCCGGCCACCTCGCCGGAGAAGACGACCGGAGCTAGGGCTCCGGCGTCTAGTTCATAAACCCTCAGATTTGAGGTGGCACCTATTTGACTTGTTGACCGTACGTGTGTTGCGTTTTGATTGGTTTGACCTTGCACGCGTGTACCATTAACGCCACCTAGATTAAATGAAACGTTGTGTTTCATTTAACCTGAAGCTTGGGTTGGATTGGGCTTTCTTTGCTATTGCCACCCCCAGGTTGATAAGCCCAAATGTGCTTAACTGTGTTCCTTTGTTTTCATAATTACTTTTGCACCCCCAGCCATTTTATGTTTTATTTCTTTTTATTTTATTTTTTGTTTTGCTTTTTAATTATTAATAATACTTCCAAATATTAGAAAATTCAATAAAAAATATTTTCAAACACTTTGAAGTCGTAATTAATTTTTCATAATTTTTAATTTTGATTTTCTTTTATTTTTCAATTTAATTTGAATTTTATGATTGGAAGTATTTTTAATATGATTCTTCTTTGTTCATGCTTGTTTTGTGGACCATTTGCAATCACCAGTGAGTGAAGTTTCTTCTCCAATTTATTGATGGATTGAGGTACTTTTGAGGCTGATTTTGGTCCATGTTTGGTTTTTTTTTTGACTTTGTGTTGCTTTTGTTTGACCCCCGATAATAATCCCTCAAGGTGGAGCACCCTAGTTGATCAATTCATTTGGTGATTCCTTGATTGGAATTCGGTTTTGTTGTTTTGGCCTCTGGTTTCCAACTTGTTTAAGAGATTTTTGAATTTTATTTGTGATTTGTTGAGAAATTCTTCTATTTTTGGTGAACCTTGCAAGTCAAGTCACCCTAATTGAAGTTCATATGAACTAGTTGACCTAGTTCCTTTGGGAAATGACTCCTATGGATCCGATTTGCATGCTATGCGTCTTGATTCACATTCTTGACATGTTTAGGATGCTGGTTTTAATTTTATAGGCCACACACTTGGTTGGTTTGTGTTGCAAGTTACTTTTAATTAGGGCTTTCCATTTGCATTTGAATGTTGAAAGTGTTTTAAACTTTGGTTCTTTACCTTGCCCTACTTTGTAACTTGTCTTGGTTCTTTTTTCTCTTTCATTTGTGAACCTTCTTCTCTTGTTCTCACTTCTGTCCCTTAGACTTTTGAACTCATTCAAGGTGATTTGGTACTCTTTGTTTGTACTTTGAGTTGTCTTTGAATGTGAGGCCACTTTGAGAACTTGTTTGTGCTTTATTTTTGCATGATCAATTTGATGCTTTTGGTTGAGATTCTTCTTATGTTGCTTGTTACCCAAGCCTATTCTCACATCCTCATCTTGATCATGCCTTCCTCTCTTTCTTATTTGTTTACCTTTTGAGGCTTAGTGATTGATACTTGAATGGTTGTAGGAGTTGTAACTTCTCCCATTTCATCTCACTTTTGCTTGGGCTTATTTAAGTTCTTTTGCTTGCATTCCTCTTTTGTTTTGCATCTCCTTGCTTGCTTTCAAGAGGTTGAGATGTGGTTGTGGTTGTTTCTGCCCCACACTTTTTTTCCTCCCTCTTTTCTTTGTGTTGCATTTCATGTTTGCATCCCTTTCTTCCTTTTCATTTGTGATTGATTTATCTTATGTTTACTTGGTTTCTTTGCCATGATCCCTTAGGATTCCTAGTCCCTCAGGAGTAGGAGAGACATTAAGTGTTCAATCCAAGCATGATAACATTAAAATAGTCTTTTCCCTTTTCAATCTCAATCATAGGAGCACATTGCATGATAACATTAGGGTTGAGTTAGTTTCCCCTTAGTTGTGTCTTCTCTCTTCTCATCTCAAAACTTCTTCAAAATATGTAATAAAGGATAATGATTGTTGTATGCTACGAGTCTTAAGAATTTGGGAAATGATTATTGGAGGGCCTCCTCTAAATTGTCTAGAGTGTTTAGCATATGCCCTTTGAGCGATATGCGACGCATTCGCTCCTAAGTCATAGTCTTTAGTGCAACATGAATTACAAACAAAATTCAATTCACTTCTTCTTCATAAAAGACTAAAAACAAACATCAAACTTTTTATCCTTCGGGATTAATTGAAAACCATTTTCATAAAGAGAGTGTTGTTAACTCTTGGTTCTACCGCAAAAAGGTCACACCTAAGTCCCCAATGGTCGAGAAGCAATATACCTAACTGCTAGAACTAAGGTTTAACCCTACTCGGGTAAAACACTTGAACCAACTTGTGGTCGTGTCAGCCCGAACTATGTTTGATCTGATTTCTCATACTAGATGAGGATACGTAGGCACAAGACAACAATGTCTTGGTGAGCAACCTTCCCTACCTTCACCTGTAGTTTTCTGAACTAAGTTGACTCTGACTTTCCTATTGCATCAGGGAGTACGTAAGCATAGGGCGGCGATGTTCTATCGAGTCTCTTTCCTTTTCTTTTGTCATTGTGGCATGTAGCTTAGATAGATTAACACCCTTTTAGATAGATAACAAGCGTGGATCCCGTCGAGTACGACGGACGTTAGGGGTGCTCATACCTTCCCTTTGCGTAAGCGACTCCCGAACCCAAGATTTGGTTGCGATGACCTGTCTTTTCCCTTTTTCGTAGGTTTTCTCTGATCATTTCCTTTCCCTCTCTTTGGGATAAATAAAGAATGGTGGCGAATCTTATGTCCGTGTCGGCCCCTCTTCGCAGCGATGCGATAGGTAGGTTGTCCTCAAAGGAGAGGATCTTCTTTTGGATCAATTCTCGCACAATGTGTTGAGTGCTATGCAACCTTCGAGGTCGTGCCCCGCAATATTTTCTTGGAATGCACATCGTGCATTCAGGTTGTAGTAATACGGTAACAGAGTTGGAGGGGGACCCAACTTCCTGGTTTGAATTAGGCCTTGCTACACCATTAGAGGGTACAAAGCAGTATAACTCATGGGGATAGGATGAATCCATGGCCTTCTGTTCTGGAAAGCAGGCGTCGGAGCCGATTCTCTTTTTTGTTGTCGTGCTTGCTGATTGTGATTCTGTTGATAGGCGTTGGGCGTCTATTGCTGGAAGTTTTGTGGGTTTGGCCGAGGTTGAAATACCGGTATGACTACAGCCACATATTATTGTCGCTGATAATTTTGCTGAGGTTGTAGATGAGTTAATCGTTGATTTTGTGGGCGGCTTCTTCTGTTTTAAAGCCTCTCGTCGTACATTATAACATTAGTCTCTCCTTCCTTCTTCTTATGGAAGTTTCCCAATGGCTTTTTTCATTATGCTAGTGACAGCCGAACTCGCCACTTTTCCATTTTTCAAACCAGCTTCTACCTTTACACCGACAACTACAATATTAGAAAAGTTGGTCGTGATACTGCTAATCATTATTTCATAGAATTCGGGTATGACAGTACCCCCGAACTAATCAGCCAACTCTTTTTTTGTTAATGGAGGTCCCACCTGGGCGGCGGTCTCGCGCCATCTTTGCGCATATTATTTAAAGGATTCTGAGCTCTTCTAAGTCATGCTAAGCAACTGACGTCGATTTGGCACTAAATCCATGTTGTATTTATACTGTTGAATGAATGCATCAGACAAATCTTGGAAGCAGTGGATTTTAGACTGATCGTGGCTTAAGTAACATTTAGCAGAGGCCCCTTTAAGGCTGTCTTAAAAGAAGTGCATCAGCAATTTTTCATTCTTGATATGCGAGGCCATTCGTCGGCAGTACATGATCAGGTGAACTTTTAGGCAGGTTGCCCCTTTGTACTTTTCAAACGTAGGAATTACGAACTTGGGAGGAAATACCAAGCCCGAAACTAAACACATGTCCTTGGCATCAGACCCAAAGACATTGTTTCCTTCTATGGCTCTCATTATTCTGGCCATTGTGTCCATTTCAACATGTAGTTTCTCATGCTTCTCATTTTCAGCCTCGAACCCGTCGGGTACGTCGAATATCAGTTGATGATTGTTGAAGACTGGTTGGACTTGTGCCTGAGCACCAACCTGAGTGTAAATTAGATTCTGGAAATCCTTCATTAATGGAACACTCTGTGGATTAGAATATGGATGATGATTGAATGGTTGAGCATCATTGTACAGAGGCATGAAATCCCTACAATGTCGAAAGGATGTTCTACTAGTGAAGCTACTAGTAGAGGAGGACTTGTTGTCGTTGTGTTGATTTCAGACACTATTGTAGGTTGTGTGTCCATCTTTACCTTGATTACCTGAAAGACTTCCATGATTTGGATGACGTCACCGCGTAGCCCTTCGATATCGTTATTAATCTGATCGATTCTCAGGTCCAGATCTTCCATTTTCTTCTGAGTGATGGCTCTCGTGTTGTACCGATGGGTATTCAGCCTGATACTCTCTCTAACAGCAACAAAACACAGGATGAGCCGGAGGACCAATGAAATGCAAGATGAAATGCAGGATGCAATGCAAATACATACCGCACATTCAAGGAAAACCAAACAGTTTATTTACGAACAAAATTAATGGATCAACACGTAACTACGTGATGAAAACTTAACAAAATTTTCATTAATAAAAAGAGTTTTACATTGTAAAGTTTTCATTAACAAATGAAAATTTTACAAACATTTTACAAAATGAAAGACCACATATTCCCATAAGCATGGGGTTCAACAAAAGGAAATTAATAACTAAGGATCTTCTAACAAGATGACCCTTCCCCCTCCTGCAGTCTTGTCTTCCTCTGGCTCTGACGAAGTAACTCCCAAAGTTTTGCATTCTCACATTCGGTTTTTACTAAACCAAAATTCAATTCTCCTCTAGACAAGAGGTTCTCTGGCTCCAGAGTAATGTCGTAGTAGTGAGTATAGAACATCTTCAATGCTATCAATTTTGACCATAACATATATTCCTTCGAAACGAGACAACTTTGATTTTCTACAACGGTCATTCCTTGCAGGTTAGGGTGACGACAGGCAAAGATAATTCATGCTTCAAAATCCAGGTCATCATCCTTTTCACAGAAGCAAGTCTCTAGTTGGGCTGGCTCCAGTTCTTTCTAAGTGGGCTATCCTAGTTGACAGCGAGCTAAGATGGGATTGTAATTGATATATCCTCTGGTGCCGATTAGAGGTATATTTGTGAACTCGCCACAGCTACATATCATGGCTACTCCTCCATGAGCCAGGTCATACCAGCTGATGTCATAATGAGAGAGTGAGACCAGTTTTACAACCCACGCATCAATGTCTTCCAGGTTCCATGGAGGGAAAGTCCTAGGCAAGTGTGAAATAAACCACTTGCTTAGGAGCGTCGTGCAACAGGAGAATCTCTCGAGATTGTGTACCTTCCACCGATGGATGGTGTAATATGTATCACCCAAGAGAGTGGGCACTATATTTCTGATGAGAAATAGCTTAATGGCCTCCAGACTGATGAAATCAGGTTTGCTGGGAAATAGGGATAAGCCGTAAATCAAGAAAGCTAGTATAGCTTCAAAGATTCCTAAATCTCCATGGTCATAATAGAACTCAGCCTTCTCCATGAATGGTCTTGCCTCCATTCCGGTAAATTCACCCCTATTATCCAACTGGGTTGGAAGGTCAGTGGGTTCTAGATGAAGAGCTTCAGCAACATCTCTTCTGTTTGGTTTTTCCTCCCTCCAATAGTTAGGTGTGAAAGTTATAGGAATTTTCAGACGCTCGGAGTATTCTTCCAAGGTTGGTAGCAACTGAAAGTATGCGAATGTGAAGCAATGGTACAGCGGGTTGTAGAACTTCACGAGGGCTTGCAACATTTCCTCGTTTACTTGTGTATCTAGCAAAGATAATAAGTCCCCATACTTGGCTATAAAAGTAGCAGGATTCCTTACTAGGCTCCTTAAGGTCCTCGGGTTGTCTAACCTCAAGCTTAGGAATGTAATCATGTTTCTTTGATCCATCACTATGTATGCAAAAATAGCAAGAATTTTGAATTCCTTAAATGTCATCTCAGCACGAAGAGTATGGTACTTGCCTTCCCAAGTGTCCCTTTCAAGATTTATTTTTTCAAGAACTTCTTGGTACTCTTCCATATTTTCAATGGGAATGGAAGGAGATGACATGATGATAATCTACGTGTTTTTCTCAGGAAGGTAAGGCATCTTGAGATCACTAGCTCTAGATTGGACCCACTGAGTAAATGGGCTGAAGGTGTCGCAACTGCGAAAACACCCAGCAGAAAAACAGAAGAGTCGCCACCAAACGTTATTTATCCCAAAGAGAGGGAAAGGAAACGATCAAAGAAAACCTGAAGAACGGGAAAAGACAAGGTCATCGCAACCAAATCTTGGGCTCGGGATTCGGTTACGCAAGGGGAAGGTATTAGCACCCCTCATGTCTGTTGTACTCAATGGGATCCACGCTTGTTGTCTAATCAAAGGGTTTGTTTATCTACAAGCTACTGCTAAATGGAAAAGAGAACAAGAGAAAAAGAAAGAGAATCGATAGGACATCGCCGCCTTATGCCTATGTATTCCCTCGTGCAATAGGAAAGTCAGAGTCAACATAGTTCGGGAAACTAAGGGTGAAGGGAGGAAGGTTTCTCGCCAAGACATTGTCGTCTTGTGCCTACGTATCCTCATCTGGTATGAGAAATCGGAGCAAACGTACTTCAGGTAACTAAAACCATAGGTTGTTTAAGTGTTCTTTATGAGTGACATTAAACTCCAATTCCAGCAGTTAGGGTCGATGTCTGTTTGTAGAAGAACGGAAAAGTAACATACTCTTTTCTGAAAATGAGTTTGAAGAACAAATCCCGAAGGATAAAAGGTTTGAGTTTTGTTTGTGACTTTTAGTGAAGTGAATTACTTTGCTTTGTGATTCACGTTGCACTAAAGACTATTGTCACTACTGCGAAAAAAGGGTGCCAGCAAAGACAGAAGAGTCGCCACCTATCGTTATTTATCCAAAAGGAGGGAAAGGAAACGATCAAGAAAAAAACTTAGCGAAAAGGAAAAGACAAGGTCATCGCAACCAAGTCTGGGTTCGGGAGTCGGTTACGCAAGGGGAAGGTATTAGCACCCCCCACGTCCATTCTACTCAACGGGATCCACGCTTGTTTGTTTATCTGACGGGTTGTTTATCTATCTACCTATCAAGGCTGGCTCAAAAGAAAATAAAATTGACTCGGCAAAGCATCGTGCTCCGTGCCTACGTATTCCCTCGTGCAATGAGAAAGTCAGAGTCAACGTAGTTCGGCTAACTACAGGTGATGGGGGAAGGTTGCTCGCCAAGACATCGCGTCTTGTGCCTACGTACTTTCATCTGTGTCGCTACTGCGAAAATCAGCGTCGGCTGAACAGAAGAGTCGCCACCGTGCGTTATTTATCCCAAAGGAGGGAAAGGAAACGCTCAAAGTAAACCTAACGCAAAGACGGGAAAGGAATGGTCATCGCAACCAAATCCTGGATTCGGGAGTCGGTTACGCAAGGGGAAGGTATTAGCACCCCTCACGTCTGTCGTACTCGACGGGATCCACGCTTGTTTTCTAGTATGGATTGTTATTCTATCTACTCTAAAGGTCAAGGGTTAAAAGAAAATGAAATGACTCGGCAAAGTATCGCACTTTATGCCTACGTATTCCCGTCTGAAACGAGATATCAGAGTCGACGTAGTTCGCCTACCTACGGGAAAGGAGGGGAGGTTGCTCGCTAGGATATCGCATCCTATGCCTACGTACTTTCATACAGCACGAAAGATCAGACCAAACGTAGTTCGGGCTACGAAAGACACAAGCTTGTCTGACTGTTTTTTTTATCTCCTTATGAAAGGGTTTTTCCTGATTAAGAGTCCAAGCGGACAAAAATGATACTTTGATGTTTGTTTTTAGTCTTTTACGCAAGAACTGTCTTTTATGATGTTTGCAATCTCTGACGCACTAGAGACTATGATTTGAGGGTGACTACATCGATGTCACCCTAAGGGTAACACACTAAGTAATCAGGTTACAGAAGAGTGACCCTTCAGCAACCTTTCTCAAATAGCTTAAGGCTCGTAGCGTACGACATCGATTATCTTATTACTGTGTTTTGAATTGTTCTGAGATAGAAGAGAAAGAAGTCTAAAAAATCCTAGGGTTTGAAAGGGAATCAAAACTACCCTAATGTTATCATGCATGGATTACAACCTAATGTCTGTCATAATTCCCTCCTGCACAGAGGAAATCAGAGATCCTAGGGGATAAACGGAAAAGAAACAACAAAAATACAATAAACAGTAAGTATGCATGAGATGCAGCAAAACAAGCAAGGCAAGGGAGTCCCACTCAACCTCGAACCTAAGAAAGCAACAGGAAAAGTGAATCAAATTCACTTCAAGCCTAAAGGGCAAGCAGCACAAGCCAACAGACAATACAAAGAAAAACAAAAGATACAGAGGAGGCAGCCCAAGCAGCAGCAACAAACTCCTACAACAAACAGCAACAACACGCTCTGAACAGCAAAGTTGAAATGACAGCAAAGGTCTTATCTTTGAGCTAGATTCCATCTTCAAGCTTCTTCAATCTTCATCTCCAAGCTTTAGCAAGCACACTCCAAGAAGAGATTTGTCATCAAGATCAAGTTGCAATGTTGGCATACTTGCTGAAAACCAAAGGAATTCAACAAGAACCAACATCGAAGTGGAAGTGTATCCTCAAAAGTTCTACTCTCTAGGGTATGCCTCACTTCCCTCCTAAGGAGAGATGGAACTTCCCTAAGAGGACTTTGCATCATAGGATAGAATAGAAGCAAACAATGCATTCTATGTTTGATGGAAGAAATGAACTAATTCTACAAAAGCTCTCCCTAAAAGCCTAATTCTACCAACTCCTAAAACAAACTTAAAAGAGAAACAAAGCCCCACTCCAAGCCCCACTCTTCTAGCCAAAGCATCTTCATCATGTCCAGAAGCTCCTCTAAAAAGGAACCCAAAGTCTTCAAGCTCCAAGTCCACCAAACGCTCCAAACAAGGCAAAGCACTCAAGAGAGAACACCGAAAGCAACAATCATTTGCAAAACCCGAAAAAAAATAGCAAACTAAATTGTAAAATTCTAATAAAATTCCTATGTGAACATGCATGTTTGAACATTATAAAATTCCAGAATCAGGACCTAAATCAATTTCTAGGTCATCTAAACAATTACTAAATGAAATTAGGTCATGGGAAACCATTATTTGGGAAGGCTCTAAACTACACACCTAAAACAGAATCTAATCAATTTTAAAAATTCTAAGAAAATTCCAGGGGAACCCTATGTATGTCATCTAAATCATATCGAAAGAATCAGCTCAAAAGCATAAAGCATCAAAGAGAACAAAATTAAACAAACAGCAATATCAATTATGCATAACAATGGATATTAGCACAAAAGAAAATTTGTAACTAATTCAAATAAAATTCTAAAAATGCAAACTCAACTCCTACAGTCTCTTAAGACAATCAAGATCTACAGAAAAAAAATTCATAATTTTTTGATCATTTTTACTATTTTTAACACAATTAATCCAAACAGCTATTAAAACAGAAAAAAAAACGAAAATGAATTAAACTAAGTTAATGTGCATTGGGCAAGGGGTGCGAACAACAGAATTCCAAAGCAATGTCCGTGTGGGCCTCGCGAGTGGGGGTGAGAACAGTACCCGCACGGTACTGTAGCTGTTCCGGCGGTGACATTTTTTCGGTAACTTCCGAGCAACATAACTCCATCGATTCTTAACCGTTTCGCACGAATTTTTAGTCAAACTTGAAGGAAAAAATCAAGGATTCCAAATATGCTCTTAGATTCCATCAAAACTCCATGATCAAAGAGATATATCATCATCAAGAAAACATACTCATCCAAAAAAGTCTCTAATCCTTAATTTCTTGATCCTAATTTCATCTATACATTTTCCAGATCCTAACCACATGAATAATCTAATCTAATTCGTCATAAAACCATAGAAAAAGTGAATTTCACATACCGGCTTCGGAGCGTCGAAATGGAGTATTTGGAGCTCGTTTTTTTCTTGCCAAAAAGTGCAGAAAACCTTTGTTGAAGTTTGTTGGAGAAGATTAAATTCTTGATAACTTTTTCTCTTCCAAACTCCAATGTCAATCTATGGTTTTTGCACAAATGAATCACCAACCCTTGCTTTGAACCTCTTCACAAGTATATATAGAATGTATTTGAAGACCCTAGAAAGTTCTAGATTGATCCTATAGAATGTATTTGAAGACCCTAGAAAGTTCTAGATTGATCCAATGAGAAAATCAACTTCTCATGTCATGAAAATCTCTTCTTATGCTATGCATATACCATCTCATGTTTTGGCTTTCAATTCACTTGGTTATGAGTTTAAATTCTCTCCAAATGAGATATTGGAGGTGTATGGATGGAAAAGAGCCTTGCATTTGCTTGGAAGTGTGGTTTTGCATATGTGCCTTATGATGCAAGTAGCCCATTTACAAAGCAAGTCCTTGAAATAACCCTCAATTCAAAATTGTGGCAGTGCCATTGTCTTTAAAATGCATTTTACAATCAAATTGGTATGTCATATGGCTTGTTTGTGACCTCTAACCCAAAATTTGATTTTTTCCACCAAACTTTATTTGACTTATTCCCTTTTTTTTAGGCCATTTTAAGTGACTTTTTGAAATAAGCCGATAAATCAACCATGATGACTTATTTGACTTAAAAACATCATTTTAAGCACATTCCATGTTGAACAATTTTTCATTTGAGAAGTGGAACATGGAGATTTTGACCTATGCTCAAAAATGACCTGTAATTCAACTTTCCCAAAATACCCCTGGATTGCCAAGACCATAACTTGAGTTCTACAAATCCTCTTGGAGACTTCTAGTACTAAAATTAAAGCTAAGATAAAGATATACAACTCTTATGTTAGCCAAGAATCCATTTGAAAACTCCTTGATAGGAAAAAGTTGATTGGAAGTCATGTGACTTTCACATATAAATTCCAGTGTCCTCTGATGACCCATAACTTGCAAGAACCATAACATGAGTTCTACAAATCTCCTTGAAGACTTCTAGTACTCAAATTAAAGCTATTGAGATATTCTACAAGTTTCATGTTGACCAAGAATTCATTTGAAACTTGCATTTTGACTTATCTGGCTTGGAAGTTAGGCCTGAATTAGGATTTTTTACACTGAAACCCTAATCTAGTAACTCCTATTCTTCTTGATTCCTTTTGTTTTCTCCTTGGCACAACACCAAACATGCATCCACATACCAATTCATGAATTCCACATACTCCAAGTAGCCTTGATGCTCTTCAATCAACCATTTGACCTAGGGTTGACCTAGATGAAACCCTAGTTGACTGCATTCAACTGTAGCTCTGGTACTTGTATTAATGATTTGTCTCATCTTCAAAATGACCCTCTAGGTCTTCTATGATCTTTGTACACCTTCCATGGCTCACACACTCATTGATGATCTTCAACATATCCCCCAGATTGGGAGAGAAATCCATTGGTTGACCTTCAAACTTCTCAAAGCTTCAACTCATTTCTTGATTACTTGGATGGTCTTGAACCTGAATAAAACCCCTTGA
Organism: Lathyrus sativus; assembly: GCA_963859935.3. Taxonomy (NCBI): domain Eukaryota; kingdom Viridiplantae; phylum Streptophyta; class Magnoliopsida; order Fabales; family Fabaceae; genus Lathyrus; species Lathyrus sativus. The sequence goes on from OZ012738.1 coordinate 248,714,524, forward strand.
TGGGCCTCATTCTGATAAGAATGGCACTTGGTCCCCTGTTAGATGACTTGTTATGATATGCTATGCAAATGATTAGACTATGTACATGACTTATTATGCAAATGACAATGCAATTGAAACATAAACCAAGTGAAATAGGTTGAGCAAATTTTAGGGTGCAACAGCTGCCCCTATTCAAACGGCTTGGACCCGAATGGGTGAAGAGAGAACGACCTTCAAACATTCGAGGTACGAGACGGTTGAATACCAAGAACCCGGAAATTTGCCAACCGTAGAGATAAACTGCACCACTGCTTGGGGAACAACACTCGTCGATTGAACCTGATTGTTACGGTAACCACTGATCAACTACCTGATACAGATCTGATTAACTGCCTGCGCAGCACCAAACTTGTCAATATAGGAATAACTTGGACGACTTCACTGGGGAAGTACTTCTGTCAACAAACATAACTATGCCAACAATACAGGAAAAGAGCTCCGCCATCACTACGGGAACTACCACCGCCACCACTGCGGGAAATACTCTGGGAAAATAACACCGTCATCACTGCGGGTAATACCACCGCCACCACTGCGGGAAATACTCTGCCATCACTACAGGGAAATAACACCGCCATCGTTACGAGTAAACAACACCGCCATTGCTACGGGTAATACTCTGCCATCACTACAGGGAAATAACACCGCCATCGTTACGGGTAATACTCTGTCATCACTACAGGAGAAGAACACCGCCATCGCTACGGGTAATACTCTGTCATCACTATAGGGAAATAACACCGCCATCGTTACGGGTAAACAACACCACCATTGCTACGGGTAATACTCTGCCATCACTACAGGAAAATAACACCGCCATCACTACGGGTAATAACTCTCTGTCACCACTACAGGAAAATAACACCGCCATCGCTACGGGTAATAACTCTCTGTCACCAATACAGGAAAATAAGACCGCCATCGCTACGGGTAATAACTCTCTGTCACCACTACAGGAAAATAACACCGCCATCGCTACGGGTAATAACTCTCTGTCACCACTACAGGAAAATAACACCGCCATCGCTACGGGTAATAACTCTCTGTCACCACTACAGGAAAATAACACCACCATCGCTACGGGTAATATCTCTCTGTCACCACTACAAGGACATAACACCGTCATCGCTATGGGTAAATACTCTTGAATACAGCTCCTCTGCCTATCTTTGCAGTAGCTAACTCCATCAGTCAAATGGGTAACACATAATGGTCCAATCTTTCAATCTTTAATGCTGACATGGCAATAAATCTGAAAAGGACTCTACTGGGGATTTTCTGAACTCAAACTGCCAGACAGCTACTTCGACATAGGCGGTGTTGCACCCCAAAATTTGACCAACATTTATTTACCCATCGAGTGTTTGAAAGTTGATACCTTCATCAGAAAGTTCAAGAGATCCCCAGAGGAATTGGGTGAAACCAAGGTTGTGTGTCTCATAACTTGAGAGTTGTGGGTGCTCCTCAGATGATTCTGAGACTTTGAGAATGAACTTGAAGCTTTGAGAAAGTTTATGAGATGTCTTGATAGCCATTATGAAGCCAGAGAGGTCATTGTGCAAGAATTCAGAAGATTCAACCATGAAGGGAAGAATTAGGGTTTTGACTGGGCCAATCCTAGATCAGCTGATGTTTTGGAGAGGGTTGAGACCTAATCCAAGGGCCATGAGATCATGGAGTGATGTATGGAGATGTTATAAATATGATTCCTAGACCAACTCATCATGATTGAGGAGTTTGAGAAGTTTTGAGTTAGGGTTTCCAAGGATTGTCAATGAAAAAACCCTAATTTGATCCCTATCTTCCAGGAAGTTTTAGCTCAATATGTGATTGATATCTCATCTTCCCCACAAAATGAATGTTGTAGATCTTGTTCTTAGATTTAATTTGAGTGGTAGAAGTCCTTGATAGGATGTGCAGAGCTCAAGTTATGGTTTTGACAAATTACAGGTCATCTGAGGTATGTGAATCTGGGTCCTTGAAAGTCACCCAAATTGCAGACAACGTTTGCCCTAGTAGGATGATTCCTATGATTTCTTGGTCAACATGAATGTTGAAGAGCATCTTCTTAGCTTTCTATAGAGTACTATAAGTCCTTGATAGGATTTGTAGAACTCAACTTATGGTTTGTACAAGACAGGGGTATTTTGGTCATTTGGTGATTATAGGTCATTTTAAGCAAAGGCCATATCTCCTATTTCCAAGCCTCAAATGAAAAAACTCAAAACATCAAAGTTGTTAAAAATGGGATTTTAAGCCTAGAAAAGTGGTCATGAGTTATTGAAAAAGCTTGTAGCAAGGATTTTCATGATTGGGTAAAAATGACCTAAAAATGACTTATAAAGTAAATGAATCCAAGTTGGAAATTGGTTTGGGAGATCCACAAATCCAAAATAGGTCATCGAATATGTCATTTTGACTCCAAACATTATTTTAAAAACAATGGTTCAAGTAGAATTTTGATTTGAGGTCTTAAAATGGAGGTTGCTTTGTAATTTTCATTCTTGCATCATAAGGCAACTTGAGAAACTTCACATAAAGCAAAGGCAATGCTTCTTTTTAATCATATCCCTTCTCAATATCTCTTGTAAGGAGATTTTGGCACCAAATGACAAGGCTTAAGGCATGATATGAGATGATACCACATGTCATTAAAAGAGAAATTCCATGACTTTCCATGAGATTCTAGCTCTTTCTAAAAGCTTCTAGGATCTTCCATTGATGGATATATATTAAGAGGATCACAATGTGATCAAGGGTTGGTCAGTTGGTGATTCATAGTGCTGGCATACCATAGTTTGATTACATCACTCCAAATTGCATTTTCTTTCCAAACTCCATTAAAACTTCATCATTCATCACAATTCTTGTTACCACCATCTTCTACCATCATCATAGAGCAATTGGCAAGCAAGAGTGATTGAAATCAGTGGCTATTTCGTGTGATCCAAGTCTTCACTCCAAGTTGCATGAAGAAGTGGATAAGGTGATTCAAGAAGTTTTAGCAAGAACTGGTGCAAACAGAAGAACTAGCATCCATTGAAGATCACTTGAAGCAAGCATCAAGGCTTGGATTGAAGAGAAAACACCATAGCCATCATCACTTGCAAGGTATGCAACTCCATTCGAATCCCCTTAATTATTCAGTTTTAGATCATGTTGTTAGGATACATGTGATTAGAGACTCTTAGGGATGAATCATGATTAGTTTGAAGGCATTACATGAAGGTTGGTTCCATGGTAGTTTCTGTTTATTGATCAACAACTCACATGTTAGGGCACTATAATACTAGTTATCATGTTTAGAATGTTCCCCATAACATGTAGAGTATCCCAGGTTAGTTTCAACAAGGATGGTGATCATGCAAACCAGGTGTAAACAAGTGTGCCCAGAACTTTCCTTCATCGTGTCTCTTTATAGGTTGAGTTATCATAGCCATAGTCTTATAGAGGGTAATGAGAGGAGTAATTTTGGTATTTACATCGGGGCAATTAGTTGCGAGATGAGAGAGCTAGAGGGAGTGGAAGATTCACGTGTGGAAACTGGTTTGGGGAGGAAACCCTAGCTGGAGGTTGAAGATAACCTCCCAGCCGTCCGATCACCCTAAGACCTTTGACTCCCAAACTCATCCAACAGGCCAGATTAAATTTCAGAAAACGGAGGGAAGCCTCAACATCAAAACGCGGCGTTTAATTTATTGGAAATCCTGGGCTTAATGAATTGTGATACTCGCACCCCTCGCGCGACCCAAATCTTGTTTTAAACTAAAAACCTTTACTAATTGCACCGCAGATTTATCTTTTTTCTTTCAGTTTTTTTCAATTATTTTTCTGAGCACATGGGCCTAGCGAAGTTGATATTCGCACCACCCCTTTTAGGCCCATTCAGAATAATAACTGAGCGTAGTTTCTTTTCTCACCCCCACCCCCTTTAATTCATTTCTTTTAATTTTCATTTCTTTTTATATTTCTTGCATTTTATAAAATCCATATAAAATTCAAAAATTAATATTTTTTAATGCTTGTTTTTTCTACATGTTCATAAATTTGTCTAGAAAAATACCAATAAATAAAATTGCATTTTATTTCCTTTTAATATTTTTAGTATATTTTCCATGTAAATAGCTTTTTAATTGATTTTAGTTGATACTTGATTTTGTAGAATTTGTTTTAGGACCTTCCCTTAGGATTTTTGAGCCATTCTTTTTGGCATAGTTAGATATTGAATCATAGTTCCTATAGGATTTAATTCATGATGTTTAGATTAAAATTTGATTAGTTTGTTTAGGCTAGCATTAGCATAACAAAATTAGGGTTTTATTCCACATAAGTAGACTTAATAATTTTGTTTTGGGTTTATAGGCCAAATTAGTGTATGGGGAATATATGGGTTAAGGGTAAGTGTGTATAGAATCCCCTAGGATTTTACTAGAATATTATATAGTATTATAGTATTTTTAATTGATTTTTGAATGTATGGTTAGTATGTGTGTTGCTTAAAGGCATAGTTTGTATTGTTTTGTTTTCTTTTCTTCTCCTTTGAGTGTGTGAGCTTTGAAGATTGAGTTGAAGACCTTGTGGATCATCATTGAAGACTTTGAAGACCTTGAAGAGGAGTTTAGTTAGCTTTTGTTTGTTCTGTTTATAGGATCATATGTGCATAGGTAGAGCTTTAGATAGAACAATTCCATTCAATAAACAAGGAGTGTCGTGTTCACCTCCTTCCTTCTCTATGATATAAAGTCCCTTAAGGGTATTCACCTCTCTCCTTTGGAGGGATTAGTGACCTTGCCCTGTGAGGTAGAACTTTGAGAGAGCCTCTCCCTTTGATGTTAAGTCCTTAATGGCATCCTTTGGAAGTCAGTGAGCACTCTAACATCCTCACCTCATCTTGTTGACTGAATCTTGTTTGATGGAGCATTTGGGTTGTTAAAGAAAGCAATGAAGAGTATTGAAGATTTGCAGAAGAGGACGATAGAAGACTTGATTGAAGATCTAAAAGCCATTGAAGATAGAAGCTGAAGCTTTGAAGAGGATGAATCCTTGAAGCCTGTTGAAGTCTGAAGACTTTGTGAAGATCAAGTTGACACTTGGGTTAGAAGCTGAAGCTTTGAAGAGGATGAATCCTTGAAGACTGCCATTCCAGCTGAAGCTTGGAGAGTGTGAAGACCAAGTTGATACCTGAATATCCCTGAAGATAGTGAAGCCTGAAGGTGGAGCTGATCAAAGAAGCTGAAGCTTAAGGGAGAAGATGAGTTGATACTCATGTTGTAAGGTTGATACCTGGAAAGCAAGTGATCTCTGAAGTCTGAAGACTAAGTTGCTGCTGGAGGAGCTGAAGCTTTCTTCTGTTTTCTTTTCTGTATTGTTTGTTTTGTCTGATTTGTCTGTTGCATTAGATTAAGTTCATCTAGAATAAGTTCAGTCTAGGAGCATGATTGCATTAGAGGTTGAGTTGCTCCCTCTGCTTGTATTGTTATTGCTTGGCTTTGCTTGCGGGTATTCGGTAGAGCCCAGCTCCCTTGCCCATGTGTTTATTTTGCTTGATGGCATTTTCATCTCCCTTATCTGTATGATTGCAGTTTACTGTTTATTGCTTGATAGCATGTTGTTTATTTCAGTATGATTATTGTTATTTCATGACTGGCTTGAGGTTGAGATGAGCTTGTGGAGGCAGAAGCCCCACACACATTTCCTCCCTCACTTGCATTGCATGCATTTTACTGTTAAGCTGATGCTTTGTCTGTTTTGGTGTATCATTGACATGATCCCTTAGGACTCTCATTTTCTTTGATAAGGATTTGATGATAGACTTTTAGGTTGAAACCTATGCATGACAACATCTAGGAGTTCCCTGTTCAAACCTCAACCATAGGATGGATCCATGGCATGACAACAGTAGGACTTGATAGTCTCCCTCCTAGTTGGGCCTGTTCTCTTCTCATCTCGAAGCAGATTAAGATACAGTAATCATGAATGATTTCTTTCGTACGTTACGAGCCTTAAGCTATCTGGGGAAGGACGCATTCACTCTCAGGTCATAGTCTCTAGTGCGGTTGAGATCGCAAACACAATAAAAAACATTTCTTTCAGGAGATAACCCGTAGTTTCCCGAACTACGTGAGCTCTGATCTTCCATACAGTGTGGAAGTACGTAGGCATAGGATGCGATATCCTAGCGAGCAACCTTTCCCCCGTAACCCTTCGTAGGCCAAACTACGTTGACTCTGATTTCTCATTCTCTGATGAGAATACGTAGGCATAAAGTGCGACGCTTTGCCGAGTCATTTTTCTTTTCTTTTTCAGCCAGCCTTGATAGGTAGATAGAATAAAACCAACCCGTCCAAGTAAACAAACAAGCGAGGATCCCATCGAGTACGACGGACGTGAGGGGTGCTAATACCTTCCCCTTGCGTAACCGACTCCCGAACCCAGACAATGGTTGCGATGACCTTGTCTTACCCTTTTTCGTCAGGTTTTTCCGATCGTTTCCTTTCCCGCTCTGAGGGATAAATAACGAAAGGTGGCGACTCTTCTGTCACCACTACAGGGACATAACACCGTCATCGCTATGGGTAAATACTCTTGAATACAACTCCTCTGCCTATCTTTGCAGTAGCTAACTCCATCAGTCAAATGGGTAACACATAATGGTCCAATCTTTCAATCTTTAATGCTGACATGGCAATAAATCTGAAAAGGACTCTACTGGGGATTTTCTGAACTCAAACTGCCAGACACCTACTTCGACATAGGCGGCAGCTTCTACAACTTGATTCGCGAAACCTTTTGATAACGTCATAACAACAATCTTGAAGAAATACTCCGCTGGAGGGGTAAGAGAAACTTAACCAAGCAACTCTGTGGGGAATAATGACAAGGCAAACATTATCGCCACATGTCTCATGCTGAGACATTTAATATTTGGTAATTGATCTGAGCAAGAGCTCTCTCCACCTGCAAGGGAAACAACACTTGGATACCAAAGGTTAACCAACCTGGCCTATGTTTCAAAATGCGCATGTTTGACAATGGCGTAATGCTCCGTACAGCACAGATATGCTACGCGTTTTTGGGTAGATGCAAATATGACACTATATGCAAATGCAAATGCAGGCTCAAGCTGCTGGGGAAATTTTGACAAGCTTGCTTCAACACAGCTGTTGAAAGCAAATACCACCATATTGGGGATGAACGGGTATCATAAAGTCCTCCGGCCAAAATAAATGTCGGGCATACAACCAACTCTGCCGAGGAGATTAAACTTTGATTTCCACTAGGAGGAAAGAACACCTGCTGGGGAGAGTAACTCCACTGGGGAAGAATCGACCCTCTTGGGGAAAGTAAACAGACTCACCTGGGGAACGAGGAAATCCTTCTGGAGGAAACGATGCTGTCTGAACTCAGCTTACCAACTCGAAGTTACCGCTCCGCTGGGGATAATCATCCTGACGAAGGCATGACGACCTGCGGGAAGAAAACCATCTTCTATGGGAATAATCCTTCTGAACCCACTATGCCTTGGTTAAACTCTGCGGGAATCCTCCAGGCTGGGGATTAATCGTTCACATACTCGACTCTCTAGGGCGTGCAACCTCTGCAAGGGCTACTGATCTTGATTGGATGGGGATATCCTCTGGGGATAAACTTCTACTAGCTGGGGAAATTGATCTCTCTTTCGGCAAGGGATAACAACTTCTCAACGTCTGAAGATGAGGTGCGACCTGTATGGGGATTGGCGTCGCACGAAGTCAAGTCTTTTACCACGAACCCCCGGCTGGGACCACAATTTCTGATTGTTCGCTTCAAAGGTGAGAGCCCTGCAAAACACAAACGAGACAAAACAAACCTATACAACCAAATCTATTCGGGTTAGTGTCCATGACATTACTTCAGTCAATTCGAATTTTTATCAATTATTGGCAAGGGCCAGAAAAGTTATGCAAGTGCAAGTTTATCAAAACATCGGCGTTTTCCATATACAAAACAGTAAAGAACAAGTATCAAATACTGAATAACATGTTTTATTGATTGGGCCTCTAAATAGGCAAAGTTTTGTACATCGGATGCAACTCCTAAAAAGAGGAAGTTACGTACACACACATACATATATGCACAGGAAGCATAAAAATACAAGTACAACTCGAATTTGTACACATGTCGGCAACATGATGCAGACAAACATCGTGAGCTGATCCTCCTATGACTCGCCTGACTCTGGCGCTTTCCCGGTATTCAATTTTCGGAAGAGATTGTGTTGGATAAACGAACCCTCAGGTGCTCCCCAAACCACTAATCAATGCAGGCATCGAAGTCGGGCCGCAGTCATTTGCTTTTTCAATCCCTAACTTTTGCGTGAATCGCCCTTTACGGGTTTTCAATTCACCGGGATACCCTTTTTTGCCGAAGTCGCCCAATGCAGGTTTTCGACTTTGCGGGTGTACATCTTTTCAATTTTATCCCTAACTTTTGCCCGAACCTTTTATTCTGTTTTTGGTTCGCCAGGATGCCCCATTTTTGCCTGGACTCTCTTTTTACTGTCCAGCGGGTCACTTTCAAGCAAAGTATTTTTTAACTGCGTCCGAATTTACAGGAGACGAAAAGTCTTCACCATCCATGGCCCTTCGTAATTAGGGGTCCACTTGCCCCTGTGATCTGTTTGTGGCGGTAGAATCTTCTTTAGCACAAGGTCGCCCGTCTAAAAGCTTCGCGGACATATCTTCTTATCGTATGCTTTCTTCATCCGGCTTTGATACAACAGACCGTATGCGAGAGAAGCTAGCCTCTTCTCATCCATTAAGCTCAGCTGATTCAACCTGTCTTTAACCCATTCTGCCTCATCAAGTTAGACATCTCGTAATACCCTCAGGGAAGGAATTTCCACTTCCAACGGTAACACTGCCTCCATTCCATATACCAATGAGAACGGGGTTTCCCCGGTTGATGTGCGTACCATCGTACGATAACCGTGCAAAGCGAAAGGTAGCATCTCGTGCCAATCCTTATACGTCACAACCATCTTCTGAACAATCTTCTTTATGTTCTTATTGGCCGCTTCGACAGCGCCATTCATCTTGGGTCGGTAAGGAGAAGAGTTGTGATGCTCAATCTTGAAATTCTGGCACAGCTCTTTTATCATCTTGTTATTCAAATTCGAACCGTTGTCGGTGATAATCCGCTTAGGGGTTCCATATCTGCAGATAATATCTCGCTTGATAAATCTGGCGACCACTTGTTTGGTGACATTGGCATATGATGTTGCTTCCACCCACTTGGTGAAGTAATCGATTGCCACCAAGATGAACCGGTGTCCATTGGATGCCGTAGGCTCGATCTTGCCAATCATGTCAATTCCCCACATCGAGAACGGCCATGGTGATGACATCACATTCAGAGAACTTGGGGGTACATGGTCCTTGTCCGCATAAATTTGGCATTTATGACACCTCTTTGCAAACTTGAAACAGTCTGTTTCCATAGTTAGCCAGTAATAACCTGCCTGCAGCAGTTTTCTCGTCATAGCATGCCCACCAGCATGTGTACCAAATGTACCCTCATGTATCTCTTCCATGCGCAACTTCGCTTCTTTCTCGTCTACACAGCGTAGCAACACCAAGTCGTGGTTTCTTTTGTATAGGACACCATCAGGATTCAAATAGAAATTGCCAGCCAATCTCCTGAGAGTCTTCCGATCTCGACTGGATGCCTCAGCCGGATATTCCTTGTTCTTCGGGAAATTCTGGATGTCGAAGTACCAGGGTTTATCATCGGATGCTTCGTCAATAGCAAATATGAAGGCAGGTCTGTCAAGCCGAGAGATAACAATCCGGGGAGCCTCGTTCCAGAAGTTAACTTTATACATTGAGGACAATGTCGCCAGGGCGTCATCCATTTGATTTTCTGCTCGCGGCACGTGATGCAATTCAACCTTGTCGAAGAAAGGCAACAATCTCCTTGCATAATTCATATATGGTATCAAATGGGGCTGGCGTGTCTCCCATTCTCCCTTGATCTGGTTCACCACCAGAGTTGAGTCTCTGTATACATCCAAATGTTTGATTCGTAAATCGATAGCTTCTTCAAGGCCCATGATGCAAGCCTCATATTCAGCCTCATTATTGGTAACCGGAAAGGTCAATCGAGCAGTAAATGGGATGTGCGACCCATGAGGAGTAGTAATAATTGCGCCTATTCCGCTACCATAGGAATTTACGGCTCCGTCAAATATCAACTGCCACTTGGAACCCAACTCTGGTCCTTCGTCCGACAACGGTTCTTCACAATCCTTCATCTTCAGGTACATGATATCCTCGTCAGGAAAATCAAACCTCATCGATTGGTAGTCCTCAACAGGCTGCTCCGCAAGGTACTCTGACAAGACGCTACCTTTAATGGCCTTCTGAGAAACATATTGAATATCATATTCGGTTAACACCATCTGCCATCGGGCAATTCTTCCGGAGAGTGCCTGCTTCTCAAACACGTATTTGATAGGATCCATCTTTGAAATGAGCAGGGTTGTATGATTTAGCATGTATTGCCTCAAACGTTTGGCGGCCCAGGCTAGCGCACAACACGTTTTCTCGAGCATTGAGTATTTGGACTCACAGTCAGTAAATTTCTTACTCAAATAGTAGATCGCATGCTCTTTGCGCCCAGTCTCGTCGTGTTGACCGAGAACACAACCCATACTTTCCTCAAGAACTGTCAAATACATAATCAAAGGTCTCCCGGCCACTGGGGGTATCAAAACAGGAGGTTCCTGCAAGTATTCTTTTATCTTGTCGAACGCCTTTTGACAATTTTCATTCTAGGTCACAGCCTGGTCCTTCTTCAACAGCTTGAATAATGGCTCGCATGTCGCAGTTAAGTGAGATATGAACCGGGCGATATAGTTCAACCTCCCTAAAAACCCGCGCACTTCTTTTTCTGTTTTAGGCGTCGGCATTTCTTGTATTGCTTTTATTTTCGCAGGATCAAACTCTATTCCTTTTTCGCTCACAATAAACCCCAGCAATTTACCTGATCTCACCCCGAAGGTGCACTTGTTAGGGTTCAGTCTCAGCCTGAACTTCCTAAGCCTCGTGAACAGTTTCAGCAGATTAACCAAATGCTCCTCCTCTGTCTGGGATTTGGCAATCATATCATCAACATAAACCTCGATCTCTTTATGCATCATGTCATGAAAGAGAGTCGTCATAGCACGTTGATATGTTGCCCCAACGTTCTTCAATCCGAAGGGCATCACTTTGTAACAAAATGTTCCCCAGGGAGTGATGAAAGTAGTCTTCTCCATGTCTTCTGGCGCCATTTTGATCTGGTTATAGCCCGAGAAGCCATCCATGAAGGAGAATACAGAGAATTGAGCAGTGTTATCAACCAGCACATCGATGTGAGGAAGTGGAAAATCATCTTTCGGGCTCGCTTTGTTCAAATCACGGTAGTCTACGCACATTCTCACCTTACCGTCTTTCTTTGGCACTGGCACAATATTAGCGACCCATGAGGGATATTTTGTAACAGCTAGGAAACCAGCATCCCACTGTTTTTGAACTTCCTCCTTAATCTTCATAGCCGTGTCTGGTCTAGTTCTTCGGAGTTTCTGTTTAACCGGCGGGCATTCTTCTTTTAATGACAGACGATGAACAACCATATCCCTATCCAGCCCCGACATATCCTCGTACGACCAAGCGAATATATCACTGTACTCTTTGAGCATGTCAATCATTCTTCGCTTGACGTCGCTCTACAGCGTAGCCCCTATACGAATGTTCCTTTCAACCCCTTGCGAACCCAAATTGACAATCTCAATGACTTCCTCATGAGGCAGAATGATTCTTTCTTCTTGTTTCAACAACCAAGTCAACTCTTCTGGCACGTCGCCATCTTCGACAATCTCTTCCTCAGCCTGAAATACCGGGTGCTCGAAGTCGAAGCGAGTCATAGGCGGTACATATATGTCATCTGAAATAGTAATCCTGCAAAGGAAATGGTTAAATGCTTCAAAACGTGTACAAAGCAAATAACCACGTTGCCATTTTATTGCAAAAGATAAAAACAGGAAAAACAAGGATCATAATATTTGTATATGAAAAAACGCCTTTATTCATGATTAAACAATGTATTGTACATAACCAAAATGGCCCTACGCAAAATCATTGTGCCCCAAGTAGGGCACAGGATTATTCAGCAATTAAAAAAACAAGTCATTACTGTTTAGTTGTCACGGGAACAGTTTCCCGGATAGACCAATTGCAAAGCCCTTGTCCTGGCACGCTTGGCTTGATCCATGCGTCCATATCACAGTCGCTATTTCCTTCCTCAGAATCGGAAACAGCATTATTAGTCTCGAAGCTCACTCCGCTTGGTGTGATGGTTACCAGCCCTCTGAACCTGGGCGCTCCTGAAGAGGATGCTGATGACAAAGGATGATATCCAAGCCCGAACCTGTCATTCTTCACGGGAATCTCCAACACTTGACCCTAGCCCTTGGTCTCGCCTGCCTGTACTAGAGCCTTAGCCTCTTTGTACGACGACACTGCTAAATCTGATATCTTGGGTACTGGAGCTTTGTCTTTAATCTTTAGCCCTTCAAATGCTTGATAGGGTGTCTCGTGGATTTCGCCGTCGACCTCCACGTATCTGAATGATGACAGATGGCTAACCAGAATATCTTCTTCTCCACAAACGGTGACGACACTATCCCCTACCATATACTTCAACTTTTGGTGCAACGTGGATGTGACTGCCCCGGCGGCATGGATCCATGGGCGTCCGAGAAGACAACTATATGCTGGCTGGATGTCCATTATATAGAATTCAGTTTCAAACACTTCAGGCCCCACCTGCAATGGTAAGGTTATCGATCCGAAAACTGACCTACGCGTACCATCAAATGCCCTGACCACCAAGTCACTAGCCGTGCAGATAATTCCTCTGACATCCAACTTCATCATGGATTTCTTTGGTAGCACATTCAGGGAAGATCCAGTGTCTACTAAAACATGGGACATGACCGTGCCCCGACATTCTACTGACACATGCAATGCCATGTTATGCTCCCTCCCTCTTGGAGTCAAATCAAAATCTGTAAAGCCCAAACTGTGCCCTGCATTAACATGCGCCATCACCCCTTCAAATTGATTAACCGAAATGTCTTGAGGAACGAACGACGTGTCTAGGATCCTCAGCAAAGCGTTCCGATGGGCCTCGGAACATAATAGTAGTGACAAGATCGAGATCTTTGATGGCGTTTGCTGGAGGTGCTCAACAATTTTGTAGTCACTCTTACGGATTAACCGCATAAATTCTTCTACATCTTTCAGTGACGTTTCCTTTTCCTTTATCTGCGAGGGGCCACTCTCGTCTACCTTGGCTTTCCCCTTTGCCAATCTTTCTGCCTCTACCTCAGGCGATGTGAAGATTCTCCCACTTCTAGTCATACCTCCGGTTCCGACAACATTATCTACAACCCCAGCTGGTTGTTTATTGACTTCAATTTTCTTCCCATCACAATATACCTCCAGCCCGTAAGTCCATGGCACTGCTTTGGTACTTTCAAAAGGGACTGGCCCTGCTTTAGTAATAGTGATTGTCGGTCGCCTGGCGGGCGCGGTTATTGTTATTGTTTTCCTTGGAATCGTCACTGTGGCAACATCATTCAGCTCATCACACAATGCCTCTACCGGCTCTTCAACTGAGGTTCTATCAAACTGCAATGTTCCTTCATTTATCAAAGCCTGAATACCTTGTTTCAACTCATTACAACCCTCTGGCTGTATCCAATAATCCAAGCAAAATTCGTCACACCCCGGGAATACACCCCCTTTTAACAACATGCTTTTGATCTCACCCAACGGTGTCTTCAGCTCATTGACATCTGTCACTAGATTCAAATTCTCCTCGGTCAGGATGGCGTTTGCCCCGTGATTGGGCATAGGCTGTTGTACTATATTGGGACCCGCCTACCCAAAGTTGATAGCCTTGTTGTCCAACAAGTCTTAGACTTTATGTTTAAACGCATGACAGCCTTCAATATCATGTCCGGGCGCCCCGGAGTGGAAATCACAGTGCTTACCAGCATCATAACCAAACGGAGGATTGCCCGTTAACGGTGCCATGGCCCTTTTCTCAACCAACTTTAACCCTAACAGTGTTTGAAGCAGCTCGGCATATGTTGAAGGAGGCGTTTCGAATACTCGCCTTGGCTTGCCCTTTAGGATTCTGCGTTGGGCGGGGTGTTGCCTTTGTGGTTGTTGTTGCGGCTGTTGTTGTTGTTGTTGTTGTTGTTGTTGTGGAAAGGGAATGGTAACACTAGCGACTTGTTGATGCTGAGCATACTGACTTCGTCCTCTGCCACGGCCTCTGCCGCCAAACACAGTGCTAGAATCACCTTGACGTCTACCACCGAATGCCTTTCTTGTACCTCCGGCGGGGGCAAACTCACCTGCTTGGAATCTTCCAACCTTAATACTGTCTTCGACCATCTCACCCATAAGAATCAAATCTGAAAAACTGCTCAACGAAACATTAAACAAATTTTCGTAATATATCCCTGTGAATGTCCCAAAGAACATGCTATTCATTTCTCTTTCAGCCAATGGGGGATGTACTCTTGCTGCCATATCGCGCCATCTCTGCGCATACTCTTTAAATCTTTCCTCTTTCTTCTGCGACAAACCTTGCAATAAACTCGGTTCGGTGCCAGATCACTATTATACTTATAATGCAGGACGAAAGCATCCGCCAATTGCTTCCAGGTTTTGATTTGAGCGGGCTCCAACCCCATGTACCACTCGAGTGACGGCCCTGATAGGCTGTCTTGAAAGAAATGCATAAGCATCCTTTCGTCGTCTGAATACACCGACATCCTTCTGTAATAAGCGCGAACATGCACCTTAGGGCAAGTGTCCCCCTTATACTTGTCGAATGTGGGTGCTTTGAACTTCAGCGGTACCTTCAGCCCGGGCACCAAGCCCATAGTAGTCATGTCTAGTCCGGTAGAATTCTGATTAGCCATACCCTTCACCTGTTCTTCAAGCATCTTAATCCTCTGAGTATTGTCAACGGGTCCTTCAAATCCCATGCCTCTTCCAGAAAAGGCGTCCTCTTGACAGTCTTCGCCCCAGTTCACATTTTCATTTCCGTACCCGTTGTAACCAGTGTTGCGACCAAACCCTTGCAGATTAGTCATGGGACCTCGTCCCCCATTACCATAGCCTAGATTAACCCCGGCATGCCCGAAACCAGTGTTGATAGGAATCAATCCCGCACCATTTCCACCATAACCCTGGTTAGCGTTACCAAATCCGTCATAGCCGAAGCCCTGAGTGTTGAAGCCGAACTTTCCGCCCTGATTTCCGTACTCAAACCCCTGGTCATTATAGCCGAATCCATTGTTACCAAAACCATTATCGCCATTGAAGTTACCACCGCCCAGATTGGCATCTCCAATTCCAACATTGTTAACAACAGTCTCATTTCCCTTTCCTGCGTTACCGTTGCCAGCGCCAGCGTCATTGTCATTGTTCACAACCACAACAGGTGGGGTTACTACGGGAGGAACCACAGGTGTAGGGGGCCCATCCTCATGAAGAGTCTCGACATGCACAGAGTTGTGGTCATTGTTGTCGTTCCCATTAGCCCGCGTCAGCAGTGGCTGCACCAATGTCTGGAGATTCTCCTGGCCTTTAGCAATACTCTCCATGGCCTACATGAACAGGTTCAACTTCTCGCGAATCTCTTGCATCTCCACCTGGACTTGATCCATGATTCTCTTGCAGTTGTTTCGGGTTGAATAGCGGTGAACTCTTGGTTCGTCAATCCTGGAAACCTGCAGATGCGGGAAATAAGGTACAGATTCGCGAATACCGGGTTATGCAATATGAATGCAAATGCAATTATGCAAATATGCTACAGGTTATATTCCCCCCCGATTCTAGTTTCGGAGAGAAGGCCATCATGACAATGGAGTCCCTATCCAACAAGCACGGAATCAGAAAACCCTCATATATAACAAATGTCAAGAGGCTGAGTACAAGAGTACAACTGAATACAACTGAAGAGACCTCGGCCAACAAGCCTGGCGATGGTCCAAATACAAGTACAAATAACAAAGGCAAGGCAAAGATAAATCAGGCCAAATGGCGTGCTCTGACGTCCTCCAATATCCTCATCGTCTCCGAGTGCCCTAGTCGGGAGATCAGCTCCTGAATCAATAAAGCATGTCGCTCGGTGGTGGACCTCAGCTTTTTGGCATCGTCCTGGTAGGTTCCTTTGCCAGAACTCTCGTCAAATATGTACCTCTTGGAACCGGCCTTCTCTGCATAACCTCTCGGCTTCTCGTCAACATCACTTACTCTGAGCTCAGCGGTACTCCTAAGTGATGTCGCTTCAGCAATCTTTGCGTCTTGGGCTCTAATCTGTGCCTCTAGCGTGGCAATCTGCATCTTCAGTTTGTCTTCGCGCTCCTTCCGCTTGGTAAGCATGGCATTCCACAAGGCTTCCCACTTGCTGATACGGGCATAAGCTTTGCTTAGAAGTTACTTCTTGGAAGTAAGCACCTTGCTAACACCGTTTAAGGCTATTCCCACTTTCTCTTTCTTGTTGGTCTCTTCTGTCAGCTCCAATCCCAACCTGTTAATCAATTCAGTCTGTTCCTTCACAGTGAAGGTGGCTTCCTTCTTCTCACGACGTAACTGGAAGATCTCCTTCTCTAACTCCTCATGGGCTTTCTTCAGTTCCTTGTTTTCAGCCAACAATTTGTTATATTTCTCACTCTCTTCTGCAGGAGGTACCTCAATCAATGGAAGATACAGGGGTTCCACAGCAAGATAAGGCATCAAGGAAGTACTAGGTCTCTCGCGGATCCACGCCAAATAAGGATCATAAGCTCTGTTGTTGCTCTTATCGAGCAAAGCCTTCCCCTTCCTATGGATGTTAGCCCATGCATGTCTCAATCTGATCAAAACAGCCGTGTCCGATAAGCCCGTGAGATACAGAGATTCCTGTATCTCCTTCTCAATGGGAGCATCCCTCAAAGCGTAACCGAACTGTCGTACCAGCAATGAAGGATTATAGTTGATACAACCCTTCCGTGCAATCAGGGGAACATTCGGAAAGCCATTGCAACTATATATAATATCAGTACCAAGCATACTCCGATCAAACCAAATGATATTCTCCGCAGACAGTCCCATCAACCGGGACGACCAATCCAAAGTATCAACAGCATCAATGAAAGGTCCTGTCTTCGGAAGGTGCCCTTGGAACCACCTATACAAGAGCGGAAGACAACAGGAAACATTCTTGCCACGACATTTCTCATTCTTGTAGTGAATGGAATGATAAACATCGCCCAAGAGAGTAGGAATTGGATTCTTCGAGGCAAGAATCAGGAAGGCATCTGAGTCGACAAAGTCTGGCACATTAGGAAACAAGACAATCCCATAAATGCAGACAGCCAGAATGGCACTGAAAGCAACCCAACATCCACTCTTCGCGCACTGTGTAGCCTTCTCAACTAGGACAGACAAGTGAAAACCATAAGCTCCATTCAGCTTAACCAAGCCTCCTGGAAACTCAGAAGCGTCCAAACTGACAATCTCAGTCAGCGTAGCTAACTCAGGCTCAGCATCAGCATGTACAAAGGGCATCTGGTCCAGCACAGGAACTCCCAACATCGCAGAATACTCCTCCAAAGTGGGTTCCAGAATATAGTCTGGAAATAAGAAACATCTCAACTGCGGCTCATAAAACTGCAACAAAGTATATACCCCAGTCATCTCAAATGCAGAAGGTCTGTACAACAAGCTAAGCAATCTCCCATAAGATACTCTGAACTCAGCCCTCACACTCTCATCTGTCAGAGCAACTAAACCCAACAATGAACTGATGTCTGGTGAATGCAACCGGTAAGCAACTGTCTTCTTCAGGGACTCCATGTCTGGCTAGAAGATATACTAGAATCAGAGGGGAATGATCACCTGCAACATAAATACATGTTAATGAAATGCAATCATGAAAATGCACATGCATATGCAAACAAGGGACCAAGCGCAATGCTGATAAACTGTGTTGCATTGTTTTAAAGCCTGAGAACCATCTAATCTTTATCTCAAACCAAACCAACCACTCAAAAGAACCTTGTAACCACATCTCACTGACAGAGATAAACCAGGTATTCTGAGGTCAAAGGTTTCCTGCAAACAGACCCTCCTACCCCTCACAGGTGTGTACTTAACTCGCAGACGAGGTACAACATCCTATGCGGGTTCAACGTCACATACTTTCAAGAGCGATGATACGATACCCAGAAGGTGTGGCATCGTCATCCCTTGAAGCGGCCTCACTTAGTTGAATCCCAATTGATAGGTTCCCAGAGTCGACAATCCTCGGGTCAGATAACTTGTCGAGCCCTAAGGGCCAGGCAAGAAGCATCAAAGAGAATCTCGTCCGAGCGTAAATTTCGTGGCTAGCTGGTGCGAGCTAAGCAAGCAGGCTAACCACTACTCTCTACTTCTACGTCTATGTGTAACCTCAAGCCCAGGTCCGACTTATCTCTCAACAGATAACCCCCTTCCCACAGCAGCAATAACAGTATAAAGCTGATAAATAAAATGCGGAAAGTAAAGACAGAAAAGTAAATCTATACACACCCATGACAGGAAAACAAGCGCTAGGATTGACTCGCATAAGGGATATTCCTGTCCCCAGCAGAGTCGCCAGCTGTCGCTACTGCGAAAATCGGCGCCGGCTGAATAGAAGAGTCGCCACCATGCGTTATTTATCCCAAAGGAGGGAAAGGAAACGTTCGAAGTAAACCTAACGCAAAGACGGGAAAGGAATGGTCATCGCAACCAAATCCTGGATTCGGGAGTCGGTTACGCAAGGGGAAGGTATTAGCACCCCTCACGTCCGTCGTACTCGACGGGATCCACGCTTGTTTTCTAGTATGGATTGTTATTCTATCTACTCTAAAGGTCAAGGGTTAAAAGAAAATGAAATGACTCGGCAAAGTATCGCACTTTATGCCTACGTATTCCCGTCTGAAACGAGAAATCAGAGTCGACGTAGTTCGCCTACCTACGGGAAAGGAGGGGAGGTTGCTCGCTAGGATATCACATCCTATGCCTACGTACTTTCATACAGCATGAAAGATCAGAGCAAACGTAGTTCGGGCTACGGAAGACACAAGCTTGTCTGACTGTTTTTTTTTATCTCCTTATGAAAGGGCTTTTCCTGATTAAGAGTCCAAGCGGACAAAAATGACACTTTGATGTTTGTTTTCAGTCTTTTACGCAAGAACTATCTTTTATGATGTTTACAATCTCTGACGCACTAGAGACTATGATTTGAGGGTGACTACGTCGTATGTCACCCTAAGGGTAACACACTAAGTAATCAGGTTACTGAAGAGTGACCCTTCAGCAACCTTTCTCAAATAGCTTAAGGCTCGTAGCGTACGACATCGATTATCCTTATTACTGTGTTTTGAATTGTTCTGAGATAGAAGAGAAAGAAGTCTAAAAAATCCTAGGGTTTGAAAGGGAATCAAAACTACCCTAATGTTATCATACATGGATTACAACCTAATGTCTGTCATAATTCCCTCCTGCATAGAGAAAATCATAGATCCTAGGGGATAAACGGAAAAGAAACAACAAAAATACAATAAACAGTAAGTATGCATGAGATGCAGCAAAACAAGCAAGGCAAGGGAGTCCCACTCAACCTCGAACCTAAGAAAGCAACAGGAAAAGTGAATCAAATTCACTTCAAGCCTAAAGGGAAAGCATCACAAGCCAACAGACAATACAGAGAAAAACAAAAGATACAGAGGAGGCAGCCCAAGCAGCAGCAACAAACTCCTACAACAAACAGCAACAACACGCTCTGAACAGCAAAGTTGAAATGACAGCAAAGGTCTTATCTTTGAGCTAGATTCCATCTTCAAGCTTCTTCAATCTTCATCTCTAAGCTTTAGCAAGCACACTCCAAGAAGAGATTTGTCATCAAGATCAAGTTGCAATGTTGGCATACTTGCTGAAAACCAAAGGAATTCAACAAGAACCAACATCGAAGTGGAAGTGTATCCTCAAAAGTTCTACTCTCTAGGGTATGCCCCACTTCCCTCCTAAGGAGAGATGGAACTTCCCTAAGAGGACTTTGCATCATAGGATAGAATAGAAGCAAACAATGCATTCTATGTTTGATGGAAGAAGTGAACTAATTCTACAAAAGCTCTCCCTAAAAGCCTAATTCTACCAACTCCTAAAACAAACTTAAAAGAGAAAGAAATCCCCACTCCAAGCCCCACTCTTCTAGCCAAAGCATCTTCATCATGTCCAGAAGCTCCTCTAAAAAGGAATCCAAAGTCTTCAAGCTCCAAGTCCACCAAACGCTTCAAACAAGGCAAAGCACTCAAGAGAGAACACCGAAAGCAACAATCATTTGCAAAACCCAAAAAAAATAGCAAACTAAATTGTAAACTTCTAATAAATATCCTATGTGAACATGCATGTTTGAACATTCCAAAATTCCATAATCAGGACCTGAATCAATTTCTAGGTCATCTAAACAATTACGAAATGAAATTTGGTCATGGGAAACCATTATTTGGGAAGGCTCTAAACTACACACCTAAAACAAAATCTAATCAATTTTAAAAATTCTAAGAAAATTCCAGGGCAACCCTATGTATGTCCTCTAAATCATATCGAAAGAATCAGCTCAAAAGCATAAAGCATCAAAGAGAACAAAATTAAACAAACAACAATATCAATTAT
Source organism: Lathyrus sativus (assembly GCA_963859935.3). Classification (NCBI taxonomy): domain Eukaryota; kingdom Viridiplantae; phylum Streptophyta; class Magnoliopsida; order Fabales; family Fabaceae; genus Lathyrus; species Lathyrus sativus. Next base: position 248,735,352 of record OZ012738.1, read on the forward strand.
GCATAAAAATGGATATTAGCACAAAAGAAAATTCGTAACTAATTCAAATAAAATCCTAAAAAATGCAAACTCAACTCCTACAGTCTCTTAAGACAATCAAGATCTACAGAAAAAAAATTCATAATTTTTTGATCATTTTTACTATTTTTCACGCAATTAATCCAAACAGCTATTAAAATAGAAAAAAAAATGAAAATGAATTAAACTAAGTTAATGTGCATTGGGCCAGGGGTGCGAACAACAGAATTCCAAAGCAATGTCCGTGTGGGCCTCGCGAGTGGGGGTGGGAACAGTACCCACACGGTACTGTAGCTATTCCGGCAGTGACATTTTTTCGGTAACTTCCGAGCAACATAACTCCAACGATTCTTAACCGTTTCGCACGAAATTTTAGTCAAACTTGAAGGAAAAAATCAAGGATTCCAAATATGCTCTTAGATTCCATCAAAACTCCATGATCAAAGAGATATATCATCATCAAGAAAACATACTCATCCAAAAAAGTCTCTAATCCTTAATTTCTTGATCCTAATTTCATCTATACATTTTCCAGATCCTAACCACATGAATAATCTAATCTAATTCGTCCTAAAACCATAGAAAAAGTGAATTTCACATACCGGCTTCGGAGCGTCGAAACGGAGTAGTTGGAGCTCGTTTTTTTCTTGCCAAAAAGTGCGGAAAACCTTTGTTGAAGTTTGTTGGAGAAGATTAAATTCTTGATAACTTTTTCTCTTCCAAACTCCAATGTCAATCTATGGTTTTTGCACAAATGAATCACCAACCCTTGCTTTGAACCTCTTCACAAGTATATATAGAATGTATTTGAAGACCCTAGAAAGTTCTAGATTGATCCTATAGAATGTATTTGAAGACCCTAGAAAGTTCTAGATTGATCCAATGAGAAAATCAACTTCTCATGTCATGAAAATCTCTTCTTATGCTATGCACATACCATATCATGTTTTGGCTTGAAATTCACTTGGTTATGAGTTTAAATTCTCTCCAAATGAGATATTGGAGGTGTATGGATGGAAAGGAGCCTTGCATTTGCTTGGAAGTGTGGTTTTGCATATGTGCCTTATGATGCAAGTAGCCCATTTACAAAGCAAGTCCTTGAAATAACACTCAATTCAAAATTGTGGCAGTTCCATAGTCTTTAAAATGCATTTTACAATCAAATTGGTATGTCATATGGCTTTTTTGTGACCTCTAACCCAAAATTTGATTTTTTCCACCAAACTTTATTTGACTTATTCCCTTTTTTTAGGCCATTTTAAGTGACTTTTTGAAATAAGCCGATCAATCTACCATGATGACTTATTTGACCTAAAAACATCATTTTAAGCACATTCCATGTTGAACAATTTTTCATTTGAGAAGTGGAACATGGAGATTTTGACCTATGCTAAAAAATGACCTGTAATTCAACTTTCCCAAAATACCCTTGGATTGCCAAGACCATAACTTGAGTTCTACAAATCCTCTTGGAGACTTCTAGTACTCAAATTAAAGCTAAGATCAATATATACAACTCTTATGTTGGCCAAGAATCCATTTGAAAATTCCTTGATGGGCAAAAGTTGCTTGGAAGTCAAGTGACTTTCACAGATAAATTTCAGTGTCCTCTTATGACTCATAACTTGCAAGAACCATAAGTTGAGTTCTAAAAATATCCTTGAATACTTCTAGTACTCAAATTAAATCTATTGAGATGATTTACAAGTTTCATGTTCACCAAGAATTCATTTGAAACTTGCATTTTGACTTATCTGGCTTGGAAGTTAGGCATGAATTAGGGTTTTTTACACTGAAACCCTAATCTAGTAACTCCTCTTCTTCTTGATTCCTTTTTATTTCTCCTTGGCACAACACCACACATGCATCCACATACCAATTCATGAATTCCACATACTCCAAGTAGCCTTGATGCTCTTCAATCAACCATTTGACCTAGGGTTGACCCAGATGAAACCCTAGTTGACTGCATTCAACTGTAGCTCTGGTACTTGTATTAATGATTTGTCTCATCTTAAAAATGACCCTCTAGGTCTTCCATGATCTTTGTACACCTTCCATGGCTCACACACTCATTGATGATCTTCAACATATCCCCCAGATTGGGAGAGAAATCCACTGGTTGACCTTCAAACTTCTCAAAGCTTCAACTCATTTCTTGATTACTTGGATGGTCTTGAACCTGAATAAAACTCCTTGATGGGCCTCATTCTGATAAGAATAGAACTTGGTCCCCTGTTAGATGACTTGTTATGCTATGCTATGCAAATGATTAGACTATGTACATGACTTATTATGCAAATGACAATGCAATTGAAACATAAACCAAGTGAAATAGGTTGAGCAAATTTTAGGGTGCAACAATCTGGTATGAAAGATCAGAGCGAACGTAGTTCGGGATAAAACGAAACACAGGTCGATTCATCTGTTTTTTACCCGAGTAGGGTTAACAAACAGTTCAAGCAGTTTGGTGTATGCAGCTCGCTCGTCGGAGACTTATGCGTTACCGTTTGCGGTAGAACTGAGAGTTAACAACGCTCTTTTTCTGAAAATGTTTTCCTGATTAAAGGAGCCCACGGGGCAAAAAGAGGTTTGAATGTTGGTTTTTGAGTCTTTTACGAAAAGAAGTGTTTTTTATGAATGTTTGTAGTTCGTACTGCACTAGAGACTATGACTCAGGAGTGAACGCGTCGCATGTCACCCAAAGGGTACCATACTAGACATCCTGATTACTGAAAGGAAACCCTCCAATAACCATTTCCTAAGTGGCTTAAGGCTCGTAGCGTACTGTACCAACTTGTCTTTATTATGTGTTTTAATGTTGTTTGGAGATGAGAAGAGAAAGGACTCTACAGGGGAAAACTGAATCCTACAGTTATCATACAATATGGCCCTAAGGTTGAGTTTGAAGGGGAATCTACCCTAATGTTATCATGCATGGATTCATCCTAAAGTCTATCATAACCTCTCTTGAAGAAGAGAGGTTAGAGATCCTAAGGGAACATGTTAAAGGGGAAACAGAAACAAAGCAAAAATCACTAAGCAGATGAATACAACCATCATTCTATTGAAATAAGAACATGGATGGATATGCAATGCATCATCACAAGCAGAAGGAGGAAGCCTCAACTTCTAATGCAAACATAAAAGAAAAAGAACACACAAGAAAGGGAGGATCACCTCAACCTTCAATGCAAACAATCAGAGGCAAGTATGAAAGCAGTTAAACAACCAAGCAAAGGGAGACTGGCTCAACCTTTAATGCAATCAAGCAAAGGGAGACTGGCTCAACCTTTAATGTAAATATGCACCTAAACAAGATTATCTATTCATGAAGCTCTATCCTAAATGCATCACAACAAGGAATCAAACATGGAGAGGAGAGAAAACAAGCTAAGGGATTATTGAAAGGATGATTGGAAGCATGAAGTATACCAAAGGTATCCTTCATGGCACTCAACCAAAATCCAGATGATTGGAAAGATGATGGTAAGCATGATGTATACCAAAGGTATCCATCATATCACTTAACCAAAATCAAAGATTGGAAGGATGATGGGAAGCATGAAGTATACCAAAGGTATCCTTCATGGCACTCAACCAAAATCTAAGATGATTATATCCTCAATGGTTTTACCTTCATGGTATGCCTTTAGTCCTTCCAAAGGAAGGACTAGGCTCCCACAAGGAACCTTGAATCATAGGATAAGAAGTGGAGGGATGATTGCAAGCAAAGCAAAACAAAACACCTAAAGAGGAGAAATCATTCACCTACCATTTCTAAAGAAAACTTTCAATGTTTAGCTCTAAGGAAATCCAACCTAAGGGAGCTTAATGGCATGTTAAATATTTGAGAATCACCTTAAGGATGCATCAACTTATGAACTAAGGTATAAAGTGGAGATTAGGTACCTAGAGTTGTAACAAAGTTCACTAAATGGGAAAGATAGGTGGAAGGATTCCATAAGGCTACACTAATGCTAGTCAGAATGTAAAATAGGGTAAAAAGAGGAAATCTATCCTAAAATTTCTAGTAAAAAAACCAGGAATCCCTAAGGATGTTATGAAGTCATGGTAAACATTTCAGATTGAAACTCTAATTTTTAGGGCACTAACCAGATGTTATACCTAAAGGTGTGCTAGGGGAAGTTCAATTGGGAATGGTCCTAAAGAACTAGTTCACTCCTATATCTAAAGGCATCTAAAAATCAGGGGAAAAATCACACAAGTAATTCAATTAGTCTAGAACTATCATGCAAAAATTTAGGCATTGAATCATAACCATGATCAAGTACTAAAATCAGCAAGCAAGCATATATTTTTTACATTTATTAATGGACTAATTAAATGGAAAAAATGCAATTAAATGGGAAATTCATCAAAAATGAAATTAAATGATTCATAAAATTAAAGAAAATGTTTATGAACATCCATAATTTTTTTCAGAATTATTTGGCAATTTTATCTATTTTTTATGAACTAAAAATGAACAATGAATAAACCATAAAAGAAAATGAATTAAAGTGCAAGGAAATATCACAGCCACATGATCAGTCTACTAGTCAAACAATCCAACACTACCTAATGCACCACGCAAGCGCTGACTAGTTATAAGTGAAACGCATCGTTTCAATGGGGATTAGGTGCTTTGCGCTGACTGAAGCGCATGATACGTTCTAATCTGAGCCATATATTAACAAAGTATTCACATCCAATGCTCCTAAGCTATGCCACGTCACTAAAACAAGTCAAACGAATCTCAAGCTCAATCCTACACATTGGATCAAAATACCTAGTCAAGTAAGACTGCAAGATCAGACGGCCAAGGGATCATCTTCTTCATTTAAATTGAAACAAAAGGGAGGGAAGTCTTGTGGTGGCCGGAGAAGACTCCGGTCATCTTCTCCGGCGAGAGCAACAGTGGCATGGTTTCAAACATCACTAAACTCCATAAGTTTGATCCTAATCTCTTCCTCTTTCCACGTACAACAACCTAACACTCTCCAATTTCATTTTTATCCAAGAGTCAAGCCTAAACGATGGCCAACGGAAAACGTGCATCATCCACAAATCTCACAAACAACCACAATTCTTATCCTAAATCCATCTAGGCATCATCAAAAACCTAACCGCATGTTCAAACTATCCTAATTGCTCATAAATTAAGAGAAACTTTGAAGTATAGAAACCTGTTCAGAAGCTTCAATGGAGGCACTATCAAGCGTTGAACCTTGCTCCAATCAATGCAGAATCACTCAGTGGTTAATGCTGAAGTTATCTTGAAGCTCAATTCCTTTTGATCTTGCTCCAATCTCCAAACACGATATGCACTTGCAAGCTTGCTTTTCTCAACTGCGCTAACTGAATTTCCCTCCAAAATTCACCAACCCTCGTCTGTTCATGGTGGAAATCTTATATAGAAACTGTTTGGATCATGTTCAGGCCCAATTACAGCCCATAAAGTCCATTTCAAGTTTTCATTTTTCTCCACTTTTTCCAATTTGCCAATGCACAAAAATGGCTTGCCTTGAGCTCCAATTTGGTTCAACTCAATTGTGTAATGCATGGTGAGCATGAAGGGCTTGGATTAATGCCTTGATTTCAATCAATGGTGTGTAATGGTTTGGTTGCTTCAAGCTTAAGGAACTTGTGAAATGTCCATGTAAATGGCTCCAATATTGAAATCCATCAATGCCATTGTTTTTAAAATTCCACATGCACTCAAAAAATGCACAAGTTTGCATAATTTTGAGCCATTGTGAATTAATTTGAATTTTTTCCATTTTAATGCCTTTAAAGTCCTTTTTGTGAAATTCTCTTCAATAACTCTTCATTACAACCCATATCAATGGATCTTTGATGCTTGGTTGGACACATAACCCCATTTTGAGCAACTTTCAAGTTGGACAAATCTCCATTTGAGGTGTGTATGATGGTGAAATGGACCTATAATCCAAAATGACCCATAATCTTACTTTCCCAAAATACCCTTGACTTGCAAGTATCATATCTTGAGTTCTACAAATCCAAATGAGGACTTCTAGTACTCTTTGGAAAGCTAAGACGATGAGGAATAACATTCATGTTCATCAAAAGTTAAGGAGAAACATCCTTCTAGCTCAAACATTCCTTGGAAGTTGGTTGACTTTCAAGTACCAAAATCACATTCATCTGATGACCTGTAACTTGTCAGCTTCATAACTTGAGTTCTAGAAATCTAATGAATGACTTCTAATACTCAAAAGAAAGCTAAGAACATGCTATACTAGTCTCATGTTTATGTCAAGAAGAGATGAAACTTGTATTTTGAGTTATGTGGTCTTGAAGTTGGGCATTGAAATTGGGGATTTTACACTCTCAAGCTTAAAAACCCTAGCTCAATAACTTCTCACACTCTTGAATATTGATGAATTGATATTGAAATGATCTCTTAAGTGTCTCAACACAACATTCCATGATCATAGTTGCTTAGAATTGAGTCTTAATCTCCTCAAGACTCACAGTTGACCTAGGGTTGACCAGGTGAAAACCCTAGTTGACTCAGCTTTGACTGTGGCCTCTTGCACCTTGAATAATGGCATGGATGAGCTCCATAGTGACCCTCAAGACATCCCATGAGATATCTCAATAGATTTTATCCTTAACCGTGGACTCATAGCCTCCTGATGACTTTTCATGGCCTCCAAGATAGGAGGTGAACCACATACATTCATCTGCTCTTTGACCCTCTCTGATGGTGATGATAAGCTCTTGAATAACTCGAATACAACCTCTGGATTAGGCTTAGACTTTGATAACCTCTTCTTGATGAGCACACCCCCTTGATCCCCTACAAATGGGCTATGATATGCAAAATGCTAATGCAATGTTAGTGCTACATGAATGCAAATGAAACAAAGCTAAGTGAAGAAAAAGGTTAGGCAAATTTTGGGGTGCAACAGCTGCCCCTATTCAAACAACTTGGACCTGACTGGGTGAGAAGCGAACGGCTTTCAACCAATCAAGGTAAAAGACAGTTGAATACCAATAAACCCGGAAATTTGCCAACTGCAGAAATAAACTGCAAACATCGATTGAGAATACAGAAACAAAGGTATGAAAATGCTAATGTTTTTGATGCACTTGATTGGATATGACGTAACGCTCCATACGAAATGGAAATGCTATGTGTCTGAGAATGCTATGCACAATGCGAAATGCAACGGAACCGCTCCAACAAAATAAATGTTGGAGAAACGAGGCCAGCGCCGCTGGGGATGGAGACAAACCCTGCTAGGGATAGCCCACACGTGCCAATAATGATTGGGCTTTATGCGGGGGAAACCGAACCCTGGATATGAATTGGATAGGTCAGGCAAGAACTGACAACCAGGCGAGAATTGGGTTCTACAAAACAAGTTAGACGAGAACTGGCTACCAGGTGAGAACTGGTTTCCTGTTTTGTGCTGAACATGAACTACTTTGGTTTTCCAGACGATAACTGGACTTTAAAACGCTTTTCACCAGACAGGAATTGGTATTAAGGATAACCGACCATTAGACGGAAACTGGAGTTCCAACTGCAGGCTAAAGAGATGATGATCGGACGGGTACTGGCTTTAACAGCTGACATTCACCAGGCGAGAGCTGGACTCAAATGTATTTTATCAGACGAGAACTAGTGTTCCAAGAAGACTTATCATACGGGAATTAAGCTTCAAAAGAATGACAGGCTAGGCAAGAACTGGACTCTGAAACAGTTTTCCATACGAGAATAGGAATGTGCCAAGCACGGTTGGGCTTTCGATTTTAGGATATGACCAAGTTTATCATAATTGGATCTCTGGTTACCAACAAGAACGGATTTAGAAAGGGAATGACTAGACAATAACTAGTATTCAAGGGTAGACTACAAGATGGGAACTGGTGGCAAAAGGTTAGGCTATCAGACAAGAACTGACTACCAAGCGGGAGTTGGAATCTACGAAAAGGTTGGACGAGAACAGATTACCAGGAAGGAAATGGAATCTACCAAAAGGTTGGACGAGAACGGATTACCAGGAAGGAACTGGAATCTACCAAAAGGTTGGACGAGAACGGGTTACCAGGAAGGAACTAGAATCTACCAAAAGGTTGGACGAGAACGGATGTTGCACCCCAAAATTTGCCCAACTTTTCTTTACCTAGCTTGTGTTTCATTTCATTCACATTAGCATTATCATTTGCATTCCATTGACATGTATGCAGGAGATCAAGAGGTATGATTACCAATCCAGAGCTACACAAGACTTTGAAGCTAGCTAAGAAGGTTATTCAAGTGCCCAAGGGTTGATATCCTTGTCAGAAAAGTTAAAAGATCCTCAGAGAGAGTGATTGATGCCAAGTGTGTAGGTCTCCTAACTTGAGAGTTGTGGGAAGCCATCAGATGATTCTGAGGCCATGAAGTTATACTTTAGGTCTTGAGAGAGCTCATGTTAAGTTTTGAAGATCACTTTAAGGCCTAGATAGGTCATTGTGCAAAATAAGAAGCCTCAGCCATGAGTGGTGCAGCTAGGGTTTGACTGGGTCAACCCTAAGTCAACTGATGATTTGAACAAGGTTGAGACCTAATTCAATGGCCATGTGATCATGTATTGATGCATTGAGATGTTATAAGGATGATTCCAAGGTCAACTCATCATGACTGAGGAGTTTGAGAAGTTTCAAGCTAGGGTTTCTAAGGCTTGATAGTGTAAAATCCCCTAGTTTGACCCCTATCTTCAAGGCAGTGTAGCCCAAGGTGTGATTGTCATCTCATCTTTCCCCCAACATGATTGTTGTAGAGCATGATCTTAGCTTTAATTTGAGTGCTAGAAGTCCTTGATAGTATTTGTAGAACTCAAGTTATGACTTTGACAAGTTACAGGTTATCTGAGGTATGTGAATTTGGGGGCTTGAAAGTTGTCCAACTTGCATGAAACATTTGACCTAGAAGGATGATTCCTATGAACTTTTGGTTAACATGAATGTTGTTCCTCATCCTCTTAGCGTTATAGAGAGTACTATAAGTCCTTGATAGGATTTGTAGAACTCAAGTTATGGCTTTGACAAGTCAAGGGCATTTTGGTGATTTGGAGATTATAGGTCATTTCAAGCATAAGGCCATAACTCCTATTTCCAAGCTTCAAATGGGAAAATGTTCAACATCAAACTTGTTCAAAATGATGTTTTAAGGCTAACCAAGAGGTCATGAGAGGTTGGAATTGCTTGTAGCTCAAAGTTGCAAAAATGACCTAAAATAAGGGTATAAGTTAAATGAACCAAAGTTGGAAATTGGTATTTGTGATCTACATGTCCAAACCAAGGCATGTAATATGTCATTTTGACTCTAAAACACATTTTAAGAACATTGGTTTAGCCACATTTTTGAATTGAAGTTTAATTTGTGGACTTGCTTTGAAAAGTAGTTACTTACATCTTAAGTAACATTTGCAAAACCTAAATTCAAGGCATAATCAAGGTCCCTTGCAAGCCAAACACATCCAAAATGTCACTAGGAGAGAAATTGGAAGGGAATGAGGATGATTTCAAGCTGTTAGCAGAACTATGCATACCATGGCATGTGATTGAAATTCTCATGACATGAGAGATTGAACTTCTCATTAGAAGGATCTAGAGGTTTCTAGATCATCCATACATGTTCTATATATTGAATAGAGATGATCCAAGGCCAAGGTTGGTGATTATTGAAGGAGAGAGCAGAGATTGAGTTTGGAAAATTCTTGCTTGCAACTGAATTCGGTTACATCATTTCACTCACTTTCCATCCATTTTCTTGATTGCAATCTCTTCCATGGATGCTAGGGAATGATTCCAAATCATAATCAAGGGAAATTCGTGGCTGATTGGTGTTCTTGATCTCAGTTTTTTCCACCTGCAACTCAGAGTTGGTTCCAAGAATTGAAGCCATTTCAATCAATTCTATTGCATACAGAAGCATGGAAGGGATTCACTGAAGGAGTCTAGAGCATTTGAAGGCTTGATTTGAAGGCTTGCTACTTCTGTGCACACGAAATTTTCAGGTTGGTAACTTTCCATCTCCAGCTTGATTTAGTTAGAATTAAGATGAATTAGGGTGTTAGATGCATTGTAGAATGGTGTAGGGAGGTTTTCAGATCATTAATTTGAGAATTAGTGACCAATTAGGGATGTTACCATTTTTGGTTGAGAGTTGGTTCTTGCGAATCTTGAGGTTTCAGAGTGAATTAATGGTATGATTGAGTTCCTTGTGAGATTTGGGACAAGTTTCGTGTATATACCACTTACAATGGAGGATCCTAGAGAGAGTTAGGGTTGGGGACGATGACCGGAGCACCACCGGCGACGGCCATGGCTGCGCGCGTGTTTCAGAGGTTCAAAATGAGGAAGATGACTTGAGAGCCTTCAGATTGTGGTTGGACTTTGACTGAGGGCATGATCCAATGGCCACGAATGGATTTCACATTGTGAAGTTTTCTGAGTGATGAAATGTTGCGTTTCATTTAATTGATGGTTTTGGGCCTAAGTCACAGATTGATACCTGCACCCCCTGATGGCCCAATTGCTGAAGTGAACTGATTTTGCTTACTATCTGCACCGTGCATGTGTTCATTTTATTTGGATTTTCTTTATATTTTCATTTCATTCATGGTTCTTGATAAAATCATAAAAAATGGAGAAATAGCTCAATTGATCCCATTCGTTTTGCATTGGATTCATGATAGGGTCTAGTATTTTTTAGATAAAAAATATTTTTATTTCATGCATTTTCTTATTTTATGGGAATTTTTACATTTTAATTGATATTAAAATAGTCATGTTTGATGCTTGATATTGTGGAATTTGGTTTGATCATGTGATGATGATTTTGGTCTTGATTTTTTGTAAGTAGTTAGCATACATATGCATGCTCCCCATAGATTTTTCTCACATTTTTGTGATGAACATAAGTGGTAGTTTAGGTTGAAACCTTTAAGAGCTCCATTTTTAGGGTTTATGGTTGAAACCTTGTGGTTTAGATTTTATTTTTAGAACTAGGTGGATGATCCAACCTCTGATATTTGTTGGATAGATTCATGATTGAATTAGGGTTCCTTAGGAATTTTTGTAGGATTTTTCAATGAAGTTTACTATTTTTTCTTGATTTTAGTTTAGGTGCTAGTTTTAGATGATTCTAATGCACTAACTCAATTAGATTAACATCTTTAGTTCCCTTAGATTAGGGTGTTGCTTTTCTTGTTCTTGGATGATGTTGAAGACAAGTTGAAGATGCATTGGATTGCTTGAAGAAGCTTGGATGTGAAGATCTTCCCTTCTTTTGGTGTAGTTTTATTTAGGTGTTAAGATTAGGGTCTTGTAGGCAGAGATTCTAGATAAATTCTCTTCCTTAATAAACATGGATGATGTTGATCACTTCCATTCTTCCCTATGATGTAAGGTCCCCTTGTAAAGGCCTCATCCCTCCTTTGGTAGGATGTGTGGCTCTTTGCATGTTGGTAGAACCTTTGAGGGTTCCTTTCTCTGATGACAGGAGGCTTAGTGGTGACCCTTGGTCTTCACTCTGCTACCAGTCATCCAAACTTTGCTCTTGATAGATGAATCTTTCTCCCTTGTTAGAGGATGGAGTTCCTTGCTTGAAGAAGATTGAAGGATGGAGTTGATTCTTCTTTGTGTTTGAAGATTATTCTGAGAAGCTGAAGCTTGTAGATGAAGAGTACCAAGTTGATATTGGTAAAGCAGAGAGAGCTGAAGCTTGAAGACCAAGTTGACACTTGTGAGGAAGATCCAATTGAGATTGAGTGAAGATCTGAGGCTTGAGGAATAAAGGATAAGTTGATACTTATATTGATGCATTGAGGGCCTGAAGGAGTCAAGTTGATATTGGATACTAGGGTTGAAGCCTGAAAGTGGAATGGACTGGAGAGCTGAGGCTTGGAAAAGAGGGAATAAGTTGATACTTATGTTGAGGTGTTAGAAACTTGGAGAGGCAAGTTGATACTTGATATTGAATATGATAGCCCTGAAGAGCTGTTGAAGATTGATGACTGGACTGCTGTCAAGGTTGATTTAGTTGTAGGAGTTGTTGATCTGTTTCTTTTCTGTATTGCTGTGACTTGTTTGATTTGCTTGATGCATTAGAATAAGTTCATATTTAGATTGATTTAAGCTAGGAGCATGATTGCATTAGAGGTTGAGTTGCTCCCTCTGCTTGTATTTTTACTGTATGGCTTTGCTTGCGGGTGCTCCCTTGCCTATGTGGTTTATATTTTGCTTGATGGAATTTTATTTTATCCTTCTGTATGATTGCAGTTACTCCTATTTTGCTTGATAGCATGTTATTTCCTCTGCATGACTGCATTCACTTATATTTTGCTTGATGGCATTTTATTATTTCTGTATGATTGCAGTTATTCATATCTGGCTTGAGGTTGAGATGAGCTTGTGGAGGCTGATGCCCCACACACATTTCCTCTCTCACTTGCATTGCATGCATTTTACAGTCGTTTACTGTATATCTATTTACTGTTAAGCTGATGTTGTATCTGTTTCTGTTTATCATTGACATGATCCCCTAGGAATATCACTCCCTTTGATAAGGAAGTGATGATAGAACTTTAGGTTGAATCCTATGCATGATAACTTCTAGGAGTTCCCTGTTTCAAACCTCAACCATAGGATGAATCCTTGGCATGACAACATTAGGGTCAGAGGTCCTTATTATCAGATGTGTATTTGTTCTTGACAGAGTAGTTTTATGATTAGGGTCAGAGGATCTCATTAGCAGATGTGTATTTGTTCTTGACAGAGCAGGTTCATGGTTGGGATTAGAGGATCTCATCAGCAGATGTATGTGTGTTCTTGACAGAGCAGAGTTTTGGTCCTGTACCAGAGGTCCTTATTATCAGATATGTGTGTTCTTGACAGAGCAGATTTGTGGTCCGATACCAGGGTTTTCTTCTTACCAGAGATTGTGGTTGTTCTTGACAGAGCAGTATTGTGGTTTTGTTGATACAAAACCTTCGTCACTTAAATAGCACAATTGCCTTGATCTCTTGCTGCATGATTGCATTTTGCATTCCTTTGCATACTCATTTGCATTTCATTAACGTGTGTCTGTGTTGCAGGTACCGTTTCCCCCGATTCAGGTTTTCTTACCTTCTACTGTGCTATTATGGGTTCTCTGAGGAAGACCGTGGCTTACAAGCTCCCCGCTCCTGATGTTGTTCAGTTGACTGGTTTGATCGCTTTAGCAGATGATTCTGTGAGAGATGAATTCAAAAAGTCTTACGGTAAACTACTTAGCCTGGTTCGTAAACCCTCTGTGTTTGAGTTGAATGGGTTGCACGCCCTGCTGCAGTTCTATGATCCTCCTTTGAGATTCTTTACTTTCCCAGACTTTATTCTCGCACCCACGCTAGAGGAGTATGTTGATCTGTTAGGTGTGCCTATCAAGAGTCAGATGCCCTTTGTTCATATGGATGCCGAGCCTGACCTGGCTAGTCTAGCTCCTTCACTTCATCTGGATGCCTCCGAGTTGGTATTGTCTAGTTGGAACAAGGTTCCCGGTTTCTCTTTGCAGTTCTTAGTGGGAAAAGCTCAGCAGTGCGCTAAAGACGGATGTCGGGTCGTGTTTAACGCCATTCTCGCTCTGTGCATATATGGCATCATTCTGTTCCCCAATATGCCCGACTTTGTGGACTTCGATGCCTTTAACATCTTTGCATTAGGGAATCCAGTCCCTACCTTGATAGGAGATGTCTACCATTTTGTCCACTATAAAAACGAGAACAGAAGGGGTAAGAATGTCTCGTGTTGTGTGCCCTTGCTCTATAGATGGCTTGATAGTCATCTACCCAAGAAGGGTCCCTTTGCTTCGTCTGCAGCCACAACTGAGTGGTCCGAGCGTCTGATGAGTCTGTCAGTGGAAGATATTATCTGGTTTGAGAGAGATAGGTTGGGTACCGAGATTATCTTCAGCTGCAGTGGGTTTCCGAATGTGCCTTTGATAGGCAGGAAGGGATGTATCAATTATAATCCGTCTCTGCTGGTCCGACAATTTGCTTATGCTTTGAGAGCTCCGCCGAAGGATGAAGAGGTGCAGGAATCTCTGTACCTCACTGGTCTTCCAGAAGGGGATATGTTATCTAAGCTTCTGCACGCTTGGAATGGTATCAGTAAGCGGGGAAAATTGTTGCTGGGGAAAAGTAATAGCCATGCCTACGCTCCATATGTGACTTGGATCAGAGCCAGAGCAGATGCCATAGGGATGTCGTTTCCTCCTGCCAAGCCCGAAATCCTTCCAGTGATTGAAAAGCCTACCACTATGCCTATTCAGCAGCACAATCAGGTGTTAGATGAGAGAGATGAGCCGAAAAAGGAAAATGAAGAACTGGAGAAAGAATTGGCTCAACTCAGAAGCGAGAGAAGCGAAGCCGTTCATTCCTTCAAGAGGCAGACAGAGCTGGTGAACCAGTTGGGGACAGATCTGACTAAGCAGATGGCTGAGCGTGAACGCTTGGGTCAAGACTTCAAAGCGGTCAATGATGTACTGGCCATGAAGAAGCAGCACTTGGACGAAGCGTATGGGAGGATATCCAAGTTTAATCAACATTGGAAGGCCACCCTGGCCAACGGCAAAGAACGGGAGGATAAGCTGAAGCAACAGGTCTCCAAGTTGAAAGCCCAAGTGAAGGCTAGTGAGAAGAGGTTTGATGAAGAAACCGCTCGCAGATATGCCGCTGAAGGCCAACTCAACAAAGCTCTCGCTAACCTGAAGGAGCGCAAACTAACGTTTGACTCCAAGAAGCGGAAGCTAGAAGATTGTTTCGGCGAAGGGGAATGGGAAGATTCGGTCGAAGGTCTTCAGTACACCATTATGCAGAGAGAGTTACTCGTCAAAGGGTTGCTCACTCGGCCTGATCATCCAGAAACTAAGGGGTTGTTAGACGAGTTTCGCGCCCGTGGTCGTGCTTGACTATTTGTATTCCTTTTGTTTTGATCATTATTGTACGTTGACCATCACCAGGCTTGTTGGTCGAGGTCACGCTATTGATTCTGCTTGTACTCAGTGATGTCATGTACTGCCTTGATGGGCTTTCTTTATATGAGATGTTATTTCCATGATTGGACTCGGACTTCTTATTATCAGCACTGGCACTCAGGCACTAGGATCGGGGGATACCTCCCTAACACACAGTCACACGTTTGCATTTGCATGAAGCATCTGCATAACGAGCACTTTGTTGTTTCTTCTAACCCTTTTGTGTTTTCAGGTTGTTTCAGGTTGTTCCAGGATTGATCAGAGACCTATCCACCGCTATCCGACCAGAGCAAATCAAACCAGAATCATGGAGCAAGTGCAAACTTATGTTCAAGAACTCCGCGAAAGGATGGACCGCTTCATGGAGCTCATGCAAGTGGTCGCCAATGGCCAGGATCAGCTCAGAACTTTGGTTCATCCTCTGATTTCAAGGGTAGACAGCAACGGCGTACTCCATGGTGGGACCGTGCCTACCCCTCCACCAGTTGAAACTCCTCAAAATGGCGTCCCCGTGACCGGGGGGAACAGCAGTGCCAACGGCAGTGCCAACGGCAATGTGATCGCTAACATGGGACTCAATGGTAATACGACGGGCGTCAGTAATGGGAATTTTGAAGCTAATGTCAATGTTGGGCTGGGCAACGACAACACAGGCATTGGAAATCTGTATGGGCCTCAGCCGTGGTTAGAAGACCGTCAAGACGATGTGTTCTCACAGAGAGGTGCTGAAGGGGAGCTGACTGCTGAAGCACGGCTTAGGTTCAAGGCACTCGAGGACAAGATGAGGAATATTGAGAACCAGAACACCCTGGGTGTTGATATGTCCAAGTTAGGACTGATTGCTAATTTCAAGGTGCCTCCCAAGTTCAAGGTACCTGACTTTGAAAAGTACAAGGGCACTACTTGCCCTCGCGTCCATCTGAGATCATATTACAGAAAAATGCCCGCTCATTCTGAGGACGAGAAGTTGCTGATGCACTTCTTTCAGGACAGTCTGTCCGGACCCTCCCTCGAATGGTACATGAGTCTGGAACCTACCAGTGTGCGCACGTGGAAGGAACTTGCTGAAGCATTCGTGCACCACTACCAATATAACAGTGACTTGGCTCCGAACCGAGTCCAACTGCAGAATCTGTCACAAAGGAACAACAAAGGGTTCAAGGAATACACCCAGCGGTGGCGTGAATTGGCAGCCAGGGTTCAGCCGCCGATGGTTGAACGGGAGCTTGTGGAAATGTCCGTAGCCACCCTCCCAAGGGTTTATTACGAGAAATTGGTCAGCAGTATGTCTGGAAGCTTCTCAGATCTCATTATCACGGGTGAGCACGTGGAAAATGGGATCAAACTGGGGAAAATTCAAGGTGATTCATCCTCAGCTGGAGGAGGCAAGAAACCTGATGGTGGAAAAAGGAGGGAAGGAGAGACGAGTGTCGTGTCCAATGCTCGAAGGAAAGGCAAGGGCCAGCACCAACAGGTGGCCAGCATAACTATCCCGGCAGTCCAACAGCCACAACAGCCGCAGCCGCAGCAGCAGCAGCAGCCGAATCAATAAGGGTACAGAAAGTATCAGAACAGGGCACCGCTGTCGAGCCGTCACCTCGAGACACCGCCCATGTCCTATGCTCAACTGTTATAGACGTTGCTCCAGTTACAGCTGATTTTTTCTCCTTGACAGGGGCACCTCCGCCAGGTTATGATGCGAATGCGACTTGTGAATTTCACTCAGGGGCACCAGGCCACACAATAGAAAATTGCAAAGCCTTCAAGCACAAGGTGCAGGACATGGTGGACGCTAAGATCATCAACTTCTCAGATAATGTGCCAAACGTCATGAAGAACCCTATGCCGAATCATAGGGGAGGTGGAGTAAACGCCATTATTGAAGACGAGAGCTTGGATTTGTTGACTGATGTCAGAGATCTGAAGACACCGCTTAGCTTCGTTAAAGCTAAGCTGATGAAAAGGGGTTTCTTTCCAGGTTGTGGAGAGCTGTGTATGGGTTGTGCGACAAGTCCTGATGGATGTGAACAGCTGATAGAGGGGATTCAAACTCTGATGACCGAGGGAATCCTGCAATTTAGCCGAAGGGCCGAAAGCGGATCGGGGGAGGTAATGCTGAAGCAAGATGATGAGGTTGCCACCATCACCATCCCTCGCCGGACGATAACTATTTCTGTACCCAGACCGCCCACAATTACCATCACCAAAGATGGGCCGATACCTTTCGAAAGCACCAATGTTGTCCCATGGCACTACGGGGCAGAGGTCTACTGCAACGGACAGAAGTTGGAATTAGAACCCTCAGGGTCATGTGCGGAGAACCTAGCGGGCGTTAGCAGAATTACTCGCAGCGGAAGAGTATTTGCTCCACCTGAGGTCGTGGCGGAAAAAGCGGACAGAGCTGATGCAACTGATAAAGGGAAGAGTAAAGTCGTTGAAGAGATCCCTCGTGGGATAGAAAAAGACTTACTTGTTAAAGACACCGAAGAGTTTATGAGGTTGATTAAAAAGAGTGACTACAAGATCGTGGATCATCTCCATCAAACACCCTCAAAAATTTCCATCCTGAATTTGTTGCTGTGTTCTGAGGCACACCGTGTTGCACCCTAAAATTTGACCAACCGGTTCTCCTATCTGGTTTATGTTTCGACGCATTTCGCATTCGCGTTCGCATACCGCATACAGTGCATTTTCTCATTCATATTGATTTTATCGGGATTACAGCCCTACTTTCACATTTCGGGTATTTCAGACCGGTTCGGATAATCGGAGGTTATTTTGAGAAGTCACGCGCTTCCTGGGTGTTTTCAGCTTACGCGGTGATTTTGGAGGTTCTTGGTGCTTGGGTTTACTGTTTGCTTCGATCTGGTCTCGCGCTCTCTTTTATGTTGGTTGTTTGCCTTTGTTTGCATTTTTAGGATTTAATAGCCTTTTATAGATTTTAAATAGGTTTTATAGTTTTCTAGAATTTTAATATAGATTTTATTGTTTTTAGAATATTAATAGGATTTTATTTGTTTCTAGAATAATATAGTTTTTTAGATTTAATAGACATTTGATTTTATTAGATTTTTAGAATATTAGAAGATCATTTTCTTTTAATAAATAAAATAGTGTATAGATTTTTAGATATTAGAATATAGATTTTTAGATAGATTTTTAGGATATTATCTTTCTCTAGGAATTAAATAGGGTTTATAATTTTTAGATATATTTTTAATATAGGATAATAGATTTTTTAATAGATTTTAGAATATTAAATTTTTTTTTTAGCTTTAATTAGAATATTAATTCATTAGATTTAGGCTTATTAAACCATTTTTGTTTGTATTAATTGTTTCAGTTCATTAACTGTCATTAGTCAATTAATCTTCATTAGCCATCATTAACCATTTCCATTTCCATCCATTTCATTAATCAACCATTTAAGTAATCACGTTTTATCATTAGTTTAGTATTAATGCAGCGTATTAATTCATGTTTAAATCCCTTAATCATTTCGTTAGTTGTTATTGGGCCAATATCTAAAAAGCCCAGTCCAAATCTCGCGCCAGGTGTCCACATATAAAGCTCTCCACGTGTGATTTTCAGACTCTCTCTCTCCATTCCACGTTTCACACGCAGAGAGCACCACATCATTCACCATGTTTCTCACTCTCTCTCTGCCACTTGTCTTTCTCCCTCTCACTTCCGCCTCCACCACACGTCACCCCATGCTCCCACCATCACCACACGTGGCCTCACTTCATCTTCCCTCTGCATGCAGCAACGCCACCTCACCCCTCACCGGAGACCCCGCCGCCGGCTATGCAACCGCCGCGCCGGCCACTTGCTAACTGTCTCCGACCGCCATAACCATCACCGGAAGTCGTTTCTCGCCGGAAACCTGAGATTCAATGATGGATGTTCATCTTCCTCATCCATCCTGTTCATCCAACCTTCACCAAGTTTCACCGGAAAATTCAACCGCCGTCGGAAACTTCATATGAACTTCATACATGTTCATCACTTTTCCAGAACTTCCGCCCAGAATCTTCAAACCTTCCTCAGGAATCCACCGGAAAACTCATGTGAATCCTCCGATTATCTCGTTTGCCAGATTGTTCGTTGATCTTCATCAACATGTCAAGAAGCCTCAAAGTATATCAAGGTCTTCATCCGATCTTCATCACCATTTTCCAGTTTTGCCAGATTCGTCAAGATCGCCAAATTGTTTCTTCAATCACATTCGCGTTCATCGTGATCTTCACCTATATTCATCCGCTGTTCTTGGTGTCCTTCATCAAGCCATCGTGTTTTTTTCAGATGTGTGTTCATCATTTTCTTACCACCTTCTTCAATGAGTTTTCCAGATCGCCGTCCAACTTCAAGATCTGTTCGAAGATCTTCAAGGTCCTCCATCAACGTCATCTGAAGAATCATCAATCTTCAACGCGTCTTCAAGCATCCTTCATCGCCTCGTCAAACTCAGGATCTTCAAAGAGCTCAAACATCCAGAGTGTTCATCCGTCCGGTAACATCAATCCTTCATAACTCTCCCGTCTTTTCCAAGTATCACCATCATCGATTCTTCGTCAAGAACGATGTTCTTCAGAACCTTTGTGAAGTTCTTCAAGGCGTACCACCATTGTTTCCAGATGAACAGATTGAGGGGAGTGAGACTGAGAGATCAGGTAAAGAACTTTGTGAGGTTGAACGGTGTTATGAGAGTTGAGTTGAGACCAAAGGTTGAAGGATTGAGAAAGGGAGAAAGGTTGGTGAGGAGATCGAATGGAGAGTTTGGAGAAGAGGGTGAGGGCGCTGTTTGGGAGGAAGTGAACAGTGTTCTGCAAAGGGAGAGATTAGGGTTACGTTTTGCTGAAGGGGATGGATCACGTGGTTTGGTTTGGTATTGGGCCTCTAAGGCCCAGGCTGATTGGCACCCCCGGTTTATTTTCTCCCCCCTCCTCGTGTTTGTTCTTTTCTTTTTTGTGTGTGTAGCTGGGCTGGGCCTGGTGGTTTGTTGCTACCCTCGTTTTACTCTTACACCCCCTCCCCGTGTGTGTGCTTTGTGTGGTGGGCTGGGCCCTGGTTCTTTTTACTGATACACACCCCTATAATTTCTGCTGCACCCCCTGCTGCTGTTTTTTATTTTCTTTCTATATTTTTCTTGGAGATATTAAAAGCATATTATAGGGTATTATAGATTTAATATAATTTTTCTATTTTTTTCTATAGAATATATAGCTATTATCATAGACGGTCTAAGCATCACATTGTTCCTGGTTCGAGCATCATCATCAAAGATCCAGAGAGGAGAAGATTGGAATGGAGCTTGCGCGCACGTCAGGAGCCCCGGAGCTTCTTCGTTCATCATCATTGTCGTATTCAAATCTTCAGGCAACCAGCGAGTGTTGTGGGCTGCATCATCAGATACAAAGGAATTGCCAGCTGAGGAGTTTCTTCTTAGGTTCTTGCGTGCGTGTCCCGAGTTCCTTCCCGTTTAGGCGTAGGCCTGCTTCCTCTTTGTTCTCGCCTCATGCGAGCGAATCCATGTTTTTCTCTCTTGCTCCCGTGCAATTGATATTCGTTTTCCCGTCGAACTACGTCAGCTCTGATCTCTCGTGCCCGACGAGAGTACGTAGGCATAGGATGCCGTATCCTAGCGAGCTCCCTTCTCCCGTTTCCCGTTTTCCCTTTTCCCTTTTTTCCAGGTTTTAGTTGTAGTAGGCTGAACTACAGCTGCTCTGATTTCTCATATCTAATGAGAATATGTAGGCATAGGATGCGATATCCTAGCGAGCACACTAATAACTAACCTATCTGTTCTCTCGCTGCTGTGCGATCGAGACTTTCCCGCTGATGACTGATCGTTATCCTTTTCTCTTGCCCTTGCGCATTTGAGACCAGACCGTAGTTGTAGTTCCCGCAGGTTCCCGTACCTTTAAAACCAGTTCAATCTCTCACTCCTGTGTGAGAACGCCCTGTCTAGCCGTAGTTAGCCTGAACTACGTAAGCTCTGATCTTCCATTCTGTGTGGAAGTACGTAGGCGCAAGACGCGAAGTCTTGGCGAGCCAATTCCCTATAGTATCCCGAACTACGATGACTCTGACTTTCTCTCTTGAGAATACGTAGGCATAGAGTGCGATGCTCTATCGAGTCAGTTTCCTTCCCGTTTAGATTTAGCAGCCGTAGATAGATTGTTTTGCATCCTTTAGACAAACCAAGCAAGCGTGGATCCCGTCGAGTACGACGGACGTGAGGGGTGCTAATACCTTCCCCTTGCGTAAACCGACTCCCGAATCCAGGATTTGGTTGCGATGACCATTCCTTTCCCGTCTTTGCGGTAGGTTTACTCTGAGTGTTTCCTTTCCCTCCTTTGGGATAAATAACGCACGGTGGCGACTCTTCTGTTCAGCCGGCGCCGATTTTCGCAGTAGCGACAACTGGCGACTCTGCTGGGGACTCCAACGGTTCCCAGCTGCTGAGGACTGCGATGGTTCCTTATGCATGTGGGATCCAACGTCCCCAAAGAGAGTCAATCCTAGCGCTTGTTTTCCTGTCTATTGGGTGTTTATTATTTTTGTATTGCTGTTATCTGTTGTTGTTGTGCTGTTGGGTGGGGGATGTTCCTTTGAGTGAGAAGCCATACCCAGGCTTGAGTGCACCTTAGACTTAGAGTGGAAATTAGTGGGTGCGTACATGCTTTGCATGTACTAGTGTCCTGCGAAATCCACACTCGGACGAGGTTCTTCTGGTTGACTTCCGATTCAACCCTTTGGGTTGAGTGGAATGTTGGTTAGTTGGATTGTCGACTCCGGGGACCGATCGTTTGGGATTCAGCTAAGTGAGGCCTCTTCAGGATATGATGATGCCACACCTTATGGGTATCGTATCATCAGTCTTGAAAGTCTGTGACGCTGATGACCGCATAGGATGCCGAACTTGTGTCAGTTTAGGTCCATACCCGTGAGTGGGAGGGTTTTGCAGGAAACTTGACTTCCAGCCTACCCGTTATTTGGTCTTCTCTCCAGAGCAAACGTACTCCGTCAGCAGCGCAACAGTATTCAAAGATTGTGTGGGGGCTGTGATCCCGTGTTTGCTGCATATTGTATTGCATTTGCATAAACGTGTTGTATCATATTGCATGTCATACTCCAGCTAGCCAAAGCTCCTATCCAGTCGTTGTTGATTTCAGAAGGTGATTATCCGGTGATTGGCCTGAGCCACTGTTGATTTTTAGAAGACGACCAAAGGGTTGAGTAGATTTGAGCAGGATCGATCAGTGAAGTCAGTTGAAGGTTATCAGTAGCCATGTCTGAAAGCAACTTCCAGTCTCCTAATACCTTGGCAGGGTTCACTATGACAACCAACCCTCTGTATGGCTCTACTTCCGAGGCAGACTTTCCGCAAGTGAACAACCTTACTGCAGACCAGTTTGTGCAACCTCCTGCTATGGACCGAGATCAACATGAGCAGTTTGGTGTCCGCAATGAACGACCTCCTCTTATCAACAGTGAAGGTGTTGTTTTCCCTGTGCTGAGTATCCGAAGAGAGATCCCAGTAGCCAGGACGGTAGACCCAAGAGCTCTTGAGTGTGATAGAAGACTCCAAGTGTTGGAAGAACAAATTAAAGCCGTGAAAGACAAAGATGCTGTTAACCTGAGTGCTGCAGGCATGTGTTTGGTTCCTGGCCTAGTGTTGCTGTATAAGTTCAAAGCGCCGAGATTCGAGAAGTACAGAGGAGATAGTTGTCTGAAGCAACATTTGGTGATGTTCTGCCGAAGAATGACTTCGTTTGTGCAAAATGACAAGTTGATGATTCACTGCTTTCAAGATAGTCTGACTGGGGCATCTTTGCGTTGGTATATGCAGTTAGAGAGTAATCAGATTCAATCATGGGTGGATTTAGCCAGAGCTTTTCTGAAGCAGTATGATTGCAACCTAGACGTAGCTCTTCATCGCATGCAGTTGCAAGAGTTGTCTCAAGAGGACGATGATCCCATCAGGAAGTGTGCGCAGAGATGGAGAGAATTTGCTGCCAGAGTACAACCACCACTTCTAGAACGAGAGCTAGCGAGCATGTTTGTAGACTCACTGCAGGATCCGTACCACGAAAGAATGCTTGGACTTCCGTTAAGTTTCTTTGACTTGGTAGTACTTGGGGAACGCCTTGAGCATGCCATCAAAATCGGGAAAATTCAGATTATTTCAAACGGTCAGGCTAGTGAAGCTGAATCTCTTTATGACTATCAGAATGAAGAAGGAGTTGTGATCAATGCAATCATGCCAAATGTTGAGTATCCTTGAGATGAATTGGTGAAATCTGTTGGATCAGTATCTCCTGTACCTTGTTATGTTGGACAGACAACTGTGCCTGGGGCACCCTATCAGGAACGTTATGTCGCTTCCTTTGCAAAGCAGCGAACTTGTGGCCGAGGTTATCAGAATCAGCGTCCAAATCAGAACCGACCTCGTAACAACTTGGAACGAAGGAATGCTCCTTCCCACCCAGTGCCTATGCCGTATAGCCAGTTGCTGCCATCTTTGGTCCAGAGTTCTTTAGTGGAACCGAAAGCTCTTAAGCCTGTTCCAGAGCCTTACCCTCCTAGGTACAATCCCCACGTTCAGTGTGGTTACCATGGCGGATCCCCAGGGCATTCAACTGAAGATTGTAAAGCTTTTCAGGCAAAAGTACAACAGTTGATCGACCAAGACTGCATTTCCTTTTGAGAAGGATTTCTGTTTGTTCATACCAACTTCCCAGCTGTCTAAGCTCGTAGATTCGGAGTTTGTTTTCAAGAAGCCGGTAATCCAGACCGGCGGGCGCCCTCAGCATTGGCAGTCCTCAGAGTTTTATATCATTTGCATTTGTAGTTTCTTTTCTGTTAGTTACTACTTGCTATTAAACATTGTTTGTTTCGAATGGTAATATTGATAAAGTGACTATGCATTTTTATGAATTAATCATGTCGTTGTCGCTCATTTATTGCATTGCACCGACACTTGCATTTTATTTACTCCACCTTATCACTGTGATTAGTGTTGCACCCCAAAATTTGACCAACATTTCTTTACCTAGCTTGTGGTTCATTTCATTCACATTAGCATTATCACTTGCATTTCATTGACATGTATGCAGGAGATCAAGAGGTATGATTACCAAACAAGAGCTATACAATAGTTTGAAGCTAGCCAAGAAGGTTATTCTAGTGTTCAAGGGTTCATATCTTTGTCAGAGAAGTTAAGAGATCCTCAGAGAGATTGGTTGAAACCAAGGTTGTATGCCTTCTAACTTGAGAGTTGTGGGAGCTCCTCAGATGATTCTGAAGCTATGAGGATGGACTTGAAGCCTTGAGAGAGCTTATAAGATGTCTTGAAAGCCATCATGAAGCCTAGACAGGTCATTGTACAAGATTAAGAGAGACTCAGCCATGAGTGGTATAATTAGGGTTTGACTGGGTCAACCCTAGGTCAACTGATGATTTGGGCAAGGTTGAGACCTAATCCAAGAGCCATGTGATCATGGATTGATTCATTGAGATGTTATAAGGATGATTCCCAGATCAACTCATCATGATTGAAGAGTTTGAGAAGTTTCAAGCTAGGGTTTCTAAGGTTTGACAGTGTAAAATCCCCTAGTTTGACCCCTAGCTTCAAGGCAGTTTAGCCCAAGATGTGATTGTCATCTCATCTTTCCCCCAACATGAATGTTGTAGAGCTTGCTCTTAGCTTTAATTTGAGTACTAGAAGTCCTTGATAGGATTTTTAGAACTCAAGTTATGACTTTGACAAGTTACAGGTCATCTGAGGTATGTGAATCTGGGGCCTTGAAAGTCACTCAACTTGCATCCAACTTTTGCCCAGGAAGGATGATTCCTATGAACTTTTGGTCAAAATGAATGTTGTTCCTTATATTCTTAGCTTTCTAGATAGTACTATAAGTCCTTGATAGGATTTGTATAACTCAAGTTATGGCTTTGACAAGTCAAGGGAATTTTGGTCATTTGGAGATTATAGGTCATTTCAAGCATAAGGCCATAACTCCTATTTCCAAGCTTCAAATGGAAACATCTTCAACATCAAACTTGCTTAAAATGATGTTTTAAGGCTAGTAAGGAGGTCATGAGATGTTTAAAAGGCTTGTATCTCAAAATGGTAAAAATGACCTAAAATGAAGGCATAAGTTAAATAAGTCAAAGTTGGAAATTGAAATTCCCAAGCTACACATCCAAACCATGGCATGTAATAGGTCATTTTGAGTCTAGAAAACATTTTAAAAACAATGGTTCAGCCACATTTTTGATTTGAGGTTTAGATCACGGACTTGCTTTGGAAAATGGTTACTTGCATATTAAGGTACATATGCAAAACACAAGGGAAATAAATACACCAGCTAGCTAAGTATCCTAACACATCATGCATCTCATCTAAGGAGATTTTCAAGTCAGAACAAGCTGCTGCAAGAGGCATACCACAAGATGGTACATGAGATGGATTGAACTCAAAAACTCATGACATGAGAATCTCAAATTCTCATTGGATGATTCCAGAAAGTTCTGGATGGTTTAGAACCATCCTATATAGTGTTTATAACTTGCTCAGATGCAAGGCTGGTGAGAGATTAGAGAGGAGAGTGAGATAGCCATTTCAATTTCTTCCATTGCAAGTTGAAATCAATTTCTACATTCCACACCATTTCCATTGATCCTTTCAATCCTAACACCTTCCATTGATCATATTGAATGTGTGCATACCAAATTGAGGGCAAGATCGTGTGAGATTGAAGAGATAGCATTTGGATTTTGGGAGCTACAAGTCACAATCGGATTTGGAGATTCAAGCTTCTTGGATCAAATCTTTTGCAAACAGAAGCATTAACATCAATCAAGGAGTGTTTCTGAAGAGTTTGAGAGGTTGAACTGAAGATTTGACCTATCTGATATTCAAGATGTGACAGGTTTGCAACTTTTCTTCTACACCCTAATTTAAGCATAATTAGTTAGATTTGTTAGGTTAGAATGGTTAGAGACAAGTAGGAGATGGATTCTGGAAACTTTGAGATCATTTGGTGAAGTATGAGTTAGTGACACCAGTTTTGTCTTGATCAAGAACACGATGTATAGTGAGATATAACATGAGTTTAATAGCAAGATTTAACCAGTGTGAGGTGGTGATCATTCTGAGGTAATCAATTTCAAGAATAGTCAGAATTGAAGTTTGAGCATAGTTTTGATCTTGGATCGAGTTTAGAGATTGAGGATGATTCTTTGAATTCTAAGGCTATGGTTGTGATCAGGGATGAATTTAGAACAAATTAGGGTTTTGAACCATGGATTTTATTTAAGTTTGGATGGAGTCCAAGTTAGGTATTTGAGCTCTGCAACTATGGAGCTTTCCCTCCATTTTCATGGCTGGAGGAAGAAGATAACGTTTTAGCCGTTGGATGGAGAGTGGACTCATTGACTGGACCTAGATCGTGTGGCCAAGATTTGATTTCACGTTTGAAGAGGAGCTCTGAAGATACCCCAAAACGCAGCGTACCACTTAAAACTGTGGTCTTGGGCTTTAGTGGACTGATTGATATCCACACCCCCATCCGCGGCCCATTGATGATTTAAACTAGTTTTCTTTACTTATTGCACCGTGTTCTTTTCTTTTTCTTTGTATTTTTTAGTTGATTTTCTGATTAAATCATGGGCCTAGCGTGTTTGCTGATCACACCCCCGTTTCAAGCCCATTCTCATATTGAACTGCATATAATTGCTATCTGCACCAAACATTTCATATTTTATTTTCTTTTTCTCCATTATTCTTTAAAATTTTGAAAAATCATATTAAATAGAAAAATGATGATTTTGGCATGGGGATTTTTTCTCCTATTTCATGTTAATGTCTAGAAAATTATAAAATCATAACATTTGCATTTCATGCATTTTTAATATTTTTTGTGTATTTTATCTTTTAATAGCTTTTAATTCATTTTATGTTAATGCATAGATTTGTAGAATTTTGTTTAGCTAGTTCCCTTTGAATTTTTAGGCCATTCTTTTGAGGATAGTTAGATTAGGACTTTAGTTCCCCTCTGGATTTATTCCATAATTTTGTGATTAGTTTTTGATTATTTTTGATTAGATGACTTTAGGTTATGTAGATTTAGGTCAATCCTTAACACAGGTCCACAATAACACTAGAATTTTGGGTTTCTAGGTCAAGTTAGATATTGGGACATATAGGGTATTAAGGGTAGGTATATAGGATCCCCTAGAAATTATATTAGATTTTAATATAATAGTATACTATTTTTAATTGATTTTTGTAGTTGATTGTTGTTTGTGTTGCCCTTGGGGGCTTGTATTTTGTTTTGCTTTGCTTTGTGGGTTTTTGCTTGGCTTGGTGGGCTTGGTCTTGCTTTGTGGAGCATGGAGGAGCATAGGGGAAGAATTGAAGATTGATTATGGAGCTTGAGAGCTTGAAGACTTGTTTGTTTTGTTGTTGTTTTAGGGTTAGGAATTAAGTAGAGCTTAGACTTAGTTGATTCCTTTCTTAAACATGGATGGTATCTTTCACCTCCATTCTTCCCCATGATTCAAGGTCCTTCCATGGTACTCACCTCCCTCCTTTGGAGGGATAAGTGATGGTACCTAGGAAGTAGAACTTTTGAGGGAACCATTCTTTTGATGTTGAACCCTTATAGGTCACCTTTGGTGGTCAATAAGCAGTTTAATATCCTAGCTTATTCTGTTAAATCAATTGTCTTCTGGTTTGAGTATCTTGAAAGATGTTGGACTTGAGTTTGAAGATGAGGACATCATTGAAGAGTGTGGAAGAGGATAATTCCTTGAGCATCGCCATTGCAGCTGAAGCTTGAAGAGCAAGAAGAACAAGTTGATACTTGAAGATCCAATGGAGATTGAGTGAAGAGCTGAGGCTTGAAAGAGAATTGAAGGATGAAGTTGACACTCCCATGTGATTGAAGACTACTCTGAGAAGCTGAAGCTTGTAGGAGAAGAAGACCAAGTTGATATTGGTAGAGCAAAGAGAGCTGGAGCTTGAAGACTAAGTTGATACTTATGAAGAGGATTCAATTGAGATTGAGTGTAGAGCTGAGGCTTGAGGAATAAAGGATAAGTTGACACTTACACTGATGCATTGAGAGCCTGAAGGAATCAAGTTGATACTTGTGGTTAGAAGTGAAGCCTTAAGGTGGAATTGACTGAAGAGCTGAAGCTTGGAGAAGAGAGGATAAGTTGAAACTTATGTCTTAGGGGTTAGGACCTTGGAGAAGCAAGTTGATACTTGTCAGTGAAGATGATAGCCTTGAAGGGTGGTTGAAGTCTGAAGACTGGGTTGCTGTTAGAAGAGCTGAAGCTTGGAATTGAAAGAGAGAGTTGTTGATCTGCTTTCCTGTCTGTTTTCTTTTCTGTGCTGATGTGACTTGTTTGACTTGCTTGATGCATTAGAATAAGTCCATATTTAGACTGACTTTAATCTAGGAGCATGATTGCACTAGAGATTGAGTTGCTCCCTCTGCTTGTATTTTTACTGTATGGCTTTGCTTGCGGGTATTCGGTAGAGCCCTGCTCCCTTGCCCATGTGGTTTATCTTGCTTGATAGCATTTTATTTTCTTCTGTATGATTGCAGTCTCTATTTTGCTTGATAGCATGTTATATTTTTCTGTATGATTACTGTTATTCATTCTGGCTTGAGGTTGAGACGAGCTTGTGGAGGCTGCTACCCCACACACATTTCCTCCCTCACTTGCATTGCATGCATTTTACTGTTTACTGTTTAAGCTGATGCTTCCTCTGTTTCTGTTTATCATTGACATGATCCCTTAGGACTCTCATTTCCTTTGATAAGGAAGTGATGATAGAACTTTAGGTTGAAACCTATGCATGATAACTTCTAGGAGTTCCCTGTTTCAAACTTCAACTATAGGGTGAATCCTTGGCATGACAACAGTAGGACTTGATAGTCTCCCCGTATTTGGGCCTGTTCTCTTCTCATCTCAAAACAGCTTAAGATACAGTAATCATGAATGATTTCTTTCGTACGTCACGGGCCTTAAGCTATCTGAGAAAGGATTGTTGGAGAGCTTCTTTTCAACAGTCTGGATGTTTAGTATGGCACCCTTTGGGTGACATGCGACACATTCACTCTCAGGTCATAGTCTTTAGTGCGATTGAAATTGCAAACACAATAAAAAACACTTCTTTCGTAAAAGACAGAAAACAAACTCCAAACCTTTTTGCCCCGTGGGCCCATAAGTCAAAGGAAAGCTTTTCTGAAGAAAAGAGTGTCGTTAAACTTCAGCGCCAACGCAAACAGGCTTTGTCCCTAACTGCTGGAACTGCTGTTTAACCCTACTCGATAAAACAGATGAATCTGAATTCCCATAATCCGTAGTTTCCCGAACTACGTAAGCTCTGATCTCTCATACCTATTGAGAGTACGTAGGCACAATATTGATGTATTGGCGAGCTACCTTCCCCATATCCTGTAGTAGGTCGAACTACGTTGACTCTGATTTCTCGTTCTCTGATGAGAATACGTAGGCATAAAGCGCGACGCTTTGCCGAGTCATTTCTTTTCTGTTTAAGCCAGCCTTGATAGGTAGATAGATAAACCAACTCATCCAGTAAACACAACAAGCATGGATCCCGTCGAGTACGACGGACGTGAGGGGTGCTAATACCTTCCCCTTGCATAACCGACTCCCGAACCCAGACAATGGTTGCGATGACCTTGTCTTATACCTATTCGTTAGGTTTTTCCGATCGTTTCCTTTTCCGCTCTGAGGGATAAATAACGAAAGGTGGCGACTCTTCTGTTTTTCCGGCACCTTATTTTCGCGGAAGCGGCAATTAGCAAAGATTGGAGGGAGGATGACGAAACTGAATACTCATAACCGATGATCGTAGGCGTTCAGATAAAACCTTGCCGATGACGTATAAGGCATTGTTTCAAATCCCCAAACACTGGAGATATAAGGAGTTAGTCCCTTGTTAACCACTTCGAGCCAGGAAGTAGAAGTTTTTTCGGACTCTTTAACCCTCGCATCTTAACCCGGGGCAGGGTAGTTGTCAGTTAGCTTGACCGAGCATTCAAATCCTACAGAGGAATGTTGCCTTTCGAGGACCAATCAGTTTGTACCTCTCAAGAGGTCGTACCTCGTCAACCACAACGGTTAAACCTCACCAACCAGGAGTGAGACAGTTACAATCCTTTCGGAGCAATCAAGACAACCAGTGTTACACGACTTTGTTCCAAGAGAAAAAAAAGAAAAAAAAGAAAGCCTGCTAAGTAAAAAAGAAATGAAAATAGCTGGAAAGCTAATACTTAGGCAAAAATTAGGGCATCCCGCTAGACTTCAAAAAGAAAGAAAAATCGAAAAGAACTCAAAGGGAGTCAGTCCAGGCAAAAATCAAGGAATCAAAAGAATGAAAAAGAAAGGATATCAATAAAAAAAAATCCCCGGTGAAGTCACAAAGTCGTGTATACAGACACCGAAAATGGAAAGGAGTAACTGTTACTCCGAAAACCTTGTGAGTTTCCTTAACTATGGTCCTTACCATTCAACATACCTCTCGAAGAGGCGAGCGCTCGAGCCAAGTTAACTGAACTTTAGGATCGGAGATCATCACGTAGAAGGGGTGGGTACAAATCATAATTTGAGCCAAATATCCTTTGTTTCACGAACCGTGAACCCGACCACGATACAACCCTTAAAAGACCTAATTGAGGTAGGGTTTATTCTGAAAGTGCATTACGATAAGGTTGAGTGACCTGACTCCTTCTTGATTTGCTAATCATATCCTTGTTGTATTTTTCACTGATCACATCAGCACTACGTTTGAACTCTGGTTCATTCGTCACTCACAAGCATGACATATAAATGAGTGACAGCACGATTTTTTCAAAATCTGCATAAACACTGCATTAAAATTACCATTCGGGTTAAACAATTTTACTTGCAGGCTAGTAGTTGGCATGAAGGAAATTCCAACAGGGAATAATCAAACAGGACTGAATAATTCAGCAGTCTAGATCAGAATGGTGTATGTTGTGGAACCCTGTGAATCAGGGGCATTAACTTCCAGTAAGTTCAGAATCAGTTAGTCTGAGGACAAGTCCCGAAGCTTCAATTGATCAGGGGCAGTTTATTTGAGAAGCAGTTGATCAGAATGAATCTTCTCGAAACCCAATCAGGGGCAATCATTTAGAATGTTGTGATTTGAAAGCAAAGCCTTCCAATGGGTGATCAGATCAGGTTAAGTCGCTTGTACGCTCATTCAGGGGCAAGTCACTTCAGAGATAGTGATACCAACTGGGTTGATAATTGTTTGATTGAAGTTGAATCCTTTTGTTGTACAGATACCGGGGCAAGTAATCTCGAGGTCGTCTCGTAGCAAGCTGTTCAGAGTGATCTTCCCAAGAGTTAGATTGGGGCAAGTTAAGTTGTACTGGGGCAAGTTATTCAAGCAAGGTTGTTTATCCCCATCCAGAGTTGAGTATCGGGGAATCGTGTCATTACCCTCGTCAAAAACCTTGACCTTCCGAAAAAGGTCTTGTTGTCCGTGGATCGTTATCCTACAGTTTAAACCTGTTACGTGTCAGAATCTCGTAACCAAGCCGTTTCCAAAGTCCAGTTCTCGCCTGGCAAACCAGTAACCAGTTCTCGTCTGATCCATGTTCCCGTAACTACCAGTTCTCGCTTGGTACATGGTGTCTTTCGACCAGTTATCGTCTGGCCAATCTTTCCGTAAACATCAGTTCTCGTCTGGTGTGGTTTATTGTTGCATCAGTTCTCGTCTGGTGCATGTTACCTTTTAACCAGTTCTCGTCTGGTCATCAATTCTCTAACCTGTTTGTTACATCAGTTCTCGTCTGGTGTACGTTACTGTTACCAGTTCTCGTCTGGTCACCGTTCTTTTAACCTATTGTTGTACCAGTTCTCGTCTGGTGCATGTCAGCTTTCAACCAGTTCTCGCCTGGTCATTTGTTTCTTAACCTATTATCCAGTCAGCCCCGTATGATGTTCAAACCATAAAGCAATTTTCGTCCGATAATCTAATCTATTTTGCTATCAGTTCTCGTCTGGTAGTCTACCCTTGAATGCTAGTTCTCGTCTAGCATTTTCCCTATTTTCCATTTTGTAAATAACCAATTCTTATCTTTAAACCAGAAAAAGCCTAAAAAATAAAATAAAAAATATCTGACACGGTAATTCCCAGTGGCTCGCATGTTGTCACATTTCCCGATACGAAGCTCGATTGGTACCAGTTCTCAGGTAGTGTTTTGTATTCCCTGTGGATGTTGTTAAATCAGGATTACTCTTCTTTAACAGATGGAAGTCACGTATTATCCCCGGGAGAGTTGAGATTGCATTTTACCCCGTATCAGAGTAGGATCAAGAGTATTCTCAGCAGATTAAAATTGATATCCCTGACAGAAGGGGCATTCCCAATAGTGAGATGTATACAATAGACCCAGTTGGTTAATCCCTATAGAGTACAGGTTACCAGTGGTTTAGAAAGAATATCGTCGTGCAGGGTCGTCCTTCCCTTTTCCAGCATTTATTTTGCTGAGATGATTCTGTGATAACCGGTTATCTTCAGTGGAGTTGACTTTACTTTCGGCATTTATCTTGCCAAGTGGCTTTAGACCTGGTGTTCTCTGGCAGCTCGAGCCTGCATTTACATATATCGTCATACTTGCACTTATACAAACACATAGCATCTCCATGCCGTATGGGGCATCACATTTTCAAACAAACGCATTTACATGCCGTATGAGGCATTTCATCTATCAAAACATGTGCATATCATTTCCATGTCGTGTGGAACATTGCATCATTTTCCAACATACGCATTTCGAAACATAGACCAGGTTGGTTGCCTTTTGGCTTTCAAGTATGTTCCCCTGCAGAGTTGTTTGGTTAAGCTTCTCTTCTCCCCCAGCGGAGTTGATTTTTCATATTTGGTTGTTACGTCGACACTGGAAAAAAAAGAAGAAAGATGGACATCATATCAAACTTCTGAAGCTGCCGCCTGTTGTCGAAAATGGGTGCCTGGAAGTCGATTCAGAAATTCCCCAGGAGAGTTTTTCTCAGGTTCGCCGTGAACTGTGAGATGACAAGAAAAGATCCCATAACAGATGGGAGTCAAGGTGTTTGCTTTCTGAAGCATTATTTTGAAGATTCAGTACCCGTGGCGTCACGCGGGTGATTGACGAAAAAAGAAAAGGGTTTCATCAGATAATTGACCAGTTGTTGCCGTAACAACCAGACTTTAGTTCATTGGAAGCTATTTCTCGGGCAGTTTTGCAGTTTATTTCTGTGGTTGTCAAATTTTAGGGTTCTTTTGTATTCAACCGTCTTCTACCTTTGAATGTTTGAAAGTTGTTCACTCTTCAACCATTCAGGTCCAAGCTGCTTGAATAGGGGCAGCTGTTGCACCCTAAAATTTGACCAACCGGTTCTCCTATTTGGTTTATGTTTCGACGCATTTCGCATTCGCGTTCGCATACCGCATACAGTGCATTTTCTCATTCATATTGATTTTATTGGGATTACAGCCCTACTTTCACATTTCGGGTATTTCAGACCGGTTCGGATAATCGGAGGTTATTTTGAGAAGTCACGCGCTTCCTGGGTGTTTTCAGCTTACGCGGTGATTTTGGAGGTTCTTGGTGCCTGGGTTTACTGTTTGCTTCGATCTGGTCTCGCGCTCTCTTTTATGTTGGTTGTTTGCCTTTGTTTGCATTTTTAGGATTTAATAGCCTTTTATAGATTTTAAATAGGTTTTATAGTTTTCTAGAATTTTAATATAGATTTTATTGTTTTTAGAATATTAATAGGATTTTATTTGTTTCTAGAATAATATAGTGTTTTTAGATTTAATAGACATTTGATTTTATTAGATTTTTAGAATATTAGAAGATCATTTTCTTTTAATAAATAAAATAGTGTATAGATTTTTAGATATTAGAATATAGATTTTTAGATAGATTTTTAGGATATTATCTTTCTCTAGGAATTAAATAGGGTTTATAATAGTTTTTAGATATATTTTTAATATAGGATAATAGATTTTTTAATAGATTTTAGAATATTAAATTTTTTTTAGCTTTAATTAGAATATTAATTCATTAGATTTAGGCTTATTAAACCATTTTTGTTTGTATTAATTGTTTCAGTTCATTAACTGTCATTAGTCAATTAATCTTCATTAGCCATCATTAACCACTTCCATTTCCATCCATTTCATTAATCAACCATTTAAGTAATCACGTTTTATCATTAGTTCAGTATTAATCCAGCGTATTAATTCATGTTTAAATCCCTTAATCATTCCGTTAGTTGTTATTGGGCCAATATCCAAAAAGCCAAGTCCAAATCTCGCGCCAGGTGTCCACATATAAAGCTCTCCACGTGTGATTTTCAGACTCTCTCTCTCCATTCCACGTTTCATACGCAGAGAGCACCACATCATTCACCACGTTTCTCACTCTCTCTCTGCCACTTGTCTTTCTCCCTCTCACTTCCGCCTCCACCACACGTTACCCCATGCTCCCACCATCACCACACGTGGCCTCACATCATCTTCCCTCTGCATGCAGCAACGCCACCTCACCCCTCACCGGAGACCCCGCCGCCGGCCATGCAACCGCCGCGCCGGCCACCTGCTAACTGTCTCCGACCGCCATAACCATCACCAAAAGCCGTTTCTCGCCGGAAACCTGAGATTCAATGATGGATGTTCATCTTTCTCATCCATCCTGTTCATCCAACCTTCACAAAGTTTCACCGGAAAATTCAACCGCCGCCGGAAACTTCATATGAACTTCATACATGTTCATCACTTTTCCAGAACTTCCGCCCAGAATCTTCAAACCTTCCTCAGGAATCCACCGGAAAACTCATGTGAATCCTCCGATTATCTCTTTTGCCAGATTGTTCGTTGATCTTCATCAACATGTCAAGAAGCCTCAAAGTATATCAAGGTCTTCATCCGATCTTCATCACCGTTTTCCAGTTTTGCCAGATTCGTCAAGATCGCCAAATCGTTTCTTCAATCACATTCGCGTTCATCGTGATCTTCACCTATATTCATCCGCTGTTCTTGGTGTCCTTCATCAAGCCATCGTGTTTTTTTCAGATGTGTGTTCATCATTTTCTTACCACCTTCTTCAATGAGTTTTCCAGATCGCCTTCCAACTTCAAGATCTGTTCGAAGATCTTCAAGGTCCTCCATCAACGTCATCTAAAGATTCATCAATCTTCAACGCGTCTTCAAGCATCCTTCATCGCCTCGTCAAACTCAGGATCTTCAAAGAGCTCAAACATCCAGAGTGTTCATCCGTCCGGTAACATCAATCCTTCATAACTCTCCCGTCTTTTCCAAGTATCACCATCATTGATTCTTCGTCAAGAACGGTGTTCTTCAGAACCTTTGTGAAGTTCTTCAAGGCGTACCACCATTGTTTCCAGATGAACAGATTGAGGGGAGTGAGACTGAGAGATCAGGTAAAGCACTTTATGAGGTTGAACGGTGTTATGAGAGTTGAGTTGAGACCAAAGGTTGAAGGATTGAAAAAGGGAGAAAGGTTGGTGAGGAGATCGAATGGAGAGTTTGGAGAAGAGGGTGAGGGCGCCGTTTGGGAGGAAGTGAACAGTGTTCTGCAAAGGGAGAGATTAGGGTTACGTTTTGCTGAAGGGGATGGATCACGTGGTTTGGTTTGGTATTGGGCCTCTAAGGCCCAGGCTGATTGGCACCCCCGGTTTATTTTCTCCCCCCTCCCCGTGTTTGTTCTTTTTTTTTTTTTTTTGTGTAGCTGGGCTGGGCCTGGTGGTTTGTTGCTACCCCCGTTTTACTCTTACACCCCCTCCCCGTGTGTGTGCTTTGTGTGGTGGGCTGGGCCCTGGTTCTTTTTACTGATACACACCCCTGTAATTTCTGCTGCACCCCTTGCTGCTGTTTTTTATTTTCTTTATATATTTTTCTTGGAGATATTAAAAGCATATTATAGGGTATTATAGATTTAATATAATTTTTCTATTATTTTCTATAGAATATATAGCTATTATCATAGAATAATATAGGATTTTATTTTTTCTATACGCATTTTCTTTAATATTTCTTAGAATATTTTCAAATAGAGATTTAATAGCCGTATTTTAGTAGCATTTTATTTCCATTTTATGGTGGATTTTTTCTCCTATTTTCATTTCTATCCGACTTTATTCTCGATTTTATTTCAGGCTGGCCGTGTGACACGATTCAATTGGAGAATGATTTTCGATATCATTTCTCCATCTTGTCTTTGACACGGATATTAATACGCTACCTCTTAGAGTTCGATTTCTCGTATAAGTCGAACCATGACGGTCTAAGCGTCACATTGTTCCTGGTTCGAGCGTCATCATCAAAGATCCAGAGAGGAGAAGATTGGAATGGAGCTTGCGCGCACGTCAGGAGCCCCAGAGCTGCTTCGTTCATCATCATTGTCGTATTCAAATCTTCAGGCAACCAACGAGTGTTATGGGCTGCATCATCAGATACAAAGGAATTGCTAGCTGAGGAGTTTCTTCTTAGGTTCTTGCGTGTGTGTCCCGAGTTCCTTCCCGTTTAGGCGTAGGCCTGCTTCCTCTTTGTTCTCGCCTCATGCGAGCGAATCCCTGTTTTTCTCTCTTGCTCCCGTGCAATTGAGATTCGTTTTCCCGTCGAACTACGTCAGCTCTGATCTCTCGTGCCCGACGAGAGTACGTAGGCATAGGATGTCGTATCCTAGCGAGCTCCCTTCTCCCGTTTCCCGTTTTCCCTTTTCCCTTTTTTCCAGGTTTTAGCTGTAGTAGGCTGAACTACAGCTGCTCTGATTTCTCATATCTAATGAGAATATGTAGGCATAGAATGCGATATCCTAGCGAGCACACTAACAACTAACCTATATGTTCTCTCGCTGCTGTGCGATCGAGACTTTCCCGCTGATGACTAATCGTTATCCTTTTCTCTTGCCCTTGCGTATTTGAGACCAGACCGTAGTTGTAGTTCCCGTAGGTTCCCGTACCTTTAAAACCAGTTCAATCTCTCACTCCTGTGTGAGAACGCCCTGTCTAGCCGTAGTTAGCCTAAACTACGTAAGCTCTGATCTTCCATTCTGTGTGGAAGTACGTAGGCACAAGACGCGAAGTCTTGGCGAGCCAATTCCCTGTAGTTTCCCGAACTACGATGACTCTGACTTTCTCTCTTGAGAATACGTAGGCATAGAGTGCGATGCTCTATCGAGTCAGTTTCCTTCCCGTTTAGATTTAGCAGCCGTAGATAGATTGTTTTGCATCCTTTAGACAAACCAAGCAAGCGTGGATCCCGTCGAGTACGACGGACGTGAGGGGTGCTAATACCTTTCCCTTGCGTAACCGACTCCCGAATCAGGATTTGGTTGCGATGACCATTCCTTTCCCGTCTTTGCAGTAGGTTTACTCAG
Organism: Lathyrus sativus; assembly: GCA_963859935.3. NCBI lineage: Eukaryota > Viridiplantae > Streptophyta > Magnoliopsida > Fabales > Fabaceae > Lathyrus > Lathyrus sativus. The sequence continues at coordinate 248,772,876 of OZ012738.1, forward strand.
AGCGTTTCCTTTCCCTCCTTTGGGATAAATAATGCACGGTGGCGACTCTTCTGTTCATCCGGCGCCGATTTTCGCAGTAGTGACACACCGCAATGCACTGCTGAAGGTGTTGAACGTCACGTATGTACCGCAGGAAATATCGGTAAACCAGTTGGAAGGGGTCGTAGCCCACGTGAATGCTGGAAATGGGTTAGGGTTCACTGACCTGGAGCTGACGCCGAAGGGGAGGAACCACAACAACGCCCTGCACATCTTGATAGAGTGCAGAGGAACGATTATGTCTCATGTGTTGGTAGACACAGGGTCGTCGCTCAATGTTCTTCCGAAGAAGGCATTGATGAAGTTAGATACTCGTGGATTGATTTGCACACCCAGTGATCTGGTTGTGAAAGCGTTCGATGGAACCAAACGCCATGTTTTCGGGGAGGTGACGTTGCCAATCCAAGTCGGGCCGGAAACATTCGATGCGATCTTTTACATTATGGACATCATGCCTGCCTACAGCTGTCTCTTGGGCCGACCATAGATCCATTCGGCTGGCGCCGTGACCTCCACGTTGCACCAGAAGCTCAAGTACGCCGTCGGAGGCAGCATCGTGACTGTTTGTGGCGAGGAAGACATAATGGTGAGCCATTTGTCGTCCTTCATCTATGTTGAGATGGATGGGGAAATCCACGAAACCCTATGTCAAGCGTTTGAGGTTGTTAAAGTCAAGGACGTAGCTCCCGCAATCACTGAAAAGCCAGAGATGACTCTCTCTTCCTTCAAGGAAGCCCGGGCCGTTGTTCAAGTCGGATCTACCCCAGGCTGGGGGCGAATTTTGGAGATACCTAACAAGCAAGACAAGTTTGGGTTAGGATACTCTCCTGGAGATTAAGCCTCCTCTTCCAACAGTGCGTCGCGAGGTAAAGGGCCGATCCAGTTTACCAGTGGCGGGGTGATATTTGAAAGCATCAACGCAGTGTCTGAAGACAGCGGAGACAGCGACTGTGACCTAGACTCTTGGATCCAGCCAAGCAAGCCAGGCGAGAGCCTCAACAACTGGTCCGTCAGGGATATCATCCAAATGACAAGCAAAGAGTAATGATTTACTTTTCCAATCGTTGTACAACCCTATGTCCTACCCGGGGCATAGTGGTTTTATTGTCAGGGCCTCGTTTGATTATGTACATGCGTTTTATCAATAAATCAAAAGGCGTTTTCTTCGTATTCAAATATTGTGATCTCTGTTATTCCTGTTTTATATTTGTTTTGAAAAACAATAAAATGGCAATGGGGTTTGTGCTAACCTGCATATCCTTGTTTTAAGCTTAACCCTTGTTATTGCAGGATCCACATAGCAGATGACATTGACTCTGGAGCTTCTACGACTCACTTCGACTTCGATTGCCCAATCTATCAAGCTGAAGAAGAGATCGATGAAGACGAAGACCTCACCGAAGAGTTGGCCCGCTTGTTGAAACAAGAAGAGAAAGTTATTCTGCCTCACGAGGAAGAGATTGAGATCGTGAATCTGGGTTCTGAAGAACTAGTCAGGAACGTCAGGATAAGGGCTGTGTTGCAGAGTGATGTCAAGCAGAGATTGGTCGAGATGCTGAGAGAGTATAGTGACGTCTTTGCTTGGTCATACGAGGATATGCCCGAACTTGACACTGACATCGTGGTCCACCACTTGCCGCTGCGAGAAGATTGTCCTCCCGTTAAGCAGAAGCTTAGAAGGACACGACCAGATATGGCCGTTAAGATCAAAGAAGAAGTGCAGAAACAGCTTGATGCTAGCTTCTTAGCGGTCACTACTTACCCTCCATGGGTCGCCAACATAGTGCCTGTACCGAAGAAGGACGGTAAGGTGCGAATGTGCGTCGATTATCGGGATTTGAATAGGGCGAGCCCTAAAGATGATTTCCGGCTGCCTCATATTGATGTGTTGGTCGACAATACAGCTCAGTTCTCCGTGTTTTCGTTCATGGATGGCTTCTCCGGTTACAACCAGATCAAGATGGCGCCGGAGGACATGGAGAAAACTACGTTTATCACCCCCTGGGGAACGTTTTGCTACAAGGTAATGCCTTTCGGTCTGAAGAACGCAGGGGCCACTTACCAACGAGCAATGATCACTTTGTTTCATGATATGATTCATCATGAGATTGAAGTCTATGTTGATGACATGATTGCGAAGTACCAAACGGAGGAGGGACATCTGGTCAATTTGCTGAAGCTTTTTGAGAGGCTTAGGAAGTTCAGGTTGAAGCTGAATCCTAACAAGTGTACTTTCGGAGTACGGTCCGGAAAGTTACTGGGGTTTATCGTGAGTGAAAGAGGCATTGAGGTTGATCCTGCGAAGATAAAAGCGATACAAGAAATGCCAGCGCCAAAAATAGAAAAAGAAGTTCGTGGATTCTTGGGCAGAATAAACTACATTGCGAGGTTTATCTCTCAGCTCATGGCCACGTGTGAACCGATGTTCAAACTGCTGAAAAAAGATCAGGCAATTGTCTGGAACGAGGATTTCCAGAAGGCATTCGATAAAATAAAGCAGTACCTGCAGGAACCTCCGATCTTGATACCCCCAGTGGCCGGACGACCTTTAATCATGTACTTGACAGTTCTTGAGAATAGTATGGGGTGTGTTCTCGGTCAGCACGACGAGACGGGCAGAAAGGAGCATGCCATTTACTATTTGAGTAAAAAGTTCACAGACTGTGAATCTCGTTACTCGATGCTGGAGAAAACGTGTGGTGCACTAGCCTGGGCTGCCAAACGTTTATGACAGTACATGCTCAACCACACCACCATGCTAATTTCGAAGATGGATCCGATCAAGTACGTCTTCGAGAAGCAAGCACTTTCGGGCAGGATTGCCAGATGGCAAATGGTGTTGACGGAATATGACATTCAGTACGTTTCCCAGAAGGCCATCAAGGGAAGCGTATTGTCTGAGTACCTTGCCGAACAGCTGATCGAGGATTATCAGCCGATGAAATTTGAATTCCCTGATGAGGATATCATGTTTATTAAAGCGAAAGATTGCGATGAACCGTTGCCCGACGAGGGGCCAGATAGGAAATCCCAGTGGAAATTGATATTTGACGGGGCGGTTAACTCTTATTTAAGTGGCATTGGGGCGATCATCACGACTCCCCACGGATCCCACATCCCATTCACTGCGAGACTGACGTTTCCAGTCACCAATAATGAAGCGGAGTACGAGGCATGCATCATAGGTCTAGAAGAATCAATTGATTTGAGAATCAAGAACCTAGACGTATATGGTGACTCAGCACTTGTGATTAACCAGATTAAAAGGGAGTGGGAGACTCGTCAATCGAATTTGGTGCCGTACATGAACTATGCCAAAAGGCTACTTCCGTTCTTTGATCAAGTGGAACTCCATCATGTGCCCAGGGCTGAAAATCAGATGGCTGATGCCTTAGCCACGTTGGCTTCGATGTATAAAGTCAATTTTTGGAATGAAGCTCCAAGAATTGTCCTGTCTCGTCTTGATAGACCTGCATTCGTCTTTGCGATCGAGGAAGCCTCCGACGGCAAGCCATGGTTCCATGACATCCAGACCTTCCTTATGACTAAGGAGTATCCCGCGGGAGCATCAACCCAGGATAAGAAGACTCTGAGGAGGCTGTCTGGAAACTTTTATCTCAATCCTGATGGAGTTCTGTATAAGAGAAACCACGATCTCGTGCTACTCAGATGTGTAGATGAGAAAGAGGCGAGTATGCTCATGGAAGAAGTCCATGAAGGCACATTTGGTACGCACGCCGGCGGGCATGCTATGACAAGGAAGATCCTGAGAGCAGGATATTACTGGATGACGATGGAGTCTGATTGCTTCAAATTCGCGAAGAGATGTCATAAATGCCAGATTTATGCTGATAAGATTCATGTACCGCCATGCCCGTTAAATGTCATGTCATCCCCTTGGCCGTTCTCCATGTGGGGCATCAACATGATAGGAAAGATCGAGCCCACTGCATCTAATGGTCATCGCTTCATTCTAGTAGCTATCGACTACTTCACCAAATGGGTGGAGGCAGCCTCGTATGCTAATGTGACCAAGCAGGTGGTGGCTAAATTCATAAAGAGGGACATCATCTGTCGTTACGGAATTCCCGAGCAGATCATTACTGATAATGGTTCGAATCTGAATAACAAGATGATGAAGGAGCTGTGCCAGAGTTTCAATATTGAACACCACAACTCATCTCCTTACCGGCCAAAGATGAATGGCGCCGTTGAAGCGGCCAATAAGAACATCAAGAAGATTGTACAGAAGATGTTTGTGACCTATAAAGACTGGCACGAGATGCTGCCATTCGCATTGCACGGTTATCGTACAACGGTACGTACATCAACCGGGGCAACTCCTTTCTCACTGGTGTACGGTCTGGAAGTTGTCCTACCGTTAGAAGTTGAGATTCCTTCTTTACGAGTTTTGGTTGACGTGAAACTCGATGAGGCAAAATGGATTAAGAACCGACTAAACCAACTCAGCCTGATGGACGAGAAGAGATTAGCATAGATTTCATATGGTCGTCTGTACCAAAGCCGAATGAAGAAAGCTTATGATAAGAAGGTGCATCCTAGAAGCTTTCAGACGGGTGATCTCGTCCTGAAGAAGATTCTTCCTCCACACTCCGATCACCGGGGCAAGTGGACTCCCAATTACGAAGGTCCGTACGTCGTCAGCAAGGTCTTCTCGAGAGGAGCCTTGTTGTTATCCACGATGGATGGTGAAGATTTTGCATCCCCGGTGAACGCGGACGCAGTTAAAAAAATACTTTTCTTAAAAAGTGACCCGCTGGAAAGAAAAAGAATATCCAGGCAAAAAAGGGGCATCCCGGCGAACCATAAAAAAGGAAAAAGGGTTCGGGCAAAAATTAGGGATATAAAGAAAAGAATGTACACCCGCAAAGTCGAAAATCTGGAAGGGCGACTTTGGCAAAAAAGGGTATCCCGGTGAATCGAAAACCCGGAAGGGCGATTCAGGCAAAAGTTAGGGATTTGAAAAAGCAAATGACTGCGTTCCGCGTGTGGACTTTCATTGTTTAGTGGTTTGGAAGACTTGAGGACCGTTTATCTGAATCAATCTCTTCTGCAGCTGAAGCGTTGGAGAAGTATCGAAGTCGAGTGGGTCATAGAGGGATCAACTCATGGTGTTCGTCTACGCCTCATTGCCGACATTTGTATATACTGATGTATATTTATGTTTTATTTTTGCGCAGTTTCCTCATTCCAGAAGCTTGCATCTATTGTAAAACATTTTTACCCATTCAGGGGTTCGTTATCAATAAAATGTATACTATTCAGCAATTATGTTTGTCTGTTTAGCCTTTATCTATTTTGTTTGCGAAAAAAACGCCGATGTTTTTGATAAAATGCGCATACATAAACTTACTGGCCTAGGCCACTGATTGTTGAATCAATGAATTACTGGAACATTGTCACAAGATGATAACCTTGGTAGGTCCCTTTGAGGAGGGTATCTTGTCTGTTTGTTTGCGTTGTTGCAGGTATAGCCTACTCCAGGAAGTACGCCGTATGCGTCCCCAAGCAGGATGATTCCTTCCTCTCCAGCAAAGTTCAGCAGCCTCTCCCCACAGAGTCTGAACATGAGATCGTAAGCATTGATATGTGTCCCCAGGAAGAGAAGATTCTCTCCCCAATCAGATGTATCCTAAAGGATCGACGTCTCCCCAGCTGAGTCATATACTGAAATGCGCAGCAATTGATAGTTCAGGACCGAAGTCTCCAGCGGAATTGAAATTCCCCGCAGAGTTGTACTCTCCCCTACAAGCAAGATACTTCTTCCCCAACCGAATTTGCAGTTTCCCAAGAGAGTCGAGTCCTTGGAAAGCGTTCAGGCCAGGATTGGTTTTCCCCAGTAGAATGTTGAATAGTTGATGCTGTATTTCCCCACCGGTGTCGTTATCTCCAGGAAAGTTCTAGCCGTGAAGGCCGTGCAGTTTATTTCTGCGATTGATATCGTTCCCTCGACAGGTTGTGGTTCGAATACCCAGATGAGCAGGTTCAGGTCCTCTTAGAGCTTTATTCCCCTGCAGCAGTGAACTGAAGATCATTTCCCCAGGCGGAGTCCGATTGAGATTGGCGTGACTTTTCTCCTTGGCAGGATGAGTCCTTCCTCTACCAGAGTGGTTCTTTCTCCTTGACAGGAGGATTCTCCCTTCAGCATTTATTTTGCTGATGGGGTCATAGCATTTTGCATGATTGCATAGCATTTACCCTAAATGCGTAGCATTTTCACCGTGTGGAGCATTGCGCCATTGTCAAACATATGCATATGAAACATGAGCTAGGTCGTTACCGTTCTTGTTTTGCAGGTATTCCCCGGCAGGGTGTGTGCTTAGGATGATTCCTGAGATCTCGGAAGAGTTAAGTTGCCCAAGATGATTCTTGAATTCTCCAGCGAAGGTGCTTGCTTAAGAGGATTCTTAAAATCCCCAGTGAAGTCGCCAGAGAGGGTGACTCAAGTTGATGCTTAGAGTCCCTGGCAGAGTGGTTGCTCAGGATGATTCCTGAAATCTCCAGCAGAGTTATTGGTTCAGGATGATTCCTGAAGTCCCCGACGGAGTTATTTGTCCAAGATGATTCTTGAAGTCCTCAGCAGAGTTGATTCATCCAGAATGATTTCTGAAGCCTCGAAGCAGAGTTACTTGATAGTTCTCCAGAATCCCCAGCGGAGATGCGTCATCCCCAGCAGGTTTCTAAACAGCGAAGTTGAAACTTCCCTTGAAGGACTTGATGATTGAAGTCCAACCGTATTAACGAAGTAGTTCTCTCAGCTGATGCGGAGTGCCTGATGGCAGAAGTTTGGATATCCCCAATTGGTTCATGATTGACTGAGAATTTTATTCCTAGCTTGCTGACGAAGTCTGGCTGACGCCCAAAAGTTTCTTCGAATGCCCGATGGCACGATTAACTTGATTGTTAAAAAGTTCCTAATGACCTGATGAGTCCCGAGGAATCCTTCTGTCGCAGTGCCGCAAAATGCCTGACGACAATACCAGTTGTGTATCACCAGTTACCGTGTAACCAGTGATCCCTGGATGACTTGAGGACGAAGATCTACAGCAAAATCAGATGATCATCCTGACGGAGATTTGAGATTTGACCCATCGCCGGTTACCGTGTGACCAATTCCCCAACAGAGTTGTCGTGCAATTGTCATGCTCAGTTTTGAAGATGTTCCTACCAATCCAAGTATTGTTTACCTATGCGGTTGGCAAATCACCCGTTACCGTGTAACCAGTGATCCCTCGATGATTTGAGGATGCAATGATATCAGATAAATCAGAGAATCATCCTGACGGATGTTCAGATTAGTATTTCTCCAGCTAGTTGTCGTGCAGCTAATATTTCAGTTTCCGAAGATTTGTTCCTATCAGAGTACCGTGTACTTGTGCAGTTGGCAAATTTCCGGGTTTGTTGGTATTCAACCGTCTCGTACCTTGATTGTTTGAGAACCGTTCGTTTCTCACCCAGTCAGGTCCAAGCCGTTTGAATAGGGGCAGCTGTTGCACCCCAAAATTTGCCCAACTTTTCTTTACCTAGCTTGTGTTTCATTTCATTCACATTAGCATTATCATTTGCATTCCATTGACATGTATGCAGGAGATCAAGAGGTATGATTACCAATCCAGAGCTACACAAGACTTTGATGCTAGCTAAAAAGGTTATTCAAGTGCCCAAGGGTTGATATCCTTGTCAGAGAAGTTAAAAGATCCTCAGAGAGAGTGATTGATGCCAAGTGTGTAGGTCTCCTAACTTGAGAGTTGTGGGAAGCCATCAGATGATTCTGAGGCCATGAAGTTAGACTTGAGGTCTTGAGAGAGCTCATGTGAAGTTTTGAAGATCACTTTAAGGCCTAGATAGGTCATTGTCCAATATAAGAAGCCTCAGCCATGAGTGGTGCAGCTAGGGTTTGACTGGGTCAACCCTAAGTCAACTGATGATTTGAACAAGGTTGAGACCTAATTTAAAGGCCATGTGATCATGGATTGATGCATTGAGATGTTATAAGGATGATTCCAAGGTCAACTCATCATGACTGAGGAGTTTAAGAAGTTTCAAGCTAGGGTTTCTAAGGCTTGACAATGTAAAATCCCCTAGTTTGACCCCTATCTTCAAGGCAGTGTATCCCAAGGTGTGATTGTCATCTCATCTTTCCCGCCAACATTATTGTTGTAGATCATGATCTTAGCTTTAATTTGAGTTCTAGAAGTCCTTGATAGGATTTGTAGAACTTAAGTTATGACTTTGACAAGTTACAGGTCATCTGAGGTATGTGAATTTGGGGGCTTGAAAGTTATCCAACTTGCATGAAACAATTGACCTAGAAGGATGATTCCTATGAACTTTTGGTCAACATGAATGTTGTTCCTCATCCTCTTAAATTTCTAGAGAGTACTAGAAGTCCTTGATAGGATTTGTAGAATTCATGTTATGGCTTTGACAAGTCAAGGGCATTTTGGTCATTTGGAGATTATAGGTCATTTCAAGCATAAGGCCATAACTCCTATTTCCAAGCTTCAAATGGGAAAATGTTCAACATCAAACTTGTTTAAAATGATGTTTTAAGGCTAACCAAGAGGTCATGAGAGGTTGGAATTGCTTGTAGCTCAAAGTTGCAAAAATGACCTAAAATAAGGGTATAAGTTAAATGAACCAAAGTTGGAAATTGGTATTTGTGATCTACATGTCCAAACCAAGGCATGTAATATGTCATTTTGACTCTAAAACACATTTTAAGAACATTGGTTTAGCCACATTTTTGAATTGAAGTTTAATTTGTGGACTTGCTTTGAAAAGTAGTTACTTACATCTTAAGTAACATTTGCAAAACCTAAATTCAAGGCATAATCAAGGTCCCTTGCAAGCCAAACACATCCAAAATGTCACTAGGAGAGAAATTGGAAGGGAATGAGGATGATTTCAAGATGTTAGCAGAACTATGCATACCATGGCATGTGATTGAAATTCTCATGACATGAGAGATTGAACTTCTCATTAGAAGGATCTAGAGGTTTCTGGATCATCCATACATGTTCTATATATTGAATAGAGATGATCCAAGGCCAAGGTTGGTGATGATTGAAGGAGAGAGCAGAGATTGAGTTTGGAAAATTCTTGCTTGCAACTGAATTCGGTTACATCATTTCACTCACTTTCCATCCATTTTCTTGATTGCAATCTCTTCCATGGATGCTAGGGAATGATTCCAGATCATAATCAAGGGAAATTCGTGGCTGATTGGTGTTCTTGATCTCAGTTTTTTCCACCTGCAACTCAGAGTTGGTTCCAAGAATTGAAGCCATTTCAATCAATTCTATTGCATACAGAAGCTTGGAAGGGATTCACTGAAGGATTCTGGAGCATTTGAAGGCTTGATTTGAAGGCTTGCTACTTCTGTGCACACAAAATTTTCAGGTTGGTAACTTTCCATCTCCAGCTTGATTTAGTTAGAATTAAGATGAATTAGGGTGTTAGATGCATTGTAGAATGGTGTAGGGAGGTTTTCAGATCATTAATTTGAGAATTAGTGACCAATTAGGGATGTTACCATTTTTGGTTGAGAGTTGGTTCTCGCGAATCTTGAGGTTTCAGAGTGAATTAATGGTATGATTGAGTTCCTTGTGAGATTTGGGACAAGTTTCGTGTATAGACCACTTGCAATGGAGGATCCTAGAGAGAGTTAGGGTTGGGTACGATGACCGGAGCACCACCGGCGACGGCCATGGCTACGCGCGTGTTTCAGAGGTTCAAAATGAGGAAGATGACTTGAGAGCCATCAGATTGTGGTTGGACTTTGACTGAGGGCATGATCCAATGGCCACGAATGGATTTCACATTGTGAAGGTTTCTGAGTGATGAAACGTTGCGTTTCATTTAATTGATGGTTTTGGGCCTAAGTCACAGATTGATACCTGCACCCCCCTGATGGCCCAATTGCTGAAGTGAATTGATTTTGCTTACTATCTGCACCGTGCATGTGTTCATTTTATTTGGATTTTCTTTATTTTTTCATTTCATTCATGGTTCTTGATAAAATCATAAAAAATGGAGAAATAGCTCAATTGATCCCATTCTTTTTGCATTGGATTCATGATAGGGTCTAGAATGTTTTAGATAAAAAATATTTTTATTTCATGCATTTTCTGATTTTATGGGAATTTTTACATTTTAATTGATATTAAAATAGTCATGTTTAATGCTTGATATTGTGGAATTTGGTTTGATCATGTGATGATGATTTTGGTCTTGATTTTTTGTGAGTAGTTAGCATAGATATGCATGCTCCCCATAGATTTTTCTCACATTTTTGTGATGAACATAAGTGGTAGTTTAGGTTGAAACCTTTAAGAGCTCCATTTTTAGGGTTTATGGTTGAGACCTTGTGGTTTAGATTTTATTTTTAGAACTAGGTGGATGATCCAACCTCTGATATTTGTAGGATAGATTCATGATTGAATTAGGGTTCCTTAGGAATTTTTGTAGGATTTTTCAATGAAGTTTACTATTTTTGCTTGATTTTCGTTTAGGTGCTAGTTTTAGATGATTCTAATGCACTAACTCAATTAGATTAACATCTTTAGTTCCCTTAGATTTGGGTGTTGCTTTTCTTGTTCTTGGATGATGTTGAAGACAAGTTGAAGATGCATTGGATTGCTTGAAGAAGCTTGGATGTGAAGATCTTCCCTTCTTTTGGTGTAGTTTTGTTTAGGTGTTAAGATTAGGGTCTTGTAGGCAGAGCTTCTAGATAGATTCTCTTCCTTCATAAACATGGATGATGTTGATTACTTCCATTCTTCCCTATGATGTAAGGTCCCCTTGTAAAGGCATCATCCCTCCTTTGGTAGGATGTGTGGCTCTTTGCATGTTGGTAGAACCTTTGAGGGTTCCTTTCTCTGATGACAGGAGGCTTAGTGGTGACCCTTGGTCTTCACTCTGCTACCAGTCATCCAAACTTTGCTCTTGATAGATGAATCTTTCTCCCTTGTTAGAGGATGGAGTTCCTTGCTTGAAGAAGATTGAAGGATGGAGTTGATTCTTCTTTGTGTTTGAAGATTATTCTGAGAAGCTGAAGCTTGTAGATGAAGAGTACCAAGTTGATATTGGTAAAGCAGAGAGAGCTAAAGCTTGAAGACCAAGTTGACACTTGTGAGGAAGATCCAATTGAGATTGAGTGAAGAGCTGAGGCTTGAGGAATAAAGGATAAGTTGATACTTATATTGATGCATTGAGGGCCTGAAGGAGTCAAGTTGATACTGGATACTAGGGTTGAAGCCTGAAAGTGGAATGGACTGGAGAGCTGAGGCTTGGAAAAGAGGGAATAAGTTGATACTTATGTTGAGGTGTTAGAAACATGGAGAGGCAAGTTGATACTTGCTATTGAAGATGATAGCCCTGAAGAGCTATTGAAGATTGATGACTGGACTGCTGTCAAGGTTGATTTAGTTGTAGGAGCTGTTGATCTGTTTCTTTTCTGTATTGCTGTGACTTGTTTGATTTGCTTGATGCATTAGAATAAGTTCATATTTAGATTGATTTAAGCTAGGAGCATGATTGCATTAGAGGTTGAGTTGCTCCCTCTGCTTGTATTTTTACTGTATGGCTTTGCTTGCGGGTATTTGGTAGAGCCCTGCTCCCTTGCCTATGTGGTTTATATTTTGCTTGATGGCATTTTATTTTATCCTTCTGTATGATTGTAGTTACTCCTATTTTGCTTGATAGCATGTTTCCTCTGCATGACTGCATTCACTTATATTTTGCTTGATGGCATTTTATTATTTTTGTATGATTGCAGTTATTCATATCTGGCTTGAGGTTGAGATGAGCTTGTGGAGGCTGATGCCCCACACACATTTCCTCCCTCACTTGCATTGCATGCATTTTACAGTCGTTTACTGTATATCTGTTTACTGTTAAGTTGATGCTGTATCTATTTCTGTTTATCATTGACATGATCCCCTAGGAATCTCACTCCCTTTGATAAGGAAGTGATGATAGAACTTTAGGTTGAATCCTATGCATGATAACTTCTAGGAGTTCCCTGTTTCAAACCTCAACCATAGGATGAATCCTTGGCATGACAACATTAGGACTTGATAGTCTTCCCCTTAGTTGAGCCTGTTCTCTTCTCATCTCAAAACAAATTAAAACACAGTAATAAAGGTAAACTGACGTCGTATGTTACGAGCCTTAAGCTATCTGATAAAGGGTTGTCGGAGAGTTTCTTTTCGACAGCTTGGATGTTTAGTATGGTACCCTTTGGGTGACATGCGATGCATTCACTCTCAGGTCATAGTCTCTAGTGCGATACTAGTTGCAAACAACCATAAAAAACAGTTCTTCCGTAAAAGACAGAAAACAAACTTCAAACCTTTTTGCCCCGTGGGCCCATAATTCAAAGGAAGCTTTTCTGAAGAAAAGAGTGTCGTTAACTCCCAGTTCTACCGCAAACGGTAACGCTTAAGTCTCCAAGGGTCGAGCTGCGTATGCCAAACTGCTGGAACTGTTTGTTAACCCTACTCGATAAAACAGATGAATCTGAATTCCTGTAATCCGTATTATCCCGAACTACGTAAGCTCTGATCTCTCAAGCATGTTGAGAGTACGTAGGCACAATACTGACGTATTGGCGAGCCACCTTCCCCCGTTACCCGTAGTCAGTCGAACTACGTTGACTCTGATTTCTCATTCTCTGATGAGAATATGTAGGCATAAAGTGCGACGCTTTGCCGAGTCATTTTCTTTTCTTTTCCAAACCAGCCTTGATAGGTAGATAGATAAAACCAACCCGTCCAGTAAACACAACAAGCGTGGATCCCGTCGAGTACGACGGACATGAGGGGTGCTAATACCTTCCCCTTGCGTAACCGACTCCCGAACCCAGACAACGCTTGCGATGACCTTGACTTATACCTTTTTCGTCAGGTTTTTCCGATCGTTTCCTTTCCCGTTCCGAGGGATAAATAACGAAAGGTGGCGACTCTTCTGTTTTTTCGGCACCTTATTTTCGTGGAAGCGACAACGGATTACCAGGCAGGAACTGGAATCTAACAAAAGGTTGGACGAGAATGAATTACCAGGAAGGAACTGGAATCTACCAAAAGGTTGGACGAGAACGGATTACGGGCAGGAACTGGAATCTACCAAAAGGTTGGACGAGAACGGATTACCAGGCAGGAACTGGAATCTACCAATAGGTTGGACGAGAACGGATTACCAGGTAGGAACTGGAATCTACCAAAAGGTTGAACGAGAACGGATTACCATGCAGGAACTGGAATCTACGAACAAGGTCAGACGAGTACTGATCTCTGGTTCTGGATATCGAACGAGAACTGATTAAGTAGTGGGATACATAAAGGGTGACCGGACAAGAACGGGTCAAAGACCTGACGTGTACTAGACGGGAACTGGTGTTTACTGAAGGGTGACCAGACAAGGACTGGTTTGGAGGTTTGTTGGACAAGAACTAGGCTTTGGAAACGATTTGGTTACAAGGTTTGACAAGTAACATGTTTTAGGTTATCTGGTGGGGTGATGACACGATTCCACAACACTAAACTCTTGCTGACGAGAACAAATTCGCTTGAGTAATTGCCACGGTGTAATTCCACTTGCCCCGGTTTGATCTTTGGGAGAAAGTTTATCCTTAGAAGAAAGTAGTTTTGACATGAGACGACCTCGAGAAGGCTTGCCCCAGAATCTGTATCGTGAAAGGATTCGTCTTTGATGGGATAATTCTGATAAGCTCTGCAGATATGGAGAGGAACAATTCTTTTGCCTTTAGGGTGGCGTGCCCCAGCTCTGCGATGGCATTGCCCCTGATTGGATACTTGAGGATCAGTACCTTTGCCTACGAGAGATTCGTCGGATCTCGACCTGATTGCCCCAGATTTAATGACTTTTGGGATGGTTGACTCCCATGCTCTGATAATCTGAAATAGCTTGCCCCAGTTCACCGGAATATTCGGGCATTCTGTATTCTATCCTGATCAAACTTCCATTGTGGAAAATTTCCTGCTGTCAAGCGCTTACTCGCTAGTAAAACAAGTTGTTCTGCATAAAAGATATATTAAATGCAATGCATATCACAGTTTTGAAAATCCAATTCTGTTCATTGGAAAAAACAATTTGTGACATAAAATGTATGGAGCATTCATCAAGATGTCAAAATCAATACAACGCTGTAAGAGGAATCCTTTCAGGGAGTCAGTTTCGATGCGATCTTTATCGAAGTATGCTTTCGAAACAAACCTGCTTCAATTAGGACTCTTAAAGGTTGTAACGTGGTCAGGTTCACGGTTAAAGAAAGAAAGGATATAAGGCTCAAAGTCATTTTAACCCATCCATTCTCCTTGATGTTCTATGATCCTACGTTCAGCTAATTCGACCTTAGCATTCACCTTTCAAAGTTGAAGTGATATTTCAGGAAATCACACTTTTTCGAAGTGACAGTCACTCACTTTTCGTCTATGGCGTCCAGAGCCACACGATTTCGTTCTTCGAGGATTTTCTTTTATGATCCTTTTCGCTTTTCATTTTTCGTTTTCCCCTAACTTTTGCCTGGACTAACTCTTTTGAGTTTCTTCGGTTTTGAAGTCCAGCGGGCTGCCCTAATTTTTTCCTAAGTCGCTTCTTTTCAAGATTCGACTTAACGGGCTTTTTTTCTGATTTTTTTTTGCTTTCCCTCTCTTTTTTTTAACAAATCGCATGACACCGGCTCGTCTGACTTGTTTGAAACGAGATTGTGACTGTTTCACTCCTGATCGACTAGGTTCAACCATCATGGTTTTTTAGGTATGACCTATATTGGTGTGATTTATCCTCGAACGGGAACACTCCTATTGTAATTTGAACGCTTGGTCAAATTAACTGACACCTACCCTACCCCGGGTTAAGATTGAGGGTTTTTCGTTTTCAGAAAGAAACTCCTACTACTCGGCTCAAAGGGGTTAACAAGGGATTATCTTCCTTATATCTCCGGTGTTTGGTATTTGAAACAATGCTTGTACATCATCAACAGGTTTTTATTCAAAAGCATACATTCTGAAGCTTGTGCTTCTTTCGATTTCGTCATCCTCCCCGGGTTCCACTTAAACAAGCGTTTGAAAATGAAAGAAAGAAATAGAGTGAACACGAATGGATTAATTTAAAAACATGCATATTTATTTCATTTATCAATATCAATTGAAAAACAACAAGTTTTAAAAACGAAATTTGCATTCTAACAGGAAAGAAATTACAAATGTAAAGAATTGACATGATAACATGCAGATCGCCAGCTTTCGAGAACCGGGCTTCTTGTATCTAAACCACTGACTAGGGAGATGCAACCCTTGAAGTCTTTAAACTCAATCAGACGAGAGGTCGACATGCACAAACAACTTTCCTTCGGGAAAGGAAATGTACTCTTTGTCCATAAATTGTTGAACTTTGGCCTGAAAGGCTTTGCAATCCTTAGTTGCGTGTCCTAGGGATCCTGCATGATATTCATATTAAGCACTGGGATCGTACCCGAGAGGGTATGGTTCTGGCAATGGTTTGAGAGCCTTGGGATCCACCAACGAGTTATGAATCAGGAATGGCAGAAGCTCACTATGTGGCATGGGCACTGGATGAAGAGGAGCATTCCTTCTTTCCAAATTATTGCTGCGAGGCCTATTCTGATTCTGGCGCTGACGGTTATTTTGCTGCCGAGGACCACGAGATTGTTGGCGACGGGCTGACTGTTGAACTAGAGAAGATACGGCATTAGCCTCTCTTTCCTTCCCAACATAAGGCTTCCTTGCATCTTTCGAGGAATCGATAGCAACTTGAATCTTTCCCATTTTGATGCCGCTTTCGACTCTTTCACCTACACTTACTAGAAAAACCTGCAGTCATGCAACCTATCAGCTTCTCGTAATACAACCCGGGAAGTGTATCCACGAACATGTCGGTCATTTCTCTCTCCTCCAGGGGAGGTTGCACTCTGGCCGCTAAGTCTCGCCACCTCTGGGCGTACTCCTTGAAGCTCTCATTGTTCTTCTGTGACATGCTCTGCAACTGTAACCTGTTTGGTGCCATATCAGTGTTGTACTGATAGTGACGCACAAAGGCTTTGGCCAATTCTCTCCAGCTACGGATGTGGGTCCTTTCAAGCCCCATATACCATTCCAATGATGCCCCGGTCAGACTATCCTGGAAGAAATGCATTAGCAGCTTTTCATCGTCCGAGTAAGCGGACATTTTCCTGAAGTATGCTCGGATGTGTACTCTAGGACAGGTTGTCCCTTTGTACTTATCAAATTCCGGTATCTTAAATTTGGGAGGAATCTTGACCCCATGAATTAAACCAAGATCTGACATGTTGAGACCCAGAGAGTTCTGATTTTCAAGAGATTTCATCTTTTCCTCAATCAGTTTGAACCTTCTATCAGCTTCGGTGGGTAAACCTCCTTCCATATTTCTAATGGAAAAGATATCACTCTGATGATTTTCCCATTGAGGGCCATTAGCTCCATGCACAACGCGTACACTTCCACCAGCAGCGTTACCATTATTATTCACACCACCTCCGCCTGGAGGTACGACAACAGTAGGAATAATCCGTGGACCCGATCCCCCAACAGGACGAATAACATCAGCTTCTCCGTGCAATACACCCTCTTCGTCAGCTCGTGCTATCAAATGTTGGACTAGAGTTCTCAACTGTTCTTGCCCATTAGCTACGTTCTGCATCAGCTCCATGAACTGAAACATGCGAGCTCTGACCTCATGTAATTCAGCTTGAACCTGATCCATTGCTTTTGCTGATTCCTTTGAGTCGGATATCTGTGGACACTGAACTGCTCAAACCTATTACTGTGGACTACTGTGCATATAAAAGCAAGTCTTCCTCATCTTCTTCAAAGTAATCAAGAACCAACGAATCTGACATAGAAACTCTTACAAGCTCTCATAAAATATTCTTATTGCTGAGTTTATTCTTTTGTTCTTAACATTAAGTGAAAAATCACTGATGTGATAAAGCTTGTTAGAAGCATTCAAACACTTGTATTAATCTTACATTTCATTGTAATAGTTCCTTAAGCAGATCCAGTTGGGATCAGTAG
Source organism: Lathyrus sativus (assembly GCA_963859935.3). Taxonomy (NCBI): domain Eukaryota; kingdom Viridiplantae; phylum Streptophyta; class Magnoliopsida; order Fabales; family Fabaceae; genus Lathyrus; species Lathyrus sativus. Next base: position 248,790,014 of record OZ012738.1, read on the forward strand.
TTCTTGAGAAGACTTTGAACAGTTGTTCTTAGTGCTTACTATTGTAATCAGTTGATTAAATAGTGGATTAAGTCCTTGTTTGAGAAAGGCAAACCACTCTAGATAGGGTGGACTGGAGTAGTTGAGTTCAACAAACCAGGATAAAAATACTTGAGTTTTTTACTTCTAAGTTTTATCTTCATACTTATTCAACCCCCCCTTCTAAGTATTTTCTCACCTTCAGTTGGCATCAGAGCTCCGGTTCTGTGTGTGCTACCACTTCACAGTGACAGAAAAGATCCAGTGAGAAAAACTTTGATACTTATATTTGGTTGTTTATAATGGCTGATGTTTCAACATCTAACAAGTATGAAGAAAGAGACAGAATCAGTACTAAACCCCCTATGTTTGATGGGGAGAAATTTGATTATTGGAACGACAGGATTGAAAGTTTTTTCCTTGGTTATGATGCTGATTTATGGGATTTGGTCATAGATGGATATGTTCATCCCATTGATAAGAATGGCAAGAAAGTAGATAGAAAATCTATGACAGAAGCCCAAAAGAAGGAATTTAGAAATCACCACAAGGCTAGAACAATATCGTTAAATGCAATATCTCACACTGAGTATGAAAAGATCACAAATAGAGAAACTGCATTTGGCATGTTTGAGTCCTTGAAAATGACTCATGAGGGGAACTCTCAAGTCAAGGAAACAAAGGTTCTGGCTCTAATTCAGAAGTATGAAGCTTTCAAGATGGAAGAAGATGAATCTGTTGAAGCCATGTTCTCCAGATTTCAAATACTTACAGCTGGACTAAAGGTTCTGGATAATGGTTACTCTACTGCTGATCACGTGAAGAAGATCATCAGAAGCTTACCTACCAGATGGAGACCTATGGTGACTGCGCTGAAAATGGCTAAAGATCTGAACCAAATTTCCTTGGAAGAACTAATCAGCTCACTAAGGAGCCATGAAATTGAACTTGAGAAAGATGAGCCTCAAAAGAAAGGTAAGTCAATTGCCTTAAAATCTAATAAATCAGCTAAAGCGTTGCAGGTAATAGAGGAAAGCTCTGATGAATCCTCATCTGAAGATGAAGATGAATTATCCATGCTGTCCAGAAGAATAAATAAACTCTGGAAGCATAAAGGAAAGAAGTTTAAAAACTTCAGGAAGTCTGACCAAAGAAAGGAATCTTCTGGACACAGAAGATCTGGCAAAAAGGAGGTTGTCTGCTACGAATGTAAAGAACCTGGGCATTACAAAAATGAATGTCCAAAGCTTCTGAAAGAAAAGCCTAAAAGAAAATTTGATAAGAAGAAGAAGGTTCTAATGGCAACCTGGGATGATTCAGATACATCTGAATCTGAATCTGAGGCAGAAGAAGAATGTGCCAACGTAGCATTGATGGCAGACATAGAAGATCAGGAGGAAGGAATTTTGGGATCTGAATATGACTCTGAATCTGACTCTGACGCTGAAGAGGTAATGGCTAAACTCACTAAAGATGAACTTATCAAAGTGTTATCAGAGGTTCTGAAGAGCTATAATAATATTAAGCTCTAATACAAGGAGCGTCAAAGCAATCTTGTATCTGAGAATAATATTCTCAAATCAGAAGTGGCTGAGCTAAATGAAAAGAACTTAAAAATGAAAAATGATTTTGAATTAGCTCAACAAGACTCTAACTCTGAAACTGAGTCTGAATGCAAAAATATTTTGGAAAAATATTACTACAGCTTTCAGAAGTTTCTTGCTAAAAGCATAGACAGAAGCAAAATGGCTTCTATGATCTATGGAGTTAGCAGAAATAACAGAAAAGGAATTGGATACAAATCTTCCTCTGATTTAAATCTAAAACCTGTTGATAAAATTATAATCAAGAAGACTCCTTTATATTCCAATTTTAAATATGGTCACTTGAATGATATTGAACACACTCGTTCTGAAAAGAACATTCATGTGTTTAAATCTAAGGCTAGTCAGAATAAACCTTATGTTGAAAAATAGAAGTTTAGACGAACCTTCAGAACAACTAACCCAAAAGGACCCAAGAAGATCTGGGTACCTAAGAGTAAAATAATTCCTGTTGCAGATGTTCTTAGCAGCAAGGTCAGGACGCCAGTCATGGTACCTGGACTCTGGATGCTCGCGACATATGACGGGAGAAAGCTCTATGTTCCAAAGTCTGGAGCTTAGATCTGGAGGTGACGTAAAATTTGGAGGGAATCAGAAGGGTAAGATCATTGGATCTGGAACTATTGGAAATGGTAACCTTCCCTCTATTACTAATGTTTTACTTGTAGAAGGATTAAAGCATAATCTATTGTCCATAAGTCAATCAAGTGACAACGGTTATGACATAGTCTTTAATAAAAAATGTTGTAAAGCTATTAGTCAAAAGGATGGCTCAATCATATTTAGTGGAAAGAGGAAGAACAACATTTATAAAATAAATCTTTCAGAACTTAAGGTTCAGAATGTTAAATGCCTCTTGTCTGTTAATGAGGAGCAATGGGTCTGGCACAGAAGATTAAGGCATATTAGTATGAGACGTATATCTCAGATTAATAAACTTAATCTTGTCAGAGGACTTCCTAAGTTGAAGTTTACCTCAGATGCTCTTTGTTAAGCATGTCAAAAAGGGAAGTTTTCAAAATCCTCTTTTAAATCAAAAAATGTTGTTTCTACTTCCAGACCATTAGAATTACTTCATATTGATCTGTTTGGACCAGTGAAAACTGCATCCATCAGAGGCAAGAAGTATGGATTAGTCATTGTTGATGACTATAGTAGATGGACATGGGTAAAGTTCCTAAAATACAAGGATGAGTCACATTCTGTGTTCTTTGACTTCTGCAAACAAGTCCAGAATGAAAAAAATTTCAAAATTATAAAAGTCAGGAGTGATCATGGTGGTGAATTTGAAAACAAATATTTTGAAAAATATTTTAATGAAAATGGCATTGCTCATGATTTTTCCTGTTCTAGAACTCCACAACAGAATGGAGTTGTAGAGAGGAAAAATAGAACTCTGCAAGAAATGGCCAGAACCATGATCAATGAGACTAATCTGGCAAAGCACTTTTGGGCAGAAGCAATCAACACAGCATGAACATTCAGAACAGAGTGTCTATAAGACCTCTTCTGGAAAAGACTCCCTATGAATTGTGGAGGAACAGAAAGCCCAACATTGCTTATTTTCATCCTTTTGGATGTATTTGTTCTATGTTGAACACTAAAGAGAATCTTAGCAAGTTTGATTCTAAAGCACAAAAGTGTTTCATGCTTGGATATTCTGAACGCTCTAAGGGCTATAGAGTATACAATACTGAAAAACAGATTGTGGAAGAATCTATACATGTTAGATTTGATGATAAGCTTGGCATTAAAAAGCCAAAGCAGTTTGAAAGTTCTGCAGATAGAGAAGTAGTCTTCACAGACTCTGAAGGCTCAGAGGCAGACAAAGCTCAAGTGAAGGAACCAGAAGCAACGCCAGATGCAATTCCTTTGACTTCTCAGATGAACAACTTAAACATTTCTGAAGAATCAACTGTTAGAGGATCATCTTCCAGAATCAAAGCTTCTCATCCAGAGAATGTAATCATTGGAAAGAAGGATGACCCTATCAAAACAAGATCCTTCCTTAGATCCTCTGAAGCATCATTATTTGGACTGGTGTCAGTAATTGAACCAACCACTATAGATGAAGCTCTGCAAGACAATGACTGGATAATTGCCATGCAAGAAGAGCTAAATCAGTTCACTAGAAATGATGTGTGGGACTTACTTCCAAGACCAAAAGGATTCAACATAATTGGAACTAAATGGGTCTTCAGAAACAAGCTTAATGAGAAAGGAGAAGTTGAAAGAAATAAGGCAAGGCTTGTTGCTCAAGGGTACAGTCAACAAGAAGGTATTGATTACACTGAAACTTATGCTCCAGTGGCAAGGTTAGAATCTATATGCCTTCTTATTTCATTTGCTGCACAATATAACATCACTCTATATCAGATGGATGTTAAAAGTGCCTTTCTAAATGGTATTATAGAAGAAGAAGTTTATGTTCACCAGCCTCCTAGTTTTGAGAGTGAAAATTTTCCAGAACATGTTTTTAAACTAAAGAAATCTCTGTATGGTTTAAAACAAGCTCCCAGAGCTTGGTATGAGAGATTAAGTAATTTTCTTCTGGAGAAAAACTTCATCAGAGGAAAAGTGGACACAACACTCTTTTGTAAAACATTTAAGAAAGATCTTCTAATATGTCAAATATATGTGGATGATATTATATTTGGATCTACCAATACTATGCTGGGAAAGGAGTTTGCTCAATGTATGCAGGCAGAATTTGAAATGAGCATGATGGGAGAATTGAGATTCTTTCCGGGAATTCAAGTCAACCAAACTCCAGAGTGCACTTACATTCATCAGACCAAATATGTTAAAGAACTTCTGAAGAAATTTAACATGACTGATAGTAAGATGGCAAAGACTCCCATATATCCAACTAGTACACTAGGCAAGGAAGAGGTAAGTAAGAAAGTAGATCAGAAACTCTACAGAGGTATGATAGGATCTCTTCTCTACTTAACTGCTTCTAGACCTGATATTCTATTCAGTGTATGCTTATGTGCAAGATTCCAATCAGATCCTAGAGAATCTCACTTAACTGCTGTTAAGAGGATTCTAAGGTATCTGAAAGGTAATACTAACGTGGGTCTGTGTTACAGAAGATCTGATAAATATACATTAGTTGGATTCTGTGATGCTGACTATGCTGGAGACAGAGTAGAGCGTAAAAGTACTTCTGGAAGCTGTCAGTTCCTTGGAAGTCATCTGATCTCATGGTACAGCAAGAAGCAACCCACAATTGCACTTTCTACAACAGAGGCAGAATACATTGCTGTTGCTGGATGTAGCACGCAGATTCTCTAGATGAAGAGTCAATTAGAGGACTATCAGATCTTTGAGAGTAATGTATCTATCTTCTGTGATAATACTTCTGCTATATGCTTGTCTAAAAATCCAATTTTACACTCTAAGGCAAAGCATATAGAAATTAAACATCATTTTATCAGAGACTATGTTCAAAAGGGTATTTCATCAATGGGATAATTCAGATCATCAATGGGCTGATATTTTTACAAAATCCCTTGCTGAAGATAGGTTCAAGTTTATTCTGAAAAATATTGGTATGGATTTTTGTCCAGAATAATATTTATCAGAGGCAAACTTCTCAGATGCAAAATGTTTAATGCTTTGAAGTATTTCATCTGTTAATTTATTCATTTTCTTGAATTATTTTACTTGTGTAAATCTGAACTAACAATGCTCAGAGGATCTGAACGTTGTCTAACATTTCATCTCTCAAGAGATTTCAGAAGCACAAGCAAGCAAACACGTGTAGCTCAGAAACTGAAAAGGTAGAGTGCACTTTACTAAATTAACATTTGAAGTATTGCTTTGAAAATCTGACTTTTCTTGATTTTCCCCCCATCTGTCAGAATCATAATTGCTGTGCAATGATGTTTTCACTTTTTCATTTAATGTTATGTGAAGCGTGCTTATGTGATTGTTTATGTGCCTGATTTTATCTATAAATACCACAAATCACACCATTTCACACTTTTCACTTTACGAACCTTTTATGCATTTCTGTCTTCTCTTTGCTCTTCACGAAAACCCTAAACCTAAAACCTCTCTCTCAAGAACATCAATGGCATCTTCTTCATCAACATCTGCTCAGATGCAATCAACCACTGTTGTTTCTGCTCCTACTGCTGAAGCTTACAAGGAACTTGTGAGAACTCTTCTCACTCCAACTATAGAACTGGAAGTTCTGAGTGAATTCTTCATAGACTTTGAGTCCATTGAAGAAAATGGATTTAATCTTTCTTCAACCATTCAAACTCAGAGTTGGACAAAGTATTTTGACAGTCTTATGGGTCCTGTTTATCCAACTTTGGTGAAAGAATTCTGGATACATGCTCAGGTGTGCCCTAAATTCATCAATTCTTCTGTCCTTGGAAAGGAGATTGTGATTATTGAGAAGCTAATCAGACAACTCATTGGGTACTCTGAAACTGATGGTGAAACCAGTCTACAATCTGCTTGTGTGGATCTTGCTGATGTGTTTCAAGAAGTTACTATTTCTAGGGAACCAACTAGCAAAGTAAGGGAACTGAAGCCAGCCTACAGGATCTGGGCCAAGATTTTAATGAGTTCCATCTTTCACAGAAAATCATCAAATTCCCCAGATTATGTCAGTGTTGAACAACTATACTTTATGTTCTGTATGAGCAAGGGAAAGAAGGTGGACTTGCCTTATCTTCTGTTCAGTCACTTTCTAAATCATAATTGTGAACTATGGATATGTTTGATGATTGACCATATTTGTATATATATATATATATATATATATATATATATATATATATATATATATATATATATATATATATATATATATATATATATATATATATATATATATATATATATATATATATATATATATATATATATATATATATATATATATATATATATATATATATATATATATATATATATATATATATATATATATATATATATATGTATATATATATATGTATATATATATATATATGTATATATATATATATATATATATATATATGTATATATATATATATATATATATATATATATATATATATATATATATATATATATATATATATATATATATATATATATATATATATATATATATATATATATATATATATATATATATATATATATATATATATATATATATATATATATATATATATATATATATATATATATATATATATATATATATATATATATATATATATATATATATATATATATATATATGTATATATATATATATATATATGTATATATATATATGTATATATATATATATATATATATGTATATATATATATATATATATATGTATATATATATATATATATATATATATATATATATATATATATGTATATATATATATGCTTTGTGAAGTATATGATGAGTTATGATGAAGTATGGTGAGAATGGTGGAATATGCATATGTGCATTACTTGTGTAATTGAGAGTTGTGAATATGTGATCATTGTATGAAAGTATGCTTCTGAACATGAATTGTTGGTTTGAGAATTGTGAATGTGTAATTGTGAATTAGTGAGTAAACCTAATATGTGTATGTTCATGTGGAATGTTGAGATTTATGGATACGTGCATGATGAATATGCTTGGTGATTATCCATATTTGATTATATATATGTTGTATTGTACATGATGAGTTATAATGAATTGTGGTGAGAAAATGTGGAATATATGTATTTTGTGCTTGTGTATTTGTGTATATATATATATATATATGCATTGTTATTATGATAATATTTCTCACCCTTCTGCTGGAATGATGTCCTACATGACATCATGCAGGTATCAAGGAGTAGTATTGCTCGTAGTTACGAGGTCGCTTTTGGTGTAGCCGTTTAGTGATTTAATTATGTTGGGTCGAGTCATGCTCTGGTCATGTAACACTGGGATCGCTTGGGCTGTGTTTAAGATATACATTAGGTACTCTATAAACGTGTTTATATCCATTGGAATATTATGATGTTGGCCTTAGTGCCTAAGTGATGTTGTTTTATGTGATAAAAACAAATGTTTCTTTTATGAAAATTGTGGTATAATTGAATCCGCTGCTACATGCAAAGTGAATTTTTGTAAAGCATAATTTTATATTGAAATAGTAATGAGCATGACAGGAGGTTTTGATATTTTAAAAGTTATGTGTAATGCCCTTTTGTAAATGCATGGAAATTTACTCTGATTATTCATATATTATCCGTGGGGTTTAGAAGGGTGTTACATTAGTGGTATCAGAGCAGGTCGGTCCGTCCGGCCAAGTTGTCTAATGTTGGTTGTTCCCTTGTATGCGACACGTGTGTGAAAACACTGTCGATACATGTTTGTTGTCTAACCTTTGTCTACAGAAGTGGGAATGATCTAAGTGGGGGGAGAAACTTGTGCTTCTCCAGGATACTGCAAGTGTGGAGTTGTAGCTCAGTGTGTGGTTAAACGCTCTTATAGTTTGGTAAAGATGGTTTATACCCCATCATGATTTTCGGCTGTCTATCGATAAATTGAGGAACTGATCACCCTTAATCTCTTGTTGATAGTAGTTGGGATTGTGTTGGATGGGATAGACGTGTCTTGCAAGCTTAGATGGCGTGAGCAATGAATTGTTTGGAGTTAAGCCAAGTGCTGAAGAATTGTGTTGATGAGTCGGCGCAGGACAATGATGAGATGTTTCATTTTGATGGAAATTTTGAGTGTTAACGAAAGTGGGAAGTTGGCGGTTTGCCGATTAATTGTGGTTGTCTTGAAGTTATTCTGACAAGATAGTGATATACAGCCAGGACGTGAAGTGGAGTTGTGATTGACTTAGTTACGGGAACTAGTCCGATATTAAGAGCTCTATATTGTATGTCTATTTGGATAGTCAAGGAATTAAACTGATTGAGTAGTTTTGAGACTTGTGTCTGGTGTGTGTGTTGTGGCAACAGATTGTGAAGTCAAGTATATAAAGGGTGGATAGTGACTTCTGGTGATTATTAAAGGAAGTAAGGTGTGGGATACTATATTGGTATAATTAGACCTTTAAACATTTCAAGAGTTGAAGATGTGTTGAATGGCCTTCTAAGTGTGGAAATGTTGTTTTCGTATTTTTGTCGTAACGGGAGAACCGTAACTCGGAATGACGCAAGATTAGAAGTGCGGGAAGTATTACAATGTTTTATGTGATGGTGAAGTAGTGACATGGAATTAAGTATTTATTGATGGAATATGTTTGGTTGTTGTAGTAAGTGCGGTTTGTATTTCTGCCATGACTCACAAATTGAGTGTCCGTTTGGCATGGGATTCTCCATACTTAATTGAGTGAGTCAATGGTTGGGTAACCGATGATATTTGGATATACTCGAAGAGTATAGAGGATCATGTTGGGCATCAGGAACTTGAGTTATCAGTGTTGGAGAAGAAGTAGTAATATTCTACTGTGAAGAAAGTTTAAGGAATTGTTAGGAAAGCTGTCAACAGCTCGTGTATTGGTTTTTCCGAATCCGACAGAACAAATTGTTGTGTTTTGTGATGTTTGGTTGATATGATTGGGGGATATGTTAAGTACAACATCAGCGAGTTTTGGTTATGCTTTAAGGCAACTTAAAGTACATAAGGGAATTATCTGACAAGTAATTGGAGTTGGTTGCTGTTGCGTGTGTGTGCCGGAGTTTGGAAGCCTCAATTGTTTAGTTGAGATTTGAGATGGTTGGTGATCTTAAGAACTTAAGGTATTTGTTGATTTGAAAAAGAGTTGAATATGGTGCAGAGGAAATAAATAGGGACTTTTGAAGGAGTATAGTTTTGGGTTGAATTACCATTCGAGTGAGACCAAGTGGTAGCAGAGGTATCGAATTGGAAATTTCTGTATATACCAATGATGATGGTAATGAGTTAGAACTGATGAAGCAAATTCGGGATATGAGTTTGGTCTGTGAAGGAAATATCTTAGGGAGTTAAGCTTTGTATCTTGAGACTGACTATAGGTATTCTTGATAAGATTCGAAGAAGTCGAAGTTCTAATTTGAGTTAATAGATTGATTGAATTTAATGAATTGAAGTCGAAGAGCTGATTTTCGGATTAATGAGAATGGTACCATGAGATGTCGTGATGGAGTGCGTGTTCCAAATAGTGTGAGTTGGATAAGAGTACTCTAGAAAAAGAACATTGAGATAAATGGAGAGAGAAGTGGTTGAAGTGGTATGTGCTGGTTTGACTTATCGGAAGTCGAAGTGTGAACATCAGAGGTTGTTGGACCTGATACAACTGTTGAATATTTCTAAATGGTATGGGATAGTATTCCCATGGATTTTGTGTCGGGTTTTTCGAAGAAATGTGAAGGGATATGATTCGACTTGGGTGGTTATGAATGGATTGGCAAGATTAACTCATTTCTTACTAATGAGGATGAATCATTTTATGCTGAAGCTAGCTAAGAGGTATAGTGAGGAAGTTGCGGGGTAGTATGGGTTACCGTCGAATACTGTGTCAGATGGGAATCTGAATTTTCGTTGAGATTTTGAGAAAGTTGTAGACGCTTTGGGTGTCATGTTGAAGTTGAACTCTGTCTAGCATCCGTGGACGGAATGGACAGACAAAGAAAACTATCTAGTATGTAGAGGATTTGTGGAGAGCTTGTGTGTTGGATCAAGGTGGATCTTGGGATAGTTAACTATCGTTGCTTGAATTACCTACAATGACAATGATCATTCTAGTATCGGAATGACATTGTATGAGGCTTTGTACGGTAAGAGGTGTAGGAATCCTTTGTGTTGATGTGTGCCAGGCGAGAGTGTTGTACTCGGACCTGATATTGTGCAAGAGACGACTAGAAAGATTAAAAGGACCCAAGAAAAGACGTGTTTCGAGAGTTACAATAGTAACTGGTGTCGGTCGAGCTTGAGGTCTCGGAAGCACCCACTGTGTTTTGTTGATCTGTATCAGAGTGGCGCAGCGAAAGCATGGAGAAAATAGCATGTTAGATTGTTTTACTGCTGTCGCTTGTGGGAATTGCATGATGTGTTCATGTGTCTAAGTTGAGAAAGTGCATTGATTCAGATGGATAGTGTACGAGTGAGAGAGGATTTGATTGTTGAGACATTGCCAGTTCAGGTTGATGAACGAGAAGCAACTTCGAGGTATAGAGATTCCTTTGGTGGAGGTAGTTGGGAGATTAGGATGCGAGAGTCGTATCCAGAGTTATTTGAATCAGGTAACATTTTCGAGGACGAAAATTCTTAAAGTGGGGGAGGGTTGTAATAGCCCGATTTTTCAATAAGTGATTAATTGTGCTAATTAATTGGTTTATGTGATTTATCTGATTTAAATAAATTATTGGATTTATTTAAATGAGTTAATGGATTTAATTAATTTATTCTACTTGGTAGAATAATATGGATTTATTAGATATTCTCTAATTAATGATAAGATGAGATATTTTGTGAGAAATGAATTGATAGGTAATTTTTAGAGAAGAATTATGATGGAAAGAAAATAGAAGGATATATAAGGGAAATTGGAGAGAAAAGAAAAGAGATAGAAACATAAGAGAAAGAAAGAAAGAAAATGAGAGAAAGAATAGAGAAAGAGGAGAAAAGAGAAGAGAAGAGGGAAACTTGGAGAAATCATCAAGAATCAACTTCAAGCTTCAATCCAATCAAGGTAAGGGTGAGAAACATTATTATTTGATCAATGTGTATGATTATGTATGAGTTGTGTTGGATTTGTTGGGTGTTTTTCTCTATTTTCCATTTATAGGGCAAATGAGTTAAATCGATAGAATCGAGTTTTGAACGGTTAGAATTCAAAATAAATTGCATAGTTTAGTCGGGTAATGTTTAGCCGTGATTATTGGATTTCGTTTGATTGAATTTGGTTGAGTTTGTGAGTTTTGACATTTTTGGATAATTGAGGGTTTGAGATTTGAGTGAAAATCGGACGTCGTAGAAATCGTGTTTAATGGTTCTAATTCACTGCTATATGTTAGGTGAGTATGGGTATGTGTTTGTTTCGAAAAAAAGAATTGAATCGGTCGGATTTTCGGGCGAAAATGCAAAATCCCGTAGCCGTGTTTAGGCAAAATTCTGGTTTTTCGGAAAACTTCAAAAATTCATAACTCTTGAACCGTAAGTCGGTTTTGACCCCCGTTCGAAGCGTTGGTAAGTTAACGAGATTGTCTTTATAGAAAAAATGTCTTTGAGGCCTATACCTAGTTCAATTATAGCAGAAAATTGAAAACATATTGTTGTGTTGATTTTTACCGTCGCGAATGTGTGATTGACGTGTTATTGTGCAGAATACTTTTGTTATATAACGTATAGCTTGTGCATGTTGTGATATGATATGCTGTGGGTAGCCGTATGGTGTGAATCCTAGATGGTGGAATCGATTATGAAATATAGTATTTTGACAAATATATGCATATTGTTTGTATGTGAAGAATACATGAGAACATATTGTGAATATGTGTGCATTGTTTGAAAAGGTAATGAGGTTGAATTATGAATGCATATTTGTTGTATCCGATTACTGTGAATTAATGCATGGGAGCATATTATAAGATATGCGTGCATTGTTTGACAATTATGTGATGAAAAGTATGAATACTTGATTATATGATATGTTGTGTGTGCAATCTTGTTTAATTCTTGAAGGGAGGAATTATGTGAATGCATGGGATTAAGACGTGTGATCGGTCTTAAGTGCATTTTGTTGTTGATTGCATATGCATCATTTAGTCAAGAGGCAATGTTTGCTAGTTTCGTGGAGACTAGTGGCTTGTCCCAAACCTAGAAGGGTGGGTTTGAAAGCTTAGGGAACGGGCTTTTGTTGTTATCGATCTAGGGAACGGACCCGGTTTAAGTGTAAAAACCGAAAAATGATAACAAGTGTTGGTACCACATGGCATGAGTTGCATTGAGTTGCATTGAGTCTCATGGAATGAATATATGATTGTTGTATGAAGTTATGCATAGGTGTATGTACATGACTTGTTTAATTGTGAACTATGGATATGTTTGATGATTGACCATATTTGTATATATATATATGTATATATATATATGCTTTGTGAAGTATATGATGGGTTATGATGAAGTATGGTGAGAATGGTGGAATATGCGTATGTGCATTACTTGTGTAATTGAGAGTTGTGAATATGTGATCATTGTATGAAAGTATGCTTATGAACATGAATTGTTGGTTTGAGAATTGTGAATGTGTAATTGTGAATTAGTGAGTAAACATAATATGTGTATGTTCATGTGGAATGTTGAGATTTATGGATACGTGCATGATGAATATGCTTGGTGATTATCCATATTTGATTATATATATGTTGTATTGTACATGATGAGTTATAATGAATTGTGGTGAGAAAATGTGGAATATATGTATTTTGTGCTTGTGTATTTGTGTATATATAATTATATGCATTGTTATTATGATAATATTTCTCACCCTTCTGCTGGAATGATGTCCTACATGACATCATGCAGGTATCAAGGAGTAGTATTGCTCGTAGTTACGAGGTCGCTTTTGGTGTAGCCGTTTAGTGATTTAATTATGTTGGGTCGAGTCATGCTCTGGTCATGTAACACTGGGATCGCTTGGGCTGTGTTTAAGATATACATTAGGTACTCTATAAACGTGTTTATATCCATTGGAATATTATGATGTTGGCCTTAGTGCCTAAGTGATGTTGTTTTATGTGATAAAAACAAATGTTTCTTTTATGAAAATTGTGGTATAATTGAATCCGCTGCTACATGCAAAGTGAAGTTTTGTAAAGCATAATTTTATATTGAAATAGTAATGAGCATGACAGGAGGTTTTGATATTTTGAAAGTTATGTGTAATGCCCTTTTGTAAATGCATGGAAATTTACTCTGATTATTCATATATTATCCGTGGGGTTTAGAAGGGTGTTACACCACCACTACGAGAAATAACTCCGCCACCACTACGGGAAATAACTCCGCCACCACTACGGGAAATAACTCCGCCACCACTACGGGAAATAACTCCGCCACCACTACAGGAAATAACTCTGCCGCCACTACGGGAAATAACTCCGCCACCACTACGGGAAATAACTCCGCCACCACTACGGGAAATAACTCTGTCACCACTACAAGAAAATAACACCGCCATCGCTACGGGTAATACTCTGTCACCACTACAGGAAAATAACACCGCCATCGCTACGGGTAATACTCTGTCACCACTACAGGAAAATAACACCGCTATACGGGTAATACTCTGTCACCACTACAGGAAAATAACACCACCATCGCTACGGGTAATACTCTTGAATACAGCTCCTCCGCCTATCTTTGCAGTAGCTAACTCCATCAATCAAATGGGTAACACATAATGGTCTAGTCTTTTAATCTTTGGTGCTGACACGAAAATAAATCTGAGAAAGACTCTACTGGGGACTTTCTGAACCCAAACTGCCAGACACTTACTGCGACATAAGCGGAAACTTTCAAAAATCAATTCACGAAGTCTTTTGATAACGACATAACAACAATCTGGAAGAAATACTCCACTGGAGGGGTAAGAGAAACTTAAACAAGCAACTCTGTGGGGAATAATGACAAGACGAACATTATCATCACATGTCTCATGCTGAGATTTTTAATATTTGGTAATTGATCTGAGCAAGAGCTCTCTCCTCCTGCAAGGGCAGCAACACTTGAAAACCAAAGGTTAACCACTCTGGCTTATGTTTCAAAATGCGCATGTTTGACAATGGCGTAGTGCTCCGTACAGCACGGATATGCTACGCGTTTTTGGGTAGATGCAAATATGACACTTTATGCAAATGCGAATGCAGGTTCAAGCTGCTGGGTAAACTCTGACAAGCTTGCTTCAACACGGCTGTTGAGAGCAAATACCACCATGGTGGGGATGAACGGGTATCATAAAGTCCTTCGGCAAAATAAATGCCGGACATACAACCAACTCCACCGGGGAGAGATTAAACTTCGATTTCCACTGGGAGGAACGAACATCCTCGGCTGGGGAGAGATTTACCCTTCAATTTCCACTGGGAGGAACGAACATCCTCGGCTGGGGAGAGTAACCCAGCTGGGGAAGAAATGACTCGGTCGGGGAAACATGAACCTTCCGGGGAAACGCACTGTCTGGGCACAGCTTACAAACTAGGAACTACCACTCCGCTGAGGATAATCCTTCTGAACCCACTATGACATGGTTAAACACTGCGGGAATTCCCCCAGCTGGGGATTGATCATTCACATACTCGACTCTTTGGGGAGTGCAACCTCTGCAGGGGATACTGATTTTGACTGGCTGGGGATATCCTCTGGGGATAAGCTGCGACTAGCTGGGGAAATTGATCTCTTCGGTAAGGGACAAAATCATATCAACTGATGAGGTGCAACCTGCCTGGGGATTGGCATAGCACAAAGTCAAGATTTTCACCACGAACCTCCGACTGGAGCCACACTTTCTGATTGTACGCTCTAAAGGCGAGAACCCTGCAAAACACAAATGAGATAAACAAATCTGTACAACCAAATCTATTCGGGTTAGTGTCCGTGATATTACTTCAGTCAATTCGAAGTTTTATCAATCATTGGCAAGGGCCAGCAAAGTTATACACATGCAAGTTCATCGGAACATTGGCGTTTTCCACATACAAAATAGTAAAGCACAATCATCAAATACTGAATAACATGTTTTATTAATAACAGACCTCTGAATAGGCAAAGTTTTGTACATCGGATGCAACTCCTGAAAAGAGGAAGTTACGCACACACACATACATATATGCACAAAAATCATAAAAATACAAATACAACTCGAATTTGTACACATGTCGGCAACGTGGTGCAGACAAACATCGTGGGCTGATCCTCCTATGACTCGCCTGACTCTGGAACTTTCCCGGTATTCAATTTTCGGAAGAGATTGTGTCGGATAAACGAACCCTCAGGTGCTCCCAAACCACTAAGCAATACAGTATCGGACCCGGACCGCAGTCATTTGCTTTTTCCAATCCCTAACTTTTGCGTGAATCGCCCTTTGCGGGTTTTCAATTCACCGGGATACCCTTTTTTGCCGAAGTCGCCCAATGCAGGTTTTCGACTTCGCGGGTGTACATCTTTTCAATTTTATCCCTAACTTTTGCCCGAACCTTTTATTTATTTTTTACGGTTCGCCAGGATGCCCCATTTTTGCCTGGACTCTCTTTTTACTGTCCAGCGGGTCACTTTCAAGCAAAGTATTTTTTAACTGCGTCCGAATTCACAGGAGACGAAAAGTCTTCACCATCCACGGTAGATAGTAGCAAAGCTCCTCCAGAGAAGACTTTTCTGACAACGTATGGACCTTCATAGTTTGGCGTCCATTTTCCCCTGTGATCTATTTGTGGCGGGAGAATCCTCTTCAGCACAAGGTCACCCGTCTGAAAGCTTCGCGAACATATCTTCTTAACGTATGCTTTCTTCATCTGACTCTGGTACAACCGACCGTATGCGAGAGAAGCTAGCCTCTTCTCATCCATTAAGCTGAGCTGATTCAGTCTATCTTTAACCCATTCTGCCTCGTCAAGTTGAACATCTCGTAAAACCCTCAAGGAAGGAATCTCAACTTCCAACGGTAACACTGCCTCCATTCCGTATACTAACGAGAAAGGGGTTGCCCCGGTTGATGTGCGTACCGTCGTACGATAACCGTGCAAAGCAAAAGGTAGCATCTCGTGTCAGTCCTTATACGTCACAACCATCTTCTGAACAATCGTCTTTATGTTCTTATTGGCCGCTTCAACAGCGCCATTCATCTTGGGTCGGTAAGGAGAAGAGTTGTGATGCTCAATCTTGAAATTCTGGCACAACTCTTTCATCATCTTGTTATTCAAATTCGAACCGTTGTCGGTGATAATCCGCTCAGGGATTCCATATCTGCAGATAATATCCCGCTTGATAAATCTGGCGACCACTTGTTTGGTGACATTGGCATATGACGCTGCTTCCACCCATTTGGTGAAGTAATCAATTGCCACCAAGATGAATCGGTGTCCATTTGATGCCGTAGGCTCAATCTTTCCAATCATATCAATTCCCCACATCGAAATGGCCACGGTGATGACATCACGTTCAGAGGACTTGGGCGTACATGGACCTTGTCCGCATAAATTTGGCATTTATGACACCTCTTTGCAAACTTGAAACAGTCTGTTTCCATAGTTAGCCAGTAATAACCTGCCCGCAACAGTTTTCTTGTCATAGCATGCCCACCAGCATGTGTACCAAACGTACCCTCATGTATCTCTTCCATGAGAAACTTTGCTTCTTTCTCATCTACACAGCGTAGCAACACCAAGTCGTGGTTTCTTTTGTATAGGACACCGTCAGGGTTCAAATAGAAATGGCCAGCCAATCTCCTGAGAGTTTTCTGATCTCGACTGGATGCCCTAGCCGGGTACTCCTTGTTCTTCAGGAAATTCTGGATGTCATAGTACCAGGGTTTATCATCAGATGCTTCGTCAATAGCAAATATGAACACAGGCCTATCAAGCCGAGAGATAACAATCTGGGGAGCCTCGTTCCAGAAGTTAACTTTATACATGGAAGACAATGTCGTCAGGGCGTCAGCCATTTGATTTTCTGCTCGCGGCACATGATGCAATTCCACCTTGTCATAGAAAGGCAACAATCTCCTTGCATAATTCATATATGGTATCAAATTTGGCTGACGTGTCTCCCATTCTCCTTTTATCTGATTCACCACTAGAGCTGAGTCTCCGTATACATCCAGATGTGTGATTCGCAAATCAATAGCTTCTTCAAGACCCATGATGCAAGCCTCATATTCAGCTTCATTATTGGTAATCGGAAAGGTCAATCGAGCAGTAAATGGGATGTGCGACCCATGTGGAGTAGTAATGATTGCCCCTACTCCGCTACCATAGGAATTCACAGCTCCATCAAATATTAACTGCCATTTGGAACCCAACTCTGGTCCTTCATCCGGCAACGGTTCTTCACAATCTTTCATCTTCAGGTACATGATATCCTCGTCAGGAAAATCAAACCTCATCGATTGGTAGTCCTCAACAGGCTGCTCCACAAGGTACTTTGACAAGACGTTACCTTTAATAGCCTTTTGCGAGACATACTGAATATCATATTCGGTTAACACCATCTGCCATCGGGCAATTCTACCGGAGAGTGCTTGCTTTTCAAACACGTATTTGATTGGATCCATCTTTGAAATTAGCAGGGTTGTATGATTTAGCATGTATTGCCTCAAACGTTTGGAGGCCCAGGCTAGCGCACAACATGTTTTCTCGAGCATTGAGTATCTGGACTCATAGTCAGTAAACTTCTTACTCAAATAGTAAATCTCATGCTCTTTACGTCCTGTCTCATCGTGTTGACCGAGAACACAACCCATACTTTCCTCAAGAACCGTCAAATACATAATCAACGGTCTCCCGGCCACTGGGGGTATCAAAACAGGAGGTTCCTGCAAGTATTCTTTTATCTTGTCGAACGCCTTTTGACAATTTTCATTCCAGGTCACAACCTGATCCTTTTTCAACAGCTTGAATAACGGCTCGCATGTCGCAGTTAGGTGAGATACGAACCGGGCGATATAGTTCAACCTCCCTAAAAATCCACGCGCCTCTTTTTCTGTTTTAGGCGTCGGCATTTCTTGTATTGCTTTTATTTTTGCAGGATCAACCTTTATTCCTTTTTCGCTTATGATAAACCCCATCAGTTTACCCGATCTCACCCCGAAGGTGCACTTGTTAGGGTTCAGTCTCAACCTGAACTTCCTAAGCCTCTTGAACAATTTTAGCAGATTAACCAAATGCTCCTCCTCCGTCTGGGATTTGGCAATCATATCATCAACATAAACCTCGATCTCTTTATGCATCATGTCATGAAAGAGAGTCGTCATAGCACGTTGATATGTTGCCCCAACATTCTTCAATCCGAAGGGCATCACTTTGTAACAAAATGTTCCCCAGGGAGTAATAAAGGTGGTCTTCTCCATGTCTTCTGGCGCCATTTTGATCTGATTGTAACCCGAGAAGCCATCCATGAAGGAGAATACGGAGAATTGAGCAGTGTTATCAACCAGCACATCGATGTGAGGAAGTGGAAAATCATCTTTCGGGCTCGCCCTATTCAAATCACGGTAGTCTACGCACATTCGCACCTTACCGTCTTTCTTCGGCACTGGCACAATATTAGCGACCCACGAGGGATATTTTGTAACAGCTGGGAAACCAGCATCCCACTGTTTTTTCACTTCCTCCTTGATCTTCACAGCCATGTCCGGTCTAGTTCTTCGGAGTTTCTGCTTAATAGGCGGGCATTCCTCTCGCAGTGGCAGATGGTGAACAACCATATCCGTATCCAGCCCCGGCATATCCTCATACGACCAAGCAAATATGTCACTGTACTCTTTGAGCATGTCAATCAACCTTCGCTTGACGTCACTTTGTAGTGCGGCCCCTATACGGATGTTTTTTTCAACCTCTTCCGACCCCAAATTGATAATCTCAATGACTTCCTCATGAGGCAGAATGATTCTTTCTTCTTGTTTCAACAAAACGGTCAGCTCTTCTGGTACGTCGCCATCTTCCACAATCTCTTCCTCAGCCTGAAATACCGGGTGCTCGAAGTCGAAATGAGTCATAGGAGGTTCATAGATGTCATCTGAAATAGTAATCCTGCAAAGGAAATGGTTAAATGCTTCAAAACGCGTATAAAGCAAATAACCACGTTGCCATTTTATTGTAAAAGATAAAAACAGGAAAAACAAGGATCACAACATTTGTACATGAAAAACGCCTTTATTCATGATTAAACAATGTAATGTACATAACCAAATGGCCCTAAGCAAAATTATTATGCCCCGGGTAGGACACAGTATTATTCAACAATTAAGAAAACAAATCATTACTGTTTAGTTGTCACAGGAACAGTTTCCTGGATAGACCAATTGCAGAGACTTTGTCCTGGCACGCTTGGCTTGATCCACGCGTCCATATCACAGTCGCTATCTCCTTCTTCAGAATCGGAAACAGGGTTGATAGTCTCGAAGCTCACCCCGCTTGGTGTAATGGTTATTGGCCCTCTGAACTTGGGCGTTCCTGAAGAGGATGCTGATGACGAAGGATGATATCCAAGTCCGAACCTATCATTCTTCACGGGAATCTCCAACACTTGACCCCTGCCCTTGGTTTCGCCTGCTTGCACTAGAGCCTGAGCCTCTTTGTATGATGAAACTGCCACATCTGATATCTTGGGTACTGGAGCTTTATCTTTAATCTTTAGCCCTTCAAATGCTTGACAGGGTGTCTCATGGATTTCGCTGTCAACCTCCACATATTTGAACAAAGACAAATGGCTAACCAGAATATCTTCCTCCCCACAAACCGTGACGACGCTATCCCCCACCATATACTTCAGCTTTTGGTGTAACGTGGATGTGACTGCCTCGGCAGCATGGATCCATGGGCGTCCAAGGAGACAACTATACGCTGGCTGGATGTCCATTATGTAGAATTCAGTTTCAAATATTTCGGGCCCCACCTACAACGGTAATGTTCTTGATCCGAAAACCGACCTCCTCGTTCCATCGAACGCTCTCACCACTAAGTCACTGGGCGTGCAGATAATCCCCCTGATATCTAACTTCATCAAGGCTTTCTTCGGTAGCACATTCAGGGTAGATCCAGTATCTACTAAAACGTGGGACATGACCGTGCCCCGGCATTCTACTGACACATGCAGTGCCATATTATGCTCTCGCCCTCTCGGAGTCAAGTCAAAGTCTGTGAAGCCCAAACTGTGCCCCGCGTTGACATGCGCCATCACCCCTTCTAACTGATTAACAGAAACTTCTTGAGGAACGAATGACGTGTCTAGAATCTTCAGCAAAGCGTTCCGATGGGCCTCGGAACATAACAACAATGATAGGATGGAAATTTTTGACGGCGTTTGCTGGAGGTGCTCCACGATTTTGTAGTCACTTTTACGAATGAGCCTCATAAAATCCTCCACATCTTTAAGTGACGTTTCCTTTTTATTCGACTGAGAAGGACCACTCTCAGTTACCTTGGCTTTACCCTTGGCTAACCTTTCCGCCTCTACCTCGGGTGTCGTGAAGATTCTTCCGCTTCTGGTCATACCCCATATTCCGACAACATTATCTACAACCCCAGCTGGTTGTCCATTTACTTCAATTTTCTCACCATCACAATACACCTCCAACCCGTAAGTCCACGGCACTGCTTTAGTACTCTCGAAAGGGACTGGCCCTGCTTTGGTAATAGTGATCGTTGGCCGCCTGGCGGGCGCCGTTATTATTATTGTTTTCCGCGGAATTGTCACTGTGGCAACATCGTTCAGTTCGTCACACAATGCCTCTACAGGCTCTTCAGTCGCGGTTCTGTCAAACTGCAATGTTCCTTCATCCATCAAAGCCTGAATACCCTGTTTCAACTCATTACAACCCTCCGGATTTATCCAACAATCCAAGCAAAATTCGTCACACCCCGAGAATACACCCTCTTTTAACAACCTGCTTTTGATCTCACCCAACGGTGTCTTCAGCTCATTGACATCTGTCACTAGATTCACATTTTCCTCTGTCAGGATGGCGTTTGCCCCATGATTGGGCATAGGCTGTTGTACTATATTTGGACCCGCCTGCCCAAAGTTGATAGCTTTGCTGTCCAACAAGTCTTGGACTTTATGTTTAAACGCATGACAGCCTTCAATATCATGTCGGGGCGCCCCAGAGTGAAACTCACAGTGTTTACCAGCATCATAGCCAAACGGAGGAGTACCCGTTAGCGGCGACATGGTCCTTTTCTCGACCAACTTTTACCCCAACAGTGTTTGAAGCAGTTCGGCGTATGTTGAAGGAGGCGTTTCAAATACTCTCCTTGGCTTCCCCTCTAGGATTTTGCGTTGGGCGGGGTGTTGCCTTTGTTGTTGTTGCTGCTGCGGCTGCTGTTGTTGTTGTTGTTGTTGTGGAAAAGGGATGGTAACACTAGCGACCTGTTGATGCTGAGCATACTGACTTCATCCTCTGCCCCGGCCCCTGCCACCAAACACGGCACTAGAATCACCTTGTCGTCTACCACCGAATGCTTTCCTGGTGCTTCCTGCGGGGGTAGACTCACCTGCTTGGAATCTTCCAACCTTAATCCCGTCTTCGACCATCTCACCCATAAGAATCAAATCTGAAAAACTGCTCAACGAAACATTAAACAATTTTTCGTAATATATCCCCGTAAATGTCCCAATGAACATACTATTCATTTCTCTTTCAGCTAACGGAGGATGTACTCTTGCTGCCATACCGCGCCATCTCTGCGCATACTCTTTAAAACTTTCCCCGTTCTTCTGTGACAAACCTTGCAATTGAACTCGGTTCGGTGCCAGATCACTGTTATACTTATAATGCATGACGAAAGCATCCGCAAATTGCTTCCAGGTTTTGATTTGAGCGGGCTCCAACCCCATATACCATTCGAGTGACGGCCCTGACAGGCTGTCTTGAAAGAAATGCATAAGCATCCTTTCGTCATCTGAATACGCGGACATCCTTCTGTAATAAGCGCGAACATGCACCTTAGGGCAAGTGTCCCCCTTATATTTGTCGAAAGTGGGAGCTTTGAATTTCAGCGGTACCCTCAGCCCAGGCACCAAGCCCATAGTAGTCATGTCTAATCCGGTAGAATTCTGATTAGCCATACCCTTCACCTGTTCTTCAAGCATTTTAATCCTCTGAGTATTGTCAACGGGTCCCTCAAATCCCATGCCTCTTCCAGAAAAGGCGTCCTCTTGACAATCTTTGCCCCAGTTCACATTTTCATTTCCATACCCGTTATAACCAGTGTTGCGACCAAACCCTTGCTGATTAGTCATGGGACCTCGTCCCCCATTACCATAACCTTGGTTGACCCTAACAGGTCCAAACCCAGTGTTGACAGGAATCAATCCAGCACCATTTCCACCATAACCCTGGTTAGCGTTGCAAAAACCGTCGTAGCCGAAACCCTGAGTGTTGAAGCCGAACTTTCCGCCCTGATTGCCATACTCAAACCCCTGGTCATTATAGCCGAACCCATTGTTACCAAAACCATTACCGCCATTGTTGTTACCACCGCCTAGATTGGCGTCTCCGAATCCAACATTGTTAACAACAGTCTCATTTCCATTCCCTGTGTTTCCATTGCCAGCGCCAGCGTCATTGTTTACAACCACAACAGGTGGGGTCACCACAGGAGGAACCACAGGCGTAGGGGGCCCATCTTCCGGAATAGTCTCAACATGCGCAGAATTGTGGTCATTGTTGCCGGTCCCATTAGCCCGCGTCAGCAGCGGCTGTACCAAAGTTTGGAGATTCTCCTGGCCTTTAGCAATGCTCTCCATTGCCTGCATGAACAGGTTCAACTTCTCGCGAATTTTCTGCATCTCCACTTGGACTTGATCCATGATTCTCTTGCAGTTATTTCGGGTTGAGTAGCGGTGGACTCTTTGTTCGTCAATCCTGTAAACCTGTAGATGCAGGAAATAAGATACAGATTCGAGAATATGGTCATGCAATATAAATGCAGATGCAAATGTGTAAATATGCTACAGGTTATATTCCCCCCGATTTTAGTTTCAGAGAGAATGCCATCATGACAATGGAGTCCCTTTTAAGCAAGCAAGGAATCGAAAAACCCTCATATATAAACACATGCCAAGAGGCTGAGTACAAGAGTACAACTGAATACAACTGAAGAGACCTCGGCCAACAAGCCTGGCGATGGTCAAAATATAAGTACAAATCAACAATGATGTAAAGGTAAATCAGGCCAGATGGCGTGCTCTGACGTCTTCCAATATCCTTAGTGTCTCCGAGTGCCCTAGTCGGGAGATCAGCTCCTGTATCAGTAAAGCATGCCGCTCGGTAGTGGATCTCAGCTTTTTGGCATCGTCCTGGTAGGTTCCTTCGCCAGAACTCTCGTCAAATCTGTACCTCTTGGAACCAACCTTCTCTTCATAACCTCTCGGCTTCTCGTCAATGTCACTTACTCTGAGCTTAGCAGCGCTCCTAAGTGATGTCTCTTCAGCAATCTTTGCGTCTTGGGCTCTAATGTGTGCCTCTAGCGTGGCAATTTGCAGCTTCAGTTCGTCTTCGCGCTCCATCCGCTTGGTAAGCGTGGCATTCCACAACGCTTCCCACTTACTGAGACGGGCATAAGCTTTGCTTAGAAGTTCCTTCTTGGAAGTAAGCACCTTGCTAACACCGTTCAAGGCTATCCCTACTTTTTCTTTCTTGTTGGTCTCTTTCGTCAGCTCTGATCCCAACCTGTTAATCAATTCAGTATGTTCCTTCACAGTGAAGGTGGCTTCATTCTTCTCACGACGTAACTGGAAGATCTCCTTCTTTAACTCCTCATTGGCTTTCTTCAGTTCCTCATTTTCAGCCAACAATTTGTTATACTTCTCACTCTCTTCCGAAGGAGGTACCTCAATCAATGGAAGATACAGGGGTTCCACAGCAGGATAAGGCATCAAAGAAGTACTAGTTCTCTCGCGGATCCAAGCCGAATAAGGATCATAAGCTCTGCTATTGCTCTTACCGAGCAAAGCTTTCCCGCTCCTATGGATGTTAGCCCATGCATGTCTCAATCTGATCAAAAAAGTTGTGTCCAATAAGCCCGTGAGATACTGAGATTCATGTATCTCCTTCTCAATAGGAGCGTCCCTCAAAGCATAACCGAACTGTCGTACCAGCAATGAAGGGTTATAGTTAATACAGCCTTTCTGTCCAATCAGGGGGACATTCGGAAAGCCGCTGCAACTATATATAATGTCAGTACCAAGCATACTCCGATCAAACCAAATGATATTCTCAGCAGACAGTCCCATTAACCGGGAAGGCCAATCCAAAGTATCAACAGCATCAACAAAAGGTCCTGCCTTCGGAAGATGCCCCTGGAACCACCTGTACAAGAGAGGCAGACAGCAGGACACATTCTTGCCACGACGTTTCTCATTCTTGTAGTGAATAGAATGATAAACATCTCCCAAGAGAGTAGGAACTGGATTCTTTGAGGCAAGAATCAGGAAGGCGTCTGAGTCGACAAAATCTGGCACATTAGGAAACAAGACAATCCCGTAGATGCAAACAGCTAGGATGGCACTGAAAGCAACCCAACATCCACTCTTCGCGCACTGTGTAGCCTTCTCAACCAGGACAGACAGGTGAAAACCATAAGCTCCGTTCAGCTTGACCAAGCCTCCCGGAAACTCAGAAGCGTCTAAACTGACAATCCCAGTGAGTGTAGCCAACTCAGGCTCAGCATCAACATGTATGAAGAGCATCTGGTCTAACACAGGAACTCCTAACATCGCAGAATACTCCTCCAAAGTGGGTGCCAGAATATAGTCTTGAAATAAGAAACATCTCAGTCGCGGCTCATAAAACTACATCAAGGTATATACCCCAGTCGTCTCGAATGCTGAAGGTCTGTACAGCAAGCTAAGAAATCTCCCATAAGATATCCTGAACTCAGCCCTCACTTTCTCATCTGCTAGAGCAACTAAACCCAGCAAGGCACTGATATCTGGCGAATGCAACCGGTAAGCAACTGTCTTCTTCAGGGACTCCATGTCGGGCTAGAAGGTATACTAGAATTAGAGGGGAATGATCACCTGCAACATAAATATATGTTAATGAAATGCAATTATGAAAATGCATATGCATATGCAAACAAGGGACCAAGTGCAATGCTGATAGACTGGGCTGCTCTGTATGGAAGCTTGAGAACCATCCAATCTTCATCTCAAACCAAACCAACCACTCAAATGAACCTTGTAACCACATCTCACTGACAGAGATAAACCAGGTGTTCTGAGGTCAAAGGTTTCCTGCAAACAGACCCACCTACCCCTCACAGGTGTGTACTTAACTCGCAAACGAGGTACGGCATCCTATGCGGGTTCAACGTCACATACTTTCAAGAGCAATGATACGATACCCAGAAGGTGTGGCATCATCATCCCTTGAAGCGACCTCACTTAGTCGAATCCCAATTGATAGGTCCCCAGAGTCGACAATCCTCGGGTCAGACAACTTGTCGAGCCCTAAGGGCCAGGCAAGAAGCATCAAAGAGAATCTCGTCCGAGCGTAAATTTCGCGGCTAGCTGGTGCGAGCTAAGCAAGCAGGCTAACCACTACTCTTTACTTCTAAGTCTATGTGTAACCTCAAGCCCAGGTCTGGCTTATCTCTCAACAGATTACCCCCTTCCCACAGCAGCAATAACAGTATAAAGCTGATAATAAAATGCGGAAAGTAAAGACAGAGAAATAAATCTATACAACACATATGACGGGAAAACAAGCGCTAGGATTGACTCACGTAGGTGATATTCCTGTCCCCAGCAGAGTCTCCAGTTGTCGCTACTGCGAAAATTGGCGCCGGCTAAACAGAAGAGTCGCCACCGTGCGTTATTTATCCCAAAGGAGGGAAAGGAAACGCTCGAAGTAAACCTACCGCAAAGACGGGAAAGGAATGGTCATCGCAACCAAATCCTGGATTCGGGAGTCGATTACGCAAGGGGAAGGTATTAGCACCCCTCACGTCCGTCGTACTCGACGGGATCCACGCTTGTTTTCTAGTATGGATTATTATTCTATCTACTCTAAAGGTCTGAGGTTAAAAGAAAAGAAAATAACTCGGCAAAGTATCACACTTTATGCCTACATATTCCCGTCTGAAACGAGAAATCAGAGTCAACGTAGTTCGCCTACCTACGGGAAAGGAGGGGAAGGTTGCTCGCTAGGATATCGCATCCTATGCCTACGTACTTTCATACAGCATGAAAGATCAGAGCAAACGTAGTTCGGGCCACGGAAGACACAAGCTTGTCTGACTGTTTTTTAACTCCTTATGAAAGGGTTTTTCCTGATTAAGAGTCCAAGCGGACAAAAATAACATTTTGATGTTTGTTTTCAGTCTTTTACGCAAGAACTGTCTTTTATGATGTTTGCAATCTCTGACGCACTAGAGACTATGATTTGAGAGTGACTACGTCGTATGTCACCCTAAGGGTAACACACTAAGTAATCAAATTACTGAAGAGTGACCCTCCAGCAACCTTTCTCAAATAGCTTAAGGCTCGTAGCGTACGACATCGATTATCCTTATTACTGTGTTTTGAATTGTTCTGAGATAGAAGAGAAAGAAACTATAAAAACCTAGGGTTTGAAGGGGAATAAAAACTACCCTAATGTTATCATGCATGGATTGCAACCTAATGTCTGTCATAATTCCCTCCTGCACAGAGGAAATCAGAGATCCTAGGGGATAGACGGAAAAGAAACAAAATATACAGTAAAGAGTAAATATGCATGAGATGCAACAATACAAGAGAGGCAAGGGAGTCCCACTCAACCTCGAACCTGAGAAAACAATAGGCAAAGTGAAACAGCTTCACCTCAAACCTAAGGGTAATCTGAACAAGCCAACAAACAATACAACAAAAGAAAATAACCCAACCAGCTCTGACAACAACACCAGCTCCTACAGTGACAGCTCTGACAGCTCCAACTCCGACAGCTACAGTTGATTAATAGCAAAAGGTTGACAGTAACAACTTCAAGCAAGCTTCCAAGCTTCACTCTTCAATGATACCCAAGCTTCAGATAAGTTCTTATCTCCAATAATCTCCAAACTTTGGCAAGCCATGAACCTGTCGCTACTGCGAAAATCGGCGCCGGCTTGACAGGAGAGTCGCCACCGCGCGTTATTTATCCCTCAGAGCGGGAAAGGAAACGCTCGAAGTAAACCTCGCAAAGACGGGAAAAAGGTATGGTCATCACAACCAAAACCTGGATTCGGGAGTCGGTTACGCAAGGGGAAGGTATTAGCACCCCTTACGTCCATCGTACTCGATGGGATCCACGCTTGGTGTTTATAAGGAAAAGGGTGATTTATCTATCTACGCTAATGGCTAGTCTGAAAAGAAAAGAAAAGGACAGGACTCGACAGAACATACGGTGTTCTGGGCCTACGTACTCCCTCGTGCAATGGGAAAGTCAGAGTCAACGTAGTTCGACTACCTACGTCTAAACGGGGAAAAGGTTGCTCGCCAGGACATCGCATCCTGTGCCTACGTACTTCCACACAGCATGGAAGATCAGAGCAAACGTAGTTCGACTAACTACGGGTAAACAGGGGGCTCTCACACA
The DNA here is from genome assembly GCA_963859935.3 of Lathyrus sativus. NCBI lineage: Eukaryota > Viridiplantae > Streptophyta > Magnoliopsida > Fabales > Fabaceae > Lathyrus > Lathyrus sativus. Next base: position 248,817,896 of record OZ012738.1, read on the forward strand.
ACAGTGAGAAAAAAAACTGGTTCTAAAGGCTCGGGGACTTACAACTACGATCTGGTCTCAAATGCACTCGGGCAAGAGAAAGGGATAACAATTAGTCGTCAGCGGGAGAGTCTCGATCGCACAGCCGCGAGAGAACAAAGGTTAGTTGTTAGTGTGCTCGCTAGGATATCGCATCCTATGCCTACATATCCTCGTCTGGTACAAGGAATCAGAGCAGCTGTAGTTCGGCTAACTACGGATCAAGCTACTCAAAAGCTCCTACTGAAAGGAAAGGGGAAAAGACACCCTAAAACTATAGCTGGAAAAGGGGAATCTGCCTACTGATCATGCCTGGTTGACCATCCTAATGTCTATCATAACAACTCCGCAACGGAGAAGTCAGAGCTCCTAAGGGATCATGGCAACAGGACTAAACAACAAACGGGAAATACTACAAAGTAAAGAAATACTGAAAATATGCATGAATGCAACAACTAAACATACAAGGCGCAAAGGCCGCAAACCACAGAGGCAAGGGAGCTCAGCTCTACCAAATACCAACAAGCAAAGCCACTCAATAACAAACAAGCAGAAGGAGGACCACCTCAACTTCTCATGCACACAAAGTCTACTTCTAAAATGCACTTATCTCAGAACTATCTAGATGAATTCCTAAGTCTAATGCAACATAACGTCACACAAGTCAAACAACACAAAGAGACTAACCCTGAGCAGGGCCCCTAAACAAAACCTGAAACAAACCCCTAATCTATCCCTGAACAAAACTCTATACAACACCTTAAGCAAAGATCTAAGCAAAAATTCCAATCAAAACCCTAAGCAAGAGGAATCTATCCTCAAGCTCAGACTAAAACAATATCAGAACATCCTACAAAAATCTATCAAAAATCTAGGGAAACCTACATGGATTTATGACAACATACTAAAAAATCAGAACAAAATTCAATACCAGATGAAAGAATCAAAATCAACAAAACAGACATATTCACAAACCAATTATTCAATATCAAAACAATACAAAAAAATGCAATTAAAATGAAAATGCATGATTAAGCTAATGTTTTTGCACTATAAAATTCTACATTGAATTACGAGTCTACAGAAAAAAGAACGGAATTATTTGGTCGAATCTACCATTTTTTATGAATTTCCTAATAATATGTATGCACTAAAAAATATTAAAAAAGGCATTTAAATGGAAAATATACCAAAAATAGCAAACAAAAATAAAATGGCATTTTTATTTTTATACAATTTTCTAGACCTTTTCATGAAGTGGTAGAAAAAAGAAGAATTAAAAAATCAATTGTTTTTATTTTATTATGAATTTTCCAAGAACAAGAAAATATGAAAAAATAAATTAAAAACAAAATTGAAATAAAATGGGAGGGGGGTTCAAACAGCAATGATTTTCAGTTATTTCTGGCTGGGCCCTGAAGAGGGGGGTGCGCCTAGCAAAAAGGCGCTGGCCCAATGACATCAAAGAACAACTAATAAAAACAGCAAGAAAAAAACGTACAGGGGGGGGGGGGCAGATAGCAGGTTTTGCAGCGTTACTCTTCATTGGGCTTACCTACGGGGGGTGTGGATAGTAATAAGGGCCTAAGGCCCAGTTCCCATCATTCTGTCTCTCACACGCCAGGGGGGGTTTGAATGAGTAAACAGGGGGTTGTTTCAGTAAAATGTGTTTGGGCCTAAACCCAAACCCTAACCCTAATTGGGAACCCTAACAACAAAACTCTACTCCCCTTCAATCTCTCGGATCACTGTTCACCATTGACCTAGCCGTCGCCCTCTCATCTTCCTCACACAAACCTCCCTGAAACCCTAAGTTCTAACTCTCTTCTCCCTCAGCCGCTACCAACTACTCGTTAACCAGGCCAATCCTCTCCCTAATTAAACACATAAAACCAAACTACAAAACAAATAAGCGAACCAACCTTCCTCGAAGATGAACGATGCTCTCAATTTCTGATGGATCTTGGAGTTGGACAGGTCTCTCTGGAGAACGAGTCGAAGATCTACGAATATTGGTGCACGATTCTGGAAATCGAGTTCGTTGCGAAGACGATGAAGTTCTCCGGGGATTTTGACGAAGCTTGACAACGAACCGCTCTATCTGATGAAGATCTGGGGATGCTTGAGGTTTATGAAGGCTCCTGACAGTCTTGAAGAATTCTGGAAATAAGTATGAACGGTGGATGAAGGTTACGTGAAACTAACGAAGATCCTGGTGAATCTGGGCGCGTCTTTGGAGATCTTGATGGATGTTGTTGAAGATTTTGAACGGATGGTGAAGATTTGCACGATTTCCTGGGAGAGATTGAAGAACAGACGAAGACTTGATGGGTTTCTGGGAGCTTCGATGAATAACGATGGAGTTTCCGGCCACGGATGGAGATTCCGGCGAGGGGAAGATGAATGATGGACGGAGGAGGATCGGAGAAGAAAGGAGTATGAATCTGGGATTTCTGGATAATTTGCAGTTTCCGGCAAGGACGGTGGCCGGAGACGGTTAGAGCTGCCGGCGGGAGTAGGTTATGGCGGATGCATGGCCGCCGGTGGGTTTTCTGGCGAAGCTCAGGCGAGGGCTGAGGGCGTGACAGGTGGTGAAGCGGAGAGGCTGGGTGGTGACACGCGTGAGAACATGCACAGAGAGAGAGAGAAAGTGGGGGCCAGCTGGGGGGGACGTGGCGTGAGCAGGAGAGAGTCTCAGTTGTGTGGTGGGGTCCTCTCAGTGGGACGCGTGTGTGCCTTATATACTTGACAAGTGGCGTCCTCTGGCCAAAACCTGCACAAAAACGAATTGGATACAAAAAACTGAAATGGGCCTCCAAAAACTGCCTCCTGGGCCCACGAAAAAATGACTAAAAAAACTTAAAAAAACTGAATTAAACTAAATCTGATTAAATGGAAAATCAAGCTCAATTAGAAGCTAATCCAAGAATTAATCCTAACTAACTAATTAATACTACAATTAATTCTAACTAAAATTAATCTATCCTAATTAACTCTAAAAATGATTAAAAATCTCATTAACTCTATTTAAACCTCTATTAAACTATAACTAATAAAATCCTATTTAATCTCTAATATTATTTAAAACTAGTAAATCTAGTTAAAACTAAGAAAAATCTATTAAAAGATATTTTTTCCTATTAAAAAACTATTAAAAATTTCTATTAACATAAAAGAAAAAACTATAATATTTTCTATATTATCTAAAACTATTAAATCTATTTAAAAATCTATCATATTCTAAAAAATGATAAAACTATTTAAAATCTTGTTTATATTCTAAAAAATCTATTTAAAAATTCTATAAAATTCTAAAAAGAGAATTAAACTATTAAAAAATACAAAAACCCTATTTAAATTCCAGAAAAATCTATAAAGCCTATTTAAAATCCACAAAAGTCTATTAAACCCTAAAAATGCAGACAAATACACATGACCCCCATAAAAGAGCGCACGAGACCAGATCGAATCGAACAGAGAACCCCGGGCATCAGAATATCCCAAAATCACTATGCAAGCTAAAAATCACCGAGGAGCGCACAATTTCCCGAAAATAAAACCCTGATGATCTGGACTGGGTCTGCCATATCTGATGGACGAAAACCAAGCTGTAACTCTGATATCCTCTGTCTGCACAAAAATCATACGTCTGATTTGCGAATATGAGTTTAAACCACGAGTCAGATAGGAGAATCGGTTGGTCAAATTTTAGGGTGCAACAGCTGCCCCTATTCAAGCGACTTGGACCTGAATGGTTTGAAGAGCGCTCAACCTTCAAACATTCAGAGGTACGAGACGGTTGAATACAAGTAAAACCCGAAAATTTGCCAACCGCGAGCATATACTGTAAACTGCTTGGGGAATAAAATCCTGAAAACCGAGTCCGATCATTACGGCAACAAACTGATCAATCATCTGATGAGGCACTCCTGATTTGAATACCCATTACTTGTGATACCCCATATAACAAACCCTAGGGTCGCGACAGAACACCTGATCCTTTCACATTGCCTACTGATAGGCAGGAAGAGAAATATACTCACATCGTCCAAAGATGGACGGGAAGACACCCTGATTGGTACTCACCTCGTCTAAGGGTAGACGGGATCATCCTGATTGATGACACAAATCAATTCACATCATCTAAGGATAGACGGGATCATCCTGATTGATGAACAAATCAATATTCACATCGTCTAAGGATAGACGGGAAGAAATAATCTCCATACTCACTTCGTCTAAGGGTAGACGGAATCATCCTGATTGATGAAACAACACAATTCACATCGTCTAAGGATAGACGGGAAGAAATAATCTCCATACTCACATCGTCTAAGGGTAGACGGAAAGACACCATAATCTCCATACTCACATCGTCTAAGGGTAGACGGGATCATCCTGATTGATGAAACAACTCAATTCACATCGTCTAAGGATAGACGGGAAGAAATAATCTCCATACTCACATCGTCTAATGATAGAGGGAAAGACACCATTAATCTCCAAATTCACATCGTCTAAGGGTAGACGGCATCATCCTGATTGATGAAACAAAACAATATTCACATCGTCTAAGGATAGACGGGAAGAAATTCTTACGCAATTCAACACCATCCCTCGAGTTTCAGAATCCTTCTGTCTACGGGAATTGATGGAAAGATCAATATCCTTGAAGGGGCCACATCGTCAGTATGGACCGACGGGAAGAAAACCACTTTTTAAAGAACCATGTCGCCAATAAGAATCGACAATCACGAAAACTGAACATTCTTCGAAGAGCCTCGACATCAATAAGGATTGACGGTCAGAAAAGTCCCTCTTGAAACGTCATCTCATCCAATAACCAGAAAGGAAATCACTATCCGAAATATCGTTTTGAAACCCCTCAATAATCAAAGATAGCCGGAGAAGACTCGCTGGGGAAACTCGCCATACGTATGATCTGGCAATAAGAAAACCCGCTGAACAATAACCTGAAACTTCACATCGTCTACTGATAGACGGAAAGAAAAGCCATTTGCTAGAGAAACCCTGTCTTGAACTCCACTGAAAATCGCCCGAAACTTCACATCGTCTACTGATAGACGGGAAGAAAACCACGGTCAAACTCAAGACGTCTAATGATAGACGGAGAAATCCACTTATTGGAGGAACACATCGTCAATATGAATCGACGGGAAGAAAAGACTGCCGATACCAGATGACCGACTGATCAAAGCACAACTATTGTATGATCTGGAATACAAATAATCCGCTGAATTGTCTGAACACTGCTGCTGGATAAATGCCCCTAAACTGATCACAGAGTAATTCACGCGCCATATGAGGCTGGTAGAAAACCTGACTTATGCTTCGTATGCATATGCGTATGCTTTAATCTTTTCACGGCGTAATGCTCCATTCTGGATGGAAATGCTATGCATTTTGACAATGACATGCAAGTATGATGCAAATATGATGATGCGTGCAATATGCTAATGCAGGCTCGAGCTGCCGGAGAAAGCTGGGTACAGAAAACCACTTCAGCAAAATAAATGCTGAAGACGAGGCCAACTCTGCTGGGGATAAACCGGATATCACAGAATTATCCTAGCAAAATAAATGCTGGGAGAGTGAAATCAACTCTGCTGGGGATATTGGGAACTTGACCGAACACCTCGACGAAGTAATACCCTGCTGGGGAATATAACTCCGCTGTGAAATAGCAAATGTGCCGAGTGTTATTGGACTTCTCTGGGGATAGCTGACCCACGCCACTGACAAATTGGACTTTGCTGGAAAAATGGACGGAGTCTTCCCGCGTATTGCCGAAAATTGGATTTGGAAACTGATGCGCCAACACGGATGGGCCTCACAGTGATTGCCAACATGGATTTGAACTCTTAGGCCGTCTGCGAGGGGTCAAGTACACCTGACGCTGGAAAACACTCTGCCTGAATACACAGTCTCCTATTGAAGAGTCAAGGGATAGTAACACGACTTCCCGCATTCGTCTTGCTTTCGAAAATTGACTGAATCTGTTCGAACAACTCTGAATGACCCTGCTGGAACGGAGAAAACCAATCCTTTCGCTTATGATATGCCCCAGCCTACGGGGCCTCTGGTGGGGATAGTCCTCGAAAGGAAATCTGCAAATCTGGCCCTGATGGTCTGATATAACATGCCCCAGCGTTCTGAGCTTCGGAGAGATGCTTCCCGTCAAATGCTCCTCGAATAAAGAACAACCTCTGCACTCTTAAGATGGCCTGCCCCTGATTGCAATGACTTTGCCCCTGATTAGCTGATCCAGAGCAGTACCTCCAACTATGAGAGATTTGCCGAGTCTCGACCTGATTGCCCCAGGATAACTGATTTCGAAAGGCTGCCCTGACTGGGGATTACGATGAAAGCTTGCCCCTGCTCTCGGAAAATTCGGGCGTTCTGTATTCTATCCTGAACATACATTTGCACTGTAGGAAGCTTTTCTGCTGTCAAGCGCTCACTCGCAAGTAAACAAGTTGTTCTGCATAAAAGATGTATTAATGCAACACATATGACAGCTTTGACATCCAATCTGTTCACTGGGAAAAGGAAAAACAGTTTATAGCATATAATGCACAAAACATTTATCAAGAATATCAACATGGTAAGAGGAACCCTTTTAAGAGTCAGAATCGACGCGACCTTTACCGGAGTATGCTTTCGAAACAACCTGCTTCAATTAGGACTTTTGGAGGTTGTAACGTGGTCAGGTTCACGGTTTTGAAAGAAAGGATAAAGGCTCAAAGTTTATTTTAACCCATCTATTCTCCTTGATGTTCTCCGATCCTATGTTCAGCTAATTCAACCTTAGCGCTCACCTCTCAGAGGTTGAAAGATAGGAATGATAGTTCGAGAAACTATGAGCGTTGGGAGTGACAGCCACTCACTCTTTCGTTTTTGACACTTGAGGTCACACGACTCGTATTTCTTTTGAGGATTTTTCTTTTGATCCTTTTCTTCTTTTTCTTTTCATATCCCTAACTTTTGCCTGGACTGACTCCTTTTGAGTTTCTTTTGATTTTTTTTAAGTCCAGCGGGATGCCCTCATTTTTGCCTAAGTCATTTGTTTTGAAGTTTTCTTGACTCAGCGGGCTTTTGATTCTTTTTTTTCGTTTTTTTCTTTCGAACAAGTCGTGTGACACTGGTTGCCTGACTCATTGGAGAATGATGTGACTGTCTCACTCTTGATTTAACCATTATGGTTTTTTAGGCACGACCTCTAGGGACGTGATTGGTCCTCGAACGGACACTCCTTTGCAATTTGGACGCTTGGTCAAATTAGCTAACACCTACCCTGCCCCAGGTTAAAATTGAGGTTTTTTCATTCACAGAAAGAAACTCCTACTACAAGGCTCAAAGGGGTTAACAAGGGATTATCTTCCTTATATCTCCGGTGTTTAGGGATTTGAAACAATGCCTGTACATCATCAACAGGTTTTATCTCAAAAAGCATACAATATCGGCAGTTGCATGTCGTTCATTTTCGTCATCCTCCCCAAATTCTTCTTAACCAAGCGTTGGACATTTGTAAAAACAGTTAGTGAACACGAATGGATTTAATCAAAACATGCATATTTATTTCATTATCATCAATTGAATGAAAACAACAAGTTTTACAAACAAGATTACAAATTCAAACAGGAAAGCAACTACAAATGTAAAGAAATGACAAGCTAAAACAAAGAAAGTATGCTAGCTTCCGAGAACCGGGCTTTCACATCTGTCCTGCTGCTGAACCAGCTATCTTCACAGTCAATTATTAGAGGCATCCTGATGATGTCCTGATCTGCTTGCAACGACACAACCAAATTATAGAGCCCCTCCTCCTTCATTCAGATGATTTTGGGACCTTCCTGCCCGAAGCTGATTGCTGCACTATCAAGTAGATCCTGCACTTTGTGCTTAAAAGCTTTACAATTCTCAATCGTATGGCCAGGTGCCCCAGCGTGGAATTCACAAGTAGCATTGGCATCATACCCCGGTGGTGGTGCCCCTGTTAAGGGAGCCATCGTCCTCTTGTGAACCAATTGGAGCTGAAGCAACGTTTGCAAAAGCTGTGCATATGGCATAGGTGGAGTATCAAGATGACGGCTTGCCCGAGGAGCCCGATTCTGATATCTTTTGTACCCCTGATTATTCTGCTGCTGAGGCTGCTGCTGCTGGTATCGGGTTGACTCTTGAACACCCTTCGTATCAAATGCAACATCGGTTTCTTGACCTTCAATGTATTGATTAACGCCCTCCTTATGCTTAGCCATTTTCTTTCTCAGATCTGCCCCAGGAATATGCAACAGTTGTGGGCCTGGAGATTCTGACACCATGGAGTCCAGGATACGCTTCTGACCCACTGCAGCTTTAGAAACATCTGTCATCTTAGCATCGACTGAGACAGGAGCAATACGCACAGCTACGCCGCCCGGCGTGAATTCAATATCGTGCGAGTCAATCAGGTCTTGAACATTGTGCTTAAAAGCATGACAACCCTCGATGTCGTGTCCGAATGCCCCAGAATGAAACTCACATTGCTTACTGGCATCGTACCCATGAGGAAGCGCTCTTGTGGGTGGTTCCAACGTTCTCTTTTTAACCAGATTAAACCTCAATAAAGCCTGCAAGAGCTCAGCATATGTCATAGGCGGCGCCTCAAATATTCTCTTTGGCTTCCCTTCCTGGATCCTCCGTTGAGACGGATGCACCCTCTGTTGCTGCTGCTCAGGTTCCACATGCACGGGTGGCACGAGCTTCTTCATTACGGCTTCAAATAGCTGATCGTCTTCTTTCCTAAGCACATTCTTGACTACCTCCATGATCAAGCTCATTTGGGTCTTCAGCTGACTATTCTCCTCTTTGAGAATCTTCTGCTCCAGACGCATCTCTTGCATGTCTCTCATCATCTGCCCCAGCTGGCTTCTGACTTCAATCAATTCAAACTGATTCTGTTCCATATCTCTGAAGGAATTCCTGCAACAAACTGGACGATGAGGAAATAAGACCCACGGTTCTGATGTACTTGTTAAATGATAATGCAACGCAGAAAGCAAACACATATTCATAACGAGACAAAGAGAAACTCAAGCTATAAGCATACAGACGAACATCTCCCACACATGTACAACCAACAAAAGTAGCACGTAAGCACAAATGAGTACGAATACAATGACCCCAGCCAACAATCCTGGTGGTGGTCGGCAAACACCAGTGCACAAAAACTAAACAGGTTAGGCAGAGAAACAGATATGACACCTGACGCGGAAACCTCTAGAAACTTCTCCCATATTCAACTGAACTCTCTGATTGACAATCTTCAGAGCACACACTTCTTGCGGAGTCTTCCATGACATTAACTGACGAACCCACACAACTGGAGGATGGAAAGTCATTAATCTGAACAAAACCCTGAGGCGTGATGCAAATACGGCTAGAGTCTAACAGATCTTGAACCTGACTTCTAAGCACCTTACAATCATTTGTTGAATGCCCCTGTGCCCCAACATGGTACTCACAGCGGGCGCTGGCATCAAAACCTGGAGGATACGGTGGAATCACCGGCTTAGTCTCTTTCGGCACTATCAATCCACTTCTGACCAGATCTGGCAACAACTGACTGTACGACACCGGTAGCTGAGTAAACTGCCTTTCAGGTTTCCTTGGTCTTCGTGGGGCGTGCTGACGCGATCGACGATAGGATGATCGTTGACTTGAAGTGTCTGAAAACTGATCCTGAGATGCTAGAGATTCTGAGGTGGCGTCATCTCCTTCCCACTCTTCTTGAGAACTGACAACTGACTCAATCTTATCAACTGGGACGTAAGGAACATCTCGAAACTTTCCACTCATGAGTCCTCTCTCAACAAGCTCTCCCAGTCTCATCAGGCCCACAAAGTTTGTACAATTGAACAATTTGTCAAAATAATGGCCTTTCAGAGTACCCAAGAAGATGTCAACCAGTTCTCTTTCCGGAAGCGGCGGTTGAACACTAGCAGCCAATTCTTTCCATCTTCGCAAATACCCTCTGAACGATTCATTCTCCGCCTGAGATAATTCTTGCAGATCTACGAGACTAGGAGTCAAATCCAGGTTGTAATCGTACTGCTTCATGAAAGCTCTGGCTAAATCCAGCCATGATCGAATCTGATTACTCTTTAACTGCACATACCACCTCAAGGATGCCCCAGTCAGGCTATACTGGAAGCAATGGATCATTAGTTGGTCATTTCGCACAAACGAAGTCATCCTTCGACAGAACATCATCAAATGCAGCTTTGGACAGCTATCTCCCGTGTATTTTTCAAATTCCGGCACTTTGAACTTGTAAGGCAATACCAGATCAGGAACCAGACACATGTCTACAGCATCCAGGTTAACGGCATCTTTCGCTTCTAAGGCCTTTATACCTTCTTCCAATGCTCGGAGTCCTCTATCGTTTTCAAGAGCTCTTGGATCTACCATCCCGTCCATTGGAACATCTCTTCGGTAATTCATCACAGGGAAAGCAACACCTTGATTGTTAGCAGGCGGAGGATGTTCATTTCGGGCAACGAACTGCTCATGTCGACCTCTGTTCTCAACAGTAGGCTGTACAACTTGGTCTGCAGTAAGATTGTTCGCTTGCGGGAAGCCTTCCATAGAATCATACTGATGGTTGGACGCCATAGTAAACCTTGCCAAAGTGTTAGGAGCCTGGAAATTGCCTTCAGCCATAGCTACCAATTGCCTGTAACTGACTACACTGCTTGATTCTGCTCAAATCTGCTTCAGCCCCTTGGTCGTCTTCGACACTCCACTCTTGCCTCAAACAATCCCCGAGAATCACCCTCTGGTGAAAACAAAGGCTGGATAAGTGCTCTGGCCTGCTATAGTAATGCTATGCAATATGATTTATGCAAACAGAAATACAAAAATGCTAACGTGCATGTGTGCATTGGAGATATTTCCCCTCCAATTCCAGTGTCAGTGGTAGCAAGACGAGATAAACCATAAAGACAATATTTAGAAAAACCCTCATATATTCATTAGAATAACAATCTTGTCAAGAGGTTACATAACTATGCTCCATACAGCTGATATGATAAAGAAGGATCCCAGCCAACATGCCTGGTGGTGATCTCAACATACAGAATACAAGAGAAAAATCAAGTACGGGTACGGTTGCGGAAGTCCTCGACCATCTTCCTCGTCTCTGCGTGATCCGGTCGATAAATCAAGCCTTCTATCAACTGATCCCTTTTTCTGACCGTTCCCTGGATGTCTCTGACAAAGTCTTCCCAAGCCTTATCATTGGCACCATCCCCAGGTTTGGGTCTCTTGGCGTCTGCTCTATGCTGAAAATCTTCTAAATTCTTCATGGCATCTGTCAGCTTGCGCTCGGCCTCGTATCGGCGGCAGGCTTCTTCTTCAAGCTCTTCAGTCTTCACTTTGACCTGTTCTTCTAACTGAGCAACCTGTGTCTTCAGCTCTTCTTCCCGCTCTTTGCGCTTGGTCATAGTGAGATCCCAGTGTTCTCTGAACTTGGCTAGCTTCGTGTAGGCCCTTTCCAGCTCTTGCTTCTTAGTGGCCAACACACTACTAACTGAGTCTACATCTAACTCCAGACGCTTCTTGGTTTCAGTCAATTCCAATAGCGTAGTCTTCAGATGTTTCAGAGTTTCAGCCTGTTGCTTAGAAAAATATCCTGTTTCAATCTTTTCATGACGAAGCTGGGCATTCTCCTGCTCTAAAGCCTCTTTAGCCTTTGCTAGCTCTTCTTTCTCCGCCATCAGCTGCCTGAATACCTGTATGTCCACTGTGGTAGGCTCCTCCACCGGAGAAGGATGCAATGGCTGAACCGCTGGATAAGGCATAAGGAATTTCACAGCTCGCTCACGAATCCATTCCGCATAAGGGCCAGGAACTCGAGTATCCCCTCTGCTACCTGAAGGCTTCCCTCTCTTGTGCAAGTTTTTCCATGCCTTCTCAAGCTTGGTCAGCATCTCTTTCCCTATTGCCCCAGTGAGATACAGAGATTCCTGTATCTCTTCGGGCTTCGGCGCTCCCTGAGGTACGTACCCAAATTGCCTGATCAATAAGGAAGGGTTGTAGTTGACACACCCCTTCCTTCCTACTAAAGGAACATTCGGGAATCCTTCGCACCTGAGTATGACCTCAACTCTGAATACCTCCTCGTTGACCCATACCACGTTCTCGGCAGTCAACCCCATCAAGCGCTCCGGCCATCCTAGAGAATCAATAGAGGTGACAAAAAGGGCCTGACTTAGGCATATGACTGGTGAACCACCTGCACAGGAGAGGTACACAACAGGACACATTCCTTCCTCGCCGCTTTTCATTCTGGTAGTGGGTAGAATGGTGGATATCTCCCAGCAAAGTAGGAACTGGGTTCTTCGCAGCCAAAATATAGAAGGCATCTGAGTCAACAAAATCAGGAATGTTTGGGAACAACACGATGCCATAAACACATACAGCAAGGATGACGTCAAAAACACCCCAGCCACCCTTCTGGGCATACTCCCGAGCCTTCTCCACCAAGACATCCAACGGAAATCCCCATACATCTCCTCTTCTGATCATCTTCCCGGACAGCTCAGACTCTCTCAAGCACAAGATGGCAGGAAGCTCAGCCAGATTAGGCTCAGCGTCCGTACGATAGAAAGGCATCTGCTCGCGGATCGGTATATCCAGAAGTGCAGAATACTCCTCCAGGGTAGGAGCCAAAACAAAGTCGGGAAATACAAAACACCTGAGCTCCGCATCGTAGAACTGTAACAGGGTATAAATGTCGCTGATCTCGTAGGCTGATGGCTGATAAACATAGGTCAGAATCCTCCCATATCTCTTTCTGAAGTCACCCATTACCCTCTTCTTAGCAATAGCAATCAATTCTAGCAACAGACTGATATCCGGAGATGGAAACTTATAGGGCAACACTCTCTTCAGGGTTTCCATGTCTTGCTAGGAGCAAACACCAGAACTGGAAGGGAAAATATGTACCTGCAATACACACACGTTAATTGAATGCAGATGGTAATGCAATGATGCAATATGATAAATAATGCAATCTGCGAACACAGGGGCTATGCTGTAGCCTGAAGAGGAACATCTCTGTGATCAAGAACAGAAAACCAACACGGTCATCAGAACCTCATGACACTAACTATCATCTGATACTCAAAATATCAATCCCCTGGTAAGAAAACCATCTGGACCTCTGTATCTGACGAGAAAACCATCTGATAACAGCATCAACCTCAGATAAGAAACCCATCTGACCCAAACAACACACCTGGAGATGAATCAAGAACACCATCTGATAACTACTGAATCATGGTTTCTGAAGGCCAGTTTTCCTGCAATAACCCAATCCCCCTCACAGGTATGATAGACCTAATCCACGGACAAAGGTACGACATCCTATGCGGTCGTCAGCGTCACAGACTTTCATGAATGACGATACGATTCCCAGAAGGAGTGGCATCATCAAGTCATGAAGAGGCCTCACTTAGCTGACTTCCAAATGATCGGTCCCCAGAGTCGACAATCCTCACGTCTGGACTCCCCTCAGATCCTCAGGACCGGAAAGGAGCACCTCTGCGAGAATCTCGTCTGAGCGTAGATTTCGTAGGGAACTGTGCCTGCTCAGCAGACAGGTTCGTCTACTACTCTCCACAACTATATCTAGGTGCATACTCAAGCCCAGGTCCGGCTTCTCACTCACAGTAACCTCCCTTGCCCACAGCAATAATCACAATAATATAATGCTGGAAAATAAATGCGGAAAGGTAAAGGTACGGAAAAGTAAAGTGCGAAAAAGTAAAACACATACGCACAACACCCAACAAATAAACATCCAAGCGCTAGGATTGACTCGCGTAGGGGATGGGAAACGGTCCCAGCATAAGGGATGGGAAAAGTCCCTAGATGCTATAGTCCCCAGCAGAGTCGCCAGCTGTCGCTACTGCGAAAATCGGCGCCGACTTGACAGGAGAGTCGCCACCGTGCGTTATTTATCCCTCAGAGCGGGAAAGGAAACGCTCGAAGTAAACCTCGCAAAGACGGGAAAAAGGTATGGTCATCGCAACCAAAACCTGGATTCGTGAGTCGGTTACGCAAGGGGAAGGTATTAGCACCCCTTACATCCATCGTACTCGATGGGATCCACGCTTGGTGTTTATAAGGAAAAGGGTGATTTATCTATCTACGCTAATGGCTAGTCTGAAAAGAAAAGAAAAGGACAGGACTCGACAGAACATACGGTGTTCTGGGCCTACGTACTCCCTCGTGCAATGGGAAAGTCAGAGTCAACGTAGTTCGACTACCTACGTCTAAACGGGGAAAAGGTTGCTCGCCAGGACATCGCATCCTGTGCCTACGTACTTCCACACAGCATGGAAGATCAGAGCAAACGTAGTTCGACTAACTACGGGTAAACAGGGGGCTCTCACACAACAGTGAGAAAACAAACTGGTTCTAAAGGCTCGGGGACTTACAACTACGATCTGGTCTCAAATGCACTCGGGCAAGAGAAAGGGATAACAATTAGTCGTCAGCGGGAGAGTCTCGATCGCACAGCCGCGAGAGAACAAAGGTTAGTTGTTAGTGTGCTTGCTAGGATATCGCATCCTATGCCTACATATCCTCGTCTGGTACAAGGAATCAGAGCAGCTGTAGTTCGGCTAACTACGGATCAAGCTACTCAAAAGCTCCTACTGAAAGGAAAGGGGAAAAGACACCCTAAAACTATAGCTGGAAAAGGGGAATCTGCCTACTGATCATGCCTGGTTGACCATCCTAATGTCTATCATAACAACTCCGCAGCGGAGAAGTCAGAGCTCCTAAGGGATCATGGCAACAGGACTAAACAACAAACGGGAAATACTACAAAGTAAAGAAATACTGAAAATATGCATGAATGCAACAACTAAACATACAAGGCGCAAAGGCCGCAAACCACAGAGGCAAGGGAGCTCAGCTCTACCAAATACCAACAAGCAAAGCCACTTAATAACAAACAAGCAGAAGGAAGACCACCTCAACTTCTCATGCACACAAAGTCTACTTCTAAAATGCACTTATCTCAGAACTGTCTAGATGAATTCCTAAGTCTAATGCAACATAACGTCACACAAGTCAAACAACACAAAGAGACTAACCCTGAGCAGGGCCCCTAAACAAAACCTGAAACAAACCCCTAATCTATCCCTGAACAAAACTCTATACAACACCTTAAGCAAAGATCTAAGCAAAAATTCCAATCAAAACCCTAAGCAAGAGGAATCATACCCAGTCTCCAAGCTTCATAACAAGCATACCAGAGAAAGGGAGCTAAGCAGACAAACTCATAGTGCCTTCCTCAGGAAAGTACCAGGAGGTTACTACTCAGGAGTCATATCCTATGCGGCTCGACAACTGTGATCAGTTTACATTCCTCCTCAGGAGAAATTAAACTCACATGAAGGCTCCGGCATCACTGGATACTTGAGAAAACCTATATGAACTAGAGGAACTAAGTGAACAGACCCATAGGACCTTCCTCAGGAAAGTACTAGGAGGCTGATACTTAGGAATCGTATCCCATGTGGCTCAACAACTGTGATCAGTTTACATTCCTCCTCAGGAGAAATTAAACTCACAAGTCGGCTCCAACATCATTGGATACTTACGGAATCCTAGATAAACTAAGGAACTAAGTGGACAGACCCATAGGACCTTCCTCAGGAAAGTACTCGGAGACTGACACTTAGGAATCGTATCCCATGTGGCTCAACAACATGTGATCAGTTTATATTCCTCCTCAGGAGAAATTAAACTCACAAGTCGGCTCCAACATCATTGGATACTTAAGAAAGAGGTGAGAAGAAAGAATGAAAGTCATTCATAGTGCCTTCCTCAGGAAAGTACCATAAACTCCCTTCAAACTTCAGGATCTCGAACCTCACAAACAGAGAACAAGCTCCTAGACTAAGCCTAAATCCACTGCATCCTTGCAAGCTCCAACAGGACTCCAACCAGCTCCTATCTTCAAGAAGAACCCACAGGCCACCAAACCATAAGAAACTATCTCTGAAGTTCAACCACAGTTGAACTTCAAAGTCAGAAGTCATCAAGACTTCTCCTATCCTCAAGCTCAGACTAAAACAATATCAGAACATCCTACAAAAATCTATCAAAAATCTAGGGAAACCTACATGGCTCTATGACAACATACTAAAAAATCAGAACAAAATTCAATACCAGATGAAAGAATCAAAATCAACAAAACAGACATATTCACAAACCAATTATTCAATATCAAAACAATACAAAAAAATGCAATTAAAATGAAAATGCATGATTAAGCTAATGTTTTTGCACTATAAAATTCTACATTGAATTACGAGTCTACAGAAAAAAGAACGGAATTATTTGGTCGAATCTACCATTTTTTATGAATTTCCTAATAATATGTATGCACTAAAAAATATTAAAAAAGGCATTTAAATGGATAATATACCAAAAATAGCAAACAAAAATAAAATGGCATTTTTATTTTTATACAATTTTCTAGACCTTTTCATGAAGTGGTAGAAAAAAGAAGAATTAAAAAATCAATTGTTTTTATTTTATTATGAATTTTCCAAGAACAAGAAAATATGAAAAAATAAATTAAAAACAAAATTGAAATAAAATGGGAGGGGGGTTCAAACAGCAATGATTTTCAGTTATTTCTGGCTGGGCCCTGAAGAGGGGGGTGCGCCTAGCAAAAAGGCGCTGGCCCAATGACATCAAAGAACAACTAATAAAAACAGCAAGAAAAAAACGTACAGGGGGGGGGGGGCAGATAACAGGTTTTGCAGCGTTACTCTTCATTGGGCTTACCTACGGGGGGTGTGGATACTAATAAGGGCCTAAGGCCCAGTTCCCATCATTTTGTCTCTCACACGCCAGGGGGGGGGGGGGTTTGAATGAGTAAATGGGGGGTTGTTTCAGTAAAATGTGTTTGGGCCTAAACCTAACCCTAACCCTAATTGGGAACCCTAACAACAAAACTCTACTCCCCTTCAATCTCTCGGATCACTGTTCACCATTGACCTAGTCGTCGCCCTCTCATCTTCCTCACACAAACCTCCCTAAAACCCTAAGTTCTAACTCTCTTCTCCCTCAGCCGCTACCAACTACTCGTTAACCAGGCCAATCCTCTCCCTAATTAAACACATAAAACCAAACTACAAAACAAATAAGCGAACCAACCTTCCTCGAAGATGAACGATGCTCTCAATTTCTGATGGATCTTGGAGTTGGACAGGTCTCTCTGGAGAACGAGTCGAAGATCTACGAATATTGGTGCACGATTCTGGAAATCGAGTTCGTTGCGAAGACGATGAAGTTCTCCGGGGATTTTGACGAAGCTTGACAACGAACCGCTCTATCTGATGAAGATCTGGGGATGCTTGAGGTTTATGAAGGCTCCTGACAGTCTTGAAGAATTCTGGAAATAAGTATGAACGGTGGATGAAGGTTACGTGAAACTAACGAAGATCCTGGTGAATCTGGGCGCGTCTTTGGAGATCTTGATGGATGTTGTTGAAGATTTTGAACGGATGGTGAAGATTTGCACGATTTCCTGGGAGAGATTGAAGAACAGACGAAGACTTGATGGGTTTCTGGGAGCTTCGATGAATAACGATGGAGTTTCCGGCCACGGATGGAGATTCTGGCGAGGGGAAGATGAATGATGGACGGAGGAGGATCGGAGAAGAAAGGAGTATGAATCTGGGATTTCTGGATAATTTGCAGTTTCCGGCAAGGACGGTGGCCGGAGACGGTTAGAGCTGCCGGCGGGAGTAGGTTATGGCGGATGCATGGCCGCCTGTGGGTTTTCTGGCGAAGCTCAGGCGAGGGCTGAGGGCGTGACAGGTGGTGAAGTGGAGAGGCTGGGTGGTGACACGCGTGAGAACATGCACAGAGAGAGAGAGAAAGTGGGGGCCAACTGGGGGGGGACGTGGCGTGAGCAGGAGAGAGTCTCAGTTGTGTGGTGGGGTCCTCTCAGTGGGACGCGTGTGTGCCTTATATACTTGACAAGTGGTGTCCTCTGGCCAAAACCTGCACAAAAACGAATTGGATACAAAAAACTGAAATGGGCCTCCAAAAACTGCCTCCTGGGCCCACGAAAAAATGACTAAAAAAACTTAAAAAAACTGAATTAAACTAAATCTGATTAAATGGAAAATCAAGCTCAATTAGAAGCTAATCCAAGAATTAATCCTAACTAACTAATTAATACTACAATTAATTCTAACTAAAATTAATCTATCCTAATTAACTCTAAAAATGATTAAAAATCTCATTAACTCTATTTAAACCTCTATTAAACTATAACTAATAAAATCCTATTTAATTTCTAATATTATTTAACACTAGTAAATCTAGTTAAAACTAAGAAAAATCTATTAAAAGATATTTTTTCCTATTAAAAAACTATTAAAAATTTCTATTAACATAAAAGAAAAAACTATAATATTTTCTATATTATCTAAAACTATTAAATCTATTTAAAAATCTATCATATTCTAAAAAATGATAAAACTATTTAAAATCTTGTTTATATTCTAAAAAATCTATTTAAAAATTCTATAAAATTCTAAAAAGAGAATTAAACTATTAAAAAATACAAAACCCCTATTTAAATTCCAGAAAAATCTATAAAGCCTATTTAAAATCAACAAAAGTCTATTAAACCCTAAAAATGCAGACAAATACAAATGACCCCCATAAAAGAGCGCACGAGACCAGATCGAATCGAACAGAGAACCCCGGGCATCAGAATATCCCAAAATCACTATGCAAGCTAAAAATCACCGAGGAGCGCACAATTTCCCGAAAATAAAACCCTGATGATCTGGACTGGGTCTGCCATATCTGATGGACGAAAACCAAGCTGTAACTCTGATATCCTCTGTCTGCACAAAAATCATACGTCTGATTTGCGAATATGAGTTTAAACCACGAGTCAGATAGGAGAATCGGTTGGTCAAATTTTAGGGTGCAACAGAACCCCCAACCAGTAGACAGCTTCAGTTGGCAGCAAAACCCTAGTCTTCAACAGATATCCAGCTTTGACAGGTACAAGCTTCCTCTTATCCAGTCATCAATACCCTTCTCATCTTCAATAGGCTTCCATCTTCAATGCAAACACTCACAGGAGAGAATCAACTGATAGATGAAGTTGAAATGTTAAGAGGCTTAATGATAACCCAGGGAAATCATTAATATCTTATCATAGCAAGTGAGAGGTATCCTCAAGGTTCTACCTAATCAAAGCATGCTCTACATCCCTCCTAAGGAGAGATGGAACTCTTTTATGGGACCTTGTGTCATAGGATGGAATAGAGGCACAAGAAGCTCTCTATGTTTGACAGAAGAAATCAGTCTACTCTAAAGCTCTCCCTATATCTCCTATCTCCTAAGTCTTCAAAAGCAATCTTCAAGCACAAGCAACTTCAAGCTCCAAGCATAATTATTTGTCTTCAATCATTCTCCAAGGTCTTCATGAGCTCCAACAAGCCAAACCCAAGCCCAACACCCAATTGAAATGCCCAAAACCCAACATACAAAGCAACTTCCCAAGGGGGAAACACACCAATAACCACCAAGTTGCAAAAATCAAATAAAATGGAAATGCTCATCATAAAATCCTAGATTAATTTCTAAGGGACCATAACAATGTACCCTATACCCCACATAAACCCCAAGGCCTAAATCAAATTAGAAACCCAAAAACTATGTGTTGAAATGCACCTATGTCAAGTTGAAACCCTAATTCTAATCACCCTAAAGTTTGATGTTCAAAACTAACTAAAATTAAATCACAAAAATGTGATAAAATTCTAGGGGGAACCTAATTCTATAATCTAACTATAGAAAAAAGAATTACACCAAAAATCAAAGTGAGATAATCATACTAAATGCAGCAAGTTGGATATACACAATGGAAGTAAAATAAAAAGCAATTAAATGTAAAATACACCAGAAATAGAAAAATGTATGAAATGACATTTTTATTGTTTTAATAATTTTCTAGATGTCTTGATGAAAATGAGGAAAAAATTCCCAACTAAAAATAACGATTTTTCAATTTATTATGATTTTTCAAAGAACCTAAAAAAATATGTGAAATAAAAGAAAAATACAAGAAAATGGAAAAGATGTGTGCTGAATAGCAATCAGAAACAGTTCATTTCACCAACTGGGCCCAGAGAGGGGCTTTCAAGAGAAAGCGTGCTAGGCCCAATTCCACTTCAGAAAATAGAATGAAAATGAAAGCGTGCTAGGCCCAAATCTCACCAGCAATCTAACCATGTCATTCACAATCATTGAAACATCTTCCTCCTCAAAACACGATTGAATCATCAGAAATTGCTCAGAAGTTAATTCTCACTAAACCTAAAATTGAGTGGCCTAAACTCTTCACCACTTCACCCTGATCAATTCTAGCTATCAAACTAATATTCTATCATCAAGAACACGAAGATATGATGATGAACAGAAATTGCATCAATCCACTAATTGTCTCTAAACCTAACCAAAAGCTACCAGAAAGATCCCTACATCTATCTACATCACATCTATCCTAACAAAACCTATCAATTAGGCCTACACCAAGCTGTGGATTGCAATTTACATACCTGGAAAATTCGTGTGAACAGAGTAGCCAAACCTTCAAATCAGCCTTCAGCAAGTTCCAGACTCCTTCACTAGCATATAACCAAGATTCTGTATGCAAAGAGATGAATTGAAATGGCTTGAATCTTGGAATCCGATTCTGAGTTGCAGGGTGAGAATTCTAAGTGCAAACACACGATTCTTCAGTGTTCTTGCTCAATAATCCATCTGGAATCACTCACATATGCTTGATCAAGGTTTTGAGATCAAAAGAATGGATTGAAAGTGGTTGAAACTTGTAACTGAATTCTGTTTTGCAAATGGAAGGTTGAAAATGAAATATCTCTATTCTCTCTCAATTCTCACCAACTAGTGATCTGAATCACTTCATATGTATATATAGAATGTGGATGAAGACTCTAGAAAGTTCTGGATTGATCTTATGAGAAATTCAAATTCTCATGCCATGGAAATCTCATCTCATGCTTGGTTCATATCAGCTCATGTTTTAGCTTGTATTTGCACTTGCCTTGAGTTTAAAATGTCCTTAGATGAGATTTTGGAGGTGTTAGGATGGAATGGAGCCTTGCATTTGCCTTGAAGAGTGGTTTTGTAATTGTTACTTATGATGTAAGTAACCAATTTACAAAGCAAGTCCTTGAATTAATCCTCAACTCAAAAATGTGGCAATGTCAATGTTCTCAAAATGTATTTTACAATCAAATTGGTATGTCATATGACTTGGTTTGGATTTGTAGATCAAAAACCCCAATTTTCATTCTTGGTTTATTTGAAAATCACCCTTATTTTTGGCCATTTTTGTGATTTTGTGAAGAAAGCCATTCCAAACTCTCATGACCTCTTATCTAGCCTAAAAACATAATTTTGAACACATCTCATGTTGAACATTTTTCCATTTGAGGAGTGGAAGATAGAGATTTTGACCTATGTTGGAAAAGGACCTGTAATTCAACTTCCCAAAATACCCCTGGGTTGCCAAGACCATAACTTGAGTTCCACAAATCCTCTTGAGGACTTATAGTACTCAAATTAAAGCTAAGATCAATCCCTACAATTCTTATGTTGGCCAAGAATCCATTTGCAAATTCCTTGATGGGAAAAAGTTGCTTGGAAGTCAAGTGACTTTCACAGATAAATTTCAGTGTCCTCTGATGACCCATAACTTACAAGAACCATAACTTGAGTTCTACAAATTTTCTTGAAGACTTCTAGTACTAAAATTAAATCTATTGAGAAAATTTACAAGTTTAATGTTGACCAAGAATCCATTTGAAACTTTAATTTTGACTTATCTGGCTTGGAAGTGAAGCCTAAATTAGGGGATTTTACACTGAAACCCTAATTTGGTAACTCCTCCTCCTCTTGATTCTCTTTGATTTATCCTTGGCACAACACCACACTTGTATCCACATATCAATTCATGAAACCCACATCCTTCAACTAAGCCTTGATGCTCTTCAATCACTCAGTTGACCTAGGGTTGACCCAGATGAAACCCTAGCTGACTGTACTTCAACTCTGGATCTTGTACTTGTATCAATGACTTGTCTCATCTTCAAAATGACCCTCTAGGTCTTCCATGATCTTTGTGCACATTCCATACCCTCAGTCATGGCTCACACACTCATTGATGATCTTCAACACCCCAAGATTAGGAGAGAAATCCACTGGTTGACACTCAAACTTCTCAAAGCTTCAAGCCTTTCTTTGATGACTTGAATGGCTTTATACTTGAATAAAACCCATTGATGTGCTTATTTAGATAAGAATGGCACTTGATCCCTTGTTAGATGACTTGTTATGCTATGCTATGCAAAGGATTAGACTATGTACATGACTTATTATGCAAATGACAATGCAATTGAAAAATAAACCAGGTGAAATAGGTTGAGCAAATTTTAGGGTGCAACAACCCCGAGAGCATCGAAGCTATCCTTATCCTAAAGACGATTAACGTGAAGCACCTCTGTGAGGTTCAAAATGCTGAGATCGTTCATATCAAACTGCCAGAGTACAGAATATTTCAAGTTTCCTTTTCGAGAAGATGTTACGGAGATCCCACGGGCCGGGGCAAAAGGGAAAATACGTGAATTATTCCTCTTCATATCTGCAGAGTTTATCAAAAGTTATTACAGTTTCTGGGGGCAAGCCATCTCGAGTTCATGGCAGACTTTTTCTGCTCAAGATAAAATGACCCAGAGATCATTTTGCAAAGTCATAACCCTTGAGGCATCTGGTAGAAGTGTATCCTCATCAAATCTTCAGTATAGGCACATGCGGAGTATTGAGCCTACTCCTCAGCAGATTCAGTTGTGTTTCTCCACAGAGTCTGAACTTTGGACTGTGAGCATTGAGTTGTCGCCCCAAGCAGAGATAGGTTCTCCCCAACCAGAGTCCACTCCCCAGAAAGTGGAGTTTGCATCTCGTACCCCAGTAGAGTTATATGCAAGATAGCAAGAACAGTCAGGTATGTACCCTTTGTCCCCGGCAATTGGTCGGTACACAGCCAATCCCCACAGATTGCAGGTATATGATTACTCCCCAGCAAGTTGAGATCAAGATTTCCTTCCACTAGGCAGGTGTGGTATTTTCCCCAGCTGGGTTAGCCGGTCAGGTTTCGATCCTCAGCATAAGTCCAACCGTAGTTGGCACGTGTAAGCTATTCCCAGCAGGATTGTTTCTTTCCCCAGTGGAGTTGGCTTCGTCTATCCAGCATTTATTTTGCTGGAGCCGTTTCTTTGCCTTTGCATTGTGCATAGCATCTACCTGAATGCATAGCATTTCCATTTCGTATGGAGCATTACGCCATTTTCAAACATCTACATCTTGAAACATGAGCTAGATTGTTACCTTTTTTATTTCAGGTACCGACATGTGATCTTCAGACCCCGACATCTCCGATGAACGTACAAATTCCGGTGAATTTTAAATTTGAGACGTTTTGTTCTACCCGTGCAGTGCCCATACTTCGATTGGTTATGCTAATCTTTATGAACTCTATGATGGTACTTCTGCTCCGTTGAATGGTTAGATTTTGTTGAGTGTTCAGTTCATGACATATCCCTGTATCCGTTGATTATCCAGACTCCGGTGAATCCCTAGTAAGGATTTGTTTCATTGAGGGTTCCGCCTCTGATTTGTTTCATTGAGGGTTCTGCCTCTGATTTGTTTCATTGAGGGTTCCGCCTCTGATTTGTTTCGTTGAGGGTTCTGCCTCTGATTTGTTTCATTGAGGGTTCCGCCTCAGATTTGTTTCGTTGAGGGTTCCGCCTCTGATTTGTTTCATTGAGTGTTCCGACTCTGATTTTGTTTCATTGAGTGTTCTGCCTCTAATTTGTTTCATTGAGGGTTCCGCCTCTGATTTGTTTCATTGAGGGTTTCGCCTCTGATTAAGGATTTGTTTCATTGAGTGTTCTGCCTCTGATTCGTTTCATTGAGGATTCTGCCTCTGATTTGTTTCATTAAGGGTTCTGCCTATGATTTGTTTCATTGAGGGTTCCGCCTCTGATTTGTTTTGTTGAGGGTTCCGCCTCTGATTTGTTTCCTAGAGTGTTCCAGCTCTGATTTTGTTTCATTGAGTGTTTTACCTCTGATTTGTTTCATTGAGGGTTCCGCTTCTGATTTGTTTCATTGAGGGTTCCGCCTCTGATTAAGGATTTGTTTCATTGAGTGTTTTTCCTCTGATTTGTTTCATTGAGGGTTCTGCCTATGATTTGTTTCATTGAGGGTTCTGCCTCTAATTTGTATCATTGAGGGTTTCGCCTCTAATTTGTTTCATTGAGGGTTCTGCCTCTGATTTGTTTCATTGAAGGTTCCGCCTCTGATTTGTTTCATTGAGGGTTCCGCCTCTAATTTGTTTCGTTGAGGGTTCCGCCTCTGATTTGTTTCATTGAGTGTTCCGGCTCTGATTTTGTTTCATATAGTGTTCTGCCTCTGATTTGTTTCGTTGAGGGTTCCGCCTCTGATTTGGTTCCTTGAGGGTTCCGCCTCTGATTTGTTTCATTGAGGGTTCCGCCTCTGATTTGTTTCATTGAGGGTTCTTCCTCTAATTTGTTTCATGGAGGGTTCCGACTCTGATTTGTTTCATTGAACGTTCCGCCTCTGATTTGTTTCATTGAACGTTCCGCCTCTGATTTATTTCATTGAATGTTCCTCCTCTGATTTGCTCCATGGAGTACCCCGACTCTGGTTTGTCGCGTGAGTGTCTTGGCTCCGGTTTGTTTGTTCATTTCTCGCGTGAGTGTCTTGGCTCCGGTTTGTTCGTTCGTTTATCTCGTTGAGTGTCTTGGCTCCGGTATGTTCGTTTGTTTATCGCGTTGAGTGTCTTGACTCCATTTTGCTCGTTCGTTTCTCACGTGAGTGTCTTGGCTCCAGTTTGTTCGTTTGTTTCTCGCATGAGTATCTTGGCTCTAGTTTGATCGTTCGTTTATCGCGTGAGTATCTTGGCTCCGGTTTGTTCGTTAGTTTATCGTGTTGAGTATCTTGACTCCGATTTGTTTGTCCATTTCTCGCGTGAGTGTCTTGGCTCCGGTTTGTTCGTTCGTTTATCGCGTGAGTATCTTGGCTCCGGTTTGTTCGTCCGTTTATCGCGTGAGTGTCTTGGCTCTAGTGTGTTTGTTCGTTTATCGCGTGAGTATCTTGGCTCTGGTTTGTTCGTTCGTTTCTCGCGTGAGTATGTTGGCTCCGGTTTGTTCGTTCGTTTATCGTGTGAGTGTCTTGACTCCGGTGTGTTTGTTCATTTATCGCGTGAGTATCTTGGCTCCGGTTTGTTCGTTTGTTTATCGCGTGTGTGTCTTAGCTCCGGTGTATTCGTCCATTTCTCGCGTGAGTATCTTGGCTCCGGTTTGTTCGTCCGTTTATCGCGTGAGTGTCTTGGCTCCGGTGTGTTCGCTCGTTTTTCGCGTGAGTATCTTGGCTCCGGTTTATTCGTTCGTTTATCGCGTGAGTGTCTTGGCTCCGGCGTGTTTGTTCGTTTCTCGAGTTGAGTGTCTTGACTCCGGTTTGTTTCGTTCGTTCTCGCGTTGAGTGTTTAGGCTCCGGTTTGTTCCAGTTTATCTCGTTGAGTGTCCATATTCCGGCCAGTTCCAATTGATGATGTGTTCCTCGTTGCGTTGAGTATCTAGGCTCTGGAAGATTTCGTTGATTTGTTGTGTTCATTGAATATCTAGATTCTGACAATTTGACATGCTACCCTTCATCCCTTCTCCGGAGAGTTTTACCAATTGTTTTGCAGGGTATTTCTGCGATTGGCAAATTTCCGGGTTTCTTTGGTATTCAACCGTATTTTACCTTGATTGTTTGAGACCCATTCGCTTTTCACCTAGTCAGTTCCAAGCCGTTTGAATAGGGGCAGTTGTTGCACCCCGAAATTTGCCCAACCTTTTTCTTTACCTAGATTATGTTTCATTGCATTCATCATAGCATTAGCATATGCATAGCATTGTCATTTGTGCAGGGGATAAAGAGGTGTGCTTATCAAGAAGGGGATACCACAAGGTTCTAAGGCTATTCAAGAGTCTTTATTCAAGTATTCAAGGGTTGATATCCTCATCAAAGAAGTCAAAGAGTTGAAGGTGGACAAAAATATGCATATCTCCTAACTTGAACGTCATGGGAGATCATCAGATGATTTTGAATCCATGGATGTGGATGTAAAGCCTTAAGAAAGCTCATGGGATGTCTTGAGAATCATTATGGAGCTTGGACAAGCCATTATTCAAAGTACAAGAAGCCATAGCCAAAGGTGGTGCAACTAGGGTTACACCTGGTCAACCCTCAGTCAACTGTGAAATTGGAGGAGATTAAGACTCAATTACAAGCAACTATGATCATGGAATGTTATGTTGAGACACATAAGAGATCATTTCAAGATCAATTCATCAATATTCAAGAGTGTGAGAAGTTATTGAGCTAGGGTTTCTAAGCTTGACAGTGTAAAATCCCCTATCTTGGTGCCCAAATTCAAGACCACATAACTCAAGATACAAGTTTCATCTCATCTTGACATCAACATGAGACTTGTAGAGCATGCTCTTAGCTTTAGTTTGAGCCTTGAGGACTCAAGTACCTTGTACATATCTTCTCACTTTCATATGTCCTATTATCTCAGGATCCCTCTGGTGAGAGCCTAGACTTCCTAAGGAAGTACTCTGTGCATTCCATAAAGAGGTTGAGCCTTAGATGGTGTTGCACCCCAAAATTTGCCCAACTTGTTTTCTTTACTGGCTCTTGTTTCACTGCATTCATAACATTAGCATTTGCATATCATAGCCCATTTGCAGGGGATTGAGAGGGATGTGCTCATAAAGAAGAGGTTATCAAAGCCCAAGCCTAATCAAGAGGTTGTATTCAAGCTATTCAAGAGTTTATCATTACCATCAGAAAAGGTTAAATAGCAGGTGAATGTATGTGGTTGAATCTCCTATCTTAGGGGTCAATGAAGTCATCAGAGGGTTGCAAGTCCATGGATTTGGGTGGAAAACGTCACAATGGCTCATGAGATGACTTGAGGATCATTATGGAGCTTATTCAAGTCATTATGCAAAGTGCAAGAGACAACAGCCAAAGGTGGTGCAACTAGGGTTTTCACCTGGTCAACCCTGAGTTAACTGTGAGTCTTGAGGAGATTAAGACTCAATTCCAAGCAACTATGATCATGGAGAGATGTGTTGAGACACTTAAGAGATCATTTCAAGATCAATTCGTCAATATTCAAGAGTGTGAGAAGTTATTGAGCTAGGGTTTCTAAGCTTTGTTAGTGTAAAATCCCCTATCTTAGTGCCTAACTTCAAGACCATATAACTCAAGATACAAGTTTCATATCATCTTGACATCAACATGAGACTTGTATAGCGTGTTCTTAGCTTTCTTTTGAGTACTAGAAGTTCTTGATTGGACTTATAGAACTCAAGTTATGAAGTAGACAAGTTACAGGTCATCAGATGAATGTGATTTTGGTACTTGAAAGTCAACCATGTCCCAAGACATTTTTGAGCTAGAAGTATGTCTCTCTTCATCTTGACCCAAACACGAAAGTTGTTCCTCATGATCTTAGCTTTCCAAAGAGTACTAGAAGTCCTTGATTGGATATGTAGAACTCAAGATATGGAGCTTGCAAGGGAAGGGTATTTTGGGAAACTTTGATTATAGGTCATTTTCATTATAGGTCAAATTCACCACTTTACATACCTCAAATGAAAATCTTTCCAACTTGAAAGTTGCTCAAAATGGGATCAATTGTTCAACCAAACATCAAGTTATCATTGATATGGCTTGGATTGGAGAATGGGTGATGAAATGTTCATGAAAGGAAGCTTGAAAAGGGCTAGTTTGGATCCAATTCAATTTAAATCAATTCATGTCATGTTGGTGCATTTTTTGAGTCCAAAGAATGTTTTAAGAAAAATGGAAACATTACAAATCAAGTTTTAGTTCATTTCCATGGCCAAATTCAAGGTTACTTCACTTTGAAGTAACATAATTCAAATAAACCATTGATCCAATTCCAACGGTTCAATCTCAGCCATACATATTCCTTACACCTCAAGCAAGTGAAATGAACCAAATGAGAGGCATTCAGGCTCTATTTTGATGAACATCATGAAGCTTCAAAATGAAAAAAGTGAAAATACAATTGGACTCCATGGGCTTCAATTAGGCCTGAAATTGATCAATATCCATTGTATATAATCTCTTTGATGATTCCTAACAGAAAAAACGAACTTTGGAGCCAATCATAACAGAAATCAGTTAGAAAAAAGTGGTGAAAAATGGAAATTCGAGTTTGAAGATTAAGCAAGTTTCAAGAGAAATTGGCAATTACAGAAGCTCCATTTATGATCCTTGAGTGAATCTGGACATTTTTTTTCATGTTTCCAAGCCATTTGAAGACCCAGTGGAGGTGCTCTAATAGGTAATTTATTTTTCACTCATACTCATTGTTCGTGATGCAATCACACGCTATTTTTATATATTTACACTCCCCTAGGCTCATAGATGAATTTAGGATAGTTGTCATGGCTGTTTGCAACAATTCTTGACAGAGCTCCAAACCTTGCAAGCTTTCGTTTTAGGTGATTTAGGCTTCAAAAATGAAAATAAATGATAGCTTCGTAATGTACGCGAAGTGAAGATCACTTTAGGGTAAAAAATCATGAATTTTAGTTGAGTTTTGAAGTTCCACTGTTCATGGTAGTGAGGTTGAAGACGACCGGAGCAAGTCCGGCCGCCGTCTACGCTCACCTCCCCCACCGTCTGAACCCCTCCCTCCAATTTGTGTTTTAAATCCCATATGGATCCTGAGCCATTAGATTAGCTTGAACATGAGTGGATCCAATGGTCATGTTTTAATCTCAATTGGTACTAAGATCTTATTTATTACGTGGCCTCACCTGGTTCCTTGGATTGGATGACCAAAGTGTTGAAGGACTGGGATTAAGACTCACCGTGTACCCTCTTTTGACTTACCACACTGAACGCGTATGAAACTCAGCATTTCATTTAAGTGAGAATGGACTGGGCTCTGATTTCTACCCACACCCCTTTCAGCAAGCCCATTAACATTTACACGTGATTATCTTGCTTACCACACCCCACTTCCTTTTCCATTTAATTTCTTTTCATTTTATTTCCATTTTATTTTTTTGTCTCATTTTAATTTATTTGAAAATGATAATTGCTCCAATAAATCATGAGAAAAATATGTTAGTGTACATTGACATGTATATAAATTTGTCATATTTTTTATTTTGATTTTCTGGTTATTTTCCATTTAATTGCATATTTTTCGTGTTGTGTGCTTTTTAATAAATGTGAAAGTGACATGTTCATCTTGCTGGTTTTATTTCTTGATAGATACTTCAAATGAATGTCTAATTTTTTGCATGCTGACTCTAGACACATTGTAGAGTGTTGTATTATTTTTCTCCTATTTTTCAGGAGCTGTTTGAATAGGGTTTGAGTTAGGTTTTTAGCACCTTCCCCATTTGCATCTCCCATAGCATATATTATGGTTTAGCTTTCTGTTAGTGTACCTAGCCTCCTAACACATTTAGGATCTCTTAGGAATTTTATTAGGATTTTAGGACTTGTTTTCCTATTTTTCCTAGGTTTTACATTCAAATTGATGTTAGGGTGTTCCCAATTTAGAATTCCACCTAGTCTTGCCTTTAAATGAACTTTTAGCAAACTTTAAGCACTCAATCATTACATGAACCCTTAGTACATAGGTTGAGACCTTTGTAGGGTAGTTTTCAAGTCTTTATAATGTCATTAGCTCCCTTAGGATGGATGTCCTTTAGAGCCTTGCTTGTAGGGTGCTTTAGAAGTTTTTGGTGGATGATTCCTCTCCTCTTTGTGCTTCCCTTTGCCTTGATCAGTTCAAGTCATTCCCATATCTCCTAGTCCTATCCTTAGGATCCATCTTGTGAGAGCCTAATTCTTCCTTTGATTGAATTATGTGCATTCCATAAGAGGTTGAGCCTTGGATGGACATTTAATGGCATAGTGTATTCCTTTGGTTTACACTATCTTCCTTCTCCAAGTCCTATTCTTAGGATCCCTCTAGTGAGAGCCTAATTCTTCGTTTGGTTGAGTTTTGTGCATTCCATAAGAGTTTGAGCCTTAGATGGACATTCAATGGCATAGTGTATTCCTTTGGTTTACACTATCTTCCTTCTCCAAGTCCTACTCTTAGGATCCCTCTTGTGAGAGCCTAATTCTTCCTTTGGTTGAATTATGTGCATTCCATAAGAGGTTGAGCCTTTGAGGACTCAAGTGCTTTGCACATTTCCTATCTGTCCTACATGATTAGGATCCTTTTTATGAGAGCCTAATTCTTCCTTTGGTTGAATTCTGTGCATTCCATGAGAAGTTTGAGCCTTTGATGGACATCTTGTGTTGATACACATTAACCAGATACCTTAGATTGACATCTAGGTTCCACCATTCTCATTTTTCCTACATTCTTAGGATCCCTCTTGTGAGAGCCCAATTCTTCCTTTGGTTGAATTTTGTGCATTCCATAAAGAGGTTGAACCTGGGATGGACTCTTGTGTTGATACACATCTAAACCTGATGTAGCCTTGGGATGATTTCTTTGTTGCTCATCTAGTTTATCTCTCTCCTGATGAATTGGTTTCATTGCCTGCTTGTTGTGATGCATTATGACAGAATTGCATGAGTAGAATACTTTTGTTTTTAGGTGCATGTTTGCATTAAAGGTTAAGTTTGTCTCCCTTTGCTTGATTGTTTCTCTGCTTTCATACCTGTCATGTTTGCATTGAAGGTTAAGGTGATCCTACCTTGCTTGTATGTTTTTTTTTCTTTTGTAATTGCCCATTGTTTTCATCTAAGATTGAGCTTGTCTCCCTTGCTTGTACTATTGCATTGCATCTGCATCCAGTTACTTTATGTTTCACCTGCTTAATAGTTGTGTCTCTTTTTCCCTTTTGCATGTTCCCTTAGGGCTCTTACTTCTTTTGATAAGGATAGTGATGATAGACATTAGGATGAATACATGCATGATAACAGTAGGATAGATCCCCTTTCAAACTCAACATTAGGGCCATATTGTATGACAACAATAGGATGCTTGATAGTTTCCCAGTAGATTCCTCTTTCTCTTCTCATCTCAAAACAACCGTAAAATAGTTAATAAAGGGAAGTTCGTATTATACGCTACGAGCCTTAAGCTACTTGGGAAATGATAATTGAGCGGTCTCCTCTCAATCGTCTAGAGTGTTTAGCGTATGTCCTTTGGGCGATATGCGACGCATTCGCTCCTAAGTCATAGTCTCTAATGCAATATGACTTACAAACATTCATAAAAAACACTTCTTCTCCGATAAAAGACAAAAACAAACCTCAAACTTCTTTTGCCCTTTGGGGCACTCTTAATCAGAAAACCTTTTCAGATGAAAAGAGTGATGTTAAGGTTCGGTTCTACCGCAAACAGGCGTTGTCCCTAACTGCTGGAACTGTAGTTTAACCTTACTCGGGTAAAAACCACGTGAACTAGCTTGTGTTCTGTTTTATCCCGAACTATGTTCGCTTTGATCTCTCATACCTGTTGAGAGTACGTAGGCACAAGACGCGATGTCTTGGAGAGCAACCTTCCCCCTTCACCCGTAGTTAGCCGAACTACGTTGACTCTGACTTTCCCATTGCATGAGGGAATACGTAGGCCTAGAGCAGCAACGTTCTGTCGAGTCCTTTTTCTCCTTTTTCTTTTCTTTTTAGCCGGCCTTGATAGGTAGATAGATAAACAACCCGTCAGATAAACAAACAAGCGTGGATCCCGTTGAGCACAACGGACGTGAGGGGTGCTAATACCTTCCCCTTGCATAACCGACTCCCGAACCCAGAGATTTGGTTGCGATGACCAATCGTATCCCTTTTCGCTAGGGTTTTCCTGATCGTTTCCTTTCCCTCCTTTGGGATAAATAACCATAGGTGGCGACTCTTCTGTCTTTGCCAGTACCTTTTTTCGCAATAGCGACAGATGGACTCTTGTGTTGATACACTTATAAACTTGATGTAGCCTTGGGATGACTTCCTTGTTGCTCATCTAGTTTATCTCTCTCCCGATGGATTGATTTCATTGCTTGCTTGCTATGCTGCATTAGGATAGACTTGTATGTGTGGATACCCTTAGGCTTAGGTGCATGATTGCATTAAAGGTTGAGGTTTTCCTCCCTTTGCTTGGATGTTTATCTGCCTTTCATACTTGTCATGTTTGAATTAAAGGTTGAGTTTGTCTCCCTTTGCTTGTGTGCTTTCTCTATGCATCTCTGTTTGCATCCCATGTTTGCATTTAAAGGTTGAGTTTGTCTCCCTTGCTTGTACTATTGCATTGCATCTGCATCCAGTTGTTTTTTATTTCATCTGTGTAATGCTTGATAGCTTTCTTTTGTTTCCCTCTGACATGTTCCCTTATGACTCTCACTTCCTTTTTTAAGGAGTGATGATAGAACTTTAGGTTGAATCCTTTGCATGATAACATATAGGATAGATTCCCTTTCAAACTCAACCTTAGGACCATCTTGCATGATAACATTAGGGATTTGATTTAGTTCCCCTGTAGAGTCCTTTTCTCTCTTCTCATCTTCAAACAACAATAAAACACATAATAAAGGCTAATTTGTACCGTACGTTACGAACCTTAAGCTACTTAGGAAGTGGTGATTTGGGGGCTTCTCCTAAATTACCTAGAGTGTTTAGCATACGTCCTTAGGACGATATGCAACGCATTCGTTCCTAAGTCATAGTCTCTAGTGCAATATGAATTACAAGCATTCATCAAAAAACACTTCTCCGATAAAAGACTTAAAAAACAACATTCAAACCACTTTTTCCCTTTGGGGCTCCCTTAATCGAAAATCTTTTCAGGAAAAAAAGTGTTGTTAACTCTTAGTTCTACCGCAAACAGGCGTTGTCCCTAACTGCTAGAACTATCTATTAACCCTACTCGGGTAAAAACATTTGGACAAACCTGTGTTCCGTTTTATCCCGAACTATGTTTGCTCTGATCTCTCATACCTGTTGAGAGTACGTAGGCACAAGATGCGATATCTTGGCGAGCAACCTTCCCCATTCACCCGTAGTTAGCCGAACTACGTTGACTCTGACTTTCCCATTGCACGAGGGAGTATGTAGGCCCCGAGAAGCGATGCTCTATCAAGTCCTTTTTCCTTTTTCTTTTCTTTTGAACCAGACCTCGTAGGTAGATAGATAAACAACTCTTTTAGATAAAAAAAACAAGTGTGGATCCCGTCGAGTACGACGGACGTGAGGGGTGCTAATACCTTCCCCTTGTGTAACCGACTCCCGAACCCGAGATTTGGTTGCGATGACCAATCTTATCCATTTTCACTAGTTTTTTCCTAATCGTTTCCTTTCCCTCCTTTGGGGTAAATAACGATAGGTGGCGACTCTGTTGTCTTTGCCGGCACCCTTTTTTCGCAGTTGCGACACATGTCCACCGACATTAGTACCGAAAGAACCCTTGTGGACATCCTCCATCAATCGGCCTGCTTCATATTCGTCAACACAGCGCAACAAGACCATGTAAAAGTTTCTCCTGTATAGCACCTCATCCTTGTTCAGATAGAAATTATCGGCTAACCTCCTCAGAGTCTTCTTATCTTTGTTGGATGCCCTAGATGGGTACTCTTGAGTCTTTAGAAAATGCTTGATATCATAATACCAAGGCTTTCCATTTGATACCTTCTTAATAGCAAACCTAAAAGCGGGTCTATCAAGACGCATGATGGTGATAGCTGGAGGTTCATTCCAGAAATTCACTTTGTACATCGATGATAACGTGGGCAAGGCATCCGTTATCAGATTTTCAACCCTCGGCACATGATGGAACTCAACTCTATCAAAGAATGGCAACAATCTCCTTGCATAATTCTTGTAAGGCACCAGGTTGGCCTGATGAGTTTCCCACTCACCTTTCATTTGATTGACGACTAGCGTTGAATCAACATACACATCAAGATTCTTGATCCTCATATCAATGGCCTCTTCTAAGCCCATAATGTATGCTTCGTACTCGGCTTTGTTATTGGCACAGGCGAATGTCAATCGGGCAGTGAACGGTATGTGAGAATCGTGAGGAGTTGTAATGATTTCACCGATTCCATTGCCATATGAATTAACGGCTCCATCAAAAACCAGTTTCCACTCAGACCCAATCTCAGGACCCTCATCAGGTAAAGGCTCATCACAATCTTTGATCTTCAAAAACACGACGTCTTCATCTGGGAATTCAAACTTCACCGGCTGATAATCCTCAATCGGCTGTTCAACAAGATATTCTGACAGAACGCTTCCCTTAATGGCTTTCTGGGAAACATACTGAATATCATACTTTGTTAAAACCATTTGCCATCGGGCAATCATCCTGGAGAGTGCTTGTTTTTCAAAGACATACTTGATAGGATCCATCTTCGAAATCAATAGGGTTGTGTGGTTTAACATGTACTGTCTCAAACGCTTATCAGCCCAAGCGAGTGCACAACATGTTTTTCCAGCATTGAGTATCTCGACTCACAATCAGTGAACTTTTTACTCAGGTAGTAGATGACGTGCTCTTTTCTACCTGACTCGACTTGTTGGCCGAGCACACATCCCATTGAATTCTCAAGAACAGTAAGATACATGATAAGTGGTCTCCCTGCAACTGGAGGCATGAGTATGGGAGGTTCCTGCAGATACTCTTTTATTCATTCAAATGCCTTCTAGAAATTTTCATTCCACCTGATTGTTTGATCTTTTCTTAACAATTTGAATATTGGTTCACAAGTGGCTGTAAGATGAGATATGAACCCTGCAATGTAGTTCAATCTCCTCAGGAAACCATGAACCTCTTTTTCTGTCCTCTGCCCAGGCATTTCTTGTATAGCTCTTATTTTTGCAGGATCTACCTCAATACCCCTTTCACTGACAATGAACCCCAATAGCTTTCCAGATCTCACCTTGAAGGTACACTTGTTAAGATTCAGCCTCAGCTTGAACTTCCTTAACCTTTCAAACAACTTTAGAAGATTGACCAGATGTCCTTCCTCCGTCTGTGACTTTACAATCATGTCATCGACATATACTTCAATCTCATAATGAATCATATTATGAAAGAGAGTCACCATTGCCCCCTGATAAGTTGCCTCGGCATTCTTCAATTCAAAAGGCATCACCTTATTGCAAAAAGTCCCCCACGATGTAATGAAAGTAGTTTTCTCAAGTTCTCTGGGGCCATATTCATTTGGTTATACCCAGGGAAGCCATCCAAGAAGAAAAACACAGAATATTGAATGGTGTTATCAACCAACACATCAATGTGGGAGATTTGGGAAATCGTCTTTAGGGCTCTCTCTATTCAAATCTCTGTAGTCAACACACATCCTAACCTTTCTATCTTTCTTAGGAACAAGAATAATATTAGCGACCCACAGAGGGTAATTCGTGACAGCAAGAAAACCAACATTCAACTGCTTTTGAACTGTTGCGGTGGAAATAGGATATCAAACTATTAATTAGTTTGAATCACAACTCTTGATTCACAATCGCTCTTTGATTTATCCGGAGGAAAAGGTCAAAAGAGGGAAAACCTATTTTTGCATCGTAAACACAATGCAAGGAGAGACCTAGGTAAGGGGTTGGTTAAGCTTAGGGAAGGTACTAGCACCCTAAACTTCGGTAGTACTCTACAGGAACCTTTTGTTTATTGTATGCCTTTTTTATTTCATTATCTGCTTGATGTATATATTGAACTAAGGGATAGAGTGACCTAAAAGACCTAAGGGTTAGTCCTAAGTCTACTCGGCAAGATTCGCATCTTGTGCCTACGTATCCTGGATAGGGAATGGAATCAGAGTAATCGTAGTTCCCCTCGAAAGGGAGGTTAGAAACGTCTTGACTATGGTCAAGGTTTCAAGGGGAGTAAACGTATCTTAGGGAAGCGCCTACGTGGAGTCTTGAAACTCCTATTTCTATGTTGAATTTGTTAAATGAAATTAGGGTTAAATTAGGGTTGACTATATGTTCCACGACGGGAAACCCTAAAAACAGAGTACGACGACTCTTTGACCTAACGCTAGGGTAAAGGGCGTTTTCGTCCACGGCGGGACACCTAGGCTATTAGGGTTTTGAAATGGTCAAGGGTTAGGACTATTGACTCAACGGTCAAACTGCTAGACCTAATTCCTTCCGAGGGTGATTAACGGTAAAAAAAACATGCAAACAACAAATATTATCATACGACAGAATTAAAGTACGAAAGATAATGAAAGCGGTAAAAGAAAGCATCGCGACGATCACTCGCGTAAATTACAAATCCCAAAATGCAAAAATAGATAATCGCGACGATAGCCTCGCATAAATTACAACCCAAAGAATGTAAAAATAATAACGAAATAAAAGCGACGATGTCCTCGCATAAATTACAACCATAAAAATAAATGTGAAAAAAATAAAGGATTAGTAGCCACGACCAAAATGAGAGCCAATAAAAGTCAGATGATAATTAACGGGAATGCTAGGAATTTTTATTTTAGACTTTTAGGTTAGAAATTAGAATGAAAGGGTTCGTAAGTAACTGACAATAATTTTAAGTCTAGTGTTAAAAAATGTTAGTATTAATTTATTTAAAAAGTTTTAAAATAAAAAAAATGTTTTAATTTTAAAAGGTTTTAATTTTAAAAAGGTTTTACACTAAAAAAAGTTTTAATAATAAAAAGAAAGTTTTAATTTTAATAAAATTTTTAATATAAAAAAGTTTTAATAATAAAAAGAAGGTTTTAATTTTTAAAAAAATTTTAATAAAAAGAAGGTTTTAATTTTAAAAAAGGTTTTAGTAAAAAAATTTTTAATAATAAAAAGAAGGCTTTAGTAATAAATTAAAATATGACGTGATTACTAATTACAGTTTAAAAAAAAGAAAGAAATAATAAGATAATATAATAAAAAACGAAATAGAAATAGAAATAAAAGGAGTGAGGATAGTTGGATGGTATTGGGAAAAAAACCTTTTCCTTTTTTGGGGGTTTGGGAAAAACTTTTTCCCTTTTTTTGAGGGTTTGGAAAAAAAATCTTTCCTTTCTTATTACCGGCGGCGGCTGTCTTCCATGGTTCATAGTCTTTTCTCCTCATCTTCTCTTTAATCTATAAATGGAAAAAAGTGAAAAAATAATATTTTTTAAAAAATAATTTAAATAAAATACGAAAATAATAATTAAATAATAAAAAAAACTATTTTTGTTATTTTTTTTATGAAAATAGAAAAGAATGGAAAAAGGTGAAAAAATAATATTTTTTAAAAAATAATTTAAATAAAATACGAAAATAATAATTAAATAATATAAAAAACTATTTTTGTTATTTTTTTTTATGAAAATATAAAAGTTAGAATAAAAAATAAAAGAAACAAAACAAAAAGTGAAGAAGGTGGGATTCGAACTCTCGACCTCTCACACTCACAACTCCTTACACACGGTCCCTTGCCAATTGTGCTATTTTATTCATTCAAAATAAAGTGGCACTAGAAACCCTGTAAACTAAAAGAGCGCGCCACATGATATTTTCTTGCAACAATCAAACAACTGCACAACCCGTTAGTGGTTAGTTTAAACGCAATTCAAAATGAAATGGGATGCAATATGAAACGACTAATCTTAGGGCAAAATTTGGGGTATTACAGTTGCCCCTATTTAAATAGCTTCACCGGATGATTTGAGCGACAAAGGCTCGAGAAATCATGGTGGAGGGATTTAAACATAGATAACCGAAAATTATGCCCTTAGATGCAGTGATATGCAATGTTATGGACAAAACGGAAATAAAATATAATACTGACAATGCCATGAATTTTGTAACACCCTTCTAAACCCCACGGAAAATATATGCATAATCAGAGTAAAATTAACATGCATTCAAATAAAAAGGGCGTCACACAAAACTTGCACCACATTAAAACAATCTGTCATGCTCATAAACACTTTTCCATTTAGCAGCGGATTCATTAATGAAAATCCTTTAAAAGAAACATTTGCTTTCATCATATAAAATCAACATCTCTAGGCACTAAGGCCAACATCTCATTATCTCAATTATTCCAAATATGAAAACATAACTTAGGTTACATAATGTAATCCTAAAACATAAGCAATCGATCCCCGTGTTACACTACCAGAGCATGACTCGACCCATAAATGATTACTAAACCGCTACACACGTAGCAACCTCGAACTACAAGCAGAACTTCATAAAGGCCTCCAACAACCTAATCTGCAATGCCTCATAGAGCATTATAAAACAGCAGAAGGGTGAGAAATATTACCATAATAATCAAAGCATAAAATCATGTATATATAGGTATCATATAATTAACTCCCTATTTCTCACCACAATTCAACTCATAGTCATTTACATCATCACTTAGATATATATATACAACATGAATATTCACCAAACATTTCACATCATGCATACATCCACAATTCCACAATCTTAACATTCACACGTAAGCATCTCTTCATGCAAGCTTCATGAGTATTCAACAAACATATCATCATTCACACATAAGCATCCCTTCATGCATATATCATATATTAATGTGACTCAACAACTCAATGCAACTCATGCAATGCGGTACCGACTCTCGTTATCTTTTTTCGGTTTTCACTCTAAACCGGGTCCACCCTTCTAGACCGATAACTCGTTATCATTTTTCGGTTTTTACTTTAAACCGGGTCCACCCTTCTAGACCGATAACAACCAAGCCCGTCCCCTAGGCTTCAAACCCACCCTTCTAGGTTTGGGACAAGCCACTAGTTTCCACGAAACTAACAGACATTGCCTCTTGACTGAATGATGCATGTACAATCAACCAATCACAATAAATGCACTTAAGACCGTTCCCGCGTCTTAATCCCATGCATTCGAATAATTCACCCCTTCGAGAATTTCATCATGATTGCACATACAACATATATCAAACATTTATCAATGTATTCATTTCACACATCATCATATTCAACAACAATGCACACATATCACATATGTTCCCATGCATTCACACAACATTCGCATACATATTTCCCAATCATCCAAAACCCATCATAATCACAAGCATACTTCATATATCCATGACATTTATGCTATTACCACATCATCAAACAA
The DNA here is from genome assembly GCA_963859935.3 of Lathyrus sativus. Classification (NCBI taxonomy): domain Eukaryota; kingdom Viridiplantae; phylum Streptophyta; class Magnoliopsida; order Fabales; family Fabaceae; genus Lathyrus; species Lathyrus sativus. The sequence goes on from OZ012738.1 coordinate 248,857,268, forward strand.
TGCACATATATCCACGATATATTCCCATGCATTTCTCACAATTATTAACGATGCACACATATCCACGATATGTTCCCATGCATCTCTCACAATTATTAACGATGCACACATATCCACGATATGTTCCCATGCATCTCATACATTTATTAACATACATACAATATGCATTTACAACATCTATCAAGCAATGCACGCATATCCATCATTATGCTCTCATGCATTCTTCATGTATTTTAACATACAATCGCATATAAACAATATGCATCCACAACACATTTTTCATAGTATGTTTATTCTTTATCTCATGCCATCTCATACAAGGTATACACATCACAATACCCATCATACAATTATAAGTTATGCACACATATATCCACAATGTTCTCATGCATACTTATTACATAATTGTACACAACAATCAAACATTCACAAACTCATCAATTAATACACACATAATCATCATTATGTTCTCATGTATTTTAACCGATTACAATTAATCATTCATATCACAACTCTAGGATTTACGCCCAAAGGCTACCCACAACACATATCATCACCATGGATCACATACTTATTCATATCATAGAGGTATTAACCTATGTGAAACAACCAAACCATCTTCACATGATCAATACAGAAAAAGGGAAATGCTGTCAAATTCGCCTTCATTCGCCTGGCGAACCCTCGCAGCGAACCTTCGCCTGGCGAACTCTCTCAGCGAACACTCGCTAGGCTTCGCCTGGCGAGACTTCCCAGCGAGCCCAAGTCAGTAGCTACTGACTTCATTCGCCACCATTCGCCAGCACCTTCGCTGGGCGAACCTTCGCTATCCAACTTCGCCTGGCAAACCCACCAGCGAAGTCCACTGGGACTTAAATATAATTACTCGCCAACATTCGCTAGGCTTCGCCTGGCGAAGCTTCGCCTTCGCTCGCCTGGCGAGAGCCAGCGAACCTGCGCAGAACAGAATTTCATTCTGCCTCTTCTTCATCAATCCATCATCAACCCTCTCTTACACATCCAAATCAGTACAAATAACATCAATACATGTTACCCGACTATTCTACGGCATTATTGCTCAGTTTCAACCAATTAAATCATTAATCTACCGATTAATCCAACATTTGCCCTAATTGGAAAGTGATGAAAACATCCCCAAACCCAAACCCAACATACATAATAGCATACAATGATTAAATAGCAATGTTTCTCACCCTTACCATGGTTTAATCGAAGCTTTGAGTTGGTTCTTGAAGATTTCCACTTTCCTCTTCTTCTTCTCTTTTCTCCTCCTTTTCCTTCTTTCTCTTTTTCTCCCCTTTCTTTCTATTTCTATTCTTTATATTTATTTCCATTCTATTTCCTCCATAATACCTTTCTCTTTATTTCTTTCCAATATATATACTCTCTCAAAACATCTATGAATCCATTAAACAAACATCTAATTATTCAAATAATTAGAATAATCCAAATAAATCAATTAATTAACACAATTAATTAATTATTGAAAATTGGGCTGTTACAACTCTCCCCCACTTAGGAATTTTCGTCCTCGAAAATGTTACCTGATCCAAATAACTCTGGATACGACTCTCGCATTCCAATTCTTCCAAATCCAATTCTCCCATAACTACTTCCACCAAAGGAATCTCTATACTTCGAAGTTGTTTCTTATCAACAACTAGAACTAGCCACGCCTCCGAAGTCAAATTCTCTCTCACTTGTACACTATCCACCTGAATTAATGTACCTCTTCAACTTAGACATATGAACACCTCATGCAATCCTCTCAAGCGACAGCGGTAAAACAGTCTAACATGTTATCCGCCTCACGCTTCCGCTGCGCTACTCTGATACAGATCAACAAAACACAGGGCGCTCACGAGACTTCAAGCTCGACCAACACCAATTACTACCATAACTCTCAAAACACGGCCTTTCTTTGATCGTTTCCATCGTCCCTTGCACGGTCTTTGATCCGAGTACAACACTCCCGTTGGACATGCAACAACACAAAGGAGTCATACCCTCTTACCCAACGAACTTCATACGATGCTGTTTCCGATACGAAATGGCAACAGTTATTGTAGGCAACTCCATCAACGACAATTAACTACCCTTAGATCCATCTTGGTCCAACACACAAGCTCTCAACGAGTCCTCTTCATACTGGATAGTTTTCTTCGTTTGTCCATGCCATTCACGGACGCTAGTCAAAGTTCATCTTCAACATGGCACCCAACCGCTTTCGCAATCTTTCCCATAATCTTAACGAAAAACTTGAGTTCCCATCTAACAGAATGATTCATCTTCACTGGTAGGCAACGAGTTACTCTTGTTAATCCATTCTTAACTGTCCAAATCGGATCATACTTCCTCAAATTCGTCAGAAAACCCGCCACAAAGCCCATGGGAATACTATCCCATCCCACTCGAAATACTCAACAGTTGTATCAGATCCAACCATCTCTAATGTCCACTCTTCAATTCCCAACAAGTCTAATCAACATATACAAACTCAATCAATTCTTTCTCCATCTATGGCTATCCAAAACTATTTCTCAAATTCGGTCGCATCTTCCTAGTACCTGCACGGACACTCCATTTTTCTCGATGTACTTCTCCCTGAGTACTCTTATCCAACTCACACTATTCAGAATACACACTTCATCACGACATCTCACAATACCATTTCCCTTAATCCGAAAATAAGCCCTCTGACTTTTATCCATTAAATTCAATTAATCTATCAACTCAACTCAGAATTTCGATTTCCTCGAACCTCATCAGAATACCAAAAGTCAATCTCAACATCCAAGGCTCAACTTCCATAAGAAGTCTCTTCACAGGCCGAACTCATATCTGAATTTGCTTAATCAGTTCTAACTTCCTTACCATCTTCATTAGTGTATACCAAAATTCCCGATTCGATATCTTAGCTACCACTTGGTCTCATTCGAATGGTAATTTAACCAAAACCATACTCCTTCAGGAGTTCCAATTACTTCTCTGTCTCATATTTGACTCTCTCTCAAATAAAACAAATACCTTAAGGTCAGTAACCATCTCAAATCTCAACTAAACAATTGAGGCTTCCAAACTCCGGTACAAACACACAACAGCAACCCACTCCAAATTACTTGTCAGATAATCCCTCTCTGTACTTTATATTGCCTTCAAGCATAACCAAAACTCATTAATGTTGTACTTAACACATCTCTTAATCATATCAACAAAGTATCTCAAAACACAACGACAATCCTGTCGGACTTGGCAAAACCAATACACGAACTGTTGACAGCTTCCTCAAAACTCTTTGAACTTCCTTCACAGTAGTACATCACTGCCTCTTCCCCAATACTAATAACTCAAGTTCCCGACGCTCAACATGAACCCCTATACTCTCCGAACATATCCAAACACCATCGGTTACATAACCATTGACTCTCTCAATCAAGTGTGGAAAATCATTATATCAAACGGACACTCAGCTGTGAACTTATGGTGATAACACAAACTGCACTCTCCGCGCTTACCATAACATCCAAACATTTTTCGCCAATAAATACTTAATTCCATGTCACTACTTTCCCATCACATAGAGCACTGTAATATCTTCCAACGCTTCTAATCTTGCGTCATTCCGAATTACGGTTTTCCGTTACGACAAAATCACGGAAACAACCCTTCCACACTTAAAGGTCAACCAATACCTCTCCAACTCTTGAAATACTTAAGGGTCCAATTATACCAACCATGTATTCCACATCTCATTTCCTTTAGTAATCACTAGAAGTCATTATCCACCCTTATACTCAACTCCACAATTTGTTGCCGTAGCACACACACCAGACATAATTCTCAACACTACTCAATCAATCTTAATTCCTTGGCCACTCAAACAAACGTATAATATGGAGCTTCCAATATCTGATTATTCTCCGCAACTAAGTCGATCACAACTCAACTTCACGTCTTGGCTGTTTACCCCTTATCTTGTCAGGATAATTCTCAGACTACCACAATCAAACGGTAAACCGACAACTCCTCCACTTCCATCAATACTCAATATTTCCATCGAAATCAAACATCTCATCACTGTCCTGCACCGACTCATCAAAACAATCCTCAAGTGCTCGGCTTTACTCAAGACAATTCACTGCACCACGCCGTCTAAGCTTGCAAGACACATCTATCCCATCCAACACAATCCCAACTACTATCAACAAGAGATTAAGGGTGATCAGTTCCTCAATTTGTCGATAGACAGCCGAAACCATAATGGGGCATAGACCATCTTTACCAAACTATAATAGCGTTTAACTACACACTAAGCTACAACTCCACACTTGCAGCCTTCTAAGGAATCACAAGCTTCTCCCCCACTTAATCATTCCCTCTTCTGCAAACAAGGTTAAGCAACAACATGTATCGACAGTGTTTTCACACACATGTCGCATACAAGGGAACAAATAACATTAGACAACTTGGCCGGACGGACCGACCTGCTCTGATACCACTAATGTAACACCCTTCTAAACCCCACGGAAAATATATGCATAATCAGAGTAAAATTAACATGCATTCAAATAAAAAGGGCGTCACACAAAACTTGCACCACATTAAAACAATCTGTCATGCTCATAAACACTTTTCCATTTAGCAGCGGATTCATTAATGAAAATCCTTTAAAAGAAACATTTGCTTTCATCATATAAAATCAACATCTCTAGGCACTAAGGCCAACATCTCATTATCTCAATTATTCCAAATATGAAAACATAACTTAGGTTACATAATGTAATCCTAAAACATAAGCAATCGATCCCCGTGTTACACTACCAGAGCATGACTCGACCCATAAATGATTACTAAACCGCTACACACGTAGCAACCTCGAACTACAAGCAGAACTTCATAAAGGCCTCCAACAACCTAATCTGCAATGCCTCATAGAGCATTATAAAACAGCAGAAGGGTGAGAAATATTACCATAATAATCAAAGCATAAAATCATGTATATATAGGTATCATATAATTAACTCCCTATTTCTCACCACAATTCAACTCATAGTCATTTACATCATCACTTAGATATATATATACAACATGAATATTCACCAAACATTTCACATCATGCATACATCCACAATTCCACAATCTTAACATTCACACGTAAGCATCTCTTCATGCAAGCTTCATGAGTATTCAACAAACATATCATCATTCACACATAAGCATCCCTTCATGCATATATCATATATTAATGTGACTCAACAACTCAATGCAACTCATGCAATGCGGTACCGACTCTCGTTATCTTTTTTCGGTTTTCACTCTAAACCGGGTCCACCCTTCTAGACCGATAACTCGTTATCATTTTTCGGTTTTTACTTTAAACCGGGTCCACCCTTCTAGACCGATAACAACCAAGCCCGTCCCCTAGGCTTCAAACCCACCCTTCTAGGTTTGGGACAAGCCACTAGTTTCCACGAAACTAACAGACATTGCCTCTTGACTGAATGATGCATGTACAATCAACCAATCACAATAAATGCACTTAAGACCGTTCCCGCGTCTTAATCCCATGCATTCGAATAATTCACCCCTTCGAGAATTTCATCATGATTGCACATACAACATATATCAAACATTTATCAATGTATTCATTTCACACATCATCATATTCAACAACAATGCACACATATCACATATGTTCCCATGCATTCACACAACATTCGCATACATATTTCCCAATCATCCAAAACCCATCATAATCACAAGCATACTTCATATATCCATGACATTTATGCTATTACCACATCATCAAACAATGCACATATATCCACGATATATTCCCATGCATTTCTCACAATTATTAACGATGCACACATATCCACGATATGTTCCCATGCATCTCTCACAATTATTAACGATGCACACATATCCACGATATGTTCCCATGCATCTCATACATTTATTAACATACATACAATATGCATTTACAACATCTATCAAGCAATGCACGCATATCCATCATTATGCTCTCATGCATTCTTCATGTATTTTAACATACAATCGCATATAAACAATATGCATCCACAACACATTTTTCATAGTATGTTTATTCTTTATCTCATGCCATCTCATACAAGGTATACACATCACAATACCCATCATACAATTATAAGTTATGCACACATATATCCACAATGTTCTCATGCATACTTATTACATAATTGTACACAACAATCAAACATTCACAAACTCATCAATTAATACACACATAATCATCATTATGTTCTCATGTATTTTAACCGATTACAATTAATCATTCATATCACAACTCTAGGATTTACGCCCAAAGGCTACCCACAACACATATCATCACCATGGATCACATACTTATTCATATCATAGAGGTATTAACCTATGTGAAACAACCAAACCATCTTCACATGATCAATACAGAAAAAGGGAAATGCTGTCAAATTCGCCTTCATTCGCCTGGCGAACCCTCGCAGCGAACCTTCGCCTGGCGAACTCTCTCAGCGAACACTCGCTAGGCTTCGCCTGGCGAGACTTCCCAGCGAGCCCAAGTCAGTAGCTACTGACTTCATTCGCCACCATTCGCCAGCACCTTCGCTGGGCGAACCTTCGCTATCCAACTTCGCCTGGCGAACCCACCAGCGAAGTCCACTGGGACTTAAATATAATTACTCGCCAACATTCGCTAGGCTTCGCCTGGCGAAGCTTCGCCTTCGCTCGCCTGGCGAGAGCCAGCGAACCTGCGCAGAACAGAATTTCATTCTGCCTCTTCTTCATCAATCCATCATCAACCCTCTCTTACACATCCAAATCAGTACAAATAACATCAATACATGTTACCCGACTATTCTACGGCATTATTGCTCAGTTTCAACCGATTAAATCATTAATCTACCGATTAATCCAACATTTGCCCTAATTGGAAAGTGATGAAAACATCCCCAAACCCAAACCCAACATACATAATAGCATACAATGATTAAATAGCAATGTTTCTCACCCTTACCATGGTTTAATCGAAGCTTTGAGTTGGTTCTTGAAGATTTCCACTTTCCTCTTCTTCTTCTCTTTTCTCCTCCTTTTCCTTCTTTCTCTTTTTCTCCCCTTTCTTTCTATTTCTATTCTTTATATTTATTTCCATTCTATTTCCTCCATAATACCTTTCTCTTTATTTCTTTCCAATATATATACTCTCTCAAAACATCTATGAATCCATTAAACAAACATCTAATTATTCAAATAATTAGAATAATCCAAATAAATCAATTAATTAACACAATTAATTAATTATTGAAAATTGGGCTGTTACAAATTTAGTATGGTGCGTATGATGGAATGGTAAATGCAGAGATGTAGACGACACGACGACACCGGGGACAGACGCGATGAACCACACTGGGGAATACGGCGCACTGGGTGACAGCACGACCCTGGGGGAATTCTAACGATGATGGTCAACTGGTGCTAGCATGACCAATTTTCACTTTAGGAAAAAGGAATAGTAGAATGGGATCCTCAATGGAGATGGCACCGGCGAGACGGCCTCCACTGGGGAATATGTAAGAGTAAATGATAAAAATGGATCTGCACGGCTGTAGGATCAATTAACAAGATGCTGGAGCATTGACCAAAGAATAACATCCGAACTTCTGGAAACTCTCCCTCGTGACAGGATCAGACGGAATTTAGGAATCCGTAGAAAATATACAGGGTAAAACCGACTGTATGCCAAAATAAATGGTCTTAAATGGGAAACGCCCTGATATGCTTTCTCGAGAACGGCCACTTATCGTCGGAAGGGACTTATATGCCAAACTGGATAAGCTCTCAAATAAAGAGACTGTTGCTTATCTGTGGATAATAGATTGATTGATAAAATAAACTTCTTCACGTCTCAGGTCTGTGCTCCCTTGACATGATTCGGTTTCTTCTTTTGCTAAAGGATAAAATGAACTTCTTCATACTTCAAGATTTTGTGCTCTCTTGAATATGATTATGCTCCTTCTTTTACTAAAGGATAAAATGAACTTCCTCATACTTCAAGATTTTGTGCTCTCCTGAATATGATTCAGCTCCTTCTTTTACTAAAGGATAAAATGAACTTCCTCATACTTCAAGATTGTGTGCTCTCCTGAATATGATTCTGCTCCTTCTTTTACTAAAGGATAAAATGAACTTCCTCATACTTCAAGATTTTGTGCTCTCCTGAATATGATTCAACTTCTTCTTTTACTAAAGGATAAAATGAACTTCCTCATACTTCAAGATTTTGTACTCTCTTGAACATGATTCAGATCCTTCTTTTACTAAAGGATAAAATGAACTTCCTCACACTTCAAGATTTTGTACTCTCTTGAACATGATTCAGATCCTTCTTTTACTAAAGGATAAAATGAACTTCTTCATACTTCAAGATTTTGTGCTCTCCTGAATATGCTTCAGTTCAAACCTCCCCGCACTTCAGGATGAAAAGAAAAATGGAAGCCCAACTGCTTGATGGAGATGGCCATTTACTGCGAGTCGTAATGAAGATAGGATAAGCTTCTCATATGAGAACTACCGCTTATTTGTACGAATGTCACGGATAAGTTTCTCGAGTGAGAACTGCTTGTAGAGGTGGTAACAGGTAATGTAAATTATAAAGAAAGTTGTTGTGATGAGCTTCTTGTTCGAGAAGATCAATTTGTAGAGTGTCACGTAAAGTGTAATGTAGGTGATGAGCTCCTCGGCTGGGAACTGTTTCTTGTCTATTGTGTAATGTAGGGATAAGCTTCTCGGGCGAGAACTATCGCATATCTGCAAATGATTGTAAATGCTTTTCTTGAAAGATAGCGCAAAATAAATGCACGTCCAGGTAGGTTCGACGACCGACAAGACTGAAATTCGACCTAGAATTGGGCTAGAAAGAATTGATAAACAAAACTCCATTGAGGAAACGAACTCGAATGGGGACTACCTTATCTTAACGCGGAAAGGTAACGGAAATAACCATCGTCCACGAGGGTTGAACTCTATGGGGAAACTGGAAACAAGTAGGTATTTTATGCTTAGGGCTGACGATCTACTTGGAGAGAGCAGACAAACCCAATTACTCGTTGGTAACGACAAATGATGACACGGATAGCAAACTGATGTAGATGCTAATGCGTATGCCAAAGTGTATACGAATGTGTATGTTAATGTGTATGAAAATGAAATGAAAATGAGTATGTAATGCTCATGCTTATGTTTATGCTGACAAAACAGATGAGAAAGGAGACATGAGATGAAATAAACATCTCGACAGGAATACTCGGTGACCTCCGCAACAGTACATCTATTAGAGGATAGGAATAGTTGATGGTAAGACCGAATCTGGCTTCAAAGTTAAAATTTCCCTGGGGAGAAAAGATCATGACTTCCACATGGGGATACGTCTTCACTGGAGAGTACGATGTCACGACTTCAACTGGGGATCCATGACCTCTGCACGAGGATATGATGTCATGACTTCACGGGAGGGATTGCTATCATGAACTGTAATCAGCCAAAGAACTCTTGGGATCAGAGATTTTCGAGGATAAAATAAATATCCGCTTCGTGGGGAAGATGTGGAATTAGGCAACTTCATGGAGATAGCGTAGCAACTTCTTGGGAATAATACTTCGGCTTCCTAGGGAAAAGGTACGTCTGACTGGGGATAAAGTATATCAAACTTCCCTGGAGAGTTCATCGGACTTACTGGGGAGAAATCAACATACATTCCTGGGGAACGTATCTTAACTTCTTGGGAGAATATGGAAATCTCCTGGGGAATATTCCTGAGGAAGGTAATGAAATTTCACTGAGGAACATATGTTTCCACTGAGAATGGGTCTTCAAGAACATATATCACTTGGAGGATACCGGGGACATCCCTGCAGTCTTGAGGGTCATTTGGGGATTTATCGGATGGATCCAAAAGTGTGGACAGCTTAAAGTCTCGTTGGGGACTATCACTAAGAAGATACTGGTATGATCTCTATAGTCTAGGAAATTACTGGAGATTACCGGCTCGGTCCAAAAATGTTGTCGGCTTAAAGTCTCGCTAGGGACTGTCATTGGGAAGATGCTGGTATGATCTTTGTAGTCTTGGAGATTACCGGATCGGTCCAAAGTGTTGTCAGCTTATAGTCTCGCTGGGGACTGTCAATTTAAAGTCCCTCTAGGGACTATGTCAATGGTGTAGATGTACTTCTACAACGATGAGATTTATTGGGGAGAATGAAGACCGCCGGGAGTGAAATCCATCGGGTGCATGGAGAATGTTGTAAAGCTAACTTTGATCTCAATGGGCTTTGTAATAGTCGCCATTTTGAATATGTCATGCCCCTAGAGTACCTGATGTATGAGAAAGTTATCTCAAGAGGATTTTACAGAGAAACATGGAGTCCAGATGCCCCACTGTTTTCAAACTCTTTGAGAGGTCTGTCAGATCTCGATGTAACTGACTCAGATCGGCGGTGACGTGACTGAGTCTTCAAGAAGTAGCTCTCAAGAAGGTCAGGCTTGCATCAATAATCAACTTGGTAACCCACATGCCCCTGTCTAGCAGGATCTTCGAGCTCTATTGACATCATTTATATGCAAGTTTCTAAGATATCTGGCAAACCAACATGCGTGAAATGCTAGTCCTGAAACTATCAATGCAACAATGTATTTGTCTTGAAAAATTTTTTTGTTTTTATTTTGAAAAAGATATCGCAATAACTTGTGACCAAAATCACTAGCTAGGATATGAATTTAACTTGTAATGCCAACGGGGAATTGAGCATAGCTCGTAGGAGTCAGGAAACGTTATCTCGTCGAGTATGCTTTCAAAAGAAGTCCTACTTCAATTAGGTCTTTTAATGGTTGTATTGTGGCTTGGTTCACGGTCTAAGAAACAAGGGATAAAGGCTCAAAGTTATTTGTACCCACCCATTCTTCGTGATGCTCTCCAATCCTAATTCAGTTAACCGAATACGGGTGCTCATACCTCAATCGGATTTGATAGGGTTGAGAACTCATCAAGGCTTTGGACATGGCCGTCACTCACCTAGTTTCTTTTGGCGATGAGTCACACGACTTTATTTTTTATCGGGGGTTCTTCATTGTAATCCCTTGTTTTTGTTATATTTTTTCATTCCCTAACTTTTTCCTGGACGACGTCTTTTAATTTGATTTTGGAGTCCAGCAGGATGCCCCAGTTTTGCCTAAGTCTCCTTCATAGGTTTTGACTTAGCGGGCTATATTTTTTTATTTTTGTGAATGAGTCGTGTGACTCTTTTGAAGAATTGTGACTGCCCCACTCTTTAGGTAGTAGAGGAATATTCGTTGCATTTTGACTTCTTAAGATGCTAAGGATAGATTCTCGATGGTTCGCTCCTCCTTTTTGAGGGTTTGAGCGCTCGATTGGTTGTACTGAAAAAACTACCCTGCCCCAGGTTAAAATAAGGGTTTTAATTTGGAAAAGAAGAAAACTCCTACTTCAAGGCTCAAAGGGGGTAAAGAGGGGATATCATCCTTATATCTCCAGTGTTCGGGATTTGAAGCAATGCCTTACATCATCAGCGGGTTTCAATCGGAAGCATACGACAAGAGATTTGATGCTTTTGGTTCATCATCCTCCTCCCAACTCTTTATCCAATCAAGAGATCGGGTAAAGTTAGCATTATAGATTATGAAAAACAATATTTTTTTGGAGTGAAACGAATGGATTTATTCAAGACAAACATTATGCATTAATTATTCAAAAATAAACAAGTTCGTACATGTTAATTATACTTAATCAAAGAAAATAAAACATATAAATAAGCAAAATGTAATGTCTCAAAGTCCTTCAAGATGTGTTTATGAAGTCTTCGCGTCTGAGACCGGCATGGTAGTTGTTTCCTCTGGCGGAGCCTCACTGGAAGGAGTCGTCTTGCTTGCCCCAGCTACTTTTTTTATTACTTCATTATCAGTCTTCAAATCTTCACTCAGAATAACTCTCCTAGATTCTCTGTTGATCGGGGTCGCATCATCTTGAGGATTGCTGAAATGAAAAGGACTAGGCATCTGAAGAACTACCGGCTTCGGATGATTCACCGTATGCGTCACTGGCTAAGATCTGTTGAAAACAGGCTTTGCAGAGCTTGATTCTGGCCCCTGGGACGCCCTGAGAGGAATCTTGACTTTCGGCTGAGGATCGGCAAAAGACAGAACCTTCTTTTCTAGAAAATCTCTGACAATATTCTTAAGCGTGTAACATCCTTCCAAATCGTGACCCGGCGCAGCCTCATGAAATAAACAATGAGCGGCGGCATTGTAATTGACAGGTACCAGATTAAGAGGTGGACCCAAAGTTCAGGTAACAACCAGACCTTGTTGCACTAAGAAAGGATACAACTCAGTGAACGTCATTGGGATCGGAGGACAAGGCTTGTATGGTCTCCTATTTTGACGAGGTATCGTCTCCTCTGATGGTTGGCACACGGGAGTGTTGGGCACTTGTTGATAGTTGACGGGAGCTTGTGCAGGCTGATAAACAGGAGGTTGTTGATAAACCGGATGCTGATACACTGGAGCCGGTTGCACAGGCTGATATGTAGGAAATTGCTGACTAAAAGGAGGTGCAACAGTAGCTACATATGGTTGTGGAGCATACTGAACTAGATAACCTTGAACATAATTCTGCTGAGGTTGCCAAGGTTGATGAGTAGCCATCGAGCGATTCCTCGAACGTGTAGGTCCTTTATGGTGGTCAACGCTCGGAGTTTTGCACTTCGGAGGAGTAACTCGTCGAACTGGTTGAGCAACAGTAGGATTCACTAAACTGGATTGACGATTCTGAGGAGGTATGTTCTCGACAGTAACAGCTGGTTGAGGATCCAAAACAGTATCAGTAATTTCAGAAACAATGGTAGGTTGATTATCCATCTTCACCTTAAGGGCTTGCAACATCTCCATAATCTGCCCCACACTTCCTCGAAGATCTTCGAGTTCATGGCTGGCACGGTCGATCTCTTGAGCTTGTTCTTCCATCCTTTTTCGAGCTTGGGCTCTAGTGTTGTACTGATGCGGAGGACCCAGGGTGACGAAACTGGAAGGCGAGGGAACCGAGTATGAGAAACCGAGAGACACATGCAATGCAAAATATGATGCTAAAATGCAAAATGATTTCATGGAATTCAAATATTTACGAATATTGCAGAATATCAAAACTTTATTTATTAATTTGAAAACGGATTACAAATAATATTCTTAGAAAAGTCTTGGCATAATAGCTAAATAAAAGCTAATAATGACCCTAAGGAAGCTTCCTGTTTTGCCCCTTGATCTGCTCTTCTAGCTGGGCCTTTTTATTTTTTTGAGGGTGCGCCTATCTTTAAAAGGTTGATCGAGAGTTGGAGGAAAATAAATCCTCCATTGAAACCAAACAAGGGTACCTTGGAAAAGTCTCCACAACTATTGGTGATTAGTGTCCTTGATGTCAGATAACTTCGAGCATATGGCTTTAGCAACGGTCTTGTCCTTTAGGGTCTTTTTCCAAGAAAGGGAACGAAGACTCCTTCAGAATAGGTAACCCCACCAATTGAGAGTACTCTTCTAGGGTAGGCAAGAGCTAATACTCGAGGGATGTAAGGAAAACATAATCAAGATCCTAGAACTGTAATAAAGTCGAAAGGAAACCTTCGTCTACTTGAGGTTTCAACAAAAATAACGGCCTTCCATACTTGTTTCTGGATCCTTTGTTGATCTTGAACCAAAGCTCCTAGCTTCCTTAGGTCATCTAACTTAAGTCCTTTAAAATAATATCTCAAAGTTTTTTTTCCATGGTATCCTGCGATGTTCATAAATAAAGTTTGAATTCCATGACATGTAATGCAATGTGATGATTTATGGATGCAAATGCACATACACAAAGTCCTAGGTTAAAGGTATATGCAAGGAGTTATGGTCTACCCATCCCAATAGGTATGTACTAAGGTTAGTTGTACCTGCAGAACAAGGGTTCTAAAGCGGTGCTCAAAGTCATCAATCCACCTTTCAGATATTATCAATTTCCCGATTAACTCGTTCAACCATGGTAAAAGTTTTTACGAATACTCGTTCAACCGAACCATTTTCGAAAGGGTCTTAATTGAGCGGTGATTCTCAAGTCGGCTTGGTCGGGAATCACTCCCTATAAGCCTCGTCGAATATCTCACCTCCTATAATAAGGTCACTCAAGTCCGGGTGTAGGACTTATCTCACAACAAAATAGATACCCCCCAAGCAAGGTACAATATGAACATATTATATACAAGCAAACAAATAATAAATTAGATAGCATGCAATAAATAAGGTAGGGATAACCCTTAAAAATTATGGCACTCCCTAGTGAAGTCGCCATTTTCTGTTGCGGTGGAAATAGGATATCAAACTATTAATTAGTTTGAATCACAATTCTTGATTCACAACCGCTCTTTGATTTATCTGAAGGAAAAGGTCAAAAGAGGGAAAACCAATTTTTGCATCGTAAACACAATGCGGGGAGAGACCTAGGTAAGCGGTTGGTTAAGCTTAGGGAAGGTACTAGCACCCTAAACTTCTCTAGTACTCTAAAGGAACCTTTTGTTTATTGTATGCCTTTTTTATTTCATTATCTGCTTGATGTATATATTGAACTAAGGGATAGAGTGACCTAAAAGACCTAAGGGTTAGTCCTAAGTTTACTCGGCAAGATTCGCATCTTGTGCCTACGTATCCTGGATAGGGAATGGAATCAGAGTAATCGTAGTTCCCCTCGAAAGGGTGGTTAGAAATGTCTTGACTATGGTCAAGGTTTCAAGGGGAGTAAACGTATCTTAGGGAACCGCCTACGTGGAGTCTTGAAACTCCTATTTCTATGTTGAATTTGTTAAATGCAATTAGGGTTAAATTAGGGTTGACTATATGTTCCACGGCGGGAAACCCTAAAAATAGAGTACAACGACTCTTTGACCTAACGCTAGGGTAAAGGGCATTTTCGTCCACGGCGGGACACCTAGGCTATTAAGGTTTTGAAATGGTCAAGGGTTAGGACTAGTGACTCAGCGGTCAAATGGCTGGACCTAATTCCTTTGGAGGGTGATTAACGGAAAAAAAAACATGCAAACAACAAATATTATCAAACGGCAGAATTAAAGTACGAAAGATAATGAAAGCGGTAAAAGAAAGCGTCATGAGGATCACTCGCGTAAATTATAAATCCCAAAATGCAAAAATAAATAACTGCGACGATAGCCTCGCATAAATTACAACCCAAAAAATGTAAAAATAATAACGAAATAAAAGCGACGATGTCCTCGCATAAATTACAACCATAAAAATAAATGTGAAAAAAATAAAGGATTAGTAGCCACAACCAAAATGAGAGCCAATAAAGGCAGATGATAATTAACGGGAATACTGGGAATTTTTATTTTAGACTTTTAGGTTTGAATTCCATGACATGTAATGCAATGTGATGCTTTATGGATGAAAATGCACATACACAAAGTCCTAGGTTAAAGGTATATGCAAGGAGTTATGGTCTACCCATCCCAATAGGTATGTACTAAGGTTAGTTGTACCTGCAGAACAAGGGTTCTAAAGCGGTGCTCAAAGTCATCAATCCATCTTTCGGATATTATCAATTTCTCGGTTAACTCGGTGGTTAATAATATTCTCAATAGAATCTCTTTTGAGTGTAGTATCGCGTAGCGACTATTTCGGGAATATTCCCTCATAGTCCTCACACTACGTCCTAGATAAGGCCAAGGTGGTGTTAAGGTACTACGGTCCTCAATATCATAGACTCCAATCGACCATGGTAAAAGTTTTTACGAATACTCGTTCAACCGAACCATTTTCGAAAGGGTCTCAACTGAGCGGTGATTCTCAAGTCGGCTTGGTCGGGAATCACTCCCTATAAGCCTCGTCGAATATCTCACCTCCTATAATAAGGTCACTAAAGTTCGGGTGTAGGACTTATCTCACAACAAAATATATACCCCCCAAGCAAGGTACAATATGAACATATTATATACAAGCAAACAAATAATAAATTAGATAGCATGCAATAAATAAGGTAGGGATAACCCTTAAAAATTATGGCACTCCCCAGTGAAGTCGCCATTTTCTGTTGCGGTGGAAATAGGATATCAAACTATTAATTAGTTTGAATCACAATTCTTGATTCACAACCGCTCTTTGATTTATCTGAAGGAAAATGTCAAAAGAGGGAAAACCAATTTTTGCATCGTAAACACAATGCGGGGAGAGACCTAGGTAAGCGGTTGGTTAAGCTTAGGGAAGGTACTAGCACCCTAAACTTCTCTAGTACTCTAAAGGAACCTTTTGTTTATTGTATGCCTTTTTTATTTCATTATCTGCTTGATGTATATATTGAACTAAGGGATAGAGTGACCTAAAATACCTAAGGGTTAGTCCTAAGTTTACTCGGCAAGATTCACATCTTGTGCCTACGTATCCTGGATAGGGAATGGAATCAGAGTAATCGTAGTTCCCCTCGAAAGTTTGGTTAGAAACGTCTTGACTATGGTCAAGGTTTCAAGGGGAGTAAACGTCTCTTAGGGAACCGCCTACGTGGAGTCTTGAAACTCCTATTTCTATGTTGAATTTGTTAAATGCAATTAGGGTTAAATTAGGGTTGACTATATGTTCCACGGCGGGAAACCCTAAAAATAGAGTACGGCGACTCTTTGACCTAACGCTAGGGTAAAGGGCATTTTCGTCCACGGCGGGACACCTAGGCTATTAAGGTTTTGAAATGGTCAAGGGTTAGGACTAGTGACTCAGCGGTCAAATGGCTAGACCTAATTCCTTTGGAGGGTGATTAACGGTAAAAAAAACATGCAAACAACTAATATTATCATACGGCAGAATTAAAGTACGAAAGATAATGAAAGCGGTAAAAGAAAGCGTCATGAGGATCACTCGCGTAAATTATAAATCCCAAAATGCAAAAATAAATAACTGCGACGATAGCCTCGCATAAATTACAACCCAAAAAATGTAAAAATAATAACGAAATAAAAGCGACGATGTTCTCGCATAAATTACAACCATAAAAATAAATGTGAAAAAAATAAAGGATTAGTAGCCACAACCAAAATGAGAGCCAATAAAGGCAGATGATAATTAACGGGAATACTGGGAATTTTTATTTTAGACTTTTAGGTTTGAATTCCATGACATGTAATGCAATGTGATGCTTTATGGATGAAAATGCACATACACAAAGTCCTAGGTTAAAGGTATATGCAAGGAGTTATGGTCTACCCATCCCAATAGGTATGTACTAAGGTTAGTTGTACCTGCAGAACAAGGGTTCTAAAGCGGTGCTCAAAGTCATCAATCCATCTTTCGGATATTATCAATTTCCCGGTTAACTCGGTGGTTAATAATATTCTCAATAGAATCTCTTTTGAGTGTAGTATCGCGTAGCGACTATTTCGGGAATATTCCCTCATAGTCCTCACACTACGTCCTAGATAAGGCCAGGGTGGTGTTAAGGTACTACGGTCCTCAATATCATAGACTCCAATCGACCATGGTAAAAGTTTTTACGAATACTCGTTCAACCGAACCATTTTCGAAAGGGTCTCAACTGAGCGGTGATTCTCAAGTCGGCTTGGTCGGGAATCACTCCCTATAAGCCTCGTCGAATATCTCACCTCCTATAATAAGGTCACTCAAGTTCGGGTGTAGGACTTATCTCACAACAAAATATATACCCCCCAAGCAAGGTACAATATGAACATATTATATACAAGCAAACAAATAATAAATTAGATAGCATGCAATAAATAAGGTAGGGATAACCCTTAAAAATTATGGCACTCCCTAGTGAAGTCTCCATTTTCTGATGCGGTGGAAATAGGATATCAAACTATTAATTAGTATGAATCACAATTCTTGATTCACAACCGCTCTTTGATTTATCCGAAGGAAAAGGTTTAAAGAGGGAAAACCAATTTTTGCATCGTAAACACAATGCGGGGAGAGACCTAGGTAAGGGGTTGGTTAAGCTTAGGGAAGGTACTAGCACCCTAAACTTCTGTAGTACTCTAAAGGGACCTTTTATTTATTGTATGCCTTTTTTATTTCATTATCTGCTTGATGTATATATTGAACTAAGGGATAGAGTGACCTAAAAGACCTAAGGGTTAGTCCTAAGTTTACTCGGCAAGATTCGCATCTTGTGCCTACGTATCCTGGATAGGGAATGGAATCAGAGTAATCGTAGTTCCCCTTGAAAGGGTGGTTAGAAACGTCTTGACTATGGTCAAGGTTTTAAGGGGAGTAAACGTATCTTAGGGAAGCGCCTACGTGGAGTCTTGAAACTCCTATTTCTATGTTGAATTTGTTAAATGATAGAGTTAAATTAGGGTTGACTATATGTTCCACGGCGGGAAACCCTAAAAATAGAGTACGGCGACTCTTTGACCTAACGCTAGGGTAAAGGGCGTTTTCGTCCACGGCGGGACACCTAGGCTATTAGGGTTTTGAAATGGTCAAGGGTTAGGACTAGTGACTCAGCGGTCAAACGGCTAGACCTAACTCCTTTGGAGGGTGATTAACGGTAAGAAAAACATGCAAACAACAAATATTATCATACGGCAGAATTAAAGTACGAAAGATAATGAAAGCGGTAAAAGAAAGTGTCATGAGGATCACTCGCGTAAATTATAAATCCCAAAATGCAAAAATAAATAACTGTGGCGATAGCCTCGCATAAATTACAACCCAAAGAATGTAAAAATAATAACGAAATAAAAGCGACGATGTCCTCGCATAAATTACAACCATAAAAATAAATGTGAAAAAAATAAAGGATTAGTAGCCACGACCAAAATGAGAGCCAATAAAAGCCAGATGATAATTAAGGGGAATGCTAGGAATTTTTATTTTAGACTTTTAGGTTTGAATTCCATGACATGTAATGCAATGTGATGCTTTATGGATGCAAATGCACATACACAAAGTCCTAGGTTAAAGGTATATGCAAGGAGTTATGGTCTACCCATCCCAATAGGTATGTACTAAGGTTAGTTGTACCTGCAGAACAAGGGTTCTAAAGCGGTGCTCAAAGTCATCAATCCATCTTTCGGATATTATCAATTTCCCGATTAACACAGTGGTTAAAAACATTCTCAATAGAATCTCTTTTGAGTGTAGTATCGCGTAGCGACTATTTCGGGAATATTCCCTCATAGTCCTTGCACTACGTCCTAGATAAGGCCAAGGTGGTGTTAAGGTACTACGGTCCTCAATATCATAGACTCCAATAGACCATGGTAAAAGTTTTTACGAATACTCGTTCAACCGAACCATTTTCGAAAGGGTCTCAACTGAGCGGTGATTCTCAAGTCGGCTTGGTCGGGAATCACTCCCTATAAGCCTCGTCGAATATCTCACCTCCTATAATAAGGTCACTCAAGTCCGGGTGTAGGACTTATCTCACAACAAAATAGATACCCCCCAAGCAAGGTACAATATGAACATATTATATACAAGCAAACAAATAATAAATTAGATAGCATGCAATAAATAAGATAGGGATAACCCTTAAAAATTATGGCACTCCCAGTGAAGTCGCCATTTTCTGTTGAGGTGGAAATAGGATATCAAACTATTAATTAGTTTGAATCACAATTCTTGATTCACAACCGCTCTTTGATTTATCCGAAGGAAAAGGTCAAAAGAGGGAAAACCAATTTTTGCATCGTAAACACAATGCAGGGAGAGACCTAGGTAAGGGGTTGGTTAAGCTTAGGGAAGGTACTAGCACCCTAAACTTCTGTAGTACTCTAAAGGAACCTTTTGTTTATTGTATGCTTTTTTTATTTCATTATCTGCTTGATGTATATATTGAACTAAGGGATAGAGTGACCTAAAAGACCTAAGGGTTAGTCCTAAGTTTACTCGGCAAGATTCACATCTTGTGCCTACGTATCCTGGATAGGGAATGGAATCAGAGTAATCGTAGTTCCCCTTGAAAGGGTGGTTAGAAACGTCTTGACTATGGTCAAGGATTCAAGGGGAGTAAACGTATTTTAGGGAAGCGCCTACGTGGAGTGTTTAAACTCCTATTTCTATGTTGAATTTGTTAAATGAAATTAGGGTTAAATTAGGGTTGACTATATGTTCCACGACGGGAAACCCTAAAAATAGAGTACGGCGACTCTTTGACCTAACGCTAGGGTCAATGGCGTTTTCGTCCACGGCGGGACACCTAGGCTATTAGGGTTTTGAAATGGTCAAGGGTTAGAACTAGTGACTCAGCGATCAAACGGCTAGACCTAATTCCTTTGGAGGGTGATTAACGGTAAAAAAAACATGCAAACAACAAATATTATCATACGGCAGAATTAAAGTACGAAAGATAATGAAAGCGGTAAAAGAAAGCGTCATGAGGATCACTCGCGTAAATTATAAATCCCAAAATGCAAAAATAAATAACTGCGGCGATAGCCTCGCATAAATTACAACCCAAAGAATGTAAAAATAATAACGAAATAAAAGCGATGACGTCCTCGCATAAATTACAACCATAAAAATAAATGTGAAAAAAATAAAGGATTAGTAGCCACGACCAAAATGAGAGCCAATAAAAGTCAGATGATAATTAACGGGAATGCTGGGAATTTTTATTTTAGACTTTTAGGTTTGAATTCCATGACATGTAATGCAATGTGATGCTTTATGGAAGCAAATTCACATACACAAAGTCCTAGGTTAAAGGTATATGCAAGGAGTTATGGTCTAACCATCCCAATAGGTATGTACTAAGGTTAGTTGTACCTGCAGAACAAGGGTTCTAAAGCGGTGCTCAAAGTCATCAATCCACCTTTCGGATATTATCAATTTCCCGATTAACTCGTTCAACCATGGTAAAAGTTTTTACGAATACTCGTTCAACCGAACCATTTTCGAAAGGGTCTCAACTGAGCGGTGATTCTCAAGTCGGCTTGGTCGGGAATCACTCCCTATAAGCCTCGTCGAATATCTCACCTCCTATAATAACGTCACTCAAGTCCGGGTGTAGGACTTATCTCACAACAAAATAGATACCCCCCAAGCAAGGTACAATATGAACATATTATATACAAGCAAACAAATAATAAATTAGATAGCATGCAATAAATAAGGTAGGGATAACCCTTAAAAATTATGGCACTCCCCAGTGAAGTCGCCATTTTCTGTTGTGATGGAAATAGGATATCAAACTATTAATTAGTTTGAATCACAATTCTTGATTCACAACCGCTCTTTGATTTATCTGAAGGAAAAGGTCAAAAGAGGGAAAACCAATTTTTGCATCGTAAACACAATGCGGGGAGAGACCTAGGTAAGCGGTTGGTTAAGCTTAGGGAAGGTACTAGCACCCTAAACTTCTCTAGTACTCTAAAGGAACCTTTTGTTTATTGTATGCCTTTTTTATTTCATTATCTGCTTGATGTATATATTGAACTAAGGGATAGAGTGACCTAAAAGACCTAAGGGTTAGTCCTAAGTTTACTCGGCAAGATTCGCATCTTGTGCCTACGTATCCTGGATATGGAATGGAATCAGAGTAATCGTAGTTCCCCTCGAAAGGGTGGTTAGAAACGTCTTGACTATGGTCAAGGTTTCAAGGGGAGTAAACGTATCTTAGGGAAGCGCCTACGTGGAGTCTTGAAACTCCTATTTCTATGTTGAATTTGTTAAATGAAATTAGGGTTAAATTAGGGTTGACTATATGTTCCACGGCGGGAAACCCTAAAAATAGAGTACGGCGACTCTTTGACCTAACGCTAGGGTCAATGGCGTTTTCGTCCACGGCGGTACACCTAGGCTATTAGGGTTTTGAAATGGTCAAGGGTTAGGACTAGTGACTCAGCGATCAAACGGCTAGACCTAATTCCTTTGGAGGGTGATTAACGGTAAAAAAAACATGCAAACAACAAATATTATCATACGGCAGAATTAAAGTACGAAAGATAATGAAAGCGGTAAAAGAAAGCGTCATGAGGATCACTCGCGTAAATTATAAATCCCAAAATGCGAAAATAAATAACTGCGGCGATAGCCTCGCATAAATTACAACCCAAAGAATGTAAAAATAATAACGAAATAAAAGCGATGACGTCCTCGCATAAATTACAACCATAAAAATAAATGTGAAAAAAATAAAGGATTAGTAGCCACGACCAAAATGAGAGCCAATAAAAGTCAGATGATAATTAACGGGAATGCTGGGAATTTTTATTTTAGACTTTTAGGTTTGAATTCCATGACATGTAATGCAATGTGATGCTTTATGGAAGCAAATTCACATACACAAAGTCCTAGGTTAAAGGTATATGCAAGGAGTTATGGTCTAACCATCCCAATAGGTATGTACTAAGGTTAGTTGTACCTGCAGAACAAGGGTTCTAAAGCGGTGCTCAAAGTCATCAATCCACCTTTCGGATATTATCAATTTCCCGATTAACTCGTTCAACCATGGTAAAAGTTTTTACGAATACTCGTTCAACCGAACCATTTTCGAAAGGGTCTCAACTGAGCGGTGATTCTCAAGTCGGCTTGGTCGGGAATCACTCCCTATAAGCCTCGTCGAATATCTCACCTCCTATAATAACGTCACTCAAGTCCGGGTGTAGGACTTATCTCACAACAAAATAGATACCCCCCAAGCAAGGTACAATATGAACATATTATATACAAGCAAACAAATAATAAATTAGATAGCATGCAATAAATAAGGTAGGGATAACCCTTAAAAATTATGGCACTCCCCAGTGAAGTCGCCATTTTCTGTTGTGATGGAAATAGGATATCAAACTATTAATTAGTTTGAATCACAATTCTTGATTCACAACCGCTCTTTGATTTATCTGAAGGAAAAGGTCAAAAGAGGGAAAACCAATTTTTGCATCGTAAACACAATGCGGGGAGAGACCTAGGTAAGCGGTTGGTTAAGCTTAGGGAAGGTACTAGCACCCTAAACTTCTCTAGTACTCTAAAGGAACCTTTTGTTTATTGTATGCCTTTTTTATTTCATTATCTGCTTGATGTATATATTGAACTAAGGGATAGAGTGACCTAAAAGACCTAAGGGTTAGTCCTAAGTTTACTCGGCAAGATTCGCATCTTGTGCCTACGTATCCTGGATATGGAATGGAATCAGAGTAATCGTAGTTCCCCTCGAAAGGGTGGTTAGAAACGTCTTGACTATGGTCAAGGTTTCAAGGGGAGTAAACGTATCTTAGGGAAGCGCCTACGTGGAGTCTTGAAACTCCTATTTCTATGTTGAATTTGTTAAATGAAATTAGGGTTAAATTAGGGTTGACTATATGTTCCACGGCGGGAAACCCTAAAAATAGAGTACGGCGACTCTTTGACCTAACGCTAGGGTCAATGGCGTTTTCGTCCACGGCGGTACACCTAGGCTATTAGGGTTTTGAAATGGTCAAGGGTTAGGACTAGTGACTCAGCGATCAAACGGCTAGACCTAATTCCTTTGGAGGGTGATTAACGGTAAAAAAAACATGCAAACAACAAATATTATCATACGGCAGAATTAAAGTACGAAAGATAATGAAAGCGGTAAAAGAAAGCGTCATGAGGATCACTCGCGTAAATTATAAATCCCAAAATGCGAAAATAAATAACTGCGGCGATAGCCTCGCATAAATTACAACCCAAAGAATGTAAAAATAATAACGAAATAAAAGCGATGATGTCCTCGCATAAATTACAACCATAAAAATAAATGTGAAAAAAATAAAGGATTAGTAGCCACGACCAAAATGAGAGCCAATAAAAGTCAGATGATAATTAACGGGAATGCTGGGAATTTTTATTTTAAACTTTTAGGTTTGAATTCCATGACATGTAATGCAATGTGATGCTTTATGGATGCAAATAAACATACACAAAGTCCTAGGTTAAAGGTATATGCAAGGAGTTATGGTCTACCCATCCCAATAGGTATGTACTAAGGTTAGTTGTACCTGCATAACAAGGGTTCTAAAGCGGTGCTCAAAGTCATCAATCCATCTTTCGGATATTATCAATTTCCCGATTAACTCGGTGGTTAATAATATTCTCAATAGAATCTCTTTTGAGTGTAGTATCGCGTAGCAACTATTTCGGGAATATTCCCTCATAGTCCTTGCACTACGTCCTAGATAAGGCCAAGGTGGTGTTAAGGTACTATGGTCCTCAATATCATAGACTCCAATCGACCATGGTAAAAGTTTTTACGAATACTCGTTCAACCGAACCATTTTCGAAAGGGTCTCAACTGAGCGGTGATTCTCAAGTCGGCTTGGTCGGGAATCACTCCCTATAAGCCTCGTCGAATATCTCACCTCCTATAATAAGGTCACTAAAGTTCGGGTGTAGGACTTATCTCACAACAAAATATATACCCCCCAAGCAAGGTACAATATGAACATATTATATACAAGCAAACAAATAATAAATTAGATAGCATGCAATAAATAAGGTAGGGATAACCCTTAAAAATTATGGCACTCCCCAGTGAAGTCGCCATTTTCTGTTGCGGTGGAAATAGGATATCAAACTATTAATTAGTTTGAATCACAATTCTTGATTCACAACCGCTCTTTGATTTATCTGAAGGAAAATGTCAAAAGAGGGAAAACCAATTTTTGCATCGTAAACACAATGCGGGGAGAGACCTAGGTAAGCGGTTGGTTAAGCTTAGGGAAGGTACTAGCACCCTAAACTTCTCTAGTACTCTAAAGGAACCTTTTGTTTATTGTATGCCTTTTTTATTTCATTATCTGCTTGATGTATATATTGAACTAAGGGATAGAGTGACCTAAAATACCTAAGGGTTAGTCCTAAGTTTACTCGGCAAGATTCACATCTTGTGCCTACGTATCCTGGATAGGGAATGGAATCAGAGTAATCGTAGTTCCCCTCGAAAGTTTGGTTAGAAACGTCTTGACTATGGTCAAGGTTTCAAGGGGAGTAAACGTCTCTTAGGGAACCGCCTATGTGGAGTCTTGAAACTCCTATTTCTATGTTGAATTTGTTAAATGCAATTAGGGTTAAATTAGGGTTGACTATATGTTCCACGGCGGGAAACCCTAAAAATAGAGTACGGCGACTCTTTGACCTAACGCTAGGGTAAAGGGCATTTTCGTCCACGGCGGGACACCTAGGCTATTAAGGTTTTGAAATGGTCAAGGGTTAGGACTAGTGACTCAGCGGTCAAATGGCTAGACCTAATTCCTTTGGAGGGTGATTAACGGTAAAAAAAACATGCAAACAACTAATATTATCATACGGCAGAATTAAAGTACGAAAGATAATGAAAGCGGTAAAAGAAAGCGTCATGAGGATCACTCGCGTAAATTATAAATCCCAAAATGCAAAAATAAATAACTGCGACGATAGCCTCGCATAAATTACAACCCAAAAAATGTAAAAATAATAACGAAATAAAAGCGACGATGTCCTCGCATAAATTACAACCATAAAAATAAATGTGAAAAAAATAAAGGATTAGTAGCCACGACCAAAATGAGAGCCAATAAAAGTCAGATGATAATTAACGGGAATGCTGGGAATTTTTATTTTAGACTTTTAGGTTTGAATTCCATGACATGTAATGCAATGTGATGCTTTATGGATGAAAATGCACATACACAAAGTCCTAGGTTAAAGGTATATGCAAGGAGTTATGGTCTACCCATCCCAATAGGTATGTACTAAGGTTAGTTGTACCTGCAGAACAAGGGTTCTAAAGCGGTGCTCAAAGTCATCAATCCATCTTTCGGATATTATCAATTTCCCGGTTAACTCGGTGGTTAATAATATTCTCAATAGAATCTCTTTTGAGTGTAGTATCGCGTAGCGACTATTTCGGGAATATTCCCTCATATTCCTCACACTACGTCCTAGATAAGGCCAAGGTGGTGTTAAGGTACTACGGTCCTCAATATCATAGACTCCAATCGACCATGGTAAAAGTTTTTACGAATACTCGTTCAACCGAACCATTTTCGAAAGGGTCTCAACTGAGCGGTGATTCTCAAGTCGGCTTGGTCGGGAATCACTCCCTATAAGCCTCGTCGAATATCTCACCTCCTATAATAAGGTCACTCAAGTCCGGGTGTAGGACTTATCTCACAACAAAATATATACCCCCCAAGCAAGGTACAATATGAACATATTATATACAAGCAAACAAATAATAAATTAGATAGCATGCAATAAATAAGGTAGGGATAACCCTTAAAAATTATGGCACTCCCCAGTGAAGTCGCCATTTTCTGTTGAGGTGGAAATAGGATATCAAACTATTAATTAGTTTGAATCACAATTCTTGATTCACAACCGCTCTTTGATTTATCCGAAGGAAAAGGTCAAAAGAGGGAAAACCAATTTTTGCATCGTAAACACAATGCGGGGAGAGACCTAGGTAAGGGGTTGGTTAAGCTTAGGGAAGGTACTAGCCCCCTAAACTTCTGTAGTACTCTAAAGGAAGCTTTTGTTTATTGTATGCTTTTTTTATTTCATTATCTGCTTGATGTATATATTGAACTAAGGGATAGAGTGACCTAAAAGACCTAAGGGTTAGTCCTAAGTTTACTCGGCAAGATTCGCATCTTGTGCCTACGTATCCTGGATAGGGAATGGAATCAGAGTAATCGTAGTTCCCCTTGAAAGGGTGGTTAGAAACGTCTTGACTATGGTCAAGGATTCAAGGGGAGTAAACGTATTTTAGGGAAGCGCCTACGTGGAGTGTTTAAACTCCTATTTCTATGTTGAATTTGTTAAATGAAATTAGGGTTAAATTAGGGTTGACTATATGTTCCACGGCGGGAAACCCTAAAAATAGAGTACGGCGACTCTTTGACCTAACGCTAGGGTCAATGGCGTTTTCGTCCACGGCGGGACACCTAGGCTATTAGGGTTTTGAAATGGTCAAGGGTTAGAACTAGTGACTCAGCGATCAAACGGCTAGACCTAATTCCTTTGGAGGGTGATTAACGGTAAAAAAAACATGCAAACAACAAATATTATCATACGGCAGAATTAAAGTACGAAAGATAATGAAAGCGGTAAAAGAAAGCGTCATGAGG
Source organism: Lathyrus sativus (assembly GCA_963859935.3). NCBI lineage: Eukaryota > Viridiplantae > Streptophyta > Magnoliopsida > Fabales > Fabaceae > Lathyrus > Lathyrus sativus. The sequence goes on from OZ012738.1 coordinate 248,884,429, forward strand.
ATCACTCGCGTAAATTATAAATCCCAAAATGCAAAAATAAATAACTGCGACGATAGCCTCGCATAAATTACAACCCAAAAAATGTAAAAATAATAACGAAATAAAAGCGACGATGTCCTCGCATAAATTACAACCATAAAAATAAATGTGAAAAAAAATAAAGGATTAGTAGCCACAACCAAAATGAGAGCCAATAAAAGTCAGATGATAATTAACGGGAATACTGGGAATTTTTATTTTAGACTTTTAGGTTTGAATTCCATGACATGTAATGCAATGTGATGCTTTATGGACGAAAATGCACATACACAAAGTCCTAGGTTAAAGGTATATGCAAGGAGTTATGGTCTACCCATCCCAATAGGTATGTACTAAGGTTAGTTGTACCTGCAGAACAAGGGTTCTAAAGCGGTGCTCAAAGTCATCAATCCATCTTTCGGATATTATCAATTTCTCGGTTAACTCGGTGGTTAATAATATTCTCAATAGAATCTCTTTTGAGTGTAGTATCGCGTAGCGACTATTTCGGGAATATTCCCTCATAGTCCTCACACTACGTCCTAGATAAGGCCAAGGTGGTGTTAAGGTACTACGGTCCTCAATATCATAGACTCCAATCGACCATGGTAAAAGTTTTTACGAATACTCGTTCAACCGAACCATTTTCGAAAGGGTCTCAACTGAGCGGTGATTCTCAAGTCGGCTTGGTCGGGAATCACTCCCTATAAGCCTCGTCGAATATCTCACCTCCTATAGTAAGGTCACTCAAGTCCGGGTGTAGGACTTATCTCACAACAAAATATATACCCCCCAAGCAAGGTACAATATGAACATATTATATACAAGCAAACAAATAATAAATTAGATAGCATGCAATAAATAAGGTAGGGATAACCCTTAAAAATTATGGCACTCCCCAGTGAAGTCGCCATTTTCTGTTGCGGTGGAAATAGGATATCAAACTATTAATTAGTTTGAATCACAATTCTTGATTCACAACCGCTCTTTGATTTATCTGAAGGAAAATGTCAAAAGAGGGAAAACCAATTTTTGCATCGTAAACACAATGCGGGGAGAGACCTAGGTAAGCGGTTGGTTAAGCTTAGGGAAGGTACTAGCACCCTAAACTTCTCTAGTACTCTAAAGGAACCTTTTGTTTATTGTATGCCTTTTTTATTTCATTATCTGCTTGATGTATATATTGAACTAAGGGATAGAGTGACCTAAAATACCTAAGGGTTAGTCCTAAGTTTACTCGGCAAGATTCACATCTTGTGCCTACGTATCCTGGATAGGGAATGGAATCAGAGTAATCGTAGTTCCCCTCGAAAGTTTGGTTAGAAACGTCTTGACTATGGTCAAGGTTTCAAGGGGAGTAAACGTCTCTTAGGGAACCGCCTACGTGGAGTCTTGGAACTCCTATTTCTATGTTGAATTTGTTAAATGCAATTAGGGTTAAATTAGGGTTGACTATATGTTCCACGACGGGAAACCCTAAAAATAGAGTACGGCGACTCTTTGACCTAACGCTAGGGTAAAGGGCATTTTCGTCCACGGCGGGACACCTAGGCTATTAAGGTTTTGAAATGGTCAAGGGTTAGGACTAGTGACTCAGCGGTCAAATGGCTAGACCTAATTCCTTTGGAGGGTGATTAACGGTAAAAAAACATGCAAACAACTAATATTATCATACGGCAGAATTAAAGTACGAAAGATAATGAAAGCGGTAAAAGAAAGCGTCATGAGGATCACTCGCGTAAATTATAAATCCCAAAATGCAAAAAATAAATAACTGCGACGATAGCCTCGCATAAATTACAACCCAAAAAATGTAAAAATAATAACGAAATAAAAGCGACGATGTCCTCGCATAAATTACAACCATAAAAATAAATGTGAAAAAAATAAAGGATTAGTAGCCACGACCAAAATGAGAGCCAATAAAAGTCAGATGATAATTAACGGGAATGCTGGGAATTTTTATTTTAGACTTTTAGGTTTGAATTCCATGACATGTAATGCAATGTGATGCTTTATGGATGCAAATGCACATACACAAAGTCCTAGGTTAAAGGTATATGCAAGGAGTTATGGTCTACCCATCCCAATAGGTATGTACTAAGGTTAGTTGTACCTACAGAACAAGGGTTCTAAAGCGGTGCTCAAAGTCATCAATCCATCTTTCGGATATTATCAATTTCCCGGTTTACTCGGTGGTTAATAATATTCTCAATAGAATCTCTTTTGAGTGTAGTATCGCGTAGCGACTATTTCGGGAATATTCCCTCATAGTCCTCCCACTACGTCCTAGATAAGGCCAAGGTGGTGTTAAGGTACTACGGTCCTCAATATCATAGACTCCAATCGACCATGGTAAAAGTTTTTACGAATACTCGTTCAACCGAACCATTTTCGAAAGGGTCTCAACTGAGCGGTGATTCTCAAGTCGGCTTGGTCGGGAATCACTCCCTATAAGCCTCGTCGAATATCTCACCTCCTATAATAAGGTCACTCAAGTTCGGGTGTAGGACTTATCTCACAACAAAATATATACCCCCCAAGCAAGGTACAATATGAACATATTATATACAAGCAAACAAATAATAAATTAGATAGCATGCAATAAATAAGGTAGGGATAACCCTTAAAAATTATGGCACTCCCTAGTGAAGTCGCCATTTTCTGATGCGGTGGAAATAGGATATCAAACTATTAATTAGTTTGAATCACAATTCTTGATTCACAACCGCTCTTTGATTTATCCGAAGGAAAAGGTTTAAAGAGGGAAAACCAATTTTTGCATCGTAAACACAATGCGGGGAGAGACCTAGGTAAGGGGTTGGTTAAGCTTAGGGAAGGTACTAGCACCCTAAACTTCTGTAGTACTCTAAAGGGACCTTTTGTTTATTGTATGCCTTTTTTATTTCATTATCTGCTTGATGTATATATTGAACTAAGGGATAGAGTGACCTAAAAGACCTAAGGGTTAGTCCTAAGTTTACTCGGCAAGATTCGCATCTTGTGCCTACGTATCCTGGATAGGGAATGGAATCAGAGTAATCGTAGTTCCCCTTGAAAGGGTGGTTAGAAACGTCTTGACTATGGTCAAGGTTTTAAGGGGAGTAAACGTATCTTAGGGAAGCGCCTACGTGGAGTCTTGAAACTCCTATTTCTATGTTGAATTTGTTAAATGAAATTAGGGTTAAATTAGGGTTGACTATATGTTCCACGGCGGGAAACCCTAAAAATAGAGTACGGCGACTCTTTGACCTAACGCTAGGGTAAAGGGCGTTTTCGTCCACGGCGAGACACCTAGGCTATTAGGGTTTTGAAATGGTCAAGGGTTAGGACTAGTGACTCAGCGGTCAAACGGCTAGACCTAACTCCTTTGGAGGGTGATTAACGGTAAGAAAAACATGCAAACAACAAATATTATCATACGGCAGAATTAAAGTACGAAAGATAATGAAAGCGGTAAAAGAAAGTGTCATGAGGATCACTCGCGTAAATTATAAATCCCAAAATGCAAAAATAAATAACTATGGCGATAGCCTCGCATAAATTACAACCCAAAGAATGTAAAAATAATAACAAAATAAAAGCGACGATGTCCTCGCATAAATTACAACCATAAAAATAAATGTGAAAAAAATAAAGGATTAGTAGCCACGACCAAAATGAGAGCCAATAAAAGTCAGATGATAATTAAGGGGAATGCTGGGAATTTTTATTTTAGACTTTTAGGTTTGAATTCCATGACATGTAATGCAATGTGATGCTTTATGGATGCAAATGCACATACACAAAGTCCTAGGTTAAAGGTATATGCAAGGAGTTATGGTCTACCCATCCCAATAGGTATGTACTAAGGTTAGTTGTACCTGCAGAACAAGGGTTCTAAAGCGGTGCTCAAAGTCATCAATCCATCTTTCGGATATTATCAATTTCCCGATTAACTCAGTGGTTAAAAACATTCTCAATAGAATCTCTTTTGAGTGTAGTATTGCGTAGCGACTATTTCGGGAATATTCCCTCATAGTCCTCGCACTACGTCCTAGATAAGGCCAAGGTGGTGTTAAGGTACTACGGTCCTCAATATCATAGACTCCAATCGACCATGGTAAAAGTTTTTACGAATACTCGTTCAACTGAACCATTTTCGAAAGGGTCTCAACTGAGCGGTGATTCTCAAGTCGGCTTGGTCGGGAATCACTCCCTATAAGCCTCGTCGAATATCTCACCTCCTATAGTAAGGTCACTAAAGTTCGGGTGTAGGACTTATCTCACAACAAAATATATACCCCCCAAGCAAGGTACAATATGAACATATTATATACAAGCAAACAAATAATAAATTAGATAGCATGCAATAAATAAGGTAGGGATAACCCTTAAAAATTATGGCACTCCCCAGTGAAGTCGCCATTTTCTGTTGCGGTGGAAATAGGATATCAAACTATTAATTAGTTTGAATCACAATTCTTGATTCACAACCGCTCTTTGATTTATCCGAAGGAAAAGGTCAAAAGAGGGAAAACCAATTTTTGCATCGTAAACACAATGCGGGGAGAGACCTAGGTAAGGGGTTGGTTAAGCTTAGGGAAGGTACTAGCACCCTAAACTTCTCTAGTACTCTAAAGGAACCTTTTGTTTATTGTATGCTTTTTTTATTTCATTATCTGCTTGATGTATATATTGAACTAAGGGATAGAGTGACCTAAAAGACCTAAGGGTTAGTCCTAAGTTTACTCGGCAAGATTCGCATCTTGTGCCTACGTATCCTGGATAGGGAATGGAATCAGAGTAATCGTAGTTCCCCTTGAAAGGGTGGTTAGAAACGTCTTGACTATGGTCAAGGATTCAAGGGGAGTAAACGTATTTTAGGGAAGCGCCTACGTGGAGTGTTTAAACTCCTATTTCTATGTTGAATTTGTTAAATGAAATTAGGGTTAAATTAGGGTTGACTATATGTTCCACGGCGGGAAACCCTAAAAATAGAGTACGGCGACTCTTTGACCTAACGCTAGGGTCAATGGCGTTTTCGTCCACGGCGGGACACCTAGGCTATTAGGGTTTTGAAATGGTCAAGGGTTAGAACTAGTGACTCAGCGGTCAAACGGCTAGACCTAATTCCTTTGGAGGGTGATTAACGGTAAAAAAAACATGCAAACAACAAATATTATCATACGGCAGAATTAAAGTACGAAAGATAATGAAAGCGGTAAAAGAAAGCGTCATGAGGATCACTCGCGTAAATTATAAATCCCAAAATGCAAAAATAAATAACTGCGGCGATAGCCTCGCATAAATTACAACCCAAAGAATGTAAAAATAATAACGAAATAAAAGCGATGACGTCCTCGCATAAATTACAACCATAAAAATAAATGTGAAAAAAATAAAGGATTAGTAGCCACGACCAAAATGAGAGCCAATAAAAGTCAGATGATAATTAACGGGAATGCTGGGAATTTTTATTTTAGACTTTTAGGTTTGAATTCCATGACATGTAATGCAATGTGATGCTTTATGGAAGCAAATTCACATACACAAAGTCCTAGGTTAAAGGTATATGCAAGGAGTTATGGTCTAACCATCCCAATAGGTATGTACTAAGGTTAGTTGTACCTGCAGAACAAGGGTTCTAAAGCGGTGCTCAAAGTCATCAATCCACCTTTCGGATATTATCAATTTCCCGATTAACTCGTTCAACCATGGTAAAAGTTTTTACGAATACTCGTTCAACCGAACCATTTTCGAAAGGGTCTCAACTGAGCGGTGATTCTCAAGTCGGCTTGGTCGGGAATCACTCCCTATAAGCCTCGTCGAATATCTCACCTCCTATAATAAGGTCACTCAAGTCCGGGTGTAGGACTTATCTCACAACAAAATACTTACCCCCCAAGCAAGGTACAATATGAACATATTATATACAAGCAAACAAATAATAAATTAGATAGCATGCAACAAATAAGGTAGGGATAACCCTTAAAAATTATGGCACTCCCCAGTGAAGTCGCCATTTTCTGTTGCGGTGGAAATAGGATATCAAACTATTAATTAGTTTGAATCACAATTCTTGATTCACAACCGCTCTTTGATTTATCCGAAGGAAAAGGTCAAAAGAGGGAAAACCAATTTTTGCATCGTAAACACAATGCGGGGAGAGACCTAGGTAAGGGGTTGGTTAAGCTTAGGGAAGGTACTAGCACCCTAAACTTCTGTAGTACTCTAAAGGAACCTTTTGTTTATTGTATGCTTTTTTTATTTCATTATCTGCTTGATGTATATATTGAACTAAGGGATAGAGTGACCTAAAAGACCTAAGGGTTAGTCCTAAGTTTACTCGGCAAGATTCGCATCTTGTGCCTACGTATCCTGGATATGGAATGGAATCAGAGTAATCGTAGTTCCCCTCGAAAGGGTGGTTAGAAACGTCTTGACTATGGTCAAGGTTTCAATGGGAGTAAACGTATCTTAGGGAACCGCCTACGTGGAGTCTTGAAACTCCTATTTCTATGTTGAATTTGTTAAATGAAATTAGGGTTAAATTAGGGTTGACTATATGTTCCACGGCGGGAAACCCTAAAAATAGAGTACGGTGACTCTTTGACCTAACGCTAGGGTAAAGGGTGTTTTCGTCCACGGCAGGACACCTAGGCTATTAGGGTTTTGAAATGGTCAAGGGTTAGGACTAGTGACTTAGCGGTCAAACGGCTAGACCTAATTCCTTTGGAGGGTGATTAACGGTAAAAAAACATGCAAACAACAAATATTATCATACGGCAGAATTAAAGTACGAAAGATAATGAAAGCGGTAAAAGAAAGCGTCATGAGGATCACTCGCGTAAATTATAAATCCCAAAATGCGAAAATAAATAACTGCGGCGATAGCCTCGCATAAATTACAACCCAAAGAATGTAAAAATAATAACGAAATAAAAGCGATGATGTCCTCGCATAAATTACAACCATAAAAATAAATGTGAAAAAAATAAAGGATTAGTAGCCACGACCAAAATGAGAGCCAATAAACGTCAGATGATAATTAACGAGAATGCTGGGAATTTTTATTTTAGACTTTTAGGTTTGAATTCCATGACATGTAATGCAATGTGATGCTTTATGGATGCAAATGCACATACACAAAGTCCTAGGTTAAAGGTATATGCAAGGAGTTATGGTCTACCCATCCCAATAGGTATGTATTAAGGTTAGTTGTACCTGCAGAACAAGGGTTCTAAAGCGGTGCTCAAAGTCATCAATCCATCTTTCGGATATCATCAATTTCCCGATTAACTCGGTGGTTAATAATATTCTCAATAGAATCTCTTTTGAGTGTAGTATCGCGTAGCGACTATTTCGGGAATATTCCCTCATAGTCCTCGCACTACGTCCTAGATAAGGCCAAGGTGGTGTTAAGGTACTACGGTCCTCAATATCATAGACTCCAATCGACCATGGTAAAAGTTTTTACGAATACTCGTTCAACCGAACCATTTTCGAAAGGGTCTCAACTGAGCGGTGATTCTCAAGTCGGCTTGGTCGGGAATCACTCCCTATAAGCCTCGTCGAATATCTCACCTCCTATAATAAGGTCACTCAAGTCCGGGTGTAGGACTTATCTCACAACAAAATACTTACCCCCCAAGCAAGGTACAATATGAACATATTATATACAAGCAAACAAATAATAAATTAGATAGCATGCAACAAATAAGGTAGGGATAACCCTTAAAAATTATGGCACTCCCCAGTGAAGTCGCCATTTTCTGTTGCGGTGGAAATAGGCTATCAAACTATTAATTAGTTTGAATCACAATTCTTGATTCACAACCGCTCTTTGATTTATCCGAAGGAAAAGGTCAAAAGAGGGAAAACCAATTTTTGCATCGTAAACACAATGCGGGGAGAGACTTAGGTAAGGGGTTGGTTAAGCTTAGGGAAGGTACTAGCACCCTAAACTTCTGTAGTACTCTAAAGGAACCTTTTGTTTATTGTATGCTTTTTTTATTTCATTATCTGCTTGATGTATATATTGAACTAAGGGATAGAGTGACCTAAAAGACCTAAGGGTTAGTCCTAAGTTTACTCGGCAAGATTCGCATCTTGTGCCTACGTATCCTGGATAGGGAATGGAATCAGAGTAATCGTAGTTCCCCTCGAAAGGGTGGTTAGAAACGTCTTGACTATGGTCAAGGTTTCAATGGGAGTAAACGTATCTTAGGGAACCGCCTACGTGGAGTCTTGAAACTCCTATTTCTATGTTGAATTTGTTAAATGAAATTAGGGTTAAATTAGGGTTGACTATATGTTCCACGGCGGGAAACCCTAAAAATAGAGTACGGTGACTCTTTGACCTAACGCTAGGGTAAAGGGTGTTTTCGTCCACGGCGGGACACCTAGGCTATTAGGGTTTTAAAATGGTCAAGGGTTAGGACTAGTGACTCAGCGGTCAAACGGCTAGACCTAATTCCTTTGGAGGGTGATTAACGGTAAAAAAAACATGCAAACAACAAATATTATCATACGGCAGAATTAAAGTACGAAAGATAATGAAAGCGGTAAAAGAAAGCGTCATGAGGATCACTCGCGTAAATTATAAATCCCAAAATGCAAAAATAAATAACTGCGGCAATAGCCTCGCATAAATTACAACCCAAAGAATGTAAAAATAATAACGAAATAAAAGCGACAATGTCCTCGCATAAATTACAACCATAAAAATAAATGTGAAAAAAATAAAGGATTAGTAGCCACGACCAAAATGAGTGCCAATAAAAGTCAGATGATAATTAACGGGAATGCTGGGAATTTTTATTTTAGACTTTTAGGTTTGAATTCCATGACATGTAATGCAATGTGATGCTTTATGGATGCAAATGCACATACACAAAGTCCTAGGTTAAAGGTATATGCAAGGAGTTATGGTCTACCCATCCCAATAGGTATGTACTAAGGTTAGTTGTACCTGCAGAACAAGGGTTCTAAAGCGGTTCTCAAAGACATCAATCCATCTTTCGGATATCATCAATTTCCTGATTAACTCGGTGGTTAATAATATTCTCAATAGAATCTCTTTTGAGTGTAGTATCGCGTAGCGACTATTTCGGGAATATCCCCTCATAGTCCTCGCACTACGTCCTAGATAAGGCCAAGGTGGTGTTAAGGTACTACGGTCCTCAATATCATAGACTCCAATCGACCATGGTAAAAGTTTTTACGAATACTCGTTCAACCGAACCATTTTCGAAAGGGTCTCAATTGAGCGGTGATTCTCAAGTCGGCTTGGTCGGGAATCACTCCCTATAAGCCTCGTCGAATATCTCACCTCCTATAATAAGGTCACTCAAGTCCGGGTGTAGGACTTATCTCACAACAAAATAGATACCCCTCAAGCAAGGTACAATATGAACATATTATATACAAGCAAACAAATAATAAATTAGATAGCATGCAATAAATAAGGTAGGGATAACCCTTAAAAATTATGGCGCTCCCCAGTGAAGTCGCCATTTTCTATTGCGGTGGAAATAGGATATCAAACTATTAATTAGTTTGAATCACAATTCTTGATTCACAACCACTCTTTGATTTATCCGAAGGAAAAGGTCAAAAGAGGGAAAACTAATTTTTGAATCGTAAACACAATGCGGGGAGAGACCTTGGTAAGGGGTTGGTTAAGCTTAGGGAAGGTACTAGCACCTTAAACTTCTGTAGTACTCTAAAGGAACCTTTTGTTTATTGTATGCTTTTTTTATTTCATTATCTGCTTGATGTATATATTGAACTAAGGGATAGAGTGACCTAAAAGACCTAAGGGTTAGTCCTAAGTTTACTCGGCAAGATTCGCATCTTGTGCCTACGTATCCTGGATAGGGAATGGAATCAGAGTAATCGTAGTTCCCCTCGAAAGGGTGGTTAGAAACGTCTTGACTATGGTCAAGGTTTCAAGGGGAGTAAACGTATCTTAGGGAAGCGCCTACGTGGAGTCTTGAAACTCCTATTTCTATGTTGAATTTGTTAAATGAAATTAGGGTTAAATTAGGGTTGACTATATGTTCCACGGCGGGAAACCCTAAAAATAGAGTATGGCGACTCTTTGACCTAACGCTAGGGTAAATGGCGTTTTCGTCCACGGCGGGACACCTAGGCTATTAGGGTTTTGAAATGGTCAAGGGTTAGGACTAGTGACTTAGCGGTCAAACGGCTAGACCTAATTCCTTTGGAGGGTGATTAACGGTAAAAAAAACATGCAAACAACAAATATTATCATACGGCAGAATTAAAGTACGAAAGATAATGAAAGCTGTAAAAGAAAGCGTCATGAGGATCACTCGCGTAAATTATAAATCCCAAAATGCAAAAATAAATAACTGCGGCGATAGCCTCGCATAAATTACTACCCAAAGAATGTAAAAATAATAACTAAATAAAATCGACGATGTCCTCGCATAAATTACAACCATAAAAAAAATGTGAAAAAAAAATAAAGGATTAGTAGCCACGACCAAAATGAGAGCCAATAAAAGTCAGATGATAATTAACGGGAACGCTGGGAATTTTTATTTTAGACTTTTAGGTTAGAAATTAGAATGAAAGGGTTTGTAAGTAACTGACAATAATTTTAAGTCTAGTGTTGAAAAATGTTAGTATTAATTTATTTAAAAAGTTTTAAAATAAAAAAATGTTTTAATTTTAAAAGGTTTTAATTTTAAAAAGGTTTTACTATAAAAGAAGTTTTTATAATAAAAAGAAAGTTTTAATTTTAAAAAAAGTTTTAATATAAAAAAGTTTTAATAATAAAAAGAAGGTTTTAATTTTAAAAAAAAAGTTTTAATAAAAAGAAGGTTTTAATTTTAAAAAAGGTTTTACTAAAAAAAAGTTTTAATAATAAAAAGAAGGTTTTAGTAATAAATTAAAATATGACGTGATTACTAATTACAGTTTTAAAAAAAAAGAAAGAAATAATAAGATAATATAATAAAAAACGAAATAGAAATAGAAAAAAAGGAGTGAGGATAGTTGGGTGGTATTGGGAAAAAACCTTTTCCTTTTTTGGGGGTTTGGGAAAAACCTTTTCCCTTTTTTTGGGGTTGGAAAAAAACCTTTTCCCTTTTTTTGAGGGTTTGGAAAAGAAAAACCTTTCCTTTCTTATTCCTAACCGGCGGCGGCTGTCTTCCATGGTTCATAGTCTTTTCTCCTCATTAAGGACCAAAAATTGAAGAAGGTGGGATTCGAACTCTCGACCTCTCACACTCACAACTCCTTACACACGGTCTCTTGCCAATTGTGCTATTTTATTCATTCAAAATAAAGTGGCACTAGAAACCCTGTAAACTAAAAGAGCGCGCCACATGATATTTTCTTGCAACAATCAGACAACTACACAACCCGTTAGTGGTTAGTTTAAACGCAATGCAAAATGAAATGGGATGCAAGATGAAACGACTAATCTTATGGCAAAATTTGAGGTATTACATGAACCTTTTATTTAATCTTGACTGCCATGTCAGGCCTTGACTGGCGAACATTCTTCTCAGAGAGGCAACCGGTGTACCATAATATCTGTATCCAGCCCAGGCATGTCTTGGTAAGACCAAGCGAAGATATCTTTATACTCACAGAGCATTTCAACCAATCTTTTCTTGATACTGTCTTCCAATGCAGCCCCAACTCTAATGTCTTTCTTGTCGTCCTCGATACCCATATTGATAACTTCAATATCCTCTTGATGAGGTACAATAACCTTTTCTTCCTATTTGAGAAGTCTGGCTAACTCTTCGGGTAGTTCACAGTCTTCATCAGTCTCTTCTTCAGCTTGATAAATGGGATTATCAAAGTCATACGAAGCCATAGCTGAACTTGATTCGATGGTATCTGATAGAAAAGACCTCCATGATAATGTTTATGTTTATTATGCGATGCAACAAGCAAAACACATCGCCATTTTTTTGTTTAATAAATGAGAAAAAACAAGAAAAACAGGGATAACCATATTTGAATGCGAAAAAGTCCTTTATTTATGATAAAGTGCAAATAACAAGAGGGCCCCACCGAAGGGTCACTGCGTCTTAGGAAGAATGTAGGACCGAACATAATAAAAACAGTGAATATTACTTTATAGTAGTAACATGAATGACTTCCTCGATAGTCCAATTGCACAGCTTTGGCCGGGAACACATGGACAAATCCAAGCATCCATATCGCAGTTGATATCACCTTCATCGTCTCCTATGGCATGAATCCTGTCAAATATGACACCACCACTAGTGAGTTGAACAGGTCCCCTGTATCTCGGAATTTCTTGAGAAGAACTAGAGGGTTTTATCCCAGGGAGAACTTGTCCTGCTTGATGGGAACATTAAGAACTTGGCCCCACTTCTGTGATGAACCTTACGATAGCTCGCGCTTCCTTGAATGATGACATGGAAACCTCTGTGCTTTTGGCGTCGATAGGAGACTTCTCCTGAATCTGAATTGTTTCAAACGCCTGGAAAAATGTTTCGTGGATCTCCCCATCCACTTCCACATACTTGAAGGATGACAAATGACTAACCATGATATCCTCTTCAGCGCATAATGTAACAACCTTCCCTTCCATCATATATTTCAGCTTCTAATGCAACGTTGAAGCAACTGCTCCCGCAGCGTGTATCCAAGGTCGGCCAAGCAAACAACTGTATGCTGGCTGGATATCCATAAGGTAAAAAGTTGCATCAAAGATCTCTGGTCCAACCTGAATGGGCATGGTGATCTCCCCAAACACTGATCTCTTAGATCCATCAAAAACCCTCACAACCAAATCATTTGGCGTGCATATCGAACCTTGAGTATCTAATTTTATCAACACCTTCTTCAACAACAAATTGAGGGATGATCATGTATCAACCAGGACATGCAACAGCAGGGACCCTCTATATTCCATTGATATATGTAAAGCATTGTTATGGTTTCTCCGGGTAGGAGTTAAATCCAAATCAGTATAACCCAGGCCATTGCCAGCATTCACATGAGCCACTACACCCTCCAAATGATTAACATAAATCTCTTGGGGTACGTATGCTGAGTTCCAAATTTTGAATAAAGCATTGCGGCGTGCCTCCGAACAAAAAAATAATGACAAAATGGAAATCTTTCGAAAAAATATCATTATCAACCTGTTGTTGGACATTCTCCTCAATTACTTCCTTACCCTTCCCTTTGTCATTCCTATCAGTATTAACTTTTGGTGGAGAAAAGATCCTGCCATTTCTAGTTGTGAAGGCAAATCACCACACACCACACGAGTTTTCAAGACATCACTTGATATAGGTTTCGATGATGACGAATTACAACCATGGATGAATTGGCAATTGTAAATTCCACCTCTACCAAACAATGCAACGTATCACCTACCGTATCCTTTTACATTTGTCAAAAAACTGTTATAATTAATATAATATGTGTAGAGAAAATGTGGTCGTGACAAGAGGCATGAAAAACCACAAGAATTTCAATTTTTGCAGGTTTGCAGGTTATGAGTCGACCATAGGGTCGGCGCATACATCAGTGTGTTTTTCCACTAGTCAGCGCATGAAGATTTGAGTCGACCGCAGGGTCGGCGCATCAAGAAATTACTCTTCAACGGGTCAGCGCACGCCGACTGTATGGTCGACGCATACTGATGCATTTTGCAGATTTCCAAAAGTGCAGGCTATACGTCGACGCACAAACCTGTTGTGGTCGACCGTTCGCGCGAAAATGCAGTTTTTAAGTGATTCCCTCTATTATTTGAAAAGTTGTTATGTCTTTGGTTAATCTGGTACTATATATACAAGTTCAACCACTTATGTCATTTTAACATTTGATAAAAACTGATTCATGTGTTCAAGAATAAGAAAGAGTGAAATAGGTGTCCAAGATTCATCATCTTCATCTTCAACATCTCACAACACATTAATTACACACAACCATTTTTGAAGTGCATTGTGAGTGATTAAAGGTGATAAGGTTCGAAGCTTAGATTGGGTAATCTAGTTCGGGTTGAAGCTTGTGATAGGTTCTTTCTTGAATAAAACCGTTAGGGTTTTATCCTCCAAGATTAGTTTAATTTTGGGGGTTTTTGGACGAGATTCTTCATCAAGGGTCAGTTGAGCGAAGGTGATTGGGAAGAGGTGTTCTTCAACAGTCTAGTAGCGGATTCAGTGATATTGAGGGGAAGATCTCGGGTTCGATTCGTTGTAGTTGAGATCAGCCGGGGTCGAAGGTTTGAAGAACTAAGGGTTATTCAATAAGGTGGCTGGAATCGGAGGTCTATCAACAACGATCGGAGGACTTGATTCATCTTGAATCAAGGGGCAAGGAGTGGAAGCAACATTCAACGTCTTGAGAATTCTGTTGTATTTTTGCTGTTCAATCCTTGTATAAACTGTTACATTCAACAGGTAATATCTATTAAATCTATCTCAATTATAGTTTTAGAATTGAGGGCAGACGTACCCCGAAGCGAGGACGACGGGGGAACTGCCTCACCAAATACTTGTCTTCTCTATTTTTCAGCATTTTCGTTTTAGCTTAAAAATAAGTGATTTTTGTATAAGCACTATTGTCAAACTGTGATATCAATTGAGTAAGAGGTTAAAACTCTGTTTTTGAATCCAAAGTACAATAAGACATTGTACTAGGCTAGTTGGAATCACTTACTCAACATAAATATCACTTGGAGTGTTTTTGCTCACCAAGTGTTTGACAAATTGCCTAAACCAAAATTATCTTACTTGTGTATCTAGTTTTGGTTTGCTCTTTAAATCATTGGAACTATGAATCCTAACAAGTGAATTAGATCATTGATAAGTGTGATTAGTGTTGTGATTCTCTTTTCCATATTTTCATTAATCCAAAGGCTTAACGCATATCCGGTTTTCCAATAACCGTTTGTTTTAGATTATATTTTCCTCGTCCGCTTCCGCACTTAAAACAAATTTTCAAAACCAATTTTTTAATTGGTAGCGCCGACTAAAATTTTTAATTGGGATCTATTCAACCCCCCTTCTAGATCTGTGTCGTAGTCTAACACTAGTGATAGCGCCGACACCAACTATATTCCCAACTGAAGAACTTCTGCATGAAGATCCTGTCAATTCTTGCCTCTGCCCATTACAGAACACCTCTGCCCCAAAACTCCATGGGATGGCTTTAGTGCTCTCGTACGGCACAGGTCCAGGAACAATAATGATAACCAGCGATGGCCTAGCAGGCGCTAAAATATTGATTGTCCAGTATGGAATATAGATTGTAGCAACTTCACTTCCATCATTACTCACCTTATCCTCAACTTCTTCTCTCACAACCTTGTCGAATTGCAAACAACCTTCATTAATTATTCTCTGAATACCCTTCTTCAAAAGATCACAGCCCTCAGGTTGTGCTTCATATTCTGAGCAGTCAGTAGAACACCCCGAAAATACTCTCTTCTTCAACAAACTAGCCTTCACAAAACTCAATGGAGTCTTCAAATCCTCAACATCAGTTACCAGATTCAACCTTTCTCCCTCAATAACAACATTGGCTCTTGACACCCCATGATTCCGCATCGAGTTTTGATTTACATTAGGCCCCTCGTTGGTGAAGTTGATAGCCTTTGAGTCAAGTAAGTCTTGAACTTTGTGCTTGAAGGCTTTGCAGTTGTCAATATTATGGTTCGGGGTGCCTGAATGAAAATCGCATCTGGCATTTGCATCATAACCAGAAGGTGGTGTACCAGTGAGAAGAGCCAAAGTCCTCTTCTGAACTAGTTGCAACTGTAACAGATGTTGTAACAACTAAGAATACGACATCGAAGGACTCTCAAACTGCCTATCATTCATTCTTGGTCTAGCAGCGTAAGGTCGTGGTGCATTAACTCGCTGCTGAGGTGCAGCCGAGATAGCTACAGTAGTAACTTGTTGATGATAATGAGACTGCGATATACCTTTACCCTTGTGACAAATAGCATTTGCATCCCCTTCCCTCCTCTTAGGGTTCGCTAAATATGGTGTCTTTGCTCCTCCCCAAGAGGATCTACCACCATTTGGAATCTTCCCAGACTTAATCCCACTTTCGACTCTTTCATCAACCATTACCAGATCAGAAAATCCCGCGGACATGCAGCCTATCAACTCTTCAAAATACACACCAGGAAATGAAGCCATGAACATATCGATCAGTTCTCTTTCCACCATAAGAGGTCGCACCCTCACTGCTAAATTTCGCCATCTCTGGGCGTACTCTTTGAAGCTCTCAGTATTCTTCTGTGACAAACTCTCCAATTGTACCCTGTTTAGTGCTAGATCACTATTATACTGATAGTGACGGACGGAAGCTTCGGACAATTCTTTCCAGCTGCAGATATGAGTTCTCTCCAGCCCCATATACCAATCTAAAGACGCTCCTGCCAGACTGTCTTGAAAAAAATGCATTAACAGCTTTTCATCATCGAAGTATGCAGACATTTTTCTGAAATACGCACGGATGTGTACTCTAGGACAGGTCGTCCCTTTGTACTTGTCAAAATCTGGTACCTTAAACTTGGGGGGAATCCTGACCCCAGGAACTAGACCAAGATCTGACATATCAAGACCCAAAGAGTTTTGATTCTCGAAAGACTTCATCTTCTCCTCGATCAGTTTAAAACTTCTATCAGCTTCAATTGGCAAACCACCCTCTATATCTTTCATGGAAAAGACGTCATCCTAGTAATCTTCCCAATGAGGGCCAGCAGCCCCGTGCACAACGCACACGCTCCCACCAGCAACATTACCATTTTCATTCACGGCACCTCCGCCCTGAGGTATGACGACAGTAGGAATACCCTGTGGAACAAACCCATCAACCAGTGGAGGAATAACACCAGATCCTTCGTGCAAAACTCCATATTCGTCGACCCATTCTATCAACGGCTGGGCCATAGTTCTTAATTGTTCCTACCCACTAGCAACATTCTGCATCAGCTCCATGAACTGGGCCATGGGAGCTCTGACTTCCTGTAATTCAACCTGAACCCGTGGAACAAACCCATCAACCAGTGGAGGAATAACACCAGATCCTCCGTGCAAAACAACATCTTTGTTTAATTGTTCCTACCCACTAGCAACATTCTGCATTAGCTCCATGAACTGGGTCATGCGAGCTCTAACTTCCTGTAATTCAACCTGAACCTGATCCATTACTTTTTGCTGATTCCCTCGAGTTAGATATCTGTGGAAACTGAACTCCTTAATCCTGTTACTGAAGAAAACCAAGCAGATATAAAAACAAAAGGCCACTGAGAATACCTACGATGCAAACGAGAATACAAGATGCAAAATTCAAACATGTCTATGTATTTACAGGGAGATCCCCCCCCCCCATTGTTTATAGTTTCATACAAGAACAATAGAGATGGACAAGAATACCGCAAAAATCTTATACAAAAAGGTATTGATTTCATCCAACAGATATGGTGATGATCAAGATATATAAGGAAAGAAACTACTGACATATCAGAATAAAATCCTCCCTAGAAATCATGCTCTTTTCTCTAGGCCTCATCCTCCTTAAGCATTATCTTCGTATCTGGATGGTCTGGTCTGACAACCAATTCTCTGATGAGGGTGTCCCTTTTGTGTATCACATCCCAGAGATAATAGCAATAATCTTCCCAAGCATCCTCGCCGAAGGCATCTTCCAACTGAGTTTCTCCACATATGCTCGGATCTTGAGCTCCTCAAGCGCTGAAAAAGTCTCATGGAGTTTCTGCTCAAACGTGTACCTACGGAACGATTCCACCACTGTTTCTTTCTCCTTGACCTTGAGTTGTGCCTTGCTGAGTGCAAAGATGGTCCTCCCTATTCTTGTTGGCGGTTAAAGTAGCATTCCATTGCTCATTGAATTTGGATATCTCCAGATACGCTCTTTCTAAATCCTTCTTCTTATGCTTCAAAATGCTGCAGGTGCTCTTTAAATCCTGACCGATCCGTTCTCGTACCCTGATCTGCTCACCTAGCTCTTTCTCCAACTTGGTCAATGACTTTAACTTCAGCTTGGCCAAATAAACAGCTTCACCTTTATCATTCTTTAGCTAACTAATCTCCTGTTTTAACTCTTCATTCTCTTCACACAGCTCTTCCTTCACTGCCCAAAGCTTGTTGTATCTCAGGATGTCAATCGTTGTAGGCGGCTCAATGACTAAGGGATACAATGGTTTTTCAACAGGCAGCGGAAATAGTACCCTTTCAACTCTCTTCTGAAACCATTCCATGTAAGGGTCGTAAGCTCTACAGTCAATCTTCCCTAGGGAAAGCTTCCCCCTCTTGTGGATTTGTCATACCTTAAAATTTTCCTACATGCGTATAGTTTTTCATCCGTACATCCACATCATTCAGAAAATTAAAAAAAAAATATGTGTGGTTTCTGGTTGTTGTGAAGATTGAGGTTCAATGGTCATACAAGTTTGTTTCATGATCCAGATCAGGGGTGTGACTCAAGTGATATGTGCTTGAAGCCTTAATTAGGGTTTTAAATCATATCTAAGGCAGTTGTGATGTCAGGGTACATGGGCGTGGTGATGGTTGAAACTGAAGAGGAGTTTGGGTAAATCTTGGTTAGACAAATGGTTTGCTTTATCCTCAGGATGTTAGGCTATGGCAAAGTCAAGTGCTTCACAGGTAAAGATCGTCAAGGAGCAATTCATTTTTAATCAATATTTTTGTGCAGTAAAGATTTGAGGTTGAGATTAACTCATTAAATTTCTCAAGAGTAACTCAAGTTGGAATATTAGTTATAATGGAAACTTCAAGTTCAGGTGATGAGATCAAGTTAAAAAACATTCAAGTTTGGTGCATCTGGCCCCTTGGGTCTAGGTTTTACGTTGTCCATTGTTAGTCGATGTTTCAGAGGAGAATCCAATCCCTCCATTCGTTCAAGATCATTTTAGGAGGTGATTCATTATTTTGGTGTCATTACTTGAAGTTTTGATTCAAATAAGTTTGGAAGGTGCAAATAGCATTTTAGGCCTAATCCAAGGTTTCAAAGTTCATCATATTTTAAGTCCACCTACACAAAATATTTGATATCACTATCTCAAAAAAACTATATATACAAACAAAACGTTAAGGCCCATTGTTGCACCCTAAAATTTGCTCAACCTATTTCCCCTGGTTTATGTTTTAATTGCATTATCATTTGCATAGTCTTATCATGTACCTGGTCCAATCATTTGCATATCATAACATAGAAACTCATCTGACAGGGGATCAAGTTCCATCCTTATCTAAAAGAAGCACCTCAAAGGGCCTTATTCAAGCTTAAGACCATCCAAGTCATCAAGGAATGGGTTGAAGCTTTGAGGAAATTTGAGTGTCAACAAGTGGATGCCTTTCCTAACTTGAGGTGTATTGAGGGTCACCAATGGGGTATGAAGGATGGGATTATGAATTTGAGGTGTGTATGGATCCCATGGGAGGCCTAGAGAGCCCTATTGAAGCTTGGACAAGTCATGGTATCAAGTTCAAGAACCACACTTGAGGTGTGTACAAGTAGGGTTTCATCTGGGTAACCCTAGGTCAAGGAGAGCAAGGAAAGGGCACCAAGACCTAGATCTAGGTCATGGAAGTCATGGGTTGAGATGTCAAAGCATGTGTATGGATGAGTCAAGATCAAGTTGAAGAGAATCAAGAGTGGTTGGAGGTGTTTGAGACAGGGTTCCTAGGGTAAAATCCCCTGTATAGCACTGGACTTCCAAGCCACATAAGTCAAAATACAAGTGTCAAATGGATTCTCTGTCAACATGAAACTTGTAGAGATTCTCAATAGCTTTAATTTTAGTACTAGAAGTCTTCAAGAAGATTTGTATAACTCAAGTTATGGTTCTTGCAAGTTATGGGTCACCAGAGGACACTGAAATTCATCTATGAAAGTTACTTGACTTCCAAGCAACTTTTGCCCATCAAGGAGTTTTCAAATGGATTCTTGGCCAACATAAGAATTGTAGGGCTTGATTTTATCTTTAATTTTATTACTCGAAGTCCTCAAGAAGATTTGTGGAATTCAAGTTATGATCTTGGCAATCCAGGGGTATTTTGGGAAAGTTGAATTATAGGTCATTTTCAACATAGGTCAAAATATCTATCTTCCACTCCTCAAATGAAGAAATGTCTAACATGAGATGTGCTTAAAATGATGTTTTTAGGTCAGATAAGAAGTCATGGGTGATTGAGATGACTTGCTTCACAAAATGATCCAAAATGGCCTAAAAAGAATGATTTTTCAAGTGATTCAAAGGAAGGAAATTGGGATTTTTGGATTATGAGACATACACATGGAATATGGGTAGTCATTTTGAATGGAAATTGGATTCTAAACACAATGACATTTCCATATTTTTGAATTGAGGCTTAGTTTCATGACTTGTTTTTAAAATGCTTACTTACATTACAAGTTACAATGCCAAAACAAGAATCAAAGCATTTCAGGCCAAGCCAACTATCCATTCACACTCACAAACCCATTTGCAGTTGGATAGAACATTCTAAAGCAAGCTGGAAGCTCAGAATCGTGACTATAGCATTGGACTTTCATAGCCATGACAGAATTTTGGATCAACAGATTTGGGCCTGAATTGGGTTGCAAAAGCCCACAAATGGTTTCTATTTAAGCTCTAGAATGTTTCCAGATGAAGTTTGGTGCAAAATTCATGGAGAGAGTGAAGATAGCAAGTTGAGTTTCAAGGGTTCTGACTGAAAACGATTTTGGAGTTTGGATCAAGATCAAGCCAAATTGAAGTGCCTAGAAGCTTCATCTTGCTCCACTGATCGTGTTTGAAGAGTTGCAAAGCTTGAATCCATCATCTTCTACCTCTGTTGATTCAATTTTCACAGGTATGTAACCTTTGAATTTCCTCTTGATCTAGGCTGAACTAGGGAGATTCTTGCACGTGGTTAGGGTTTAGATGGAACTTAGGTCGTTTCTGGATAGGAATTGGAGCAGTTAGAGACATTCCAAGATGACATGGGATTTCTGTTTGAGCACGAATTGAGTTGATCCTAAGGCCTTGAACTGATTTGGATAGATCATTATGATGTACAAAACATGAGGATCATTTCTGTGGATTCAATTTTGCAAATGGTGATGGTTGAGCTTTTGGCATATTCTGAAAATGGCTTCGTGTTTTAATTTCCATTAAGAATTGGATGAAATGGATGTGATATTCATGATCCTGGTGATTTTCTGAGTAAGATAGGTATAAGGTTCATCAGTTTTGGTCACCTGAGTTTGGGACCTCATCGGAGAAGACGGTGGAAACCACCGTGAACCACCGTCTGGAATTTGCCTCAGGTCACCTGAGATTTGGGGAAGACGATTCCTGAAGCGTTGGATCAGGTTGACTCATTGACTGGGAAGCGTGATCGTGTCGACGTGATTCAATCTCAGATTTCCCTCTTTAATCAATACGCTGCGTTTCATTAATCCCAGTCAGCGTGTGACTGGGATGCCATCTGGTCCTCACGTGGACGCGCCTCAATGCTTGGATTGGATTACCAGTCAATTGATCCAAGGGCTCCCATTTAATTCAGCATTTTAATTTCTTTTATTTTTAATCCATTTGATTTCAAAAATTCATAATAAATCCAATATTGATCCAAAAAATATTTTAAAAATACCTCCATGATCTTGAGAGGTGAATAGGAGAGGTGTTAGAATTAGGGTTTCAAAACAAGTAGTTGTAGTTTAGTGCATAGTTTGAGGATTAAATGGTTGATCTAGGGTTTGGGATTCCTATGGGGTATTGGGTATAGGGTTAGGTTCCCTTAGAAATTTACCTAGGATTTTCTGATAAGCTTTAGCATTTTATTTGATTTTTGCAACTTGTGTGGTGATTGTGGGTTTCTCCATTGGATATTTGGTTTGGTTACACTTCTGTGGGGCTATTTCCGGGGTGCTTTTGGCTTGGGCTTTGCTTGGATGACTTGAAGATCAAGTGAAGTTGCTTGGATGGCTTGAAGAAGCTTGGAGTTGAAGATTTTTCATATGTTGGAGTACTTGTCAGAGGCTTAGAAGGTAGGAAATGTAGGAAGAGCTATAGATTAGACTGATTTCTTCTTTCAAACATAGAGAGCTTCGTGTGCCTTTATTCAATCCCATGACACAAGGTCCCCCTAAGAAGTTCCATCTCTCCTTAGGAGGGATGTAGAGCATGCTTTGGTTGGGTAGAACCTTGAGGATACCTTTCATTTGCCATGTTAAGATCTTAGTGATTTCCTTGGGTTGTCACTAAGCCTCTTAACATTTCAACTTCATCTATTGATTGATTCTCTTCTGGAGTGGTTGCATTGAAGATGAAGTTCATTGAAGACTGGTGAAGATGAAGCTTGTGCCTGTCAAAGCTGGTTGACTGTTGAAGCTAGGGTTTTGCTGCTTTTTGTTGAAGTTGTTTACTGTTTGAGGTTCATGCTTGCTAAAGATGGGGCTTATTGAAGATAGGAGCTTATCTAAAGCTTTAAGGTCATTGAAGATTGAAGATGGGGTCTTGCTTGGAGAAGTTGTTACTGTCAACCCTTTGCTATTGGAACAACTGTAGCTGTCAGAGTTGTTGTTGCTTGTGCTGCTTACTGTAGGAGTTTGTTTGTTGCTGTCAGAGCTGGTGCCGGTGTTGTTTTCTTTTTTCTGTATGGTTTGTTGCCCTATTCAGCTTGCCCCTTAGGTTTGAAGTGAAGCTGTTTCACTTTGCCTATTGTTTTCCCAGGTTCGAGGTTGAGTGGGACTCCCTTGCCTCGCTTGTATTGATGCATTGCATACATGTTTATTGTTTACTGTATATCTGTTTATTTTGCTGTTTATCCCCTAGGATCTCTATTTCTCTCTGTGCAAGAGAGAAATATGACAGACAATAGGTTTTATCCGTGCATGACAATATTCGGTTAGTTTTATTCCCCTTTCAACCATAGGCTTGTTAGAGCTTCTTTCTCTTCTATCTCAAAACAATTCCAAACACAGTAATAAGGATAATCGATGTCGTACATTACGAGCCTTAAGCTATTTGAGAGAAGGTTACTAGAGGGTCACTCTTCAGTAATCTGATTGCTTAGTGTGTTACCCTTAGGGTGGCATACGGCGTAGTCACTCTCAAATCATAGTCTCTAGTGCGTCAGAGATTGTGAACACACTAAAAAAAACACTTCTTTCGTAAAATATTCAAAACAAACATCAAAGTGTCATTTTTGTCCGCTTGGACTCCTAATCATAAGAAAAACTTTTCAGAAGGATCTAAAAAACAGTCAGACAAATTTGTGTCTTCCGTAGCCCGAACTACGTTTGCTCTGATCTTTCATGCTGTATGAAAGTACGTAGGAATAGGATGCTGTATCCTAGCGAGCAACCTTCCCCTCCTTTCCGTAGGTAGGCGAACTACGTCGACTCTGATTTCTCGTTCCAGACGGGAATACGTAGGCATAAAGTGCGATACTTTGCCGAGTCATTTTATTTGCTTTTAACCCTTGACCCTTTAGAGTAGATAGAATAACAATCTGTACTAGAAAACAAGCGTGGATCCTGTCAAGTACAACGGACGTGAGGGGTGCTAATACCTTCCCCTTGCGTAACCGACTCCCGAATCCAGGATTTGGTTGCGATGACCATTCCTTTCCCTCTTCGCGTTAGGTTTACTCTAAGCGTTTCCTTTCCCTCTTGTGGGATAAATAACGCACGGTGGCGACTCTTCTGTCATAGCCGGCGCCGATTTTCGCAGTAGCGACAACTGGCGACTCTGCTGGGGACTCCAGTGGTTCCCTACGCGAGTCAATCCTAGCGCTTGTTTTCCCGTCGTGGGTGTTGTATGGATTTACATTTCTATCTTTACTTTCCGCATTTTATTGTCAGCTTTATATTGTTATTGCTGTTGTGGGGAGGGGGTGATCTGTTGAGAGATAAGCCGGACCTGGGCTTGAGGGTACACATAGACTTAGAAGTATAGAGTAGTGGTTAGCCTGCTTGCTTAGCTCGCACCAGCTAGCTGCGAAATCTGCGCTCGGACGAGATTCTCTTTGACGCTTCTTGCCTGGCCCTTAGGGCTCGACAAGTTGTTTGACCCGAGGATTGTCGACTCTGGGGACCGATCAATTGGAAGTTGGCTGAGGAGGGCCTCTTCAGGACATGATGATGCCACACCTTCTGGGTATCGTATCATCAGTCTTGAAAGTCTGTGACGCCGACGACCGCATAGGATGCCATACCTTGTGTCAGTTGATAGGACACCTACCTGTGAGATGGGTTGGGGCATGCAGGAAACTTGACCTCCAGATTATCGATTTCTTGGCAGTGGTTTAAGATTTGGGGGTTCTTCATCAGAACAGTGTTATGGGTCTGTTGAGACCAGGTTGGAGCATTGTTACGGTTCGAGACCAGGTTTGAGCAGTATCGTGGGCCTATGAAGACAGATATTATGGATGGATCTCCTCAGCAATATATCACTTGATCCTTGTTGCATTATTTCGCATATTGCATTGTTGCATACTCATTCCGCATATCGTTAACGTGTATTTATGTCGTAGGTGTGTTCATTCCTCTCTGATTCTAGTATATCTTCTGGCCAGACATGGAGTCCACGAAGAGGACAGTTGCTTACCGGTTGCATTCGCCTGATATCAGTTCCTTACTGGGATTGGTTGCTCTAGCAGATGAGAGAGTGAGGGCTGAGTTCAGCGTATCTTATGGGAGATTTCTTAGTTTGTTGTACAACCCATTTGCATTTGAGACAACTGGGGTGTATACTTTGATGCAGTTTTATGAGCCGCAGCTGAGATGTATCTTATTTCCCGACTATATTCTGGCACCCACTTTGGAAGAGTATTCTACTATGTTGGGTGTTCCCGTGTTAGACCAGATGCCCTTTATACATGTTCATGCTGAGCCTGAGTTGGCTACACTTGCTGAGATTGTCAGTTTGGGCGCTGCTGAGTTCCATGGAGGGTTGGTCAAGCTGAATGGAGCTTATGGGTTCCACCTGTCCGTCCTGGTTGAGAAGGCTACACAGTGCGCGAAGAGTGGATGTTGGGTTGCCTTCAGTGCCATTCTAGCTGTCTGCATCTATGGGACTGTCTTGTTTCCTAATGTGACAGATTTCGTCGACTCAGATGCCTTCTTGATTCTTGCCTCGAAGAATCCTGTTCCTACTCTATTGGGCGATGTTTATCATTCCATTCACTACAAGAATGAAAAACGTCGTGGCAAGAATGTTTCCTGCTGTCTCCCTCTTTTGTACAGGTGGTTCCAGGGACATCTTCCGAAGACAGGGCCTTTTGTTGATGCTGTTGATACTTTGGATTGGTCTTCCCGGTTGATGGGGCTGTCTGCTGAGAACATCATTTGGTTTGATCGGAGTATGCTTGGCACTGATATTATATATAGTTGCAGTGGCTTTCTAAATGTCCCCTTGATTGGACGGAAAGGCTGTATTAACTATAACCCTTCACTGCTGGTAAGACAGTTTAGTTATGCTTTGAGGGACGCTCCTATTGAGAAGGATATACAAGAATCTTTGTATCTCACGGGCTTATTAGACGCAGCTGTTTTGATCAGATTGAGACATGCATGGGCTAGCGTCCATCGGAGAGGGAAAGCTTATGATCCTTATTTGGCTTGGATCCGCGAGAGAGCTAGTATTTCCTTGATGCCTTATCCTGCTATGGAACCTCTGTATCTTCCAATGATTGAGGCACCTACTTCGATAGAGCTTGAAAAGTATAACAAATTGTTGGCCGAAAACGAAGAATTGAAGAAAGCCAATGATGAGTTAGAGAAAGAGATCTTCCAGTTGTGTCATAAGAAGAATGAAGCTACCTTCACTATGAGGGAACAAACTAAATTGATTAATAGGTTGGGTTCGGAGTTGACGGAAGAGACCAACAAGAAAGAAAAAGTGGGAATAGCCTTGAACGGTGTTAGCAAGGTGCTTACTTCCAAGAAGGAACTTTTAAGCAAAGCCTATTCCCGCCTCAGCAAGTGGGAAGCATTGTGGAATGCCACGCTTACCAAGCGAAAGGAGCGTGAAGATGAACTGAAGCTGCAGATTGCCACGCTAGAAGCACAGATTAGAGCCCAAGACGCAAAGATTGCTGAAGAGACATCACTTAGGAGCGCTGTTGAGCTTAGAGTAAGTGACCTTGACGAGAAGCTGAGAAGCTATGAAGTGAAGGTCGGCTCCAAGAGATGCAGACTCGACGAGGGTTCTGGTGAAGGAACCTGCCAGGACGACGCCAAAAAGCTGAGATCCACTGCCGAGCGGCATGCCTTGCTGATACAAGAGCTAATCTCCAGACAGGGTCGTTCAGAGACGCTGGGGATATTGGAAGACGTCAGAGAGCGCCACTTGGCCTGAGTTATCTTTGCCGCGCTTTTGTTGTCTGTACTTGTATTTTGACCATCGCCAAGTTTGTTGGCCGAGGTCCCTTCAGTTGTATTCAGTTGTACTCTTGTACTCAGCCTCTTGGCATTTGTTTATATATGAGGGTTTTCTGATTCCTTGCTTGCTTGATGGGGACTCCATTGTCGTGATGGCCTTCTCTCCGAAACTAGAATCGGGGGGGAATATAACCTGTAGCATACTTACACATTTGCATCTGCATTCATCCTGCATGACCGGTATTCTTGAATCTGTATCTTATTTCCTACATCTACAGGTTTTTCAGGATTGACGAACAAAGATTCCACCGCTACTCAACCCGAAACAACTGCAAGAGAATCATGGATCAAGTCCAAATGGAGATGCAGGAAATCCGCGAGAAGCTGAATCTATTCATGCAAGCAATGAAGAACATTGCTAAGGGCCAGGAGAGCCTCCAGACTTTGGTACAGCCGCTGCTGACGCGGACTAATGGGAATGGCAACAATGACCACCATTCTGCACACGTTGAAACTATTCCGAAGGATAGGCCCCCTACGCCTGTGGTTCCACCTGTCGTGACCCCACCTGTTGTGGTTGTAAACGATGACGCTGTCGCTGGCAATGGCAACACAGGGAATGGAAATGAGACTATTGTTAACAATGTTGGATTTGGGGACGCCAACCAAGGCGGTGGTAACAACAATGGCGGTAATGGTTTTGGCAATGGTTTCGGCTATAATGATCAGGGATTTGATTACGTCAATCAGGACGGGAAATTCGGCTTCAACACTCAGGGTTTCGGTTACGACGGTTTTGGTTACGCTAACCAGGGGTATGGTGGATTTGGTAATATGAATGGTGCTGGGGTGATTCCTGTCAACACTGGGTTTGGACCTGTTGGGGTCAATCAAGGTTTCGGTAACAGGGGACGAGGTCCCATGACCAATCAACAAGGGTTTGGTCGCAATACTGGTTACGACGGGTATGGAAATGAAAATGTGAATTGGGGCGAAGACCGCCAGGAGGACGCCTTTTCTGGAAGAGGCATGGTATTTGAAGGACCTGTTGATCCTGTGCAGAGGATCAGAATGCTTGAAGGATAGATGAAGGGGGTAGTGAATCAGAACTCCACCGGTTTGGATATGACTATAATGGGATTGGTACCAGGGCTGAGGGTGCCGTTGAAATTCAAGGCTCCCACTTTTGACAAATATAAGGGGGACACCTGCCCAAAGGTCCATGTGCGCTCGTATTATAGAAGGATGTCCGCGTATTCAGATGATGAAAGGATGCTCATGCATTTCTTTCAGGATAGCTTGTCAGGACCTTCACTTGAATGGTATATGGGGCTGGAGCCCACCCAGATCAAAACCTGGAAGTAGTTGGCTGATGCTTTCGTGGCACATTACAAATATAACAGGGATCTGGCGCCAAACCGGGTCCAATTGCAGGGTTTGTCACAGAAGAACGGTGAAAGTTTTAAAGAGTATGCGCAAAGGTGGCGCGATATGGTCGCGAGGGTGCATCCTCCTTTAATTGAAAGGGAGATGAATGACATGTTCATTGGGACATTTACGGGGGTGTTCTATGAAAAATTGTTTAGTGTGTCATTGAGCAGTTTCTCAGATTTAATTCTTATGGGGGAGATGATCGAGAACGGGATTAAAGTTGGAAGGTTCCAAGCAGGTGAGTCTACCAAAGCAGGAGGGGCAAAAAAAGCATTTGGTGGTAGACAGCAGGGTGATACTAGTGCCGTGTTTGGCGGCAGGGGTAGGGGCAGAGGAAGAAATCAGTATGGTCAGCCGCAACAGATAGCTAGTGTCACTATCCCTTTTCCTCAACAAGGGCAGCCTCAGCAACAACAACAACAACCACAACAACAGCAAGGACAGAATCCCGGCCAGAGAAGGGTACAAAATGCGAGACCGAAAAGAGTGTTTGATGCACCACCTTCCACGTATGCAAAACTCCTCCAGACCCTGCTAGGGTTGAACTTGGTTGAAAAGAGGACTTTGGAACCGCCTACAGGGGCGGTACTCCCTTATGGGTATGACGCCAACAAGCATTGCGAATTCCATTCCGGGGCACCCGGGCATGATGTAGAAGCTTGTCAGGCATTTAAATACAAAGTTCAGGATTTGCTGGACAGCAAAGCTATCAACTTTGGGCAGGTGGGTCCAAATATTGTACAACAGCCTATGCCCAATCATGGGGCAAATGCCATCTTGACAGAAGAGAATTTGAATCTAGTGACGAATGTCAATGAGCTGAAGACACCATTGGGTGAGATTAAAAGCAGGTTATTAAAAAGGGGTGTATTCCCGGGGTGTGATGAATTTTGCTTGGATTGTTGGACCCAGCTAGAGGGTTATAATGATTTGAAGTGGGGCATTCAGGCTATGATGGATGAAGGTACCTTGCAATTTGATCGAACCGCGGTTGAGTAGCCTGTAGAGGCGTTGTGTGATGAGCAGAACGATGTTGCGACGGTAACAATTCAGAGGAAAACAGTAACGATAACGGCGCCCGCCAGGCGGCCGACGATCACAATTACCAAAGCAGGATCGGTTCCTTTTGAGAGTACTAAAGCAGTGCCGTGGACTTACGGGTTGGAGGTATATTGCGATGGTGAGATAATTGAAGTCAATAGACAACCAGCTGGGGTTGTAGATAATGTTGTCGGAACAGGGGGTATGACCAGAATCGAAAGAATCTTCACGTCACCTGAGGTAGAGGCAGAAAGATTAGCCAAAGGTAAAGCCAAGGTAACTGAAGGTGGTCCTTCTCAGTCGAATGAAAAGGAAACGTCACTTAAGGATGTGGAGGAGTTTATGAGGCTCATTCGTAAAAGTGATTACAAAATCGTTGAGCACCTCCAGCAAACGCCGTCAAAAATTTCCATTCTATCTTTGCTGTTATGTTCCGAGGTCCATCGGAACGCTTTGCTGAAGATTCTAGACACGTCGTTCGTTCCTCAAGAAGTTTCTGTTAATGAGTTAGAAGGGGTGATGGCGCATGTCAATGTGGGGCACAGTTTGGGCTTCACAGACTTTGATTTGACTCCGAGAGGGCGAGAGCATAATATGGCATTGCATGTGTCAGTAGAATGTCGGGGCACGGTCATGTGCCATGTTTTAGTTAACACTGGATCTTCCCTGAATGTGCTACCGAAGAAATCCATGATGAAGCTGGATATCAGGGGGATCATCTGCACGCCCAGCGATTTAGTGGTGAGAGTGTTCGACGGAACGAGGAGGTCGGTTTTCGGATCAATAACATTACCGTTGCAGGTGGGGCCTGAAATATTTGAAACTGAATTCTAAATAATGGACATCCAGCCAGCGTATAGTTGCCTTCTTGGGCGCCCATGGATCCATGCTGTTGGGGCAGTCACATCCACGTGGCACCAAAAGCTGAAGTATATGGTTGGGGATAGTGTCGTCACTGTTTGTGCAGAGGAAGATATTCTGGTTAGCCATTTGTCTTCGTTCAAATACGTCGAGGTCGACGACGAAATACACGAAACGCCCTGTCAAGCCTTCGAGGGGTTGCGAATTAAAGAAAAAGTTCCAGTACCAAGTAAAATATCAGATGTGGCAGTGTCATCCTACAAAGAGGCTCAAGCTCTAGTGCAGGCAGGCAAAACCAAGGGGTGGGGTCAGGTGTTGGAGATTCCGGTAAAAATGGATAGATTCGGGCTTGGATATCATCCTTCATCATCAGCCTCCTCTTCAGGAACGCCCAAGTTCAGAGGGCCGATAACCATTACACCAAATGGAGTATGCCATGAGACTATCAATGCTGTTTCCGATGCTGAAGACGGAGATAGCGACTGTGATATGGACACATGGATCAAGCCAAGCGTGCCAGGACAAAGTCTCTGCAATTGGTCTATCCGGGAAACTGTTCCTATGACAACTAAACAATAATGATTTGTTTTCTCAATTGTTTAATAACCCTGTGTCCTACCCGGGGCATAGTGATTTTGTTTAGGGCCATTTGGTTATGTACATTACATTTTTTAATCATGAAATAAAGGCGTTTTTTCATATACAAATATTGTGATCACTATTTTTCCTATTTTTGTTTTTTACAATAAAATGGCAATGTGGTTATTCGCTTTGTCTGTGTTTTGAAGCATTTAACCATTTCCTGTACAGGATTATTATTTCAGATGACATCTATGAACCACCTATGACTCACTTCGACTTTGAGGACCCGATATTTCAGGCTGAGGAAGACATTGTCGAAGATGGCGACGTGCCAGAAGAGTTGACCAGGTTATTGAAACAAGAAGAAAGAATCATTTTGCCTCACGAGGAAGTCATTGAGATTATTAATTTGGGGTCGGAAGAGTGTTGCACCCCGAAATTTGCCCAACATTTCTTTACCTAGCTTATGTTTCATTTCATGCACATTAGTATTATCATTTGCATTTCATTGACATGTATGCAGGAGATCAAGAGGTATGATTACCAATCAAGGGCTACACAAGACTTTGAAGCTAGCTAAGAAGTCTATTCAAGTGTTCAAGGGTTAATATCCTTGTCAGAGAAGTTAGAAGATCCTCAAAGAGAGTGATTGAAACCAAGTATGTGTGTCTCCTAACTTGAGAGTTGTGGGAAGACCATCAGATGATTCTGAGGCCATGAAGATGGACTTGAGGTCTTGAGAGAGCTCATGAGAAGTTTTGAAGATCACTTTGAGGCCTAGACAAGTCGTTGTGCAATATTAAGAAGACTCAGCCATGAGTGGTGCAATTAGGGTTTGACTGGGTCAACCCTAAGTCAACTGATGACTTGGAGAAGGTTGAGACCTAGTCCAAGAGCCATGTGATCATGGATTGATACATTGAGATGTTCTAAGGATTATTCCAAGGTTAACTCATCATGATTGAAGAGCTTGAGAAGTTTCAGGCTAGGGTTTCTAAGGCTTGACAGTGTAAAATCCTCTAGTTTGACCCCTATCTTCAAGGCAATTTAGCTCAAGATGTGATTGTCATCTCATCTTGCCCCCAACATGATTGTTGTAAGGCATGATCTTAGCTTTAATTTGAGTGCTAGGAATCCTTAATAGGATTTGTAGAACCCAAGTTATGGCTTTGACAAGTTACAAGTCATCTGAGGAATGTGAATTTGGAGCTTGAAAGTTACCCAACTTGCATGAAACCTTTTCCCTAGAAGGATGCTTCCTATGAACTTTTGGTAAAAAGGAATGTGGTTCCTCATCCTCTTAGCTTTCTAGAGAGTACTAGAAGTCATTGATAGGATTTGTAGAACTCAAGTTATGGCTTTGACAAGTCAAGGGTATTTTGGGTATTTGGGCATTACAGGCTATTTTGAATCATGAGTCCATTACACCATCTTGCAAGCCTCAAATGCATTTTTGTTCAACATGAAAGTTGTTCAAAATTATGTTTTTAGCTTGTAAAAACATCAAGTGTTCATTGATATGGGTTATATCAAGCATTGGTGGAAGAAAGTTCATATAAAAGCCATTTTAATGAATTAAAATGAGAAAATTCAAAATAATTGAGATTAACATGTTTTCAAGTCAAATTTGTGGTCATTTTGAATGGAATTGATGTTTTATAAAGATTGGCATTGTCACATTTTTGATTTGAGTTGCTTAACATAGCCATTTGGATGATTGCTTCACAAGTAAGAAACATACCCTATACACTCCATATGTTGAAACCAAAGGGAGAAAACCACTTCATTACACTCCATAATTCTTAAGTGATTGGTTTGGAATGAATGTGGAGCATGACCAAGGCTTGAAGGCACATATCTATATTGAAATTTGGAGGAAAAAGTGAAGATCCAAAACTCATGAATGGGCCTAGTTTGGGCTTCTAATCCATTGAAACAGAACATAAAAGGGATTTAGAACTGAATGAGAGGGGTTGGTGATCATTTTTCATGAAGGAGCCATTGGAGAGAGGTGGAGCAAGAAGCTTGAAAGTGAAAATTCATTCTGGAGAATCAAGGGGTTTCAGCCAGAGTGAAGCATCAAGAAACATTCTCCATTAATCCTTGAAGAATTCTGCAATGTTTGGAAGAGAATTGAGGCGTGTATCCATTGAAATTCAAGCTCCAAGGTAGGTTCTAACTTCTTGAAATTTCTCACTGATTATGAACTTTTAATGAATTAGAAGCATGTGGTTAGGTTCCCCTATTGACATAGATGGATCTTGGATAGTTAATTGCAACTTAGGTGACAATTTAGGGATGATGCCATTTTCGGTTGAGAGTGATATTTTTTTATTCTTGTGTTTTTCGCACGATTGCTTAGTGTAGTTGAATTCCTTGTGAAAATTCGAGCAAATTTGGTTCAGAAATCGCGCGAAATGGTGGAGTATAGAGATAGTTAGGGATTCACGAACTTTTCCGGTGAGGCTCCGGTCGCCCTCGCCGGATTCTGCATTTTTCCCACCATCTGCACATTTGAATTGAAGAAGATGTAATCTAGGACGTTCATTCGTGAGGGAGACTTTGACTCAGGCGTCCATCCAACGGCAGCGATTACGCCACATACCCCCTCCCCTAAATGCACAGTTTTGATTAGTGGAATCCCCAGCTTTGTTCACTTCACTGTAGCGAGCGTGGGTTCGATACCTCATGCATACGTTTTTTTGATTAATCATGAAACTGAATTGAATTGAGTGTATTGATTCATGGCGTTGGGCTTGGGTTGCAGATGCTTTTGACACCCCCTTTTTTGGCCCAATTCTTGATTGAACTAATTATTTTTGCTATTTGCCACGCTGATTTAATTAATTTCCTTGAATTTCTTTATTTCATCATTTCATATGGTTTAGAGAATAATTCATAAAAAATAGGAAAATTTATCAATTAATTCCAAACTTTTTTCCCCTGATTCATGATTGAATCTAGATTTTTGTAGATAAAAAATATTTATAATTGATGTATTTTTGATTTTATTTTCATTTTTTGAATATTAATTGATATTAAAATGGCCATGGTTGATACCTTGTTTTAATGAATTTGGTTTGAGCATTGGGTGATGATTCTTGCCTTAATTTTTTGTGTGTAGCTAGCATATATATGCATGTTCCCCTTTGATTTTTATCACATTTTTGTGATGAATGTAGGTGGTAGTTTTAAGTTGAAACTTTAGGTGCTCCATTTTTAGGGTTTATGTTTAGTACCTTGTGATTTAGGTTTTATTTCTAGGACTTGGTGGATGATTCAACCTCTGAATTTTTTATGGTAGATTCATGATTGAATTAGGGTCCCATAGTTATTTTTGTAGGATTTTAAAATTGGTTTTAGTATTTTAGTTAGGACTAACTTTAGTACTAGGTTTTAGGTGATCCTAGCTTGCTAATTCAACTAGAATGACTTCTTTAGTTCCCTTAGATTAGGGTTTTGCCTCTCTTGCTCTTGGATGGTGTTTAAGACAAGCTTGGACTATCATGGATTGAATGAGGAAGCTTGGATGTGAAGATTTACCTTCTTTTGGTGTAGTGTTGATTAGGTGTTAAGATTAGGGTTTGTAGGCAGAGCTTCTAGATAGATTCTCTTCTTGCATAAACATGGAAGGTGTTGATCACTTCCATTCTTCCCTATGATGTGAGGTCCCCTTGTAAAGGCCTCATCCCTCCTTTGGTAGGATGTGTGGCTCTTTACAAGTTGGTAGAATCTTTGAGGGTTCCTTTCTCTGATGATGGAATGCTTAGTGGTGACCTTTGGTCTTCACTCTGCTGTCAATCATCCAAATCTTGCTCTTGTTAGATGAATCTTTCTCCCTTGCTAGAGGATGGAATTCCTTGTTAGAAGTCTTGAAGATGATAGAATTTGCACTTCCCAGTATTTGGAAGACTGCCATTGGAGCTGAAGCTTGAAGACCAGTAAGAACAAGTTGACATTTGTGAAGGGAATCAAATTGAGATTAAAGAAAGAGCTGAAGCTTGAGGAAAACAAGTTGATACTTATCTTTGATGTATTAGAAGCCTGAAGAAGCAAGTGGACACTTACTATTAAAGATGAAAGCCTTGAAGAGCAGTTGAAGACTGAGGACTGAACTGCTGTCAGAGGATTGCTTTGCTGTAAAGTTGTGGAAGTTGTTGATCTGTTTTCCTTATTGTCTGTTTCTTTCTGTGCAACTGTATTGCAGTGACTTGTTTGATTTTCTTGATGCATTAGAATAAGTTCATGTTTCGATTGTTTTAAGATAGGAGCATGATTGCACTAGAGGTTGAGTTGCTCCCTCTGCTTGTATTTTTGCTGTATGGCTTTGCTTGCGGGTATTTGGTAGAGCCCTGCTCCCTTGCCTATGTGGGTTGTGATTTGCTTGATGGCATTTTATTTCATTTCTTCTGTATGATTACAATTATTCATATTTGGCTTGAGGTTGAGATGAGCTTGTGGAGGCTGATGCCCTACACACATTTCCTCCCTCACTTGCATTGCATGTATTTTACAGTCGTTTACTGTTTACTGTTTAAGCTGATGCTTTATCTGTTTCTGTTTATCATTGACATGATCCCCTAGGAATCTCACTTCCTTTGATAAGGAAGTGATGATTAGAACTTTAGGTTGAAACCTATGCATGATAACTTCTAGGAGTTCCCTGTTTCAAACCTCAACCATAGGATGAATCCTTGGCATGACAACATTAGGACTTGATAGTTTCCCCTTAGTTGAACCTGCTCGTTCTCTTTTCTCATCTCAAATCAAATTAAAATACAGTAATAAAGTTTAACTGATGTCATACGTTACGAGCCTTAAGCTATCTGAGAAAGGGTTGTCGGAGAGTTTCTTTTCGACAGCTTGGATGTTTAGTATGGTACCCTTTGGGTGACATGCGACACATTCACTCTCAGGTCATAGTCTCTAGTGCGATATTGGTTGCAAACATCCATAAAAAACAGTTCTTCCGTAAAAGACAGAAAACGAACTTCAAACCTTTTTGCCCCGTGGGCCCGTAATTCAAAGGAAGCTTTTCTGAAGAAAAGAGTGTCCTTAACTCTCAGTTCTACCGCAAACGGTAACGCCTAAGTCTCCAAGGATCGAGCTGCGTACACCAAACTGCTGGAACTGTTTGTTAACCCTACTCGGAAAAACAGATGAATCTGAACCCCCGTAATACGTATTATCCCGAACTACGTAAGCTCTGATCTCTCATATCTGTTGAGAGTATGTAGGCACAATACTGACGTATTGGCGAGCCACCTCCCCCACCCCGTAGTTAGGCGAACTACGTTAACTCTAATTTCTCATTCTCTGATGAGAATACGTAGGCATAAAGCGCGACGCTTTGTCGAGTCATTTTCTTTTCTTTTTTAAGCTAGCCTTGATAGGTAGATAGATAAAACTAACCCGTCCAGTAAACACAACAAGCGTGGATCCCATCGAGTATGATGGATGTGAGGGGTGCTAATACCTTCCCCTTGCGTAACCGACTCCCGAACCCAGACAATGGTTGCGATGACCTTGTCTTATACCTTTTCGTCAGGTTTTTCCGATCGTTTCCTTTCCCATTCTGAGGGATAAATAACGAAAGGTGGTGACTCTTCTGTTTTGCCGGTACCTTATTTTCGCGGAAGCGACAGCTGGCGACTCTACTGGGGACTTGATAGTTTCCTGGGGATCCAACGTCCCTTATGCGAGTCAGTTTGGGGATCCAACGTCCCCTGCGAGAGTCAATCCTAGCGCTTGTATGATTACTTGTTGGGTTGTGTTTATTTATCGCATTTTATTTCCCGCATTTTATTTTCAGTATGGTATGATTATCTGTGTTATTGTGGGAGGGGCATTCTGATGAGTGAGAAGCCAGACCCAGGCTTGAGTGTACTTAGTATTAGTTGTGGAAATTAGTGGGCGCGTGCTTGCTTTGCAGGCACTAGTGTCTCATGAAATCCACGCTCAGACGAGGTTCTCCCGGTTGACTTCTTTTCCGGCCCTTTGGGCCTGAGGGGTTGTTGGTTTAGAGGATTGTCGACTCTAGGGACCGATCATTTGGGATTCAGCTAAGTGAGGCCGCTTCAGGGGACGGTGATGCCACACCTTCTGGGTATCGTATCACCCCTCTTGAATGTCTGTGACGCTGATGACCGTATAGGATGCCGAACTTTTGTCAGTATAGGTCCATACCTGTGAGCAGGGTTGGGTTTGTTGCAGGAAGCCTTAACCTTCAGACTACCTGGTTTTCTTGATAGTGAATCAGTCTTGTTGGTATCAGAGGTTCTCATCATCAGACATGTATTTGTTCTTGACAGAGCAGAGTTGTGGTCCTGTATCATAGGTCCTTATCTTCAGCGATGTATTTGTTCTTGACAGAGCAGATTTATAGTCCTGTATCAGAAGTTCTCGTCATCAGATATATGTGTGTTCTTGACAGAGCAGATTTATGGTCCAATATCAGGGTTTTCTTCTCATCAGAGATATGATTGTTCTTGACAGAGCAGTATTGTGGTTTTGTTGATACAGAACCTTCATCACTTCAATAGCACAGCCGTCTTGATCTCCTGCTGCATGATTGCATTTTGCATTGCTTTGCATATTCATTTGCATATCATTAACGTGTGTCTGTGTTGCAGGTACCGTTTCCCCCGATTCAGGTTTTCTTGCCTTCTATTGTGCTGTCATGGGTTCTCTAAGGAAGACTGTGGCCTACAAGCTCCCTACTCCTGATGTTGTTCAGCTGACTGGTTTGATTGCTTTGGCAGATGATTCTGTGAGAGGTGAATTCAGAAAGTCTTATGGGAAACTGCTCAGCCTGGTTCGTAAACCCTCTGTGTTTGAGTTGAATGGGTTGCACGCCTTGCTGCAGTTCTACGATCCTCCTTTGAGATGCTTTACCTTCCAAGACTTTATTCTCGCACCCACACTAGAGGAGTATGCTGATTTGTTAGGTGTTCCTATCAAGAGTCAAATGCCTTTTGTTCATATGGATGTTGAGCCTAATCTGGCTAGTCTAGCTCCTTCACTTCATCTAGATGCCTCCGAGTTGGTCTTGTCTAGTTGGAACAGGGTTCCCGGTTTCTCCTTGCAGTTCTTAGTGCGAAAAGCTCAGCAGTGTGCCAAAGACGGATGTTGGATCGTGTTCAACGCCATCCTTGCTCTGTGCATATACGACATCATTATGTTCCCTAATATGTCTGACTTTGTAGACTTCGATGCATTTCACATCTTTGCATCAGGGAATCCCATCCCTACCTTGATAGGAGATGTCTACCATTCCGTCCACTAAAAGAACGAGAACCGAAGGGGCAAGAATGTCTTGTGCTGTGTACCCCTGCTCTATAGATGGCTTGATAGTCACCTACCCAAGAAGGGTCCCTTTGCTTCGTCTGCAGCCACAGCTGAGTGGTTTGGGCGTTTGATGTGTCTGTCAGCGGAGGATATTGCCTGGTTTGATAGAGATAGGTTGGGTACTGAGATTATCTTCAGCTGCAATGGGTTTCCGAATGTGCCTTTGATAGGCAGGAAGGGTTGTATCAACTATAATCCATCTCTGCTGGTCCGACAATTTACTTATGCTCTGAGAGCTCCGCCGAAGGATGAAGAGGTGCAGGAATCTCCGTATCTCACTGGTCTTCTAGAGGGGGATATGTTATCTAAGCTTCAGCACACTTGGAATGGTATCAGTAAGTGGGGAAAGTTGTTGCTGGGAAAAAGTAATAGCCAAGCCTACGCTCCATATGTGACCTGGATCAGAGCCAAAGCAGAGATCATAGGGATGTCGTTTCCTCCTGCCAATCTAGAAAGCCCTCCGGTGATTGAAGAGCCTACCACCGTGCCTATTCAGCAGCATAATCAGGTGTTAGCTGAAAGAGATGAGCTGAAGAAGGCAAATGACGAACTGGAGAAATAATTGGCTCAACTCAGAAGCGAGAAAAGCGAGGCCGTCCATTCCTTTAAGAAGCAAACAGAGCTGGTGAACCAGTTAGGGACGGACTTGACTAAGCAGATAGCTGAACGTGAGCGCTTGGGTCGGGATTTCAAAGTCGTCAATGACGTACTGGCCACTAAGAAGCAGCACTTGGATGAAGCGTACCGGAGAATATCCAAGTTTAATCAGCATTGGAAGGCCACCCTAGCCAACGGCAAAGAACGGGAGGATAAACTGAAGCAGCAGATCTCCAAACTGAAAGCCCGGGTGAAGGCTAGTGAGAAGAGGTTTGATGAATAAACCGCTCGCAGATATGCCGTTGAAGGCCTGCTCAACAAGGCTCTTGCCAACCTGAAGGAGCGCAAACTGACGTTTGAATCCAAGAAGCGGAAGTTAGAAGATTGTTTCGGCGAAGGAGCATGGGAAGACTCAGTTGAAGATCTTCAATACACTATTATGCGGAGGGAGTTACTCGTCGAAGGGTTGCTCACTCGGCCTGATCATCCAGAAACGAGGGATCTGTTAGAAGAGTTTCGCGCCCGTGGCCGTGCTTGACTATATTTGTAATCCTTTTATTTTGATCATTGTTGTATGCTGACCATCACCAGGCTTGTTGGTTGAGGTCATGTTATTGATTCTGCTTGTACTTAGTGACGTTGTGTACCGCCTTGATGGGCTTTCTTTATATATATGAGATGTTATTTCCATGACTGGACTCAGACTTCTTATTATCAGCACTGGCACTCAGGCACTAGGATCGGGGGGGAAATCTCCCTAACGCACAGACACACGTTTGCATTTGCATGAAGCATTTTCATAACGGGCGCTTTGTCGTTTTTTCTAACCCTTTTGTGTATACAGGTTGTTTCAGGTTGTTTCAGGTTGTTCCAGGATTGATCGAAGACCAATCCACAGCTATCCGACTAGAGCAAATCAAGCTAGAGCAATGGAGCAAGTGCATACTGACGTTCAGGAGCTCCGAGAGAGGATGGACCGCTTCCTGGAGCTCATGCAAGTGGTTGCCAACGGCCAAGACCAGCTCACAACATTGGTCCAGCCTCTGATTTCAAGGGTTGATAGCAATGGTGTACTCCACGGTAAGAGCGTTCCAACCCCTCCACCTGTTGAAACTCCTCAGAATGGCGTCCCCGTGACCGGGGGGAATGGCAGTGGCAACGGAAATGTGATCGCTAACATGGGGCTCAATGGTAATACGACTGGCGTCGGTAACGAAAATTTTGAAGCTAATGTCAATGTTGGGCTGGGCAACGGCAACACGGGTGATGGAAATCTGTATGGGCCTCAGCCGTGGTTAGAAGACCGTCAAGAAGATTTTTTCTCCCAGAAGGGTGCTGAAGGAGAGCTGACTGCTGAAGCGCGGCTGAGGTTTAAGGCACTCGAGGACAAAATGAGGAATTTCTAGAACCTAAACACTATGGGTGTCGACATGTCCAAAATGGGATTGATTGCTGATTTCAAGGTGCCTCCCAAGTTCAAGGTACCCGACTTTGAAAAGTATAAGGGCACCACTTGCCCTCGCGTCCACCTGAGATCATACTACCGAAATATGTCCGCTCACTCTAAAGACGAGAAGCTGCTGATGCACTTCTTTCAGGATAGCTTGTCCGGGCCATCCTTGGAATGGTACATGAGTCTGGAGCCTACCAGTGTGCGCACGTGGAAGGAACTTGCTGAAGCATTCATGCACCATTACCAGTATAACAATGACTTGGCTCCGAACCGGGTCCAAGTGCAGAATTTGTCACAGAGGAACAACGAGGGGTTCAAAGAATACGCCCAGCGGTGGCGTGAATTGGCAGCTAGAGTTCAGCCGCCGATGGTGGAACGGGAGCTTGTTGAAATGTTTGTAGCCACCCTCCCAGGGGTTTATTACGAGAAATTGGTCAGCGGTATGTCTGGGAGCTTCTCAGATCTCATCATCATCGGCGAGCACGTTGAAAATGGGATCAAACTGGGGAAAATTCAAGGTGATCTATCCTCAGCTGGAGGAGGAAAGAAACTGTATGGTAGCAAAAGGCGGGAAGGAGATACGAGCGTCGTGTCCAACGCTCAAAGGAAGGGTAAAGGCCCCCACCAGCAGGTGGACAGTATAACCATCCCCGCTGTCCAACAACCCCAGCCACAGCCACAGCAGCAGCCGAATCAGCAAGGGTACAGAAAGTATCAGAACAGGGCACCTCTGTCGAGTCGTCACCTTGAAACACCGCCCATGTCTTATGCTCAGCTGTTACAGACTCTGCTTCAGTTACAGCTAATCCAGAAGAGAATCCTAGCTCCCTTGACAGGGGCACCTCCGCCAGGTTACGATGCGAATGCAACTTGTGAGTTTCACTCGGGGGCACCATGCCACACGATAGAAAACTACAAAGCCTTCAAGCACAAGGTACAGGATATGGTGGACGCTAAGATCATCAATTTCTCAGATAATGTGCCAAATGTCACAAAGAACCCTATGCCGAATCATAGGGGAGGTGGGGTGAACGCCATTATTGAAGACGAGAATTTGGATGTGTTGACTGACGTTAGAGATTTGAAAACACCGCCAGCTTCGTCAAAGCCCAGTTGATGAAAAGAGGCTTCTTTCCGGGCTGTGGAGAATTGTGTATGGGTTGTGCGACTCGTCCTGAGGGGTGCTAGCAGCTGATAGAGGGGATCCGGAGTCTGATGACCGAAGGAATCTTGCAGTTTAGCCAAAGGGCCGAATGTGGATCTGGAGAGGTAATGCTGAAGCAAGATGATGAAGTTTCTACCATCACCATCCCTCGCCGGACGATAACTATTTCCGCACCCAGACCACCCACGATCACCATCACCAAGGCTGGGCCGATACCTTTTGAAAGCACCAATGTTGTCCCATGGCATTATGGGGCGGACGTCTACTGCAACGGGCAGAAGTTAGAATTGGAACCCTCGGGGCAATCTGTGGATAACCTAATGGGAATTGGCGGAATCACTCGCAGCGGAAGAGTGTTTGCTCCACCTGAGATTGTGGCGGACAAAGCGGACAAAGCTGAAATAACCGATAAGGGAAAGAGTAAAGTCATTGAAGAAACCCCTCGTGGGGTAGAGAAGGACTTACTTGTAAAGGACGTTGAAGAGTTCATGAGGTTGATCAAGAAGAGTGATTACAAGATCGTGGATCACCTCCATCAAACACCCTCGAAAATTTCCATCCTGAATTTGTTGCTGTGTTCGGAGTCACATCGCAACACGCTGTTAAAGGTTTTGAATGCTACGTACGTACCGCAGGAGATCTCGGTCAACCAGTTGGAAGGGGTCGTAGCCCACGTAAATGCTGGGAACGGGTTAGGGTTCACTGACCTGGAGCTGACGCCGAAGGGAAGAAACCACAACAGTGCCCTGCACATCTCGATAGAGTGTAGGGGAACGATTATGTCTCATGCGATGGTGGACACAGGGTCGTCACTCAATGTTCTTCCGAAGAAAGCGTTGATGAAGTTAGATACTCGAGGATTGATCTGCACACCCAGTGACCTGGTTGTGAAGGCGTTCGATGGAACCAAGCGTCATGTCTTTGGAGAGGTAACATTGCCAATCCAAGTGGGGCCGGAAACATTTGACGCAGTCTTTTACATCA
The DNA here is from genome assembly GCA_963859935.3 of Lathyrus sativus. Classification (NCBI taxonomy): domain Eukaryota; kingdom Viridiplantae; phylum Streptophyta; class Magnoliopsida; order Fabales; family Fabaceae; genus Lathyrus; species Lathyrus sativus. The sequence continues at coordinate 248,926,284 of OZ012738.1, forward strand.
TTGACATCATGCCTGCCTACAGTTGTCTCTTAGGCCGGCCATGGATCCATTCTGCTGGCGCCGTGACCTCCACGTTTCACCAGAAACTCAAGTATGTTGTCGGAGGCAGCATCGTGACTGTATGTGGTAAGGAAGACATAATGGTGAGCCATTTATCGTCCTTCAAGTATGTTGAGATGGATGGAGAAATCCATGAAACCCTATGTCAGGCGTTCGAAGCTGTTAAGGTCAAGGAAGTAGCTCCTGTAATCACTGAGAAACCAGAGATGACTCTCTCTTCCTTCAAGGAAGCCCGGGCCGTTGTTCAAGCTAGATCTACCCCGGGCTGGGGTCAGGTTCTACAAATACCTAACAAAAAGGACAAGTTTGGGCTAGGATACTCTCCTACGGCTGAAGCCTCCTCTTCTCACAGTGCGTCGCGAGGTAAAGGGCCGATCCAGTTTACAAGCGGTGGGGTAATATTCGAAAGTGTCAACGCGGTGTCTGAAGACGGCGAAGACAGTGATTGCGACCTAGACTCTTGGATCCAGCCAAGCAAACCAGGCCAGAGCCTCAACAACTGGTCCATCAGGGATATCACCCAAGTGACAGGAAAAGAGTAATGATTTACTTTCTCCAATCATTGTACAACCCTATGTCCTACCCAGGGCATAGTGGCTTTATTGTCAGGGCCTTGTTTGATTATGTACATGCATTTTACCAATAAATCAAAAGGCGTTTTTCTTCGCATTCAAATGTTGTGATCTCTGTTATTCTTGTCTTATATTTGTTTTGAAAGACAGTAAAATGGCAATGGGGTTTGTGCTAACCTGCATATCCTTGTTTTAAGCTTAACCCTTGTTATTTCAGGATCCACATAGCAGATGACATCGACTCTGGACCTTCTACGACTCACTTCGACTTCGATTGCCCGATCTATCAAGTCGAAGAAGAGATGGACGAAGACAAAGACCTTTCCCGAAGAGTTGGCCCGCTTGTTGAAACAAGAAGAGAAAGTTATTCTGCCTCACAAAGAAGAGATCGAGATTGTGAATCTGGGTTCTAAAGAACTGGTCAGGAATGTCAGGGTAGGAGCTGCATTGCAGAGTGATGTCAAGCAGAGATTGGTCAAGATGCTAAGAGAGTATAGTGACGTCTTTGCTTGGTCATACGAAGATATGCCCGGACTTGATACTGACATCGTGGTCCATCACTTGCCGCTGCGAGAAGATTGTCCTCCCGTTAAGCAGAACCTTAGAAGGACGCGACCAGATATGGCCGTTAAGATCAAAGAAGAAGTGCAAAATTAGCTCGATGCTGGCTTCTTAGCGGTCACCACTTACCCTCCGTGGGTCGCCAACATAGTGCCTGTACCGAAGAAGGACGGTAAGGTATGAATGTGCGTCGATTATCGGGATTTGAATAAGGCGAGCCCTATAGATGATTTCCCGCTCCCTCATATCGATGTGTTGGTCGACAATACAGCTCAGTTCTCCGTGTTTTCGTTCATGGATGGCTTCTCCGGCTACAATCAGATCAAGATGGCGCCGGAGGACATGGAGAAAACTACGTTTATCACACCTTAGGGAACATTTTGCTACAAGGTAATGCCTTTCGGTCTAAAAAACGCAGGGGCCACTTACCAGCGAGCTATGGTTACTTTGTTTCATGATATGATTCATCATGAGATTGAAGTCTATGTTGATGACATGATTGCGAAGTCCCAAATGGAGGAAGGACATCTTGTCAATTTGCTGAAGCTTTTTGAGAGACTTAGGAAGTTCAGGTTGAGGCTGAATCCTAACAAGTGTACTTTCGGAGTACGGTCCGGAAAACTACTGGGGTTTATCGTGAGTGAAAGAGGCATCGAGGTTGATCCTGCGAAGATAAAAGCAATACAAGAAATGCCAACGCCAAAAACCGAAAAAGAAGTTCGTGGTTTCCTGGGCAGAATAAACTACATTGCAAGGTTTATCTCTCAGCTCACGGCCACGTGTGAACTGATGTTCAAACTACTAAAGAAAGATCAGGCGATTATCTGGAACGAGGATTGCCAGAAGGCATTTGATAAAATAAAGTAGTATCTACAGGAACCTCCAATCTTGATACCCCCAGTGGCCGGACGACCCTTAATCATGTACTTGACAATTCTTGAGAATAGTATGGGGTGTGTTCTCGGTCAGCACGACGAGACGGGCAGAAAGAAGCATGCCATTTACTATTTGAGTAAAAAGTTCACAGAATGTGAATCTCGTTACTCAATGCTGGAGTAAACGTGTTGCGCACTAGCCTGGGTTGCCAAACGTTTACGACAGTACATGCTCAATCACACAACCATGCTAACTTCGAAGATGGATCCGATCAAGTACGTCTTCGAGAAGCAAGCGCTTTCGGGTAGGATTGCCAGATGGCAAATGGTGTTGACAGAATATAACATTCAGTATGTTTCCCAGAAGGCCATTAAGGGCAGCGTATTGTCTGAGTACCTTGCCGAACAGCCGATCGAGGATTATCAGCCGATGAAATTTGAATTCCCTGATGAGGATATCATGTTTCCCAAAGCAAAGGATTGCGATGAACCGTTGCCCGACGAGGGTCCAGATAGGAAATCCCAGTGGAAATTGATATTTGACGGGGCGGTTAATTCTTACGGGAGTGGCATTGGGGCAATTATCACGACTCCCCATGGATCCCACATCCCGTTCACTGCGAGACTGACGTTTCCGGTCACCAATAACGAAGCGGCGTACGAAGCATGCATTATGGGTCTAGAGGAAGCAATTGATTTCAGAATCAAGAACCTAGATGTATATGGTGACTTGGCACTTGTGATTAACCAGATTAAAGGGGAGTGGGAGACTCGTCAATCGAATTTGGTGTCGTACATGAACTACGCCAGAAGGCTACTTCCGTTCTTTGATCGAGTGGAACTCCATCATGTGCCCAGGGCCGAAACTCAGATGGCTGATGCCTTAGCCACGTTGGCTTCAATGTATAAAGTCAATTTTTGGAATGAAGCTCCAAGAATTGTCCTTTCTCGTCTTGATAGACCTGCATTCGTCTTTGCGATCGAGGAAGCCTCCGACGGCAAGCCATGGTTCCATGGTATCCAGACCTTCCTTACAACTAAGGAGTATCCTGCGGGAGCGTCAACCCAGGATAAAAAGACTCTGAGGAGGCTGTCTGGAAATTTTTATCTCAATCCTGATGGAGTTTTGTATAAAAGAAACCACGATCTCGTGCTACTCAGATGTGTAGATGAGAAAGAAGCGAATATGCTCATGGAAGAAGTCCATGAAGGCACATTTGGTACGCACGTCGGTGGGCATGCTATGACAAGAAAGATCCTGAGAGCAGGATACTACTGGCTGACGATGGAGGATGTCATAAATGCCAGATTTATGTTGATAAGATTTATATACCGCCGTGCCCGTTGAATGTCATGTCCTCCCCGTGGCCGTTCTCTATGGGGGCATCGACATGATAGGCAAGATCGAGCCCACTGCATCTAATGGTCATCGCTTCATTCTAGTAGCTATCGATTACTTCACCAAGTGGGTGGAGGCAGCCTCATATGCTAATGTGACCAAGCAGGTGGTGGCTAGATTCATAAAGAGGGACATCATCTGTCGTTACGGAATTCCCGAGCGGATCATTACTGATACTGGTTCGAATCTGAATAACAAGATGATGAAGGAGTTGTGCCAGAGTTTCAAGATTGAACACCACAACTCATCTCCTTACCGGACGAAGATGAATGGCGTCGTTGAAGCGGCCAATAAAAACATCAAGAAGATTGTACAAAAGATGGTTGTGACCTATAAGGATTGGCACGAGATGTTGCCATTTGCACTGCACGGTTATCGTACAACTGTACGTACATAAACCGGGGCAACACCTTTCTCCTTAGTGTACGGTGTGGAAGCCGTCCTACCGTTAGAAGTCGAGATTCCCTCTTTACGAGTTTTGGTTGATGTGAAACTCGATGAGGCAGAATGGATTAAGAACCGACTAAACCAGCTCAGCCTGATGGACAAGAAGAGATTAGCATCGATTGCATATGGTCGTCTATACCAAAGCCGAATGAAGAAAGCCTATGATAAGAAGGTGCGTCCTAGAAGCTTTCAGACGGGTGATCTCGTCCTGAAGAAGATTCTTCCTCCACACTCCGATCACCGGGGCAAGTGGACTCCTAATTACGAAGGTCCGTACATCGTCAGCAAGGTCTTCTCGGGAGGAGCCTTGTTGTTATCCACGATGGATGGCGAAGATTTTGCATCCTCGGTGAACGCGGACGCAGTTAAAAAATACTTTGCTTAAAAAATGACCCGCTGGAAAGAAAGAGAATATCCAGGCAAAAACGGGGCATCCTGGCGAACCATAAAAAGGAAAGAGGTTCGGGAAAAAATTAGGGATATAAAGAAAAGAATGTACACCCGCAAAGTCGAAAACCCGGAAGGGCGACTTTGGCAAAAAAGGGTATCCCGGTGAATCGAAAACCCGGAAGGGCGATTCAGGCAAAAGTTAGGGATTTGAAAAAGCAAATGAGTGCGTTCCGCGTGTGGACTTTCATTGTGTAGTGGTATGGAAGACCTGAGGGCCGTTTATCTGAATCAATCTCTTCTGAAGCTGAAGCGTCGGAGAAGTATCGAAGTCGAGTGGGTCATAGAGGGATCAACTCATGGTGTTCATCTACGCCTCATTGCTGACATTTGTGTATATACTGATGTATATTTATGTTTTTATTTTTTCGCAGCTTCCTCATTCCAGGAGCTTGCATCTATTGTAAGACATTTTTGCCCATTTAGGGGTTCGTTATCAATAAAATGTCCACTATTCAGCAATTCTGTTTGTGTGTTTAGCATTTATCTGTTTTGTTTGCGAAAAAGAATGCCGATGTTTTTGATAAAATGCGCATACATAAACTTACTGGCCTAGGCCACTGATTGTCGAAACAATGAATTACTTGAACATTGTCACAAGATGATAACCTTGATAGGTCCCTTTGAGAAGGGTATCTTGTCTGTTTATTTGTGTTGTTACAGGTAGGGCATATTCCAAACAGTACGCCATATGTGTTCCCAAGCAGGATGATTCTTTCCTCTCCAGCAAGTTCAGCAGCACCTCCCCGTGGAGTTTAAACATGAGATCGTAAGCATGGATATGTCTCCCCAAGCAGAGAAGATTCTCTCTCCAATCAGAGGCATCCTGAAGGATCGTCGTCTCCCCAGCTGAGTCATATACTGAAGTGTGCAATGCTCGATATTACAGACTGAAGTCTCCAGGAATTGAAATTCCCCACGGAGTTGTACCCTCCCCGGCAAGCAGGATGATTCCTTCTTCCCCAGCCGAATCTGCAGTTCCCCAAGAGAGCCGAGTCCTTGGAAGCCATGCAGGCCATGATTGGTTTTCCCCAGTAAAGTATTGAATAGCTGATGCTGTATTTCCCCACCGGAGTCGTTATCTCCGGGAAAGTTTTAGCCACGAAGGCCATACAGTTTATTTCTGCGATTGACATCGTTTTCCTCAGCAGTTGTGGTTCGTATACCCAGATGAGTAGATCCAGGTTCTCGTAGAACTTTGTTCCCCTGCAGCAGTCGACTGAAGTTCGTTTCCCCAGGCGGAGTCCAATTGAGATTGGTGTGATTTCTTCTCCTCGACAGGATGATTCCTTCCTCCACCAGAGTGGTTTTTTCTCCTTGACAGGAGGATTTTCCCTTCGGCATTTATTTTACTGATGGGGCCATAGCATTTTGCATGATTGCATAGCATTTACCCTAAATGCGTAACATTTCCACCGTGTGGAGCATTACGCCATTGTCATGCATATGCATATGAAACATGAGCTAGGGTGTTACCGTTCTTGTTTTGCAGGTATTCCCCAGCAAAGTCGCTTGCCCAAGATGATTCTTGAATCCTCCTGCGAAGGTGCTTGCTTAAGATGATTCTTAAAATCCCCAGTGAATTCTCCAGAGTTGGTTACTCAAGTTGATGCTCAGAGTCCCCGACAGAGTGTTTGCTCAGGATGATTCCTGAAATCTCCAGCAGAGTTATTGGTCCAAGATGATTCTTGAAGTCCCCCGCGGAGTTGATTTTCAAGATGATTCTTGATTCCCTCAGTAGAGTTTATTTGTCCAGAATGATTTCTGAATCACCTGAAGCAGAGTTACTTGATAGTTCTCCAGAATCCCTAGCGGAGATGTGTCATCCCCAGCAGGTTCTAAACAGAGAAGCTGAAGTTTCCCTTGAAGACTTGATGATTGAAGTCCGACAGTAATGCCGAACCGCCTGGCTTACTGATGAAGTCCAGCTGCGATGTCGAAGCAGCCCTCTCAGCTGATGCGGAGTGCCTGATGGCAAAAGATTGTATATCCTTATTTGGTTCATGATTGACCAAGAATTCTATTCCTGACTTACTGACGAAGCCCGGCTGACGCCCGAAAATTTCTTTGAATGCCCGACGGCATAATTAACTTGATTGTTAAAAAGTTCCTAAAGACCTGATGAGTCCCGAGGAATCCTTCTGCCACAGTGTCGCAGAATGCCTGACGACACTATCAACCATTTATTACCAGTTACCGTGTAACTGGTAATCCTTGATGACTTGAGGACGAAGATCTATAGTGAAATCAGATGATCATCCTGACGAAGATTTGAGATTATACCTTTTACCAACTACCGTGTGACCAATTCCCCATCAAGTTGCCGTGCAACTGTCATGCTCAGTTTTTGAAGACGTGCCTACCAATCAAAGTATCGTTTACCTGTGCGGTGGCAGATCGCCCGTTACCGTGTAACTAGTGATCCCTCGATGATTTAAGGACGCAATGATATCAGATAAATTAGAGAATCATCCTGACGGAGATTCAGATCAGTATTTCTCCAGCTAGTTGCCGTGCAGCTATTATTTCAATTTTCGAAGATTTGTCCCCATCAGAGTACCGTGTACTTGTGCAGTTGGCAAATTTCCGGGTTTATTGGTATTCAAACATCTTTTACCTTGATTGTTTGAGAGTCGTTCGCCTCTCACCCAGTCAAGTCCAAGCCGTTTGAATAGGGACAGCTGTTGCACCCCAAAATTTGCCCAACATTTCTTTACCTAGCTTATCTTTCATTTCATGCACATTAGCATTATCATTTGCATTTCATTGACATGTATGCAGGAGATCAAGAGGTATGATTACCAATCAAGGGCTACACAAGACTTTGAAGCTAGCTAAGAAGTCTATTCAAGTGTTCAAGGGTTGATATCTTTGTCAGAGAAGTTAGAAGATCCTTAGAGAGAGTGATTGAAACCAAGTATGTGTGTCTCCTAACTTGAGAGTTGTGGGAAGACCATCAGATGATTATGAGGCCATGAAGATGGACTTGAGGTCTTGAGAGAGCTCTTGAGAAGTGTTGAAGATCACTTTGAGGCCTAGACAAGTCATTGTGCAAGATTCAGAAGACCCAGCCATGAGTGGTGCAATTAGGGTTTGACTGGGTCAACCCTAAGTCAACTGATGACTTGGAGAAGGTTGAGACCTAGTCCAAGAGACATGTGATCATGGATTGATACATTGAGATGTTCTAAGGATGATTCCAAGGTTAACTCATCATGATTGAAGAGCTTGAGAAGTTTCAGGCTAGGGTTTCTAAGGCTTGACAGTGTAAAATCCCCTAGTTTGACCCCTATCTTCAAGGCAATTTAGCTCAAGATGTGATTGTCATCTCATCTTGCCCCCAACATGATTGTTGTAGGGCATGATCTTAGCTTTAATTTGAGTGCTAGGAGTCCTTAATAGGATTTGTAGAACCCAAGTTATGGCTTTGACAAGTTACAAGTCATGTGAGGAATGTGAATTTGGAGCTTGAAAGTTACCCAACTTGCATGAAACCTTTTCCCTAGAAGGATGATTCCTATGAACTTTTGGTTAAAATGAATGTGGTTCCTAATCCTCTTATCATTCTAGAGAGTACTAGAAGTCCTTGATAGGATTTGTAGAACTCAAGTTATGGCTTTGACAAGTCAAGGGTATTTTGGGTATTTGGGCATTATAGGCCATTTTGAATCATGAGTCCATTACACCATCTTGCAAGCCTCAAATGCATTTTTGTTCAACATGAAAGTTGTTTAAAATGATGTTTTTTGCTTGTCTAAACATCAAGTGTTCATTGATATGGGTTATATCAAGCATTGGTGGAAGAAAGTTCATATAAAAGCCATTTTAATGAATTAAAATGAGAAAATTCAAAATAATTGAGATTAACATGTTTTCAAGTCAAATTTGTGGTCATTTTGAATGGAATTGATGTTTTAGAAAGATTGGCATTGTCACATTTTTGATTTGAGTTGCTTAACATAGCCATTTGGATGATTGCTTCACAAGTAAGAAACATACCCTATACACTCCATATGTTGAAACCAAAGGGAGAAAACCACTTCATTACACTCCATAATGCTTAAGTGAATGGTTTGGAATGAATGTGGAGCATGACCAAGGCTTGAAGGCACATATCCATATTGAAATTTGGAGGAAAAAGTGAAGATCCAAAACTCATGAATGGGCCTAGTTTGGGCTTCTAATCCATTGAAACAGAACATAAAAGGGATTTAGAACTGAATGAGAGGGGTTGGTGATCATTTTTCGTGAAGGAGCCATTGGAGAGAGGTGGAGCAAGAAGCTTGAAAGTGAAAATTCATTCTGGAGAATCAAGGGGTTTCAGCCAGAGTGAAGCATCAAGAAACATTCTCCATTAATCCTTGAAGAATTCTGCAAGGTTTGGAAGAGAATTGAGATGTGTATCCATTGCAATTCAGGCTCCAAGGTAGGTTCTAACTTCTTGAAATTTCTCACTGATTATGCACTTTTAATGAATTAGAAGCATGTGGTTAGGTTCCCCTATTGACATAGATGGATCTTGGATAGTTAATTGCAACTTAGGTGACAATTTAGGGATGATGCCATTTTCGGTTGAGAGTGATATTTTATAATTCTTGCATTTTTTGCATGATTGGTTAGTGTAGTTGAATTCCTTGTAAAAATTCGAGCAACTTTGGTTCAGAAATCGTGAGAAATGGTGGAGTATAGAGATAGTTAGGGATTCACGAACTTTTCCGGTGAGGCTCCGGTCGCCCTCGCCGGATTCTGCATTTTTCCCACCATCTGCACATTTGAATTGAAGAAGATGTAATCTAGGACGTTCATTCGTGAGGGAGACTTTGACTCAGGCGTCCATCCAACGGCAGCGATTGCGCCACATACCCCCTCCCCTAAACGCACAGTTTTGATTAGTGGAATCCCCAGCTTTGTTCACTTCGCTATATATGCCAAGCGAGCGTGGGTTCCATACCTCACGCATACGTTTTTTTTATTAATCATGAAACTGAATTGAATTGAGTGTATTGATTCATGGCGTTGGGCTTGGGTTGCAGATGCTTTTGACACCCCCTTTTTTGGCCCAATTCTTGATTGAACTAATTATTTTTGCTATTTGCCAGGCTGATTTTATTAATTTCCTTGAATTTCTTTATTTCATCATTTCATATGGTTTAGAGAATAATTCATAAAAAATAGTAAAATTGATCAATTAATTCCAAACTTTTTTCCCCTGATTCATGATTGAATCTAGAATTTTGTAGATAAAAAATATTGATAATTCATGCATTTTTTATTTTATTTGCATTTTTCGAATATTAATTGATATTAAAATGGCCATGGTTGATACATTGTTTTAATGAATTTGGTTTGAGCATTGGGTGATGATTCTTGCCTTGATTTTTTGTGTGTAGCTAGAATAGATATGGATGTTCCCCTTTGATTTTTCTCACATTTTTTTGATGAATGTAGGTGGTAGTTTTAAGTTGAAACTTTAGGTGCTCCATTTTTAGGGTTTATGTTTAGTACCTTGTGATTTAGGTTTTATTTCTAGGACTTGGTGGATGATTCAACCTCTGAATTTTGTATGGTAGATTCATGATTGAATTAGGGTCCCATAGTTATTTTTGTAGGATTTTAGAATTGGTTTTAGTATTTTATTTAGGACTAACTTTAGTACTAGGTTTTAGGTGATCCTAGCTTGCTAATTCAACTAGAATGACTTCTTTAGTTCCCTTAGATTAGGGTTTTGCCTCTCTTGCTCTTGGATGGTGTTGAAGACAAGCTTGGGCTATCATGGATTGAATGAGGAAGCTTGGATGTGAAGATTTCCCTTCTTTTGGTGTAGTGTTGATTAGGTGTTAAGATTAGGGTTTGTAGGCAGACCTTCTAAATAGATTCTCTTCTTGCATAAACATGGAAGGTGTTGATCACTTCCATTATTCCCTATGATGTGAGGTCCCTTTTTAAAGGCCTCATCCCTCCTTTGGTAGGATGTGTGGCTCTTTACAAGTTGGTAGAACCTTTGAGGGTTCCTTTATCTGATGATGGAATGCTTAGTGGTGACCTTTGGTCTTCACTCTGCTGTCAATCATCCAAATCTTGCTCTTGTTAGATGAATCTTTCTCCCTTGCTAGAGGATGTAATTCCTTGTTAGAAGCCTTGAAGATGATAGAAGTTTCACTTCCCAGTATTTGGAAGACTTCCATTGGAGCTGAAGCTTGAAGACCAGTAAGAACAAGTTGACATTTGTGAAGGGAATCAAATTAAGATTAAAGAAAGAGCTGAAGCTTGAGGAAAACAAGTTGATACTTATGTTTGATGTATTAGAAGCCTGAAGAAGCAAGTGGAAACTTGCTATTGAAGATGAAAGCCTTGAAGAGCAGTTGAATACTGAGGACTGAATTGCTGTCAGAGGATTGCTTTGCTGTAAAGCTGTGGAAGCTGTTGATCTATTTTCCTTATTGTCTGTTTCTTTCTGTGCAACTGTATTGCAGTGACTTGTTTGATTTGCTTGATGCATTAGAATAAGTTCATGTTTAGATTGTTTTAAGCTAGGAGCATGATTGCACTAGAGGTTGAGTTGCTCCCTCTGCTTGTATTTTTGCTGTATGACTTTGCTTGCGGGTATTCGGTAGAGCCCTGCTCCCTTGCCTATGTGGGTTGTGATTTGCTTGATGGCATTTTATTTCATTTCTTCTGTATGATTACAGTTATTCATATTTGGCTTGAGGTTGAGATGAGCTTGTGGAGGATGATGCCCCACACACGTTTCCTCCCTCACTTGCAATGCATGCATTTTACAGTCGTTTACTGTTTACTGTTTAAGCTGATGCTTTATCTGTTTCTGTTTATCATTGACATGATCCCCTAGGAATCTCACTTCCTTTGATAAGGAAGTGATGATTAGAACTTTAGGTGGAAACCTATGCATGATAACTTCTAGGAGTTCCCTGTTTTAAACCTCAACCATAGGATAAATCCTTGGCATGACAACATTAGGACTTGATAGTTTCCCCTTAGTTGAACCTGCTCGTTCTCTCTTCTCATCTCAAATCAAATTAAAATACAGTAATCAAGGTTAACTGATGTCATACGTTACGAGCCTTAAGCTATCTGAGAAAGGGTTGTCGGAGAGTTTCTTTTCGACAGCTTGGATGTTTAGTATGGTACCCTTTGGGTGACATGCGACGCATACACTCTCAGGTCATAGTCTCTAGTGCGATATTGGTTGCAAACATCCATAAAAAACAGTTCTTCCGTAAAAGACAGAAAACGAACTTCAAACCTTTTTGCCCCGTGGGCCCGTAATTCAAAGGAAGCTTTTCTGAAGAAAAGAGTGTCGTTAACTCTCAGTTCTACCGCAAACGGTAACGCCTAAGTCTCCAAGGATCGAGCTGCGTACACCAAACTGCTGGAACTGTTTGTTAACCCTACTCGGAAAAACAGATGAATCTGAACCCCCGTAATACGTATTATCCCGAACTACGTAAGCTCTGATCTCTCATATCTGATGAGAGTACGTAGGCACAATATTGACGTATTGGCGAGCCACCTCCCCCACCCCGTAGTTAGGCGAACTACGTTGACTCTGATTTCTCATTCTCTGATGAGAATACGTAGGCATAAAGCGCGACGCTTTGCCGAGTCATTTTCTTTTCTTTTTTAAGGCAGCCTTGATAGGTAGATAGATAAAACCAACCCGTCCAGTAAACACAACAAGCGTGGATCCCATCGAGTACGATGGACGTGAGGGGGGCTAATACCTTCCCCTTGCGTAACCGACTCCCGAACCTAGACAATGGTTGCGATGACCTTGTTTTATACCTTTTCGTCAGGTTTTTCCGATTGTTTCCTTTCCCATTCTGAGGGATAAATAACGAAAGGTGGCGACTCTTCTGTTTTGCTGGCACCTTTTTTTCGCGGAAGCGACAAAGAGGTTGTGAGAAACATCTGTATAGGGGTTGCGCTGCAGAGCGACATCAAGCAAAGGTTGGTTGTGATGCTCAAAGAGTTTAGTGATATATTTGCTAGGTCGTACGAGGATATGCCTGGGTTGGATACGGATATGGTTGTGCATTGTCTGCCTTTAAAAGAGGAATGTCCACCTGTTAAACAAAAGCTCAGAAGAACCAGACCGGGCATGGCTGTGAAAATCAAGGAGGAAGTGCAGAAACAGTGGGATGCTGGTTTCCTAGCTGTTACCAAATATCCTTCGTGGGTCGCTAATATTGTGCCAGTGCCGAAGAAAGACGGTAAAGTGAGAATGTGTGTAGACTACTGTGATTTGAACAAAGCGAGCCCGAAAGATGACTTTCCACTTCCTCACATTGATGTGCTGGTCGACAATACTACTCAGTTCTCCGTATTCTCCTTCATGGATGGCTTCTCAGGCTATAATCAGATCAAAATGGCGCCACAAGACATGGAGAAGACTACGTTCATTACTCCCTGGGGAACATTTTGCTACAAAGTGATGCCCTTCGGGTTGAAGAATGCTGGGGCAACATATCAACATGCTATGACGAATCTCTTTCATGACATGATGCACAAAGAGATCGAGGTTTATGTTGATGATATGATTGCCAAATCCCAGACGGAGGAGGAGCATTTGGTTAATCTGCTGAAACTGTTCAAGAGGCTCAGGAAGTTCAGGTTGAGACTGAACCCTAATAAGTGCACCTTCGGGGTGAGATCGGGTAAACTGCTGGGGTTTATCGTGAGCGAAAAAGGAATAGAGGTTGATCCTGCGAAAATAAAAGCAATACAAGAAATGCCGACGCCTAAAACAGAAAAAGAAGTGCATGGGTTTTTAGGGAGGTTGAACTATATCGCCCGGTTCATATCTCACTTAACTGCGACGTGCGAGCCGTTATTCAAGTTGTTGAAAAAGGATCAGGTGTTGACCTGGAATGAAAATTGTCAAAAGGCGTTCGACAAGATAAAAGAATACTTGTAGGAACCTCCTGTTTTGATACCCCCAGTGGCCGGGAGACCTTTGATTATGTATTTGACGGTTCTTGAGGAAAGTATGGGTTGTGTTCTCGGTCAACACGACGAGACTGGGCGTAAAGAGCATGCGATCTATTATTTGAGTAAGAAGTTTACCGACTGTGAGTCCAGATACTCAATGCTCGAAAAAACGTGTTGCGCGCTAGCCTGGGCCGCCAAACGTTTGAGGCAATACATGCTGATTCATATGACCCTGCTAATTTCAAAGATGGATCCAATCAAATACGTGTTTGAGAAGCAAGCACTCTCCGGAAGAATTGCCCGATGGTAGATGGTGTTAACCGAATATGATATCCAATATGTCTCACAAAAGGCTATTAAAGGTAGCCTTCTGTCAGAGTACCTTGCAGAGCAGCCGATTGAGGACTACCAACCGATGAGGTTTGATTTTCCTGACGAGGATATCATGTACCTGAAGATGAAAGATTGTGAAGAACCGTTGCCGGATGAAGGACCAGAATTAGGTTCCAAATGGCAGTTGATATTTGATGGAGCTGTAAATTCTTATGGTAGCGGAATAGGTGCAATTATCACTACTCTTCAGGGGTCGCACATCCCCTTTACTGCCCGATTGACTTTTCCCGTTACCAATAACGAGGCTGAATATGAGGCTTGCATCATGGGTCTGGAAGAAGCTATTGATTTGTGAATCAAACATCTGGATGTATACGGAGACTCAGCTCTAGTGGTGAATCAGATTAAAGAAGAATGGGAGACACGTCAACCCAATTTGATACCATATATGAACTATGCACGGAGATTGTTGCCTTTCTTTGACAAGGTGGAATTGTATCATGTACCGCGAGCAGAAAATCAAATGGCTGACCCCCTGGCGACATTGTCTTCAATGTATAAAGTTAACTTCTGGAACGAGGCTCCCCGGATTGTTATCTCTCGGCTTGATAGGCCCGCATTCATATTTACCATTGATGAGGCTCCCGATGGTCAACCCTGGTACTTTGACATCTAGAATTTCCTGAAGAATAAGGAGTATCCGGTTGGGGCATCCAGTCGAGATCAGAAGACTCTCAGGAGATTGGCTGGAAATTTCTATTTGAACCCGGACGGTGTCCTATACAAAAGAAACCACGACTTGGTGTTGCTACGTTGTGTAGATGAGAAAGAGGCGAAGTTGCTCATGGAAGAGATACATGAGGGAACATTTGGTACACATGCTGGTGGCCATGCTATGTCGAGAAAACTGCTGCGGGCAGGTTATTATTGGTTAACTATGGAAACAGACTGTTTCAAGTTTGCGAAGAAGTGTCATAAATGCCAAATTTATGCGGACAAGATCCATGTGCCTCCGAGTCCTCTGAATGTGATGTCATCTTCGTGGCCCTTCTCGATGTGGGGAATTGATATGATTGGAAAGATCAAGCCTACGGCATCAAACGGACACCGGTTCATCTTGGTGGCAATTGATTACATCACCAAATGGGTGGAAGCAGCATCATATGCCAATGTCACCAAACAAGTGGTCGCCAGATTCATCAAATGAGATATTATCTGCAGATATGGGATCCCTGAGCGGATTATCACCGACAACGGTTCGAATTTGAATAACAAGATGATGAAAGAGCTGTGTCAGAATTTCATGATTGAACATCACAACTCTTCTCCTTACCGACCCAAGATGAATGGCGCTGTCGAAGCAGCCAATAAGAACATAAAGAAGATTGTTCAGAAGATGGTTGTGGCCTACAAGGACTGGCACGAGATGCTACCTTTTGCTTTGCACGGTTATCGTACGACGGTACGCACATCAACCGGGGCAACCCCTTTCTCATTGGTATACGGGATGGAGGCAGTGTTACCGTTAGAGGTCGAGATTCCTTCCCTGAGGGTTTTACGTGATGTCCAACTCGACGAGGCAGAATGGGTTAAAGATAGACTGAATCAGCTCAGCTTAATGGATGAGAAGAGGCTAGCTTCTCTCGCATACGGTCGGTTGTATCAGAGCCGGATGAAGAAAGCGTACGATAAGAAGATATGTCCGCGAAGCTTTCAGACGGGCGACCTTGTTCTGAAGAGGATTCTCCCGCCACAAACAGATCACAGGGGCAAGTGGACCCCTAATTACGAAGGTCCATACGTTGTTAGAAAAGTCTTCTCTGGAGGAGCCTTGCTACTATCTACCATGGATAGTGAAGACTTTACGTCTCCTGTGAATTCGGACGCAGTTAAAAAATACTTTGCTTGAAATCGACCCGCTGGACAGAAAAAGAGCGTCTAGGAAAAAATGGGGCTTCCTGGCGAACCGAAAAAAATGAATAAAAGGTTCGGGCAAAACTTAGGGATAAAATTGAAAAGATGTACACCCGCGAAGTCGAAAACCTGAAAAGGGCGACTTCGGCAAAAAAGGGTATCCCGGTGAATCGAAAACCCGCAAAGGGCGAGTCACGCAAAAGTTAGGGATTGGAAAAGCAAACGACTGCGATCTGAATTTGATACTACATTGCTTGGTGGTTTGGGAGTACCTGGGGGTTCGTTTATCCAACAAAATCTCTTCCGAAAATTGAATACCGGGAAAGCGCCAGAGTTAGGCGAGTCATAGGAGGATCAGCTCATGATGTTTGTCTGCACCACGTTGCCGACTCGTATACAAATATTGTTTTGTATTTTTTTATTTTTTGTGTGCATATATGTATGTGTGTGTGTGTGTAACTTCCTCTTTTCAGGAGTTGCATCCGATGTATAAAGCTTCGCCTATTTACAGGCTCAATCAATAAAACATATTATTCAGTATTTGATGTTTGCGCTTTACTGTTTTGTATGTGGAAAACGCCGATGTTTTGATGAACTCGCATGTGCATAACTTTGCTGGCCCTTGCCAATGATTGATAAAACTTTGAATTGACTGAGGAGATGTCGTGGACATTAACCAGAATAGATTTGGTTGTATAGATTGGTTTTGTCTCGTTTGTGTTTTGCAGGGTTCTCACCCTTGGAGCAGACAGTCAGAAAATTATATCCCCCAGCCAGAGGCTCTGGATGAAGGACTTGACCCTACTTGACGCTATTTCACAGCAGGCCGCACCTCATCCCCAGAGGTTGAGATGATGTTATCCTTTACCGAAGGAAGAATCATTTTCCCCAGAAGAGTATCCTCATGGAAGTTGTCCACAGGATATCCCCAGCAAGACAAAATCAGTGTCCCATGCAAAGGTTATACTCCCTAGAGAGTCGAAGATGTGCGCGTTCAATCCTCAGCAGGGAAGATTCCCGCAGTGTTTAACCAAGCCTCAGTTGGTTTAGAAGGAATATCCCCGCAGAAGATGGTTTTCTTTCTCCCCGTAGGTCGTCATGCCTTTGTCAGGATGATTATCCTCAGCAGAGTGGTAGCTCCGAGTTTGTAAATTGTACCCAGATAGTTGTCTCCCGGAAGGGTCGCGTCTCCCCCCAACTAAGTTTGTTCACCAGCAGGGTGTTTGTTCTTTCCTCCCAGTGGAAATCGATGTGTAATCTCTCCCCGGCAGAGTTGGTTGTATTTTCGGCATTCATTTTACCGGAATACTTTGTGATACCCGTTCATCCCCAACAGGGCGGTATTTGTCCTCAACAGCCGTGTTGATGAAGCAAGCTTATCGGAGCTTCCCCCAGCAGCCTGAACCTGCATTTGCATTTGCATACATTATCATGTTTACATCTGCCCAAAAACGCGTAGCATTTCCATGTCGTATGGAGCATTACGCCATTGTCAAACATACGCATTTTGAAACATAAATCAGGTTGGTTAACCTTTTGCTTTCAGGTGTGTTTCTCAGCAGGAGTACGGAGTTACAGCTCAGATCTATTACCAGACGATCGAGGTCTCGCCGTGAGACATATGATGATACAGTTCTTGTCATCATTCCCCACAGAGTTACTGGTTGAAGTTTCTCTTATCCGACCAGCGGAGTGTTTTTTCTTTAGGTTTGCTGTTGCGGCAGCATGTCAGGGTTTCATAAACCAAAAGTTCAGAAGTGGTCACTTGTTATCAAAATGGGTGTCGGACAGTTATTTTCAGAATATCCCCAGTGGAGTTAGCTACTGCAAAGAATAGGCAAAAAAGCTATATCCGATGGTTTTCCGGTATGAAGCAGGCGGATGAATTATTCCTGTAAGAATCAGGCAGATGGGTTTTCCCGTATGAAGCAGGCGGATGAATTTTCCTGTAAGAATCAGGCAGATGTGTTTTCCCGTATGAAGCAGGCGGATGAATTATTCCTGTAAGAATCAGGTAGATGGGTTTTCCCGTATGAAGCAGGCGGATGAATTATTTCTGTAAGAATCAGGCAGATGGGTTTTCCCGTATGAAGTAGGCAGATGAATTTTCCTGTATGAATCAGGCAGATGTGTGTTTCCCGTATGAAGCAGGCGGATGAATTATTCCTGTATGACTCAGACAGATGTGTTTTCCCGTATGAAGCAGGCGGATAAATTTTCCTGTATGAATCAGGCAGATGTGTTTTCCCGTATGAAGCAGGCGGATGAATTATTCCTGTGAGAATCAGGCAGATGGGTTTTCCCGTATGACGCAGGCGGATGAATTTTCCTGTATGAATCAGGCAGATGTGTTTTCCCGTATGAAGCAGGCGGATGAATTTTCCTGTATGAATCAGGAAGATGTGTTTTCCCGTATGAAGCAGGCGGAAGAATTATTCCTGTAAGAATCAGGCAGATGTGTTTTCCCGTATGAAGCAGGCGGATGAATTTTCCTGTAAGAATCAGGCAGATGTGTTTTCCCGTATAAAGCAGGCGGATGAATTTTCCTGTATGAATCAGGCAGATGTGTTTTCCCGTATGAAGCAGGCGGATGAATTTTCCCGTAAGAATCAGGCAGATGGTTTTCCCGTATGAAGCAGGCGGATGAACTTTCCTGTGTTCAGGCAGATGGACTTCTCCTGTATGAATCTGGCAGATGGATTTTCCTGTAATCAGGCAGAGGGATTTTCCCGTATCAAGCAGACGGATGAACTTTCCGGTATCTAGATAGATGATTCTCTCATGATCAACAGAGTATGTGAGGTGCATTCCAATATTTGACAAAAGTATTTTCCCCAAGGAAGTCGCCGTGATTTCCTCGTGTTGACGCAATACTACTGGCCCCAGTAGTCGTTTGTCGGGTGGACCCAACGGAGTTAGCTAATGCTGAGATAAGCAGGGTCTCCTGTGATTAGGCGGAAATGTTCCCCCGGCGAGCTAATGCTGAGCTAATGCACCCTAAAATTTGCTCAACCTATTTCACTTGGTTTATGTTTCAATTGCATTAGCATTTGCATATAGAGTCATGTACATAGTCTAATCATCTGCATAACATAGCATAGCAAGTCATCCAACAGGGGACCAAGTACTATTCTCATCTCTATGAGCCTATCAAGAGGTTCCTATTCAAATTCAATCTTATCCAAGCCATCAGAAAGAAATTGAAAGCTAAGAGGTCAGTGGATCAAGCAGTGGATATCTATCTCCTATCTTGGGTGTATTTGAAGATCATCAAAGAAGTTGTGAGCTGTGGATTGAGCATAGAGAGTATCTAGACATCATGGAGGACTTAGAGAGTCATTTGGAGAAGTGATACAAGTCATTGATGTGATCACAAGAGTTGCAGTTGAAGACAGTCAACTAGGGTTTCATCTGGGTCAACCCTGGGTCAACCCTAGGTCAAATGATTGATTGAAAGGCATCAAGGTCTATCTGAGAGATGTGGGGTTCATCATTTTACATGTAGATAAGGATGTGGTGTTGTGCCAAGAAGAAATCAAGAGAAATCAAGAAGAAGAGGAGTTTCTAAATTAGGGTTTCTGTGTAAAATCCCCTGACTTAGGTCAAACTTCCAAGCCAAATATGTCAAAATTCAAGCTACAAATGGATCCTTGGCCAACATGAAACTTGTAGAGGATCTCAAGACCTTTAATTTGAGTGGTGGAAGACATCAAGGAGATTTATAGAACTCAAGTTATGGTCCTTGCAAGTTACAGGTCATCTGAGGTATTTGAAATTTTGTTTGTGAAAGTTACTTGTCTTCCAAGCAACTTTTATCCCTCAAGGACATTTCAAATGAATTTCTGGTCAACATAAGAGTTGTTCCTCATTGTCTTAGCTTTCTATAATGGTATGGTATGCCTTCATATGATTTGTGGAACTCTACTTATGGTCTTGGCAAGCAAAGGGTATTTTGGTCATTTGAGAATTACATGTCATTTCAAGCCTATGCCCAAAACTCATACAAGGAAGCTTCAAATGAAAAACTTCACAACATCAAACTTGCTCCAAATGACATTTTGAGTCTAGAAAAGTGATCATGAAAGTTTGGAAAGGCTCATAGCTCAAGGTTTCAAATTTGGTGAATTTAATGAATAAAAAGTGACCTAAAATTGAGATTTTTCATAATTTGGCCAAATGGGATGAAATTATAGGTCATTTTGATTGGAAAAAATGTTTTAAGAACATTGGCAAAAGTAGATTTTTGAGTTTGGTTCAAAATTTGAAAGTTATGCTTGGTTACTTATGTATGAAGTAACATAATCCAAAATTCAAGGAAAGTGTGCATGGGAAGTTTCTACAAAGTTCTAGAGATTTCTAATGTCATTTATATATTGCATTGAGAGGTTTCATTCAAGGGTTGGTGAATCATTGTGATCAAAATACCAAGTTATACCTCATTCTTCCATTTTGCAAATTCATCTCAAACTTCATCAAATCTTCATCAATTTCCAAATTTCTTGATCTGATCATCATCTACATCATTCATATATCCAATTTCCATCAAAGATTTGGTTGAATTGAAGAGGAATCGTGTGATACCAACTTCATCATCCAAAGTGCAAGAAGAAGTGGTTACAAGGATTTAAGGCATTGGAGCAAGAACTTTTGCATACAGAAGCAAGGATCAAGTGTGTTGATCAAATCCAGATCATTGCAAGCATTGGATCTGAAGAATTCAGCACATGTTTTCATCATCAAACCAGGTTGGTAATCCTATCGAATTAGCATGATTTAGTTAGCATGTTAGAGAATTACTAGGTTAGGATTGTTAGGTTAGGTTAGAGGATCATTTCCATAAAGTTTGAGAAGGTTTCATGGAGGTTGCCATTGGTGCACCAATTCTGTTAGGGCTTAGAACTCGTAGGTTAAAGCATGATAGTCTTGGTTAGATAGCTTAAGTTGATCAGCATGGCGTGTGGATTGTGTTAGTGTAATAGTTGGCAAGAATTGGCAAGATGGATATCAGTGAATAATGGTGGAACCGAGTTGTTCTACCTATCGGGTTTGGATTTTAAATGAGTTTTAGAGGAAGATATTATCATGGCTGTGTAGAGGGGAAGAAGTAGAGCAACTTTGCTCTTTATAGATTGGAATTTCATGGGGAATTGAGGTTGTATGAATGAGTTGAAGAGCTGGTTCATGAGCTCGTGCATGGTGCTTCAATGGAGGAAACCCTAATCATTTGGAGAAGATGCATGAGGTCCGTTGGATGAGGTCTCTCATGTTGACTGAAGATCTGATCGTATGGCCATGGTTTAAAGTTGAAGTGTGGAGGGAACCCTGGGTGCCAAACGCACCGTTTCATTTAATCCCTCAGACTGGGCTCAATAACCATTGCTAATCCCACCCCCTCAACTCAGGCCCAATGTGTTTTCAACTAGAATTTCTGCTTTTCGCACCGTTTCTTTCTTTTTTTAATTTTTATTGTGTTTTCTGACCAACTGGGCCCAAACGCGCCTTGCTAGGCGCACCCCCAGTCTGGGCCCATTCTCATGTTTTAACTGAAATATTTGCTTACTGCACCCCATATCCAATATAATTCACATTAATTTCATTCATTTTTTTTATTTCTTTGAAAAATCATAAATAATTGAAAATTGCATATTTTTAATTGGTTGTTTTTGCATCCTTTTCATATTACTTGCCTGTGTGGGGTATTTGGTTTGCTTGGGGATTGGGAGAGCTGAAGACTTTGATGATGAAGGACACTGGAGATCAAAGAGAATGAATACCAACTTCCAGAGTTGATGAGGAGTATCTCTTGCTGGAAGCTGTTGAAGGCTATAGGGTTTAGGAGCTAGGCAGAGCTCTAGAGTAGAAAACTTGATTCACAAATATGGAAGGTCTTATCTGCCTCCATTCTTTCTCTATGATTCAAAGTCTCTTTCAAATATCCACCTCCTTCCTTTGGAAGGATTAGTGAATGTATTTGAAAGATAGAACTTTTGAGAGAAAATTGTATGTATAATGTTAACAGTTAATGAGCCACCCTTGGTAGGCAGTTGACTGTTTAACATCCATTTCCTCTGGTTAACTGATATTCATCTTGGAGATTGAGACTTGAAGAAAAGCCATTGCAGATTGCAGACTGATGATAAAGACCTTGCTTGAGGGTTGTGAAGATAAAGACTGAGGCTTGCTTGAAGCTTGTAGCTGTTTGGAGAGGACTTGAAGACAGATGTTGATGAAGACTGCTGTTGCTGTTTCTGTTTGCTGTTTAATTCTTGATGTATTGATTGGTTTTCCCGGACTGTATTGTTTGTTGTTTAACCTGTTAGGTTGAAAGTGAATCCTGTTCACTTTTGCCTGTTGTTTTCTAGGTTCGAGGTTGAGTGGGACTCCCTTGCCTCGCTTGTATTGTTGCATCCATGCATTTTGCTGCTTTTGTATATATGCTATTGTTTCTATTTCCGTTCATCCCTTAGGATCTCTGTTTCTCTCTGCGCAAGAGAGGAGAATGATAGACATTAGGTCTTAACCCATGCATGATAACATTAGGTTAGTTTGATTCCCTTTGCAACCGTAGGTTAGAGTTCTGTCTCTTCTTTCTCAAAACAAACAGAAAAACACAATAAATCTTTCAAACACAATAAAAGACACTTCTTCCGTAAAAGAATGTGAACTCATCAAAACGTCATTTTTTGTCCGCTTGGACCAGTAATCAGAAAAAACCTTTTTCAGAAGGAATAAAAACAATCAAAACAGACTTGTGTCGTACGTGGCCCGAACTACGTTTGCTCTGATCTTTCATGCTGTATGAAAGTACGTAGGCATAGGATGCGACATCCTAGCGAGCAACCTTCCCCTCCTTTCCCGTAGGTAGGCGAACTACGTTGACTCTGATTTCTCGTTTCAGACGGGAATACGTAGGCATAAAGTGCGATACTTTGCCGAGTCATTTTCTTCTCTTTTTAACCCTGACCCTTAGTTTAGATAGAAATAACAATCCATACCCGAAAACAAGCGTGGATCCCGTCGAGTACGACGGACGTGAGGGGTGCTAATACCTTCCCCTTGCGTAACCGACTCCCGAATCCAGGTTTTGGTTGCGATGACCATCCCTTTCCCCGTTTTGCGGTAGGTTTACCTCGAGCGTTTCCTTTCCCTCCGTTGGGATAAATAACGCACGGTGGCGACTCTTCTGTTTAGCCGGCGCCGATTTTCGCAGTAGCGACAACTGGTGACTCTGCTGGGGATCCAACGTCCCCTGGCTGCTAAGGACTGCGATAGTTCCCTATGCATTTGGGATCCAACATCCCTTAAGAGAGTCAATCCTAGCGCTTGTTTTCCCGTCGAGGATTTTGTATGGATTTATATTTCTGTCATTTACTTTCAGCATTATATTATTGTTATTATTGTTGTATTGGGGTGTGACGGGTGATTCTATGATTGAGAGATAAGCCGGACCTGGGCTTGAGTGCACCTAGAATTAGAGTAGAAAGCAGTGGGCGCGTGCCGGCTTTGCTTGCATTAGTGTCTCACGAAATCTACACTCGGACGAGGTTCTTCTGGTTGACTTCTTTTTCTACCCTTTGGGTCGAAGGGGTTGTTGGTTAGTTGGATTGTCGACTCCGGGAACCGATCATTTGGAAGTTGGCTAAGTGAGGCCTCTTCAGGAATTGATGATGCCACTCCTTCTGGGAATCGTATCATCAACCCTGAAAGTCTGTGACGCCAACGACCGCATAGGATGCCATACCTTTGTCAGTTACTAGGACACCTACCTGTGAGAGGGTTTGGGGTTATGCAGGTAACTAGACCTTCAGATACCGGTTATTTCTTGATCTGAGATCCTGGGTATTTATGGACAGTTATGAGGTCTGTCAGAGACCAGTTGGAGTTATGATGTGAGGTCTATCAGAGACCAGTCAGAGTTATGTTGTGGGGTCTATCAGAGACCAGTGTTGGAGCTTTTGTATTGGGTCTATCTGAGACCAGGGCTTGAGGAATTCTGGGTAGTCTATCTGTGACTTTTTGATATGGTTCAGGCGTCTCAACTATGGCATTTGGTCCCTGTTGCATGTTACTTGCATTGCATTGTTTGCATACCCATTATCATTGCATCCCATTAACGTATGTCTGTGCTGCAGGTGCATTTGCATAATCCCTGGTTCTAGTGCCCGGACTTCTGCTTATTGATCATGGCTGGTTTGAGGAAGACAGTTGCGTACAAGTTGCCTACACCTGACATTACTCCCTTACTTGGTCTGATGTCCCTTGCTGATGAGGAGGTTAGGAGAAGTTTCAGGATGAGTCATGGAAGATTGCTGAGATTCGTCTGCAAGCCAACTGCTGTTGAGATGAATGGGCTGTACACCCTGATGCAATTCTACGACCCTGCTCTGAGATGCTTCACGTTTGCTGACTTTATTTTGGGGCCTACCATTGAAGAGTATGTAGAGTTTACTGAGCTACCAGTACAGAACAAGGTCCCCTTTATTCACTCTGCCGCTGAGCCCAAGTTGGAGGACTTAGCTAAGGCCTTGCACATGAATGCTGCTGAACTATTAGTGACTTCTTGGCTTGGGGTTCCAGGTTTCTCCCTTGATTTTCTGGTTGGCAAAGCTCAAGAGTATGCCAAGAACGGGTGCTGGATAGTTTTTAATGCTATCTTGGCTTTATGCATTTACGGAATAGTGTTGTTTCCCAACTTACCCAATTTTGTGGACTTGGAAGCTTTCCATCTATTTGCTGCTGGCAACACGGTGCCCACTTTGATCGGAGATCTCTATCATTCATTGCACTACAAAAATGAAAACAGAAGAGGAAAGACTGTTTACTGTTGTGCGCCGCTGTTGAACATGTGGTTTAAGAGCCATCTTCCCCTGAAGGGACCTTTTGTGGATAGTGCAGCTACAGCTAACTGGCCAGAGCGCCTGATGAGACTATCTTCCGAAGACATTGAGTGGTTTGACCGAGACTTGTTGGGGTCTGAGCTTATTTTCAGTTGTTCTAGGTATCGTAATGTTCCTTTAATAGGAAGAAAAGGGTGTATCAATTACAACCCGTCTCTGTTTGTTCGCCAGTTCGGATATGCGTTGAAGAACCCACCTAAGGAGGAAGAAGTACAGGAATCTCTATACTTCACAGGTGATTTGAAGGGAGAGTTACTAGCCAAGCTTCAGCACGCATGGATGCGTATCAATAGAAGAGGGAAGCCACTGTTAGGGAAGAATGATTGTCAGGCTTATGCACCCTACAAAGTTTGGATCCAGGAGAGAGCGAGACAGTTGCGGATGCCATTTCCAGATGCACCAGTCCCTGTTCATATTCCGGTGGAAGTACCAACCACTGTTACCAGGGAGGCCTACGAGCAAGTTGTAAAAGAAAAAGAAGCCTTGATGAAGATCAATGAAGGGTTAGAACAAGAACTGGCTCAGATACGCAGCGAGAAAAACAAGGTTGCGCATGCTTTCCAGCAGCAGATCGAACTAGTAAACAGGCTAGGTGCTGAGTTGACTGAAGAGAAAAAGAAGCGCGAACGTATGGGTAAAGAGTTCAGAAGCTCCCATGACATGTTGGAGTCCAAAAAGAAAGCACTCGATGCCGCTCACCTGGAAATCTCTTCTTGTAATAAGACTTGGAATGCTATGCTAACCAACAACAAAAAGAGGGAAGACAAATTGAAGCAGCAAATTTCTGACCTCGAAGAGCAGTTGAAGGCAAGCATTAAGAAGTACGAAGAAGAGGTGATGACCAGATATAGTCTCCAGAATGCATTGAACAAGGCCATCGAAGACAGGAACGAAGCGGTGTCTCAGAAGCGAAGCTAGAGGATCGCTTTGGAGAAGGGGCATGGGAGGAAACCGCTGGTGATGTGCGACGTGTTCTCAAGAGAAGAAACCAGCTTGTCGAGGGTCTGCTTACCCGACCAAGCCATCCAGATACCAAGAAGTTAATAGAAGAGTACCAGGCTTACGGGAGTACTTGACTGTTGCATGTATTAACTTGTATGCTTTATTTGCATAGCGCTGACCATCACCAGGATTGTTGGTTGAGGTCATGCCTTCTTATTGTACACTCAGTGATATTGTATTCTTGGCTTAATGGATTTCTCTGCAATATATGAGGCTTTCTATGATTCGGCTCCGATCTCCGTATTGCCAGCACTGTCACTGCACTGACACCTTCACACTAGAATCGGGGAATGACGTTCCCTAATGCACAGACACATATTGCATTGCATTCACATTCATATTGCACTACAGGTGATTATCGAACTATATCTCATTTCCTGCACTGTACCAGGTCTTTTCAGGATTGAAGATCAGCGCCCGCACCGATACTCCACTCGCACCAACTGCCGAAGAATCATGGATCAAATGCAGAATGAGATGCAAGATATGCGGGAGAAGCTGGCGCTCTTCATGCAGACAATGGAGACCATTGCGAAAGGTCAGGAGAATTTGCAAGCTTTGGTGCAGCCTCTGTTGGTCAGAAATGCTGGGCATGGAAATGAGGATCATCGGTCTGTGCGAGTCGACACTATTCATGGGGATGGTACCCCCACACCAGTGGCTCCACCTGTAGTCAACATACCTGCTGTTAATGTCAACAACGGTACTGCTGCCGGAAACGGTAACGTTGGATTGGGGAACGAGACTATCGTTAACAATGTTGGGCTTGGAGATGTTAACCTGGGTGATAATATGGGAGGCAATGGCTTCGGTAATGCTGGATTCGGGTTCAATGACCAGGGATTCGATAATGCTGGGAAGTACGGTTTCAATGCTCAAGGCTTCGGGCAGGACGGGTTTGGTATGAATAATCAGGGTTATGGCGGATTCGGAAATGGAAACGGCGCTGGGTTAATGGCTTTTGGACCTGCTGGAGTTGCTCCGGGATACGGTAACAGGGGGCGAGGCCCGGTAATGAATCAGATTAGAGCTGGCCGTAACAATGGATATGATGGGTATGGAGCTGGGAATGGTAACTGGCAGGAAGATCAGCAAGAGGACGCTTTCTCCGGTGGAGGTTTCGAAGGGCCGATGGATGATTCTCAGAGAATCAGAATGCTAGAGGAGCAGATGAGGGGGGTCGTGAATCAAAGTGTTGTCGGCTTGGATATGTCAACAATGGGTCTGGTACCTGGCCTGAGGGTGCCAATCAAATTCAAAGCTCCCACATTTGACAAGTATAAGGGGGACACCTGTCCAAAAGTGCACGTGCGGTCATATTACAGAAGGATGTCGGCGTATTCTAACGATGAAAGGATGCTAATGCATTTCTTTCAAGATAGCTTGTCTGGTTCGTCCCTCGAGTGGTATATGGGATTGGAGCCAACTCATATAAAGACATGGAAGCAGCTGGCAGAAGCATTTGTAGCTCACTATAAGTACAACAGCGACTTGGCACCCAACCGGGTCCAATTGCAGGGGTTATCCCAGAAAAAGGGTGAGAGATTCAAAGAGCATGCGCAGAGATGGCGCGACATGGCTGCTAGAGTTCATCCTCCTCTAGAGGACAAGGAAATGAATGATATGTTCATAGGAACATTCACCGGCCTGTTTTATGACAAGTTGTTTCACACTTCTTTGGGCAGTTTCTCAGACTTAATTCTAATGGGAGAAAAGATTGAAAGTAACATTAAGCAGGGAAGATTCCAAGCTGAGGAATCCACGTCGGCCGGTAGTAACCGAAAGGCTTTTGGTGGGCGCCGTCAGGGCGATGCAAGCGCAGTGTTTAGGGGCCGAGGCCGAGGCCGGGGCAGAGGTCGAAACCAGTACAATCAGCCGCAGCAGGTGGCAAGCGTTACCATTCCGTTTCAGCAACAACCATTTCAACAACAGCAACAGCAACAACAGCCACAACAGGGGGCACAGCCTGCCCAGCGCAGATTCCAGGGGGGCAAACCAAGGAGGGTGTTTGAAAAGCCTCCTTCAACGTATGCAGATTTGTTACACACGTTATTGGGTTTGAACTTGGTAGAGAAGAGAACTCTGGTGCCAATAACAGGCACTCCTCCGTATGGTTATGATGCAAGCAGGCACTGTGAATTCCACTCTGGGGGCCCTGGCCACGATGTAGAGGGTTGCCATGCGTTTAAACATGTAGTGCAGGATCTATTGGATAGTAAGGCTATCAATTTTGGAACAGCAGGTCCGAATATAGTGCAAAAGCCCATGCCCAACCATGGGGAAAACGCCATTTTGACTGAGGAGGGTTTGAATTTGATTATGAATGTGGATGACCTCAAGACACCGTTGTGCAAGATAAAGAGCCGATTATGCAAGGTGGTGTGTATCCAGGGTGCGACGAGTATTGTTTAGAGTGCTGGACCCTAGCTGGGGGTTGTGACGAATTAAAGAAAGGTATTCAGGCCTTAATCGATGGAGGCACATTGCAATTTGACCGAGCAACAATTGAAGAACCTGCAGGGGTATTAGCAGACAAGCAAAGTGATGTGGCTACTGTGACGATTCCTCGAAAAACGATCACTATAACGGCATCGGCCAAGCGACCGCCAATCACTATCACCAAGGCCGGACCAATCCCGTACGAGAGCACTAAGGCAGTCCCATGGTCCTATGGGTTGGAAGTGTATTGTGATGGGGTAAAGATTGATGTTAATAAGCAGCCAGCTGAGACTGTAGACAATGTTGTCGGTACCGGAGGTATGACAAGGAGTGGGAGAATCTTCATATCGCCTGAGGTAGAGGCTGAAAAACTGGCGAAGGGAAAGGGAAAGATGAATGAGACTGTCCCTGTGCAGCGAAGTGAAAAAGAAACGGCATCGAAAGATGTGGAAGAGTTCATGCGCTTGATTCGTAAAAGTGATTATAAGGTTGTTGAGCATCTACAACAGACGCCGTCAAAGATATCTATACTGTCGTTGCTATTGTGCTCTGAAGCTCACAGAAATGCATTGTTGAAAGTCCTGGATACTTCCTTCGTACCCCAAGATGTTTCCGTGAATCAGCTGGAGGGGGTGTTGGCACATGTGAATGCAGGCCATAGCTTGGGATTTACCGATTTTGATCTGACCCCGAAGGGGAGAGAGCATAATATGGCGTTGCACGTCTCTGTGGAGTGTAGAGGATCAGTCATGTCTCATGTACTGGTAGACACCAGATCGTCTTTGAATCTGCTGCCCAAGAAAGCGATGATGAAACTAGATGTCAGAGG
This sequence comes from Lathyrus sativus, assembly GCA_963859935.3. Lineage (NCBI taxonomy): Eukaryota > Viridiplantae > Streptophyta > Magnoliopsida > Fabales > Fabaceae > Lathyrus > Lathyrus sativus. The sequence goes on from OZ012738.1 coordinate 248,955,008, forward strand.
AATCCTGTGCACGCCCAGCGACTTGGTGGTCAGGGCATTTGATGGTACGCGAAGAACAGTTTTTGGATCTATAACATTACCTCTACAGGTGGGGCCGGAGGTTTTCGCGACTGAGTTTTATATCATGGACATCCAGCCTGCATACAACTGCCTTCTCGGACGACCCTGGATCCATGGGCTGGGGCAGTCACGTCTACCTTGCATCAAAAGCTGAAATATATGGTAGGAGACAGCGTGGTCACAGTCTGTGGGGAAGAAGATATACTGGTCAGCCATCTGTCATCATTTAAATATGTGGAGGTCGACGGCGAGATTCACGAAACACCCTGTCAGGCATTTGAAGGGTTGCGCATCAAAGACAAAGGTCCCGGGACGAGTAAAGCGTCGGAGGTAGCCGTCTCGTCATATAAGGAAGCTCAAGCTCTAGGGGAGACAGGTGAGACAAAGGGCTGGGGCAAAGTGCTGGACATTCCCGTAAAGATGGACCGATTTGGGCTGGGGTACCAACCGTGGTCATCAACACCTGCTGTGGGGGCACCCCGTTTCAAAGGGCCAATAACCATCACTGCTAGTGGAGTATGTCACGAGACCATCAATGCTGCTTCAGAGTCCGACGAAGGAGACAGTGATTGCGACATGGACGCCTGGATTCAGCCGAGCGTGCCAGGCCAAGGATTGTGCAATTGGTCTATTCAGGAGATTGTTCCTGTGACTCTTAAACAATAATGATTTGTTTTTTTAATTGTTGAACAATCTGGTGTCTTTCCCGAGGCATCATGATTTGCTTAGGGCCATGCTGTTATGAACATTGCGTGTTTATCATTAAATAAAAGGCGTTTTTTCATGTGCAAATATTGCGATATCTGTTTTTCTTGTTTTGTGTTTACAATAAAAAGGCAACGTGGTTATTCGCTTTATACGCATCTTGAAGCATTTAACCATTCCTTTTGCAGGATAACATTTTCAGATGACATCATTGAACCACCTATGACTCGTCTCGACTTTGAGCACCCGGTACTTCAGGCCGAAGAAGAGATTGTTGAAGATGGTGACGTTCCCGAAGAATTGTCTTGGTTGGTGAAGCAAGAAGAACGAGTCATTTTGCCTCACGAGGAGGTCATCGAAATAATTAACCTGGGGTCGGAAGGGGTTGAAAAGAACATTCGTATAGGAGCCGCGCTGCAGAGCGACATCAAGCGAAGACTGGTTGAAATGCTCAGAGAGTATAGTGATGTATTCGCTTGGTCGTATGAAGACATGCCAGGGCTAGATACAGATATGGTTGTGCACCGTCTGCCGTTAAAAGAAGAATGCCCGCCGGTCAAGCAGGAACTTCGTAGAACTAGACCCGATATGGCAGTGAAGATTAAAGAAGAGGTTCAAAAGCAGTGGGATGCTGGTTTCCTAGCTGTGACAAAATATCCCTCATGGGTCGCTAACATTGTACCAGTGCCAAAGAAAGACGGTAAAGTGAGAATGTGCGTAGATTACCGTGATTTAAATAAAGCGAGCCCGAAAGACGATTTTCCGCTTCCTCACATCGATGTGCTAGTTGACAACACTGCTCAATTCTCCGTATTCTCCTTCATGGATGGCTTCTCGGGCTATAATCAGATTAAGATGGCGCCAGAGGACATGGAGAAGACTACTTTCATAACGCCTTGGGGAACATTTTGTTACAAAGTGATGCCCTTTGGATTGAAGAATGCTGGGGCAACGTATCAACGTGCAATGACGACTCTTTTTCATGATATGATGCATAAGGAGATCGAAGTTTATGTTGACGATATGATTGCCAAATCCCAGACGGAGGAAGAGCATCTGGTGAATCTGCTGAAGTTATTCAAAAGGCTTAGGAAGTTCAGGCTGAGACTGAACCCTAACAAATGCACCTTCGGGGTGAGATCGGGTAAACTACTGGGGTTTATCGTGAGTGAAAAAGGAATAGAGGTCGATCCTGCTAAAATAAAAGCAATACAAGAGATGCCGACGCCTAGAACAGAGAAAGAGGTGCGCGGGTTTTTAGGGACGTTGAACTATATTGCTCGGTTCATATCTCACCTAACTGCTACGTGTGAACCGTTGTTTAAGCTGTTGAAGAAAGACCAAGCTGTAACGTGGAACGAAAATCGTCAAAAGGCGTTCGATAAAATAAAGCAGTATTTGCAAGAGCCTCCTATTTTGATACCCCCAGTGGCGGGGAGACCCTTGATTATGTATTTGACAGTTCTTGAGGGAAGCATGGGTTGTGTCCTCGGTCAACACGACGAGACGGGAAGAAAAGAGCATGCGATCTACTACTTGAGTAAAAAGTTCACTGAATGTGAATCTCGATATTCAATGCTTGAAAAGACTTGTTGCGCGCTAACCTGGGCCGCCAAGCGTTTGAGGCAATACATTCTGAATCATACAACCATGCTCATCTCGAAGATGGATCCTATCAAATACGTATTCGAAAAGCAAGCATTATCGGGGAGAATTGCCCGTTGGCAGATGGTCTTGACTGAATATGACATCCAGTATGTCTCGCAAAAGGCTATAAAGGGGAGTGTGTTGTCTGAGTACTTGGCAGAGCAGCCTATTGAGGATTACCAATCAATGAGGTTTGATTTTCCTGATGAGGATATCATGTACCTAAAGATGAAAGATTGTGAAGAGCCGTTGCCAGACGAAGGACCAGAATTGGGTTCCAAATGGAAGTTGATTTTTGACGGAGCTGTAAACGCTTATGGTAGCGGAATAGGGGCAATCATCACTACTCCACACGGGTCGCACATCCCGTTTACTGCTCGATTGACCTTTCCAGTTACCAATAATGAAGCCGAATACGAAGCTTGTATAATGGGGCTTGAAGAGGCCACTGATTTGCGAATCAAAAATCTGGATGTATACGGAGACTCAGCTCTGGTGGTGAATCAAATAAAAGGGGAATGGGAGACACGTCAGCCCAATTTAATACCGTACATGAATTATGCGAGAAGATTGTTGCCTTTCTTTGACAAGGTTGAATTGCATCATGTACCGCGAGCGGAGAATCAGATGGCTGACGCCTTGGTCACTTTATCCTCCATGTACAAAGTCAACTTCTAGAACGAGGCTCCCAAAATTATTGTCTCTCAACTTGACAGACCTGCCTTCGTATTTGCCATTGGCGGGTAATTTCTATTTGAATCCGGATGGTGTCTTATACAGAAGAAATCACGACTTGGTGCTACTACGTTGTGTCGATGAAAAAGAGGCGAAGTTGCTCATGGAGGAAATACATGAGGGTACATTTGGTACGCATGCTGGTGGGCATGCTATGACGAGGAAGTTGCTGCGAGCAGGTTATTTTTGGCTGACTATGGAAACTGATTGTTTCAAATTTGCGAGGAAGTGCCACAAGTGCCAAATCTATGCAGATAAGATCCATGTGCCTCCGAGTCCTCTGAATGTGATGTCATCGCCATGGCCATTCTCGATGTGGGGAATCGATATGATTGGAAAGATCGAGCCGACAGCTTCTAATGGACACCGGTTCATTCTAGTAGCAATTGATTATTTCACCAAGTGGGTAGAAGCGGCATCATATGCAAATGTGACTAAGCAGGTGGTGGCCAGATTCATCAAGAGAGATATCATTTACAGATATGGAATCCCCGAGCGGATAATCACTGACAACGGTTCAAACCTGAACAACAAAATGATGAAGGAGCTCTGTCAGAATTTCAAGATCGAACATCACAACTCCTCCCCTTACCGACCCAAGATGAATGGCGCTGTTGAAGCGGCCAATAAGAATATAAAGAAGATCGTTCAGAAGATGGTGGTGACCTATAAGGACTGGCATGAGATGCTACCTTTTGCTTTGCAAGGTTATCGTACGACAGTACGTACATCAACCGGGGCAACCCCGTTCTCGTTGGTATATGGAATGGAAGCAGTGCTACCGCTGGAAGTTGAGATTCCTTCCCTGAGAGTGCTACGAGACGTCCAACTAGATGAGGCAGAATGGGTGAAAGACAGGTTGAACCAGCTGAGTTTAATGGATGAGAAGAGGCTAGCTTCTCTAGCATACGGTCGTTTGTACCAGAGCCGAATGAAGAAAGCGTATGATAAGAAGATACATCCTTGGAGCTTTTAGACGGGCGACCTTGTGCTGAAAAGGATTCTCCTGCCGCAGGCAGATCACAGGGGCAAGTGGACCCCCAACTACGAAGGGCCATACGTTGTCAGAAAAGTCTTTTCAGGAGGAGCTTTATTGTTGTCCACCATGGACGGTGAAGACTTTACGTCGCCTGTGAATTCGGACGCAGTTAAAAAATACTTTGCTTAAAGTTGACCCGCTGGACAGAAAAAAGAGAGTCCAGGCAAAAATGGGGCATCCTGGCGAACCAAAAACAGAATGAAAGGTTCGGGCAAAAGTTAGGGATAAAATTGAAAAACTGTACACCCGCGAAGTTGAAAACCTACACTGGGCGGCTTTGGCAAAAAAGGGTATCCCGGTGAACTGAAAACCCGTAAAGGGCGATTCACGCAAAAGTTAGGGATTTGAAAAGCAAATGACTGCGGTCCGAATTTGATACCGCATTGAGCATTGGTTCAGGAGAATATACCTAAGGGGTCGATTATCAGATACAATCTCTTCGGAAGTGTGAATACCGAGAAGGCGTTAGAGTCGGGCGAGTCATAGGAGGATCAGTTCGTGATGTTCATCTGCATCCCGTTGCCGACATGTGTACAAATTTGATTTGTCAATATATTTATGCTTCTTGTGCATACTTGTATATCTGTTGTGCGTAACTTACTCTTTTCAGGAGTTACATCCCGTGTACAAAACTCCGCCCATTTAGGGGCCCAATCAATAAAATATGTTATTCAGTATTTGATGCTGGTTCTTTACTGTTTTGTGCATGATAAACGCCTAGGTTTGATGAAACTAGCATGTACATAACGTCACTGGCCCTTGCCAACAATTGCTAAAACCTTGAATTAACTGAAAATGATGTCACTAACACTAATCTGAATAGATTTGGTTGCATAGACTTGTCTTGTCTTGTTTGTGGTGTTGCAGGGTCCGTAGCCGAATGAAACGGACGATCAAAAGATTGCAGTATGGACCAGGAGCTCGTAGCGAAAGACTCGATCCCCACGCAGGTCGTGCTTCCAAGATAACAATGTTCCTCACTGAAGAAGGATCAAATTCCCCGGCTAGTCGTGGCTTATTCAAAGGACATTCTCCAGCAAAGTCGTTTATCCTCAGCAGAGTTTGGCGATTCCAAGATCGAAGACTGTATTCAGACAGTGTGGTGTCCCCAGAAGGATTCCCCCATCTCAAGCAGAGTGGTTTAGCCTCAGAAGCTTAATATTTCCAACTCGGGAGCCGTACTCAGACAGTCTACCCTTCCCAGTAGGGTCAGTTACTCTTCCCCAGCGAAGTCGGTTGATTTCCCCCAAGAGAATCGTTTCGTCCCCGGCAGAGTTCTCTTTCCAGCAAGTGTTGTCTTTCCTCCCAGTGGAACTCGAAGATTAAGACTCTCCCCGGCAGAATTGGTTGCGTATCCTGGCAGAATATCGTGGGATACCTGTTCACTCCCCAGCAGAAGCCCAATCATACTGGGCACATCTGCTATTCCCTAGCAGAGTTATATTCCCCAGCAAGGTGTTACTTCGACGAGGTGCTTGGACAAGTTCCCAAGTTCCCAGCAAAGTTGGCTTCACTATTCCAGCATTTATTTTGCTGGAATAATTCTGTAGCACCTGGCTACCCCCAGCGGAGTTGGCTTTGTCTTCAGCATTTATTTTGCTGAAGCGGTTTCTGTATCCCAGCAGTTCGAGTCTGCATTTGCATCGGCATATAGTGTCATACTTGCATCCACCAAATAAAAATGCGTAGCATTTCCATGTAGAATGGAGCATTACGCCATCGTCAAACATATGCATTTTGAAACATAAACCAGATTGGTTAACCCGTTTATTTTCAAGTGTTATGTTTCTTGCAGGTTGAGGGAGATCTTGCTCAAATAAATTACCAAACATTCAAGATCTCAGCATGAGGCGTATAACGATAATGTCCGTTTTGGCATTATTCCCCACAGAGTTAGTAGGCAAAATTTCTCTTTGTCCCCAAGCAGAGTTATTTGTCATCAAAGGGTTTCATGAATCAGAATTTCAGAGGCTGCCGCTGGTTATCAGAACAGACGTCCGGTAATTTGGTTTCCAAATATCCCCAGTAGAGTCCGCCCCAAAGTCGATGTCACGTCAGTGTTAAGAAGTTTGTGGTGTGGGACCAATGGAGGAGAGAGTCCTGACGTGGACAATTTTATTGACGGATTTTCTTCGTGCTAGAGAAGTGGGTGTCCTAACGTGGACAGATTTATTTCCCCGGGCTGATAAGAGGTGCTAGTCCTAACGTGGGCAGGTTCGATTTCTCAGAATTGATGGAATGTGAAGTCCTGACGTGGACAGATTGATTCCCTCAAGTTGATGAGATGTGCTAGTCCTAACGTGGACAGATTTGATTTCTCCGTATTGATTGAAGGTGAAGTTCTGACGTGGACAAAATCGATTACTCTTCATGTTGGTGTCCTGATGCGGACTATTTATTCCTAGCAAGTTTTATTTCTTCGTAATGGTGAAATGCGAGTCCTGACGTGGACAAGTTTTATTTCTTCAGCAGGTTGAGATGTGAGTCCTGACGTGGACAAGTTTCATTTCTTCAGCAGGTTGAGATGTGAGTCCTGACGTGGACAAGTTTTATTTCTTCAGCAGGTTGAGATGTGAGTCCTGACGTGGACAAGTTTTATTTCTTCAGCGGGTCGAGATGGGAGTCCTTACATGGACAAATCAAGACGAGGTGCGAGTCCTTACGTGGACAAATCAAGAAGAGATGTGATTCCTTACGTGGAAAGATTGTATTCCTTACGTGGAAATATGTGATTCCTTACGTGGAAAGTTGGATTCCTTACGTGGAAAGATTGTATTCCTTACGTGGAAAGATGTGATTCCTTACGTGGAAAGAAGTTTTATTCCTTACGTGGAAAGATTGTATTCCTTACGTGGAAAGATTTTATTCCTTACGTGGAAAGATGTGATTCCTAACGTGGAAAGAAGATGTATTCCTTACGTGGAAAGAGGTATTCCTGACGTGGAAAGATTTATTCCTAACGTGGAGAGTTTATTCATAACGTGGAAAAATGTATTCCTAATGGGGAAAGTTTAGTCCTGACGTGGACAGATCCAGAAGAGAGTTATTCCTAACGTGGACAAGAGTACTCCTAACGTGGACGACTTATTCCTGATGAAATGCAGACGAGTTATCCCCAGCGAGGTCGCCGAGATTTCTTCGTGTTGACGGCAGGCGGAGTCCTAACGTGGACAAGTGTAGTTGAGATTTCTTCGATGATAGAATCTTTTTCAGGCTGATGTAAATAATCCCCAGCACGTCGCTAAGGGATCAGTTGGTTGCCGTAACAAACAGATTCAGTTGATGGATGTCGTTCCCCAAGCAGTGGTGCAGTTTATTTCTGCGGTTGGCAAATTTCCGGGTTCTTAGTATTCAACCGTCTCGTACCTCGAATGTTAGAAGGCCGTTCGCTCTTCACCCAATCGGGTCCAAGTCGCTTGAATAGGGGCAGCTGTTGCACCCTAAAATTTGCTCAACCTATTTCACTTGGTTTATGTTTCAATTGCATTAGCATTTGCATATAGAGTCATGTACATAGTCTAATCATCTGCATAGCATAGCATAACAAGTATTCCAACAGGGGACCAAGTACTATTCTCATCTCTATGAGCCTATCAATAGGTTCCTATTCAAATTCAATCTTATCCAAGCCATCAGAAAGAAATTGAAAGTTAAGAGGTCAGTGGATCAAGCAGTGGATATCTATCTCCTATCTTGGGTGTATTTGAAGATCATCAAAGAAGTTGTGAGATGTGGATTGAGCATAGAGAGTATCTAGACATCATGGAGGACTTAGAGAGTCATTTGGAGAAGTGAGACAAGTCATTGATGTGATCACAAGAGTTGCAGTTGAAGACAGTCAACTAGGGTTTCATCTGGGTCAACCCTAGGTCAAATGTTGATTGAAAGGCATCAAGGTCTATTTGAGAGATGTGGGGTTCATCATTTGACATGCAGATAAGGATGTGGTGTTGTGCCCAGAAGAAATCAAGAGAAATCAAGAAGAAGAGGAGTTTCTAAATTAGGGTTTCTGTGTAAAATCCCCTGACTTAGGTCAAACTTCCAAGCCAAATATGTCAAAATGTAAGCTTCAAATGGATCCTTGGCCAACATGAAACTTGTAGAGGATCTCAAGACCTTTAATTTGAGTGGTGGAAGACATCAAGGAGATTTATAGAACTCAAGTTATAGTCCTTGCAAGTTACAGGTCATCTGAGGTATTTGAAATTTTGTTTGTGAAAGTTACTTGTCTTCCAAGCAACTTTTACCCCTCAAGGAGATTTCAAATGAACTTCTGGTCAACCTAAGAGTTGTTCCTCATTGTCTTAGCTTTCTAGAATAGTATGGTATGCCTTCATATGATTTGTGGAACTCTACTTATGGTCTTGGCAAACAAAGGGTATTTTGGTCATTTGAGAATTACAGGTCATTTCAAGCCTATGCCCAAAACTCATACAAGGAAGCTTCAAATGAAAAACTTCACAACATCAAACTTGCTCCAAATGACATTATGAGTCTATAAAAGTGATCATGAAAGTTTGGAAAGGCTCATAGCTCAAGGTTTCAAATTTGGTGAATTTAATGAATAAAAAGTGACCTAAAATTGAGATTTTTCATAATATGGCCAAATGGGATGAAATTATAGGTCATTTTGATTGGAAAAAATGTTTTAAGAACATTGGCAAAAGTGGATTTTTGAGTTTGGTTCAAAATTTAAAATTTATGCTTGGTTACTTATGTATGAAGTAACATAATCCAAAATTCAAGGAAAGTGTGCATGGGAAGTTTCTACAAAGTTCTAGAGATTTCTAATGTCATCTATATATTGCATTGAGAGGTTTCATTCAAGGGTTGGTGAATCATTGTGATCAAAATACCAAGTTATACCTCATTCTTCCATTTTGCAAATTCATCTCAAACTTCATCAAATCTTCATCAATTTCCAAATTTCTTGATCTGATCATCATCTACATCATTCATATATCCAATTTCCATCAAAGATTTGGTTGAATTGAAGAGGAATCGTGTGCTACCAACTTCATCATCCAAAGTGCAAGAAGAAGTGGTTACAAGGATTTAAGGCATTGGAGCAAGAACTTTTGCATACAGAAGCAAGGATCAAGTGTGTTGATCAAATCCAGATCATTGCAAGCATTGGATCTGAAGAATTCAGCACCTGTTTTCATCATCAAACCAGGTTGGTAATCCTATCGAATTAGCATGATTTAGTTAGCATGTTAGAGAATTATTAGGTTAGGATTGTTAGGTTAGGTTAGAGGATCATTTCCATAAAGTTTGAGAAGGTTTCATGGAGGTTGCCATTGGTGCACCAATTCTGTTAGGGCTTAGAACTCGTAGGTTAAAGCATGATAGTCTTGGTTAGATAGCTTAAGTTGATCAGCATGGCGTGTGGATTGTGTTAGTGTAATAGTTGGCAAGAATTGGCAAGATGGATATCAGTGAATAATGGTGGAACCGAGTTGTTCTACCTATCGGGTTTGGATTTTGAATGAGTTTTAGAGGAAGATATTATCATGGCTGTGTAGAGGGGAAGAAGTAGAGCAACTTTGCTCTTTACAGATTGAAATTTCATGGGGAATTGAGGTTGTATGAATGAGTTGAAGAGCTGGTTCATGAGCTCGTGCATGGTGCTTCAATGGAGGAAACCCTAATCATTTGGAGAAGATGCATGAGGTCCGTTGGATGAGGTCTCTCATGTTGACTGAAGATCTGATCATATGGCCATGGTTTAAAGTTGAAGTGTGGAGGGAACCCTGGGTGCCAAACGCACCGTTTCATTTAATCCCTCAGACTGGGCTCAATAACCATTGCTAATCCCACCCCCTCAACTCAGGCCCAATGTGTTTTCAACTAGAATTTCTGCTTTTCGCACCGTTTCTTTCTTTTTTTAATTTTTATTGTGTTTTCTGAACAACTGGGCCCAGACGCGCCTTGCTAGGCGCACCCCCAGTCTGGGCCCATTCTCATGTTTTAACTGAAATATTTGCTTACTGCACCCCATATCCAATATAATTCACATTAATTTCATTCATTTTTTTTATTTCTTTGAAAAATCATAAATAATTGAAAATTGCATATTTTTAATTGGTTGTTTTTGCATCCTTTTCATATTTTTGTTAAGAAAATTATCATATAAAAAAATTAGCATTTAATTTTATTTTTATATTTTTAGTATATTTTTCTTTTAAATAGGTTTGAATAATGTTTAGTTTAATGCATGATATTGTTGATTTTGGTTTGGTTAGATGCTTTAACATTTTTGATCCATTCTTTTTAGGTTGATTAGCTTAGAACTTTAGCTTGTATATAAAATTTAATTCATGATTTTAGAACTTAATTTTAGATGATTTGTTTAGGTGTGGTTAGAAGAACCAAAACTAGGGTTTAAGAGATAACATAGGTGTGATGAATCATTTCCTTTAGGAGTTGTAGTTGGAATCTTTGGGGTATGGGACTATAGAGGTTATGGGGTAGATAATAGATCCCTTAGAAATTACTAGGTTTCCCTTATTCTACTATTACTATTAGTATACTGCTTGTATTTGCTTGACTGTATGGTGTGCCCTCTTTAGGGTTATTACTTGCCTGTGTGGGGTATTTGGTTTGCTTGGGGATTGGGAGAGCTGAAGACTTTGATGATGAAGGCCACTGAAGATCAAAGAGAATGAATACCAACTTCCAGAGTTGATGAGGAGTATCTCTTGCTGGCAGCTGTTGAAGGCTATAGGGTTTAGGAGCTAGGCAGAGCTCTAGAGTAGAAAACTTGATTCACAAATATGGAAGGTCTTGTCTGCCTCCATTCTTTCTCTATGATTCAAAGTCTCTTTCAAATATCCACCTCCTTCCTTTGGAAGGATTAGTGAATGTATTTGAAAGATAGAACTTTTGAGAGAAAATTGTCTGTATAATGTTAATAGTTAATGAGCCACCCTTGGTAGGCAGTTGACTGTTTAACATCCATTTCCTCTGGTTAACTGATATTCATCTTGGAGATTGAGACTTGAAGAAAAGCCATTGCAGATTGCAGACTGATGATAAAGACCTTGCTTGAGGGTTGTGAAGATAAAGACTGAGGCTTGCTTGAAGCTTGTAGCTGTTTGGAGAGGACTTGAAGACAGATGTTGATGAAGACTGCTGTTGCTGTTTCTGTTTGCTGTTTAATTCTTGATGTATTGATTGGTTTTCCCGGACTGTATTGTTTGTTGTTTAACCTGTTAGGTTGAAAGTGAATCCTGTTCACTTTTGCCTGTTGTTTTCTAGGTTCGAGGTTGAGTGGGACTCCCTTGCCTCGCTTGTATTGTTGCATCCATGCATTTTGCTGCTTTTGTATATATGCTATTGTTTCTGTTTCCGTTCATCCCTTAGGATCTCTGTTTCTCTCTGCGCAAGAGAGGAGCATGATAGACATTAGGTCTTAACCCATGCATGATAACATTAGGTTAGTTTGATTCCCTTCGCAACCGTAGGTTAGAGTTCTGTCTCTTCTTTCTCAAAACAAACAGAAAAACACAATAAATCTTTCAAACACAATAAAAGACACTTCTTCCGTAAAAGAATGTGAACTCATCAAAACGTCATTTTTTGTCCGCTTGGACCAGTAATCAGAAAAAACCTTTTTCAGAAGGAATAAAAACAATCAAAACAGACTTGTGTCGTACGTGGCCCGAACTACGTTTGCTCTGATCTTTCATGCCGTATGAAAGTACGTAGGCATAGGATGCGACATCCTAGCGAGAAACCTTCCCCTCCTTTCCCGTAGGTAGGCGAACTACGTTGACTCTGATTTCTCGTTTCAGACGGGAATACGTAGGCATAAAGTGCGATACTTTGCCGAGTCATTTTCTTCTCTTTTTAACCCTGACCCTTAGTTTAGATAGAAATAACAATCCATACCCGAAAACAAGCGTGGATCCCGTCGAGTACGACGGACGTGAGGGGTCCTAATACCTTCCCCTTGCGTAACCGACTCCCGAATCCAGGTTTTGGTTGCGATGACCATCCCTTTCCCCGTTTTGCGGTAGGTTTACCTCGAGCGTTTCCTTTCCCTCCCTTGGGATAAATAACGCACGGTGGTGACTCTTCTGTTCAGCCGGCGCCGATTTTCGCAGTAGCGACAGAGTCCTAACGTGGACAAAGTTCTATCCCCGCGATGATGGAATTTTTTTTTCGGGTTGATGAAAATGATCCCCAGCATGGTGATTAATTTGTTTTCTCCATATTAACAGACGGCGGAATTTTAACATAGACAAAAGGCGGGGTGTTTTGACAAGAGGGAGTTCATAGCCTGTGGCGCTACTCAGGCGGTTGACGTTGAATCAGATTTTGATATTGGATGACTGATCGGTTGTTGCCGTAACAACCAGATTCAGTTGGTGGATGTTGTTCTCCAAGCAGTTTGTGCACTTTATTTCTGCGGTTGGCAAATTTCCGGGTTCTTGGTATTCAACCGTCTCGTACCTCGATTGTTTGAAGGCCGTTCACTCTTCACCCAGTCGGGTCCAAGCCGTTTGAATAGGGGCAGCTGTTGCACCCTAAAATTTTCTCAACCTATTTCACCTGGTTTATGTTTTAATTGCATTATCATTTGCATAGTTACATCATGTACCTGGTCCAATCATTTGCATATCATAACATAGCAAGTCATCTGACAGGGGATCAAGTGCCATCCTTATCTAAAATAAGCACATCAAAGGGCCTTATTCAAGCTTAAGACCATCCAAGTCATCAAGGAATGGGTTGAAGCTTTGAGGAGATTTGAGTGTCAACAAGTGGATGCCTTTCCTAACTTGAGGTGTATTGAGGGTCACCAATGGGGTATGAAGCATGGGATTATGAATTTAAGGTGTGTATGGATCCCATGGGAGGCCTAGAGATCCCTATTGAAGCTTGGACAAGTCATGGTATCAAGTTCAAGAACCACAGTTGAGGTGTGTACAAGTAGGGTTTCATCTAGGTAACCCTAGGTCAAGGAGAGCAAGGAAAGGGCACCAAGACCTAGCTCTAGGTCATGGAAGTCATGGGTTGAGATGTCAAAGCATCTGTATGGATGATTCAATATCAAGTTCAAGAGAATCAAGAGTGGTTGGAGGTGTTTGAGACAGGGTTCCTAGGGTAAAATCCCCTGTATAGCACTGGACTTCCAAGCCACATAACTCAAAATACAAGTTTCAAATGGATTCTTGGTCAACATGAAACTTGTAGAGCTTCTCAATAGCTTTAATTTGAGTACTAGAAGTCTTCAAGAAGATTTGTATAACTCATGTTATGGTTCTTGCAAGTTATGGGTCACCAGAGGACACTGAAATTCATTTGTGAAAGTTACTTGACTTCCAAGCAACTTTTTCCCATCAAGGAGTTTTCAAATGGATTCTTGGAAAACATAAGAATTGTAGGGCTTGATCTTATATTTAATTTGAGTACTAGAAGTCCTCAAGAAGATTTGTGGAATTCAAGTTATGATATTGGCAATCCAGGGGTATTTTGGGAAAGTTGAATTATAGGTCATTTTTCAACATAGGTCAAAATCTCTATCTTCCACTCCTCAAATGAAGAAATGTCCAACATGAGATGTACTTAAAATGATGTTTTTAGGTCAGATAAGAAGTCATGGGTGATTGAAATGGCTTGCTTCACAAAATGATCCAAAATGGCCTAAAAAGAATGATTTTTCAAATGATTCAAAGGAAGGAAATTGGGATTTTTGGATTATGAGACATACACATGGCATATGGGTAGTCATTTTGAATGGAAATTGGATTCTAAACACAATGACATTTCCACATTTTTGAATTGAGGCTTAGTTTCATGACTTGTTTTGTAAAATGCTTACTTACATTACAAGTTACAATGCCAAAACAAGAATCAAAGCATTTCAGGCCAAGCCAACTATCTATTCACACTCACAAACCCATTTGCAGTTGGATAGAACATTCTAGAGCAAGCTGGAAGCTCAGAATCGTGACTGTAGCATTAGACTTTCATGGCCATGACAGAATTTTGGATCAACAGATTTGGGCCTGAATTGGGTTGCAAAAGCCCACAAATGGTTTCTATTTAAGCTCTAGAATGTTTCCAGATGAAGTTTGGTGCAGAATTCATGGAGAGGGTGAAGATAGAAAGTTGAGTTTCAAGGGTTCTGATTGAAAACGATTTTGGAGTTTGGATCAAGATCAAGCCAAATTGAAGTGCCTAGAAGCTTCATCTTGCTCCACTGATCGTGTTTGAAGAGTTGCAAAGCTTGAATCCCTCATCTTCTACATCTGTTGATTCAATTTTCACAGGTATGTAACCTTTGAATTTCCTCTTGATCTAGGCTGAACTAGGGAGATTCTTGCATGTGGTTAGGGTTTAGATGGAATCTAGGTCGTTTCTGGATAGGAATTGGAGCAGTTAGAGACATTCCAAGATGACATGTGATTTCTGTTTGAGCACGAATTAAGTTGATCCTAAGGCCTTGAACTGATTTGGATAGATCATTATGATGTACAAAACATGAGGATCATTTCTGTGGATTCAATTTTGCAAATGGTGATGGTTGAGCTTTTGGCATATTCTGAAAATGGCTTCGTGTTTTAATTTCCATTAAGAATTGGATGAAATGGATGTGATATTCATGATCCTGGTGATTTTCTGAGTAAGATAGGTATAAGGTTCATCAGTTTTGGTCACCTGAGTTTGGGACCTCATCGGAGAAGACGGTGGAAACCACCGTGAACCACCGTCTGGAATTTGCCTCAGGTCACCTGAGTTTTGGGGAAGACGATTCCTGAAGCGTTGGATCAGGTTGACTCATTGACTGGGAAGTGTGATCGTGTGGACGTGATTCAATCTCAGATTTCCCTCTTTAATCAATACGCTGCGTTTCATTAATCCCAGTCAGCGTGTGACTGTGATGCCATCTAGTCCTCACGTGGACGCGCCTCAATGCTTGGATTGGATTACCAGTCAATTGATCCAAGGGCTCCCATTTAATTCAGCATTTTAATTTCTTTTATTTGATTTTCTTTTATTTTTAATCCATTTGATTTCAAAAATTCATAATAAATCCAATATTGATCCAAAAAATATTTTAAAAATACCTTCATGATCTTGGATTTATTTGTGATTTTATGAAATTAATAAATCCCATTTTCCTCCATTTTTCAATTTAATTTGAATTTTTCCATTTTATTATTTTCTTTAATTTTGTATATTTGCTACATGTTCTTGCTGATTTTCTTGTGATCAATTGGTGAATGATTTTAAGTTGATTCTTGTTGGATTGATTAGATTAGGGAAGCATGTACCCTTAGAAATTTTATCACAATTTTGTGAATAAAATTTAGGTTAGTTTGAGAGGTGAATAGGAGAGGTGTTAGAATTAGGGTTTCAAGACAAGTAGTTGTAGTTTAGTGCATAGTTTGAGGATTAAATGGTTGATCTAGGGTTTGGGATTCCTATGGGGTATTGGGTATAGGGTTAGGTTCCCTTAAAAATTTACCTAGGATTTTCTGATAAGCTTTAGCATTTTATTTGATTTTTGCAACTTGTGTGGCGATTGTGGGTTTCTCCATTGGATATTTGGTTTGGTTACACTTGTGTGGGGCTATTTTGGGGGTGCTTTTGGCTTGGGCTTTGCTTGGATGACTTGAAGATCAAGTGAAGTTGCTTGGATGGCTTGAAGAAGCTTGGAGTTGAAGATTTTTCATCTGTTGGAGTACTTGTCAGAGGCTTAGAAGGTAGGAAATGTAGGAAGAGCTCTAGATTAGACTGATTTCTTCTTTCAAACATAGAGAGCTTCTTGTGCCTCTATTCAATCCCATGACACAAGGTCCCCCTAAGAAGTTCCATCTCTCCTTAGGAGGGATGTGGAGCATGCTTTGGTTGGGTAGAACCTTGAGGATACCTTTCATTTGCCATGTTAAGATCTTAGTGATTTCCTTGGGTTGTCACTAAGCCTCTTAACATTTCAACTTCATCTATTGATTGATTCTCTTCTGGAGTGGTTGCATTGAAGATGAAGTTCATTGAAGACTGGTGAAGATGAAGCTTGTGTCTGTTAAAGCTGGTTGACTGTTGAAGCTAGGGTTTTGCTGCTATTTGTTGAAGCTGTTTACTGTTTGAGGTTCATGCTTGCTAAAGATGGGGCTTATTGAAGATAGGAGCTTATCTAAAGCTTAAAGGTCATTGAAGATTGAAGATGGGGTCTTGCTTGGAGAAGTTGTTACTGTCAACCCTTTGTTGTTGGATCAACTGTAGCTGTCAGAGCTGTTGCTGCTTGTGCTGCTTACTGTAGGAGTTTGTTTATTGCTGTCAGAGCTGGTGCTGGTGTTGTTTTATTTTTTCTGTATGGTTTGTTGGCTTGTTCAGCTTGCCCCTTAGGTTTGAAGTGAAGTTGTTTCACTTTGCCTATTGTTTTCCCAGGTTCGAGGTTGAGTGGGACTCCATTGCCTCGCTTGTATTGATGCATTGCATACATGTTTACTATTTACTCTATATCTGTTTCTTTCGTTGTTTATCCCTTAGGATCTCTGTTTCTCTCTATGCAAGAGAGAAATATGACAGACAATAGGTTTTATCCGTGCATGACAACATTAGGTTAGTTTTATTCCCCTTTCAACCATAGGCTTTTTAGAGCGTCGTTCTCTTCTCATCTCAAAACAATTCAAAAACACAGTAATGAAGATAACGCGCGCTGTACGCTACGAGCCTTAAGCTATTTGAGAAAAGGTGGCTGGAGGGTCACTCTTCAGTAATCTGACTGCTTAGTATGGTACCCTTAGGGTGACATGCGACGTAGTCACTCTCAGATCACAAGTCTTTAGTACAGTACGAGTTGCAAACAGACTAAAAAAACACTTTTTTCGTAAAAGATTCAAAACAAACATCAAAGTGTCATTTTTGTCCGCTTGGACTCCTAATCATAAGAAAACCTTTTCAGAAGGATCTAAAAAACAGTCAGACAAATCTGTGTCTTCTGTAGCCCGAACTACGTTTGCTCTGATCTTTCATGCTGTATGAAAGTACGTAGGCATAGGATGTTGTATCCTAGCGAGCAACCTTCCCCTCCTTTCCGTAGGTAGGCGAACTACTTCGACTATGATTTCTCGTTCCAGACGTGAATATGTAGGCATAAAGTGCGATACTTTGCCGAGTCATTTTATTTTCTTTTAACCTTTGACCCTTTAGAGTAGATAGAATAACAATCCGTACTAGAAAACAAGCGTGGATCCCGTCGAGTACGACAGACGTGAGGGGTGCTAATACCTTCCCCTTGCGTAACCGACTCCCGAATCCAGGATTTGGTTGCGATGACCATTCCTTTCCCTCTTCGCGTTAGGTTTACTCTGAGCGTTTCCTTTCCCTCTTGTGGGATAAATAACGCACGGTGGCGACTCTTCTGTCATAGCCGACGCCGATTTTCGCAGTAGCGACAGCTGGCGACTCTGCTGGGGACTCTGGTTCCCTACGCGAGTCAATCCTAGCGCTTGTTTTCCCGTCGTGGGTGTTGTATGGATTTACATTTCTATCTTTAATTTCCGCATTTTATTGTCAGCTTTATATTGTTATTGCTGTTGTGGGGAAGGGGGTGATCTGTTGAGAGATAAGTCGGACCTGGGCTTGAGGGTACACATAGACTTAGAAGTAGAGAGTAGTGGTTAGCCTGCTTGCTTAGCTCGCACCAGCTAGCCACGAAATCTGTGCTCGAACGAGATTCTCTTTGACGCTTCTTGCCTGGACCTTAGGGCTCGACAAGTTTTCTGACCCGAGGATTGTCGACTCTGGGGACCGATCAATTGGAAGTTGGCTGAGGAGGGCCTCTTCAGGACATGATGATGCCACACCTTCTGGGTATCGTATCATCAGTCTTGAAAGTTTGTGACGCCGACGAACGCATAGGATGCCATACCTTGTGTCAGTTGATAGGACACCTACCTGAGAGAGGGATTGGGGCATGCAGGAAACTTGACCTTCAGATCACCCGGTTTTCTTGATATTGGATCAGTATGTGTGGTTACCTGGGTTGCTTCATCAAAGCTTTGTTATGGGTCTGTTGAGACCAGGCTGGAGCATTGTTATGGGTCTGTCGAGACCAGGTTTGAGCAGTATTGTGGGTCTAAGGAGACAGACATTATGGATGGATCTCCTAAGCAATATATCACTTGATCCCTGTTGCATTATTTTGCATATTGCATTTTTGCATACTCATTTTGCATATCATTAACGTGTATTTATGTCGCAGGTGTGTTCATTCCCCTCTGATTCTAGTGTATCTTCTGGCCAGACATGGAGTCCACGAAGAGGACAGTTGCTTACCGGTTGCATTCGCCTGATATCAGTTCCTTGATGGGATTAGTTGCTCTAGCAGATGAGAGAGTGAGGGCTGAGTTCAGAGTATCTTATGGAAGATTGCTTAGTTTGTTGTACAACCCATCTGCATTTGAGACGACTGGGGTGTATACTTTGATGCAGTTTTATGAGCCGCAGCTGAGATGTTTCTTATTTCCCGACTATATTCTGGCACCCACTTTGGAGGAGTATTCTGCTATGTTGGGAGTTCCCGTGTTAGACCAGATGCCCTTTATACATGTTGATGCTGAGCCTGAGTTGGCTACACTTGCTGAGATTGTCAGTTTGGACGCTGCTGAGTTCCATGGAGGGTTGGTCAAGCTGAATGGAGCTTATGGGTTCCACCTGTCCGTCCTGGTTGAGAAGGCTACACAGTGCGTGAAGAGTGGATTTTGGGTTTCCTTCAGTGCCATTCTAGCTGTCTGCATCTATGGGACTGTCTTGTTTCCTAATGTGCCAGATTTCGTCGACTCAGATGCCTTCTTGATTCTTGCCTCGAAGAATCCTGTTCCTACTCTCTTGGGCGATGTTTATCATTCCATTCACTACAAGAATGAGAAACGTCGTGGCAAGAATGTTTCCTGCTGTCTTCCTCTTTTGTATAGGTGGTTCCAGGGACATCTTCCGAAGACAGGGCCTTTTGTTGATGCTGTTGATACTTTGGATTGGTCTTCCCGGTTGATGGGGCTGTCTGATGAGAACATCATTTGGTTTGATCGGAGTATGCTTGGCACTGATATTATATATAGTTGCAGTGGCTTTCCGAATGTCCCCTTGATTGGACGGAAAGGCTGTATTAACTATAACCCTTCGCTGCTGGTGAGACAGTTTCGTTATGCTTTGAGGGACGCTCCTATTGAGAAGGAGATACAGGTATCTCTGTATCTCACGGGCTTATTAGACACGGCTGTTTTGATCAGATTGAGACATGCATGGGCTAACGTCCATCGGAGAGGGAAAGCTTTGCTTGGTAAGAGCAACAGCAAAGCTTATGATCCTTATTTGGCTTGGATCCGCGAGAGAGCTAGTATTTCCTTGATGCCTTATCCTGCTATGGAACCTCTGTATCTTCCAATGATTGAGGCACCTACTTCGATAGAGCTTGAAAAGTATAACAAATTGTTGGCCGAAATCGAAGAATTGAAGAAAGCCAATGATGAGTTAGAGAAAGAGATCTTCCAGTTGCGTCATGAGAAGAATGAAGCTACCTTCACTGTGAGGGAACAAACTGAATTGATTAATAGGTTGGGTTCGGAGTTGACGGAAGAGACCAACAAGAAAGAAAAAGTGGGAATAGCCTTGAACGGTGTTAGCAAGGTGCTTACTTCCAAGAAGGAACTTTTAAGCAAAGCCTATTCCTGCCTCAGCAAGTTGGAAGCATTGTGGAATGCCACGCTTACCAAGCGGAAGGAGCGTGAAGATGAACTGAAGCTGCAGATTGCCATGCTAGAAGCACAGATTAGAGCCCAAGACGCAAAGATTGCTGAAGAGACATCACTTAGGAGCGCTGTTGAGCTTAGAGTAAGTGACCTTGACAAGAAGCTGAGAAGCTATGAAGTGAAGGCCGGCTCCAAGAGATGCAGACTCGATGAGGGTTCTGGCGAAGGAACCTGCCAGCACGATGCCAAAAAGATGAGATCCACTGCCGAGCGGCATGCCTTGCTGATACAAGAGCTAATCTCCAGACTGGGTCGTTCATAGACGCTGGGGATATTGTCAGAGAGCGCCACTTGGCCTGAGTTATCTTTGCCGCGCTTTTGTTGTCTATACTTGTATTTTGACCATCGCCAGGCTTGTTGGCCGAGGTCCCTTCAGTTGTATTCAGTTGTACTCTTGTACTCAGCCTCTTGGCATTTGTTTATATATGAGGGTTTTCTGATTCCTTGCTTGCTTGATGGGGACTCCATTGTTATGATGGCCTTCTCTCCGAAACTAGAATCGGGGGGGGGGGGGGGGAATATAACCTGTAGCATACTTACACATTTGCATCTGTATTCATCCTGCATGACCGGTATTCTTGAATCTATATCTTATTTCCTGCATCTATAGGTTTTTCAGGATTGACGAACAAAGAGTCCACCGCTACTCAACCTGAAACAACTGCAAGAGAATTATGGATCAAGTCCAAATGGAGATGTAGGAAATCCGCGAGAAGCTGAATCTGTTCATGCAAGCAATGGAGAACATTGATAAAGGCCATGAGAGCCTCCAGACTTTGGTACAGCCGCTGCTGACGCAGACTAATGGGAATGGCAACAATGACCACCATTCTGCACACGTTAAAACTATTCCGGAGGATGGGCCCCCTACGCCTGTGGTTCCACCTGTCGTGACCCCACCTGTTGTGGTTGTAAACGATGATGCTGGCGCTGGCAATGGCAACACAGGGAATGGAAATGAGACTGTTGTTAACAATGTTGGATTTGGGGACGCCAACCAAGGCGGTGGTAACAACAATGGCGGTAATGGTTTTGGAAATGGTTTCGACTATAATGATCAGGGATTTGATTACGTCAATCAGGACGGGAAATTCGGCTTCAACACTCAGGGTTTCGGTTACGACGGTTTTGGTAACGCTAACCAGGGGTATGGTGGATTTGGTAATATGAATGGTGCTGGGGTGATTCCTGTCAACACTGGGTTTGGACCTGTTGGGGTTAATCAAGGTTTCGGTAACAGGGGACGAGGTCCCATGACCAATCAGCAAGGGTTTGGTCGCAATACTGGTTACGACGGGTATGGAAATGAAAATGTGAGTTGGGGCGAAGACCGCCAGGAGGACGCCTTTTCTGGAAGAGGCATGGGATTTGAAGGACCTGTTGATCCTGTGCAGAGGATCAGAATGCTTGAAGAACAGATGAAGGGGGTAGTGAATCAGAACTCCGCCGGTTTGGATATGACTACAATGGGCTTGGTACCAGGGCTGAGGGTGCCGTTGAAATTCAAGGCTCCCACTTTTGACAAATATAAGGGGGACACTTGCCCAAAGGTCCATGTGCGCTCGTATTACAGAAGGATGTCCGCGTATTCAGATGATGAAAGGATGCTCATGCATTTCTTTCAGGATAGCTTGTCAGGACCTTCACTTGAATGGTATATGGGGCTGGAGCCCACCCAGATCAAAACCTGGAAGCAGTTGGCTGATGCTTTCGTGACACATTACAAATATAACAACGATCTGGCGCCAAACCGGGTCCAATTGCAGGGTTTGTCACAGAAGAACGGTGAAAGTTTTAAAGAGTATGCGCAAAGGTGGTGCGATATGGCCGCGAGGGTGCATCCTCCTTTAATTGAAAGGGAGATGAATGACATGTTCATTGGGACATTTACGGGGGTGTTCTATGAAAAATTGTTTAGTGTGTCATTGAGCAGTTTCTCAGATTTAATTCTTATGGGGGAGATGATCGAGAACGGGATTAAAGTTGGAAGGTTCCAAGCAGGTGAGTCTACCACAGCAGGAGGGGCAAGAAAAGCATTTGGTGGTAGACGACAGGGTGATACTAGTGTCGTGTTTGGCGGCAGGGGCAGGGGCAGAGGAAGAAATCAGTATGGTCAGCCGCAACAGATAGCTAGTGTCACTATCCCTTTTCCTCAACAAGGGCAGCCTCAGCAACAACAACAACAACCACAACAACAACAAGGACAAAATCCCGGCCAGAGAAGGGTACAAAATGCGAGACCGAAAAGAGTGTTCGACGCACCACCTTCCACGTATGCAGAACTCCTCCAGACCCTGCTAGGGTTGAACTTGGTTGAAAAGAGGACTTTGGCACCGCCTACAGGGGCGGTACTCCCTTATGGGTATGACACCAACAAGCATTGCGAATTCCATTCCGGGGCACCCGGGCATGATGTAGAAGCTTGTCAGGCATTTAAACACAAAGTTCAGGATACGGTGGACAGCAAAGCTATCAACTTTGGGCAGGTGGGTCCAAATATCGTACAACAGCCTATGCCCAATCATGGGGCAAATGCCATCTTGACAGAACAGAATTTGAATCTAGTGACGGATGTCGATGAGCTGAAGACACCATTGGGTGAGATTAAAAGCAGGTTATTAAAAGGGGGTGTATTCCCGAGGTGTGATGAATTTTGCTTGGATTGTTGGACCCAGCCAGAGGGTTGTAATGATTTGATGGGGGCATTAAGGCTATGATGGATGAAGGTACCTTGCAATTTGATCGAACCGCGGTTGAGAAGCCTGTAGAGGCGTTGTGTGATGAGCAGAACGATGTTGCGATGGTAGCAATTCCGAGGAAAACAATAACGATAACGGCGCACGCCAGGCGGCCGACGATCACAATTACCAAAGCAGGACCGGTTCCTTTTGAGAGTACTAAAGCAGTGTCGTGGACTTACGGGTTGGAGGTATATTGCGATGGTGAGAAAATTGAAGTCAATAGACAACCAGCTGGGGTTGTAGATAATGTTGTCGGAACAGGGGGTATGACCAGAATCGGAAGAATCTTCACGTCACCTGAGGCAGAGGCAGAAAGATTAGCCAAAGGTAAAGCCAAGGTAACTGAAGGTGGTCCTTCTCAGTCGAATGAAAAGGAAACGTCACTTAAGGATGTGGAGGAGTTCATGAGGCTCATTCGTAAAAGTGATTACAAAATCGTTGAGCACCTCCAGCAAACGCCGTCAAAAATTTCCATTCTATCTTTGCTGTTATGTTCCGAGGCATATCGGAACGCTTTGCAGAAGATTCTAGAAACGTCGTTCGTTCCTCAAGAAGTTTCTGTTAATCAGTTAGAAGGGTGATGGCGCATGTCAATGCGGGGCACAGTTTGGGCTTCACAGACTTTGATTTGACTCCGAGAGGGCGAGAGCATAATATGGCATTGCATGTGTTAGTAGAATGCCGGGGCACGGTCATGTCCCATGTTTTAGTAGACACTGGATCTTCCCTAAATGTGCTACCGAAGAAAGCCATGATGAAGCTGGATATCAGGGGGATCATCTGCACGCCTAGCGATTTAGTGGTGAGAGCGTTCGACGGAACGAGGAGGTCGGTTTTCGGATCAATAACATTACCGTTGCAGGTGGGGCCTGAAATATTTGAAACTGAATTCTATATAATGGACATCCAACCAGCGTATAGTTGCCTTCTTGGGCGCCCATGGATCCATGCTGTCGGGGCAGTCACATCCACGTTGCACCAAAAGCTGAAGTATATGGTTGGGGATAGTGTCGTCACTGTTTGTGGAGAGGAAGATATTCTGGTTAGCCATTTGTCTTCATTCAAATATGTCGAGGTCGACGGCGAAATACATGAAACACCCTGTCAAGCCTTCGAGGGGTTGCGAATTAAAGACAAAGTTCCAGTACCAAGTAAAATATCAGATGTGGCAGTGTCATCCTACAAAGAGGCTCAAGCTCTAGTGCAGGCAGGAAAAACTAAGGGCTGGGGTCAGGTGTTGGAGATTTCGGTAAAAATGGATAGGTTCGAGCTTGGATATCATCCTTCATCATCAGCCTCCTCTTCAGGAACGCCCAAGTTCAGAGGGTCGATAACCATTACACCAAATGGAGTATGCCATGAGACTATCAATGTTGTTTCCGATGCTGAAGACGGAGATAGCGACTGTGATATGGACGCATGGATCAAGCCAAGCATGCCAGGACAAAGTCTCTGCAATTGGTCTATCCGGGAAACTGTTCCTGTGACAACTAAACAGTAATGATTTGTTTCCTCAATTGTTGAATAACCCTGTGTCCTACTCGGGGCATAGTGATTTTACTTAGAGCCATTTGGTTATGTACATTACATTGTTTAATCATGAAATAAAGGCTTTTTTTCATATACAAATATTGTGATCACTGTTTTTCCTGTTTTTGTTTTTTACAATAAAATGGCAATGTGGTTATTCGCTTTGTCTGTTTTTTGAAGCATTTAACCATTTCCTTTGCAGGATTACTATTTCAGATGACATCTATGAACCGCCTATGACTCACTTCGACTTTGAGCACCCGGTATTTCAGGCTGAGGAAGAGGTCGTCGAAGATGGCGACGTGCCAGAAGAGTTGACCTGGTTATTGAAACAAGAAGAAAGAATCATTCTGCCTCACGAGGAAGTCATTGAGATTATCAATTTGGGGTCGGAAGAGGTTGTGAGAAACATCCGTATAGGGGTTGCGCTGCAAGGCGACATCAAGCAAAGGTTGGTTGTGATGCTCAAAGAGTACAGTGATATATTTGCTTGGTCGTACGAGGATATGCCTGGGTTGGATACGGATATGGTTGTGCATCGTCTGCCTTTAAAAGAGGAATGTCCACCTGTTAAACAAAAGCTCAGAAGAACCAGACCGGACATGGCTGTGAAAATCAAGGAGGAAGTGCAGAAACAGTGGGATGCTGGTTTCCTAGCTGTTACCAAATATCCTTCGTGGGTCGCTAATATTGTGCCAGTGCCGAAGAAAGACGGTAAAGTGCGAATGTGTGTAGACTACTGTGATTTGAACAAAGAGAGCCCGAAAGATGACTTTCCACTTCCTCACATTGATGTGCTGGTCGACAATACTGCTCAGTTCTTCGTATTCTCCTTCATGGATGGCTTCTCAGGCTATAATCAGATCAAAATGGCGCCAGAAGACATGGAGAAGACTACCTTCATTACTCCCTAGGGAACATTTTGCTATAAAGTGATGCCCTTCGGGTTGAAGAATGCTGGGGCAACATATCAACGTGCTATGACGACTCTCTTTCATGACATGATGCACAAAGAGATCGAGGTTTATGTTGATGATATGATTGCCAAATCCCAGACGGAGGAGAAGCATTTGGTTAATCTGCTGAAACTGTTCAAGAGGCTCAGGAAGTTCAGGTTGAGACTGAACCCTAATAAGTGCACCTTCGGGGTGAGATCGGATAAACTGCTGGGGTTTATCGTGAGCAAAAAAGGAATAGAGGTTGATCCTGCGAAAATAAAAGCAATACAAGAAATGCCGACGCCTAAAACAGAAAAAGAAGTGCGTGGGTTTTTAGGGAGGTTGAACTATATCGCCCGGTTCATATCTCACTTAACTGCGACGTGCGAGCCGTTATTCAAGTTGTTGAAAAAGGATCAGGTGTTGACCTGGAATGAAAATTTTCAAAAGGCGCTCGACAAGATAAAAGAATACTTGCAGGAACCTCCTGTTTTGATACCCCTAGTGGCCGGGAGACCTTTGATTATGTATTTGAAGGTTCTTGAGGAAAGTATGGGTTGTGTTCTCGGTCAACACGACGAGACCGGGCGTAAAGAGCGTGCGATCTATTATTTGAGTAAGAAGTTTACCGACTGTGAGTCCAGATACTCAATGCTCGAAAAAACGTGTTGCGCGCTAGCCTGGGCCGCCAAACGTTTGAGGCAATACATGCTGATTCATACGACCCTGCTAATTTCAAAGATGGATCCAATCAAATACGTGTTTGAGAAGCAAGCACTCTCCGGAAGAATTGCCCGATGGCAGATGGTGTTAACCGAATACGATATCCAATATGTCTCGCAAAAGGCTATTAAAGGTAGCGTTCTGTCAGAGTACCTTGTAGAGCAGCCGATTGAGGACTACCAACCGATGAGGTTTGATTTTCCTGACAAGGATATCATGTACCTGAAGATGAAAGATTGTGAAGAACCGTTGCCGGATGAAGGACCAGAATTGGGTTCCAAATGACAGCTGATATTTGATGGAGCTGTAAATTCTTATGGTAGCGGAATAGGTGCAATTATCACTACTCCTCAGGGGTCGCACATCCCCTTTACTGCCCGATTGACTTTTCCCGTTACCAATAATGAGGCTGAATATGAGGCTTGCATCATGGGTCTGGAAGAAGCTATTGATTTGCGAATCAAACATCTGGATGTATACGGAGACTCAGCTCTAGTGGTGAATCAGATTAAAGGAGAATGGGAGACACGTCAACCCAATTTGATACCATATATGAACTATGCACGGAGATTGTTGCCTTTCTTTGACAAGGTGGAATTGCATCATGTACCGCGAGCAGAAAATCAAATGGCTGACACCCTGGCGACATTGTCTTCAATGTATAAAGTTAACTTCTGGAACGAGGCTCCCCGGATTGTTATCTCTCGGCTTGATAGGCCCGCATTCATATTTGCCATTGATGAGGCTCCCGATGGTCAACCCTGGTACTTTGACATCCAGAATTTCCTGAAGAATAAGGAGTATCCAGCTAGGGCATCCAGTCGAGATCAGAAGACTCTCAGGAGATTGGCTGGCAATTTCTATTTGAACCCGGACGGTGTCCTATACAAAAGAAACCACGACTTGGTGTTGCTATGTTGTGTAGACGAGAAAGAGGCGAAGTTACTCATGGAAGAGATACATGAGGGTACAATTGGTACACATGCTGGTGGGCATGCTATGACGAGAAAACTGCTGCGGGCAGGTTATTATTGGTTAACTATGGAAATGGACTGTTTCAAGTTTGCGAAGAGGTGTCATAAATGCCAAATTTATGCGGACAAGATCCATGTGCCTCCAAGTCCTCTGAATGTGATGTCATCTCCGTGGCCCTTCTCGATGTTGGGAATTGATATGATTGGAAAGATCAAGCCTACGGCATCAAATGGACACCGGTTCATCTTGGTGGCAATTGATTACTTCACCAAATGGGTGGAAGCAGCATCATATGCCAATGTCACCAAACAAGTGGTCGCCAGATTCATCAAACGAGATATTATCTGCAGATATGGGATCCCTGAGCGGATTATCACCGACAACGGTTCGAATTTGAATAATAAGATGATGAAAGAGCTGTGTCAGAATTTCAAGATTGAACATCACAACTCTTCTCCTTACCGACCCAAGATGAATGGCGCTGTCGAAGCGGCCAATAAGAACATAAAGAAGATTGTTCAGAAGATGGTTGTGACCTACAAGGACTGGCACGAGATGCTACCTTTCGCTTTGCACGGTTATCGTATGATGGTACGCACATCAATCGGGGCAACCCCTTTCTCATTGGTATACAAGATGGAGGCAGTTTTACCGTTAGAGGTCGAGATTCCTTCCCTGAGGGTTTTACGTGATGTACAACTCGACGAGGCAGAATGGGTTAAAGATAGACTGAATCAGCTCAGCTTAATGGATGAGAAGAGGCTAGCTTCTCTCGCATACGGTCGGTTGTATCAGAGCCGGATGAAGAAAGCGTACGATAAGAAGATATGTCCGCGACGCTTTCAGACGGGCGACCTTGTTCTGAAGAGGATTCTCCCGCCACAAACAGATCACAGGGGCAAGTGGACCCCTATTTACGAAGGTCCATACGTTGTTAGAAAAGTCTTCACTGGAGGAGCCTTGCTACTATCTACCATGGATAGTGAAGACTTTATGTCTCCTGTGAATTCGGACGCAGTTAAAAAATACTTTGCTTGAAATCGACCCGCTGGACAGAAAAAGAGCGTCCAGGCAAAAACGGGGCATCCTGGCGAACCGAAAAAAATGAATAAAAGGTTCGGGCAAAAGTTAGGGATAAAATTGAAAAGATGTACACCCGCGAAGTCGAAAACCTGAAAAGGGCGACTTCGGCAAAAAAGGGTATCCCGGTGAATCGAAAACCCGCAAAGGGCGAGTCACGCAAAAGTTAGGGATTGAAAAAGCAAACGACTACGATCTGAATTTGATACTACATTGCTTGGTGGTTTGGGAGTACCTGGGGGTTCGTTTATCCAACACAATATCTTCCGAAAATTTAATACCGGGAAAGCGCCAGAGTCAGGCGAGTCATAGGAGGATCAGCTCATGATGTTTGTCTGCACCACGTTGCCGACATGTATACAAATATTGTTTTGTATTTTTTTATTTTTTTTGTGCATATATGTATGCGTGTGTGCGTAACTTCCTCTTTTCAGGAGTTGCATCCGCAAAGCTTCGCCTATTTACAGGCTCAATCAATAAAACATGTTATTCAGTATTTGATGTTTGCACTTTACTGTTTTGTATGTGGAAAACGCCGATGTTTTGATGAACTCGCATGTGCATAACTTTGCTGGCCCTTGCCAATGATTGATAAAACTTTAAATTGACTGAGGAGATGTCATGGACATTAACCTGAATAGATTTGGTTGTATATATTGGTTTTGTCTCGTTTGTGTTTTGCAGGGTTCTCCCCTTTGGAGCAGACAGTCAGAAAATTGTATCCCCCAGCCAGAGGCTCTGGATGAAGGATTTGACCCTACTTGACGCTATTTCCCAGCAGGTCGCACCTCATCCCCAGAGGTTGAGATGATGTTATCCTTTACCGAAGGAAGAATCATTTTCCCCAGAAGAGTATCCTCATGGAAGTTGTCCACAAGATATCCCCAGCAAGACAAAATCAGTGTCCCATGCAGAGGTTATACTCCCCAGAGAGTCGAAGATGTGCGCGTTCAATCCTCAGCAGGGAAGATTCCCGCAGTGTTTAACCAAGCCTCAGTTGGTTTAGAAGGAATATCCCCGCAGAAGATGGTTTTCTTTCTCCCCGCAGGTCGTCATGCCTTTGTCAGGATGATTATCCCCAGCAGAGTGGTAGCTCCGAGTTTGTAAACTGTACCCAGACAGTTGTCTCCCGGAAGGGTCGCGTCTCCCCCCAGCTAAGTTTGTTCACCAGCAGGGTGTTTGTTCTTTCCTCCCAGTGGAAATCGATGTGTAATCTCTCCCCGACAGAGTTTGTTGTATTTTCGGCATTTATTTTGCCGGAATACTTTGTGATACCCGTTCATCCCCAACAGGGCGGTATTTGTCCTCAACAGCCGTGTTGATGAAGCAAGCTTATCGGAGCTTCCCCCAGCAGCCTGAACCTGCATTTGCATTTGCATACATTATCATGTTTACATCTGCCCAAAAACGCGTAGCATTTCCATGCCGTATGGAGCATTACGCCATTGTCAAACATACACATTTTGAAACATAAGTCAGGTTGGTTAACCTTTTGCTTTCAGGTGTGTTTCTCAGCAGGAGTACGGAGTTACAGCTCAGATCTATTACCAGACGATCGAGGTCTCGCCGTGAGACATATGATGATACAATTCTTGTCATCATTCCCCACAGAGTTACTGGTTGAAGTTTCTCTTATCCGACCAGCGGAGTGTTTTTTCTTTAGGTTTGTTGTCGCGGCAGCATGTCAGGGTTTCATAAACCAAAAGTTCAAAAGTGGTCACTTGTTATCAAAACGGGTGTCGGGCAGTTATTTTCAGAATATCCCCAGTGGAGTTAGCTACTGCAAAGAATAGGCAAAGAAGCTATATCCGATGGTTTTCCCGTATGAAGCAGGTGGATGAATTATTCCTGTAAGAATCAGGCAGATGGGTTTTCCCGTATGAAGCAGGCGGATGAATTTTCCTGTATGAATCAGGCAGATGTGTTTTCCCGTATGAAGCAGGCGGATGAATTATTCCTGTAAGAATCAGGCAGATGGGTTTTCCCAAATGAAGCAGGCGGATGAATTATTCCTGTAAGAATCAGGCAGATGGGTTTTCCCGTATGAAGCAGGCGGATGAATTTTCCTGTATGAATCAGGCAGATGTGTTTTCCCGTATGAAGCAGGTGGAAGAATTATTCCTGTACGAATCAGGCAGATGTGTTTTCCCGTATGAAGCAGGCGGATGAATTTTCCTGTATGAATCAGGTAGATGTGTTTTCCCGTATGAAGCAGGCGGATGAATTTTCCTGTAAGAATCAGGCAGATGGTTTTCCCGTATGAAGCAGGCGGATGAACTTTCCTGTGTTCAGGCAGATGGACTTCTCCTGTATGAATCAGGCAGATGGATTTTCCTTTAATCAGGCAGAGGGATTTTCCCGTATCAAGCAGACGGATGAACTTTCCGGTATCCAGATAGATGATTCTCTCATGATCAACAGAGTATGTGAGGTGCATCCCAATATTTGACAAAAGTATTTTCCCTAAGGAAGTCGCCATGATTTCCTCATGTTGACGCAATATTACTGGCCCCAGTAGAGTCCTCCTCCAAGCCGTTTGTGTGGTGGACCCAACGGAGTTAGCTAATGCTGAGATAAGCAGGGTCTCCTGTGATTATGCGGAAATGTTCCCCCGGCGAAGTCGTCAGGATTTTTCTGTGTTGACGAAATGTAGAGTCCTAACATGGACAAAGTTCTATCCCCGCGATGATAGAATTTTTTTTTCGGGTTGATGAAAATAATCCCCAGCATGGTCGTTAATTTGTTTTCTCCGTATTAACAGACGGCGGAATTTTAACATAGACAAAAGTCGGGGTGTTTTGACAAGAGGGAGTTCATAGCCTGTGGCGCTACTCAGGCGGTTGACGTTGAATCAGATTTTGATATTGGATGACTGATCGGTTGTTGTCGTAACAACCGGATTTAGTTGGTGGATGTTGTTCTCCAAGCAGTTTGTGCAGTTTATTTCTGCGGTTGGCAAATTTCCAGGTTCTTGGTATTCAACCGTCTCGTACCTCGATTGTTTGAAGTCCGTTCGCTCTTCACCCAGTCGGGTCCAAGCCGTTTGAATTGGGGCAGCTGTTGCACCCTAAAATTTGCTCAACCTATTTCACCTGGTTTATGTTTTAATTGCATTATCAATTGCATAGTTACATCATGTACCTGGTCCAATCATTTACATATCATAACATAGCAAGTCATCTGACAGGGGATCAAGTGCCATCCTTATCTAAAAGAAGCACATCAAAGGGCCTTATTCAAGCTTAAGACCATCCAAGTCATCAAGGAATGGGTTGAAGCTTTGAGGAGATTTGAGTGTCAACAAGTGGATGCCTTTCCTAACTTGAGGTGTATTGAAGGTCACCAATGGGGTATAAAGCATGGGATTATGAATTTGAGGTGTGTATGGATCCCATGGGAGGCCTAGAGAGCCCTATTGAAGTTTGGACAAGTCATGGTATCAAGTTCAAGAACCACAGTTGAGGTGTGTACAAGTAGGGTTTCATCTGGGTAACCTAAGGTCAAGGAGAGCAAGGAAAGGGCACCAAGACCTAGCTCTAGGTCATGGAAGTCATGGGTTGAAATGTCAAAGCATGTGTATGGATGAGTCAAGATCAAGTTCAAGAGAATCAAGAGTGGTTAGAGGTGTTTGAGACAGGGTTCCTAGGGTAAAATCCCCTGTATAGCACTGGACTTCCAAGCAACATAAGTCAAAATACAAGTTTCAAATGGATTCTTGGTCAAAATGAAACTTGTAGAGCTTCTCAATAGCTTTAATTTGAGTACTATAAGTCTTCAAGAAGATTTGTAGAACTCAAGTTATGGGTCACCAGAGGACACTGAAATTCATCTGTGAAAGTTACTTGACTTCTAAGCAACTTTTTCCCATCAAGGACTTTTCAAATGGATTCTTGGAAAACATAAGAATTATAGGGCTTTATCGTATCTTTAATTTGAGTACTAGAAGTCCTCAAGAAGATCTGTGGAATTCAAGTTATGATCTTGGCAATCCAGGGGTATTTTGGGAAAGTTGAATTATAGGTCATTTTTCAACATAGGTCAAAATCTCTATCTTCCACTCCTCAAATGAAGAAATGTCCAACATGAGATGTGCTTAAAATGATGTTTTTAGGTCAGATAAGAAGTCATGGGTGATTGAAATGGCTTGCTTCACAAAATGATCCAAAATGGCCTAAAAAGAATGATTTTTCAAATGATTCAAAGGAAGGAAATTGGGATTTTTGGATTATGAGACATACACATGGCATATGGGTAGTCATTTTGAATGGAAATTGGATTCTAAACACAATGACATTTCCACATTTTTGAATTGAGGCTTAGTTTCATGACTTGTTTTGTAAAATGCTTACTTACATTACAAGTTACAATGCCAAAACAAGAATCAAAGCATTTCAGGCCAAGCCAACTATCCATTCACACTCACAAACCCATTTGCAGTTGGATAGAACATTATAGAGCAAGCTGGAAGCTCAGAATCGTGACTGTAGCATTGGACTTTCATGGCCATGACAGAATTTTGGATCAACAGATTTGGGCCTGAATTGGGTTGTAAAAGCCCACAAATGGTTTCTATTTAAGCTCTAGAATGTTTCCAGATGAAGTTTGGTGCAGAATTCGTGGAGAGAGTGAAGATAGAAAGTTGAGTTTCAAGGGTTCTGACTGAAAACGGTTTTGGAGTTTGGATCAAGATCAAGCCAAATTGAAGTGCCTAGAAGCTTCATATTGCTCCACTGATCGTGTTTGAAGAGTTGTAAAGCTTGAATCCATCATCTTCTACCTCTGTTGATTCAATTTTCACAGGTATGTAACCTTTGAATTTCCTCTTGATCTAGGCTGAACTAGGGAGATTCTTGCATGTGGTTAGGGTTTAGGTGGAACCTAGGTCGTTTCTGGATAGGAATTGGAGCAGTTAGAGACATTCCAAGATGACATGTGATTTCTGTTTGAGCACGAATTGAGTTGATCCTAAGGCCTTGAACTGATTTGGATAGATCACTATGATGTACAAAACATGAGGATCATTTCTGTGGATTCAATTTTGCAAATGGTGATGGTTGAGCTTTTGGCATATTCTGAAAATGGCTTCGTGTTTTAATTTCCATTAAGAATTGGATGAAATGGATGTGATATTCATGATCCTGGTGATTTTCTGAGTAAGATAGGTATAAGGTTCATCAGTTTTGGTCACCTGAGTTTGGGACCTCATCGGAGAAGACGGTGGAAACCATCGTGAACCACCGTCTGGAATTTGCCTCAGGTCACCTGAGTTTTGGGGAAGACGATGCCTGAAGCGTTGGATCAGGTTGACTCATTGACTGGGAAGCGTGATCGTGTGGACGTGATTCAATCTCAGATTTCCCTCTTTAATCAATACGTTGTGTTTCATTAATCCCAGTCAGCGTGTGACTGGGATGCCATCTGGTCCTCACATGGATGCGCCTCAATGCTTGGATTGGATTACCAGTCAATTGATCCAAGGGCTCCCATTTAATTCAGCATTTTAATTTCTTTTATTTGATTTTCTTTTATTTTTAATCCATTTGATTTCAAAAATTCATAATAAATCCAATATTGATCCAAAAAATATTTTAAAAATACCTCCATGATCTTGGATTTATTTGTGATTTTATGAAATTAATAAATCCCATTTTCCTCCATTTTTCAATTTAATTTGAATTTTTCCATTTTATTATTTTCTTTAATTTTGTATATTTGCTACATGTTCTTGCTGATTTTCTTATGATCAATTGGTGAATGATTTTAAGTTGATTCTTGTTGGACTGATTAGATTAGGGAAGCATGTACCTTTATAAATTTTATCACAATTTTGTGAATAAAATTTAGGTTAGTTTGAGAGGTGAATATGAGAGGTGTTAGAATTAGGGTTTCAAGACAAGTAGTTGTAGTTTATTGCATAGTTTGAGGATTAAATGGTTGATCTAGGGTTTGGGATTCCTATGGCATATTGGGTATAGGGTTAGGTTCCCTTAGAAATTTACCTAGGATTTTCTGATAAGCTTTAGCATTTTATTTGATTTTTGCAACTTGTGTGGCGATTGTGGGTTTCTCCATTGGATATTTGGTTTGGTTACACTTGTGTGGGGCTATTTTGGGGTGCTTTTGGCTTGGGCTTTTCTTGGATGACTTGAAGATCAAGTGAAGTTGCTTGGATGGCTTGAAGAAGCTTGGAGTTGAAGATTTTTCATCTGTTGGAGTACTTGTCAGAGGCTTAGAAGGTAGGAAATGTAGGAAGAGCTCTGGATTAGACTGATTTCTTCTTTCAAACATAGAGAGCTTCTTGTGCCTCTATTCAATCCCATGACATAAGGTCCCCCTAAGAAGTTCCATCTCTGCTTAGGAGGGATGTTGAGCATGCTTTGGTTGGGTAGAACCTTGAGGATACCTTTCATTTGCCATGTTAAGATCTTAGTGATTTCCTTGGGTTGTCACTAAGCCTCTTAACATTTCAACTTCATCTATTGATTGATTCTCTTCTGGAGTGGTTGCATTGAAGATGAAGTTCATTGAAGACTGGTGAAGATGAAGCTTGTGCCTGTCAAAGCTGGTTGACTGTTGAAGCTAGGGTTTTGCTGCTTTTTGTTGAAGCTGTTTACTGTTTGAGGTTCATGCTTGCTAAAGATGGGGCTTAGTGAAGATAGGAGCTTATCTAAAGCTTGAAGGTCATTGAAGATTAAAGATGGGGTCTTGCTTGGAGAAGTTGTTACTGTCAACCCTTTGCTATTGGATCAACTGTAGCTGTCAGAGTTGTTGCTGCTTGTGCTGCTTACTGTAGGAGTTTGTTTGTTGTTGTCAGAGCTGGTGCTGGTGTTGTTTTCTTTTTTCTGTATGGTTTGTTGGCTTGTTCAGCTTGCCCCTTAGGTTTGAAGTGAAGCTGTTTCACTTTGCCTATTGTTTTCCCAGGTTCGAGGTTGAGTGGGACTCCCTTGCCTCGCTTGTATTGATGCATTGCATACATGTTTACTGTTTACTGTATATCTGTTTCTTTCGCTGTTTATCCCCTAGGATCTCTGTTTCCCTCTGTGCAAGAGAGAAATATGACAGACAATAGGTTTTATCCGTGCATGACAACATTAGGTTAGTTTTATTCCCCTTTCAACCATAGGCTTGTTAGAGCTTCTTTCTCTTCTATCTCAAAACAATTCCAAACACAGTAATAAGGATAATCGATGTCGTACATTACGAGCCTTAAGCTATTTGAGAGAAGGTTACTGGAGGGTCACTCTTCAGTAATCTGATTGCTTAGTGTGTTACCCTTAGGGTGGCATACGGCGTAGGCACTCTCAAATCAGTCTCTAGTGCGTCAGAGATTGTGAACACACTAAAAAATTACTTCTTTCGTAAAAGATTCAAAACAAACATCAAAGTGTCATTTTTGTCCGCTTGGATGATGTACGTAGGCATAGGATGATGTATCCTAGCGAGTAACCTTCCCCTCCTTTCCGTAGGTAGGCGAACTACGTCGACTCTGATTTCTCGTTCCAGACGGGAATACGTAGGCATAAAGTGCGATACTTTGTCGAGTCATTTTATTTTATTTTAACCCTTGACCCTTTAGAGTAGATAGAATAACAATCCGTACTAGAAAACAAGTGTGGATCCCGTCGAGTACGATGGACGTGAGGGGTGCTAATACCTTCCCCTTGCGTAACCGACTCCCGAATCAAGGATTTGGTTGCGATGACCATTCCTTTCCCTCTTCGCGTTAGGTTTACTCTGAGCGTTTCCTTTCCCTCTTCTGGGATAAATAACGCACGGTGGCGACTCTTCTGTCATAGCCGGCGCCGATTTTCGCAGTAGCGACACCCATTGATTATTTTTTCTTCCGAAAGCCCAAATTCAAATTTTATAAAAGGTCCATGTTTTACAAAAACAAAAAAGCCAATACAATTTACAAAAAAATAGAACAAAAGTTTGCTCATGAAGTGTTTGTCTCAACCAAGCCAGATCCCCTGCAAGTCCTCACACTTTTTTTAGACACTCAGCCGAGGCATTCCCATAGCTTGCAACGTGACTCGCGGGCAGGGCATTAATAATTGAAACCATTTTTTCCAGCTGCAAGACAAAGTTGATCCACACCTGCACTGATAACAACATTGAGACAGATACACAATGAGAAACATGGCGCACCAGATGCGAAGCCGGTCCCCACAAAATTCCAAGTGATTTCCGCAAAACCATCTTCAACTACCATCCGACCTGCATAGTCAAGCGACAAAACACAAATACGTACAAACAGCCCACAATCGATACACATCATATGCCGAAATCAAATGACCAAACGAAATCTCCCAAAACCGTTAAAAGCAACAACACCCAATGGTTACCCATTCTCCCCATTTTGGCCCTCAGATATCCATATAAGTGCTCAAATCAGTGACTCAGATGAGGGGGAGAATTCATAGAATTAAAAAAAAGACTTTTTTCTGAATCTTTAACCTTCACCTCAACTTCCTTTTCCACAAATCACAAAACCTCTTTCCTTCAAGCATCAATCTTTCTTCAAACCTCCAAAATCCCATAAATCCGATCTTCATTCACCCTTCACAGCCCAACCTTATCCTTCTTCAAAAGCTCCATAAGACCTCATAAGCCAAGCTCAAATCTTCACCCCAACCTTTCTCAAACCCTCTTCTCCACCATTCTAAACCATAAGCAAACTCATTGAAAAACACCCACAACACCCTTTTCAACCCAGATCGAAAACAGAGTTCAAAGAAGAGGATGAAGGATTAACCAAAACCAAACCTGAACATCATAAGAGAAACCCAAGCAAGAACGAAATTGATCAGTGGTAAGAAGACGAGCAAGATTCGTCCACGAAGAAGGTTGAGTATGTTGTTGTTCATCGTTTCTCAGACTTATTGCAATGTGATTATGAAGTTTATCTTCTGAGCAATTTCTATTGATGGTTATGTTTTTTTTCGCACGATGTTGGAAAGGAGTTTGTAGTTATGGTTGCCTTTAATCAGCACCGTTTTATGGAAATTGAAGTTTGGTTTTCCATTTTTGATCTTAAACGATAGTGGTCATGGGTTTCTACTGATTTGGGTTACTTTAGGGTCTGTTTGGTTCAAATGAGGGGAAGGGGAGGGGAGGGATTTTAATGAAGGGGAGGGGAGGTGAAGGAATTTTTTAATCAAATAAGTGTTTGGTTCAAAAGAGAGGAGGGGAGGGGAGGGGAGGGATTTTAATTAAAAATGTGTTTGGTTCAGAAGGGGAGGGGAGGGGTTTTATTAATAATTTACATTTTTATCCTTATGATCTTATATAAGTCATATGATATTAAAATGTGAAAAATTCGTGCGTATTTTTGTTGGTAATAAAATTTATAATATTGAGTGATTAAAAAAATATTTATTTGTCACATAAAGTTAAAAAATTGAGTACAATCGATTCGACTTATAACTTTTCAACATAAATTAAAATATATGCGAATAACATCGTTTAAATTGTGATGAATCATATCACAAAACAAATATATAAAATAACTTATTACTAAATATTAATGGTTCAAAATATTTAATAAAATGAATAAACAAAAATAAATAAAATGATATGGTTTACAATTTGATATAAAAGAAAATATGATATAACAATATTAAAAGAAAAAAACGAATATAACCAAACATAATTTTTTTTATAAAAAAAAGACAATGATTATGATTTATATTAATTATAAAAATTATAAAATAATTTGAAGGTGGAGAACAATTATAATAAGATAATGAAAACAATCGAGAAAAAACAGTAACACAAAAGATAACAAATAGTTTTGAAATAATAAAATTAAACTGAGGATATTTTAGTAAATATAATAATTTTTAAATATCAAAACTCATATTCCCTCCCCTCCCCTCCAAATCCCCCCAATTCGGAGGGAACCAAAAAGTGTGTTTTGGAGGGATTTTGCTCCCCTCCTCTCCCCTCCCCTCCAAATCCCCCCAATTCGGAGGGAACCAAAAAGTGTGTTTTGGAGGGATTTTGCTCCCCTCCCCTCCCCTCCCCTCCCCTCCTAAAATTTGAACCAAACATATTTAATTAAAAATTTTCCCTCCCCTCCCCTCCCCTCCATCTACCCCGAACCAAACACACCCTTAGTAACTCATGTGAATTTTGGACCGGGCTTTTAAAGCCCATCGTGAATACTATACATCACAGACCCTTGCTTCCCGTTGCACATCCCCCCAAAGCATAATCTTTTGTGTATAATCAATTTTTTTTTAGGTTCTTATTGATTCTTGTTATAGGTTTTTTTATTAGTTAATTCCCTTGCCATTTATTTCATTAGGAATTTTGGTTAACTATATTTCATTAGAAATTTTGATAAATTCTTTTATTTAATTTTCTAGATTTATATTGTTTTTTACTTATTTGATTTATCATTTTATTTTCATTTTTTTCACTTCAATTTTATTTTCAGTTTTATTGGGTCGATGACGAGACCTCTAAAAATCATTACTAGTCAAACTATTGATAAATAATGATAAATCCGAGATCAACCTTCTTTTTTGCTTCTCATTTTCTTCCATTTTGATTTTATTTCATTTTTCGAATCGATGAAGTCTTTCGATACGCAAACGTTAGTTTTCGAGGTTGTTAATCTTCATTATTTCAAATATGTAGAAAATGATCATTTGGATCATTCTTCTACACTTTGGGATTGTGAGAGTTTACCCTCGATTAATTAACATAAGGTTTGTGATTAGAACAAGATTCAACCTTACTTTCAATCTCATCTCGATTTTATTTTATTTTTTATCGATCAACGAAGTCTTTACATTCGTAAACGTCGATTTATCGAAGTCGATAACCTTCACTATGTCAAATCTATGGAAAATGACCATTTGGGTCATTTTCTCTACTTTGGGATCGTGATAGGCTACCTTCGATTAATCGACATAAGTTTATGATTAAGACGAGATCCCACTCTTTTTGGTCCGTGCGACATGATTAAATCAGAGAATGATCCTCAATATCATTTCTCTATCTTGTTTTTAGCACGGTGTCGCTACTGCGAAAATCGGCGCCGGCTGAACAGAAGAGTCGCCACCGTGCGTTATTTATCCCACGGGAGGGAAAGGAAACGCTCAGAGTAAACCTCGCACAACACGGGAAAGGTATGGTCATCGCAACCAAAACCTGGATTCGGGAGTCGGTTACGCAAGGGGAAGGTATTAGCACCCCTCACGTCCATCGTACTCGATGGGATCCACGCTTGTTTTCGGGTATGGATTGTTATTCTATCTAAACTATAGGTTAAGGGTGAAAAAGAAAATAAAATGAAAATAAAAATGACTCGGCAAAGTATCGCACTTTATGCCTACGTATTCCCGCCTGGAACGAGAAATCAGAGTCAACGTAGTTCGCCTACCTACGGGAAAGGAGGGGAAGGTTGCTCGCTAGGATATCGCATCCTATGCCTACGTACTTTCATACAGCATGAAAGATCAGAGCAAACGTAGTTCGGGCCACGGAAGACACAAGCTTGTCTTGGTTGATTTTATTATTTCTGAAAAATGGTTTTCTGATTAACAGTCCAAGCGGACAAAAATGACGTCTTGATGAGTTCACATTCTTTTACGGAAGAAGTGTCTTTTATTGTGTTTGAAATCTTTATGTGTTTTTCTGTTTGTTTTGAGGAAGAAGAGACAGAACTCTAACCTACGGTTGCGAAGGGAAACAAACTAACCTAATGTTATCATGCATGGGTTAAGACCTAGTGTCTATCATGCTCCTCTCTTGCACAGAGAAAAACAGAGATCCTACGGGATAGGCAGAAACAGAAACAATATCAGATATATACAGTAAAACAGTAAAATGCATGGATGCAACAGCACAAGCGAGGCAAGGGAGTCCCACTCAACCTCGAACCTAGAAAACAATAGGCGAAAGTGAACAGGCTTCACTTTCAACCCAACAGGGTAAACAGCAAACAATACAGTCCAGAAAACCAATCAATACATCAGCAAATGAAATACAACAGCAAAAGAAACAGCTTCAGCAGCTCTGAATCAACATCTGGCTTCAAGTAATCTCCAACAAGCTACAGGCTTCAACAAGCATCAATCTCCATCTCCATGGCCTTCAGGCAAGGGTTTTGATCATCAGTCTTCTATCTGCAATGGCTTTTCTTCAAGCTC
The DNA here is from genome assembly GCA_963859935.3 of Lathyrus sativus. Lineage (NCBI taxonomy): Eukaryota > Viridiplantae > Streptophyta > Magnoliopsida > Fabales > Fabaceae > Lathyrus > Lathyrus sativus. The sequence continues at coordinate 248,995,109 of OZ012738.1, forward strand.
AAACCTCCAGGATGAGGAATCAGTCATAAGAGTGAAGTGAACGAATGTTAGACAGTTAATTACCTACCAAGGGTGGTTCATCAACTGTTAACATTAAACAGAAATTTTCCTCTCAAAAGTTCTATCTTTCAAATATATTCACTGATCCTTCCAAAGGAAGGAGGTGGATATTTGAAAGAGACTTTGAATCATAGAGAAAGGATGGATGCAAACAAGGCATTCCATGTTTGAGAAACAAGCTTTCTAATCTAGAGCTCTGCCTAGCTCCTAAACCCTAGTCTCCTCAGCAGCAGCTAGCAAGAATCTCCTCCTCAACTCTGGCAGTTGATCTTCAATCTCTGGATCTCCAATGGTCTCATTTCCTCAAGTCTTCAGCTTCCCCAGGGCCCCAGACAAACCCAATACCCAAACAAGCAAGCAATAATCCCCAGAGGGCACACCACACCAGACAGTCAGATATACAGACAGTATTAATAGCAGTAGGGGAATCCTGACTTTTTCTAAGGGGATCTAATAACTACCCATAGCCCCTATAGTCCCATAACTAATCTATTCAAACCCTAAGTCCTAAGGGAAAGAATTAAACTTCCTAAGTCATCACCTAAAAAACCCTAATTTGTTCATGATGTTCAAACCTATTTTAATCACCTAAATTTAATTTCTAAAAAAAGGAACTAAATGGAATCTACAAGTTTAATGTCTAATCTAAACACCCTAAAAAGAATGAACAAAAAATATTAAAGCATTTGATAGAACAAAAATTATTAAAATGATGCATGAAATGAATCTATGTAAAATGACATTTATTTAGAAAATATAGAAAAAATATGAAATAAAAATAAAAATGAAATTTTATTTTCCTATAGTATTCTAGACATCTCAAAGAAAATGATGTAAAAAGAATGGATTTAAAATGGATTTTTATGAATTTGTTATGAATTTCTAAAATGAATGAAAAATTAAAATGAATTAAAAAACAATTAAACCAAATAAAATGAGGGAGGGGTGTAGTTAGCAAGCACGCTCAGTTAATATCCAGGATGGGCCAACAATGGGGGGTGCGCATATCATTTTGGTTTAAGCCCAAAACGCTTCAGAAATAATGAAAAGATAAGAGAGGCGCAGGGGGGTGAGAAAAGAACTAAGATCACGTTCAAATTCATTTTGGGCTTAACATTGGGGGTGGGAATAACACCTAGCGCTCAGGCCCGCCCGTTTCAATTAATGAAACGGTGCGTTTTGGCCAACGCATCTCCCTCCACAAATCAGATTAAATATGAGCCACAGGATCTCCCTCCAAGTCAAGGGTCTAACACGAATTGAAGGGTCCAGATTTCGTCTTCCTCCTTTGGATCAACTGAAACTTAGGGTTTCACCATGAATGCTCATGCACGAGCAAGCTTACACCACTCTGTTCTCCCTATCCAGACCATGAATCAACACGATTCCAACATGAAAAATGCTCAGAATTCTTCCTTCTACAATCCTATGGTCTTAGATCAATTTGAAACTCAACAATTCATTCAACCCGATCGATGCAAATTCTGGTCACCATGGATATACACTGAGATGCACCATCACAATCCTCCATCAAACTTACACTAATCTAACCTATAACTAATGGTGATTAACCTGACCTATCAAGCTAAGATTCTAATGCACTAACCTAAGAGTTCTACCTCCTAACAGTTTCTACAACCTGCCAATCAACATCACCAAACCTCTCCAAATTCACCCTAACTGTTCTACTAACCTTCTACATTGCATCTAAACTAACAAAATCATGCCTAACTAACTGAATCAAGCTGTTTGAATGAAAACATACCTGGTGTAAAAGCTTGAAAACAGCTATGGAAGATTGAGGATCTGAGGCTTCCAAGGCTTGGATCTTGATCAACTAACTCAAGGATTGATTCTGTATGCAATGCTTTGAGATTTCTTGACCTGAATTGTGCTGTCCAATGGAAACTTCAATCTTGATGTTGATGAAAAAGGTGCTCGAAAATGGATGATTCACACTTGATTCTTGATTGAATTAGGATCTATGATGATGAAACAGTATGAGAAAGTTGATTTTGATGATAATTTGGTGAAGAATTTGTGAGATTTGGAATGAAACTTCAATGAAAAAGAATGTGAAAGCTTGTGAAATTCTTGGTGAAAATGAAGCCAACCCTTGCTAAATTCTCATTTCATGAATATATAGACCTCATATGAACATTCTAGATCCATCTTGCACATTCCCTTGCTTTCCAACTTTGATCCATTTTGGTTATGTTTCTTCAATTACAAGTAACCAAAGATAACTTTCTTTTTTCCTTCTAAACTCAAAAAAATGTTTGAACCATTGTCTTTGAAATGTCTTTTCCATTCAAAATCATATATTGGAAGTCTCCATTTGGACTCATAAATCTCCCAAACCATTTTTCACTTTGAATTTATTCACTTTATAAGCCATTTTAGTTCAACTTTTGACCAATTATGCAACTTCATGTTGTGAGCTTCTCCAATAATTTGTGACCTTCTTTCTAGACTTAAAATCCCATTTGGAGCAAGTTTGATGTTGTAAGTTTTTCCATTTGAGGCCTCCTTGTATGAGTTTTGGACATAGGTTAAAATGACCTGTAATTCACAAATGCCCAAAATACCCTTTGCTTTCCAAGACCATAAGTTGAGTTCTCCACATCATATGAAGGCATACTATACCATTCTAGAAAGCTAAGACAATGAGGAACAATTCTTATGTTGACCAAGAATTAATTTGAAATCTCCTTGAGGGGCAAAACTAGCTTGGAAGTCAAGTCACTTTCACAGACAAAAATTCAGATACCTCAGATGACCTGTAACTTGCAAGGACCATAACTTGAGTTCTATAAATCTCCTCAATGTCTTCCACCACTCAAATTAAAGGTATTGAGATCCTCTACAAGTTTCATGTTGGCCAAGAAGCCATTTGAAGCTAGAATTTTGACTTATCTTGCTTGGAAATTTGCCCTAAACCAGGGGATTTTACAGAGAAACCCTAATTTAGTAACTCCTCTTCTCCTTGATTTATCTTGAATTCTCCTTGGCATATCTCCATATCCTTCCTTATATGTCCAATGATGAACCCCAAATCTCTCTAATAGCCTTGAATACCCCTTTAATCAGTCAATTTACCTAGGGTTGACCTAGGGTTGACCCAGATGAAACCCTAGTTGACTGTCTTCAACTATAGCTCTTGTGCTCTCATCAATGACTTGTCTCCTTCTCCAAATGACTTTCTAAGTCTCTCATAAGGTCTAGATACTCTCCATGCCTTCACTCCACAGCTCACAACCCTCTTGTTGATCCTCAGATACCCTCAGCTAGGAGATGGACTCAAGGCTTGATCTGCTGAACTCTTTGCTTTCAAATTCTTTCCTGATGACTTGAATGAGATTGAATTGGGATAATAACCTCTTGATAGGCCTCTAGAGATGAGAATAATGATTGGTCCCCTGTTGAATGACTTGCTATGCTTATGCTATGCAGATGGTTAGTCTATGTACATGACTCTATATGCAAATGCTAATGATAATGAAACATAAACCAAGGAATAAGGTTGGGCAAATTTTAGGGTGCAACAGCTGCCCCTATTCAAGCGACTTGGACCCGATTGGGTGAAGAGCCCGGAGCCTTCAGACATTCGCGGTACGAGACGGTTGAATACTAGTGAACCCAGAAATTTGCCAACCACAAAACTAAATTGCGCTCCTGCTTGAGGAATGACATTCATCAGCTGAATCTGACTGTTACGGCAACCCACTGATCTCGCGCGACCGTGCTGGGGATAATTCGTCTGCATTTCCATAAACTAAATCGTCCACGTTAGGAATAAAATTCTTCCACGTTAGGAGTAACACCTGTCCACGTTAGGAATAACATCGTCCACGTTAGGAATCATTTCTTCTGTATCTGTCCACGTCAGGACTAACCCTTTCATCTTTCCACGTCAGGAAGCAATCCTCTTTCCGCGTAAGGAGAACTATATCAATCTGTCCACGTTAGGACTCCAATCTTTCCACGTAAGGAATTCAAACTTTGGTTCTGAACCTGTCCACGTCAGGACTCAACTCTTCGCGCATCTGTCCACGTAAGGGCCCTAATTTTTCCGCGTAAGGAATAAACTTCTTCTTCCATGTTAGGAATATCTTCTTTGATCTGTCCGCGTCAGGACTCAATTTTTTCCACATCAGGAATAATCCATTTCTTTCCACGTCAGGAATCAATCGTGATATATCCGCGTGAGGACTCAATCTTTCCACGTAAGGAATAAACTCGTCTTTCCACGTAAGAAAACCATTTTTCTTCCACGTAAGGAATGCTCTTGATATGTCCACGTAAGGACTCTGATTTTCCACGTTAGGAATCAAACCTTGATCTGTCCACGTCAGGACTAAACTTTTCCACGTAAGGAAACACCTTCTCTTTCCACGTCAGGAATCAACTTCTTTTCCGTCTGTCCGCGTCAGGACTAAACTTTCCACGTAAGGAATCAATCTCTTTTCCACATAAGGAATCACCATTTTTCCACGTAAGGAATAAGACTTCGTCTGGATCTGTCCGCGTCAGGACTAAACTCTTCCACGTTAGGAATGCACTTGTTTCCCCGTAAGGAATCCATTTCGATATGTCCGCGTAAGGACTACATCTTTCCGCGTAAGGAATACCATCTTAATCTGTCCGCGTAAGGACTACAACCTTTCCACGTTAGGAACCACCTCTTTCCACGTAAGGAATCCTCTTCTGATACGTCCGCGTAAGGACTACATCGTCCACGTTGGGACCCACTTCTCCACGTTAGGAATGACAATTTCTTTGATTTGTCCACGTAAGGACACTGACCTCGTCTTGATATGTCCACGTTAGGACTCAGGCGTCTTCGACCCGCTGAGGAAATAAAACTTGTCCACGTAAGGACTCACACCCTCGACCCACTGGGGAAATAACTTGTCCACGTCAGGACACCAACACAAAGAGTAATCACTTTCGTCAACGTCATGACCTCCCATTCCACTAATTTCGAAAAACCGAATCTGCCCACGATAGGACTAACACAACTCACCAATCCAGGGAAATAAACCTGTCCACGTTAGGACGCCCACTTCTGAAGAAATCCCGTCAATCTAGGAGTAAATTGTCCGCGTCAGGACTTGATTCTCTACTGATCCACACCTACAAACTTCTCAGCACTGACGTGACAGCGACTTTGAGACGGACTCTACTGGGGATGTCTGGAACCCAAACTATCGGACGCCTGTTCTGATAACCGGCGGTGGCCTCCGAAATTCTGATTCATGGAAACCCTTTTAATGTTAACGTAACAACAACTTTGAAGGAAACAATCCGCTGATCGGACTAGAGAAACTTCAACACGACTCTGGTGGGGACATAAGTAACTCTGCTTGGGGACAAAGAGAAACTTATCTTGCAGACTCTGTGGGGGAATACCGCCGAAACTGACATTATCATTGGATGTCTCATACCGAAATCTTGACTGTTTGGTAATTTATTTGAACAAGAGCTCTCTTCACCTGAACTATTAGAGTGCAGAAACTGTTTCAGCAAAATAAATGCTGGAGATAATGCCGACTCCGCCGGGCATAGCCAGATGCTACAGAATTATTCCAGCAAAATAAATGCTGGAAAGGCGAAGTCAACCCTGCTGGGAAATGGGAAACTTAAACCAAACACCTTGTTGAAGTAACCCCCTGCTGGGGAATATAACTTTGCTGGGGAATAGCAGATGTGCATAGTTCGATCGGACTTTCTGCTGGAACGTGAACTGATATCACCAGTATCTCCGACAAAATAAATGACAGGAACCACCACCAACTCTGCTGGGGAGAGTCTTGATCTTCGAGTTCCACTGGAAGGAATGAAAATACTTGCAAAGAGAATTCCGCTGGGGATGGCTGGATTCTCTTGGGGAAATTAACTGACCCCGCTGGGGGGGAGAGTACATGACCCTGCGGGGAAAGATGAGCCTGTCTGAATACAGCCTCACGATCTTGGAATCGCCAAACTCTGTTGAGGACGAATAACTTTTCTGCTCCCTTTAAGTAAGCTACGGCTAGCTGGGAAATTCCATCCTTCTTCAGGAAAAACATGCACGACCTGCGTGAGGATCAAGTCTTTCGTTATCGCAATCTTTTAATCATCCTCCTCGCATGGTTATGAAACCTGCAACAACACAAACAAGACACGACAAGCCTGTGCAATCAAATCAATTCAGGTTAGTGACGTTACACTCAGTTAATTCAAAGCTTTAACAATTGTTGGCAAGGGCCAGTGATGTTATACTCATGCTAGTTTCAATAAACTTAGGCGTTTTATCATGCACAAAACAGTAAAGAACAGGCATCAAGTACTGAATAACACATTTTCATTGATTGGGCCCCTGAATGGGCGGAGTTTTTTGTACACGGGATGTAACTCCTGAAATGAGGAAGCTACGCAAAGCAAATATACAAGTATGCAAGCATTCACAAGAAGCATAAATATCGACAAATTAAATTTTGTACACATGTCGGCAACTGGATGCAGATGAACACCACGAGCTGATCCTCCTATGACTCATCCGACTCTAATGCTTTCCCGGTATCCCCACTTCTGAAGAGATTGTATCCGATAGTCGACCCCTCAAATGTATTCTCCCGCATTGATGCTCATTGTAGTATCAAATTCGGACCGCAGTCATTTGCTTTTCAAATCCCTAACTTTTGCGTGAACCGCCCTTTACGGGTTTTCAGTTCACCGGGATACCCCTTTTTGCCGAAGCCGCCCAGTGTAGGTTTTCAACTTCGCGGGTGTACATTTTTTCAATTTTATCCCTAACTTTTGCCCGAACCTTTCATTCTGTTTTTGGTTCGCCAGGATGCCCCATTTTTGCCTGGACTCTCTTTTTTTTGTCCAGCGGGTCTATTTTAAGCAAAGTATTTTTTAACTGCGTCCGAATTCACAGGTGACGCAAAGTCTTCTCCGTCCATGGTGGACAACAACAACGCTCCTCCTGAAAAGACCTTACTGACAACGTATGGCCCTTCGTAGTTGGGGGTCCACTTGCCCCTGTGATCTGCTTGCGGCGGGAGAATCCTTTTCAGCACAAGGTCGCCCGTCTGAAAGCTTCGCGGAAGTATCTTCTTGTCGTACGCTTTCTTCATTCGTCTTTGATACAAACGACCGTATGCCATAGAAGCTAGCCTCTTCTCATCCATCAAACTCAGTTTGTTCAATCTATTCGTTACCCATTCTGCCTCGTCCAGCTGAACGTCTCGCAATACCCTCAGAGAAGGGATCTCAACTTCCAATGGTAATACCGCTTCCATTCCGTATACCAACGAGAACGGAGTTGCCCCGGTTGATGTGCGTACCGTCGTACGATAACCGTGCAAAGCGAAAGGTAGCATTTCATGCCAATCCTTATAGGTCACCACCATTTTCTGAACGATCTTCTTGATATTCTTATTGGCCGCTTCGACAGCGCCATTCATCTTGGGTCGGTAAGGGGAGGAGTTGTGATGTTCGATCTTGAAATTCTGACAAAGCTCCTTCATCATTTTGTTGTTCAGATTAGAACCGTTATCCGTGATTATCCGCTCGGGGATCCCATATCGGCAAATGATATCTCTCTTGATGAATCTAGCCACCACTTGCTTCGTTACATTCGCGTAAGACGCCGCTTCCACCCACTTGGTGAAATAATCGATTGCTACTAGGATGAACCGGTGCCCATTAGAAGCCGTCGGCTCGATCTTTCCAATCATATCGATTCCCCACATCGAGAATGGCCATGGAGATGACATCACATTTAGAGGACTCGGAGGCACGTGTATCTTGTCAGCATAGATTTGGCACTTGTGGCACTTCCTTGCGAACTTGAAACAATCAGTTTCCATCGTCAGCCAAAAGTAACCTGCCCTCAGCAGCTTTCTCGTCATAGCATGCCCACCAGCATGCGTACCAAAGGTACCTTCGTGAATTTCCTCCATGAGAAGCTTTGCCTCTTTTTCGTCTACACAACGCAACAACACCAAATCGTGGTTTCTTCTGTATAAGACGCCATCCGGATTCAAATAGAAATTGCCCGCTAATCTCCTGAGAGTCTTCTGATCTTGACTGGATGCCCCAGCCGGATACTCTTTATTCTTCAGGAAATTAAGGATATCAAAATACCACGGTTTGTCATCAGATGCTTCATCAATAGCAAATACATAAGCTGGTCTGTCCAACCGAGAGATAGTGATCTGGGGAGCTTCGTTCCAGAAGTTGACCTTGTACATGGAAGACAAAGTGGCAAGGGCATCAGCCATTTGATTCTCTGCCCGCGGCACGTGATGCAATTCAACTTTGTCGAAGAAAGGCAACAATCTCCTTGCATAATTCATGTAATGTATCAAATTGGGCTGACGTGTCTCCCATTCCCCTTTGATCTGATTCACTACCAGAGCTGAGTCTCCGTATACGTCTAGATGTTTGATTCGCAAATCAATGGCTTCTTCAAGCCCCATTATACAAGCTTCGTATTCGGCCTCATTGTTGGTAATGGCAAAGGTCAATCGGGCAGTAAACGGGATGTGCGACCCGTGTGGCGTGGTGATAATTGCCCCTATTCCGCTACCGTAAGCATTCACAGCTCCGTCAAATATCATCTGCCATTTGGACCCCGGCTCTGGCCCTTCGTCTGGCAACGGCTCTTCGCAATCCTTCATCTTTAAGTACATGATATCCTCGTCAGGAAAATCAAACCTCATCGATTGGTAATCTTCAATAGGCTGCTCCGCCAGATACTCAGACAACACACTCCCCTTTATTGCCTTTTGCGAGACGTATTGAATATCATATTCAGTCAAGACCATCTGCCAACGGGCAATTCTACCTGACAACGCCTGCTTCTCGAATATATACTTGATTGGATCCATCTTCGAGATGAGCATGGTTGTATGACTCAGCATGTACTGCCTCAAACGCTTGGCGGCCCAGGCTAGCGCGCAACAAGTTTTCTCCAGCATTGAGTATCGAGATTCACAATCTGTAAATTTCTTACTCAGATAATAGATCGCATGCTCTTTTCTCCCCGTCTCGTCGTGTTGACCGAGAACACAACCCATGCTTCCCTCAAGAACCGTCAAATACATGATCAAGGGTCTCCCTGCCACTGGGGGTATCAAAATAGGAGGCTCCTGCAGATACTTCTTTATTTTGTCGAACGCCTTTTGACAATTCTCGTTCCACGTTACAGCTTGATCTTTCTTCAACAGCTTGAATAATGGTTCACACGTGGCCGTTAGGTTAGATATGAACCGGGCAATGTAGTTCAACCTCCCTAAAAACCCGCGCACCTCTTTCTCTGTTTTAGGCGTCGGCATTTCTTGAATCGCTTTTATTTTAGCAGGATCGACCTCTATTCCTCTTTCGCTTACGATAAACCCCAGCAGTTTACCCGATCTCACCCCGAAGGTGCATTTGTTAGGGTTCAGCCTCAGCCTGAACTTCCTAAGTCTTTTAAACAACTTCAACAGATTCACCAGATGCTCTTCCTCCGTCTGGGATTTGGCAATCATATCGTCAACATAAACTTCGATCTCTTTATGCATCATGTCATGAAAAAGAGTCGTCATCGCACGCTGATATGTTGCCCCAGCATTTTTCAAACCAAAGGGCATCACTTTGTAGCAAAATGTTCCCCAAGGCGTTATGAAAGTAGTCTTCTCCATATCCTCTGGCGCCATTTTAAATTGATTATAGCCTGAAAAGCCATCCATGAAGGAGAATACAGAGTATTGAGCGGTATTATCAACTAACACGTCAATGTGAGGAAGTGGAAAATCGTCTTTTGGGCTTGCTTTATTCAAATCTCTATAATCCACGCACATTCGAACCTTGCCATCTTTCTTTGGCACTGGTACGATGTTGGCAACCCACGAGGGATACTTCGTCACAGCCAGGAAACCAGCGTCCCACTGTTTCTGAACCTCCTCCTTGATCTTCATTGCCATATCTGGTCGAGTTCTGCGAAGCTTTTGTTTGACTGGCGGGCAATCTTCTTTCAGCGGCAGGCGATGCACAACTATATCAGTATCGAGCCCTGGCATATCTTCATATGACCAAGCGAATACATCATTATACTCTCGGAGCATTTCAACCAGTTTCCGCTTGATATCACTCTGCAGCGCAGCCCCGATACGAATATTCTTCTCAACCCCTTCCGACCCCAAGTTGATAATTTCGATAACCTCATCGTGAGGCAGAATGGCTCTTTCCTCTTGCTTCACCAACCAAGACAGTTCCTCAGGAACGTCGCTATCATCGACAACCTCTTCTTCGGTCTGGAATACCGGGTGCTCGAAGTCGGGACGAGTCATAGGTGGCTCAAGGATGTCATCTGAAAATGTTATCCTGCAAAAGGAATGGTTAAGTGCTTCAAAATGCGTATAAAGCGAATAACCACATTGCCATTTTATTGAAAAATATAAAACAAGAAAGACAGGGATTACGGTATTTGCACATGAAAAAACGCCATTTATTTAATGATTAACGCGCAAGGTTTATAACAACACAGCCCTAAGCAAATCCTGATGCCCCGGGCAAGACATCAGATTATTCAACAATTAATAAAGCAAAGCATTACTGTTTAAAAGTCACAGGAACAAGCTCCTGAATAGACCAGTTGCACAGTCCTTGTCCTGGCGTGCTTGGCTGAATCCAGGCATCCATATCACAGTCGCTGTCTCCTTCATCAGACTCTGAAGCAGCATTGACAGTTTCATGACATACTCCACTGGCAGAGATGGTGATTGACTTTCTGAAATGGGGGGCCCCCACGGAAGGAGTTGATGACGACGGTCGGTACCCCAGTCCAAACCGGTCCATCTTCACCGGAATGTCCAGCACCTTGCCCCAGCCCTTGGCTTCTCCTGCTTCCACTAGAGCTTGAGCCTCTTTATACGATGAGACAGCTATCTCTGGCACTTTGCTTGGCCCGGGACCCTTGTCCTTGATGCGCAAACCTTCGAATGCCTGGCATGGTGTCTCGTGGATCTCCCCGTCGACTTCCACATATTTAAACGATGATAAATGGCTGACCAGGATGTCTTCTTCTCCACACACGGTGACTACGCTGTCTCCGACCATATACTTTAACTTCTGATGCAGGGTAGATGTGACTGCCCCTGCCCCATGAATCCAGGGTCTTCCCAGCAAGCAGCTGTACGCAGGCTGTATATCCATGATATAAAACTCCGTTGCAAACACTTCCGGCCCCACTTGCAGAGGCAAAGTAATCGATCCGAAGACTGTTCTCCGCGTGCCGTCAAACGCTCTGACTACCAAATCACTGGGTGTACACAAGATTCCTCGAACATCCAGCTTCATCATCGCCTTCTTGGGCAGCACATTCAAAGACGATCCGGTGTCAACCAATACGTGCGACATTACCGACCCTCTGCACTCAACAGACACGTGTAATGCCATATTATGGTCCCTCCCTTTCGGAGTCAAGTCAAAATCAGTAAAGCCCAGACTGTGGCCTGCATTCACATGTGCCAATACTCCTTCTAGCTGATTTACAGAGACATCCTGGGGTACAAAAGAAGTGTCCAGGACTTTCAGCAAAGCGTTTCGGTGAGCTTCTGAACACAACAGCAATGATAAGATAGATATCTTGGACGGTGTCTGCTGTAGATGCTCCACAATCTTATAATCGCTTTTCCGAATCAAGCGCATGAATTCTTCTACATCCTTAGATGCTGCTTCTTTTTCACTTGCTTGTACCGGAACATTCTCAACCGCTTTCCCTTTTCCTTTCGCTAGCCTTTCAGCCTCCACTTCAGGAGATATAAAGATCCTGCCACTTCTCGTTATGCCCCCTGAGCCAACAACATTATCCACAATCTCCACTGGCTGCTTGTTGACATCAATCTTTATCCCGTCACAATACACCTCTAGCCCATATGACCATGGGACTGCTTTCGTGTTCTCATACGGGATTGGCCCGGCTTTAGTTATGGTAATCGGTGGTCGCTGAGCTGGTGCTGCAATAGTGATCGTCTTCCGAGGAATTGTCACTGTGGCCACATCACTCCGATTATCCACTACTGCCCCTGCAGGCTCATCAGTTGCCGCTCGATCAAACTGCAATATACCTTCATCAATCAAGGCCTGGATGCCTTTCTTCAAATCCTCACACCCCCCAGATAGGGCCCAACAGTCTAAGCAGTACTCATTACATCCTGGGTAAACACCTCCTTGCAACAGTCGGCTCTTTATTTCGCTCAGCAGCGTCTTCAAATCCTCCACATTCATAATCAGATTCAACCCTTCCTCAGTCAGAACTGCATTCGCCCCATGATTAGGCATGGGTTTCTGGACTATATTCGGACCTGCCGTCCCGAAATTGATAGTCTTGTTGTCTAAGAGATCCTGCACAACGTGCTTAAAAGCATGACAACCTTCTATATCGTGGCCCGGGGCCCCAGAATGAAACTCACAGTGTCTATTTGCATCGTAGCCGAACGGGGGAGTTCCCGTTATCGGCGCCAGCGTTCTTTTCTCTACCAGATTCAATCCCAACAATGTCTGCAATAAATCAGCATAGGTAGAGGGAGGTTTCTCAAACACTCTTCTCGGTTTATTACCCTGGAATCTTCGCTGAGCTTGCTGTGCCCCCTGCTGAGGCTGCTGCTGCTGTGGCATCGGTTGCTGCTGAACCGGTTGTTGTTGCTGGATTGGTTGTTGTTGATATGGGATAGTAACACTCGACACTTGCTGTGACTGACGATATTGACCTCTTCCCCTGCCTCGGCCTCGGCCTCGGCCTCCAAATACTGCGCTAGCTTCGCCCTGACGGCGCCCACCATAAGCTTTCCTATTACTGCCAGATGCAGTTGATTCCTCGACTTGGAACTTTCCTTGCTTAATATTACGCTCAATCTTTTCACCCATCAGAATCAGGTCTGAAAAACTGGCCAGAGACGTATGAAACAGCATATCATGAAACAGCCCTGTGAATGTGCCGACAAACATATCGTTCATTTCTTTATCTTCTACAGGAGGACGGACCCTGGCAGCCATATCGCGCCACCTTTGCGCGTACTCTTTAAAACTCTCCCCCTTCTTCTGCGAAAGCCCGGCCAACTGGACCCGATTGGGCGCCAGGTCGCTGTTATACTTGTAATGGGCTACAAACGCCTCTGCTAATTGCTTCCAAGTCTTGATGTCAGTTGGCTCCAACCCCATGTACCACTCTAGGGAAGGACCCGATAGACTATCCTGAAAGAAATGCATTAGCATTCTTTCATCAGTGGAGTATGCAGACATCTTTCTGTAATAAGCTCGTACATGCACTTTCGGACATGTGTCTCCTTTGTACTTATCGAAAGCAGGCGCTTTGAACTTAATTGGCACCCTCAAGCCAGGTACCAAGCCCATTGTTGCCATGTCCAATCCCACAGCACTTTGATTTAGGACTCCCTTCATTTGTTCTTCCAGCATTCTAATCTTTTGGGAATCATCCATCGGTCCTTCAAAACCTCCTCCGGAAAAGGCATCCTCCTGCTGATCCTCTTGCCACATACCGTTTCCAGCCCCGTATCCATCATATGCATTATTACGTCCAGCTCTGATCTGATTCATCCCCGGACCTCGGCCTCTGTTGCCGTACCCTTGAACACCTCCAGCAGGACCAACAGCCATAAATCCAGCACCGTTTCCGTTTCCAAAGCCTCCGTAACCCTGATTGACCATACCATAACCATCTTGCCCAAAGCCTTGAGCATTAAAGCCATACTTGCCAGCGTTATCAAATCCTTGATCGTTGAATCCGAACCCAGTATTAACAAAGCCATTGCCTCCGAGATTATCTCCCACATTGACATCACCCAGCCCAGCATTATGGACAGCAGCATCATTTCCAACTCCGACGTTACCATTCACAGCAGCGGTAGCGTTGTTGACGTTAGCAGCAGTCATATTGATTACGGGCGGAGCCACTGGCGTGGGAGTGCCGTCTCCATGAGCAGTATCAACCCGGACAGACTGATGATCGTCATTACCATGACCAGCGTTGCGAGCCAACAGAGGCTGGACCATGGCCTGCAAATTCTCTTGCCCTTTTGCTATAGCTTCCATGGTCTGCATGAAGAGGGCGAGCTTCTCGCGCACATCCTGCATCTCATTCTGAATTTGGTCCATGACTTTCCGACAGTTGGAGCGTGTAGAATAGCGGTGCGGATGTTGATCTGGAATCCTGTTAAGTACCTGGATCAAAGCAGGGAATAAGACACCATTCAAAGATTACCTGTTATGCAATATGAATATGAATGCAATGCAATGTGTCTGTGCCTTAGGGAAGTTCATTCCCCCAGTTCTAGTGCGAAGGTGCCGGTGCAGTGACAGTGCTAACAATAGGAATATCGGAGCTGAATCATAGAAAGCCTCATATATTGCAGAGAGAATCAATAATCCCAGGGTACAATATCACTGAGAATACAAAGAAGGCATGACCTCAACCAACAATCCTGGTGATGGTCAGCACTATGCAAATAAAGCACACAAATTACTATATGAAATGATCAAATCCTCCCAAAAGTCTGGTACTCCTCTACCAACTTCTTGGTCTCCGGATGGCTTGGTCGATCAAGCAGCCCTTCAACAAGCTGGTTTCTCCTCTTAAGGACCCGGCGTACGTCTTCAGCAGTTTCTTCCCATGTTGCTTCTCCGAAGCAATCTTCTAACTTTCGCTTCTGAGACACTGCTTCATCTCTGGATTTGATTGCCTTGTTCAGTGCATGCTGGACACTATACCGGGTCATAACTTCCTCCTCACACTTCTTGATGCTAGACTTCAACTTCTCTTCGAGGTCGGAAATTTGCTGCTTCAGCTTATCTTCCCTCTTCTTATTGTTGGTGAGAGTAGCATTCCAAGTCTTATTGCAAGAGGATATCTCTCGGTGTGCTGCGTCGAGCGCTTTCTTTTTGGCTTCCAGCATGTCATGGGAACTTCGGAACTCTTGCCCCAGACGTTCGCGCTTTTTCTTTTCCTCAGTCAACTCAGCCCCTAACCTGTTTACCAGCTCGATCTGTTGTTGGAAAGCATATACGGCCTTGTTCTTCTCGCTGCGTGCCTGGGCTAACTCTTGCTCTAACCCTTTGTTAATCTTCATCAAGGCTTCTTTTTCCTTCACAACTTGTTCATAGGCTTCTCTAGAAACAGTAGTCGGCTCTGCTACCGGAACGGGAACAAGAATTGGTGCATCTGGAAACGGCATCCTCAACTGACTAGCCCTCTCCTGAATCCAAACTCTGTAAGGTGCATAGGCCTGACAGTCATTCTTTCCTAACAACGGCTTCCCTCTGCGGTTAATACGTGTCCAGGCATGTTGCAGCTTGGCTAATAACTCCCCCTTCACGTCTCCGGTAAAGTACAGAGATTCCTGTACTTCTTCCTCCTGAGGCGGATTCTTCAGCGCATAACCGAACTGGCGAATGAATAGAGAAGGGTTGTAATTGATACACCCTTTTCTTCCTATCAGCGGCACATTAGGGTACCCAGAACAGCTAAAGATGAGCTCAGATCCCAACAGGTCTCGATCAAACCATACAACGTCTTCGGAAGATAGCCTCAGCAGGCGCTCTGACCAACTGGCTGAGGTTGCACTGTCTACAAATGGTCCCTTTATGGGAAGGTGACTCTTGAACCACATATTCAACAGAGGAGTACAGCAGTAAACAACTTTTCCTCTTCGGTTCTCATTCTTATAGTGCAATGAGTGATAGAAGTCTCCGATCAAAGTGGGCACTGGGTTGCCTGCAGCAAACAGATAGAAAGCATCCAAATCCACAAAGTTGGGCAAGTTAGGAAACAGCACGATTCCATAGATGCATAAAGCCAAAATAGCATTGAAAACCACCCAACAACCGTTCTTGGCGTACTCCCGAGCTTTGGCGACTAAGAAATCCAGAGAGAAACCTGACACCCCAAGCCAAGAAGTCAATAACAGATCTGCAGCGTTCATATGCAAGGCTTTGGCTAAGTCCTCCAACTTGGGCTCAGCAGTAGAGTGGATGAAGGGAACTTTGTTCTGCACGGGAAGCTCAGTAAACTCCACATATTCCTCAATAGTAGGTCCCAGAATGAAGTCAGCGAAAGTAAAGCATCTCAATGCGGGGTCATAGAACTGCATCAAGGTGTATAGCCCGTTCATCTCATCAGCAGTGGGCTTACAGACTAATCTCAGTAATCTCCCATGGCTCATTCTGAAGCTTCTCCTAACCTCTTCATCAGCAAGAGATATCAGACCAAGCAAAGAAGTAATATCAGGTGACGGTAGCTTGTACGCAACTGTTTTCCTCAAACCAGCCATAATCAATACTCAGAAATCCGGGCACTAGAACTAGGGAAATGCAAATGCACCTGCAGCACAGACACGCGTTAGTGAAATGCAAATGGTAATGGATATGCAGGCAATGCAATGCAAGTGTCATGCAACAGGGACCAAAGCTGCAGCTGAATAGCCTAAACCCAATCAAGAAAGGTCTCAGATAGACCATCCAGAAGTCATCAAACCCTGGTCTCAGATAGACCTAATACAAAGCTCCAATACTGGTCTCTGACAGACCTCAAACCATAACTCCAACTGGTCTCTGATAGACCTCAAATCACACCTCTAATTGGTCTCTGACAGACCTCAGAACACATCTCCAAATGGTCTCTGACAGACCTCATAACTCTCCATAAATAACCAGGATCTCTGATCAAGAAATAACCGGTATCTGAAGGTCTGGTTACCTGCATAACCCTGAATCCCCTCACAGGTGGGTGGCCCTATAACTGGCACAAGGTACGGCATCCTATGCGGTCGTCAGCGTCACAGACTTTCAGGGTTGATGATACGATTCCCAGAAGGAGTGGCATCATCAAATCCTGAAGAGGCCTCACTCAGCCAACTTCCAAATGATCGGTCCCCGGAGTCGACAATTCAGCTGACCAACAACCCCTTCGACCCAAAGGGTAGAAAAAGAAGCCAACCAGAAGAACCTCGTCCGAGTGTAGATTTCATGAGACACTAATGCAAGCAAAGCCGGCACGCGCCCACTACTTTCTACGCTAATTCTAGGTGCACTCAAGCCCAGGTCCGGCTTATCTCTCAATATCAGAACACCCGTCACACCCCAAATACAGCAATAATAATCAATATACAAAGCTGAAAATACAAGGTTAGAAATATACAATAACTCCATACAAAATCCTCGACGGGAAAACAAGCGCTAGGATTGACTCGCTCAAAGGGACGTTGGATCCCAAATGCATAAGAACCATCGCAGTCCTTAGCAGCCAGGGGACGTTGGATCCCCAGTGGAGTCGCCAGCTGTCGCTACTGCGAAAATCGGCGCCGGCTGAACAGAAGAGTCGCCACCGTGCGTTATTTATCCCACGGGAGGGAAAGGAAACGCTCAGAGTAAACCTCGCACAACACGGGAAAGGTATGGTCATCGCAACCAAAACCTGGATTCGGGAGTCGGTTACGCAAGGGGAAGGTATTAGCACCCCTCACGTCCATCGTACTCGATGGGATCCACGCTTGTTTTCGGGTATGGATTGTTATTCTATCTAAACTATAGGTTAAGGGTGAAAAAGAAAATAAAATGAAAATAAAAATGACTCGGCAAAGTATCGCACTTTATGCCTACGTATTCCCGCCTGGAACGAGAAATCAGAGTCAACGTAGTTCGCCTACCTACGGGAAAGGAGGGGAAGGTTGCTCGCTAGGATATCGCATCCTATGCCTACGTACTTTCATACAGCATGAAAGATCAGAGCAAACGTAGTTCGGGCCACGGAAGACACAAGCTTGTCTTGGTTGATTTTATTATTTCTGAAAAATGGTTTTCTGATTAACAGTCCAAGCGGACAAAAATGACGTCTTGATGAGTTCACATTCTTTTACGGAAGAAGTGTCTTTTATTGTGTTTGAAATCTTTATGTGTTTTTCTGTTTGTTTTGAGGAAGAAGAGACAGAACTCTAACCTACGGTTGCGAAGAGAAACAAACTAACCTAATGTTATCATGCATGGGTTAAGACCTAGTGTCTATCATGCTCCTCTCTTGCACAGAGAAAAACAGAGATCCTACGGGATAGGCAGAAACAGAAACAATATCAGATATATACAGTAAAACAGTAAAATGCATGGATGCAACAGCACAAGCGAGGCAAGGGAGTCCCACTCAACCTCGAACCTAGAAAACAATAGGCGAAAGTGAACAGGCTTCACTTTCAACCCAACAGGGTAAACAGCAAACAATACAGTCCAGAAAACCAATCAATACATCAGCAAATGAAATACAACAGCAAAAGAAACAGCTTCAGCAGCTCTGAATCAACATCTGGCTTCAAGTAATCTCCAACAAGCTACAGGCTTCAACAAGCATCAATCTCCATCTCCATGGCCTTCAGGCAAGGGTTTTGATCATCAGTCTTCTATCTGCAATGGCTTTTCTTCAAGCTCAAACCTCCAGGATGAGGAATCAGTCATAAGAGTGAAGTGAACGAATGTTAGACAGTTAATTACCTACCAAGGGTGGTTCATCAACTGTTAACATTAAACAGAAATTTTCCTCTCAAAAGTTCTATCTTTCAAATATATTCACTGATCCTTCCAAAGGAAGGAGGTGGATATTTGAAAGAGACTTTGAATCATAGAGAAAGGATGGATGCAAACAAGGCATTCCATGTTTGAGAAACAAGCTTTCTAATCTAGAGCTCTGCCTAGCTCCTAAACCCTAGTCTCCTCAGCAGCAGCTAGCAAGAATCTCCTCCTCAACTCTGGCAGTTGATCTTCAATCTCTGGATCTCCAATGGTCTCATTTCCTCAAGTCTTCAGCTTCCCCAGGGCCCCAGACAAACCCAATACCCAAACAAGCAAGCAATAATCCCCAGAGGGCACACCACACCAGACAGTCAGATATACAGACAGTATTAATAGCAGTAGGGGAATCCTGACTTTTTCTAAGGGGATCTAATAACTACCCATAGCCCCTATAGTCCCATAACTAATCTATTCAAACCCTAAGTCCTAAGGGAAAGAATTAAACTTCCTAAGTCATCACCTAAAAAACCCTAATTTGTTCATGATGTTCAAACCTATTTTAATCACCTAAATTTAATTTCTAAAAAAAGGAACTAAATGGAATCTACAAGTTTAATGTCTAATCTAAACACCCTAAAAAGAATGAACAAAAAATATTAAAGCATTTGATAGAACAAAAATTATTAAAATGATGCATGAAATGAATCTATGTAAAATGACATTTATTTAGAAAATATAGAAAAAATATGAAATAAAAATAAAAATGCAATTTTATTTTCCTATAGTATTCTAGACATCTCAAAGAAAATGATGTAAAAAGAATGGATTTAAAATGGATTTTTATGAATTTGTTATGAATTTCTAAAATGAATGAAAAATTAAAATGAATTAAAAAACAATTAAACCAAATAAAATGAGGGAGGGGTGTAGTTAGCAAGCACGCTCAGTTAATATCCAGGATGGGCCAACAATGGGGGGTGCGCATATCATTTTGGTTTAAGCCCAAAACGCTTCAGAAATAATGAAAAGATAAGAGAGGCGCAGGGGGGTGAGAAAAGAACTAAGATCACGTTCAAATTCATTTTGGGCTTAACATTGGGGGTGGGAATAACACCTAGCGCTCAGGCCCGCCCGTTTCAATTAATGAAACGGTGCATTTTGGCCAACGCATCTCCCTCCACAAATCAGATTAAATATGAGCCACAGGATCTCCCTCCAAGTCAAGGGTCTAACACGAATTGAAGGGTCCAGATTTCGTCTTCCTCCTTTGGATCAACTGAAACTTAGGGTTTCACCATGAATGCTCATGCACGAGCAAGCTTACACCACTCTGTTCTCCCTATCCAGACCATGAATCAACACGATTCCAACATGAAAAATGCTCAGAATTCTTCCTTCTACAATCCTATGGTCTTAGATCAATTTGAAACTCAACAATTCATTCAACCCGATCGATGCAAATTCTGGTCACCATGGATATACACTGAGATGCACCATCACAATCCTCCATCAAACTTACACTAATCTAACCTATAACTAATGGTGATTAACCTGACCTATCAAGCTAAGATTCTAATGCACTAACCTAAGAGTTCTACCTCCTAACAGTTTCTACAACCTGCCAATCAACATCACCAAACCTCTCCAAATTCACCCTAACTGTTCTACTAACCTTCTACATTGCATCTAAACTAACAAAATCATGCCTAACTAACTGAATCAAGCTGTTTGAATGAAAACATACCTGGTGTAAAAGCTTGAAAACAGCTATGGAAGATTGAGGATCTGAGGCTTCCAAGGCTTGGATCTTGATCAACTAACTCAAGGATTGATTCTGTATGCAATGCTTTGAGATTTCTTGACCTGAATTGTGCTGTCCAATGGAAACTTCAATCTTGATGTTGATGAAAAAGGTGCTCGAAAATGGATGATTCACACTTGATTCTTGATTGAATTAGGATCTATGATGATGAAACAGTATGAGAAAGTTGATTTTGATGATAATTTGGTGAAGAATTTGTGAGATTTGGAATGAAACTTCAATGAAAAAGAATGTGAAAGCTTGTGAAATTCTTGGTGAAAATGAAGCCAACCCTTGCTAAATTCTCATTTCATGAATATATAGACCTCATATGAACATTCTAGATCCATCTTGCACATTCCCTTGCTTTCCAACTTTGATCCATTTTGGTTATGTTTCTTCAATTACAAGTAACCAAAGATAACATTCTTTTTTCCTTCTAAACTCAAAAAAATGTTTGAACCATTGTCTTTGAAATGTCTTTTCCATTCAAAATCATATATTGTAAGTCTCCATTTGGACTCATAAATCTCCCAAACCATTTTTCACTTTGAATTTATTCACTTTATAAGCCATTTTAGTTCAACTTTTGACCAATTATGCAACTTCATGTTATGAGCTTCTCCAATAATTTGTGACCTTCTTTCTAGACTTAAAATCCCATTTGGAGCAAGTTTGATGTTGTAAGTTTTTCCATTTGAGGCCTCCTTGTATGAGTTTTGGACATAGGTTAAAATGACCTGTAATTCACAAATGCCCAAAATACCCTTTGCTTGCCAAGACCATAAGTTGAGTTCTCCACATCATATGAAGGCATACTATACCATTCTAGAAAGCTAAGACAATGAGGAACAATTCTTATGTTGACCAAGAATTCATTTGAAATCTCCTTGAGGGGCAAAACTAGCTTGGAAGTCAAGTCACTTTCACAGACAAAAATTCAGATACCTCAGATGACCTGTAACTTGCAAGGACCATAACTTGAGTTCTATAAATCTCCTCAATGTCTTCCACCACTCAAATTAAAGGTCTTGAGATCCTCTACAAGTTTCATGTTGGCCAAGAAGCCATTTGAAGCTAGCATTTTGACTTATCTTGCTTGGAAATTTGCCCTAAACCAGGGGATTTTACAGAGAAACCCTAATTTAGTAACTCCTCTTCTCCTTGATTTCTCTTGAATTCTCCTTGGCATATCTCCATATCCTTCCTTATATGTCCAATGATGAACCCCACATCTCTCTAATAGCCTTGAATACCCCTTTAATCAGTCAATTGACCTAGGGTTGACCTAGGGTTGACCCAGATGAAACCCTAGTTGACTGTCTTCAACTATAGCTCTTGTGCTCTCATCAATTACTTGTCTCCTTCTCCAAATGACTTTCTAAGTCTCTCATAAGGTCTAGATACTCTCCATGCCTTCACTCCACATCTCACAACCCTCTTGTTGATCCTCAGATACCCTCAGCTAGGAGATGGACTCAAGGCTTGATCTGCTGAACTCTTTGCTTTCAAATTCTTTCCTGATGACTTGAATGAGATTGAATTGGGATAATAACCTCTTGATAGGCCTCTAGAGATGAGAATAATGATTGGTCCCCTGTTGAATGACTTGCTATGCTTATGCTATGCAGATGGTTAGTCTATGTACATGACTCTATATGCAAATGCTAATGATAATGAAACATAAACCAAGGAATAAGGTTGGGCAAATTTTAGGGTGCAACACACGGATATCGATTTACGCGACCTCCTATAGTCCAACTTTCGTCATAAGTCGAGCTACGAGGGTTTAGGGTTACATTTCGACCCGATTCATTCAATTAATCATTAGCCACTGTTTTTAATTTTTATTCAATATATTCTTGGTTTACTTTTCTATAAATATATCACTATTTATATACTCTTGCTCATATTATTGTTTATATTATTGTTGATGTTATCTTGCTTATTATCTTGCTCATTATATCATTCATCCTATTATCATTGTTCATATTCATCTTATCATATTATTCATGTCTTGTTCATCTAACCCTTTTCTTGTTTATCTCATTCAAAAATACCAAAAACACAATCAAACTATTCGAAGCCTAAAAATGATTAATTGGAGGACTGTTGGTCACTTTCTTGGGCAGTGGAGTTTAGACCCTGTACATAAATACTAGTTTAGATATTTTTGTCCGAACTCTTATCCGTTGTTTAGTTTAGGACACCTCGCACACACATGGCTTCCTCTTGGGCTACCTTACAATGAACCCATTTATTTCTCGCAATCCCATGTACTTAGCATGTATCGCTCTCCCATTACAATGTAATAGCTTAGTTTCTTTTCATGTTTGCTTACTTGTTAAGAAAGATAAAAATGAATTAGGCTAGGACACGTTTTCAAAATAAAGAATAAATGAGGCTTGATCCAACGTCAAGTCATTTTCAAACTCATTTCAACTTGGACTACCTTAGGGTTTCTCCTTCTCTTTTCACATCTCTTCCATCAAACCACACTAACCTTGTATGCATTCCACCTTTGTAAGTCGATTTCTTCGTGCATCGTTGTCGCTTGCGCGAAAATAAGGTGCCGACACAACAGAAGAGTCGCCACCTTTCGTTATTTATCCCTCAGAGCGGGAAAGGAAACGATCGGAAAAACCTGACGAAAAAGGGTAAGACAAGGTCATCGCAACCATTGTCTGGGTTCGGGAGTCGGTTACGCAAGGGGAAGGTATTAGCACCCCTCACGTCCGTCGTACTCGACGGGATCCACGCTTGCTTGTTTACTTGGACGGGTTGGTTTTATTCTATCTACCTATCAAGGTTGGCTGAAAAAGAAAAGAAAAATGACTCGGCAAAGCGTCGCACTTTATGCCTACGTATTCTCATCAGAGAATGAGAAATCAGAGTCAACGTAGTTCGGCCTACGAAGGGTTATGGGGGGAGGTAGCTCGCCAAGACATCGCCATCTTGTGCCTACGTACTCTCAACAGGCATGAGAGATCAGAGCTCACGTAGTTCGGGAAACTACGGTTTATTTCCTGTTTTGAAAGAAGTGTTTTTTATTATGTTTGCGATTTCAACCGCACTAGAGACTATGACCTGAGAGTGAATGCGTTGCATGTCACCCAAAGGGTACCATACTAAACATCCAGACTGTGGAAAAGGAACTCTCCCACAATCCTTTCTCAGATAGCTTAAGGCTCGTAACGTACGAAAGAAATCATTCATGATTACTGTATCTTAAACTGTTTTGAGATGAGAAGAGAACATGCCCAACTAGGAGGGAGACTATCAAGTCCTACTGTTATCATGCCATGGATTCATCCTATGGTTGAGGTTTGAACAGGGAACTCCTAGATGTTGTCATGCATAGGTTTCAACCTAAAAGTCTATCATCAAATCCTTATCAAAGGAAATGAGAGTCCTAAGGGATCATGTCAATGATACACCAAAACAGACAAAGCATCAGCTTAACAGTAAAATGCATGCAATGCAAGTGAGGGAGAAAATGTGTGTGGGGCTTCAGCCTCCACAAGCTCATCTCAACCTCAAGCCAGTCATGAAATAACAGTAATCATACTGAAAAATAAACAACATGCTATCAAGCAATAAACAGTAAACTGCAATCATACAGATAAAAATGAAATGAAATGCCATCCATGCTTGAGAAAGAAATTATCTACATCTAAGCTCTCCCTAATCCTAACCCTAAAAACAAAACCCTAATCTACCTCTAAGCAAAGCCCTAAAGCAAGACCCTAATCAAAAGAAATCAATCCCAGTCTTCAAGCTTCAAAACAAGCTTACCAAAGAAAGGGAGCTAAGTAGGCAGACTCATAGTGCCCTCCTCAGGAAAGCACTAGGAGGCTTATACTCAGGAATCATATCCCATGTGGCTCAACAACTGTGATTAGTTTACATTCCTCCTCAGGAGAAACTAAACTCACATGAAGGCTCCAACATCATTGGATACTTGAGAAATCCTACATGAACTAAGGGAACTAAGTGAACAAACCCATAGCGCCTTCCTCAGGAAAGTACTAGGGGGCTTCCACTTAGGAATCATATCCCATGTGGCTCAACAACTGTGATCAGTTTACATTCCTCCTCAGGAGAAACTAAACTCACATGAAGGCTCAAACATCATTGGATACTTGAGAAATCCTACATGAACTAAGGGAACTAAGTGAACAGACCCATAGTGCCTTCCTCAGGAAAGTACTAGGGGGCTTCCACTTAGGAATCATATCCCATGTGGCTCAACAACTGTGATCAGTTTACATTCCTCCTCAGGAGAAAATAAACTCACATGAAGGCTCCAACATCATTGGATACTTGGGAAAGAGGTGAGAAGAAAGAATGAAATACATCCATAGTGCCTTCCTCAGGAAAGTACCATGAACTTCCCTCAGACTCCAGGGTCTCAAACCTCACAGAAAGAGAGCAAGCTCCAACCTATCAACCTCTGGGTCTTGATCTTCAATCTTCTCCTTCATCATGCTCCTTCAACAAGGTCTTCAAAGCAAACCAAGCCCCACAACAATTCCCCAAAGATGATCCCAAAGATAGACAATCAACACCAAACATGCCACACAAACAGTCCATTCAGAAAATACTCTGAAAATACTAAAGAAAGGGGGGAGAATCTAATGCTTATTCACAAGGGTCTATTATACTTACCCATAATATCCCTATAGTCCCATACCCAAAATCAAACTAAAACTTCCTAAAAGAAATGATTTACTTCACCTATGTTAAACCTAAACCCTAATTTTACTCACTCTAATCTCACCTAATCAAACTAATCAAATTTTAATCCTAAGATTATGAATTAAATCCTATGAGGAAGCTAAAGTCCTAAGTTAATTACCCTAAAAAGAATGGACCCTAAATCTAAGGGGAGCTAATTGAACTAAAATCAACAAAATGGGGTATCAACTAAATCATCTAAAAAAGCTATTTAAAAGAAAAATATGCTAAAAATATAAAAATAAAAATAAAATGGAATTTTTTTATCTACTAATTTTCTAGACAGAAATATGAACCTAATGCAAAAACAAGAAATGAAAAATATTAATTTTCTGATTTTATATGATTTTTTAAAGATGCAAGAAAATTAAAGAAAATAAAATCAAAGAATTAAAAGGAAATGGGGAGGGGGTGTGAAAATGAACTATGCCTAGTTCAATTCTGATGGGCCAGGAAACTGGGGTGCAATTAGTAAGCGTGTCTGGGCCCATGTGCTTCATAAATTAAATCAAAAAAATGAAAGAAAAAAAGATAAGAGCTCGGTGCAAATAGAAAGAAACCATAGTGTTATTTTTAGTGGGCTCAAAATGAAGGGTGTGGATATCAAATTCTGGCTAGGCCCATGGTTACAGCTTTAGTAAAACGCTGCGTTGTAGCTTAGGTCTTTCCCTCCGTTTTCTTTTTGAATACTGGCCGTGCGATTAGTTAACAAGTCAACCAATTTAAAATGATCCAACGGCTATTGAGTCGTCTTCTCCACAAAGCACTTAGGGTTTTCAGGTTTTCCAGCTCCATGCAAGAATTTTCAATCCCTTCGTTCTCTCTTAATTCTTAATGAAATCAAAAACTCCCAAGACCAAAAACGTGCTACTTCTTCCCAGGAACCTAGCCATGGTCTTGGTTTTCACTAACACCTCCTACAACTCCCAAACAGAATGCATGAAAGTTCTAGTTCCACCATTTTTCTCTGATATCAATCATGATAGAACTTAATTCCAATGGTGCTATCGTGTGCATGGCATCACCCTAATCACTTTAAGCTATAACATGCTGATTAAAACCCAACATACGACTTGTTCTTGATCTTGAAAGAAACTGCATCCTGCCATGAAACCTTATGGAATCTTCTCTAACTTTCTAAATTCAATCATCTAATCAACCCTAACAGTTCTAACCTATTCTTTCTAACTAATAACACATAAATAAGGAGATAGAGGAGAATTCACCAACCTGCTTCTTGCCTATGGCAGGGGTAGTTTCACTCCAATTCAATGCTTGCAACCTTCCATGATTGATCTTTAATGGATGATAAGAGTTCTGTATGCAAAAAGATTGATGGATAATGCTTGTAATGAGTAAATCGTGGCTTACTTGCACTTGAAGGTAAGCTTTAATACACCTCTCTTCTCTCACTCTCTCCACTGAATTCTCCAACCTTGGCCAACCCTTGATCACAGCTTGATCCACTCAATATATAGAATCCAATTGAACAATCTAGAAGCTCCTAGAAGAGACTAGAATGCCTTGGAATTTCTCACTTGGTGACATGTTGTATTATCTCATCTCATGTGTTAAGCTCCTTGAATTGGTGTTAAAATCTCCTTACAAGAGATATTGAGATGGTATGTGCAAAAAACAAGCATTTCCTTGCCTTGTGTGAAGTTTTCCAAAGTTGCCTTAATATGCAAGTAACAACATTACAAAGCAAGTCCAATTTCTAGGCCTCAAATCAAAAATGTGTTTAATCCATTGTTTCCAAAATGTTGTTTATATTCAAAATGACATATTACATGACCTATTTTGGATTTGTAGATCTCTCAAACCATTTTCCAACTTGAACTTATTTAAGTTATGTCTCATTTTTAGGTCATTTTCACCCATTCTTGTCAATTCTTGCTACATGCTTTTCCAACATGTCATAACCATTTTTCTAGGCTTAAAATGTCATTTTGAACAACTTTGATGTTTTGAGTTTTTTCATTTGACGCTTGGAAATAGGAGATATGGCCTTTGCTTAAAATGACCTATAATCACCAAATGACCAAAATACCCTTGGCTTGTTCAAACCATAAGTTGAGTTCTACAAATCCTATCAAGGACTTATAGTACTCTCTAGAAAGCTAAGAAGATGATATTCAACATTCATGTTGACCAAGAGATCATAGGAATCATCCTACTAGGGCAAAAGTTGTCTGCGAGCTGGGTGACTTTCAAGGACCCAGATTCACATACCTTAGATGACCTGTAATTTGTCAAAACCATAACTTGAGCTCTGCAAATCCTATAAAGGACTTCTACCACTCAAATTAAAGCTAATAACAAGATCTACAACATTCATGTTGTGGGGAAGATGAGATAACAATCACATCTTGAACTAAAACTGCCTGGAAGATAGGGATCAAACTAGGGGACTTTACACTGTCAATCCTTAGAAACCCTAGCTTAAAACTTCTCAAACTCCTCAATCATGATGAGTTGGTCTAGGAATCATCCTTATAACATCTCAATATATCCTTCCATGATCTCATGGCTCTTGGATTAGGTCTCAACCCTCTCCAAAACATCAGCTGACCTAGGGTTGACCCAGTCAAAACCCTAATTCTACCATTCATGGTTGAATCTTCTGAATTCTTGCATAATGACCTCTCTGAGCTTCATGATGGCTTTCAAGAAATCTCATAGGATTTCTCAAAGCATCAAGTTCACTCTCATAGTCTCAGAATCATTTGGGGAGCACCCACAACTCTCAAGTTATGAGACACACAACCTTGGTTTCAACCAATTTCTCTGAGGATCTCTTGAACTTTCTGATGAAGGTATCAACCTTCAAACACTTGATGGATAAATAAATGTTGGTCAAATTTCGGGGTGCAACAACTTCCCCTATTCAAACGGCTTGAACCTGACTAGGTGAGAAGCGAACGACTCTCAGCCAAACAAGGTGCGAGACGGTTGAATACCGGTAAACCCGAAAATTTGCCAACTGCACGAGCACACGATACTCTACGGTGAACAAATCTTCGAATACTGCAATACTAGCTGCACAACAACTAGCTGGGGAAATACTGATCTGACATCGCCGTCAGTTATCAACATTACATTCTTCTGACATTGTCATCAAACAACCAAAACACCCAACATCGCCGCTGGAAGACTAAACCACCTGACATCACCGTCAGAAGCAGACAAAATTCTGAGGAACACCCAACACTGCCGCTGGGAGACTAAACCACCTGACATCACCGTCAGGAACAACCATAACTCGGGGAAACAAATATCCAACATCACCGCCGGAGAACTAAATCTGACATCGCCGTCGATCAACCAAAATACCCAACCTCACCGCTGGAGAACTAAATCTGACATCACTGTCGGACAATCAAAATACCCCGCATCACCGCTGGAGAACTAAATCTGACATCGCCGTCGGACAATCAAAATACCCCGCATCACCGCTGGAGAACTAAATCTGACATCGCCGTCGGACAATCAAAATACCCCGCATCACCGCTGGAGAACTAAATCTGACATCGCCGTCGGACAATCAAAATACCCCGCATCACCGCTGGAGAACTAAATCTGACATCGCCGTCGGACAATCAAAATACCCAACCTCACCGCTGGAGAACTAAATCTGACATCGCCGTCGGACAATCAAAATACCCAACCTCACCGTTGGAGAACTAAATCTGACATCACCGTCGATCAACCAAAGTACCCAACATCACCGCTGGAGAACTAAATCTGACATCGCCGTCGGACAATCAAAATACCCAACCTCACCGCTGGAGAACTAAATCTGACATCGCCGTTGATCAACCAAAGTACCCAACATCACCGCTGGAGAACTAAATCTGACATCGCCGTCGGACAATCAAAATACCCCGCATCACCGCTGGAGAACTAAATCTGACATCGCCGTCGGACAATCAAAATACCCAACCTCACCGCTGGAGAACTAAATCTGACATCGCCGTCGATCAACCAAAGTACCCAACATCACCGCTGGAGAACTAAATCTGACATCGCCGTCGGACAATCAAAATACCCCGCATCACCGCTGGAGAACTAAATCTGACATCGCCGTTGGACAATCAAAATACCCAACCTCACCGCTGGAGAACTAAATCTGACATCACCGTCGGACAATCAAAATACCCCGCATCGCCGCTGGAGAACTAAATCTGACATCACCGTCGGACAATCAAAATACCCCGCATCACCGCTGGAGAACTAAATCTGACATCGCCGTCGGACAATCAAAATACCCAACCTCACCGCTGGAGAACTAAATCTGACATCGCCGTCGGACAATCAAAATACCCCGCATCACCGCTGGAGAACTAAATCTGACATCGCCGTCGGACAATCAAAATACCCAACCTCACCGCTGGAGCACTAAATCTGACATCGCCGTCGGACAATCAAAATACCCTGCATCGCCGCTGGAGAACTAAATCTGACATCACCGTCGGACAATCAAAATACCCAACCTCACCGCTGGAGAACTAAATCTGACATCACCGTCGGACAATCAAAATACCCAACCTCACCGCTGGAGAACTAAATCTGACATCGCCGTCGGACAATCAAAATACCCCGCATCACCGCTGGAGAACTAAATCTGACATCACCGTCGGACAATCAAAATACCCCGCATCACCGCTGGAGAACTAAATCTGACATCACCGTCAGACAATCAAAATACCCGACCTCACCGCTGGAGAACTAAATCTGACATCGCCGTCGGACAATCAAAATACCCCACATCACCGCTGGAGAACTAAATCTGACATCGTCGTCGGACAATCAAAATACCCAACCTCACCGCTGGAGAACTAAATCTGACATCGCCGTCGGACAATCAAAATACCCCACATCACCGCTGGAGAACTAAATCTGACATCGCCGTCGGACAATCAAAATACCCAACCTCACCGCTGGAGAACTAAATCTTACATCGCCGTCGGACAATCAAAATACCCAACCTCACCGCTGGAGAACTAAATCTGACATCACCGTCGATCAACCAAAGTACCCAACATCACCGCTGGAGAACTAGATCTGACATCACCGTCGGACAATCATAATACCCAACCTCACCGCTGGAGAACTAAATCTGACATCGCCGTCGGACAATCAAAATACCCAACCTCACCGCTGGAGAACTAAATCTGACATCGCCGTCGGACAATCAAAATACCCCGCATCACCGCTGGAGAACTAAATCTGACATCGTCGTCGATCAACCAAAGTACCCAACATCACCGCTGGAGAACTAAATCTGACATCGCCGTCGGACAATCAAAATACCCCCACATCGCCGCTGGAGAACTAAATCTGACATCGCCGCCAAAACAGACATAATCTGACCTCGCCGTCAAAGCAAACATCCAACATCTCTGTCGAACACAAACATGATCTGACCTTGCCGTCAAAACAAACATCCAACCTCACCGCTGGAAAAACACATAATCTGACCTCGCCGTCAAAGCAAACATCCAACCTCACCGTTGGAAACAAACATAATCTGACCTCGCCGTCAAAGCAAACATCCAACCTCACCGCTGGAAACAAACATAATCTAACCTCGCTGTCAAAGCAAACATCCAACCTCACCGCTGGAAACAAACATAATCTGACCTCGCCGTCAAAGTGGAGAAACTTCATTGGGGAATTGGTCACACGGTAACCGGTAATACGTAGCCGATCATACTGCTTCATTAACACGGCCAGACCTCAATCATGGAGTCTTCAGGAGAGATTCTAACTTCGCCGTTGGAAAACCTGCTGGGGATGACGCTTCGCCGCTGGGGAATTTGGAGAACTATCACGTAACTCCGCTCCGGGGGTCCAGAACTCATTCTGGATAAATCAACTCTGCTGAGGACTGCAATAATCATCTTGAACTGATAACCGTTCTGAGCAAACACTTTGTTGGGGATTCCAGGAACTATCCTGGACAACTCTTGTCGGGGACAAACCAATCACGGCTTGAGCAGCTTCCAAGGATTTGGCTCTCTTGGAGTTTCAGGAATCGTCCTGGGCGATCTTTGCTGGGGACTCTAGGTATCAATCTGAGCAACCAACTCTGGAGACTGCACTAGGGTCTTAAGAATCATCTTAAGCAAACGGCCCTGCTGAGGATTTCAAGAATCATCTTGAACTGAAGACTTCGCTGGGATCTCGAGAATCATCTTGAGTACGCGACTTCGTTGGGGGAGAATGTCAGGAATTATCCTGAGCAACTGATCCTTCGGCGGAACACCTGTAAAACAAGAATGGTAACAACCTAGATCATGTTTATGATGCATATGCTTTGGCGCCATGCTCCGCACGGTGGAAATGCTATGCGTTTATGGTAAATGCTATGCCATCATGCACAATGATGCAATCCCGTCAGCAAAATAAATGCCGAGGGGGAAATCCTCCTGTCAAGGAGAAAGAACTACTCAGATAGAGGAATCATCCTGCTGAGGAGAATGTGGACATGCCAATATCAATTGGACTCCTTCTGGGGAAATGATCTTCGGTTGACTGCTGCAGGGAAAACAACTTCAGTTGACTGCTGCAGGGGAATGAAGCTCTACGAGAACCTGGACCTGCTGAGAGAAAGTGATATCAATCGCGAGAATAAACTGCGTGGCCGTCTCGGTTACTCTTCTGGGGATGATAACTCTGTGGGGAAACAACTTCAGCTGCTCAACACTCCACTGGGGAAACAACTAAACATGGTCTGATCAACTTCCAAGGACTCGGCTCTCTTGTACATCTGCAAACTCGGTTGAGGAAGGAGAAGTCATTCTGCTTCGCTGGAGAGAGTGCGACTCTGGAGAAATACCGCATCGGCTGTTCAATGCTCTGCTAGGGAAAATCCACTCATGGTCCCAACTGCTTCCAAGGATTCGGCTCTCTTGGGGTCTGCGGACTCAGCCGGGGAGAGAGAAATCATTCCCCTTCACTGGAGAGTACGACTCTGATGAGGAGTTTCAATTTTGCTGGGGAAGAAAGAATCATCTGACTTCGGGTGAGAGCACAACTCTACAGAGGAATACAACCTCAGCTGTTCCAACACTCTACTGGGGAAGAGGAAATCATCCGGCTTCAGGAGAGAATATGACTCTGGTGGGGAAACTCAATTCCGCTGGAGGCTTCCGTCTGGCACCATCAGTTACTGCATCCTTCGGTGTAAGAATAGCTTCCTGTGAAACCTGCACTTGTGACCCGGTGCTGGGGAAAGAATCCTGCTTCGACGACTTTACTGGGGAAAACACGAGCTTCGGCACCCGAACATTTCTACGAAATCTGCACTTGTGACCCGGTGCGGGGGGGGGGGGGGGGGGGGGGGGGATACGAGCCTCGGCGCTTGAACACTTCTACGAAATCTGCACTTATGACCTGGTGCTGGGGAAGAATACGACCTTCGGCGTGCGACTCAGCTGATAAGATGACGACCCTTCGGGATGCGTCTGCTTGGGGGAGAGAATCCTCTCTGCCTGGGGAGACATATCAATGCTCACTATCTTGCGTTCAGATTCTGTGGAGGAGAGACTACTGAACTCTGCTGGAGAAGGAGGACTCGCCCTGCTTCGAGGATATCAATCCTGGTCTGCTGAGGGTAATCTTGACCCTAATCTGATAAGGGATAAACGCCATCTCAATTTGCTGCAGTCTCAAACTGTACAGGGGGAACAACCTCAAACCGTACATCTCTGCTGAGAAACAATCCTGGTTCAACAACGTCAACACAGGGAATACAGGCTACCAATCATGGAGCCAAGTAACAGGTTAGGCTGTAGGATAACAATCCAATGACCGCAAGGCTTCTTCAGAAGGTTCAGGTTTTGGCAGGGTAATGACACGATTCCCCGATACTCAATTCTTGCTAGGGTGAACAAACTCATTTGAACAACTTGCCCCAGCGCAATTCAACTTGCCCCAATCTGACTTTTGGGAATAATTCATTCTGAACAGAAAACAGCTGGCAACAAGACAATCCTCAGATGGCTTGCCCCAACATCTGTACAACAGAAGGATTCGTCCTCCACTAATCAACCCTCAGCATGGTTGGCTTCAATATCTCTGAAGTAGTTTGCCCCTGAACGAGCGATGAGCGACTCAACATGCTCTGATTGAACACTGGAGGGATCTGCCCCCAAATCGCAAGAATTCTGGATAACTGCCCCTGATTGGGTCTCGAGAATATTCACTTCCGATCAACCGCTCCTTGCATAAACTGGTCCATAATCATCTGATACTCCGGGACTTGTCCTCAGACAAACTGATTCCAAACTCACAGGAAGTCCGTGCCCCCAAATTCACAGGGCTTCGCAGCATACCATTCTGGTCCAGACCTCTGACGATTCAGTCCTGATTGACTATTCCCTGTTGAAGTTCCTCCGTATCAGCTACTGACCTGCAATTAAAATTGTCTATTCACGAATGGTAATTTTAATACAGTGTTCATGCAAATTTCGAAAAATGTTGTACTGTCACTCATTTACGTGTCATGCTAGTGAGTGACGAATGAACCAAAGAGTTCAAACGTAGTGCTGATTCGATCAGTGAAAAATGCAATAAGGATATGATTAGCAAATTGTGCAGGAGTAATGTTACTCAACCTTACCGTAATGCGCTTTCAGAATAAACCCTGCCTCAATTAGGTCTTTTAAGGGTTGTATCGTGGTCGGGTTCACGGTTCGTGAAACAAAGGATATTTGGCTCAAATTATGATTTGTACCCACCCCCTCTACGTGATGATCTCCGATCCTAAAGTTCAGCTAACTTTGCTCGAGCGCTCGCCTCTTCGAGAGGTGTGTTGAACATTGGGAACAACTGGTTAAAGAATTCACAAGGTGTTTTGGAGTGACGGTTACTCATTTTTCGTTTTCGGCGTCTGTGTCTACGCGACTTCGTCCTTGTTCGAGGATTTTTCCTTTTTTATATCCTTTCTTTTTCATTCTTTTGATTCCCTAGTTTTTTCCTGGACTGACTCCTTTTGAGTTCTTTTCGATTTTTTTCTTTTGAAGTCCAGCGGGATGCCCTAATTTTTTGCCTAAGTATTTGCTTTCTAGCTTTTTCTTTTTTACTTAGCGGGCTTTCTTATTCCTTTTTTTCTTCTTTTGGAACGAGTCGTGCGACACCGGTTGTCTTGATTGCTCCGAAAGGATTATAACTGTTTCACTCCTGGTTGGTGAGGTTTAACCATTGTGGTTGATGAGGTACGACCTCTGGAGAGGAATATGATGTGATTGGTCCTCGAAGGACAACACTCCTCTATAAGACTTGAACGCTCGATCAAGCTAACTGACAACTACCCTGCCACGGGTTAAGATGCGAGGGTTTAAAAGTCCGAAAGAAACTCCTACTTCTTGGCTCGAAGCGGTTAACAAGGGATTCTCTTCCTTATCTCTCCGGTGTTTAGGGGATATGAAACAATGCCTTGTACGTCATCGGCAAGGTTTTATCTGAAAGCAATACGATCATCGGCTATGAGTATTCAGTTTCGTCATCCTCCCTCCAATCTTTGCTAATCATAGTGATAAAGTGGAGTGAATAAAATGCAAGTGTCAGTGCAATGCAGCAAATGAGTGACAACGACATAACTAATTCAGAAAAATGCATAGTCACTTTATTAATATTACCATTCGAAACATACAATGTTTAACAGCAAGCAGTAACTAACAGAAAAGAAACTACAAATGCAAATGGTAAAAAATCTGAGGACTGCCAATGCTGAGGACGTCTGCCTGTCTGGACCACGGGCTTCTGGAAATAACCCTCTGAATCTGCGAGCTCAGGCAGCTGAGAGGTTGTCACGTACAACCAAAACTCCATATGGAAAGGAAATACACCCTTTGTCGATCAATTGTTGCACTTTCGCCTGGAAAGCCTTGCAATCTTCAGTTGAATGCCCCGGAGATCCACCATGGTAACCACACTGAGCATGAGGATTGTACCCTGGAGGGTAAGGCTCTGGCACGGGCTTGAGAGCTTTCGGTTCCACCAAAGAATTCTGAATCAACTGTGGAAGAATCTGGCTATACGGCACAGGCACTGGATGGAAAGGAGCATTCCTTCGCTCTAAGTGGTTGCGAGGCCTCTTTTGATTCTGGTGTTGGTATTCTTTCCGCCAAGGAGTAAGAGGTCGTCGTTTCTGAATGGCAACGGTCCCTTGTTTAGGCGCTTGCGTCCTTGAACTTGATCCAGGTAGAAACTGCGAGCGAGGCGATTCAGTCACCAAAGGTCGTGGGACATATTCAAGATCTTTCTCAGCTTCAAGCAAAGGAGTGGAATCATTCACCTCTCCTGCGGGGTACGGGATAAACTTTCCCGATGCTCTCATGCCGCCCGACACAAGCCTAATTGTCCTTGAGTCAATAAGGTCTTGAATCTTATTCTTGAGAGCCTTACATGTTTCAACATGGTGCCCCGGTGCTCCTGAGTGGAAATCACAATGTGTGCTGAGATCAACGTCTGATGACACGTCATCCGGTGGATCTAAAGTCCGAAGCTTGAGAACACGGTTCTGAACCAACAGCGGCAATAGCTGGGCATAACTCACAGGTATTGGGTCCACAGCTCTATCAAGTAGCTTCTTCTTTTGATTATGACCTTCAGGGTTATTCTGAGATGCCTGGCGCGGCTGCTGACGAGACAGGCCTCGAGCTTCATGCTGTGTAGAGGGTCCATGAGGTCCACTTGGCTTCAGCACCGGTGGCATTGACGGCAATGGAGGAAGCACTTCGGTCTCCACCTCGGATGCTCGATCACTCTCCTTTTTTAGCATACTTCTCACCACTCCCATGAGAAAGCTCAACTGATTCTGCAGCTGCTGATTCTCTTCTCTGAGTACTTGCTGGTCCAGGCGCACGGCCTGTATGTCATTCATGACCTGCCCCAACTGACTTTGGATTTTCCCCAACTCAGCTTGTACCTGCTCCATTAGTCTGAGTTGCTCGATTCTGAATCAAACCTGCAAACACAAGGGTTAGAAGACAAGCCCCGACTTCCGTCATGCAAGATGAATTATGCTAATGCCATAGGTGTCTGTACGTTTAGGAGATCACCCCTAATTTTGGTGTCAACGGACCAACATAGTGTCAATGCAGTGATAAGACTGGATCCATTCATGGAAGAAAATATCTCATATTGCTCGGAACACCAGAATCAGGGTACGAAATGCGCCTGCAGCACAGACACATGCTAATGGAATGCAAACATGAATATGCAAAATAATGCAAAATGCAGTCATGTAATAATATATCCAGGTAACTGCTGTTGTGGAGATTCGGTATTAACAATCATTGATGAGAAGAAAACCCCGGTGTAAGACCACTGATCTGATCTGCTAAGAATAACCATCTGATAGGACGATATACATAGGATCAAAATTCTGTTCTGTCGAGAACAAATGTCTGATAATAAGGACCTCGGATGTATGATCAAGAAACATCTGCTGATGAAGTCAAAAATCTGCCCTATCAAGAACAAACATACAGTTGCTGATGAGATCTTCAGACCCCACTCAAAATCTGTCCTATCAAGAACAAACAATATTTGCTGATGAGATCTTCAGACCCCAAAATCTGCTCTATCCAGAACAAACCACTGATGACAATACTCTGATCAAAACCTGCTCTATCAAGGACAGACATACACCTGATAATAAGGTCCTCTGATCAAAACCTGTTTTATCAAGAACAGACAAATCTGCAACTGAGAAACCTGGTACCAACATAATTGATCCACTGTCAAGAAAACCAGGTGGTCTGGAGGTCAAAGTTTCCTGCAATAAACCCAATCCCGCTCACAGGTATGGACCTAATCCACGGACAAAGGTACGACATCCTATGCGGTCATCAGCGTCACAGACTTTCATGAGTGACGATATGATTCCCAGAAGGAGTGGAATCATCAAGTCATGAAGAGGCCTCACTTTGCTGACTTCCAAATGATCGGTCCCCAGAGTCGACAATCCTCACGTCTGGACTCCCCTCAGATCCTCAGGACCGGAAAGGGGCACCTCAGCGAGAACCTCGTCTGAGCGCAGATTTCGTAGGGAACTGTGCCTGCTCAGCAGACAGGTTCGTCTACTACTCTCCACAACTATGTCTAGGTGCCTACTCAAGCCCAGGTCCGGCTTCTCACTCATAGTAACCTCCCTCTCCCACAGCAATAATCATAGTAATATAGTGCTGAAAGTAAATGCGGAAAGGTAAAGGTACGGAAAAGTAAAGTGCGGAAAAGATAAAACACATATGCACAACACCCAACAGATAAACACCCAAGCGCTAGGATTGACTCGCGTAGGGGATGGGAAACGGTCCCAGCATAAGGGATGGGAAAAGTCCCTAGATGCTATAAGTCCCCAGCAGAGTTGCCAGCTGTCGCTTGCGCGAAAATAAGGTGCCGACACAACAGAAGAGTCGCCACCTTTCGTTATTTATCCCTCAGAGCGGGAAAGGAAACGATCGGAAAAACCTGACGAAAAAGGGTAAGACAAGGTCATCGCAACCATTGTCTGGGTTCGGGAGTCGGTTACGCAAGGGGAAGGTATTAGCACCCCTCACGTCCGTCGTACTCGACGGGATCCACGCTTGCTTGTTTACTTGGACGGGTTGGTTTTATTCTATCTACCTATCAAGGTTGGCTGAAAAAGAAAAGAAAAATGACTCGGCAAAGCGTCGCACTTTATGCCTACGTATTCTCATCAGAGAATGAGAAATCAGAGTCAACGTAGTTCGGCCTACGAAGGGTTATGGGGGGAGGTAGCTCGCCAAGACATCGCCATCTTGTGCCTACGTACTCTCAACAGGCATGAGAGATCAGAGCTCACGTAGTTCGGGAAACTACGGTTTATTTCCTGTTTTGAAAGAAGTGTTTTTTATTGTGTTTGCGATTTCAACCACACTAGAGACTATGACCTGAGAGTGAATGTGTTGCATGTCACCCAAAGGGTACCATACTAAACATCCAGACTGTGGAAAAGGAACTCTCCCACAATCCTTTCTCAGATAGCTTAAGGCTCGTAACATACGAAAGAAATCATTCATGATTACTGTATCTTAAACTGTTTTGAGATGAGAAGAGAACAGGCCCAACTAGGAGGGAGACTATCAAGTCCTACTATTATCATGCCATGGATTCATCCTATGGTTGAGGTTTGAACAGGGAACTCCTAGATGTTGTCATGCATAGGTTTCAACCTAAAAGTCTATCATCAAATCCTTATCAAAGGAAATGAGAGTCCTAAGGGATCATGTCAATGATACACCAAAACAGACAAAGCATCAGCTTAACAGTAAAATGCATGCAATGCAAGTGAGGGAGGAAATGTGTGTGGGGCTTCAGCCTCCACAAGCTCATCTCAACCTCAAGCCAGTCATGAAATAACATTAATCATACTGAAAAATAAACAACATGCTATCAAGAATTAAACAGTAAACTGCAATCATACGGATAAAAATGAAATGAAATGCCATCCATGCTTGAGAAAGAAATTATCTACATCTAAGCTCTCCCTAATCCTAACCCTAAAAACAAAACCCTAATCTACCTCTAAGCAAAGCCCTAAAGAAAAACCCTAATCAAAAGAAATCAATCCCAGTCTTAAAGCTTCAAAACAAGCTTACCAAAGAAAGGGAGCTAAGTAGGCAGACTCATAGTGCCCTCCTCAGGAAAGCACTAGGAGGCTTATACTCAGGAATCATATCCCATGTGGCTCAACAACTGTGATTGGTTTACATTCCTCCTCAGGAGAAACTAAACTCACATGAAGGCTCCAACATCATTGGATACTTGAGAAATCCTACATGAACTAAGGGAACTAAGTGAACAGACCCATAGCGCCTTCCTCAGGAAAGTACCATGAACTTCCCTCAGACTCCAGGGTCTCAAACCTCACAGAAAGAGAGCAAGCTCCAACCTCTCAACCTCTGGGTCTTGATCTTCAATCTTCTCCTTCATCATGCTCCTTCAACAAGGTCTTCAAAGCAAACCAAGCCCCACAACAATTCCCCAAAGATGACCCCAAAGATAGACAATCAACACCAAACATGCCACACAAACAGTCCATTCAGAAAATACTCTGAAAATACTAAAGAAAGGGGGAAAAATATAATGCTTATTCATAAGGGTCTATTATACTTACCCATAATATCCCTATAGTGCCATACCCAAAATCAAACTAAAACTTCCTAAAAGAAATGATTTACTTCACCTATGTTAAACCTAAACCCTAATTTTACTCACTCTAATCTCACCTAATCAAACTAATCAAATTTTAATCCTTAGATTATGAATCAAATCCTATGAGGAAGCTAAAGTCCTAAGTTAATCACCCTAAAAAGAATGGTCCCTAAATCTAAGGGGAGCTAATTGAACTAAAATCAACAAAATGGGGTATCAACTAAATCATCTAAAAAAGCTATTTAAAAGAAAAATATGCTAAAAATATAAAAATAAAAATAAAATGGAATTTTATTATCTACTAATTTTCTAGACAGAAATATGAACCTAATGCAAAAACAAGAAATGAAAAATATTAATTTTCTGATTTTATATGATTTTTTAAAGATGCAAGAAAATTAAAGAAAATAAAATCAAAGAATTAAAAGGAAATGGGGAGGGGGTGTGAAAATGAACTATGCCTAGTTCAATTCTGATGGGTCAGGAAACTGGGGTGCAATTAGTAAGCGTGTCTGGGCCCATGTGCTTCAGAAATTAAATCAAAAAAATGAAAGAAAAAAAGATAAGAGCTCGGTGCAAATAGAAAGAAACCATAGTGTTATTTTTAGTGGGCTCAAAATGAAGGGTGTGGATATCAAATTCTGGCTAGGCCCATGGTTACAGCTTTAGTGAAACGCTGCATTGCAGCTTAGGTCTTTCCCTCCGTTTTCTTTTTGAACCCTGGCCGTGCGATTAGTTAACAAGTCAACCAATTTAAAATGATCCAACGGCTATTGAGTCGTCTTCTCCACAAAGCACTTAGGGTTTTCAGGTTTTCCAGCTCCATGCAAGAATTTTCAATCCCTTCGTTCTCTCTTGATTCTTAATGAAATCAAAAACTCCCAAGACCAAAAACGTGCTACTTCTTCCCAGGAACCTAGCCATGGTCTTGGTTTTCACTAACACCTCCTACAACTCCCAAACAGAATGCATGAAAGTTCTAGTTCCACCATTTTTCTCTGATATCAATCATGATAGAACTTAATTCTAATGGTGCTATCGTGTGCATGGCATCACCCTAATCACTTTAAGCTATAACATGCTGATTAAAACCCAACATACGACTTGTTCTTGATCTTGAAAGAAACTGCATCCTGCCATGAAACCTTATGGAATCTTCTCTAACTTTCTAAATTCAATCATCTAATCAACCCTAACAGTTCTAACCTATTCTTTCTAACTAATAACACATAAATAAGGAGATGGAGGAGAATTCACCAACCTGCTTCTTGGCTATGGCAGGGGTAGTTTCACTCCAATTCAATGCTTGCAACCTTCCATGATTGATCTT
This sequence comes from Lathyrus sativus, assembly GCA_963859935.3. NCBI lineage: Eukaryota > Viridiplantae > Streptophyta > Magnoliopsida > Fabales > Fabaceae > Lathyrus > Lathyrus sativus. The sequence goes on from OZ012738.1 coordinate 249,035,773, forward strand.
TAATGGATGATAAGAGTTCTGTATGCAAAAAGATTGATGGATAATGCTTGTAATGAGTAAATCGTGGCTTGCTTGCACTTGAAGGTAAGCTTGAATACCCCTCTCTTCTCTCACTCTCTCCACTGAATTCTCCAACCTTGGCCAACCCTTGATCACAGCTTGATCCACTCAATATATAGAATCCAATTGAACAATCTAGAAGCTCCTAGAAGAGACTAGAATGCCTTGGAATTTCTCACTTGGTGACATGTTGTATTATCTCATCTCATGTGTTAAGCTCCTTGAATTGGTGTTAAAATCTCCTTACAAGAGATATTGAGATGGTATGTGCAAAAAACAAGCATTTCCTTGCCTTGTGTGAAGTTTTCCAAAGTTGCCTTAATATGCAAGTAACAACATTACAAAGCAAGTCCAATTTCTAGGCCTCAACTCAAAAATGTGTTTAAACCATTGTTTCCAAAATGTTGTTTATATTCAAAATGACATATTAAATGACCTATTTTGGATTTGTAGATCTCTCAAACCATTTTCCAACTTGAACTTATTTAAGTTATGTCTCATTTTTAGGTCATTTTCACCCATTCTTGTCAATTCTTGCTACAAGCTTTTCCAACATGTCATGACCACTTTTCTAGGCTTAAAATGTCATTTTGAACAACTTTGATCTTTTGAGTTTTTTCATTTGAGGCTTGGAAATAGGAGATATGGCCTTTGCTTAAAATGACCTATAATCACCAAATGACCAAAATACCCTTGGCTTGTTCAAACCATAAGTTGAGTTCTACAAATCCTATCAAGGACTTCTAGTACTCTATATAAAGCTAAGAAGATGATATTCAACATTAATTTTGACCAAGAGATCATAGGAATCATCCTACTAGGGCAAAAGTTGTTTGCAAGCTGGGTGACTTTCAAGGACCCAGATTCACATACCTCAGATGACCTGTAATTTGTCAAAACCATAACTTGAGCTCTGCAAATCCTATCAAGGACTTCTACCACTCAAATTAAAGCTAAGAACAAGGTATACAACATTAATGTTGTGGGGAAGATGAGATAACAATCACATCTTGAGCTAAAACTGCCTGGAAGATAGGGATCAAACTAGGGGACTTTACACTGTCAATCCTTAGAAACCCTAGCTTAAAACTACTCAAACTCCTCAATCATGATGAGTTGGTCTAGGAATAATCCTTATAACATCTCAATATATCCTTCCATGATCTCATGGCTCTTGGATTAGGTCTCAACCCTCTCCAAAACATCAGCTGACCTAGGGTTGACCCAGTCAAAACCCTAATTCTACCATTCATGGTTGAATCTTCTGAATTCTTGCATAATGACCTCTCTGGGCTTCATGATGGCTTTCAAGACATCTCATAGGATTTCTCAAAGCATCAAGTTCACTCTCATAGTCTCAGAATCATCTGGGGAGCACCCACAACTCTCAAGTTATGAGACACACAACCTTGGTTTCAACCAATTTCTCTGAGGATCTCTTGAACTTTCTGATGAAGGTATCAACCTTCAAACACTTGATGGATAAATAAATGTTGGTCAAATTTTGGGGTGCAACAATCGCCACTAACCTACCATGATCTATTCACCACCCTTTCTTTTGAAATGTTTTATATATTTCTTTTTGTCTCCTTGAGTCTAAAAACCTTGGTCTTGTACCAAGTGCATTTTCAAAACTCTTTTCCTAATAAAATTGGATGGTTGTGGAGTGGTTAGGCGCAGGCCTTGTCTTATCCCGAGTGCTTGACATTAACTTTAAGGTTCACTGTCATAAAGCACTTACCATTCAAGATCAAAACATATTTAATAAGAGAATGAAGTTCCCTTTGTATTGAACTAAAGAGAGATGATTGAGTGAAGACTTCTTCCTCTTCAAGTATCATAATATTTACTTTAGAGTGTGTGGTGTCGATATTCGTCTTTCAATACGAAGACGTAACTATATTTGCCACACCATTTTCATAATAAATCTTTTGAGATAAAAAATTAGGTACTACCCGCAAGGGGTTACTATTCAAGGACTTATTTCACCCTTAAAAATAACTTCCAAAAATAAAATGTGACATTTTTCCATGATGGTGAAAACTATCTCTTTTCAAAAAGGATATGTTACGTCTGTTCTACCGCAAACAGGTAAAGCCTAAGACTCCGCAAGTGAGCTGCAATACACCTAACTGATAGAATGTGCACACTAACATCGTCCATAAGAACTAGTAAACCGTAGGCCGAACTACGACTGCTTTTGTTCTTTATTTATTTTAAGTGAAGATACGTAGGCACAAGGGACCCAATCCTTGTCGAGCACTTTCCCGTATTTTATCCGTAGTCCTCCGAACTATGTTGACTCTGACTTTCTCATACCCGTTGAGAATACATAGGGATAGGACCGTGAAGTCCTACCGAGTCTCTCCTCCCCCTTTTCATCTCTTTTCTCTATTTCTAACATTTCTCTTTCCCCTTAGAACACTCTTTATAGCAGTATCTTTTAGTAAATACCTTCATGCATAGACAAACAAATGGTTCCTATCGAGTACGATGGATGCGAAGGGTGTTAATACCTTCCCTTCACATAACCAGCTTCCGAACCCTTTCCTTGGTTGCGAAACCATCTTATCCATTTCCTTCTTGGGGTTTTCTCGATGTTTTCCCTTCCTCTTTTGGGAAAAATAAAGTTCGATGGAGACTCCTCTGTTCTTCCATTTTTGCCTCTCTGTCGTTTCATTTTTTCGAGTAGCGACAACTTGGCGACTCTGCTGGGGAAAACCTAGCAAGCCAAACCTAATTTGTTTGTCGTATGCGTGTTTTATTTGCTTTTATTTTTCTATTATGCTTTGTTCACTAATCTGTTGGGTTATTGGGGAGTGTTTGTGAGGATAAAGGCTTTCTACCCGAGCTTTTCTAGTATACACTAAGCTAGGAGGTGGTTGCTTTCTGATTTATAAGACTTAGGACTCGTTGAGTTGGTTTGACTTCCACCGCTCAGATGAGGCCCCTTTGGGATGATTATGTCTTACGAGTAGTCATAATGGCGTCTTTATTTCCGACCTGGGAGTCCGTGATTCTGAGGACCTTTTTAGAACTCTATTCCAAAGGTTACTAAAACATAACTCTGTGTTCATCCGTTGAAGGGATTACCGTCTTACGAATCGTCGTTATGATGGAAAACTTTTGAGGGTTAGTGCATGGGACCTTGTTTGAAAAATCTTGGAATTCCCTGTTATAAACCAATAGATTACCCATCCAAGGTGATGGATATCTCGTTGTGTTGCCTTACAGGATCTGTGACCTTGATCCTTGCTGCTGATCTGTTCTCGTGTGCATTCATAAGCATTGTATTGCATAACATTCTTACATATCAAGGGACTTAAGAGACTACGATTATCTCAGGTATTGCTGAATAGTGAAAGATCAAAGGAAAAGAAGCACCAACTCCTTGAAGTTTAGGGAACCAAAATTTTGAGGCATCCAAGATTTTCTGATTGACGTGCCAAAGGCTGTTAAAATCAACATTCATGGAAAGCATGGGAAATTAATTGATCTCCTATATTCTAGAATGGATACTTGGGCTTTTTTTTCTATGGCTCAATTCTATGACGCTCCGCTTAGATGTTTCACCTTCCAAAATTATCAATTGGCCCATACTCTTGAAGAATATTCCCACTAGCTAAATATCAAGATTAAGGACCAACCCATTTACACGAGTTTGGAAGAATAACCAAAGTCTCCTGCCATTGCCCTTGCTCTCTGTATGACTAAGGAAGAGGTAGACACTGGATTAACCAACAAGGGAGGTACTCAGGGATTCCCTTTGAAGTTTCTGCTTGACAAGGTCGTCCATTACAAGACTAATGAGGATTGGGAAATATTTGATGTCTCTGTTGCTTTGATGATCTATGGGATTGTTCTCTTTCTAAATATAGATAATTTCATAGATGTCACTGTCATCACTCTCTTCATTCAGAAGAAACCTATTCCTACCCTTCTTGCTGATACTTACCACTCCATTCATTGGAGGAGTGAGAAGAAGACATGGATGGTCCAGTGCTGTTCTCATTTGTTGTTCTAGTGGTATGCCTCCCATTTCCCAAAGGAAGGACCATTTGTGGAGAACAAAGAGAAGCTGAAGCGGTCTAGACGCATTATGTCTTTGGTAGTCGACGACATTGCTTGGTATTTCCATGAATACTATGACGTGGAGATTAGTTTTAGTTATGGATAATTTGGTAATGTGCCTCTGATTGGAAGAGTTGGATGCATTAACTACAACCCAATTATGGCATTGGGTCAATTGTGTTATGCTATGGAAGAGGATCTTGAGGCAGAGAAAATCTGAAGAGCCATACAACAGATGGTTGTTGGCTAGAGTGGCTGAAAAGTTATTACTATTTCCTCCCGAACCTCCCATTCAAGAGAAGCCTCCTGTTTGCACTCATGTGTCCATGGAAGAATGTGAGAAGCTAAAGCTGGTAGTGGAAAGGCTGACCAAAGAAAACCAAGATCTTCAAGCTAAAATCTACCAAGTTGGTGTGGAAAATGGCCAATTCAAGAGAAAAATGGAGGTTGAGCAAGACCAAGTAGCTGAAAGCAGCTAGAAATTGAAGTACAGATAGATCTAAGGGTCATGTATCAAAACGGCTTTCAAGGGGGATGCGTCGATGAAAACCTTGCGACTACGCTTGAAGTAATCCAAAGAATCTTGTGAAAGAGCATGGCATTTTTGTGAGCTAGCTTCTGCGGAAAATAAGAGGACTAGAGAAAAGCTTGAGGCTGACATTGATGATCTCAAAGAGAAACTGAGAAGTGCCTTGGCTCTAGCTGAAGATGAATGACAACTCAAAGAAGAAGCATTAAGAGCTTCATATGTCACTCCTAGCATGTGGAACAAAAAGTGCTCAGAGTTGGAGACTTCTCAAGAAACAGCCACTCTGTGGAAGGATCGCTTTGACGCTCTAAAAAGGGATAGTTCACAATGGCTCAAGAAAGAAGATCAACTCAACAAATTGTTGGACACTCATGTGGAATCCCTCCGGTATTATCAACCGACTCTAGACATGTATCATGATAAGTATAATTATCTAGTAGAACATTGCAACCTCATGATTCATGCTATCCCATGGAGGTTGGAAGGTGCAATTCAAGACTTGGATGGGAACAACGTCCCTCCTTCAGTCCATCACTTCATCCAGCTCTGTGATCAGATGGTTGGCAAATTCATGTTTGAGTCGAAGAAGCTTGAAGAGCACCTCCGAAAGAAGACCTTTTAGTTGTTCAGTTCTTTCTTTTGTTGCATAAACTTTTGTATTCAGCTTGTTGAGCAATGGTTAAATCATTTGTATTGGATCTTTCCTTGAATTAATGAAAAAACTTGATTGTTGGTCTCAAAATTGTGCATATTTACTGTTCATTCACAGTTCTATAACACCAATTGAAATTCTGGCAAGCACACGATGGAAGTTATTACCAAAGTTATAACCTCCACTGTGAATTAACTACTGTACTAACTAATTAAATTGTAAGTAAAAGCAGTAAATAACACAGCAATTGCTCATCCAGTTCAGTGTCAACAACACCTACATCTGGGGGCTACCAAACCAGGGAGGAAATTCACTATCAGTAGAACTTATTCAGAGTCAAACAACTCAGTTTTCACTCCTCACTTAAAACATACCCAATGACACTTCAACCTATAGACACTCTAGACCTGAGTATTCCCACTCACCCCCCTCAATCACACAACAGTGATATCCAATTACAGTTACGGAATAAAGAGGAAGAAACACTTCATACACACCTTGATCTTGCTTAAAAGCTTTGATCAAGGGACACACACACTCTTACTTAAAAGCTTTGAGTGAGACACAACTTAGAATCTACCTAACCAATGCAGCAGAAAGTTGCTTGGTAAACAAGTATTCCTAAGACTCAATTCACACGTGAAGAATACACTTTCTTCACTCACAATACTCATGTGAAGAAGAACCTTCTTCACTCACAAGGACCCTTTAATATGCACTCTCTATTATTCTGTCTAGAGATGCTCTTCTAAGATTTCTCCTTCTGATATTTATAGCAGCAAATAGTCCTTTGGGCCTTGGTACTCGACGGGATCCACGCTTGCTTGTTTACTTGGACGGGTTGGTTTTATTCTATCTACCTATCAAGGTTGGCTGAAAAAGAAAAGAAAAATGACTCGGCAAAGCGTCGCACTTTATGCCTACGTATTCTCATCAGAGAATGAGAAATCAGAGTCAACGTAGTTCGGCCTACGAAGGGTTATGGGGGGAGGTAGCTCGCCAAGACATCGCCATCTTGTGCCTACGTACTCTCAACAGGCATGAGAGATCAGAGCTCACGTAGTTCGGGAAACTACGGTTTATTTCCTGTTTTGAAAGAAGTGTTTTTTATTGTGTTTGCGATTTCAACCACACTAGAGACTATGACCTGAGAGTGAATGTGTTGCATGTCACCCAAAGGGTACCATACTAAACATCCAGACTGTGGAAAAGGAACTCTCCCACAATCCTTTCTCAGATAGCTTAAGGCTCGTAACATACGAAAGAAATCATTCATGATTACTGTATCTTAAACTGTTTTGAGATGAGAAGAGAACAGGCCCAACTAGGAGGGAGACTATCAAGTCCTACTATTATCATGCCATGGATTCATCCTATGGTTGAGGTTTGAACAGGGAACTCCTAGATGTTGTCATGCATAGGTTTCAACCTAAAAGTCTATCATCAAATCCTTATCAAAGGAAATGAGAGTCCTAAGGGATCATGTCAATGATACACCAAAACAGACAAAGCATCAGCTTAACAGTAAAATGCATGCAATGCAAGTGAGGGAGGAAATGTGTGTGGGGCTTCAGCCTCCACAAGCTCATCTCAACCTCAAGCCAGTCATGAAATAACATTAATCATACTGAAAAATAAACAACATGCTATCAAGAATTAAACAGTAAACTGCAATCATACGGATAAAAATGAAATGAAATGCCATCCATGCTTGAGAAAGAAATTATCTACATCTAAGCTCTCCCTAATCCTAACCCTAAAAACAAAACCCTAATCTACCTCTAAGCAAAGCCCTAAAGAAAAACCCTAATCAAAAGAAATCAATCCCAGTCTTAAAGCTTCAAAACAAGCTTACCAAAGAAAGGGAGCTAAGTAGGCAGACTCATAGTGCCCTCCTCAGGAAAGCACTAGGAGGCTTATACTCAGGAATCATATCCCATGTGGCTCAACAACTGTGATTGGTTTACATTCCTCCTCAGGAGAAACTAAACTCACATGAAGGCTCCAACATCATTGGATACTTGAGAAATCCTACATGAACTAAGGGAACTAAGTGAACAGACCCATAGCGCCTTCCTCAGGAAAGTACCATGAACTTCCCTCAGACTCCAGGGTCTCAAACCTCACAGAAAGAGAGCAAGCTCCAACCTCTCAACCTCTGGGTCTTGATCTTCAATCTTCTCCTTCATCATGCTCCTTCAACAAGGTCTTCAAAGCAAACCAAGCCCCACAACAATTCCCCAAAGATGACCCCAAAGATAGACAATCAACACCAAACATGCCACACAAACAGTCCATTCAGAAAATACTCTGAAAATACTAAAGAAAGGGGGAAAAATATAATGCTTATTCACAAGGGTCTATTATACTTACCCATAATATCCCTATAGTGCCATACCCAAAATCAAACTAAAACTTCCTAAAAGAAATGATTTACTTCACCTATGTTAAACCTAAACCCTAATTTTACTCACTCTAATCTCACCTAATCAAACTAATCAAATTTTAATCCTTAGATTATGAATCAAATCCTATGAGGAAGCTAAAGTCCTAAGTTAATCACCCTAAAAAGAATGGTCCCTAAATCTAAGGGGAGCTAATTGAACTAAAATCAACAAAATGGGGTATCAACTAAATCATCTAAAAAAGCTATTTAAAAGAAAAATATGCTAAAAATATAAAAATAAAAATAAAATGGAATTTTATTATCTACTAATTTTCTAGACAGAAATATGAACCTAATGCAAAAACAAGAAATGAAAAATATTAATTTTCTGATTTTATATGATTTTTTAAAGATGCAAGAAAATTAAAGAAAATAAAATCAAAGAATTAAAAGGAAATGGGGAGGGGGTGTGAAAATGAACTATGCCTAGTTCAATTCTGATGGGTCAGGAAACTGGGGTGCAATTAGTAAGCGTGTCTGGGCCCATGTGCTTCAGAAATTAAATCAAAAAAATGAAAGAAAAAAAGATAAGAGCTCGGTGCAAATAGAAAGAAACCATAGTGTTATTTTTAGTGGGCTCAAAATGAAGGGTGTGGATATCAAATTCTGGCTAGGCCCATGGTTACAGCTTTAGTGAAACGCTGCATTGCAGCTTAGGTCTTTCCCTCCGTTTTCTTTTTGAACCCTGGCCGTGCGATTAGTTAACAAGTCAACCAATTTAAAATGATCCAACGGCTATTGAGTCGTCTTCTCCACAAAGCACTTAGGGTTTTCAGGTTTTCCAGCTCCATGCAAGAATTTTCAATCCCTTCGTTCTCTCTTGATTCTTAATGAAATCAAAAACTCCCAAGACCAAAAACGTGCTACTTCTTCCCAGGAACCTAGCCATGGTCTTGGTTTTCACTAACACCTCCTACAACTCCCAAACAGAATGCATGAAAGTTCTAGTTCCACCATTTTTCTCTGATATCAATCATGATAGAACTTAATTCTAATGGTGCTATCGTGTGCATGGCATCACCCTAATCACTTTAAGCTATAACATGCTGATTAAAACCCAACATACGACTTGTTCTTGATCTTGAAAGAAACTGCATCCTGCCATGAAACCTTATGGAATCTTCTCTAACTTTCTAAATTCAATCATCTAATCAACCCTAACAGTTCTAACCTATTCTTTCTAACTAATAACACATAAATAAGGAGATGGAGGAGAATTCACCAACCTGCTTCTTGGCTATGGCAGGGGTAGTTTCACTCCAATTCAATGCTTGCAACCTTCCATGATTGATCTTTAATGGATGATAAGAGTTCTGTATGCAAAAAGATTGATGGATAATGCTTGTAATGAGTAAATCGTGGCTTGCTTGCACTTGAAGGTAAGCTTGAATACCCCTCTCTTCTCTCACTCTCTCCACTGAATTCTCCAACCTTGGCCAACCCTTGATCACAGCTTGATCCACTCAATATATAGAATCCAATTGAACAATCTAGAAGCTCCTAGAAGAGACTAGAATGCCTTGGAATTTCTCACTTGGTGACATGTTGTATTATCTCATCTCATGTGTTAAGCTCCTTGAATTGGTGTTAAAATCTCCTTACAAGAGATATTGAGATGGTATATGCAAAAAACAAGCATTTCCTTGCCTTGTGTGAAGTTTTCCAAAGTTGCCTTAATATGCAAGTAACAACATTACAAAGCAAGTCCAATTTCTAGGCCTCAACTCAAAAATGTGTTTAAACCATTGTTTCCAAAATGTTGTTTATATTCAAAATGACATATTAAATGACCTATTTTGGATTTGTAGATCTCTCAAACCATTTTCCAACTTGAACTTATTTAAGTTATGTCTCATTTTTAGGTCATTTTCACCCATTCTTGTCAATTCTTGCTACAAGCTTTTCCAACATGTCATGACCACTTTTCTAGGCTTAAAATGTCATTTTGAACAACTTTGATCTTTTGAGTTTTTTCATTTGAGGCTTGGAAATAGGAGATATGGCCTTTGCTTAAAATGACCTATAATCACCAAATGACCAAAATACCCTTGGCTTGTTCAAACCATAAGTTGAGTTCTACAAATCCTATCAAGGACTTCTAGTACTCTATATAAAGCTAAGAAGATGATATTCAACATTCATTTTGACCAAGAGATCATAGGAATCATCCTACTAGGGCAAAAGTTGTCTGCAAGCTGGGTGACTTTCAAGGACCCAGATTCACATACCTCAGATGACCTGTAATTTGTCAAAACCATAACTTGAGCTCTGCAAATCCTATCAAGGACTTCTACCACTCAAATTAAAGCTAAGAACAAGGTATACAACATTAATGTTGTGGGGAAGATGAGATAACAATCACATCTTGAGCTAAAACTGCCTGGAAGATAGGGATCAAACTAGGGGACTTTACACTGTCAATCCTTAGAAACCCTAGCTTAAAACTACTCAAACTCCTCAATCATGATGAGTTGGTCTAGGAATAATCCTTATAACATCTCAATATATCCTTCCATGATCTCATGGCTCTTGGATTAGGTCTCAACCCTCTCCAAAACATCAGCTGACCTAGGGTTGACCCAGTCAAAACCCTAATTCTACCATTCATGGTTGAATCTTCTGAATTCTTGCATAATGACCTCTCTGGGCTTCATGATGGCTTTCAAGACATCTCATAGGATTTCTCAAAGCATCAAGTTCACTCTCATAGTCTCAGAATCATCTGGGGAGCACCCACAACTCTCAAGTTATGAGACACACAACCTTGGTTTCAACCAATTTCTCTGAGGATCTCTTGAACTTTCTGATGAAGGTATCAACCTTCAAACACTTGATGGATAAATAAATGTTGGTCAAATTTTGGGGTGCAACAATCGCCACTAACCTACCATGATCTATTCACCACCCTTTCTTTTGAAATGTTTTATATATTTCTTTTTGTCTCCTTTAGTCTAAAAACCTTGGTCTTGTACCAAGTGCATTTTCAAAACTCTTTTCCTAATAAAATTGGATGGTTGTGGAGTGGTTAGGCGCAGGCCTTGTCTTATCCCGAGTGCTTGACATTAACTTTAAGGTTCACTGTCATAAAGCACTTACCATTCAAGATCAAAACATATTTAATAAGAGAATGAAGTTCCCTTTGTATTGAACTAAAGAGAGATGATTGAGTGAAGACTTCTTCCTCTTCAAGTATCATAATATTCACTTTAGAGTGTGTGGTGTCGATATTCGTCTTTCAATACGAAGACGTAACTATATTTGCCACACCATTTTCATAATAAATCTTTTGAGATAAAGAATTAGGTACTACCCGCAAGGGGTTACTATTCAAGGACTTATTTCACCCTTAAAAATAACTTCCAAAAATAAAATGTGACATTTTTCCATGATGGTGAAAACTATCTCTTTTCAAAAAGGATATGTTACGTCTGTTCTACCGCAAACAGGTAAAGCCTAAGACTCCGCAAGTGAGCTGCAATACACCTAACTGATAGAATGTGCACACTAACATCGTCCATAAGAACTAGTAAACCGTAGGCCGAACTACGACTGCTTTTGTTCTTTATTTATTTTAAGTGAAGATACGTAGGCACAAGGGACCCAATCCTTGTCGAGCACTTTCCCGTATTTTATCCGTAGTCCTCCGAACTATGTTGACTCTGACTTTCTCATACCCGTTGAGAATACATAGGGATAGGACCGTGAAGTCCTACCGAGTCTCTCCTCCCCCTTTTCATCTCTTTTCTCTATTTCTAACATTTCTCTTTCCCCTTAGAACACTCTTTATAGCAGTATCTTTTAGTAAATACCTTCATGCATAGACAAACAAATGGTTCCTATCGAGTACGATGGATGCGAAGGGTGTTAATACCTTCCCTTCACATAACCAGCTTCCGAACCCTTTCCTTGGTTGCGAAACCATCTTATCCATTTCCTTCTTGGGGTTTTCTCGATGTTTTCCCTTCCTCTTTTGGGAAAAATAAAGTTCGATGGAGACTCCTCTGTTCTTCCATTTTTGCCTCTCTGTCGTTTCATTTTTTCGAGTAGCGACAACTTGGCGACTCTGCTGGGGAAAACCTAGCAAGCCAAACCTAATTTGTTTGTCGTATGCGTGTTTTATTTGCTTTTATTTTTCTATTATGCTTTGTTCACTAATCTGTTGGGTTATTGGGGAGTGTTTGTGAGGATAAAGGCTTTCTACCCGAGCTTTTCTAGTATACACTAAGCTAGGAGGTGGTTGCTTTCTGATTTATAAGACTTAGGACTCGTTGAGTTGGTTTGACTTCCACCGCTCAGATGAGGCCCCTTTGGGATGATTATGTCTTACGAGTAGTCATAATGGCGTCTTTATTTCCGACCTGGGAGTCCGTGATTCTGAGGACCTTTTTAGAACTCTATTCCAAAGGTTACTAAAACATAACTCTGTGTTCATCCGTTGAAGGGATTACCGTCTTACGAATCGTCGTTATGATGGAAAACTTTTGAGGGTTAGTGCATGGGACCTTGTTTGAAAAATCTTGGAATTCCCTGTTATAAACCAATAGATTACCCATCCAAGGTGATGGATATCTCGTTGTGTTGCCTTACAGGATCTGTGACCTTGATCCTTGCTGCTGATCTGTTCTCGTGTGCATTCATAAGCATTGTATTGCATAACATTCTTACATATCAAGGGACTTAAGAGACTACGATTATCTCAGGTATTGCTGAATAGTGAAAGATCAAAGGAAAAGAAGCACCAACTCCTTGAAGTTTAGGGAACCAAAATTTTGAGGCATCCAAGATTTTCTGATTGACGTGCCAAAGGCTGTTAAAATCAACATTCATGGAAAGCATGGGAAATTAATTGATCTCCTATATTCTAGAATGGATACTTGGGCTTTTTTTTCTATGGCTCAATTCTATGACGCTCCGCTTAGATGTTTCACCTTCCAAAATTATCAATTGGCCCATACTCTTGAAGAATATTCCCACTAGCTAAATATCAAGATTAAGGACCAACCCATTTACACGAGTTTGGAAGAATAACCAAAGTCTCCTGCCATTGCCCTTGCTCTCTGTATGACTAAGGAAGAGGTAGACACTGGATTAACCAACAAGGGAGGTACTCAGGGATTCCCTTTGAAGTTTCTGCTTGACAAGGTCGTCCATTACAAGACTAATGAGGATTGGGAAATATTTGATGTCTCTGTTGCTTTGATGATCTATGGGATTGTTCTCTTTCTAAATATAGATAATTTCATAGATGTCACTGTCATCACTCTCTTCATTCAGAAGAAACCTATTCCTACCCTTCTTGCTGATACTTACCACTCCATTCATTGGAGGAGTGAGAAGAAGACATGGATGGTCCAGTGCTGTTCTCATTTGTTGTTCTAGTGGTATGCCTCCCATTTCCCAAAGGAAGGACCATTTGTGGAGAACAAAGAGAAGCTGAAGCGGTCTAGACGCATTATGTCTTTGGTAGTCGACGACATTGCTTGGTATTTCCATGAATACTATGACGTGGAGATTAGTTTTAGTTATGGATAATTTGGTAATGTGCCTCTGATTGGAAGAGTTGGATGCATTAACTACAACCCAATTATGGCATTGGGTCAATTGTGTTATGCTATGGAAGAGGATCTTGAGGCAGAGAAAATCTGAAGAGCCATACAACAGATGGTTGTTGGCTAGAGTGGCTGAAAAGTTATTACTATTTCCTCCCGAACCTCCCATTCAAGAGAAGCCTCCTGTTTGCACTCATGTGTCCATGGAAGAATGTGAGAAGCTAAAGCTGGTAGTGGAAAGGCTGACCAAAGAAAACCAAGATCTTCAAGCTAAAATCTACCAAGTTGGTGTGGAAAATGGCCAATTCAAGAGAAAAATGGAGGTTGAGCAAGACCAAGTAGCTGAAAGCAGCTAGAAATTGAAGTACAGATAGATCTAAGGGTCATGTATCAAAACGGCTTTCAAGGGGGATGCGTCAATGAAAACCTTGCGACTACGCTTGAAGGAATCCAAAGAATCTTGCGAAAGAGCATGGCATTTTTGTGAGCTAGCTTCTGCGGAAAATAAGAGGACTAGAGAAAAGCTTGAGGCTGACATTGATGATCTCAAAGAGAAACTGAGAAGTGCCTTGGCTCTAGCTGAAGATGAATGACAACTCAAAGAAGAAGCATTAAGAGCTTCATATGTCACTCCTAGCATGTGGAACAAAAAGTGCTCAGAGTTGGAGACTTCTCAAGAAACAGCCACTCTGTGGAAGGATCGCTTTGACGCTCTAAAAAGGGATAGTTCACAATGGCTCAAGAAAGAAGATCAACTCAACAAATTGTTGGACACTCATGTGGAATCCCTCCGGTATTATCAACCGACTCTAGACATGTATCATGATAAGTATAATTATCTAGTAGAACATTGCAACCTCATGATTCATGCTATCCCATGGAGGTTGGAAGGTGCAATTCAAGACTTGGATGGGAACAACGTCCCTCCTTCAGTCCATCACTTCATCCAGCTCTGTTATCAGATGGTTGGCAAATTCATGTTTGAGTCGAAGAAGCTTGAAGAGCACCTCCGAAAGAAGACCTTTTAGTTGTTCAGTTCTTTCTTTTGTTGCATAAACTTTTGTATTCAGCTTGTTGAGCAATGGTTAAATCATTTGTATTGGATCTTTCCTTGAATTAATGAAAAAACTTGATTGTTGGTCTCAAAATTGTGCATATTTACTGTTCATTCACAGTTCTATAACACCAATTGAAATTCTGGCAAGCACACGATGGAAGTTATTACCAAAGTTATAACCTCCACTGTGAATTAACTACTGTACTAACTAATTAAATTGTAAGTAAAAGCAGTAAATAACACAGCAATTGCTCATCCAGTTCAGTGTCAACAACACCTACATCTGGGGGCTACCAAACCAGGGAGGAAATTCACTATCAGTAGAACTTATTCAGAGTCAAACAACTCAGTTTTCACTCCTCACTTAAAACATACCCAATGACACTTCAACCTATAGACACTCTAGACCTGAGTATTCCCACTCACCCCCCTCAATCACACAACAGTGATATCCAATTACAGTTACGGAATAAAGAGGAAGAAACACTTCATACACACCTTGATCTTGCTTAAAAGCTTTGATCAAGGGACACACACACTCTTACTTAAAAGCTTTGAGTGAGACACAACTTAGAATCTACCTAACCAATGCAGCAGAAAGTTGCTTGGTAAACAAGTATTCCTAAGACTCAATTCACACGTGAAGAATACACTTTCTTCACTCACAATACTCATGTGAAGAAGAACCTTCTTCACTCACAAGGACCCTTTAATATGCACTCTCTATTATTCTGTCTAGAGATGCTCTTCTAAGATTTCTCCTTCTGATATTTATAGCAGCAAATAGTCCTTTGGGCCTTGGTGCACACAATTAGGTTTAATCATAATAAAGCTTACGCTTCAATCATCTGCGTGCTTGCCATTTAATTTAGGAGCATTTGTTTCGATTTAGGGCTTCTCAAATGTCTCCTGTCTTTCAGCTTGAGCTCCTAATTTGTTTCATGATTTCTAGATACCAGAAAAACTAACCTGCTTGCTGGATGTCATACGGTCAGTGTCATGGCATTTTGTATGACATTTAGCTTAGCTTATAGTTAACTTACCCTGCACACACATCATTATATATGTCTTACCATTCAGTATGACATACATGCAAACTCTAATGTTTTGCCTCAAAATGCAGCCAATCAAGAGCACTTACAAACTCCCCCTTTGGCAAATTTTTGGATAAAACACCATGTTAACATATCGGAGTTTACACGCAGCAGAAGACTTATCATGTGCCCTGTCATGCATGAAAGTTACTAGCTCAACACACTCTCAGAGTCCTCACAGTTAGCTCTCACTGTTATAACTCACCTTGTTAACCATCTGTTAGTTACCACTACAGATGTCACACTTTGTTGAGTAACATACTGGGTTACTCCCCCTCAACTAATGCACCTTACCAGCTGAGCAGTTAACCTGCACACTCTGCAGTCACACATATTGATCCAGTCTGCTCTGGATGTAATGACATTTAGGATGACATCCTAAAGCACACACACCTGTGCTACTCCCCCTGAAGAGATGCATAACACACTCTGCTACCATCCTGCAGACACACACAACTCTTAAACACCTTCTAGGATCACACAAGGTTAGCAACAAACATTCCTATACATCATAGGAATTCACACACATATTGCATCAGCATATTACTAACAGCACTAGGCAACTACTGTTATCACACACATCCTTAGCAGCACCTGTGGTCATACCTGCAAGCATGATTATATCATATGCACACAATAGCACATATGCTAGCAAGTCTTCAACCTATTCTTTCACCTGTTGTCTTAATCTGACACTGTCTCCCCCTTTTTAGCCACAAATTAAGATCCAACTAAGAACTTCGCATAGATAAAAAATTGTAACATTACAATTGTTAGGGGAAAATTATAAAAACTGCTCATAGAGAGCATCACAAATTCTTGTTGTCAAAAAGAAAAAGACAAACAATGAAATACTCAAACCAGCAGCACATGACATTGGCTCAGCAACCAGCAGACTGAGCCCCTCAGCAGTTTATCAGCCCATATTAATCATCTTCCTCAGAAGCAGAGCTGATGTCATAGGCATTGGTTGGGACACTCTTACTTCTGTCATTAGACTCTTCTTCAGACATAACTTCATTTTCTGCATCTTTTTCAAGTCTTTGGATAAGTGCTTCTAGCTTTATCTTTTGAGCAGTTATTGAGGTGATTGATTCTCCTAGCTCCCTGCATGTATCCCTTAATTCTACAATCACCATTCTTTTGGAGATCTTGCTTTTATCAGCAGATGTAAACACCATGTCAGGGACATGCCTTCCTTCAAATAGTTTGAACTGAAGTGACAGCTCAGCCTCCCTCTTGAGGGCAGTGTCGCTAGCATTGAAAATCCCCGAATATTGGTTTAATATGACTTAATAGATAAGAGATGGAAAGGCTATTGGTAGTTTGATAGCATTGGTGGTAGAGTGCTTTATAACTTGATCAAAAATGTATCGGCCAAAGTAAAAGTTCACTTTGGTGCCTATGGCATGAATGTTCTTGCCAAGGCAAACAAAAATTGTGGAGGTATGGTTAGTAGGTACCCAGTTGGTAGCTCCAATCCTATGCAGGATTGCATATTTGACACTCAGCTGTGTTGCAGACAACTTTCCTTTGGAAGGTCAAGTAGTGACTTGGTTTGCAGTAATGATTTTGCACACTTGGTCTTGTGTGGCAATCAGCGCCTTTTCTCCACCATTTGTTCTCCCTAAGTACCTGTTGATTACAGAGGGTGAAAACTATACACATTGTCCTCTGACATAGACTTTCATGAAGTCCTTCCTGTCTCTTTTCAAGATTGATTCAGGGATGTTAAAAATGAACTTCTTTACCAACCCTTCATAGGACTTTGAAAAGCCAGTAACAGTCTTGATCATGCCAACCTTGTGTATCAGATCCATTACTTCCTTGATCTCTAAAGCATCTTTCCCCAATTCTCTCTCAAGGGCTATTCTCCTTTGGTATACATATCTCCATTTTGACACACTGTGAATGGAATGAAATGATACATTGTCTAGAGGAGTAGCTGACATGGGTTTGAGAGGTCTCTTACCCACTGATTTCTTGTTATTGAAGATGTTATGGACATCTCTTAAAACATCTGACTCAGAGTCACTCTCAACAACTTTCCTTTTCTTGGATGGAGATGATGCCTTGCCCCACGATTTAGAGGGACCAGCAGGAGTTCTTTTTCTGTGTTCTTTTGAGGGTTCTTTGTTAAGACCAGTTTTTCCTTTCCTAGTTTCTAATCTTTCGGCGATACCAGGAACTGCATTCTTGAGGAGTTCATCATCTGATGACCCATCTTCAACATTTACCTCATTATCTGGAGCTTCATTCATTTCTTCCTCATAGTTAGTGCTTTTGATTTCAACATTTTGGCCATCATCCTGACCTTCTTCCTGTACCACATAGCTAGCAAGATTTTCTAGTTTTTCAGTGTTAGGGTTAGTCTTCCTGATCCCAGAGGAAAAATCAGAGTTTTCCTCCTGAATGTCATTAGCTATTAGAGATGGATCAACCCTAGCCAGAGGAATGGAGATTCCATGTACGTTACGACCTTCATGAAGGATTTTTGAGACCAGTTCATCGACAGACCTGTCATTGCAGTTGTCCATGGAAGGTTCAGGATTCTTCCCTTCTTAGTCTTCATGTGAAGGAGCTGATGTTTGGGCTTCACTGCTTCTCCCAAATACCATACTGAGTGGAATGACATCCATGATATCCTCTAGTAAGATGTTCTTGTGTTGAGCAGATTCATGCTTGATATGGATGAGAGATTGTTGTTGAGACATAGTTGGTGATTTTGGTTGTAGAAGGGGTTTGCTGTGGTGTTTGAGTGAGGTATGCACGGATACGAATTGGTATGGGCAATCACAGAGGTACTCTGATGGACTAGAGGAGTTGGCTTGCATTAATGGAGGGAACTTAATATTTTGACCAATCAGAATGTGATTAAATATTAAAACACAATTCCCTATTAATTGCTATAATTTTGTATTACACTGCCTTTTCAAGCTGCTCTCTTATTTTCACTCAATATCGTCCAGTGATTCCTTGAGAAACTAGTGGCCCTTTGTGTGTCAAAGTCCCTAGGCTCCATACTATCTCCTCCAGAGTGAAGTTGGCCATCATTATACACTGTTATATTACTCAAAATTGAGGTCTCAGTGAGGTTACTCTGAATGTTACAGTATAGTGTCATAACATTCTGAGTGACATTGATCTCTTGATGCTGACCACTTTTCATGGACTCCCTCAAGTTCCAATATAGCAGGTCCAGACTTCTTTGATGTACCTTCTTTGGACATGCTATCTTAGCTTGCCTATCAACCTCACATTTACCATAGCCTGATCTCCCATCTAGAGACACCTTTGGGGTTCCTCTTACTAATTCCTTGGTTATGGTCTTCTTTATCCATTTTGGACGTCTCCCTTTTTCCAACCATATTTGCTCCTTCTTTTCATCATTGATTAATCTAGTGAGGTTACTTCTAGGCTCCCATAAGTAGCAATTATTCTTTGCTCTGGATCCCCTCATGACTTCTTTACATTCTTCATTGATGACAACACATTCATCTTTAGTGAATTCTACACTGAAGCCTTGATCATAGGGCTGACTGATACTGATGAGATTAACAGTCAGTCCTTTAACCAACAAGACGTCATCCAGTCTTGGACCCCTAGGGCAATCTAGTTTTCTAGCACCTTTGATTTCTCCTCTAGCTCCATCACCAAATGTTACATGACTTGAGGAATGAGGTTTTATGTTTACCAAAATATTCTCTATTCCAGTCATGTGTCTAGAACAACCACTGTCAAAGTACCAATCTTCCTTGGTTGGCATCTTTAGAGAAGCTTGAGCTACTAAAGCCATATTCTTGACAACCCATTGTCTTTGCTTGTTAGGAACATCTTTCTTGGGTTTTGCTTGATGCTGCCTTTTGACATGAGCACTCTGTTTAGATTTCCTTTGATGAGAACGACTAGGAAATTCATGCAGTAGAAACATACAGATTTAATATGACCAAGTTTTCCACAGTGGTAACATCTATACCCTTGGAATCTACTGTTGACTTGATTCCAGTTTCTGTTAGTTGGATGTTATGACATTGGTCGTGACATCCGTGTTAACTTCTGAATATCAGGTTTTAGTCTCTTGAGCTTCAGTACAGGATTCTGCTTTTCAACAAATCCCAATCCAGACCTATTTCCTGACGTTTGACCACTCTGCAGAATTTCTTCTAGAGTGTCAGTTCCAGGATTCAGCATCCTTATAGATTTTTCCATCTGCTCCATTTTGGATTCCAACAAGTTGAGCTCACTTTTGAGTGAGTCTATTGTTGCTAGATGCTCTATCTTCTCAGCCTCTAATTCCATTATGCACTTCTTCTGGTGTTCTCCTTACTGATACAATTAAGTACTTCTGATGTGTAGCTTTTTCTGAATCCTCAACAGTGTTTGAGACAAGAGCTATGCTTTTGCTCTTTTTCTCTACAGTTTGATCATACATGCCCATCTCAAATGTTTGGAGAGAACCTATGAGTTCATCCACTTTCATGTTGCATATGTCTTGGGCTTCTTCAATGGCTGTTACTTTCATGACAAACCTTTTAGGTAAAGACCTGAGAATCTTCCTTACAAGCTTCTCTTCATCCATCTTTTCTCCCAAGGCTCCTGAGGTGTTTGCAAGTTCAAGAACATTCATGTAAAACTCATGAATGGTCTCATCTTCCTTCATTCTCAGACCTTCAAATTTGGTGGTCAGCATTTGAAGTCTTGACATTTTGACCTTGGAAGTCCCCTCACGAATAGTTTTGAGAGTGTCCCAAACATCCTTTGCTAGTTCACAATGGTGTACCAGTCTGAAGATGTTTTTGTCTATACCATTGAAGAGTGCATTCAATGCTTTAGAGTTCCCAAGAGCTAAGGCCTCTTGCTCTTTGTTCCATTCCTCTTCAGGAATTAGCACATCTACTCCATCCTTGTCAGTCTTCACAGGATGTTCCCAGCCAGAGTTTGTAGCTCTCCAAGCCTTGTTGTCTAAGGATTTTAGGAATGCAATCATCCTAGGTTTCCAATAATCATAGTTAGATCCATCCAGAATTAGAGGTCTATTAGTGAATCCTATATCTTTATCCATAGTACCAGAATTTATTTCCCTATATCTCACCCAGAATGAACAGGCAGGGTGCCTGCTCTGATGCCAATTGAAATTCTGGCAAGCACACGGTGGAAGTTATTACCAAAGTTATAACATCCACTGTGACATTGACTACTGTACTAACTAATTAAACTGTAAGTAAAAGCAGTAAATAACACAGCAATTGTTCACCCAGTTCAGTGTCAACAACACCTACATCTGGGGGCTACCAAGCCAGGGAGGAAATTCACTATCAGTAGAATTAATTCAGAGTCAAACAACTCAGTTTGCACTCCTCACTTAAAACCTACCCAATGACACTTCAATCTAGAGACACTTTAGACCTGAGTATTCCCACTCACTCCCCCTCAATCACACCACAGTGATATCCAATTATAGTTACAGAATAAAGATGAAGAAACACTTCATACACACCTTGATCTTGCTTTAAAGCTTTGATCAAGGGACACACACACTCTTGCTTAAAAGCTTTGAGTGAGACACAACTTAGAATCTACCTAACCAATGCAACAGACAGTTGCTTGGTAAACAAGTATTCCTAAGACTCAATTCACACGTGAAGAACACATTTTCTTCACTCACAATACTCACGTGAAAATCAACCTTATTCACTCACAAGGACTCTTTAATATGCACTCTCTATTCTTCTGTCAAGAGCTACTCTTCTAGGATTGCTCCTTCTGATATTTATAGCAGCAGTCAATCCTTTGGGCCTTGGTGCACACAGTTAGGTTTAATCATAACAAACCCTACTCTTCAATCATCTGCACGTTTGCCATTTAATTCAGGAGCATTTGTTTCGCTTTAGGGCTTCTCAAATGTCTCCTGTCTTTCAGCTTGAGCTCCTGATTTGTTTCCTGATTTCTAGATACTAGAAAAACTAACCTGCTCGCTGGATGTCATACGGTCAGTGTCATGACATTCTGTATGACATTCAGCTTAGCTTATAGTTAACTTACCCTGCGCACACATCATTATGTATGTCTTACCATTCAGTATGACATACATGCAAACTCTAATGTTTTTCCAAAAAATGCAGCCAATCAAGAGCACTTACACCAATGATAATCACAAGGTCTCTAGAGTCTTTTGAACATCATTCGAACATTACATATATATGTGCATCATTTTGCATTCCCTGAAACCTGACCTCATAAACCACTTGCCCTTTTCTGCAGTAGAGAAAGCTGACTTCTAAACATCCATATAATACAAGGAGTAATCAAAGAAGAATCATGGATCAGCTGGAACAAAATCAAGCTGCTGTGAGAGAGAAGATGCAAAGCATGAAGACTCAAACCACCCTGCTGATGGAGGTGGTTCAGAATATGGCTAGAAGCCAATAAGAAATGAGACAAGCAGTAGAAAGAAATGCTAATAACCCACATACCTCTGTTGGCGTAGTTCCAAACACAGATGGTGTGATCCCGATTCCTGCTGGCTCAGTTCCAACCCCTGTTGGTGCAATCCCTATCCCTGTTGGTGCAATTCATTCATCAGTTAGTGCAGTCCGTCCTCCTGGCGGTACGCTTCCACCTCCAATTCATTACGATGATCATGAGGATTTCTATGAGGATTCGGTGGTGGATGCGTGTGGGGCACTAAACACTGATTTGGAAAATAAATTCAATGCTCTGCAAGAAACACTTAGGGCGATGCAAGGTCCTGATGTACTAGGATTGGACACTACAGAAATATTCCTTGTACCAGGAGTTAAGATACCTCCAAAGTTCACCATTCCAACTTTTGAGAAGTATAAAGGTAACAGTTGTCCCAAGACCCACATAAGGTCTTATAGCAGGAAAATGGCCGCTTACTCAGATGATGAGAAACTCCTAATCCACTTCTTCCAAGACAGTCTAACTGAGGCTTCTCTAGAGTGGTATATGCAGCTTGAACGCTCCCATGTTAAAAGCTGGAAAGAGTTGGCGGATGCTTTTATAAAGCACTATCAGTACAACACTGATATGGCTCTAATCACTTTCTATTCCCGCTACCCAACTTGTGGCTCAACAACAAACCTGACAACAACGACCATACCAATTGCGACAAAACTAGTATCAAGGCCAACAAAGACAAAGAAGGCTAGAGAGAAGATTTAATCTGATTCCATCAACGTATGCCAGACTACTTCCGTACCTGTTAAAAGGAGGGTTAGTACAATTGAGGGAAATGAGAGACTCTCCAGTTGTCCTTCCCCTCGGTTATGATGCTAACGGACGCTGTGAATTTCATTATGGTGCCCCAGGCCACAACATTGAAAACTGCAAAACCTTGAAGTATGTTGTCCAAGACCTTATCGACTCAAAAGCGATTAATTTCACCAGAAACACTCCAAATATCAAAACAAATCCGATGTCGTCTCATAACCACTCCATAAATATGATTGAGAGCTCTAGAGGGATTCAATTAAATTCGAACATTGATAAATTGAAGACACCTATCTCCATTGTTAAAGAGCAGCTCTTGTTGAAAAATATTTATCCTGGTTGTCCAGCTAATTGTTACATTTGTGTGAGTAATTCTCAAGAATGCACTGAACTGAAGAAAGGCATCAAATGTCTGATCGATCAGGGCATATTGGTGGCAGAACAAATCTCAAAGGCTAAAGAAGTTGCCACTCTTGATATTCCTTTTGAGGCATTGGAAATACCGTATGACGATGAAAGTGAATCATGGAACCCTCCAAATAATTTGGCTTGTATTCCGTTAACAATTCGGTGCGATGAAGAAGATTGGGATAATATGTATGGACATACTCATATCCCTCTATAGATCCCTTATGATGAATCATATGTGCCCCCTTGTGGTCAAGATAAAAAGCCTTTAAGTATACCCTATGATCCGATTGAGATACCTATGTCTCCGCCCTCGATGAACCATCTCGTCATCTCAACTCCTTGGTTATATGATGAGGCTATTTTTCTGAACATACAGAAGGTTAGAGAGGAGGATATTCTAGAGGAAAATAAGACTGTGGAAAATATTGTGGTAACTGGTGGCGTCATCAGAAGCAGTAGAATTTTTGCACCAATAACATCGCTCGTCAATAACAATAGCAATGCTAACAAAGACATTGGTAGTTAAGGCACCATTGAACAGGGGAAGTCGTTCAAACAAAAGGTTGTCTCTAATGATGAAGCAGAAGAGTTTCTAAGGATCATACAAAAAAGTGATTACAAAGTAATTGACCAGCTCAATCAAACTCCTTCAAAAATCTCCATGCTATCATTGTTGATATGTTCGAAAGCCCATTAGGAGGCAATATTAAAATTCTTGAAGGCCGCTCATGTGCCTCAAGAAATATCAATGGTACAGTTTGAAGAAGTGGTAGGGAACATTACTTCAGGTCATCTTCTGAGCTTTAATGATAGTGAATTACCCCCTTAGTGTAAGAATCATAACAAGGCCTTGCAGATCTTTGTGGAATGTGTAGATGTTATGTTCTCTCGAGTTCTAGTCGATACTGGGTCGTCGCTGAAGGTATTACCTAAAAGTTTGGTGTGTAAGTTTTCAATTGAAGGGCTTGTGACGAAGCTAAGTCAGACTATTGTGAAGGCTTTTCAGGGAGCCATGAGAATTGTAATTGGCGAGGTTGATCTCCCAATTAATATTGGGCCACATACTTTCATTATTACATTTTATTTAATGGACATATATCTCGCCTACAGTTGCCTTCTCGGCCGCCCGTGGATCCATTCAGCTGGTGTTGTAACGTCAACCCTTCATCAAAGACTCAAGTTCATGATTAACAACCATATGATTATCATTGAAGGTGAAGAAGATGTTCTCGTGATTCATCTTGCTTCTTTTTGGTATGTTGAGGAAGGAGATGAAGTGCATGAGACTCTGTTCCAAGCCTTTGAACTGATTAACATCGAGGTGATTCATGAGAAGTCGGTGTCGTCAATGGTAATTTGGAAGGACTTGAAGACAATTATAGAAGAAAGTCACCCTCGAGGATGAGGCAGTGTTGGAACTGCCTATCAACAAGAATGGAGCCGATATGGGTTATAAGCAGAAAACGCAAGAGAAGAATACCTCTGATAGAGGTAAAGGACTTGCAACTCCATTAGTTTTTACTAGTGAAGGCCATCACGATGATGGTCAAGTCACATTTCTGGAGACTGAAGACGGCGGGCATGAAGAACTGTGTATGGTGTACCCTAGAGCACCTAATCAAACATTGAACAACTGCAGTATCGTTGAAATTCCCGAAGTTATTCTAGTAGATGAGTAATTCCCTATTTTTTATGTGTTTTTCCTGAAATCCTATGCTCTTCCCAAGGCATATGGATCATGTTGAAAGGCCTTTTTGCTTTTAAAAGCACAGACTTATCATCAATAAATAACTTTTGCATCCAATTGCGCTCCCTTTCTTTCATTTTTTAGTTTTGCACATAAAAATATTTATAAAAAAAGGAAATGTTTTTATTTTCTTCTTCTTCATTTTTCTTAAAATAAAAGCATGAAAGCATTCATCGTGCAGATCTTCCCTTGTTCCGGTTGATAACAATATTGCTATGGTTTGATATGACTTTGATAACCCAATTTACCATGCTGACGAAGACTGCGAGGAAGATTGTGATCTCCCAGAAGAGTTGGCTAGACTATTAAAGCAAGAGTCAAAGGTCATTCAACCGTATCAAGAAGAAATTGAAGTCATCAACATGGGAACTTAAAAGGATACCAAGGAGATCAAGATAGGTGCCGCCTTAGAAGCAGAGGTGAAGACAAAGTTGGTCACATTTCTGCGAGTGTATGTTGATGTGTTCACTTAGTCCTACAAAGACATGCCCAGTCTGGATGAAGACATTATGGTGCACAAGTTACCCCTCATAGAAGATTGCCCGCCGGTGAAGCAAAAGTTGAGGAGAACGAAACCAAAGATGTCCTTCAAGATCAAAGAGGAAGTTCAGAAGCAGCTAAATGCTAGTTTCCTGGCAGTATCCACCTATCCGCAATGGGTAGCTAATGTTGTCCCAGTACTAAAGAAAGATGGGAAAGTACAAATATGCGTTGATTACAGAGACCTCGACATAGCAAGTCCAAAAGACGATTTTGCTCTACCGCATATTGACGTACTAGTAGATAATACAACCCAGTTCTCTGTCTTCTCATTCATGGATGGTTTTTTTTGGCTATTATCAGATCAAAATGACGCTGGAAGATACGGAAAAGACAACTTTCATCACCCCATGGGGAACTTTCTGCTACAAGGTCATGCCGTTTGGACTTAAGAACGCAGGCGCGACATATCAGCGGGCTATGGTCACTCTCTTTCATGATATGATACATAAAGAGATTGAATGCTATGTAGATGATATGATCGCAAAATCCCATACTGAGGAGGAACAACTTATTCATTTGGAAAAGCTTTTTTCAAGACTAAGAATATTCAAACTGAGTTTAAATCCCAACAAATGCACTTTTAGTGTATGATCTGATAAACTGCTAGGTTTTACTGTAAGCCAAAAGGGGATTGAAGTCGACCCAAATAAGGTCAAAGCTATCCAAGATATGTCGACGCTTAAAACCGAAAAGGAAGTCTGAGGTTTCCTTAGGAGATTGAATTACATTATCAGATTTATATCTCATTTAACGACCACTTGTGTACCCATTTTCAAGCTACTCAGGAAAGATCAAGCTGTTATGTGGAATGATAATTGTCAGAAAGCCTTTGAGAAAATAAAAGACTATCTGCATGAGCCACCGATTTTGATACCTCCAGTACCACGATGACCTCTAATCATGTACCTAACTATGTTAGAAGGATCCATGGGATTTGTGTTAGGTCAGCATGATGAAACAGGTAGGAAAGAATACACAATCTACTACCTCAACAAGAAACTCAATGACTATGAAACGAGATACTCAATGCTCGAGAAGACATGTTGTGCATTAGCTTGGGCAGCAAAACGTCTGAGGCAATACATGCTCACTCATACAACTCTGCTGATTTCCAAGATGGATCCTGTCAAATACATATTCGAGAAGCCTGCTCTCACTGGACGAGTGGCACATTGGGAAATGATACTGACAGAGCATAACATCCAGTATGTCACACAGAAGGCTATCAAAGGAAGTGTACTCTCTGATTATCTTTCCCTCTAACCCGTGGACGACTACCAATCTATGCGCTTCGATTTTCCTGACGAAGACGTCATATTTTCCAGAGACTATACAACACTAGGCCTAAACGAAGGACCCGAACCAGGGTCGCAATAGACGCTCGTGCTTGATGGTTCCGCAAATGCTAAAGGCAGTGGAATTGGGGAAATCATTACCTCCCCAACTGGATTTCGTCTACCACTCACCGCCAGGTTGTGCTTCAAGTGTACTAATAATATGGCGGAGTATGAAGCCTGTATCTTTAGGATCGAAGCTGCCATTGATAATAGCATCAAGATTCTAGAAGTCTATGAAGATTTTGCGCTTGTCATATGCCAAATTAAAGAAGAATACAAAACACTTGATGTCAAGTTGATTCCTTATAGAGATCATATCTTGAAGCTAATCCCATACTTTGATGAGATCACTTTTCACCACATTCCCAGAGCAGAAAATCAATTGGCATATGCTCTAGCAACATTAGCATCCATGTTCCAAGTCGAGTGGAAGAATGAGGCACCGACCATCCGTTTAGAGTACCTTGACGAACTTGCTTATTGCCTGGCAACCGATGTTGTAGAACTTAAAGTTGACGATCATCCTTGGTTCTATGATATCAAACGGTATCTAGAAACACAAGAATATCCAGATGACATTACTATCACCGACAAGAAATATCTTAGGAAGCTCTCGTCAAAGTTCTTCCTCAGCGGTGATGTGTTATGTAAAAGGAATTATGATTTGGTTCTGCTCAGATGCGTGGATAGACACGAAGTAGAGCGTATCATAAACGAAGTGCATGGAGGGTCTTTTGGGACACATGTCAGTGGCCACACAATGGTTAAGAAGATCTTGAGGGCAGGATACTACTGGATGACAATGGAAACAAACTGTTATCGGCATGTCCAGACATGTCACAAGTGCCAGGTAAAGCCATTTCCTTTGAATGTGTTGACTTCAACTTAGCCTTTCGCCATGTGGGGCATAGATGTAATTGGACGTATTGAGCCAATCGCTTCCTGATCACACTAAAATTCACCGTATTTCTGACTCCGATTTCGCATGCATTCTTAGCTTTTATTGTTGTTTTGCTTTGTTATTGCTTTGTTTTCTTATGTTTTCAGGTTTTTATAATAATCGAAGCTTGAATCGGGAAAAGGAGCGAAAAAGGAGTGAAAACGGACGAAAACCTAGAAATTCAGCATTTTGCACTTGCGGCACCCACTGTGGCGGGCGCCATAGGGTTAGCCATGACGTGGCCACGTCTCAAGACCACTCCTCAACCTCCAAGACCCACGATCCCCACTCCATCATCCCCTGTAGGGACCGTGGCGGGCGCCATAGGCCCTGTGGCGGGCGCCACAAGGCAAAAATCCACAACCTCCACTTTTTAGTGGAGGGGCGTCCCGGTCATTTCGCGCTTTCAGTTTCTCCTATAAATAGGACCTTAGATTTTCGTTTTTCTTCATCCAGAATTAGAATTCTCTAGGCATATATCAGTTATAAAGCAGTTGCCATTCCACATCGGGGTGCCTCTGCAATCGAGTGATCGAGTCTGTAATCTGTCTGTGGTTCGAGTTTTGGAGCACTCTGGAGGAAGTTAATCCTGCCGCCATTTTAATTCCAGTTAGTATTTTATTTTTCCGCATTGCTTTGCTTTTATTTATTTTCTCGCACTTTACTTTGTTTATTTCCCGCACTCGCACATTTACTTTGTTTATTTCCCGCACTCGCACATTTACTTTGTTTACTTCCCGCACTCGCACATTTACTTTGTTTACTTCCCGCACTCGCTTTAAATTACTCATATGAAAAACTATAAAAAGAATATTTACTTTATCATGTCTAACTAATCCCATAAAGGTTAGAATGTAAGGATCGTAATTAAACCAGTAATCAGTATAATTGTTCGTGGAAACACCTAAGGGCTATTTTATCTTTCAATTCAAGTAATTGTTTTTAACTATTTCAAAAACAGCCAAAAGCGCTTTGTATAGTTCATTAGGAGTTTTTAGATTAAAAAGAAAAGAGATTTTAAAACGATTTTCGGACGCGTTATGAGATTTAGAGTCTGGTTCATAAGAACCTCTTTTTGCTAAGAAGTCCAGGTTAAAATACTTTTCAACTTTGTTAAGAAACTATATTTCTTAAAAATATGTTTACTACTCTAACGCAGTACGCACCTTTTTATCCGTGACAATAGGAGGGGTTGATTAGAGAGTACAACTCGGTTCTGAATACGCGAAAGCGACAGTTCCTGTTAAATTAGTTCTTTTCAAAGGAGAAAACATTGCCCATAAGTAGTTCCATTAACAAGTACTGGATTATCATTGATTACGTGAATTACATTCGAGCCTGTCTTTTATTTATTATTTAAAATTATAATTTTATTTACCATTGCACCCTTACTAAAACCCTTAAAAATAGTTGCCTTAGATAAACACCATAACAACAGGTACGATAGATTGACACTTGGTCTCTGTGGATTCGATAATCTTTTATATTACTTTGACGTGATTCGTACACTTGCGAAAAATACGCATCAAGTTTTTGGCGCCGTTGCCGGGGACCAATATCGTCAAATTTCATTACCCTGTAGTTATACCGTTTAGACTAAGGTTGTTACCCACCGGTCAATGCGAAAGACTCGC
The DNA here is from genome assembly GCA_963859935.3 of Lathyrus sativus. NCBI lineage: Eukaryota > Viridiplantae > Streptophyta > Magnoliopsida > Fabales > Fabaceae > Lathyrus > Lathyrus sativus. Next base: position 249,065,076 of record OZ012738.1, read on the forward strand.
AGTGCCGGAAGTTTAGTAGACCCTCTAGCTGAACCTGAACGTTACGCTCGCGCACGTTTATTTTTCCATAGGAATAGGAGAGCTATGGCCGAAGATCAAAATCGAAGACCTCTTAAGGACTTCGCCCAACCATCAAACGAGGAACCTAGTTCCAGTATAGTAAACCCCGCTATCCCAGCCAATAATTTTGAACTTAAGCCATCCCTGCTGCAATTAGTGCAACAGAGACAATTCGCAGGTCTCGCTACTGAAAACCCGAACCAACATTTAAAAAACTTTCTACAATTAGCAGACACCTTTAAAACCAATGGAGCTTCTCCTGAGGCAATACGCTTAAGATTATTTCCCTTTTCCCTCAGAGATAAAGCTCTATCATGGTTAGATTCCCTTCCACCCAATTCAATAACAACTTGGGATGACCTTAGAAAAGTTTTCCTTGCTAGATATTTTCCCCCAAGTAAGACCGCTCTTCTTCGAAACCTAATAACTAGATTTACCCAACACCAAGGAGAGTCGTTGTTCGAAGCCTGGGAGAGATATAAAGAACTATTAAGAGCATGCCCACACCATGGCCTAGAGAATTGGCTAATCATCCAAACCTTCTATAATGGACTTCTTTATAACACTAAAATGACCATCGACGCTGCCGCTGGTGGCGCACTGATGAACAAACCTTACCCTGAAGCTAGTGCCCTTATCGAGGATATGGCCCAAAACCATCAATCATGGGGAGTAGAACGAGCGACAGTGGAAAAGAAGGAAGCCCAAGGAGGAATACATGAGCTAAGCTCTATAGACATGATGCAGGCTAAAATGGACGCGTTGGCCCTTAGAGTCGAACATATGTGTACAACTCCGAATACTGTTGCCGCAGTTTCGCCGAATTGTGAGATATGTGGAACGCAAGGACACCAATCCGCCGAATGCAATCTGTTGAATGAAACCAACACTGAGCAAGTGAACTATACCCAAGGGAACCCATTTTCAAACACATATAACCCTGGATGGAGGAATCACCCAAACTTCTCCTACAAAAATAATAACCCTATCCAAAATACCGCACCTCCGAGACAACAAGGTTACCAAGCCCCTAGAACAAATCAACCTATGCAACCTGTACCACCTAGCCCGAGCTTTGAGGAAGTTGTAAAAGATTTTATCGTTGCTCAAAAACAACAAAACAAAGAGTTCATGAACCATAACGTCCATGTTAACGAACTAATTACCAAGTTAGGAACCAAGGTTGATCAAATTATTACTCATAATAAGATGCTTGAAACCCAGATCTCTCAGGTAGCGTTAAACCAAGCCCCACAGACTACACCTGGAGGACAGTTCCCTGGACAACCTCAACAAAACCCGAAAGGGCAAGCTAATGCCATTACTCTACGAAGTGGAACCGCTTATAAGGAACCTTTAAACCCTAGATTAAGTGAGCCCGAAACTTCTGAGAGGAATGAGGAAAAGGAACCAGAGAAGCCTGAAACCCCGGAAAGTCAAGAAAAAGGAGAAGAACCTAAAAATAAAACCTATGTACCGCCACCGCCATACAAACCACCAATACCTTACCCTCAAAGATTAAAGAAAACCCAAATCGATAATCAATATCAAAAATTCGTTAAGGTTATAGAAAAACTTCACGTAGAAATCCCCTTTACAGAAGCCATCACCCAAATACCTTCTTATGCTAAGTTTCTCAAAGACATACTTACAAATAAACGTAGACTCGAAGATCCGAAACCCGTGGAATGTAATTCTATTTCCGAAAATAGGTTAGCAAAGAAAGATAAAGATCCCGGAAATTTTTCCATTCCTTGTGTTTTGGGGAATCATGTCATCGAAAAAGCTTTTCTAGACTTAGGAGCTAGTGTGAGCTTAATGCCTTTAGCAGTTTGTGAGAGATTAAACTTAGGAGAATTACAACCTACTAAGATGTCACTTCAATTAGCCGATAGATCCGTTAAATACCCTATGGGCATACTTGAAGACGTCCCTGTTAGGATAGGTCAGCTGTTTATACCTACTGATTTTGTTGTCATGGACATTAAAGAAGATGACGACATACCAATCCTCCTAGGTAGACCGTTCTTATCGACTGCTGGAGCCGTAATAGATGTTAAAAAGGGAAAACTAACTTTTGAGGTAGGTGGCCAGAAGATAGAATTTATATTGTCAAAATTTCTTATGGCACCTGTGATAGGAGATTCTTGTTATGCCTTAGATATCATCGAAGAATGTATTAGGGAATTAGAACAAGAAGAAGAAACTGAATCTATAAAATTGCCATCAACCCTTATTTTGGAAGATGACAATTGTAAAACACCCTACATTGATGATAACCTTCACGAATGTTTATCTCTAACCCCAGATCCTATGCCTTGCCCTATAAAACCGACCGTAAAACTTAAGGAACTGCCTAAAAACCTGAGATATGAATTTCTTGATGAAGATATGAACCGTCCAGTTATAGTCAGTGCTACCTTAAACCAAGAAGAAACCGATCAATTATTAGAAGTTTTACGTAGGTACCCCTCAGCCTTAGGATATAAGATCTCTGATCTAAAAGGAATAAGCCCATCCGTATGCATGCATCGGATTTTGCTTGAAGAAGATTCAAAACCTTCTAGAGAACACCAACGTAGAATAAATCCTATAATGAGTACTGTAGTTAAGACTGAAGTTCTTAAGTTACTAGAGGCAGGTATAATATATCAGATCTCGGACAGTAAATGGGTGAGTCATGTGCATGTAGTTCCTAAAAAGGGAGGCATCACAGTCGTGCAAAACGAGAAGGGAGAACCTGTAGCAAAAAGAACTGATGGAGGTTGGCGTATGTGCATAGATTATAGAAAATTAAATAAAGCAACTAGGAAGGACCATTTCCCATTACCATTCATAGACCAAATGTTGGAGCGCCTAGCCAGACACTCTTACTTTTGTTATTTAGATGGATATTCAGGATTCTTCCAAATACCTATTCACCCCGAAGATCAAGAAAAAACTACCTTTACATGCCCAGTTGGAACCTTTGCCTATAGAAGAATGCCTTTTGGACTTTGTAATGCTCCTGCAACTTCCCAACGCTGCATGATGTCTATCTTTGCTGATTATTTGGATGGAATCATGGAAGTATTTATGGACGATTTCTCAGTTTGTGGGTCAGATTTCAAAAATTGTCTTGTCAACCTTGAGAAAATCCTGGAGAGATGTGTGGAGGTAAACCTTGTGCTAAATTGGGAAAAATGTCATTTCATGGTCACCGAAGGGATTGTTTTAGGACATATAGTTTCCGAAAAAGGTATAGAGGTAGATAAAGCAAAAATAGAAGTCATAGAGAATCTAAAACCGCCGAAGACTATCAGGGAGATAAGAAGTTTTCTTGGACATGTCGGATTTTACCGACGTTTTATCAAGGATTTCTCCAAAATAACAAAGCCCTTAACTGGTCTTTTAATGAAAGATGCTGAGTTCATCTTCGATGAAAAATGTACTGAAGCATTTAATCTTCTGAAGCAAGCTCTGATTTCAGCACCTATAATGAAACCCCCTGATTGGTCGGAACCGTTTGAGATAATGTGTGACGCCAGTGATTACGCTGTTGGAGCCGTTCTAGGTCAGAGAAAAGATAAGAAGTTACATGTGATTTATTATGCCAGTAGAACCCTAGACGCTGCACAGCTCAACTACGCAACAACCGAAAAAGAGCTCCTAGCTGTAGTTTTTGCAATAGACAAATTTAGATCTTATCTAGTAGGAGCCAAGATTATAGTTTACACCGACCATGCTGCCATTCGTTACTTACTAAGCAAAAAGGATGCCAAGCCTAGGTTACTTCGATGGATTCTATTATTACAAGAGTTTGATTTGGATATCCGTGACAAGAAAGGCACTGATAATGTGGTAGCTGATCACCTATCTAGGCTAGAATACCTGAAACCTGATCCAGTACCCATAAATGACGATTTTGCCTACGATAGACTGATAGCCCAACTAGAAACCATTGAAGATGATAACCCAGACCCTCATGAGCAATTTCATAAATCCTTAGCTATAAGCAATGTACCTTGGTATGCAGATTTTGTTAATTACCTAGCCGCTGACATCATACCCCCTGATCTAAACTACCACCAAAAGAAGAAGTTCTATAGTGATGTGAGAAACTTCTATTGGGACGATCCATTTCTTTTCAAGAGAGGTAAAGATGGCATTTTCCGCTGTTGTGTTCCAGAAGAAGAGGTAAATAATATAATTGAGCATTGTCACTCTGCACCCTATGGTGGACATGCAAGCACATCTAAGACCTACGCCAAGATTCTTCAAGCTGTCCTATTCTGGCCTACTATGTGGCGTGATGTCCATGCTTTCATTGTCAAGTGTGACAGATGCCAACGCACAGGAAATATTTCAAGACGTAATGAAATGCCGTTAAGAAATATCCAAGAAGTAGAACTCTTCGACGTATGGGGTATAGACTTTATGGGACCGTTCCCACCATCTTTTGGAAATCAGTACATATTAGTAGCTGTTGACTACGTGTCTAAATGGATTGAAGCTATCGCCGCACCCACAAACGACACCAGAGTAGTCATCAAATTATTCAAGAATTATATATTTCCCAGGTTTGGAACACCCCGTTTAGTCATAAGTGATGGAGGATCACACTTCATATCGAGAATATTTGATAAACTTTTAAGCAAGTATGGAGTTAAGCATAGAGTAGCAACACCATACCACCCACAGACCAATGGACAAGTGGAAGTATCTAATAGGGAGATAAAACAAATCCTCGAGAAGACTGTCTCTATATCTAGAAAAGATTGGTCGCAGAAACTTCAAGAAGCATTATGGGCCTATAGAACCGCTTTCAAAACTCCTATAGGAACAACCCCTTATCAACTGGTCTATGGAAAATCATGTCACTTACCATTTGAGTTGGAGCATAAGGCCTATTGGGCCATCAAAACTTTGAATTTGGATTACTTGACAGCTGGTGAGAAACGTATCCTTGATATCCACAAATTAGAAGAGCTCAGACAATCTGCCTACGAAAATGCCATCATATACAAAGAAAGAACAAAAGCTTGGCATGACAAAAGAATCATAAGAAGAGACTTCAAAATAGGCGATCCTGTTCTCCTGTTCGATTCTAGGTTACGACTATTTCCAGGTAAACTCCGTTCGAGATGGACTGGCCCTTTCGAAGTATCTAAGATCCTGAGATCCGGTGCTATTGAAATCAAGAACCAAACATGTAAACCGTTCATAGTCAATGGACAGAGGTTGAAGCCCTACGAAGGAGGTGACATTTCAACAACATACACCTGTCATACTCTGAGTGATCCACCATATCTTTCCAATGATGTTTAAATATCGGTCGTCGAGCTAATGACGTTAAACAAGCGCTGCATGGGAGGCAACCCATGGTTTTTCTTATTTTTGTACTTTTTATTTTTACTTTATTTTAATTTGTTTATTTTATTATGTCAGGACTCACGGTTGAATGTTTTATGTGCTTTCAGGACTTGTTTGCTAACCTTGTACAGAATGCAGAACCCTGATGACATGCACGTGGCCTTTAGAGATGATGCACAGAGAGAGCGTTACTATGTTCACATGAGACGCCCTATGGCTCCTACCAGGTACCCTGACCATGTCTGCATGGATGCCTTGGGGATAGAGCCAAGCGTCAGATTTTTATGCCATCAACTCCAGTGGGACCAGTTTGACGACAGGAACAACACTTATAGGAACTTGACTCTTGAGTTCCTCAGCTCGTTTCATCATGACCCTTGGGCTGGACCCGATGGACTCGCTGTTTTCAGGTTGTTCGGGATTGACTACTCATTCTCTCACAAAGGGTTTGGTGATTTACTAGGTTTCCAGACTACTCCTGATGCTATTCCAGAGACTCCGATGGGGTATTTTATGAGCAGAGAAGTGGAAAAGTTTTGGACTAAAATATCAGGCGGAGGGAGCCAAGATCCTTCTACCCAGTTTTCTCAGGTAATCCACAACCCTGCATTGAGGTACTTCCAGATGATTCTAGCACATTCTTTCCTAGGTTTTCCAGATACAGAGACACTGCTAAGTGAAGAGGAGATTTTCCTACTGTTTTGTGCGACTCAGTCTCGCCCTGTTGCTTGTGGCAACTTTCTACTGAAGGGCCTTGCTAGTGTTGCCAGATCATCAGTAGGAATCATCCATGTCGGTGGGATTGTTACACAGATTGCTACTGCATTGGGTTTGTCTCGCAAGCTATTGCACCTCAGGACCTTCTGCTGCTACACCACCCTGGATATTGATTTTTGTCTTGATAGAGGACTGATGAGGAGGGCTTCTTTTGAGCCCAACATGTTTAGATTGCTGATCGACGGTGAAGCGATACACTACTTTACATTACCAGATCCGCTGATGACCAGTGTCCATGATCCTGCCAATTGGAGTTATGCTCTAGAGGGTTATGGAGAGACTTTCGAAGAGCCGAAATCGCCTCCCGCCGCTGAGTACACTCCTACACCTCTTACTCCCCGAATCACTGTTATGTCTAACAATATGTCTCTGCAGCCACCTGACCTACAAACACAGATTTATGAGCTCCGCAAGGAGACTGCCCTGCTCAAGCAGGAAGTGGCAGACTTAGAGTTACAGATGCAGGTTTCTGATCTCACTCATGCCTCAGAGACCGATGCTCTACATCAGGCGATCGACGAGCTTCGGAGGGAGATAGCTGAGATTCGTGGATCAAGCCAGGATAAGAAACCTACCACATGACTCATTCCACCCTGACAACACTACCCTAGTATTTAACTTCGTTTTATTTATCGCATTTCCAGACATATTTTACTTTATCGCAGCTTTTACATTTTCATGCACTTTGAATTCCTTATATATATATATACATATTATGCACTAATTTTTATTTTTTTTTCTTTTTCTTTTTTGATTTTTAATTATTTTATTTTTGTCGTGCAAAGAAAAAAAAATATATATAAGACAAAAATATGCAAGCCAATGCCTTGAAAAGAAGAAGAAAACGCTATTCAGACCCCCCGGAAGACAAAGGTGCAAGGAAGGCCCAAAAGGAGGATCCAAAACCACAAGGCCCAGGAATTGGCCTTGTGGCGGGCGCCATAGGCCCTGTGGCGGGCGCCACACCGTATCAACCAACAAATACGGGATTCAATCCCCATTTCCACCATTTTCATCCCTTTCTTCACCAAAAACCCATTTTTCCAACCTTCCAAATCCTCCTTGAACCCCATTAAAGCTCCCCCATTTCCAAAATACCCTCCATCCATAAAACATATCCAACATCCATTTCCATTTTCATCCATCAAAAACCAAAAAAATCAAAACTTTATCATTCCCCTCATAAACCACTTTTCTACTATTTTCACTACCTAAGGAGCTTTTCAACAATGGAGTTCAACGGATTTATTCTTCGTGATGGAAGACCGGGCGAAAGGCAACGGAAAATTATTCAGAGGCTTCAAAGTCGAGAAATCCTCTCGACTAGGTACGTCGACGATAACTGTCTGTATGCTTTGGGTATTTATCATAGTGTTTTTAATTTATTAGAATTTCTAGGCTTGCATAATATTTTCATTAATCAGGAACCTACCTATGAGAGGCTGACAACTGAGTTTTTGAGTTCTTTGATATACACTGTCAGTCCTGACACTGCTAGCACTGTCGGTACTGTTATTTTTAGACTATTTGGAATTGAATATGAATTCAGTACCAATGAGCTAGCAGATTTGTTAGGAATCCCTCATAGGGAAGGTTCGATTTGTGAGGCACCTTTGGATGCTGAATGGTCGGCCGAGGTATTTACCTTCTGGCTAAGGCTTTCAAGTACTTCAATTAATTCTTTTGAAGGGATACTTGCGTCGACCATTCACAACCCGGCCATAAGAGTTTTTAGACTTCTTTTGGCATGTACTATTTTTGGCCGGGAAAGTCCAAACAAGGTTAATGCTCGTGAACTCCTATTTTTGCAAGGATGCCTCACTAGAACCCACATCAATCCGGTCCCGTTTATGCTTGCCCACATGACTTTATTTACTAATAAAACAGGACCAATTGTTTTTGGAGGGATTGTTACGTCTATTGCTCGGGCTCTTGGCCTGAATGATGAGATAGCTACACTTGAACCACTACCTCCTCGGACAATTAATTTAAAATTCCTGAAAGACATGAAATTGTGCCGAACAAGGAGAGAAGGTGGTTATGAGTTGATGGTTCATGGGGTAGCTATCCCATCTGTTGCTTTACCATGCAGTAGACGTACTGATGTACGTGATGAAAGGAACTGGACCTATGATCTTAATGCTCCACGTGTTTTGGGTCCACTTCCTCCTAATATTCCCGATGGGGAGGCACATGACACTGATGATGAGTATGATCGGAGAGAGCAGTCTCCCATCCCTCACATGTCCCCCCATCGTCCTTCACAGTCACACACTGCACCATCTTCCTCTAACCCTGTTGCAGGTACTGCTCCTGGATTCTTTGTCACCGAGGAGATGTGGCGTGATATGACAGCTAGAGAAGAAAGGCGTGATGGCCTTCTCTCTACTATTTCACAGCAGCTGACGGACAATATGAGCTTCATGCAACAATCGCGATTGGTTTCGGATCGTTCTTATAGCAACGTTTGCCGTACCTTGAACGATATTTCATTAGAGCAGAACCGTCAGAGAGAGTTCAACAGCCGACACTACCAGCTTGTAGAGGCTACTCAGGGTTCCATCTTGGGTAACCTTCGAGAGGTCCGGAGTGCTCAGGCTGCTTTATCAGCACGACTCGACCGGAGGGACCAGCATCGTAGTAGATCCCGTCGTTCCAGACCATCACATCAGGACGGCGAAGACACCAGTGCCCCTCCTCAGTAGTCTTTTTCCAGGTTACCCCCCTTATCTTATTTCGGAACATTGGGGACAATGTTCGATTTAAGTGTGGGAGGGGATTTTATTGCTTTCTGTTATTTCCCTTTTTAGTTAATTTCCTTTCAGTTATTTCCCTTTTCAGTAATTTATTTTTCTTAGATAATGCATGAGTCTGACGAGTCACCAGTATAGTGTCTTTTTAGTTCATCTTCATTTTTTTCCCATTTCCTTAGCCTTACCAGAAAATTTTCAAAAAGAAAACAATGTTGTCTCACATGTTTTTTGGGCTTTGAGACAGGTTTAGATTAGGATATGGTGACTTAGGTCAACTTTTTGAAACATCAGAACCATTTTTAGCACCATAGACCTCTTGAATATAGGAATCACTCCTAAACCCCACCACCATGGCCTTTACTATCATTCAAAAAATTGTCCTAAGTAGTTTATTTTAGCAGTCAGCTCCGGCCTAAGCATACTCTACGTAGGGGGCCGATGAATATAAGTGAATGATCCAGTGCTAATAAAAAAGAAAAAAAGGCAAACTCTGGTATAGGTGACCCTCACAAAGTCATTTAAACCGAAAAAAGAGAAGAAAAAAATTTTTTGCCACAAAAAGAAAAAAAATTGCAAGTCACCTATTGTTAGTTGGTTCAGAGGTATCTGGCACTGAACTTGGTAGGGCGGATTATGATCCGATCCCCCGCAGCTACATTTAGGCGAAATAAAAACAGGTTTACACATGCTTATGTGCCAGAAACTTTATGTTATGGATCAGAATCACTAACCGGTCACTCTACTATGAAGCATGTACGGATAACGGGCTTAATGTGATTGCGCCTGAATGAAAAGGACACAAAAAGATGAGAAGATAGGCCTAGGTATCGTGGGATGACATGGAGTGGTTAATATAGGATTGAAGTTTGTGTTTGTGTTACTATGGTACCCTTGGTTCACTTAGTTAGTATCTGTCACTGCATCCTGACTTGAACTTAGAATCCCTTTAGCCCAAAGACAAGTGTTGACACCATATTTTCTTAAGCTTTAATGTTTGCTTGAGGACAAGCAAAGGTTTAAGTGTGGGAGAATTTGATCACACTAAAATTCACCGTATTTCTGACTCCGATTTCGCATGCATTCTTAGCTTTTATTGTTGTTTTGCTTTGTTATTGCTTTGTTTTCTTATGTTTTCAGGTTTTTATAATAATCGGAGCTTGAATCGGGAAAAGGAGCGAAAAAGGAGTGAAAACGGACGAAAACCTAGAAATTCAGCATTTTGCACTTGCGGCACCCACTGTGGCGGGCGCCATAGGGTTAGCCATGACGTGGCCACGTCTCAAGACCACTCCTCAACCTCCAAGACCCACGATCCCCACTCCATCATCCCCTGTAGGGACCGTGGCGGGCGCCATAGGCCCTGTGGCGGGCGCCACAAGGCAAAAATCCACAACCTCCACTTTTTAGTGGAGGGGCGTCCCGGTCATTTCGCGCTTTCAGTTTCTCCTATAAATAGGACCTTAGATTTTCGTTTTTCTTCATCCAGAATTAGAATTCTCTAGGCATATATCAGTTATAAAGCAGTTGCCATTCCACATCGGGGTGCCTCTGCAATCGAGTGATCGAGTCTGTAATCTGTCTATGGTTCGAGTTTTGGAGCACTCTGGAGGAAGTTAATCCTGCCGCCATTTTAATTCCAGTTAGTATTTTATTTTTCCGCATTTCTTTGCTTTTATTTATTTTCTCGCACTTTACTTTGTTTATTTCCCGCACTCGCACATTTACTTTGTTTATTTCCCGCACTCGCACATTTACTTTGTTTACTTCCCGCACTCGCACATTTACTTTGTTTACTTCCCGCACTCGCTTTAAATTACTCATATGAAAAACTATAAAAAGAATATTTACTTTATCATGTCTAACTAATCCCATAAAGGTTAGAATGTAAGGATCGTAATTAAACCAGTAATCAGTATAATTGTTCGTGGAAACACCTAAGGGCTATTTTATCTTTCAATTCAAGTAATTGTTTTTAACTATTTCAAAAACAGCCAAAAGCGCTTTGTATAGTTCATTAGGAGTTTTTAGATTAAAAAGAAAAGAGATTTTAAAACGATTTTCGGACGCGTTATGAGATTTAGAGTCTGGTTCATAAGAACCTCTTTTTGCTAAGAAGTCCAGGTTAAAATACTTTTCAACTTTGTTAAGAAACTATATTTCTTAAAAATATGTTTACTACTCTAACGCAGTACGCACCTTTTTATCCGTGACAATAGGAGGGGTTGATTAGAGAGTACAACTCGGTTCTGAATACGCGAAAGCGACAGTTCCTGTTAAATTAGTTCTTTTCAAAGGAGAAAACATTGCCCATAAGTAGTTCCATTAACAAGTACTGGATTATCATTGATTACGTGAATTACATTCGAGCCTGTCTTTTATTTATTATTTAAAATTATAATTTTATTTACCATTGCACCCTTACTAAAACCCTTAAAAATAGTTGCCTTAGATAAACACCATAACAACAGGTACGATAGATTGACACTTGGTCTCTGTGGATTCGATAATCTTTTATATTACTTTGACGTGATTCGTACACTTGCGAAAAACACGCATCACTTCCAACGGACACCATTTCAACTTAGTGGCCTTTGATTACTTCACCAAATGGGTGGAAGCCACATCTTATGCCAATGTCACCAACCAGGTGGTGACCCACTTCATTATGAAAGAAATCATATGCCGATATGGAGTTCCAAATAAGATCATTACTGATAATGGTTCGAACCTCAACAATAAAATGATGAAGGAGTTGTGCAAAAACTTCAAAATCGAGCACCATAACTCGACGCCATATCGTCCAAAAATGAATGGAGTTGTGGAGATGGCGAATAAAAACATCAAGAAGATCGTCTAGAAGATGGTAAAAACTTATAAAGACTGGTACGAGATGTTGCCATTTACCCTACATGGCTACCGCACTTCAGTGCGCACTTCCACTAGGGCAACCCCGTATTCTCTCGTGTACGACATGGAAGCAAAATTGCCTATTGAAGTAGAGATTCCTTCCTTGAGGATTTTAGTAGACGTCAAGCTAGACGAAGCTGAGTGGGTACGAGCAAGACTCGTCCAACTTAATCTCATCGACGGGAAGCGCATGACGGCCATCTGCCATGGTCAACTATACCAAAAGCGGTTGAAGAGGGCCTTTGACAAGAAAGTTCACCTTCGACACATTGAAGTAGGAGATTTGGTCTTGAGGAAAATTTAGCAAACTCACATTGACCCAAGGGGAAAATGGACACTGAGCTATGAGGGTCCATATGTAGTAAAAAAGGTTTTCTCCGGCGGAGCCTTTATTCTCTCGACCATGGACGGTGATGATCTTCCATCTCCTGCGAATTCAGATGTAGTTAAAAAATATTATGCCTAAAAGATAGACCAGGTTGACCAAAAAAAAGGTCCACGCGAAAATGAGCGTCCTGGTGTTCCATGTAAAAAACAAAGGTCCAGGCGAAAATTAGGGAATAAAATAAAAGAAATATCTCGGTAGGCTGAAAACCCAAAAAGGTCGGTCTAGGCAAAAGTTAGGGATTTAAAAGGATAAACTGCATCCTAAAAAGACGTGTGAACTTTCCTCCATGATCACTGAGCTCCGACTTGGAGAGATCAATTCAATCATTGCATTCAACAGCAAGGCATAAAGCGTCTTCAGAGATATATGGGTCATAGCAGAATTGAAACTCGTGTTAGCTCTCATTTTCGACGCCAGTAAAATCAGAATTATCTCAAGTCAGAATGTTATTTGTAAAATATAAGGAGGCTTCGACCCAGCTTTGGTGAAGCCTGAGTCGAAGAGAGGTTGGGAAAACTTCTAAGAAAATGCTAAGTGTTGGAAAGGCCTTCGACCAGGATCATGCCGGAATAAATGCATGGCAGTTACCACTAAGGCTGGAGGGAATTCCTAATATTTGAGTTTCAAATTGGTATTGGGCGAACGTGGGAACGGTTGAAGTTGAGGAAAAAAGCGCTAAAAGACACGTTTTGAGCAATAACCGTCACTTAGTAGTTATTTGCTAGCATTATAAATAGGAGTTACTTTTATAGGATAAGGGTGTTCATTCATCTTGTACAAGTCACTCCAAATCACTCAAAGTACCCACGTGTAGAGAAACGAGTTAGCGAGAATGTACGTGATGCAAAACCATCCCCTTTCATTAATGCAATTTACATATCTTTACCATTTGTATGCTGTCGTTTATTCTGCATTTTCCTTCGCATGTTATTCTTTAACGTTTGACGCATTAAGAATTACGCTCGTTGTTTTACAACCTTGTTAATTTCCAAGTTATTTCTACTTTACAAGTCTTTCATGGTCGAACGTGGAGTTCAAATTAGATTTTCTTTCAAACTTAGCACATTTCCTAGGATTTTTTTGGTCGATCCTGCAAGCTACTGAATTAGACCCAAGATTGATAGACCAACGGTTGTTTACCAAATTTCACAGTAAAGAAATTGGCACACCTGGTGGGACCCAGTGCTAAGTATCCCAAAGTTTACATTAATCATATTCATCCTTTGGTGCAATACTTTGTTGTATGTTATTAAGGAGTGGGAAGTTAGCCACATCACACGAAGCAGAACCAAAGGGAAAATATACTAAGAGAATGGCAACAAATGCTAGTCAATAAGTTGATCCTCAAGGAAGTGTTTCAAATACTCAGTCAAGCAGCATGGGGTCGCAAAGTGTACCTTCTCCAATGTCTTCGACGGGAGGACAGACGTCACCACCACCAGTTGCGTTTGAACCTATGCCGTCTATGGCAAGCCCAGGGTCAACGTGTGTAAGAATGTACACTCAACCGGTATTGGAATATATAGGACCACAAATTCCTAATCCACCAACACCCCTAGGAAGAAGTTCACTGCATAGGCATTTTCCTCCTCCAGGTTTCTCAAAGCCATTGCTAAGGAATTTACCTTATGGTATGCCTACGTCAATGATGCAAAATCTACAGAGCGCTCCACCTATATTTTTAGAAAATATAGTGTCTTCGCTAGTGCAAGGATCTGGATCAGGTGGTCAAAACCAGCAAAGTATAGGTGTTGGTTACTCTGTGCAAGCACCCTGTCTTACAAATACTTCCATAAACTGTTTGAGACAACAAATGGATGAAATTAATATGCAAATGATACACACATTGTCTCAGAAAAAGGGAGAAGTTTTCCAGCCCTTAATTCAGAATACTACCCAAACCAACCAGCAATTGGCGACACAGTTAGCACGTATGGATAATTTTATGGGAGTACCAACATTTGATCAGAGAGCAACAATTGTTGAAAATATCTCAAGATATCAGCCGCAAAATGTACCTGAGGTGAACATGGAGGATCAAGTGATGGGCGAACCTTTCAGAGTCAAACCACAAAGGGACAAGGTACCAATCCATATGGAGGAAGAACCAGGAATAGTCATGGTGAACAAAAATCAAAATGCTGACCAAATCCTTAGACGAGTTCAACACTAGGATGCAGCAGAAGAAAATAATCTTGCAGCCATGGTCGAAAGAATAATGACTAGAAATGGCGTAAACTTTGGCTTCACAAGGACAAATTATACTTCGCCCATAGTGGATTATATTCTTCAGTCTGAGTTACCCCCTAAGACGAAGGTTCCAAAGTTCAGTAAGTTTGCAGGAGATACTACTGAATCGACCGTTGAACACGTGGCTAGGTATATGATTGAAGCAGGAGAGATAGCAGGTGATGAAAGCCTTAGGATCAAATATTTCCCAAGTTTTCTCACAAAAAATGCTTTTACGTGGTTTACCACGTTGCCTCCAAATTTAGTCCATAACTGGGCCCAATTGAAACGTTTGTTTCACGAACAGTTCTACATGGGACACACTAAGATCATCCTGAAAGAATTGGCTAGTATCAAATGCAAAGTCACTGAGCCAATTAATGAGTACCTAAATAGGTTTCGACTTCTTAGAGCTAGATGCTTTATGCAAGTACCAGAACATGAGTTGGTCGAAATGGCTGCTGGGGGTCTTGATTATTCCATTAAGAAGAAGTTGGATACCCAGTATCTCAGAGACATGGCTCATTTAGCTGATAGGGTTCGACAACTAGAAAGGCTAAGAGAAGAGAAAGCTAGATTCAACAAGGGTAAAAAAGTGGCCTTTGTTAAATGTAGTGAATATGTGGAGAATCTATATGATGAAACATCTCATTTCGAAGAGATTAAGGTTGATGTTGTTGAATTAAAGCAAGGTCCACCTTATGCTTGTAAACTATTAGCCCGTTCAAATGGAAAAAATCATGTCGAATCTAATGACAAATTTCCTAAGAAAACATATACTTTCGACGTTACTAAATGTGACGAGATATTTGATTTGTTGTTAAATATGGGAAAATAATAGTGCCTGTTGGTGCTAAAATGCCACCTTTAAAACAAAGAAAGAAAATAGGCTTTTGTAAGTATCACAATTTTTTGGGTCATAAAACTTCTCAATATTTTCTTTTCAGGGATTTGGTGCAAGGTGCTATCCAAGAAGGAAGGCTGAAGTTTGGGGATAAAGCCCAAATGAAGATTGAATCTGACCCATTGCAAACCGCATAGGCTCTCTATGTATAGCCTAAAGAGGTCCAGATGGTCGAAGCCATTGAAGGTTCCAATTTTTCAGTTAATGTGGTGGAGGTTCCTGAAGATTTCGCCACAAAGCCTGTAATGGTCAAAGCAAATGAGTGCTTAGACCAAAATGAAAAACATAAACTAAGAGATGAAGCTTTTCAAAGGCTTCAACAAGACTACAGATAGTCCAAGTGGAGGCAGTGCTGATGATAATGGTTTGATATTGATAACCCAGAAAACTGCAGATAAGTTTGTTGAGTTGGATATAGCTGCCAAGGGAGTAGACATGGCACTAAAAGGATTGAAAATGAATGCTATTGAGGGCATTAACATGGTTAAATTAAGCGAGAAATCTGATGCTAGATCAGGTAGTATCAGCACAAATGAGGCTCTGGGCAGAAACGTCTCCAAAGTCAAAGTTGTCAGAGAAATGGAGAACAACATGATGTAGGTAGGAGAGATAATGGAGATGGATGGATGGTTGTTAGAGAATTGGATATGCATGGCAGTAGAACATTACTTTAAAACATCTCCTAACATTGAAAGGTTTAATGCTGAATTGATGGTCGAAGCTGAGGATTCCACCTGGCAGGAGGTAACAAAGGAAGTAGATGGTAAGCATATGGAGAAAACCACTAAAATATGGAGGTTCACTTTTCTAAGATGGAGCTAGAAGATAAGGTTGGTATCCACATGGTCGAGATCACAGATCAAAAAGTTGAAGAGAAGAATGAGGCAGAAGAACGTAACAAAGTGGTGTACCCCAAGCAAGAGGAAACCATTGTTGATTTTCTGCATAGTTGTCAAGAGAATGGATCAGGAGTGATGATGTGTCCTAGGTGTAGCGCCATTTTTGTCGAAAAAGCTGCTCAGAATCTGGAAGGAATCAGAAAAGCCAATGGAAACTGGGGGCAAAAAGTAAATCAGGGGCCAAGAGGTTTTGATTCCAGAAGATCCTCGACGGGAGTGAAAACCCAAGCTAGGCCAAACACATTTAAACTAGCTAGAAATATGCCAACAGGAAGCTGGATAAAACCTGTCGAAGGTAAAGAGCTGAAGAAATGGCAGAAATTTAATGTAGAAAGGGTTTCTTCTTTTGAATATCGAAAGGAAAACCATACAACCAATAAGTCAGCATATATCTTTCAGAACTACAAGCGTAAGAACCCTATGACCAAGTCACAATGGCGAAGAGAACAACATAGGCGAAAGGCCCTCAGGGAAGCTCAAGTGCCCAGACAAGGAGAGTCAAGTACCAATAAGGGAAATCACGTGGGAATAGCTGAGGAAATGCCTATAAGGCAAAAGTTGTTTGAGGTTCAAAGGTTACAGCTAGAAAGAGAAGTCGAAGATGATGAGAGCATGACTGACAACTTCGAAGGTGAATCAACAACTTCCCTAGACATCATAGTGAATGTTGTATCTGTCATGCCCAAAGAATTTGGCCGAGTGACAGAAGTTAAAGATTTTGATCAGAATACTGAGATGGAAATGCTTGCACATAAACCTGTGTGTTATTATATAATGAACAATGGGTGTGTAGAGGAGAAAAACTCCCTATTTGAACACCCCAAAGAGGCAATGAAGGGACATTTAAAGCCTCTTTACATTACTTGAAAAGTAGAGAATGTACCTGTCAACAAAATATTGGTGGATTATGGCGCAACCCTGAATTTGATGCCCCGGTTTCTGCTAAGTAAGATTGGGAAGTGTGACGATGATACCAAGCCCCACAACATGGTTCTGTCGAACTATGAAGGGAAAGTGGGCTCCACTTTAGGGGTAATCCAATTTGATCTTACTGTGGGAACTATCACGAGACCCACAGTTTTCATGGTTGTCGAAACTAGAGCAAATTATAATCTGCTCCTGGGAGAGAGTGGATTCATGGCATAGGTCTTGTGCCTTCTTCAATGCATCAGAGAATTACCATTTGGAGGCCAGATGGTATAGTGGAAAACATTGAAGCTGATCAAGGAAACCTTAAAAATCCTATCAATCATGTTGACGGGAGACAGTTTGACAAACACTTGGCGAACATTGCTCCATACCCTCCAACAGATTTTGAGTTCGCTCCAGACGAAGAGATATTCCATTCGTTGTATTTGCATCCTGTCGAAGGTTTTAGATGGGACAGTGAGACACTATGAGGAAGGATTCCATGTTTAGGCTTGCCTCCAGTAGACCCCACAGGGTGGGGAAGTAAATTCAGTGACCATGACTGAATTTGAAGCATTGAAGAAAATTTCGGCCTGTGTGGCTGAAACAAAGTTACAAGCGGCTCTAAAAGCTTCTAATAACCACATGGCTGGCGAAGCCATTTTTGAGTTTCACCAAGAAGGTCCTGGTAAGTACTTCGACACAGAACCTCCAGATAAGGTCCAAACTGGAGAGCAAAACCAGAGGTTTGACGCCATTTATGAGGATGAGCCTTTGGGGTTTGAAAAAGATCCGCTAGCAAACAACGTCAAAATGCTAGCACATGATCCTTTAGAAGAAATTGACCTCAGTGAGGGGGAAATTAAAAGGCCTACTTACATCAGTGCCAATTTAAACCCCCAACTGAAGTTTGAGGTAGTTCATCTATTGAAAGAGTTCAAAGACTCCTTCACTTGGGATTATGATGAAATGCCAAGTTTGAGCAGGGAGTTGGTTGAACATAGGTTGCCTATGACACCTGGAAGAAACCAGTCAAGCAAGGCCCAAGACGGTTTGCACCAGAGATACTTTCAAAGATGAAAGAGGAGGTCGAAAAACTGCTTCGTTGCATATTCATTCGCACTGCCAGGTATGTCGAATGATTGGCTAATATAGTTCCTGTTACAAAAAAGAATAGTTCTTTAAGAGTTTGCATAGATTTTAGAGATTTAAATACTGCAAATCCAAAAGACGAGTATTCAATGCCAGTAGCAGAAATGTTAGTAGATTCTGCAGTCGGACATGAATACCTTAGCATGTTAGATGGATATTCTGGTTATAACTAAATATTCATTGTTGAGGAAGATGTTCCTAAAACTGCTTTTAGATGTCCTAGAGCTTTAGGCACTTATGAATGGATAGTGATGCATTTTGGTCTTAAAAATGCTGGTGCCACTTATCAAAGGGCGATGAATTCAATCTTCCATGATTTTATAGAAACTCTCGTGCAAATTTACATTGATGATATTGTTATAAAGTCTATTTCTGGGAAGAGTCATATTGACCATCTTCGACAGTCCTTCTTAAGGATGAGAAAATTTGGTCTCAAAATGAACCCTCTTAAATGTGCTTTATGTGTATAGGCAGGAGATTTTCTAGGCTTTGTGGTCCACAAGAAAGGGATCGAAATAAATCAAAATAAAACCAAAGCCATAATGGAAGCAAAAGCGCCATCGACCAAGAAGGAGTTGCAGTCATTATTGGGCAAGATCAATTTCTTAAGAAGGTTTATATCCAACCTGAGTGGAAAAACACAAGCTTTTCACCATTGCTGCGTTTCAATAAAGATGGTTTTGAGTGGGGACAATTACAAAAGGAAGCCTTCGACAAGATCAAGGACTACCTATGTCACCCTCCAATTTTGGCACCACCTTGTAGAAATAAAAGTATGATATTGTATATAGCTGCATCAGATATTACTTTAGGGAGCATGTCGGCTCAAGAAGATGAAAATGGAGTCGAAAGAGCCATTTCTTATCTTAGTAGAGTTTTGAATGATGCATAAACTAGGTATAGCATGATTGAAAATTTATGTTTATGCTTGTATTTCTCTTGTACTAAATTAAAGCAATATATAAAACATGTTGATGTGTATGTTTCATCTCGTTTTGATGTTATAAAACATATGTTATCTAAACCTATTTTGCATTGTAGAATTGGCAAATGCGCATTAGCATTAATAGAATATTCATTAACATATCAACCTTTAAAGGCTGTGAAAGGGCAAATAGTGGCAGACTTTATAGTTGACCATTATATTAACGAAAATGATTTAAATCATGTTGAACTGAAATCCTGGAAGTTATACTTTGATGGATCAAGCCATAAAAATGGAACAGGAGTGGGTATATTCATTATTTCTCCTGAAAAAATTCCAACAAAATTTAAGTACAAGATCGAAGGGCTTTGCTCTAACAATGAGGCTGGATATGAAGCAATGATTGTTGGCCTTGAAATTTTGTTAGAATTGGGGGCAACTAGAGTTGAAATAATGGGAGATTCAGAGTTGATTGTAAAACAAATCACAAAGGAATATAAATGCGTTAAAGAAAATATCATTATGTACTTTGTGATGGCAAATAGGCTACTAAAGAAATTTGAAGTAGTGGCCATCCAACATATACCCAGAATAGAAATCAAGTTGCTAATGATTTAGCTCAAATTGCTTTTGGATACAAAGTGTTGAAGGAAAACTTTCAGGAAGTAATAGAAACAAGAGGGAAAGTGGTGGCTGTTCTTTTGTGCCCATCAGATTTAGAAATAACTAAGCATGGGTACATAGATGGCGAAAATTTTCAAATTTTTGTTGAAGAGGGTCTGACAGAGAAAGACTGGAGAAAGCCTGTGGTCGAATATCTGCAAAATCCAATGGCTTCGACGGAGCAAAATGTCAGGTATCAAGCCTTAAGTTATATACTTATGGGTAATGAATTATTTAATAAGACCCTATAGGGAGTCTTATTGAAGTGCCTTAATGTAAAAAAGGCATATTTGGCGCTTTCGGCGGTCCATAGTGGGGCCTGTAGAGCACACCAAGTTGGTCATACAATGAAATGGTTGTTGTTTCGACAGGGCATGTACTGGCCTACTATGATGAAAGGTTGCATAGAATTCACCAAGGGTTGCCAAGAGCGCCAGATGCATGCTGACATACAGCATATTCCTACAAGTGAATTGCACTCCATAGTGAAACCATGTCCTTTTAGAGGATGGGATTTGGATATAGTGGGAGAGATTCGACCAGCATCTTCGAAGAACCAAAGATATATTTTGGTGGGTATTGACTATTTCTCTAAATGGATTGAAGCAGTACCATTGGCAAATGTAGGTCAAGAAGACGTTATTGAATTCATCCAAAATCACATTATCTATAGATTTGGTATCCCAGAAACAATTACCACAGATCAAGGATCAGTGTTTACTGGTCGAAAGATGCAGGAATTTGCTAAAGAAATAGGTTTCAAACTTTTAACTTCTACGACTTATTATGCTCAGGCGAATGGGCAAGTCGAAGCTGCCAACAAAGTGGTAATTGGACTGATTAAGAGGCATGTAGGAAAGAAGCCTAGGAATTGGCATAAGACATAAGACCAAGTACTTTGGGCATGTCAAACTTCCCCTAAGGAGGCTATTAATACTACTCCATTTCGACTTACCTTTGGTCATGCTTGGAGTAAACTCATGGTGTTTGACAAACATCATAATATAACTGATGAAGGCCCCTCTAAGGGTTTCACCATCATCGTTAGGAGTCAACTTGAACAGACGGGTCCCTTCGATGATCCTTCATCTTACCTCAGCAGAAGCTTCATCAACTATCCCTTTTCTGGGAAGGCTAGCCTCAAAAGTTGCATTAAGCCACAATTGAAGTAGCCAAAGAGGACCACTCAAATGTACAGAATTGTGGGCCTCCATATGCTTCAGTCGAGAAGCTCCTTCACTAATAGACTCATAGTGGTTCGCCAAAATGAGTTCACTCAAGCAGACCCCTCTATTGTTATGGAGTTGGTTAGCAAGAGGCAAGTACTTCTTAGCTACTTGCAAGAATTTGGTGCAAAAAACATATCTCGACATCCATACGGTGAGAAATGCTATATGTTCTTCGTCAGAGACATCTTCATGGGTTTGATTTAAGTGGTGTTTGATGAAGTGGGTGTATGTGAGTTTGGAGCTTGAGATGTTGATGGTATCTTCAACGTCCACGTCAGGGTGATAAGGGATGCCATTTGGGCGAAGCCCTGTGATGGCAGTTGTGTCGAAGAGTGTTGGGGGTAACCATTCCACATGGCAAATGGAAAGTATAGTGAGTACTGTCCCAGAAGTACAGAGACGCTGCCAGCAAATTCAAGCAGTAGGGTATGTTGGTCTTCGACAACATCAGAAGGTCATAGGTCCCTATAGATTTCCAATGCTCAGCCTTAACTTTTTCCAACTTCGCCATCCAAAGGTCAAAATAAGGGGATTGATGGCTCTCACCAGCCTAGTACCATCAGTAAGATACCTAAGGTTGATTTTAGGTAAGGGGAGATCTTCAGCAACAGTGTTGGTGAGTCTAGGCAAACTCTTTTGCCCTAACGGCTTTGATTTCCGGTTTGAAGGAAGAAACTCACCCAGTTTTTCGTCAGAAATTCCAACATCAGCTAGAGGACCAAAAAGTGTATATGGTTTATCAGAAACAACCAAAGGAATCATTACCTTAGATTTTTAGATGCTTCGTGCAACTTCAGTGGTAGGTGTTGCACCCCAAAATATTCCCAACCTTGTTTCTTTACCTAGCTTATGTTTCATTGCATTCATTGTAGTATTAGCATATGCATTGCATTGTCATTTGTGCAGGGGATCAAAAGATGTGCCTATTAAGAAGAGGCTACCAAAGGTTCTCAGGCCAATCAAGATGCTATAGTCAAGTTATCATTCTCAACAAGCCTTCATGAAGAAGTCAAAACACCTTGGGAAAAGGGGATGGATACAAGTGTGCCTGCCTCCTGTCTTGGGGGTCAATGAAGGTTATCTGATGATTTTGAATCCATGGATGTGGGTGTAAAGAATTGAGAGGGCTCATGAAATGCTTTGAGAGTCGTTATGGAGCTTGGGCAAGCTATTATACAAGGTGCAAGAAGCCACAATCAAGATTGGTGCAATTAGGGTTCACCTGGTCAACCCTAAGTCAACAGTTGAATTGAATGAGTTTGAGACTCAATTCCAAGCAACTAGGATCATGGTATGTTGTGTTGAGACACCTATAATATTGTTCCAAGATCAATTCATCAATATTCAAGAGTGTGAGAAGTTACTAAGCTAGGGTTTCTAAGCTTGACAGTGTAAAATCCCCTAGTTTAGTGTCTAACTTCAAGACCACATAACTCAAGATGCAAGTCTCATCTCATCTTGACTCCAACATGAAACTTGTGGAGCATGTTCTTAGATTTCACTTGAGTACTAGAAGTCATTCACCGGATTTCTAGAACTCAAGTTATGAAGCTAGCAAGTTACAGGTCATCAGATGAATGTGATTTTGGTCAACAAAAGTCAACCAACTTCCATGCCATTTTTGACCTAGAATGAGGTATCTCCTATTCTCGATCCAAACATGATAGTTGTTCCTCATGATCTTAGCTATCCAAAGAATACTAGAAGTCCTTCATTGGGTTTGTTGAACTCAAGATATGAAGCTTGCAAGGCAAGGGTATTTTGGGAAACTTTGATTATAGGTCACTTTTAATTATAGGTCAACTTCACCACTTTGCACATCTCAAATGAAGATCTTTCAAACTTGAAAGTTGCTCAAAATAGGGTCATTTGCTCAAACAAAGATCAAGGGACCATTGATATGTCTTGGATTGAAGATTTGTTGAAGAAATTTTCTTGAAAGGAACATTAAAGGCCATTAAAAGACAAAAATTCAAATAAATTCAAAATGGATCATTCCAAGGCATATGTGTGCATTTTTTGAGTATACAAGATATTGCAAGAGCAATGCAATTTCCACGTTTGAGGTTTGGAGTCATTTACATGGAAAAATTCAATGTTACTTCATCTTGAAGTAACAAGATCAAGATCCACCATTGATCCAAAACAAGGAGCAAATCATATCCATTGAACCACATTACACAACCAGCAACTGATGTGAGCAAGCTTGAGAGCATTTTCAAGCCAAATTCATGCACTTCCATGGGCCTCCAAGTGTGAAAAAAGTTGGATATCCATTTTCAATTACAGCCACAATTGGGCCTCAAATCCATTCCCATTCGATTCTATATAAACTCTAAAGTGTTTCCATGATTGAATTGACGAAGGTTGGTGCAAAATTCTGTTCGAAGCAGTTAGAGAAGTGAGGAAGAAAGTGAAATTGCATTTTCAAGAATCAAGCCAATTCAACTTAATTCAAGATCATCAAGAGCTCTCTCAAGGTTCATAGAAGCTTTCTGGATCAATTGGAGCAAGAATCAGCATCAGTTCAAGGCTGTGTGCGAGCTTCAAACCAGGATTTTACATTTCAACATTGCTCATGATTCTTGATGAATAAGCACTCCATTTACATGTGTTTAGGATCCTTGAGAGGTGTATGTTGATTTAGGATAGTGTTGCACCCCAAAATTTGCCTAACATTTTCTTACTTGGTTTATGTTTAATTGCATTGGCATATCATTGACCTAACATTTGCATAGCATAGCATTGTTCATTTGTGCAGGGGATCAAGTGTGGTTTATATCCAGAGGAGCCTCTCTAGAGGTCTTATTCAAGCTTGAGAAGTCACCAAAGTCATCAGGAAGAGAGTTGGGTTCTTGAGAAGTTCAGTTGTGGTTAATCTCCTAATCTGAGGACCAATTGAAGATCATCAGTGGGTTGTGGAGCCTTTATTAAGGAGAGAGGGTGTGGATAGAGCTCATAGAGTGCCTTGAGGGTCATGAGGGAGCTCAGACAAGTCATTGTGCTAAGTGTGAAGAGCCACAGTTGAGGGTGTTGCAATTAGAGTTTTTCAACTGAGTAATCCTAAGTCAACTGTGCAATTGAAGAGGATCAAAGCTCATTTCAAGTATTTTCAATCATGGATAGTTGTGTTGAGATACATGAAGTGATATTTCAAGATCAATCCAAGAGGAATTCAAAGTGTGAGGAGTTGCTAAATTAGGGTTCTCAGGGTAAAATCCCCTATTTGGTGCCTAACTTCAAGACGACTCATCTCAAGATGCAAGTTTCATCTCCAATTTTGGCCAACATGAAACTTGTAGAGCATGCTCTTAGATTTAATTTGAGTACTATAAGTCCTCCATTGGATTTATAGAACTCAAGTTATGACCTAGACAAGTTACAGGTCATCTGAAGAATGTGAAATTTGTCTGTGAAAGTTCACCAACTTCCATGAAACGTTTGACCTATAAGGGTATTTATCCTTAACTTTTGGCCAACATGAAATTTTTAGGTATTGGTCTTAGCTTTCCAAATTGTATTGGAAGTCTTCCATCTGATTTGTAGAACTCAAGTTATGAGGTTTACAAGTTAAGGGTATTTTGGGAAAGTAAGATTATAGGTCATTTGGCATTATAGGTCATTTTCACCATCTTGCAAGCTTCAATTGAGATTTTGTTCAACACAAAACTTGCTCAAAATGATGTTTTTAGGTCAACCATGTCCTCATGATGAATTGATTTGGCTTAAGGTGAGACTTGGTTTGAGAAATTTTGCAAAAGGGTGAATTTAAAGGCATTTAATTGAAAAATTCAAGATTAATTCATTTTGTGCTCAAACAAGGCAAGTGGGTACTCATTTTAATCAGAAAAACCATTTTGAGTACTTTGGCATTATTAGAATTTTCATTTGAGGTCTAATTCATGGTGATTTAGCTTGTAACTTCATGAATAAGCAACACATCACAACTTGTTCATATGATATGTTCAAGCTCTCTAATCACTCTATACACTCTCACCAGACCACAAGGGATTGAATTGAAGCTTCCAAGGGAAGTTTTGAGCCAGGATTCATGCACTCCATGTTTGAATTTTTCAAGGAAAATTGAAATTGAGATATTCTGATTTGGGCCTCAATTGGACCTCAAAAGCCCACAAATCATTTCTATTTAAGTTCAGAAGAAGGTTTTGCTCAAGTTTGGATATCATTTCGTGCTAGAACCAGAGTTTGAAGTTGGAGTTTCAAGAGGATAAGTGAAAATCGTGATTTCCATTTCAGACCAATTCAAAGCAAATTGAAGTTACAAACACCTTCAACATCAAGCATTGAGTAGATATGCACAATTTGAAGCTGAGAATCGTGTTCTAGATACCTCAATTTCAAGCTCTAACACAGGTATGTAGTTTTCAAAATTGATGAAGATTCATTGTGTTTTAGCACATGTTAGCATGCGGTTAGGCTTTATGAAGTTGCTTAGATGGATTTTGGATCATTAATTGAGAGATTAGAGACAAATTAGGTTGATGTGTAATTTTTGTTTGAAGTTGAATTGACCTGATTATGAGGATTCCACATGATCTAGATGGTTTAGGATGATCAGTGAAGTGTGAGGAACAGATATGTGGTCTTGAATTAAGGATTGATGATGCTTGAGAACATGACATATTTTCTGTTTGAGTTCGTGTTTTAAGATCTATGAGGAATCAGGAAAAATGAACATGATATTTGGACTCTACATGAAATTTGGAGTGAAACGGTATAAGTTTTGAGAAGCCTTAATGACCTGCAACTTAGGGACCACCGGAGAAGATGACCGGAGGTCATCTCCGGCCACCGCTGCAACTCTCCCCCCATTTCCTATTTCAAACGAAGAAGATGAATTTATCACCCTTGGATCTGGCATGAAACATGACTTTGTAAGCAGATTGTGTGGCTACGTTTTAATTTGATTTTGGCCTTGGACTAATTGAAACACACTCGTTTCATTAAATGTGCTGGCGCCTTGTGAGACCTCAGATGCCTTGACCGGTCAATTGATCCAACGCCCCTGGTTTATTTCAACATTTAATTTTTGTTTAATTCATTTTCTTTTATTTTTAATTGCATTTTCATTCTAAAATTCATTTTAATTTCAATATTCATCAGAAATATAAAATAAAAATATGTCCATGCTCCTCATTCTATTTGTGATTTTTCTATGCTTTTATATTTCATTTTGCCTGATTTTCAATTTAATTTGATTTTCTCCATTTTATTAATTTCTTTAATTTTGTATATTTGATACATGATTTTGCTGATTTTTGTTCTTGCAATTGGTATTGAATTTGGGGCTGATTTTTTCCTAGCTGGTAGATTAGAGATGCATGATCCCCTATGATTTAATTTAGATTTTTTAGACAACATCAAGTTCTGTTTTGGGTTAGGATCATTAGACTTCCCATTTTAGGGTTCTTATGTGGTACCTTGTGATCTAGGATTTCTTTAGGTGACTTCCCTTTAGATTAAGGTTCTGATCCTTTGCCCATAGGTCCTTAACATGTTTAGGTTCCATTAGAAAATTTATTAGGATTTTATAAGGTGTTTTAGGATTTTTCATAGATTTAATACTTAGGCTAGTTTTAATTGCTTTTAACATAACACTTGTCTTAGATTGACTTCAATGGTGACCTATAGCTTAAAGTAAATTCTCCATTCCTTTTGGATGTTGTTTTAGACTTGTTTAAGCTTCTGTTTTCTTATTGGTGGTGTTTGATTTTGTGTTTAGGCCTCCCTTTAGAAGTTTTCTTTGAGCTTGTTCAATTAGGGTTTAGGAAGAGCTTAGTTGCTTTCTCTTTCTTCAAATTAACATGGATTGCTTTGATTGCTTTCCATTCTCATCCTATGATTCAAGGTCCCTAAGTGAAAGCCTCATCTTTCCTTTGGAAGGATGTGTGGCATTTTACAAGAGGTAGAACCTTTGAGGATGCCTTTCTCTGATGACTGGTTGAGTGTCAGGTTGGATTCCTTTGGTTTCCTTCCTGCTTCCCATCATCATCCTATATTCTTGATGTTAACTTTATTCCCTTGTGTTGGAGCTTGTTGAAGCATGAAGATGGAGACCTCTCTTGAGATGGCTTGAAGTTGTTTGTTTGCAGACTGTTTGGTTGTTTGCTTGTTTATTTGCTTTGCTATTGAGCTGTTTGTCTGCTGTTTCTCTGACTGCTTTGCTTTGCTTGTGTCACTGATTGACTGTGTGTTGCATTAGACTAGGTTTCTCATATAGTGATCTAGGCTTAAGAGCATCTGAAAGGTTTAGAATAGCTCCATTTGCTTGCCTGCATCTAGAGGTTGAGTCTGTCTCCCTCTCCTTGACTGTTATTGCTTGGCTTTGCTTGCTGGTTTAAGGTTGAGTCTGTCTCCCTTGCTTGTGTTTTGTGTGTTGCCTTTGGGCTTGCTTGCTCTAGAAGTTGAGCTTGGCTCCTTCTGCTTGTGTGTTGCATTGCATGCATTTTTATTTACAGTTGTTTCTTTACAGTTATTTCTTTTGCTGTTTGTTTTCCTTTGCCATGTTCCCCTAGGAACTCTGACTTCTCTTGTTCAAGAGAAGTTATGACAGACATTAGGGTTCTAACCATGCATGATAACATTAGGTAGTTCCCTCCTAACCTCAACCATAGGTTCAATTTTGCATGACAACTTTAGGATTGGATCAGTTCCCCTTTAGTGCGTCTTTTCACTTCTCATCTTCGAACAAAATCAAAATAAAGTAATAAAGGTTAATTGACGTCGTACGCTACGAGCCTTAAGCTACTTGAGAAAGGGCTGTTGAAGAGTTTCTTTTCAACAGTATGGATGTTTAGTATGGTACCCTTTGGGTGACATGCGACGGATTCACTCTCAGGTCATAGTCTCTAGTGCGATGTCAGTTGCAAACATCCATAAAAGAGACTTCTCTAAAAAACAGAAAACAAATATCAAACTTTTTTTTGTCCTCTTGGACCTTTAATTCTTGGAAACCCTTTTCAGAAGGAGAGTTTTGTTATCTCCCAGTTCTACCGCAAACGGTAAACGCCTCAGTCTCCGTCGAGCGAGCTGCATACACCAAACTGCTGGAACCGTCTGTTAACCCTACTCAGATAAAAAAGACAAACCTGTGTCTCTCGTGTCCCGAACTATGTTTTCTTTGATCTTTCGCATTGTGTGAAAGTACGTAGGCACGAGATGCGATATCTCGGAGAGCAACCTTTCCCCGTAGTTAGGCGAACTACGTTGACTCTGATTTCTCGTTCCATACGGGAATACGTAGGCATAAAGTGCGACGCTTTGCTGAGTCATTTTCTTTTCTTTTCAGACCAGACCTTTAGCGTAGATAGATTTAACAAACCCGTAAGATAAACACAACAAGCGTGGATCCCATCGAGTACGATGGACGTGAGGGGTGCTAATACCTTCCCCTTGTGTAACCGACTCCCGAATCCAGACAATGGTTGCGATGACCTTGTCTTATACCTTTGCGTCAGGTTTTTCCGATCGTTTCCTTTCCTGTTCTGAGGGATAAGTAACTAAAGGTGGCGACTCTTCTGTTTTTCCGGCCTCGTTCTTTGCAGTAGCGACAGATAGGTTTAAAGCTTGATTACACCAATTCTTGATATGGCGCGTTTTCTTGTTGGATTCGGTTTGGCTTGATTTTAGAGTAAAAATGAATTTGAGAGGTGGATTAGTGATCTATGCAGTGAGAGGAATTGTTTGGTGTAAGAAATTCTGGATTTCATTAAGTTTGGTGAGGTGCCATAGTTGCAGGGCAACCGGAGAAGACGATGTGCTCCGTCGCCTGCAACTCTCCCTCCATTTCCTTTTTAAAACCTCTAATGACGATGTGTCACATCCTGAGCCCTTAGATCATCCTAGGATGCTTGACTTGGACTTGATCTCACGACCTAGATTAAGTGTTATTTTGTAATGAGTTTCGTCTTATGCCGTGGCAGTGTTTTGTTCATTGGATGTGTGGACTTGGAATGCATCTGATGGTTAAGATTAGTTTGAACCCGATTTAATGAAACGGTGCATTTCGTATGCACGCCTCTCAGCCACAAGATCATTGACTGGTCTTTGTAATGGAAGGCTAGGATTGATTTGCAATTTATGTTAAAACCCTGGCGCATGCGTGGCAGCATTAGAGCCATAGGATTGTGGACTAGTCTTGTGGACTGGGTGGTTCAGATTGAATCTTGCATTTTTGGCTGACTTAGACAGTGGACTGGGCCTCTTTTCTTATTTTCACTCCCCTTTAGACTGGCCCGTCGGAATAACGTGGAATAATTGCTATTCAGAATAGGGTTTTATCTTTTTCATTTCTTTTTCTTGATTTCTTTTATTTCATGGCTGTTTACTTTTAATTGATTAAAAATAGTAAAATGCGTGAAAAATTCATGAAATCTTTTCCCAAGATTCCTCAATATGTTAATTGATTTGTAAAATTGTTGGATTATTTTTTAGAGCATTTTTAAATTTAATGTGAATTTTCCATGATTGGTTGTTCTTTAAATGTGAAAATATACATGTTTACTTCTAGGATTTTATTTCCATATCAAAGCATTGAATAAATTTCTGATTTTTTGTGTGATGGTTCTAGGCACCTTTATTGATTTCTAGGTATTTTTGTTCTTTTTTTTTTTGGATAGCATTTAGTTGGGGTTTTGAGTAGATATTTAGCACCCTCCATCTTTGCCTCCTTCATAGGACACTTTAAGGTTTTGCTCTCTGTTAGCATACCTAGGCTTGGAGTTTTGCTCCACAACTTTAACCATAGATTCCTACAATCATGTAGACCCTCTAGGTTTTTTATTAGAATTTTTAGGATTGTTTTCCTATTTTTAATAGATTTTTCATTCTGGTTGTTGTTAGTGTGTTTCCCATTGAACCTTCACCTAGTTTTGCATTTTAGGTGATCCTTTTGCAATCCTTAGGCACCCAATCCTTGCATGATCCTATAGTAAATAGGTTGAAGCCTTTGTAGGTTAAATTTCAAGCCCCTAACATGCTCATAGCTTGATTAGGATAGGTGTCCTTTAGAGCTTTGCTTTTAGGGTTCCTTAGAAGCTTTTAGTGTTCTTTTCTTTGTGTGATTCCCTTTGCCTTGCCTTGGTAAATCCATTTCCACATCCCTTTGTCCTTAATTAGGATCCTTCTTGTGAGAGCCTAATTCCTCCAGGGGAGGAATTCTGTGCATTCCATAAAGAACTTGAACCATTGAGGGCTTTGAATGTGATGAGATTGGTTGATTGCCATAGTAAGTTCCTGTGGATCTTACTTTGCTTCCCATCCTTATCCTCCTATCTTCTTTCCAAATCCTGTGATATTAGGATTCTTCTTGCGAGAGCCTAATTCCTTCTGTGGAGGAATTCTGTGCATTCCATAAGGAGTTGAGCCTTGAGGATTCAAGTACTTTGTACACACCTTATTCTCATGTCCTACATTCTTAGAATCCTTCTTGTGAGAGCCTAATTCCTCATGTGAAGGAACTTTGTGCATTCATAAGAAGTTTGAGCCTTTGATGGACTCTTGTGTTGATGCATATTGAACATGGTGAGTTCCCTTTGGTTTTCACTATGCTTTTCTTCATTCCTTCCTTAGTCCTATGATTTAAGGATCCCATTTGTGAGAGCCTAGTTCTTCCTGTGGAAGAACTCTGTGCATTCCATGAGTGGTAGATACTTTGAGGACTATCCTTGTATGATGAACTTGGTTGAGTGCCATACTAATTTCCTGTGGATCTTACTTTGCTTCCCATCATCACTCTCTTCATTCCTCTCCTATCTGTCCAACAATCCCAGGATCCTTCTCGTGAGAGCCTAATTCCTCCTGTGGAGGAATTCTGTGCATTCCATGATAAGTTTGAGCCTTTGTGGACTCCTTGTGTTGATACACATTGGACTTAGTGAGTTTGCTTCACTTTGATTCCCTTCATTTTGTTCCTTCTTCATGATTGTGTGATGTTGTGCATTAGAAGTAGGGTAGGCTTGTAGATTTCTCTTTTCACTTCCATGTTTGCATTTAAAGGTTGATATTGCCTCCCTTTGCTTGGATGTTTATCTTCCTTTCATACTTGACATGTTTGCATTAAAGGTTGAGGTGTCCTCCATTTTCTTGTACTATTGCATTACATATCCATACATGTTCTCATTTTATCTACTTGATAGCTGTATTCATATGTTTTTGCTGGTGTTTCCCTTTCCATTAACATGTTCCCTTAGGAGTCTCACATTCTTGTTTAAGGATGATGATGATAGACATTAGATTTTAACCCATGCATGATAACATTAGGATAAATTCCCTTTCAAACTTAACATTAGGACCATATTGCATGACAACAGTAGGTTTCAATTAGTCCCCCTGTAGAGTCCTTTTCTCTTCTCATCTTCAAACAATTTAAAAACACTTAATATAGGCAAATTTGTATCATACGTTACGGGCCTTAAGCTACTTGGGAAATGATGATTGGGTGGTTGCCTCTCAATTATCTAGAGTGTTTAGTATACGTCCTTAGGACGATATGCGACACATTCGCTCCTAAGTTATAGTCTCTAGTGCAGTATAAATTACAAACATTCATTCAAAAAACACTTCTCATGAAAGACTAAAAACAAACATCAAACTCCTTTTTGCCCTTTGGGGCTCCCTTTATCCAGAAAAACCTTTTCAGATGAAAAGAGTGTTGTTAAGCTTTGGTTCTACCGCAAACATGCGTTGTCCCTAACTGCTGGATCTGTAGTTTAACCCTACTCGGGTAAAAACAATAAAACAACCCTGTGTTCTATTTTATCCCGAACTAAGTTCCCTCTGATCTCTCATACCTGTTGAGAGTACGTAGGCACAAGATGCGATATCTTGGCGAGCAACATTTCCCCGTTCACCCGTAGTTAGCCGAACTACTTTGACTCTGACTTTCCCATTGCACGAGGGAATACGTAGGCCTAGAGAAGCGACGCTCTGTCGAGTCCTTTTCTTTTTCTTTTAACCCAGACCATTAGCTAGATAGATAAACAACCCTTTTAGATAAACAACCCAAGCGTGGACCCCGTTGAGTACAACGAACGTGAGGGGTGCTAATACCTTCCCCTTGCGTAATCGACTCCCCAACCCGAGATTTGGTTGCGATGACCAATCTCATCCCTTTTCGCTAGGTTTTTCCTGATTGTTTACTTTCCCTCCTTTGGGATAAATAACGATAGGTGGCGACTCTTCTGTCTTTGCCGACACCTTTTTTTGCAGTAGCGCCAACTGGCGGCTCTGCTGGGGACTTCAACGGTTCCCTATGCGAGTCAATCCTAGCGCTTGTGTGTTTATCTTTTTGGGTTTTGTACATACTTGTTGTACTTTAGCTTTACTTTCCCACATTTTATTTTTTCAGCATTATATTCTTATTGTTGTGCTGTTGTGGGGGTATTGATACTGAGTGATAAGCTAGACCCAGGCTTGAGTATATACATAGCACTAGAAGTTGATTAATGGTGAACCTGTATGTTAGGCATGCACTATTTCCCACGAAATCTGCGCTTAGACGAGATTCTCTGAGATGATTTCCATTTCCTGCCCAGTGGGCCGTTGAAAGGATTTCAGATCTAAGGATTGTCGACTCTGGGGACCGATCATTTATGATTCAGCTAAGTGAGGCCTCTTTAGGAGAGGATGATGCCAAACCAGAAATGGTGAACGTATTATCATTTCCTGAAAGTTTGTGACGCTGATGAACGCATAGGATGACATACCTTTATCAGTGGATTAGGTCCATACCTGTGAGTGGGACTGGGTTATGCAGGAAACTTTGACCTCCAGACAACCCGGTTTTCTCTATAGAGTGCATCAGTACTATTGGTATCAGTGGGTCCTAATTATCAGAGCTATGTTATGTTCTTGTCGAAGCAGAACTTTGATCCTCCAGTCAACAACACAACAATCTTGATCTCCTGTTGCATTCTAGCATTTGCATTTTACATCCTCATTTTGCATTACATTTAACACATATCTATTTT
This sequence comes from Lathyrus sativus, assembly GCA_963859935.3. NCBI lineage: Eukaryota > Viridiplantae > Streptophyta > Magnoliopsida > Fabales > Fabaceae > Lathyrus > Lathyrus sativus. The sequence goes on from OZ012738.1 coordinate 249,098,213, forward strand.
GCAGGTGTACGGTTCTTCCTCGATTCTAGAGGTCTTACTTCTCCATTTCTGACATGGAGCCCGGCTTGAGAAGAACTTTGGCTTACAAATTTCCGACACCAGATATCACCACATTACAGAGTTTGATTTCTTTAACTGATGGGGAAGTGATGGGGGATTTCAGGAAAACCTATGGGAAGCTGTTGAGTGTTGTGTGCAAGCCATCTTTGTATGAATTAAATGGTCTCCAGACTCTGCTACAGTTTTATGATCCTCAGTTGCGATGCTTCACGTTTCCAAGTTATGTGCTGGCTCCTACATTGGAAGAGTTCTCTGCCTTATTAGAAGTACCCATCCTTGATCAGGTACCCTTCTACCATACTAAAGATGAGCCTAATCTGGATAATGTTGTTGCAGCTTTGCATATAAAGGTTTCTGAGTTGAGGGGAAGAGTAATCAAGAGAAACGGAGCTCCTGGTTTCCCATTGTCTTTTCTAGCTTATAAAGCTCGACACTTTGCCAAAAAGGGTAACTGGGTGGTGTTCAAAGCTATCTTGGCATTATGCATATACGGTATCATGTTGTTCCCCAATATTCCAGACTTTGTGGATGTGGATGCTCTCCATATTTTCGTCTTAGGGAATCCCATCCCTACCTTACTTGGGGATGTGTATCATTTGGTGCATTATAAGAACGAGAATAGAAGAGGCAAGAGTGTGTCCTGCTGTGCATCACTGTTCTATCTATGTTTTGTAAGCCATCTACCTAAAGTCGACTCTTTCTCTAAGACTGCAGATACAAAGGAGTGTTCCGAGCGATTGATGAGTTTGTCTGTCGAAGACATTGTTTGGTTTGATAGGGATATCCTGGGGATTGAAATCATTTATAGTTGTGGAAACTTTCCTAATTTCCCTCTGATTGGTAGGAAAGGTTGCATCAATTATAATCCGTCCATCGCCATCAGACAAGTCGGGTATGCCTTGAGGGGCCCTCCAAAAGACGAAGAGGTACAGGAAAATCTGTTCCTCACCAGTACATTAGAGGGAGATGAGTTGGCCAGATTTGAACATGCTTGGAGCAACATCCACCGGAAAGGAAAGTTATCATTAGGGAAGAGCAACAGTTAAGCTTATGCCCCGTATTTGACCAGGATTCAGAATCGTGCAGAGAAGGTAAAGATGCTCTTTCCATCTGCTAAGAAAGGGTGTACTCTTGTGAGTGAAGAGCCAACCATGGTAGATATCCAGAAGTATAATCAGCTTCAGGCTAAAAAAGAAGAGTTGAAGAAAGCGAATGAGGCGCTAGAAAAAGAAATTGCCCAACTCCGGGGAGAAAAGAGTGATGTTATGTACGCCTTCAAAAAGCAAACTGAACTTGTGAATCAACTGGGTACAGATTTGACTAAGTAGATCGATGCTCGTGAGCGCCTGGGCTTGGACTTCAAAGTTGTTAACAGTGTTCTCGCCACCAAAAAGCAGGACTTGGACAGGGCATATCTGAAGATCTCTAAGTTCAATATGTTGTGGAACGCTACTTTGACCAGTCACAAAGAGCGGGAGGAGAAGATGAAGTATCAAATCACCAAACTAAAGATTCAGCTTGAGGCCAAAGAAGAGAAGATTGAAGTTGAGGTATCACTAAAGCGTGACGCGGAGGGCAAGTTGAAGGAAGCTATGGTAAACCTGAAGGATTGCAGATTAAGAGTTGATTCCAAGAAACGCAAGTTGGAAGATTGCTTCGGAGAGGAAGCCTGGGAAGACTTTGTTAAGGATATCCAGAGCACCGCCAGAAAGAGAGAGCTGCTAATTAGAGCTTTGCTCACCAGGCCTGATCACCCTGAAACAAAAGAACTATTAGAGGATTTCCGTGCCCGCTGCCGCACCTGATTTCTGTTGTATTCTCTTGTATCTTCTTTGCATTTGCTGTATGTTGACCACCACCAGGTCTGTTGGTTGGGGTCACTCTTTCGTTTCACTTGTACTCAGTTACATTTGTACTCTGCCTTCGTGGGCTTTTCATATATACGAGGTGTTATCTTCGTGTTCAGATGCTAGACTTTATTTGTCTTGGAACTAGAATCGAGGGGGAATTTTCCCTAATGCATAGATACGTGTCTGCATTTGCATATTCATTTTGCATAGCATGTACCTCAGGCTTATTTATCTAACCTCTCTGCGTTTTCTCTAATCAGCTGTGTTTTAGGATTGATTGTAGGCCAATTCACTGTTATTCCACCCGAGCTAATCAACTCAGAGCTATGGAGCAAGTTCAAGCTGAAATGCAAGAATTCAGAGAGAGGATGTCCCAGTTCATGGACATCATGCAAGTGGTTGCCAGTGGACAAGAGCAACTGCGAACCCTCGTGCAGCCCTTGATTGCACGCGTTGACACCAATGGAGTTTTGCACGGAGGTGAGACTACCAACCCTCCTCATGTCGAGACTCCCCGGGCTGACAACTCTGGACCAACTGTGGTCATCCCCAACGCTGTAGGCAATGGGAACACTAGAATGGGTACTGGCCATGCTGGGGCTGGTAATGGCACCACCATTGGGGATGCTAACGGTAACATTGGTACAAGTGGTAACAATGCTGGAGTTAATGCTGGTAACACTGGAAACTTCCATGGGCCTGAAGCTGCAGGTATCGTCCATGGAAATGTTCAACAACCCTGGAATGAGGATTGTCAAGATGACGTATTCTCCATGAGAGGCACTGAGGCTGATCTGCCTTCTGAGGCTCGCCAGAGATTCAAAGCAATTGAGGATAAGATGAAGAGCTTTGAGAACCTGAACTCTATGGGTCTAGACGTGGCCAACCTGGGGCTGATCCCCGACCTCAAAATACCACTGAAATTCAAAGTGCCATACTTTGATAAGTACAAGGGCACCACCTGTCCTCGTGTCCACTTGAGATCTTACTACAGGAAAATGTCGGCATACTCAGATGACGAGAAGTTGCTGATGCACTTCTTCCAAGATAGTCTATCTGGGCCTTCACTCGAATGGTACATGGGATTGGAACCTGTGAGTGTACGTAGCTGGAAGGATCTTGCAGAAGCATTCGTAAACATTACCAGTACAATAGTGACCTGGCTCCCAACCGGGTCCAGCTGCAGAATTTTTCACAGAAGAATGGGGAATGCTTTAAGGAATACGCCCAGCGGTGGCGTGAACTGGCAGCCAGAGTTCAACCTCTTATGGTGGAGCAAGAACGGGTAGATATGTTTGTGGCTACTCTACCGGGTTTTTATTACGAAAAGCTAATTAGCAGTATGTCAGGAAGCTTCTCTGACCTAATAATCACTGGTGAGCGAGTAGAGAACGAGATTAAGCTGGGTAAGATCCATGTCAGTGAGAATTCCTCAGCTGGAGGAAAGAAAGTGTTTGGAGGAAAGAAAAGAGAGGGTGAGGCCAACTTTGTATCCAGTTCCCGAGGGAACAAGAAGCAAACGCATAACCATCAACAAAAAAGGGTCGCAAGTATTATTATCCCTGCTGCTCCACCTCAGCAACAGCCTCAGCAACAACAACAGAACCAGCAGGGGTACCGGAGGTACCAAGGCAAAGGGCCATTGGAAAATCGCCACATTGACACTCCACCTATGCCTTATGGTCAGCTATTGCAAGCGTTACTTCAATTATAACTCATTCAAAAAAGAACCATTGCTCTCTTGACAGGGCCACCACCACCTAGGTATGACGCGAACGCCCGCTGTGAGTTCCATTCGGGGGCACCAGGCCACTCGATCGACAACTGTAAAGCGTTCAAGCACAAGGTGCAAGACATGGTTGACAACAAGACAATAAACTTCTCCAACGATATTCCTAATGTTGTGCAAAACCCTATGCCTAACCATGGGACAGCTGCAGGGGTTAACGCAGTTATCAAAGATAAGGATCTGAATTTGGTAAAAGTTGTTGGGGATTTGAAAATACCACTTAGCTTTGTCAAAGCTAAACTGCTGAAGAAGGGTGTGTTCCCTGGATGTGGGGAGTTTTGTATCAAATGTGCAAGCCGTCTGGATGGTTGTGATCAGTTGAAGGTCGGTATTCAGAGTCTGATTGACGAAGGGGTCCTACAATTTGATCGGAAGATTGAGAGCAAATCTGAAGAAGTATTGACCAAACAGAACGATGAAATTGCTACAATCACCATCCCATATAAGACCATCACCATTTCTGCCCCCAGACCACCCACGATTACTATAACTAAGGCTGGCCCTATACCATTTGAAAGTACCAATGCTGTTCCATGGAATTATAGAGCAGAGGTTTATTGCAACGGACAGAAGATGGACTTGAAGTGCCCCCCGGTAGAGTCTGTGGGTAACTTAGTTGGATCAGGGGGAATCACCCGCAGCGAGAGGGTGTTCTCGCCGCCTGAAGTCGTTACCGATGGGGCAGATAAGGGTAAAGGAAAAGCAGTCGTTGAAGAGACCTCTCGGGAGGTAGAAAAAGTCTTGGTGGTAAGGGATGCTGAAGAGTTCATGAGATTAATCAAGAAGAGCGACTATAAGATAGTTGACCACCTACAGCAGACGCCTTCAAAGATTTCTATACTAAATTTGTTGCTTTGCTCCGAAGCACACTGCAACGCCTTGCTGAAGATCTTGAACGCAGCGTATGTACCTCAGGAAATTTCTATCAACCAGCTCGAAGGAGTGGTTGCACATGTCAATGCTCGTAACGATTTGGGCTTCACTGATCGTGACTTGACGCCTAACGGCAAAAACCATAATAAGGCGCTGCACATCTCGCTAGAATGTCGGGGAACTGTTATGTCACACGTGTTGATGGATACCGGGTCTTCCTTGAATGTATTGCTGAAGAAGGCGCTTATGAAGTTGGACACTCGTGGGCAGTTGTGTACACCCAGTGACCTAGTAGTAAAGGCTTTTGATGGAACCAAATGGTCCGTGTTCGGAGAAGTAACATTGCCCATTCAGGTGGGGCCAGAAACCTTTAATGCAGTATTTTATATCATGGATATCCAGCCCGCCTACAGCTGCTTTCTAGGCCGACCCTGGATCCATTCAACGAGATCTGTGACCTCTACGCTGCATCAGAAACTGAAGTATGATGTGGGTGGCAACATCGTCACGGTGTGCAGGGAGGAAGACATCATGGTGAGCCATTTGTCGTCTTTTAAGTATGTGGAGGTGGACGGCGAGATCCATGAAACATTGTGCCAGGCATTCGAGTCTGTCAAGGTCAAGGATGTATCTCCTATGGTAAGCAAAATGCCTGAGGTGACCCTCTCTTCCTTCAAGGAAGCTCAAGCTGTGGTACAGACTGGTTCAGCCCAAGGCTGGGGGCAGGTGCTGGATATCCCCAACAAACAAGATAAGTTTGGCTTGGGGTACCATCCTCCTTCTTCTACTTCATCCTCACAGAATGCGCCGCGCTACAAGGGGCCGATTCAGTTTACTAAGGGTGGAGTCATCTTTGAATGTGTCAACGCTATGTCCGACGGGGAAGGAGATAGTGATTATGATATGGATACTTGGATCCAACCGTGTACGCCAGGGCAGAGCCTCAGCAATTGGTCCATCCAGGATTTCATCCAAGTAACGAGAAAAGAGTAATGCTTTGTTTTTTCCAATATTGTATAACCTTATGTCCTACCCGGGGCATAAAGGTTTTATTGTCAGGGCCTTGCTTGCTTATGCATGTACATATTATCAATAAATCAAAGGGCGTTTTCTTTGCATTCAAATTTTGCGATCTCTGTTATTCTTGTTTTGTTTTAAACAATAAAATGGCAACGTGGTTTGTGCTGACCTGCACATTATTTTTAAGCATTTAACCATTTTCACTGCAGGAATCACACTACAGATGACATCGATCCAGAACCTTCTATGACTCACTTCGACTTTGATTGCCTGATATATCAAGCTGAAGAAGAGATTGAGGAGGATGAAGACCTTCCGGAAGAGTGGGCTCGGCTATTGAAACAAGAAGATAAGATCATTCTGCCTCACGAGGAAGTTATCAAGATTATTAATCTGGGGTCTGAGGAAGTTGTCAGAAATGTCCGAGTAGGGGCTGCATTGCAGAATAACGTCAAGCAAAGACTGATCGAGATGCTTCGGGAGTATAGTGACATCTTTGTTTGGTCATATGAAGATATGCCCGGACTTGACACTGACATAGTAGTTCATCACTTGCCATTGCGCGAAGATTGTCCTCTAGTTAAGCAAAAGCTTAGAAGGACACGACTAGACATGGCCGTCAAAATCAAAGAAGAGGTCCAAAATCAGTTGTATGCCGAATTCTTGGTCGTGACTACTTACCCTCCGTGGGTCGCAAACATCGTACCTGTACCAAAGAAAGACGGTAAAGTATGAATGTGCGTTGATTATCGGGATTTGAACAAGGCGAGCCCTAAAGACGATTTCCCGCTCCCTCATATTGACGTATTGGTCGACAATACTGCTCAATTTTCCGTGTTTTCGTTCATGGATGGCTTCTTCGACTACAACCAAATCAAGATGGCACCGGAAGACATGGAGAAAACCACATTCATTACACCATGGGGGACGTTCTGCTATAAAGTAATGCCTTTTGGGTTGAAAAACGCAGGGGCAACTTATCAGCGGGCGATGGTTACTTTGTTTCATGATATGATTCATCATGATATTGAAGTATATGTTGATGACATGATAGCAAAGTCCCAAATGTAGGTGGGACATCTTGTCGATTTACTGAAGCTGTTCGAGAGGCTTAGGAAATTCAGGTTGAGGCTGAATCCTAACAAATGTACTTTCGGGGTACGGTCCGGAAAGCTACTGGGGTTTATTGTGAGCGAAAAAGGCATTGAGGTTGATCCTACAAAGAAGTGTGTGGTTTCTTGGGGAGATTGAACTACATTGCTCGGTTCATATCTCAACTCACGGCCACATGTGAACCAATGTTCAAGCTGTTGAAAAAAGAGCAGGCGGTTGTCTGGAATGAGGATTGCCAGAAGGCATTCGACAAAATAAAACAGTATTTGCAGGAGCCTCCAATTTTGGTACCCCTAGCTGCTGGAAGACCTTTAATCATGTATTTGACGGTTCTGGAGAATAACATGGGTTGCGTTCTCGGTCAGCACGACGAGACTGGAAGAAAAGAGCACGCCATTTACTATATGAGTAAAAAGTTCACAGATTGTGAGTCCCGTTACTCAATACTGGAGAAAATGTGTTGCGCACTCGCGTCGGCTGTCAAACGTTTAAGATAGTATATGCTCAATCACACGACCATGCTCATTTCTAAGATAGACCCGATTAAATATGTCTTCGAGAAGCAAGCCCTTTTAGGGAGGATTGCTCGATGGAAGATGGTACTGACAGAATATGACATCCAATAAGTATCCCAGAAATCCATCAATGGAAGTGTTCTGTCCGAGTACCTTGTTGAGCATCCTATCAAAGACTATCAGCCAATGAAATTCATGTTTCCCGATGAAGATATTATGTTCCTCAAGATGAAGAACTGTGATGAACCACTGCCCGATGAAGGACCAGAGCTTGGCTCCTAGTGGAAACTAATATTCGACGGTGCAGTTAATTCCTATGGAAGTGTAAATGGGGCAATCATTACGACTCCCTAGGGATCTCAAATTCCATTCACTGCCAGATTAACTTTTCCGGTCACCAACAACAAAGCAGAATATGAGGCATGCATCATGGGTTTAGAAGAAGCCATTTATTTGAGAATCAAGAATCGGGATGTATATGGTGACTCAACGCTCGTTGTTAACCCGATCAAAGAAGAGTGGGAGACCAGGCAACCAAACTTGGTCCCTTACATGAATTATGCGAGGAGGCTGCTGCCCTTCTTCGATCGTGTGGAATTCTACCATGTGCCGAGAGCAGAGAATCAGATGGTCGATGCTCTAGCAACCTTGTCCTTAATGTACAAGTAAAATATTTAGAATGAAGCTCCTAGAATTGTCATCTCTCGTCTCGACAGACCTGCATTTATATTTGCAATTGAGGAAGCCTCCGATGGTAAGCCGTGGTTCTATGATATCTAGAACTTCCTCAAGACCAAAGAGTATCTGGTAGGGGCGTCGACCTAGGATAAGAAGACTCTTAGGAGATTGTCTGGCAATTTCTACCTCAACTCGAATGGGGTTTTCTACAGGAGGAATCATGATTTAGTGTTACTCTAATGTGTGGACGAGAGAGAAGCAGGTTTACTTATGGAAGAGGTCCATGAATGCACATTTGGTACGCACGCCGGCAGACATGCCATGACTCAGAAGATATTACGAGCAGGGTATTACTGGCTAACGATGGAGTCGAATTGTTTCAAATTTGCGAAGAAATGTCACAAATGCCAGATCTATGCAGACAAAATCCATGTGCCGCCGTGCCCGTTGAATGTTATGCCGTCCCCCTGGCCTTCTCCGTGTGGGGCATTGATATGATCGGCAAGATCGAGCCCACTGCATCCAACGGGCACCGCTTCATCCTGGTGGCCATCGACTACTTCACCAAGTGGGTAGAGGCAGCATCGTACGCTAACGTTACCAAGCAAGTGGTAGCGCGGTTCATAAAGAAGGACATCATCTGCAGATATGGAATTCCCGAGCGGATAATTACTGACAATGGTTCAAACTTGAACAATAAGATGATGAAGGAGTTATGCCAGAACTTCAAAATTGAACATCACAACTCATCACCCTATCGCCCGAAGATGAATGGCGTTGTTGAAGCGGCCAATAAAAATATCAAAAAGATAGTGCAAAATATGGTTGTCACTTACAAAGATTGGCATGAGATTTTGCCGTTTGCTCTACACGGTTATCGTACGACAGTACGCACATCAACCGGAGCAACTCCTTTCTCGCTAGTATACGGCATGGAAGCTGTCTTGCCGTTGGAGGTCGAGATCCCTTCTTTAAGAGTTCTGGTCGACGTGAAGCTCGATGAGGCAGAATGGATAAAGAATAGATTGAATCAATTGAGCCTGATGGACGAAAAGAGGTTAGCTTCCATTGCATACGGTCGGTTGTATCAGAGGCAGATGAAGAAAGCTTACGACAAGAAGGTGCGCCCTCGAAGCTTTTAGACGGGCGATCTTGTGCTGAAAAAGATTCTCCCACCACATTCAAATCATAGGGGCAAATAGACTCCCAATTACGAAGGTCCATATGTCGTCAGAAAGGTATTCTCGGGAGGAGCCTTACTGTTATCCACGATGGATGGCGAAGATTTCACATCCCCTGTGAACGCGGACGCAGTTAAAAAATACTTTGCTTAAAATGACCCGCTGGAAAGAAAAAGAATATCCAGGCAAAAATGGGGCATCCCGGCGAACCAGAAAAATAGAAGGTTCAGGAAAAAATTAGGGATATAAATGAAAATATGTACACCCGCAAAGTCGAAAACCTGAAAGGGAGGATTTGGAAAAAAAGGGTATCCCGGTGAATCGAAAACCCGAAAGGGCGATTCAGGCAAAAGTTAGGGATTGAAAAAGCAAATGACTGCAGTCCACGTATGAACTTTCATTGCTCAATGGTTTGGGGAGACCTGAGAGCCATTTATCCAAATCAATCTCTTCTGAAGACGAAGCGTCGGGAAGGTATCGAAGTAGAGTGAGTCATGGAGGGATAAGCTCATGGTATTCCTCTGCATCACATCGCCGACATTTGTGTATATTGTTGTATATCTGTATATATATTTGCGCAGCTTCCTCTTTTCAGGAGTTGGCATCTGTTGTAAAACATTTTGCCTATTTACAAGCTCACTTATCAATGAACATATACTATTTAGTACTTTGTTTGCTTGGTGTTTGTTTTAGCTTTTATCTGTTTTGTTTGCGGAAAACGGTCGATGTTTTTGTTAAAATGTGCATACATAAACTTGCAGGCCTAGGTCGCTAATTGTTAAAACATTGAATTACTTAAACATTGTCATAAAGGATAACCTTGATGGGTCCCTTTGTAAAGGGTATCTTGTCTGTCTGTTCATTTTGTTGCAGGGTTGTGACCCTCAGGGCAGTTTGCCGAAGATGTACCCTCGGCAAGATCGTCTTATCACCAACTGAGTCATGTACATAATTGAATATCCAAGGGTGTACACTTATTCCCAGCAGTGAGTCTGGTATACCCAATATTTGGCATGGTCAGCGCCAAATCCCCTCCGTTGGGTTTCCCTAGTGATATCCCCAAGCAGATCACATGTTTGTGTCACTATCCCCGGCGGTCGACCAGTGCACCCTTAATCTTCTCCGAGTACAGGTATGAGACCTACTCTTGATTAAGTCAAAGATGGTTAGGAAAGTATGGAGTCTCTCCCGGCAGGCAGGTTTTTGACATCCCCGCAAAGTCTGAACACATGACAGTATCACTAATGTGCTTCCTTTGGCAGGATCGGTGTGTTCCCCTGGAGGCATTTCTCAGCTAAGACAGGAAAGAATGGTATTCTCCAATGGGTAACCTCTAGCGAAGGTAGATTCTTGTCCCCATCCAAGCAAGTCCTCAGTAAGTCAGCAGAGCGGGTTCGTCCTCGGATGTTGTTATGTACCCTAGGATGACGAAGATATCCTAGGAGGCCAATCGGGGCTATCCCCCGTCAAAGAAGTTAATCTTAGTGGTCGATCATGATTATCCCCGCAGAGTTATATTCACCCCGGCGGGTAAGATTTATTCAAGCATCTGGTTGTCTATCCTCGGCCGAGTTTGTAGTTCCCCAAGAGAGCCGAATCCTGGCAAGTCGTTCAGGCCATTGTTTGCCTTCTCCAGCAGGTGAGAGTAGTTGAATAGTTGTCACTATATTCCCCCATAGATGTCCGTATCTCCAGGAAAGTTCCAGCTGCAAAGGCCGTGCAGTTTATTTCTGCGGTTGGCATCTTTTTCTCAGCAGTTCGTATACCCAGTTGAGCAGGTACAGGTTCTCGTAGAACTTTGTTTCCCAGCGGAAAAGCCGTCCGAGGCTCGTTTCCTCAGGTTAAATTCAATTGAAATTGGCGTGTTTCGCCTCCCCAGCAAGATGATTCCTTCTCCCCGGCAGGGTGGTTCTCCCTTCAACATTAATTTTGTTGATTTGGTTCCGTAGCATTTTTGCATGCATGCATAGCATCTACCCTAAACGCGTAGCATTTCCATGTCATGTGGAGCATTACGCCATTGTCAAACATATGCACGTGAAACATGAGATAGGTGGGTATCGTTCTTGTGTGCAGGTGTTTCTCCAGCAGAATTATTCGGTTAAGTTCTCTAGAACTCCCGAAGCAGAGTTGTTTGGCTAAATTTCTCCTCATCCCTCCTTAGAATAGTATGGTTGAAGCTTCTCTTTGCAAGGGTCTAACAACGATGTTAGGGGCTATCCAATTCAGATGATGTGTTTAGGGATATCTGACGGTGATGTCAAAATTTTACTGAGATTGTGATTCTCCATTTATATGGCAGTGATGTCAGGAGGTTATTGTCGCTTCCGCGAAAATAAGGTGCCGGCAAAACAGAAGAGTCGCCACCTTTCGTTATTTATCCCTCAGAGCGGGAAAGGAAACGATCGGAAAAACCTGACGAAAAGAGGGTAAGACAAGGTCGTCACAACCGTTGTCTGGGTTCGGGAGTCGGTTACACAAGGGGAAGGTATTAGCACCCCTCACGTCCGTCGTACTCGACGGGATCCACGCCTGTTGTGTTTACTGGACGAGTTGGTTTATCTATCTACCTATCAAGGCTGGCTTAAATAGAAAATAAAATGACTAGGCAAAGCGTCGCACTTTATGCCTACGTATTCTCATCAGAGAATGAGAAATTAGAGTCAACGTAGTTCGACCTACGAGGGGTTACGGGGAAGGTGGCTCGCCAATACATCAGTATTGTGCCTATGTACTCTCAACAGATATGAGAGATCAGAGCTTATGTAGTTCGGGATACTACGCATTACAGGGATTCAGATTCATCTGTTTTATCGAGTAGGGTTAAACAGCAGTTCCGACAGTTAGGGACAAAGCCTGTTTGCGTTGGCGCTGAAGTTTAATGACACTCTTTTCTTCAGAAAAGCTTTCCTTTGAATTATGGGCCCACGGGGCAAAAAGGTTTGAAGTTTGTTTTCTGTCTTTTACGAAAGAAGTGTCTTTTATTATGTTTGCAATTTCAATCGCACTAAAGACTATGACCTGAGAGTGAATGTGTCGCATGTCATCCAAAGGGTACCATACTAAATATCCAGACTGTTGAAAAGAAACTTTCCAACAATCCTTTCTCAGATAGCTTAAGGCTCGTAACGTACGAAAGAAATCATTCATGATTACTGTATCTTAAGCTGTTTTGAGATGAGAAGAGAACAGGCTCAACTAAAGGGAGACTATCAAGTCATATTGTTGTCATGCCAAGGATTCATCCTATGGTTGAGGTTTGAAACAGGGAACTCCTAGAAGTTATCATGCATAGGTTTCAACCTAAAGTTCTATCATCACTTCCTTATCAAAGGAAATGAGAGTCCTAAGGGATCATGTCAATGATACACAGAAACAGATAAAGCATCAGCTTAAACAGTAAACATTAATACAGTAAACGACTGTAAAATGCATGCAATGCAAGTGAGGGAGGAAATGTGTGTGGGGCAGCAGCCTCCAAAAGCTCATCTCAACCTCAAGCCAGAATGAATAACAGTAATCATACTGAGGAAAATAAAACAACATGCTATCAAGCAAAAATAGTAAAGTGCAATCATACAGAAGAAAATAAATGCTATCAAGCCAACAGAACCACATGGGCAAGGGAGCAGGGCTCTACCGAATACCCGCAAGCAAAGCCATACAGTAACAATACAAGCAGTGGGAGCAACTCAACCTCTAATGCAATCATGCTCCTAGATTAAAGCTAGTCTAGATATGGACTTATTCTAATGTATCAAGCAAGTCAAACAAGGTATATCAATACAAAAAAGAAAACAGACAAGAAAGCAGATCAACTCCTCTCTCAACTCCAAGCTTCAGCTCTTCTGACAGTTCCACCTTTAGGCTTCAATCACCCTTGACAAATATCAATTTGCTTCTCCAAGGTTTCAACCCTTCAACATAAGCATCAACTTATCCTCCTTCTCCAAGCTTCAGCTCTTCAGTCAATTCCACCCTCAGGCTTCACTCTTAACCACGAGTATCAACTTGATTCCTTCAGGATCTCCAAGCTTCAAAGTAAGTATCAACTTATCCTTTGTTCTTCAAGCCTCAGCTCTACACTCAATCTCAATTGGATCCTCTTCATAAGTATCAACTCAATCTTCAAGCTTCAGCTCTCTTACTTTACCAGTCTCAACTTGGTATTCTCTTCTACAAGCTTCAGCTTCTCAGAATAATCCCCAATCATCTGGAAGTGTCAACTTCATCCTTCAGTCTTTAAGCCTCAGCTCTTCATTCAGTATTTACTGGATCTTCATTGGGTCTTCAAGTATCAACTTGTTTCTTCTTGCTCTTCAAGCTTCAGCTACAATGGCAATGCTCAGGGAATCATCCTCTTCCATACTCTTCAATGAAGTCTTCATCTTCAAACTCAAGCCCAACATCTTCAAGATACTCAAACCAGAAGAAATCACTTACCTGGATAAGCTAGGATGTTAAACTGCTTATTGACCACCAAAGGTGACCTATAAGGGTTCAACATCAGAAGAATGGTTCCCTCAAAAGTTCTACTTCCTAGGTACCATCACTTATCCCTCCTAAGGAGTGAGGTGAATACCATGGAAGGACCTTGAATCATGGGGAAGAATGGAGGTGAAGGATACCATCCATGTTTAAGAAAGAAATTAACTAAGTCTAAGCTCTACTTAATTCCTAACCCTAAAACAACAACAAAACAAACAAGTCTTCAAGCTCTCAAGCTCCTTCTTCAATCTTCAAGTCTTCCACTATGCTCCTCCATGCTCCACAAAGCAAGACCAAGCCCACCAAGCCAAGCAAAAGCCCACAAAGCAAAGCAAAACAAAATACAGGCCCACAAGGGCAACACAAACAACCATCAATTACAAAAATCAATTAAAAATAGTATATTATTATATTAAAGTCTAATATAACTTCTAAGGGATCCTATATAACTACCATTAATACCCTATATGTCCCAATATCTAACTTGACCTAGAAACCTAAAATTCTAGTGTTATTGTGGACCTATGTTAAGGATTGACCTAAATCTACACAACATAAAGTCATCTAATCAAAACTAATCAAAAACTAATCACAAAATTATGGAATAAATTCAGAGGGGAGCTAAAGTCCTGATCTAACTATCCTAAAAAGAATGGTGCAAAAATATGAAGAGAACTAGCTAAACAAAATTCTACCAAACTATGCATCAACATAAAATGAATTAAAAAGCTATTCAAAGATAAAATATACAAAAAAATATTAAAAATGCATGAAATGAAAATGTTTTGATTTTATAATTTTCTACACATCAATGTGAAATAGGAGAAAAAACTCCCACGTAAAAATCATTATTTTTCTATTTAATATGATTTTTCAAAGTTTAAAGAAAAATGGAGAAAAAGAAAATATAATGTGAAATGTTTGGTGCAGATAGCAATGATATGCAGTACAAATCAAGACTGGGCTTAAAACGGGGGTGTCATCAGTAAATGCGCTAGGCCCATCTATTTAATCAGAAAACCAACTCAAAAATATAAAGAAAAAGGAAAAACACGCGGTGCAAAAAGTAGAGAAAATCAGTTCAAATCCACAATGGGCCACGAGAGGGGTGTGATTAGCAATCGATCCACTAAAGCCCAAGACTCCAAATAATGAAACGGCTGCGTTTCATCGTTTCAGACTTCCCTCTTCAAAACGTGAGATCAAAACACAGCCACACGATCTAGCTTTGGTCAATGAGTCTTTCTCCATCCAACGGCCAATACATTATCTTCTTCCTTTGAAATGAAAAAGGAGGGAAACCACCATGGTTGCAGAGCTTCATCTGCCTCACCTTCCTCACTCGGACTCCATCCAAACTCAACCAAAATCCATGGTTCAAAACCCTAATCTGCTCTAAATTCATCCCTGATCACAACCATCCACTTAGATTTCATTGAAATGCCCTCAATCTCTAAACCCGATAATGAATCAAAATTAGGGTCAAACCTCAACTCTAACCATTCTTGAAATTAAAGTGCTCAATCTCTTCCTCATGTTACACTGGTAATTCTTGCTATAGAACTCTCATTAATTCACCATATCAAACACGTTCTTGATCCAAACAGAAATGGGGTCACTATCTTGAACCTCACCAAATGCCTTCAAAATCTCCAGAATCCATCTCCTACTTGTCTCTAACCATTCTAACCTAACAAACCTAACTAACAATGCTTAAATTAGGGTGTAGGGTAAAAGTTGCAAACCTGGAAATTTCTGGGTAACAGGTAGATCAAATCTTCAATTCAACACCTCAAACTCTTCAGAATCACTCCTTGATTGATGTTAGTGCTTCTGTTTGCAAAAGATTCGATCCAAGAAGCTTGAATCTCCAAATCCGATAGTGACTTGCAGCTCCCAAAATCCAAATGCTATCTTCTCAATTCTTCCTGATCTTGCTCTCAATTTGGTATGGATTCACTCAGTATGATCAATGGAAGATGTTAGGATTGAAAGAATCAATGGAAATGGTGTGGAATATAGAAATTGATTTCAACTTGCAATGGAAGAAAATGAAATGGCAATCTCACTCTCCTCTCTAATCTCTCACCAACCTTGCATCTGAGCAGCTTCTAATCAATATATAGGATGGTTCTAAACCATCCAGAACTTTCTGGAATCATCCAATGAGAATTTGAGATTCTCATGTCATGAGTTTTTGATTTTAATCCATCTCATATACCAGCTTGTGTTTGGCTCATTGCAGCACTTGTTCTCCTTTGAAAATCTCCTTAAATGAGATGCATGATATGTTAGGATACTTTGCTAGCTTGTATATTGATTTTCCTTAGGTTTTGCATATGTGCCTTAATATGCAAGTAACCATTTTCCAAAGCAAGTCCATGATTTAGGCCTCAAATAAAAAATGTGGCTGAACCATTATTTTTAAAATGATTTCTAGAGTCAAAATGGTATATTACATGCCATGGTTTGGATGTGTAGCTTGGAAATTTCAATTTCCAACTTTGACTTATTTAACTTATGCCTTCATTTTAGGTCATTTTTACCATTTTGAGCTACAAGCCTTTTCAACATCTCATGACCTCCTTAATAGCCTTAAAACATCATTTTAAGCAAGTTTGATGTTGAACATTTTTCCTTTTGAAGCTTGGAAATAGGAGTTATGGCCTTATGCTTGAAATGACCTATAATCTCCAAATGACCAAAATGCCCTTGACTTGTCAAAGCCATAAGTTGAGTTCTACAAATCCTATCAAGGACTTATAGTACTCTATAGAAAGCTAAGAAGATAAGGAACAAAATTCATGTTAACCAAAAGTTCATAGGAATCATCCTTCTTGAGCAAAAGTTTGATGCAAGTTGGGTGACTTTCAAGGCCCCAGATTCACATACCTCAGATGACCTGTAACTTGTCAAAGTCATAACTTGAGCTCTACAAATCCTATAAAGGAATTCTAGTACTCAAATTAAAGCTAAGACCAAGCTCTAAAACATTTATGTTGGGGGTAAGATGAGATGACAATCAAATCTTGAGCTAAGCTGCCCTGAAGATAGGGGTCAAACTAGGGGATTTTACACTGTCAAGCCTTAGAAACCCAAGCTTGAAACTTCTCAAACTCTTCAATCATGATGAGTTAATCTTGGAATCATTCTTATAGCATCTCAATGCATCAATCCATGATCACATGGCTCTTGGATTAGGTCTCAACCCTCTCCAAATCATCAGTAGACCTAGGGTTGACCCAGTCAAACCCTAACTGCACCACTCATGGCTGGGGTTTTCTTAATCTTGCACAATGACCTCTCTAGGCTTCATGATGGCTTTCAAGACATCTCATAAGCTCTCTCAAGGCTTCAAGTCCACATTCATGGCTTCAGAATCATCTGAGGACTCCCCACAACTCCCAAGTTAGGAGGCACACACCCTTGGTTTCAACCACTCTTTCTGAGGATCTTTCAACTTCTCTGACAAGGACATCAACCCTTGAACATCTGAACACTTGAGTAACCTTCTTGGCTATCTTCAAAGTCTTTATTGGTACTCATACCTCTTGATCTCCTGCATACATATCAATGAAATGCAAATGATAATGCTAATGAAACATAAGCTAGGTAAAGAAGTGTTGGTCAAATTTTGGGGTGCAACAGCTGCCCCTATTCAAACGGCTTGGACCTGACTAGGTTAGGAGCGAACGGCTCTCAGCCAATCAAGGTAAAAGACGGTTGAATACCAACAAACTCGAAAATTTGCCAACTGCGCAAGTACACGGTACTCTGATGGGAACAAATCTTTGAAAACTGACATGCCAGCTGCACGGCACTAGCTGGGGAATTGGTCACACGGTAACCGGTAATACATGATCGATCATGCCGTTAGGCATCAAGATTCCTCGGGACTCATCAGGTCAACAATCAAGTTAAATCATGCCGTCGGGCATTCAAAGAAAACTTTTGGGCATCAGCCGGCCTTCGTTGCTATGTCAGGAATAGAATTCTCGGTCAATCATGAACCAACTGGGGATGTTCAAACTTCTGCCATCAGGCACTCCGCATCAGCTGAGAGAACTGCTTTGTTAACACGGTCGGACTTCAATCATCAAGTCTTCAGGGGAAGTTTCAACTTCGCTGTTCAGAAACCTGCTGGGGATGACACATCTCCGCTGGGGATTCTGGAGAACTATCAAGTAACTCTGCTTCGGGGATCCAGGAATCATTATGGATGAATCAACTCTGCTGAGGACTTCAAGAATTATCTTGGGCAAATAACTCCGTCGGGGCCTTCAAGAATCATCCAGAACCGATAACTATGCTGGAGATTTCAGGAATCATCCTGAGCAAATGCTCTGCCGGGGACTCTAAGCATCAACTTAAGCGACCAACTCTGGCGACTGCACTGGGGATTTTAAGAATCATCTTAAGCAAACGACCTTGCTGGGGAATTCAAGAATCATCTTGAGCCGAAGCCTTTGCTGAGGACTTCAAGAATCATCTTGAGAAAGCGACTCCGTTGGAGGGAATTCAAGAATCATCTTGAGCAATCAATTCTGCGGCGGAACACCTGCAAAACAAGAACGGTAACAACCTAAATCATGTTTATTATGCATATGCTTCGGCAATGGCGCAATGCTCCACATGGTGGAAATGCTACGTGTTTATGATAAATGCTATGCAGTCATGCAAAATGATGCGATCCCGTCAGCAAAATAAATGCTGAAGGGAGAATCCTCCTGTCAAGGAGAAAGAACCACTCTGATAGGGGAAGGAATCATCCTGCTGCGGAGAAAAAGGTCACGCCAATCCCAATCGGGCTCTGTGGGGAAGTGAACTTCAATTGACTGTTGCAGGGGGACGAAGCTCTACGAGAACCTGGACCTGCTGAGGGAAAGCAATGTCAATCGCGGGAATAAACTGCACGGCCTTCACGGCTACTTCCCTGGAGATAACGGCTCCGGTGGGGAAACACAACATCAGCTATTCAACACTCCACTGGGGAAAACCAATCATGGCCTGAGCGGCTTCCAAGGACTCGGCTCTCTTGGGGATCTGCAAACTCGGCTGAGGAAGAAGAAATCATTCTGCTTGCTGGGGAGATTACGACTCTATGGGGAACCTCGATTCCGCTGGAGACTTCAGTCTTGAACCATCAGTTACTGCACACTTCGGTGAATGACTCAGCTGAGGAGATGACGTTCCTTCAGGATGCATCTGATCGAGGAGAGAATCTTCTCTGCTTAGGGAGACATATCAATGCTCCTGATCTCGTGTTCAGACTCTGCGGGGAGAGGCTGCTGACCTTTGCTGGAGAAGGAGGAATCATCCTGCTTGGGGATGCGCACGGCGCACTGTCTGGAATATGCTACACCTGCAGCAACACAAACAAACAAACAAGATACCCTTCTCAAAGGGACCTATCAAGGTTATCATCTTGTGACAATGTTTAAGTAATTCATTGTTTCAACAATCAGTGGCCTAGGCCAGTAAGTTTATGTATGCGCATTTTATCAAAAACATCGGCGTTCTTTTTCGCAAACAAAATAGATAAATGCTAAACAGGCAAACATAATTGCTGAATAGTATACATTTTATTAATAACGAACCCCTGAATGGGTAAAAATGTTTTACAACAGATGCAAGCTCCTGGAATGAGGAAGTCGCGCAAAGAAATAAAACATAAATATACATCAGTATATACAAATGTCGGCAACGAGGCGTAGACGAACACCATGAGTTGATCCCTCTATGATCCACTCGACTTTGATACTTCTCCGACGCTTCAGCTTCAGAAGAGATTGATTCAGATAAACGTCCCTCAGGTCTTCCAAACCACTAAACAATGAAAGTCCATACGCGTAACGCAGTCATTTGCTTTTTCAAATCCCTAACTTTTGCGTGAACCGCCCTTTGCGGGTTTTCAGTTCACCGGGATACCCTTTTTTGCCAAAGTCGCCCATCCGGGTTTTCGACTTTGCGGGTGTACATTTTTTCAATTTATATCCCTAATTTTTGCCCGAACCTTTTTCCTTTTTTATGGTTCGCCGGGATGCCCTATTTTTGCCTGGATATTCTTTTTCTTTCCAGCGGGTCACTTTCAAGCAAAGTATTTTTTAACTGCGTCCGCGTTCACCGGGGATGCAAAATCTTCACCGTCCATTGTGGATAACAACAACGCTCCTCCCGAGAAGACCTTGCTGACGACGTACGGACCTTCGTAATTGGGAGTCGACTTGCCCCGGTGATCGGAGTGTGGAGGAAGAATCTTCTTCAGGACAAGATCACCCGTCTGAAAGCTTCTGGGACGCACCTTCTTATCATAAGCTTTCTTCATTTGGCTTTGGTACAGACGACCATGCGCAATCGATGCTAACCTCTTCTCGTCCATCAGGCTGAGTTGGTTTAGTCGGTTCTTAATCCATTCTGCCTCGTCGAGTTTCACATCAACCAAAACTCGCAAAGAAGGGATCTCCACTTCTAACGGTAGGACAACTTCCATACCGTACACTAAGGAGAAAGGAGTTGCCCCGGTTGACGTACGTACCGTCGTACGATAACCGTGCAGTGCAAACGGCAACATCCCGTGCCAATCTTTGTAGGTCACAACCATCTTCTGAACAATCTTCTTTATGTTCTTATTGGCCGCTTCGACGTCGTCATTCATCTTCGGCCGATAAGGAGATGAGTTGTGGTGTTCAATCTTGAAACTCTGGCACAACTCCTTCATCATCTTGTTATTCAGATTCGAACCATTATCGGTAATGATCCGCTCGGGAATTCCGTAACGACATATGATGTCCCTCTTTATGAATTTAGCCACCACCTGCTTGGTCACATTAGCATATGAGGCTGCCTCCACCCACTTGGTGAAGTAGTCGATAGCTACTAGAATGAAGCGATGACCGTTAGATGCAGTGGGCTCGATCTTGCCTATCATGTCGATGCCCCACATGGAGAACGGCCACGGGGAAGACATGACATTTAACGGGCACGGCGGCACGTGAACTTTATCAGCATAAATCTGGCATTTATGACATCTCTTCGCGAATTTAAAGCAATCCGACTCCATCGTCAGCCAGTAATATCCTGCTCTCAGGATCTTTCTCGTCATGGCATGCCCGCCGGCGTGCGTACCAAATGTGCCTTCATGGACTTCTTCCATGAGCATACTAGCTTCTTTCTCATCTACACATATGAGTAGCACGAGATCGTGGTTTCTTTTATACAAAACTCCATCAGGATTGAGATAAAAATTTCCAGAGAGCCTCCTCAGAGTCTTCTTATCATGGGTTGACGCTCCCGCAGGATACTCTTTAGTCATAAGGAAAGTCTGGATGTCATGGAACCATGGCTTGCCGTCGGCGGCTTCCTCGATCGCAAAGACGAATGCAGGTCTATCAAGACGAGAAAGGACAATTCTTGGAGCCTCATTCCAAAAATTGACTTTATACATTGAAGCCAACGTGGCTAAGGCATCAGCCATCTGATTTTCTGCTCTGGGCACATGATGGAGTTCCACTCGATCAAAGAACGGAAGTAGCCTTCTGGCATAGTTCATGTACGACACCAAATTCGATTGACGAGTCTCCCACTCCCCTTTAATTTGGTTGATCACAAGCGCCGAGTCACCATATACATCTAGGTTCTTGATTCTCAAATCAATTGCTTCTTCTAGACCCATGATGCATGCTTCGTACTCCGCCTCGTTATTGGTGACTGGAAACGTCAGTCTCGCAGTGAACGGGATGTGGGATCCGTGGGGAGTCGTGATGACCTCCCCTATGCCACTTCTGTAAGAATTAACCTCTCCGTCGAATATCAACTTCCACTGGGATTTCCTATCTGGCCCCTCGTCGGGCAACGGCTCATCGCAATCTTTTGCTTTAAGAAACATGATATCCTCATCAGGAAATTCAAATTTCATCGGCTGGTAATCTTCGATCGGCTGTTCGGCAAGGTAATCAGACAATACGCTGCCCTTAATGGCCTTTTGGGAAACATATTGAATATCATATTCCGTCAACACCATTTGCCATCTGGCAATCCTGCCCGAAAGAGCTTGCTTCTTGAAGAGGTGCTTGATCGGATCCATCTTCAAAATTAGCATGGTGGTGTGATTGAGCATGTACTGTCGTAAATGTTTGGCAGCCCAGGCTAGTGCACAACACGTCTTCTCCAGCATCGAGTAGCGAGATTCACAGTCTGTGAACTTTTTACTCAAGTAGTAAATGGCATGCTCCTTTCTGCCCGTCTCGTCGTGCTGACCGAGAACACACCCCATACTATTCTCAAGAACTGTCAAGTACATGATTAGTGGTCGTCCAGCCACTGGGGTATCAAGATTGGAGGTTCCTGAAGATACTGCTTTATCTTGTCGAATGCCTTCTGGCAATCCTCATTCCAGATAATCGCCTGATCTTTCTTTAAAAGCTTGAACATCGGTTCATACGTGGCCGTGAGCTGAGAAATAAACCTTGCAATGTAGTTTATTCTGCCCAAGAAACCACAAACTTCTTTTTCTGTTTTTGGCACTGGCATTTCTTGTATGGCTTTTATCTTCGCAGGATCAACCTCGATGCCTCTTTCACTCACAATAAACCCCAGTAACTTTCCGGACCGTACTCCGAAAGTACACTTGTTAGGATTCAGCCTCAACCTGAACTTCCTAAGCCTCTCAAAAAGCTTCAGCAAATTGACCAGATGTCCCTCCTCCGTTTGGGACTTCGCAATCATTTCATCAACATAGACTTCAATCTCATGATGAATCATGTCATGAAACAAAGTAACCATTGCTCGCTGGTAAGTGGCCCCTGCGTTCTTCATACCGAAAGGCATTACCTTGTAGCAAAATGTTCCCCAGGGAGTGATAAACGTCGTTTTCTCCATGTCCTCCGGCGCCATCTTGATCTGGTTGTAACCGGAGAAGCCATCCATGAACGAAAACACGGAGAACTGGGTCGTGTTGTCGACCAACACATCGATATGAGGCAGCGGGAAATCATCTTTAGGGCTCGCCCTATTCAAATCCCGGTAATCGACGCACATTTGTACCTTACCGTCCTTCTTCGATACAGGCACTATGTTGGCGACCCACGGAGGGTAAGTAGTAACCGCTAAGAAGCCAGCATCAAGCTGTTTTTGCACTTCTTCTTTGATCTTAACGGCCATATATAGTCTCGTCCTCCTAAGCTTCTGCTTAACGGGAGGACAATCTTCTCGCAGCGGCAAGTGGTGGACCACGATGTCCGTATCAAGTCCGGGCATAACTTCGTATGACCAAGCAAAGACGTCACTATACTCTTTCAGCATCTCGACCAATCTCTGTTTGACATCATTCTGCAGTGCAGCCCCTATCCTGACATTTCTGACGAGTTCTTCAGAACCCAGATTCACGATCTCGATCTCCTCTTCATGAGGCAAAATAACTTTCTCCTCTTGTTTCAACAAGCGGGCCAACTCTTCAGGAAAGTCTTCGTCTTCATCAATCTCTTCTTCGGCTTGATAGATCGGGCAATCGAAGTCGAAGTGAGCCGTAGAAGGTCCAGAGTCGATGTCATCTGTCATGTGGATCTCTTCGCTTGTCATCTGGATGATATCCTTGACGGACCAATTGTTGAGGCCCTCGCCTGGCTTGCTTGGCTGGATCCAAGAGTCGAGGTCACAGTTGCTATCTCCGCTGTCTTCAAACACCACGTTGATGCTTTCAAAAATCACTCTGCCACTGGTAAACTGGATCGGCCCTTTACCTCGAGACGCACTGCTAGAAGAAGAAGAAGCTTCATCTCCAGGAGAATATCCCAACCCAAACTTGTCTTGCTTGTTAGGTATCTCCAAAATTCTCCCCCAGCCTGGGGTAGATCCGGCTTGGACAACGGCCTGAGCTTCCTTGAATGAGGAGAGAGTCATCTCTGGCTTTTCCGTGACTACAGGAGCTACGTCCTTCACTTTGACAGCTTCGAACGCTTGGCATAGAGTCTCATGGATTTCCCCATCCATCTCAACATACTTAAAGGACGACAAATGGCTCACCATTATGTCTTCCTCGCCACAAACAGTCACGATGCTACCCCTGACAGCATACTTGAGTTTCTGGTGCAACGTGGAGGTCACGACACTAGCAGCATGGATCCACGGCCGGCCCAAGAGACAACTGTAGGCAGGCATGATGTCCATAATATAAAAGACCGCGTCGAACGTTTCCGGCCCGACTTGGATTGGCAGGGTCACCTCCCCGAAAATGTGGCGTTTGGTTCCATCGAACGCCTTCACAACCAGATCACTGGGTGTGCAAATCACTCCACGAGTATCCCACTTCATTAATGCCTTCTTCGGAAGAACATTAAGCGATGAACCCGTGTCCACCAACACGTGCGACATAATCGTGCCCCTACACTCTATCGAGATGTGCAGGGCGCTATTGTGGTTCCTCCCCTTCGGCGTCAGCTCCAGGTCTGTGAAACCTAACCAATTTTCGGCATTTACGTGGGCTACGACCTCTTCTAGCTGATTTACCGATATTTCCTGCAGTACATATGCGGCGTTCAACACCTTCAGCAGCGCGTTGCGGTGTGCTTCAGAACACAACAACAAGTTCAGGATGGAAATCTTCGAGGGCGTCTGATGGAGATGATCCACAATCTTGTAGTAACTCTTTTTAATCAACCACATAAACTCCTCGGCGTCTTTAACAAGTAAGTCTTTTTCTGCCCCACGCGGGATCTCTTCAACGACTTTACTTTTACCTTTATCAACCGCATCAGCTCTGTCCGCTTTGTCTGCCACGACCTCAGGTGGTGCAAACACTCTTCCGCTGCGAGTAATACCACTGATTCCCACAAGGTTCTCCACAGACGACCCAAACGGTTCCAGCTCCAACTTCTGTCCGTTGCAGTAGACTTCAGCCCCATAATGCCATGGGACGACGTTAGTGCTTTCGAAGGGTATTGGCCCAGCTTTGGTGATAGTAATCGTGGGCGGTCTGGGCACGGAAATAGTTATCGTCTGGCGAGGGATGGTGATGGTGGCGACCTCATCGTCTTGCTTCAGCATTATCTCTCCTGATCCACATTCGGCCCTCCGGCTAAACTGTAAAATCCCTTCAGTCATCAGACTTTGAATTCCCTCTACCAACTGTTCACATCCATCAGAACGTGTGGCACAGTCCATACATAGCTCTCCGCAACCTGGAAAGAACCCTCTTTTCATCAGCTTAGCTTTAACGAAGCTAAGCAGCGTCTTCAGATCTCTGACGTCAGTCAACAAATCCGAACTCTCGTCTTTGATAATGGCGTTCACTCCGCCTCCCCTATGATTCGGCATAGGATTCTTCGTGACATTTGGCACATTATCGAAGAAGTTGACGATCTTGGCATCCACCATGTCCTGCACCTTATGCTTGAAGGCTTTGCAGTTCTCTATTGTATGGCCGGGTGCCCCTGAGTGAAATTCACAAGTTGCATTTGCGTCATAACCTGGCGGAGGTGCCCCTGTCAAGGGAGCCAGCGTTCTCTTCTGGATCAACTGTAGCTGAAGCAAAGTCTGCAAGAGTTGCGCGTACGACATGAGCGGTGTCTCGAGGTGACGGCACGACAAAGGTGCCCGATTCTGATACTTTCTGTATCCCTGTTGATTCGGTTGCTGTTGCGGCTGCTGCGGCTGTTGAACTGCCGGGATAGTTATACTGGCCACCTGCTGGTGAGGACCTTTACCCTTCCTTCGAGCGTTGGTCACAGCGCTCGCTTCTCCTTCCCGTCTTTTGCCACTATAAGGTTTCTTTCCGCCTCCAGCTAAGGATGAATCACCTTGAATTTTCCCAAGCTTGATCCCATTTTCGATGTGCTCACCTGTGATAATGAGATCTGAGAACGTTCCAGACATGCCGCTGACCAACTTCTCATAGTAAATCCCTGGGAGGGTAGCTACAAACATCTGCACGAGCTCACGTTCAACCATCGGCGGCTGAACCCTAGCTGCCAACTCACGCCACCGCTGGGCGTATTCCTTAAACCCTTCATTGTTCCTTTGCGACAGGTTCTGCAGCTGGACTCGATTCGGGGCCAAGTCACTATTGTATTGGTAGTGGTGCACAAATGCTTCAGCAAGATCCTTCCACGTGCGCATACTAGTAGGCTCCAGACTCATGTACCATTCGAGGGATGGCCCGGAAAGACTGTCTTGAAAGAAGTGCATCAGCAACTTCTCGTCATCAGAATGAGCGGACATTTTCCTGTAATACGATCTCAGGTGGACGTGAGGGCAAGTGGTGCCCTTGTACTTTTCAAAGTCAGGCACCTTGAACTTAGGAGGCACCTTAAAATCAGCAATTAGTCCCAACTTGGACATATCAACGCCCAGGGTGTTCTGGTTCTTGATATCTCTCATCTTATCCTCGAGTGCTTTGAACCTAAGTCGTGCTTCAGCATTCAGCTCCCCTTCAGCACCACTCTGAGAGAACACATCGTCCTGACGATCCTCTAGCCATGGCTGAGGCCCAAACCGATTCCCGACACCTGCATTGCCGTTGCCTAGTCCAACATTGACATTAGCTCCCAGACTCCCATTACCGACGCCCG
The DNA here is from genome assembly GCA_963859935.3 of Lathyrus sativus. NCBI lineage: Eukaryota > Viridiplantae > Streptophyta > Magnoliopsida > Fabales > Fabaceae > Lathyrus > Lathyrus sativus. Next base: position 249,124,343 of record OZ012738.1, read on the forward strand.
TCGTATTGAGTCCGATGTTGGCCATCACATTGCCGTTGGCACTGCCGTTTCCCCTGTTCACGGGAGCACCATTCTGTGGAGTTTCAACTGGTGGAGGAGTAGGCACGGTACCACCATGGAGTACACCATTGCTATCGACCCTTGAAATCAGAGGCTGAACCAAGGTTCTGAGCTGATCCTGGCCATTGGCGACCGCTTGCATGAGCTCCATGAAGCGATCCATTCTTTCACGGAGTTCCTGAACATCAGTTTACACTTGCTCCATGATCCTGGTTTGATTAGCTCTAGTCGGATAGCGGTGAATAGGTCTCTGATCAATCCTGGAACCACCTGAAACAACCTGTAAACACAAAAGGGTTAGGAAAAACAACAAAGTGCTTGTTATGCAAATGCTTCATGCAAATGCAAACGTGTGTCTGTGCGTTGGGGAGATCTCCCCCGATCCTAGTGCCTGAGTGCCAGTGCTGACAATAAGAAGAAGTCTGAGTCCAATCATGGAAATAACATTCTCATATATAAAGAAAGCCCATCAAGGCAGTACACAACATCAGCGAGTACAAGATGAATCAATAGCGTGACCTCAGCCAACAAGCCTGGTGATGGTCAACATACAACAATGATCAAAACAAAAGGAATACAAATAGTCAAGTACAGCCACGGGCGCGATACTCTTCTAACAACTCCTTTGTTTCTGGATGATCAGGCAGAGTGAGTAACCCTTCGACGAGTAATTCCCTTTGCACAATGGTGTACCGAAGTCCTTCGACCGAATCTTCCCATGCTCTTTCGCCAAAACAATCTTCTAGTTTCCGCTTCTTGGACTCAAACGTCAGTTTGTGCTCCTTCAGGTTAGCAAGAGCCCTGTTGAGCTGGCCTTCAGCGGCGTATCTGCGAGCGGTTTCTTCATCAAACCTCTTCTCACTAGCCTTCACCTGGGCTTCCAGCTTGGAGATCTGTAGCATCAACTTATCCTCCCTCTCTTTCCTGGTGGCTAGGGAGGCCTTCAAGTGCTGGTTGAACTTGGATATCCTCCGGTACGCTTCATCCAAGTGCTGCTTCTTTGTAGCCAGTACGTCGTTGACAACTTTGAAGTCTTGACCCATGCGTTCACGCTCAACTATCTGCTTAGTCAGGTCTGTACCTAGCTGATTCACCAGCTCTGTCTGCCTTTTGAAGGAATGAACGACTTCGTTCCTCTCGCTTCGGAGCTGAGCCAATTCTTTCTCCAGTTCCTCGTTGCCCTTTTCAATTCATCTCGCTCAGCTAACACCTGATTATGTTGCTTAATGGGCACAGTGGTAGGCTCTTCAATCATTGGAGGGCTTTCTGGCTTGGCAGGAAGAAACGACATCCCTATAGCATCTGCTCTGGCTCTGATCCAAGTCACATACGGAGGGTAGGCTTGATTGTTGCTTCTCCCAAGCAATGGTTTTCCCCTCTTACTGATGCCATTCCAAGCGCGATGAAGCTTAGATAACAGATCCCCCTCTAGAAGACCAGTGAGGTACAGAGATTCCTGCACCTCTTCATCCTTCGGCGGAGCTCTCAAAGCGTAGGCGAACTGTCGGACCAGCAAAGATGGATTGTAGTTTATACAACCTTTCCTTCCTATCAAAGGCATGTTTGGAAACCCGCTGCAGCTGAAGATAATCTCGGTACCCAACCTATCTCTGTCAAACCAGTCAATATCCTCTGCAGATAAACTCATCAGACGCTCGGACCACTCGGCTGTGGCTGCAGACGAAACAAAAGGACCTCTCTTGGGCAGATGACTATCAAGCCATTTATAAAGCAAGGGTACACAGCATGAGACATTCTTGCCCCTCTTGTTCTCGTTTTTGTAGTGGACGGAATGGTAGACATCTCCTATCAAGGTAGGGACTGGATTCCCTTATGCAAAGATGCGAAACGCGTCGAAGTCTACAAAATCGGGCATATTGGGGAACAGACTGATGCCATATATGCACAGAGCGAGGATGGCGTTAAACGCGACCCAACATCCGTCTTTGGCGCACTGCTGAGCCTTACCCACTAAGAACTGCAAGGAGAAACCCGGAACATTGTTCCAACTAGACAATACCAACTCGGAGGCATCCAGATGAAGTGAAGGAGCTAGACTAGCCAGATCAGGCTCAGCATCCATATGAACAAAAGGCATCTGCCTCTTGATGGGCACACCTAACAAATCAGCATATTCCTCCAGCGTGGGTGCGAGAACAAAATCCCGAAAAGTGAAGCATCTCAACGGAGGGTCGTAGAACTGCAGCAGAGCATGCAACCCATTCAACTCGAACGCAGAAGGTTTACGAACCAAACTGAGCAATTTGCCGTAAGACTTTCTGAACTCATCCCTCACAGAATCATCTGCTAAAGCAATCAAACCGGTCAGCCGAACCAAATTAGGGGCAGGGAACTTGTAAGCCACGGTCTTCCTCAGAGAACCCATAACAATACAATAGGAGGCAAGAAATCCTGGACCGGGGAAAACGGTACCTGCAACACAGACACACGTTAATGAAATGCAGATGAGTATGCAAAATAATGTAAAATGCAATCATACAGCAGGAGATCAAGGCAACAGTGCTGTGGAGATTCTGTATCAACAAAACCATAATCCTGCTCTATCAAGAACAACCACTTTCTCTGATAAGAAGAAAACCCTGGTATCGGACCACAAATCTGCTCTGTCAAGAATAACCATCTGATAGGGCCATATACATAGGACCATAATTCTACTTTGTCAAGAACAAACATCTGATAATAAGGACCTCTGATACAGGACCAAGAAATCCGCTCTGTCAAGAACACACGTCTGATGATAAGGACCTCTGATACAGGACCAAAAATCTTCTCTGTCAAGAACACACATCTGATAATAAGGACCTCTGATACAGGACCAAAAATCTGCTCTGTCAAAGAACAAACATCTATCTGCAAATGAGATCCTCAGACCCCAATCGAAAACCTGCTCTGTCAAGAACAAACATCTGATGATAAGACCCTCTGATCAAAACCTGCTCTATCAAGAACAAATACACATCTGGTGATAAGATCCTCTGATCAAAACCTGCTCTATCAAGAACAAATACACATCTGATGATAAGATCCTCTGATCAAAACCTGCTCTGTCAAGAACAATCATATATCTGCAGATGAGATCCTCATATCCCAACAAAACTGATCCACTATCAAGAAAACCAGGTGGTCTGAAGGTCAAAGTTTCCTGCAATAAACCCAACCCTGCTCACAGGTATGGACCTAAACTGACTCAAGTTCGGCATCCTATGTGTTCATCAGCGTCACAGACATTCAAGAGGGGGGATACGATACCTAGAAGGTGTGGCATCACCAGCTCATGAAGCGGCCTCACTCGGCTGAATCACAAATGATCGGTCCCCAGAGTCGACAATCCTCCAAACCAACAGCCGTCTCAACCCAAAGGGTTGAAAGAGAAGCCAACCGGGAGAACCTCGTCTGAGCGTGGATTTCATGAGACACTAGTGTCTGCCTAGCAAGCACACACCCACTAATTTCAACAACTAATGCTATGTTCACTCAAGCCTGGGTCTGGCTTCTCACTCATTAGAATGCCCCTCCCACAATAGCACAGATAATCATATCATACTGAAAATAAAGTGCGGGAAATAAAAATGCGATAAATAAACACAACCTAACAAGTAATCATACAAGCGCTAGGATTGACTCTCGCAGGGGACGTCGGATCCCTAAACTGACTCGCATACGGGACGTTGGATCCCAGGAAACTATCAAGTCCCCAGCAGAGTCGCCAGCTGTCGCTTCCGCAAAAATAAGGTGCCGGCAAAATAGAAGAGTCGCCACCTTTCGTTATTTATCCCTCAGAGCGGGAAAGGAAACGATCGGAAAAACCTGACGAAAAGAGGGTAAGACAAGGTCATCGCAACCGTTGTCTGGGTTCGGGAGTCGGTTACGCAAGGGGAAGGTATTCGCACCCCTCACGTCCGTCGTACTCGACGGGATCCACGCTTGTTGTGTTTACTGGACGAGTTGGTTTATCTATCTACCTATCAAGGCTGGCTTAAATAGAAAAGAAAATGACTCGGCAAAGCGTCGCACTTTATGCCTACGTATTCTCATCAGAGAATGAGAAATCATAGTCAACGTAGTTCGACCTACGAGGGGTTACGGGGAAGGTGGCTCGCCAATACATCAGTATTGTGCCTACGTACTCTCAACAGATATGAGAGATCAGAGCTTACGTAGTTCGGGATACTACGCATTACAGGGATTCAGATTCATCTGTTTTATCGAGTAGGGTTAAACAGCAGTTCCGGCAGTTAGGGACAAAGCCTGTTTGCGTTTGCGCTGAAGTTTAATGACACTCTTTTCTTCAGAAAAGCTTTCCTTTGAATTATAAGCCCACGGGGCAAAAAGGTTTGAAGTTTGTTTTCTGTCTTTTACGAAAGAAGTGTCTTTTATTGTGTTTGCAATTTCAATCGCACTAAAGACTATGACCTGAGAGTGAATGCGTCGCATGTCACCCAAAGGGTACCATACTAAACATCCAGACTGTTGAAAAGAAACTCTCCAACAATCCTTTCTCAGATAGCTTAAGGCTCGTAACGTACAAAAGAAATCATTCATGATTACTGTATCTTAAGTTGTTTTGAGATGAGAAGAGAACATGCTCAACTAAAGGGAGACTATCAAGTCCTACTGTTGTCATGCCAAGGATTCATCCTATGGTTGAGGTTTGAAACAGGGAACTCCTAGAAGTTATCATGCATAGGTTTCAACCTAAAGTTCTATCATCACTTCCTTATCAAAGGAAATGAGAGTCCTAAGGGATCATGTCAATGATACACAGAAACAGATAAAGCATCAGCTTAAACAGTAAACAGTAATACAGTAAACGACTGTAAAATGCATGCAATGCAAGTGAGGGATGAAATGTGTGTGGGGCAGCAGCCTCCACAAGCTCATCTCAACCTCAAGCCAGAATTAATAACAGTAATCATACTGAGGAAAATAAAACAACATGCTATCAAGCAAAAACAGTAAAGTGCAATCATACAGAAGAAAATAAATGCTATCAAGCCAACAGAACCACATGGGCAAGGGAGCAGGGCTCTACCAAATACCTGTAAGCAAAGCCATACAGTAACAATACAAGCAGAGGGAGCAACTCAACCTCTAATGCAATCATGCTCCTAGATTAAAGCTAGTCTAGATATGGACTTATTCTAATGCATCAAGCAAGTCAAACAAGGCATATCAATACAAAAAAGAAAACAGACAAGAAAGCAGATCAACTTCTCTCTCAACTCCAAGCTTCAGCTCTTCTGACAGTTCCACCTTCAGGCTTCAATCACCCTTGACAAATATCAATTTGCTTCTCCAAGGTTTCAACCCTTCAACATAAGCATCAACTTATCCTCCTTCTCCAAGCTTCAGCTCTTCAGTCAGTTCCACCCTCAGGCTTCACTCTTAACCACAAGTATCAACTTGATTCCTTCAGGATCTCCAAGCTTCAAAGTAAGTATCAACTTATCCTTTGTTCTTCAAGCCTCAGCTCTACACTCAATCTAAATTGGATCCTCTTTATAAGTATCTGTTGCACCCCAAAATTTGACCAACAATTATTTATCCATCAAGTGTTTGAAAGTTGATATCTTCATCAGAAAGCTCAAGAGATCCTCAGAGGAATTGGGTGAAACCAAGGTTGTGTGTCTCATAGCTTGAGAGTTGTGGGTGCTCCTCAGATGACTCTGATACTTTGAGAATGGACTTGAAGCTTTAAGAAGGCCTATGAGATGTCTTGGAAGTCATCATGAAGCCCAGAGAAGTCATTGTGCAAGGATTCAGGAGATTCAACCATGAATGGTAGAATTAGGGTTTTGACTGGGTCAACCCTATGATAACTGAAGATTTTGAGAAGGTTGAGACCTAATCCAAGGGCCATGAGATCATGGAATGATGCATGGAGATGTTATAAATATGATTCCTAGACCAACTCATCATGATTGAGGAGTTTGAGAAGTTTTGAGTTAGGGTTTCTGAGGATTGTCAGTGAAAAAACCCTAGTTTGATCCCTATTTTCCAGGCAGTTTTAGCTTAAGATGTGATTGATATCTCATCTTCCCCAAAACATGAATGTTGTATAGCTTGTTCTTAGCTTTAATTTGAGTGGTGGAAGTCCTTGATAGGATGTGCAGAGCTCAAGTTATGGTTTTGACAAATTACAGGTCAGCTGAGGTGTGTGAATTTGGGTCCTTAAAAGTCACCCAACTTGCAGACAACTTTTGCCCTAGTAGGATGATTCCTATGATCTCTTGGTAAACATGAATGTTGAAGAGCATCTTCTTAGCTTTCTAGATAGTACTAGAAGTCCTTGATAGGATTTGTAGAACTCAAGTTATGGTTTGAACAAGACAGGGGTATTTTGGTCATTTGGCAGTTATAGGTCATTTTAAGCAAAGGCCATATCTCCTATTTCCAAGCCTCAAATGGAAAAAATCAAAACATGAAAGTTGTTCAAAATGGAATTTTAAGCCTAGAAAGAAGGTCATGAATTGTTGGAAAAGCTCATAGCATGGAATGACAAAGTTTGGTAAATTTGAACTAAAAATGGCTTATAAGTTAATTCAAGTCAAGTTGGAAATTGGTTTGGGAGATCTATGAGTCCAAAATAGGTCATCCAATATACCATTTTGAATGTAAATGACATTCTAAAAACTTTGGTTTAAACAGAATTTTGATTTGAGGCTCAAAAATGAAGGTTGCTTTGTAATATTGTAACTTGCATCTTAAGGTAACTTGAGAAATCTTCACACAAGGCAAATATGAGCTGATTTTTTTGTACATTCCTTCTCAATATCTCACATAAGGAGAATTTGACACAAAATTTACAAGGTTTAAGGCATGAGATATGAGATGTAGAACTTATCACCAAAGGAGATTTCCAAGCTTTTCTAGATGATTCTAGAAGCTTCTAGTCTCTTCCATCAATCATTATAAGAAGAGTGATCCATATTGAAGCAAAAGGTTGGTCAGATAGAGAGAGTTTTCAGAGGATAAAGAGAGAGAGAAATTGCCATTGAAGAGCTTCCTTCAAGATCAAGCAACTTGAGATTTCTTCCATCACAAGACCTCTCCTTCAAAACCAGTGCAAACAGAAGGTTGTTCATCATCAAAGGATCATCCTGAGGCCAGGAAAAGCCCTGAAACCATTTCCACAAGCACTCACCATCTCTCTTTGACAGGTTGGTTTTCCTCCATGGATCTCCTTAATTATGCATTTTCAGTTAAATTTCTAGGTATAGAATTAATGTGCTAGGTGAGTTGATCTTTTCCCATGAGTTTGAGAGCTCTGTGTGAGGTTTTACAACAGATGGTAGATTCTTTAAGTTCCAAGAATTGGCTGGATTTTGAGTTTTAGCTGGCATGGATTAGATTAGTATAACTAGGGTAACATAAAGAACATGAGTGCATCATTGGATTTGAGTTTTAGAAGAGTTGATCTCAGGAAAAATAATTGGGACCATGATCTTTAAGCTCTCTGTTTGAACGATTCAAGAGGAATTAGAGAAAATCACACGTATAGCCTTGTTCCTCTTAATCAGTAGGTCATTTTCCTTTTTGGAATTTTTGAGTTTCATCAAGTATGGAGAGAGAACGAGCCAGTTGAAATCCTTGCATGGAGGCACGATTTTGCTGAAAACCCTATGTGTTTTGGGACGATGACTGACATCCGTTGGATCTGTCTGAATTTCTTGACCTATTACTCTAATCCAACGGTCCCAGTTGAATGAAGAAAAACGGAGGGAAAATATAAGTGAAGCGCTGCGTTTAACTTAATTTTAGGTCTTGGGCTTAGTCTTCATTGCTTCTCACACCACCCCAGCGAGGCCCAACTCAAATAACAAGTGATATCCTTACTATCCTCACCCCCTCACGCGTTTTTTGTTTTCTTTTATTTCTGATTGATAATGGGCTTTATCCCCAAGCGCTATCTGCACCCCACATCATATCCCAATCCCCAAAATGAACTGGGGCGCATTGCTCATGACACCCCCTCCCCTTTATTTCTTATGTTCTTTTATTTTAATTTCCTTTAATTTTCTTGCACTTTAATAAATTCATAAAAAATAGAAAAATGAATATTTTTTAATCCTTGTTTTTTCTATAGGTTAATGGATTTGTCTAGAAAAATATAAATAAATAAAATTTCCATTTTATTTTCTTTTAATATTTTTAAGAGTATTTTTCTTTTAAATAGCTTTTAAATATGTTTAGTTTGATATCCAATTTTGTAGAATTTCTTTTAGGACTTTCCCTTAGGATTTTTAATTCATTCTTTTTGGAGTGATTAGATATTGAATCATAGTTCCCCATAGGATTTAATTCTTGATTTTTAGATTAAAATTTGATTAGTTTAATCAGGTTAGCATTAGGGTATCATAATTAGGGTTTATGTTATGCATAGGTAAGGAAATTCATTTTCTTTAGATAGTTTTGTCTTGATTTTTGGGTAGGGGCATATGTGGATGTTATGGGTAGATGTTGTAGACCCTTTTGAATAATTGTTAGAATTTTCCCCCTTGTTTTAGTATTTTTAGGTATTTTCTGAAGTTGGCTGGTGGTTTTGGCTGTTCTGTGGTTATCTGTTCATCTCTGGGGTTTATTTTGGGGAGTTCGTTGTGGGGCTTGTGTTGTCTTGAAGAGCTTGTTGAAGGAGCATGGAAGAGAAGATTGTAAATCAAGACTCAGAGACCCAGAGCTTGGATTGTCCCCTGTTTGTGAGGTTTGAGATCCTGGAGTTTGAAGGAAGTTCATGGTACTTTCCTGAGGAAGGCACTATGAATGACTTTCATTCTTTCTTCTCACCTCTTTCTTAAGTATCCAATGATGTTGGAGCCAACTTGTGAGTTTAATTTCTCCTGAGGAGGAATGTAAACTGATCACATGTTGTTGAGCCACATGGGATACAATTCCTAAGTGGAAGCCTCCTAGTACTTTCCTGAGGAAGGTCATATGGGTCTATCCATTTAGTTCCCTTAGTTTATCTAGGACTTCTTAAGTATCCAATGATGTAGGAGCCAACTTGTGAGTTTAGTTTCTCCTGAGGAGGAATGTAAACTGATCACATGTTGTTGAGCCACATGGGATACAACTCCTAAGTGGAAGCCTCCTAGTACTTTCCTGAGGAAGGTCCTATGGGTCTATTCACTTAGTTCCACTAGTTCATGTAAGATTTATCAAATATCCAGTGATGTTGGATCCAACTTGTGAGTTTAATTTCTCCTGAGGAGGAATGTAAACTGATCACAGTGGTTGAGCCACATAGGGTATGACTCCTGAGTATACACCTCCTAGTGCTTTCCTGAGGAAGACACTATGAGTCTGCCTACTTAGCTCCCTTTCTTTGGTAAGCTTGTTCTGAAGCTTGAAGACTGGGATTGGTTTCTCCTGTTTAGGGTTTTGCTTTAGGGCTTTTCTTAGAGTTGATCAGGATTCTGTTTTAGGATTAGAGAGTAGAGGTAGGTGATTCTTTCTCAAGCATGTGTTTTGTTTGCCTAATGGCATTTCATCCCTTTTACTGTTTATTGCTTGATAGCATGTTGTTTATGTTTCAGTATGATTACTGTTATTTCATGATTGGCTTGAGGTTGAGACGAGCTTGTGGAGGCTGAAGCCCCACACACATTTCCTCCCTCACTTGCATTGCATGCATTTTACTGTTAAAGCTGATGCTTTTGTCTGTTTTGGTGTATCATTGACATGATCCCTTAGGACTCTCATTTCCTTTGATAAGGATTTGATGATAGACTTTTAGGTTGAAACCTATGCATGACAACATCTAGGAGTTCCCTGTTTAAACCTCAACCATAGGATGAATCCATGGCATGGCAACAGTAGGACTTGATAGTCTCCCTCCTAGCTGGGCCTGTTCTCTTCTCATCTCAAAGCAGTTTAAGATACAGTAATCATGAATGATTTCTAACGTACGTTACGAGCCTTAAGCTATCTCAGATAGGACGTTTAGTATGGTACCCTTTGGGTGACATGCGACGCATTCACTCTCAGGTCATAGTCTCTAGTGCGGTTGAAATCGCGAACACAATAAAAAACACTTCTTTCAGGAGATAAGTCGTAGTTTCCCGAACTACGTTTGCTCTGATCTTTCATACCAGATGAAAGTACGTAGGCATAGGATGCGACGTCCTAGCGAGCAATTTTTTCCCCTTAACCCTTCGTAGGCCGAACTACGTTGACTCTGATTTCTCGTTCTCTGATGAGAATACGTAGGCATAAAGTGCGACGCTTTGCCGAGTCATTTTTCTTTTCTTTTTTCAGCCAGCCTTGATAGGTAGATAGATTATAACCAACCCGTCCAAGTAAACAAACAAGCGAGGATCCCGTCGAGTACGACGGACGTGAGGGGTGCTAATACCTTCCCCTTGCGTAACCGACTCCCGAACCCAGACAATGGTTGCGATGACCTTGTCTTACCCTTATTCGTCAGGTTTTTCCGATCGTTTCCTTTCCCGCTCTGAGGGATAAATAACGAAAGGTGGCGACTCTTCTGTCATGCCGGCACCTTATTTTCACGCAAGCGACAGTATCAACTCAGTCTTCAAGCTTCAGCTCTCTTACTTTACCAGTCTCAACTTGGTCTTCTCTTCTACAAGCTTCAGCTTCTCAGAATAATCCTCAATCATCTGGAAGTGTCAACTTCATCCTTCAGTCTTTAAGCCTCAGCTCTTCATTCAGTCTTTACTGGATCTTCATTGGGTCTTCAAGTATCAACTTGTTTCTTCTTGCTCTTCAAGCTTCAGATACAATGACAATGCTCAGGGAATCATCCTCTTCCATACTCTTCAATTAAGTCTTCATCTTCAAACTCAAGCCCAACATCTTCAAGATACTCAAACCAGAAGAAATCACTTAACTGGATAAGCTAGGATGTTAAACTGCTTATTGACCACCATAGGTGACCTATAAGGGTTCAACATCAGAAGAATGGTTCCCTCAAAAGTTCTACTTCCTATGTACCATCACTTATCCCTCCTAAGGAGGGAGGTGAATACCATGGAAGGACCTTGAATCATGGGGAAGAATGGAGGTGAAGGATACCATCCATGTTTAAGAAAGAAATTAACTAAGTCTAAGCTCTACTTAATTCCTAACCCTAAAACAACAACAAAACAAACAAGTCTTCAAGCTCTCAAGCTCCTTCTTCAAACTTCAAGTCTTCCACTATGCTCCTCCATGCTCCACAAAGCAAGACCAAGCCCACCAAGCCAAGCAAAAGCCCAGAAAGCAAAGCAAAACAAAATACAGGCCCACAAGGGCAACACAAACAACCATCAATTAAAAATAGTATACTATTATATTAAAATCAAATATAATTTCTAGGGGATCCTATATAACTACCCTTAATACCCTATATGTCCCAATATCTAACTTGACCTAGAAACCCAAATTTCTAGTGTTATTGTGGACCTATGTTAAGGATTGACCTAAATCTACACAACCTAAAGTCATCTAATCAAAACTAATCAAAAACTAATCAAAAAATTATGGAATAAATCCAGAGGGGAACTAAAGTCCTAATCTAACTATCCTAAAAATAATGGTGCAAAAATATGAAGGGAACTAGCTAAACAAAATTCTACCAAACTATGCATCAACATAAAATGAATTAAAAAGCTATTAAAAGAGAAAATATACAAAAAATATTAAAAATGCATGAAATGCAAATGTTTTGATTTTATAATTTTCTAGACATCAATGTGAAATAGGAGAAAAAACTCCCACGTAAAAGTCATTATTTTTCTATTTAATATGATTTTTCAAAGTTTAAAGAAAAATGGAGAAAAATAAAATAAAATGTGAAATGTTTGGTGCAGATAGCAATGATATGCAATACAAATCAAGGCTGGGCTTAAAACGAGGGTGTCATCAGTAAATGCGCTAGGCCCATCTATTTAATCAGAAAACCAACTCAAAAATATAAAGAAAAAGGAAAAACACGCGGTGCAGAAAGTAGAGAAAATCAGTTCAAATCCACAATGGGCCACGAGAGGGGTGTGATTAGCAATCGATCCACTAAAGCCCAAGACTCCAATTAATGAAACGGCTGCGTTTCATCGTTTCAGACTTCCCTCTTCAAAACGTGAGATCAAAACACAGCCACACGATCTAGCTTTGGTCAATGAGTCTTTCTCCATCCAACGGCCAATACATTATCTTCTTCCTTTGAAATGAAAAAGGAGGGAAACCACCATGGTTGCAGAGCTTCATCTGCCTCACCTTCCTCACTCGGACTCCATCCAAACTCAACCAAAATCCATGGTTCAAAACCCTAATCTGCTTTAAATTCATCCCTGATCACAACCATCCACTTAGATTTCATTGAAATGCCCTCAATCTCTAAACCCGATAATGAATCAAAATTAGGTCAAACCACAACTCTAACCATTCTTGAAATTAAAGTGCTCAATCTCTTCCTCATGTTACACTGGTTAATTCTTGCTATAGAACTCTCATTAATTCACCATATCAAACACGTTCTTGATCCAAACAGAAATGGGGTCACTATCTTGAACCTCACCAAATGCCTTCAAAATCTCCAGAATCCATCTCCTACTTGTCTCTAACCATTCTAACCTAACAAACCTAACTAACAATGCTTAAATTAGGGTGTAGGGTAAAAGTTGCAAACCTGGAAATTTCTGAGTAACAGGTAGATCAAATCTTCAATTCAACACCTCAAACTCTTCAGAATCACTCCTTGATTGATGTTAGTGCTTCTGTTTGCAAAAGATTCGATCCAAGAAGCTTGAATCTCCAAATCCGATAGTGACTTGCAGCTCCCAAAATCCAAATGCTATCTTCTCAATTCTTCCTGATCTTGCTCTCAATTTGGTATGGATTCACTCAGTATGATCAATGGAAGATGTTAGGATTGAAAGAATCAATGGAAATGGTGTGGAATATAGAAATTGATTTCAACTTGCAATGGAAGAAAATGAAATGGCAATCTCACTCTCCTCTCTAATCTCTCACCAACCTTGCATCTGAGCAGCTTCTAATCAATATATAGGATGGTTTTAAACCATCCAGAACTTTCTGGAATCATCCAATGAGAATTTGAGATTCTCATGTCATGAGTTTTTGATTTCAATCCATCTCATATACCAGCTTGTGTTTGGCTCATTGCAGCACTTGTTCTCCTTTGAAAATCTCCTTAGATGAGATGCATGATATGTTAGGATACTTTGCTAGCTTGTATATTGATTTTCCTTAGGTTTTGCATATGTGCCTTAATATGCAAGTAACCATTTTCCAAAGCAAGTCCATGATTTAGGCCTCAAATCAAAAATGTGGCTGAACCATTGTTTTTAAAATGCTTTCTAGAGTCAAAATGGTATATTACATGCCATGGTTTGGATGTGTAGCTTGGAAATTTCAATTTCCAACTTTGACTTATTTAACTTATGCCTCCATTTTAGGTTATTTTTACCATTTTGAGCTACAAGCCTTTTCAACATCTCATGACCTCCTTACTAGCCTTAAAAAATCATTTTAAGCAAGTTTGATGTTGAACATTTTTCCATTTTAAGCTTGGAAATAGGAGTTATGGCCTTATGCTTGAAATGACCTATAATCTCCAAATGACCAAAATGCCCTTGACTTGTCAAAGCCATAAGTTGAGTTCTACAAATCCTATCAAGGACTTCTAGTACTCTCTAAAAATCTATGATGATAAGGAACAACATTCATGTTGACCAAAAGTTCATAGGAATCATCCTTCTTGAGCAAAAGTTTGATGCAAGTTGGGTGACTTTCAAGGCCCCAGATTCACATACCTCAGATGACCTGTAACTTGTCAAAGTCATAACTTGAGCTCTACAAATCCTATCAAGGACTTATAGTACTCAAATTAAAGCTAAGACCAGGCTCTACAACATTCATGTTGGGGGTAAGATGAGATGACAATCACATCTTGAGCTAAGCTGCCCTGAAGATAGGGGTCAAACTAGGGGATTTTACATTGTCAAGCCTTAGAAACCCAAGCTTGAAACTTCTCAAACTCTTCAATAATGATGAGTTAATCTTGGAATAATCCTTATAGCATCTCAATGCATCAATCCATGATCACATGGCTCTTGGATTAGGTCTCAACCCTCTCCAAATCTTCAGTAGACCTAGGGTTGACCCAGTCAAACCCTAACTGCACCACTCATGGCTGGGGTTTTCTTAATCTTGCATAATGACCTCTCTAGGCTTCATGATGGCTTTCAAGACATCTCATAAGCTCTCTCAAGGCTTCAAGTCCACATTCATGGCTTCAGAATCATCTGAGGACTCCCCACAACTCTCAAGTCAGGAGGCACACACCCTTGGTTTCAACCACTCTTTCTGAGGATCTTTCAACTTCTCTGACAAGGACATCAACCCTTGAACATCTGAACACTTGAGTAACCTTCTTGGATATATTCAAAGTCTTGATTGGTACTCATACCTCTTAATCTCCTGCATACATATCAATGAAATGCAAATGATAATGCTAATGATAATGCTAATGAAACATAAGCTAGGTAAAGAAGTGTTGGTCAAATTTTGGGGTGCAACAGTTATTAGAGAAGATTGCTCAACAGTGATGTCCGAGGTTTATCAGCTCCATGCTTTATTTGGCGGTGATGTTAGTAGTTAGTTACCGACTTCATAGAGGACTGGTGACGAGATCAGGATGTTTTCCCCAGTAGAGGATTAACGTTGATGTCAGATGATTTCCTCCAATTAATTAGTGAATCTTGACGGTGAGGTCAGGTGTTTATCAGATATTTGATTGTCCGACGATGAAGTCAGAGGCTCCATCTTGATGGTGAGATCAGGTGTGTATCAGATATATAATTGTCCAACGATGAAGTCAGATGCTCAATCTTGACGGTGAGGTCGGACATGTTCTGGGTAGCGTGGTTATCCGGCAGTGAGGTTGGAAGGTTATCGATGGAGTTTTGACGGTAATGTCAAACATTTACCAAGATTATGGTTCTCTATTTACTGGGCGGTGATGTCAGGATGTTATTGGATGATGGTTTGCTCGACGGCAAGGCCAGTGGTTCATCAGCTTCGTGTTTTATTTGGCGGTGATATCAGTAGTTGTTATCAACTTAGTGGAAACCTGGTGACGAGGTCAGGAATATTATCCCTAATAGAGGATTGATGGTGATGTCAGATGGGTCCCTTCACCTTGAGGTCGATACTTGACGGAGTTACTTGAGGAAGTTCTCTAGAATCCCCAGCGGAGTCAGAAATTTCCCTTAGACTTGATGAGGAAGTCAGACAGAGATGTCAGGAAGTTCTATCCCTAGCAAGTTTCAGGCAGCGATGTCGAATGTATTTCTTACGGACTTGATGACGAATTCTGACAACGACAACGATTTTCTCTCAGACTTGATGACGAAGTCTAACAACGACAAATGTTCCTAAGACTTGACGACGAGGTCTGACAATGACAGAAGCGTTCTTATAGACTTGATGACGAAGTCCGACAATGACTTGATGACGGAGTTCAACAGGAATTTTCTTCCCAAATTGATGACAAAGTTCGACAGAAGTGTTTCCTTACTGGCTTGATGACGAAGTCCGGCAGCGACGTCAAGAAATTCTTCCAGTTAGTGCGGAGTGCCTGATGGCAAAATCAGATATCCTTTATTAATGATTGAATAATCAGTGGTTTCTTCCCAATTTGGCATTGGAGCCTGATGGCAATGGCAGATAATTTTCAGACGTAAGGTCAAAGATTATAAATAGTAATTCACCAGCGGGTTGCCGTGCAATTATCATTTCAGTTTCCAGAGATCTTTTACCAATTAGCTTGTAGTTTATTTCTGCATTTTTCAACCGTCTTTCACCTTGATTGTCTGAGAGCCATTCGCTTCTCACCCAGTCAGGTCCAAGACGTTTGAATAGGGGCAGCTGTTGCACCCCAAAATTTGCCCAACCTTGTTTCCTTACCTAGTTTATGTTTCATTGCATTTGTGCAGGGGATCAAAAGATGTGCCTATTAAGAAGAGGCTAACAAAGGTTCTCAGGCCAATCAAGAGGCTATAGTCAAGTTATCATTCTCAACAAGCCTTCATGAAGAAGTCAAAGCTCCTTGGGAAAAGGGGATGGATACAAGTGTGCCTGCCTCCTGTCTTGGGGGTCAATGAAGGTTATTTGATGATTTTGAATCCATGGATGTGGGTGTAAAGCATTAAGACGGCTCATGAAATTCCTTGAGAGTTATTATGGAGCTTGGGCAAGCTATTATACAAGGTGCAAGAAGCCACAATCAAGATTGGTGCAATTAGGGTTCGCCTGGTCAACCCTAAGTCAACAGTTGAATTGAAGGAGTTTGAGACTCAATTCCAAGCAACTAGGATCATTGGATGTTGTGTTGAGACACCTATAAGATTTTTCCAAGATCAATTCATCAAGATTCAATAGTGTGAGAAGTTACTAAGCTAGGGTTTCTAAGCTTGACAGTGTAAAATCCCCTGGTTTAGTGTCTAACTTCAAGACCACATAACTCAAGATGCAAGTCTCATCTCATCTTGACTCCAACATAAGACTTGTTGAGCATGTTCCTAGATTTCTTTTGAGTACTAGAAGTCATTCATCAGATTTCTAGAACTCAAGTTATGAAGCTGGCAAGTTACAGGTCATCAGATGAATGTGATTTTGGTCAACAAAAGTCAACCAACTTCCATGCCATTTTTGACCTAGAAGGAGGTATCTCCTATTCTTGACCCAAACATGAGAGTTTTTCCTCATGATCTTATATTTCCAAAGAGTACTAGAAGTCCTTCATTGGATTTGTAGAACTCAAGATATGAAGCTTTCAAGGCAAGGGTATTTTGGGAAACTTTGATTATAGGTCAATTTCACCACTTTGCACATCTCAAATGAAGATCTTTCCAACTTGAAAGTTGCTCAAAATAGGGTCATTTGCTCAACCAAACATCAAGGGACCATTGATATGGCTTGGATTGAAGATTTGTTGAAGAAATTTTCATGAAGGGAACATTAAAGGCCATTAAAAGTCAAAACTTCAAATAAATTCAAAATGGATCATTCCAAGGCATATGTGTGCATATTTTGAGTCTACAAGATATTCCAAGAGCAATGCAATTTCCACATTTGAGGTTTGGAGTCATTTACATGGCAAAATTCAAGGTTACTTCATCTTGAAGTAACAAGATCAAGATCCACCATTGATCCAAAACAAGGAGCAAATCATATCCATTGAACTACATTACACAACCAGCAACTGATGTGAGCAAGCTTGAGAGCATTTGCAAGCCAAATTCGTGCACTTCCATGGGCCTCCAAGTGTGAAAAAAGTTGGATATCCATTTTCAATTACAGCCACAATTGGGCCTCAAATCCATTCCCATTCGATTCTATATAAACTCTAGAGTGTTTCCATGATTGGATTGATGAAGGTTGGTGCAAAATTCTGTTAGACGTAGTTAGAGAAGTGAGGAAGAAAGTGAAATTGAGTTTTCAAGAATCAAGCCAATTCAACTCAATTCAAGATCATCAAGAGCTCTCTCAAGGTTCATAGAAGCTTTCTGGATCAATTGGAGCAAGAATCAACATCAGTTCAAGGCTGTGTGCGAGCTTCAAACCAGGTTTTTACATTTCAATTTTGCTTATTATTCTTGATGAATTAGCACTCCATTTACTTGTGGTTAGGATCCTTGAGAGGTGTAGATTGATTTAGGATATGTTTAAAGCTTGATTACACCAAATCTTGATATGGCGCGTTTTCTTGTTGGATTCGGTTTGGCTTGATTTTAGAGTAAAAATGAATTTGAGAGGTGGATTAGTGATCTATGCAGTGAGAGGAATCGTTTGGTGTAAGAAATTTTGGATTTCATTAAGTTTGGTGAGGTGCCATAGTTGCAGGGCAACCGGAGAAGACGACCGGAGCCGTCGTGCTCCGTCGCCTGCAACTCTCCCTCTATTTCCTTTTTAAAACCTCTGATGACGATGTGTCACGTCCTGAGCCCTTAGATCTTGCTAGGATGCTTGACTTGGACTTGATCTCACGGCCTATATTAAGTGTTATTTTGTAATGAGTTTCCTATGATGGCGTGGCAGTGTTTTGTTCATTGGATGTGTGGACTTGGAATGCATCTGATGGTTAAGATTAGTTTGACCCCGGTTTAATGAAACGGTGTGTTTCGTACGCACGCCTCTCAGCCACAAGATCATTGACTGGTCTTTGTAATGGAAGGCTGGGATTGATTTGCATTTTATGTTAAAACCCTGGCACACGCGTGGCAGCATTAGAGCCATATGATTGTGGACTAGTCTTGTGGACTGGGTGGTTTAGATTGAATCTTGCATTTTTGGCTGACTTAGACAGTGGACTGGGCCCCTTTTCTTATTTGCACTCCCCTTTAGACTGGCCCATTGAAATAATGTGGAATAATTGCTATTCAGTATAGGGTTTTATCTTTTTCATTTCTTTTTCTTGATTTCTTTTATTTCATGGCTGTTTACTTTTAACTGATTAAAAATAGTAAAATGCATGCAAAATTCATGAAATTTTTTCCCAAGATTCCTCAATATGTTAATTGATTTGTCAAATTGTTGGATTATTTTTTAGAGCATTTTTAAATTTAATGTGAATTTTCCATGATTGGTTGTTCTTTAAATGTGAAAATATACATGTATACTTCTAGGATTTTATTTCCTTATCCAAGCATTGAATAAATTTTTGATTTTTTGTGTGATGGTTCTAGGAACCTTGATTGATTTCTAGGTATTTTTTTTAATGATTTTTAGATAGCATTTAGTTGGTGTTTTGAGTAGATATTTAGCACCCTCCATCTTTGCCTCCTTCATAGGACACTTTAAGGTTTTGCTCTCTGTTACCATACCTAGGCTTGGAGTTTTGCTCCACAATTTTAACCATAGATTCCTAACATCATGAGGATCCTCTAGGTTTTTTATTATAATTTTTAGGATTTTTTTCCTATTTTTAATAGATGTTTCATTCTGGTTGTTGTTAGTGTGTTTCCCATTGAACCTTCACCTAGTTTTGCATTTTAGGTGATCCTTTTGCAATCCTTAGGCACCCAATCCTTGCATGATCATATAGTACATAGGTTGAAGCCTTTGTAGGTTAAATTTAAAGCCCCTAACATGCTCATAGCTTGATTAGGATAGGTGTCCTTTAGAGCTTTGCTTTTAGGGTTCCTTAGAAGCTTTTAGTGTTCTCTTCTTTGTGTGATTCCCTTTGCCTTGCCTTGGTCAATCCATTTCCACATCCCTTTATCCTTAATTAGAATCCTTCTTCTGAGAGCCTAATTCCTCCCGGGGAGGAATTCTGTGCATTCCATAAAGAAGTTGAACCATTGAGGACTTTGAATGTGATGAGATTGGTTGAGTGCCATAGTAAGTTCCTGTGGATCTTACTTTGCTTCCCATCCTCATCCTCCTCTCTTCTTTCCAAATCCTGTGATATTAGGATCCTTCTTGTGAGAGCCTAATTCCTCATAGGAGGAATTCTGCACATTCCATAAGGAGTTGAGCCTTGAGGATTCAAGTACTTTGTACACACCTTCTTCTCATGTCCTACATTCTTAGGATCCTTCTTGTGAGAGCCTAATTCCTCCCGTGGAGGAATTCTGTGCACTCCATAAGAAGTTTGAGCCTTCGATGGACTTTTGTGCTGATGCACATTGAACATGGTGAGTTCCCTTTGGTTTTCACTATGCTTCTCCTCATTCCTTCCTTAGTCCTATGATTTAAGGATCCCATTTGTGAGAGCCTAGTTCTTCCTGTGGAAGAACTTTGTGCATTCCATGAGTGGTAGATACTTTGAGGACTATCCTTGTATGATGAACTTGGTTGAGTGACATACTAATTTCCTATGGATCTTACTTTTCTTCCTATCATCACTCTCTTCATTCCTCTTCTATCTGTCCAACAATCCCAGGATCCTTCTCGTGAGAGCCTAATTCCTCCTGTGGAGGAATTCTGTGCATTCCATGAGAAGTTTGAGCCTTTGTGGATTCCTTGTGTTGATACACATTAGACTTAGTGAGTTTGTTTCACTTTGATTCCCTTCATTTTGTTCCTTCTTCATGATTGTGTGATGTTGTGCATTAGAAGTAAGGTAGGCTTGTAGCTTTCTCTTTTCACTTCCATGTTTGCATTTAAAGGTTGAGCTTGCCTCCCTTTGCTTGGATGTTTATCTGCCTTTCATACTTGACATGTTTGCATTAAAGGTTGAGGTGTCCTTCCTTTGCTTGTATTGTTGCATTATATATCCATACATGTTCTCATTTTATCTGCTTGATAGTTGTATTCATCTGTTTTTGCTGGTG
Organism: Lathyrus sativus; assembly: GCA_963859935.3. Lineage (NCBI taxonomy): Eukaryota > Viridiplantae > Streptophyta > Magnoliopsida > Fabales > Fabaceae > Lathyrus > Lathyrus sativus. The sequence continues at coordinate 249,144,721 of OZ012738.1, forward strand.
TTTCCCTCTCTATTAACATGTTCCCTTAGGATTCTCACATTCTTGTTTAAGGATGATGATGATAGACATTAGGTTTTAACCCATGCATGATAACATTAGGATAAATTCCCTTTCAAACTCAACATTAGGACTATATTGCATGACAACAGTAGGTTTCAATTAGTCCCCCTTGTAGAGTCCTTTTCTCTTCTCATCTTCAAACAATTTCAAAACACTTAATAAAGGGAAATTTTTATTGTACGTTACGGGCCTTAAGCTATTTGGGAAATGATGATTGGGTGGTTGCCTTTCAATTATCTAGAGTGTTTAGTATACGTCCTTAGGACGATATGCGACGCATTCGCTCCTAAGTCATAGTGTCTAGTGCAGTATGAATTACAAACATTCATTCAAAAAACACTTCTCATAAAAGACTAAAAACAAACATCAAACTCCTTTTTTCCCTTTGGGGCTCCCTTTATCCAGGAAAACCTTTTCAGATGAAAAGAGTGCTGTTAAGCTTCGGTTCTACCGCAAACAGGCGTTATCCCTAACTGCTGGAACTGTAGTTTAGCCCTACTCGGGTAAAAACAATAGAACAACCCTTTGTTCCTTTTTATCCCGAACTATGTTCACTCTGATCTCTCATACCTGTTGAGAGTACGTAGGCACAAGATGTGATATCTTGGCGAGCAACCTTTCCCCGTTCACCCGTAGTTAGCCGAACTACGTTGACTCTGACTTTCCCATTGCACGAGGGAATACGTAGGCCTAGAGCAGCGACGCTCTGTCGAGTCCTTTTCTTTTTCTTTTAACCCAGACCATTAGCTAGATAGATAAACAACCCTTTTAGATAAACAACGCAAGCGCGGATCCCGTTGAGTACAACAGACGTGAGGGGTGCTAATACCTTCCCCTTGCGTAATCGACTCCCGAACCCGAGATTTGGTTGCGATACCGATCTTTTCCCTTTTCGCTAGGTTTTTCCCGATCGTTTCCTTTCCCTCCTTTGGGATAAATAACGATACGTGGCGACTCTTCTGTCTTTGCCGGCACCTTTTTTCGCAGTAGCGATAGTAGGTTTCGACATGCATTGGCGATTATCCACTAGTTGGGGTGTAGAAGCATGCTTCAGTCTCAAGTTTTGATGATGTCAATGCTACTCAAAGTCATCTCTTGATTGCAAAAAGACAAGCCGTTCAAAGTCATCAAGATAAAGTCAAACAAGCTATCTTTCAAGTCAAGCTACATATGGAACTGATTCTTCCAGACTTGCATGCATTACTGGTATATCAAATCCACCTTTTTAATTTGATATACAAGTGTTCAAAAACATCAATCTTTTGTGCATAATACATAAGCATGTTTTTGAAACGTTAAAAATGGTATAACATTTATTTTAAAAAAGCATTTTTCTGAAAATTAGCAGTGTTTACCGATTAACCATATGGGTTAACCGGTTAACCATTTTGAATTTTGAATTTTCTGGGCTAACGTACCAGTGTTAACCGATTAACCATATGGGTTAACCGATTAACACTGAACGTGCAGTGAAAAATTGCTTTGTTTTGAGTTCAAAAATTATTTTAAAATCATACCATTTCATGGTTTGAATCTTTTAAAATCATACCTTTTGTGAAAGGTTATTTTACTGATATAAATTCTGAGTTTTTCATTTTGAAAAACACACCAACAAAAAACCAATACTCATTTTTAAAATTGTCTTAGAATTAAATTCATTTTTCAAAAGTGTTCATACTTGCATTGAAAATTTCACATTCATTGAACACTTGTATTGAAAAATTACAAAGAGTGAATTTTGATTCATTGAAGAAGATCACTTTGACAGTTATACTCAAACCAAATTCATTACAATTATTGTATTTTTGACTTGTGATCCAGGATTGTTGGACACAAGGGTGAGTGTTTACAAGAGGATTGTTCTTGTACACTTGTGAATTTTATTGTTTGATAGTAGGCCTCGCCGGTTGATGGTGTGATAGGTTGTACTGTTTTAAACAATAGTGAAAATTCTCTTTCATGTTGAAAGGGGAGTGGAGTACTCTCAGATTGTGAGGGGAACCACTATAAATCCTGTGTCTTTCTCTCTTTCTGTTGATTTATTGCTTTTCATAATCAAGAACACCATCCAGTATATTTCCAAGAACCATATAAAAACCGGAAAAATTTCAAAAGTCCTAATTCACCCCCCCCCCCCCCTCTTAGGCATACTCTGTTCTTACAATTGGCATCAGAGCAGGTTAAGGTAACCTGTTCCTAACGATTCAGTATGGCTTCCGCAAGTACCAACCCGGTTTTCAAAGATGGTGGAAGCAGTAACAAACCACCACTCTTTTCTGGAGAATACTTTGATTTTTGGAAAATCCGTATGAAGGCACATCTTGAGGCTCAAGGAGATGGTATATGGGAAACCGTTGAAACTGGTCCACATGTTCCTACAAGTGTGGTAAATGGTGTTGGAACCCCAAAGATCAAATCCTCATATGATGAAGATGACAAGAAGAGAATCTTGAATGAGAAGAAAACAATCAACATACTTCAAAGCGCCCTCAGTATGGATGAATTCTTTCGCATATCATAGTGTAAATCGGCAAAACAGATTTGGGATACCTTGGTAGAAACGCATGAAGGAACAGCAGAAGTAAAAAGATCAAGACTTAACACGTTAAGTCAAGAATATGAGATGTTCCGTATGCAGCCCGGTGAATCTATTGTTGCTTTGCAAAAGAGGTTCGTTCATCTAACAAATCACCTGATTGCTCTTGGGAAGACCTTCACCAACGATGATCTCAACTTAAAAGTTCTAAGATCCTTGACAAGAGAATGGCAACCAAAGGTGACCGCCATTTCGGAAAAGAAAAGTCTTTCAACAATGACATCCGCTTCATTATTCGGGAAACTTCAAGAGCATGAACTGGAACTTGGAAGGCTTGACAAACATGAGAGTCAAGACAAGAAGTCCAAAGGAATTGCCTTGAAGACTGACACAAAGGATGACAAAATTGACGAATCCTCCGAAGACGAAAATTTCATGCTTCTAGTAAAGAAGCTCGGTGAGTTTTTCAATAATAATAAAAACTTCTTCTTTTTCTAAAAAGAATAGACATTTCAGGAAAAAGGAGGCATCCACATCAAACCAAGAAATTACATGTTATGAATGTGGAAAACAAGGTCACATAAAGCCAGACTGCCCAAAACTCGCAAATAAAGGAAAATTCAAGGGCAAGAAAGATTTCAAAACAAAGAAGGCTTATGTCGCATGGTACGACAACGAAGTAAGTTCATCATCGGAATCAGATAGCGATGAATGTGCAAATATTGCCTTAATGGCCTCTCACCACTCCGATGACGAAAATGAGGTTAGTAGTAATTTTTCTGTCTATGACAATGATGCACAAGAAGTTATAGATGAACTTCTAAAAGAGTGCAAGACTTTGTATAAAGACATCTCATCACAAAAGAAAAGAATTTTACTTTTGGGAAAACAAAATTCTGATTTCTTGAAAAATATTGAAGATGAAAAACAAAAAGTGATGGATGAAAAACAAAGTCTTGTATGTAAGAATTGTGAGTCTTTGTCTTTTCAAATTGTTCAACTTAAAAGAGTTTTAGAAAGATACGAAAAAGGTCAAATTGGCTTGGAAGAGATTCTTAAACATCAAAGGTATCCTAATGATAAAAGTGGATTGGGATATTCTAAATTTTCAAAACCAAGCACCAATAAGACCATTTTTGTAAGAGCAAGTGAACAAATTGTGAAGAAAGAGACAGGCACTTCTAAGACTCAGCATCAAAATCATAACAAGAAAAGAGTTAATAATAAAAAGAACTATATTCCTAGATACAGAAGTCATTTTCAACCTACATGTTTTTATTGTGGTATTAAAGGACACACACCTAATGCCTGCTATGTACGTAATATTGGTGTTGCAAAGGGGCATTATGTGTGGGTGGAAAAAGGTACTAACTATCAAGGACCCAAAGCAACTTGGGTACCTAACACTACCTAATTTTGTTTTGTAGGTATGCTTGAAGACAACCACAAATCAATGATATCTTGATAGTGGCTGCTCGAAGCATATGACGGGAGATATAAACAAATTTTCAAGTCTATCATTAAAGGCCAAAGGATACGTCACTTACGGTGATGATAATAAAGGAAAAATTCTTGGAGTTGGAACCATTGGTGCACCTCCATGTACAATCATCGAAGACGTTCTTTTTGTTGAAGGCCTTAAGCACAACCTGCTTAGCATCAGTCAATTGTGTGACAAAGGGTTCAAAATCAACTTCACAAAAGAGGAATGCTTGATCGAACACGAAGTCACTCATGAGATTCTGCTATAAGGTAAAAGATATAATAATATTTTTATGATCTCTTTTGATGACTCTTCCTTGAAGGTAAAGTGTCTTATGGCAAACAACAACGAGGCGTGGCTTTGGCATAAGAGATTTGCTCACATTCACATGGAGCATTTAAACAAATTAATCAAGCATGATCTGGTTGTTGGGCTTCCAAAGATAAAATTCATCAAGGATAAATTATGCGATGCATGTCAAAAGGGAAAACAGACCAAGACAACTTTCAAATCCAAGCAAGTGGTTTCTACATCAAGACCACTTCAATTGTTGCACATGGATCTTTTTGGTCCATCAAGAACGAAGAGCTTTGGAGGTAGTATTTATGCTTTAGTTATTGTTGATGATTTTTCTCGATATACCTGGACAATGTTTTTAGTGCAGAAAAATGATGCGTTTAAAGCATTCAAAAAGTATGCAAAACAAATTCAAAACGAGAAGTCACTCACTATAGCCTCCATAAGAAGCGACCACGGTGGAGAATTTCAAAATTCAGACTTTGAAGAATTTTGCGAAGAACATGGAATTTCTCATAATTTTTCAGCACCAAGAACTCCTCAACAAAACGGCGTCGTAGAACGGAAGAATCGTTCACTAGTTGAACTTGCTAGAACAATGCTCAGCGACACAAATCTTCCAAAATATTTCTGGGCAGAAGCAGTAAGCACGGCATGCTTTGTAAGCAACCGCGTGAATATTCGACCGCTACTCAAAAAGACTCCGTATGAGTTGTTCAAGGGAAGGAAACCGAATATATCATTCTTCCACATATTTGGCTGCAAATGCTTCGTTCTCAACAAAAATAAGGACAATCTCGGTAAGTTTGATGAGAAGTCCGACAAAGGTATCTTTCTTGGTTACTCTTCTTCTAGTAAAGCTGTTAGAATTTTTAATAAAAGAACTCTTACCATTGAAGAGTCCATTCATGTTTCGTTTGATGAGACTAACCCCTCGAAAGAGGATAATATTGTTTTGGATGATGATGATGATTTTCTAGATGCTTCACCAAATGAAGAAATTGCTTCAAAAGATCAAACAATATTACAAGAAGATGTTACTCAAGAAAATCAAGATCTTCCGAAAGAATGGAGAACACACAGAGATCACCCAATTGATAAAGTTATTGGTGATATTAGTCAAGGCGTGACAACTCGACTTAACATAAAGGATGCGTGTCTCAACATGGCATTTGTATCTCAAATTGAACCATCAAAGATCGATGAAGCTTTAGGCGACGACCAATGGATTATAGCAATGCAAGAAGAACTTAATCAGTTCGAAAGAAATCAAGTTTGGACCCTTGTACCAGGACCGGACAATAAGCATATTATAGGAACCAGATGGGTGTTCAAGAACAAACTTGACGAGAACGGGATTATAGTTCGTAACAAGGCAAGATTGGTCGCACAAGGCTACAACCAGGAGGAAGGAATTGATTTTGATGAAACATTCGCTCCGGTAGCAAGGTTAGAAGCAATTAGATTACTTCTTGCTTACGCATGTTCAATGAATTTTCAGTTATTCCAGATGGATGTCAAAAGCGCTTTCCTGAATGGGTACATTAATGAGGAAGTCTACGTCAAACAACCTCCGGGTTTTGAAGACTTCAAAAATCCCTCACATGTTTTCAAACTGAAGAAGGCTCTCTACGGTTTAAAACAAGCACCACGAGCATGGTATGATCGCCTTAGCAACTTCTTATGTGAGAAAGGATTTACAAAACGAAAGGTTGACAAGACGCTGTTTATAAAGAAGATCAAGGGTAACACCTTGTTAGTACAAGTCTACGTCGACGACATCATATTTGGATCAACAAACAAAGAACTCTGCGAAGAATTCTCACTCATGATGCGAGAAGAATTCGAGATGTCCATGATGGGAAAGCTAAATTATTTTCTTGGACTACAAATCAAGCAAACCAAGGATGGAATCTTCCTCAACCAATCCAAGTACTGTAAGGAATTAATAAAGAAATTCGATATGGATAGTTGCAAGATGATGTCTACTCCTATGGGAACCGGAACGTATGTTGATCAAGATGAATCTGGTACTCCAATTGATATTACTAAATATCGAGGTATGATTGGTTCATTACTATATTTGACGGCAAGCCGTCCTGACATCATGTTTAGTGTTTGTTTGTGTGCGCGCTTCCAAGCAAATCCGAAGGAATCGCATCTCACTGCTGTGAAGAGAATTATCAAGTATCTCAAAGGAACGACCAACGTCGGATTATGGTATCCTAAAGGTAGTATTTGTTCTTTAGTTGGTTATTCTGACGCTGACTATGCAGGATGCAAAACCGATAGAAAAAGTACAAGTGGTACATGTCATATTCTTGGAAATGCTCTAGTATCATGGGCCTGCAAGAAGCAAGCTTGTGTAGCACTCAGCACCGCCGAAGCAGAATACATCGCCGCAGGATGTTACTGTGCACAGATTTTATGGCTGAAACAACAACTTCTGGATTATGGTGTTGACCTCGGTTGCATTCCTCTACGATGTGACAATACTAGTGCCATAAATATCACAAAGAATCCGGTTATGCATTCCAGAACAAAGCATATCGATATCTGGCATCATTTCCTTCGAGATCACGTATTAAACAGAGATGTTGATGTTACTTTCGTCGACACACACAACCAACTCGCCGACATCTTCACCAAGCCTTTGGGAAAAGAATCATTCTACAAAATTCGGAGAGAACTTGGGATTCTTGATGAAGGTGACATCTGATCCTTGTCTCTATTATATGTATGCATTAATTGTGATATGTTTTCATGTGTATGCATTCTGTTTTTATGTATTTTTCAAAAATTCGAGCATGTTAATCGATTAACCATATGGGTTAACCGATTAACACTGTTAAATTTTCAATTCTGATTAAATTTTTTAATGTGTTAACCGATTAACCTATATGGTTAACCGATTAACACTGTTAATTTTTCAAAAAATCAGAAACGAAAATTAAATTAATTTTTGAAAATTTTATATTTTTCTTTATATATTTTGTGTGGTTCATATTCTTTAAAATATCCACATCCATATCCAAAATCCACATTCCCTCTTAAATCCTAACTTCTCTCTCCCACTCTTAAAAGTTGAAAAACTCCCCACAACTTCTCAAACCCTAACTTCCTCAGAACCCACAACCTCTCAAACCTCCATCCATGGCTTCAGCATCAAACCGCGGCAAGGGAAAACTTCCAGAACATCACTCTGCATCTGATGAAGATATTCCTATGGAAACAACCAAGAAGCGCAAAATGGATTTCAAAGTCCGAGTTCGATCTATCCTTCCGGTAAAGTATGTGAATCTTAAGGCTTTTCCTGCATCATCTTTTGATTTTCCTGCTTTGCTCAAATATCAGAGGATCGATAAATTTGTGTCTGATTCTGGAAACTGCTACCCGGATCTTGCCAAATCCTTTTTGCATAAACTGTCTGTGTTTCTAAATGCAAATGATGAGCATATTATGAAAACAATTGTTAGAGACTGTGTTGTTGAAGAAAATCTGTCTGATGTTGCTGCAATGCTGAACATACCATCATCTGGGTATTTTCTGAGAAAGGGAGTTAACCACGTGGAAGGACCGTGGTCCAACTACGACAAGATGGAGTTCTATTATCAGATCTGCAGATTTCCAAAGGAGATGATTATCGCCAACCAACGTACTGCTCGTCTGTTGTGTTATGCAAAGAACCTTACCGTCTCTGATCGGATGCTTCACTACATAATCTGCTATGTGCTGATTCCCAAGGATTCGAATCATGCACAAATTAATGATTTGGAAATGCAACTTCTTTTCGCCATCAAGAACAAGATTTGTGTCAATTGGATTCTGACCATCATGTATCACCTTCAACAACAACTATCTCTGTCGACCCGTCTTCCTTATGCACGGCTGATATCAAGAATTTTGGAATTGACTACTTTGGATCTCAACCGTGAACCAACCATCAAGATGAAATCAACCACCAATGAGATCAACGAGATTACAATTGTCAAGAATACTGGAATTTTTAAGGATAATGACGGTACTTACAAGTACTCAGAAGAAGGAGCCAATGCTAACCAGGCCTTTCCCGTACCTGCATGAGGCATCACCAACGAGTTCCTTTACCAAACTATCATGACTCAGCATAGAGAAACCTCCTGGGCCATTGCTTCCCTCCGGAACCTTGTCCTTTCTTCTCACCATACCAACCCTGACAGCCCTGTTGTATCTGATGAAGAAAATGAAGAGGAAGAAGAGGAGGAGGATATGGCGGATGAGGATTTTTAGAGAATATGCTGCTGCTGTTGCTTTTATTGCTTTGCTTTCTAGTTTTAAGTTTTTATGCTTTCATTTGAACTATGTTTTATTGTAACAAGTACAATTTCCATTTGCTGCATCTTATATGTACTACTATTTGTGTTTTGTGTTTACTTGGCTTTGCATGTGCTTATTACTGCTATCTTGTGATTTCTTTGAAAGCTCTTCCTTTTTGCTGATGTCAAAGGGGGAGAAGAGCTTGGTTCTGTTAATGTCTCTCTGTGTGCAGATTTTTTTTCCTCTGTTAAGATAGCGGGAGTTGCTAGACATAGGGGGAGAACCAGATCAAGAACCAAGAGATATCGCACAACATTTTTTTTTATTGTCATCATCAAAAAGGGGGAGAATGTAGAAGCATGCTTCAGTCTCAAGTTTTGATGATGTCAATGCTACTCAAAGTCATCTCTTGATTGCAAAAAGACAAGCCGTTCAAAGTCATCAAGATAAAGTCAAACAAGCTATCTTTCAAGTCAAGCTACATATGGAACTGATTCTTCCAGACTTGCCTGCATTACTGGTATATCAAATCCACCTTTTTAATTTGATATACAAGTGTTGAAAAACATCAATCTTTTGTGCATAATACATAAGCATGTTTTTGAAACGTTAAAAATGGTATAACATTTATTTTAAAAAAGCATTTTTCTGAAAATTAGCAGTGTTAACCGATTAACCATATGGGTTAACCGGTTAACCATTTTGAATTTTGAATTTTCTGGGCTAACGTACCAGTGTTAACCGATTAACCATATGGGTTAACCGATTAACACTGAACGTGCAGTGAAAAATTGCTTTGTTTTGAGTTCAAAAATTATTTTAAAATCATACCTTTTCATGGTTTGAATCTTTTAAAATCATACCTTTTGTGAAAGGTTATTTTACTGATATAAATTCTGAGTTTTTCATTTTGAAAAACACACCAACAAAAAACCAATACTCATTTTTAAAATTGTCTTAAAATCAAATTCATTTTTCAAAAGTGTTCATACTTGCATTGAAAATTTCACATTCATTGAACACTTGTATTGAAAAATTACAAAGAGTGAATTTTGATTCATTGAAGAAGATCACTTTGACAGTTATACTCAAACCAAATTCATTACAATTATTGTATTTTTGACTTGTGATCCAGGATTGTTGGACACAAGGGTGAGTGTTTACAAGAGGATTGTTCTTGTACAATTGTGAATTTTATTGTTTGATAGTAGGCCTCACCGGTTGATGGTGTGATAGGTTGTATTGTTTTAAACAATAGTGAAAATTCTCTTTCATGTTGAAAGGGGAGTGGAATACTCTCGGATTGTAAGGGGAACCACTATAAATCTTGTGTCTTTCTCTCTTTCTGTTGATTTACTGCTTTTCATAACCAAGAACACCATCCAGTATATTTCCAAGAACCATATAAAAACCGGAAAAATTTCAAAAGTCCTAATTCACCCCCCCCCCCCCTCTTAGGCATACTCTGTTCTTACACGGGGGCCAGAAACATTTGCGAAGGAGGGAATAGATTGTTTGAACTGAGTGACTCTACCCTTTTGGGTTTTCTTGTCATGAGCATTTGCCTGGGAGGATGCCATTGTTGAAGGAAGTAAAAGGAAATGGTGCTTTCTAGGTTTTGTGAAGAAAACTAAACGAAAAGGGACAAGATGCTTAGGATTCTGAGAAGTGTAAAAAGTTCACAAAATGATGAAGGAGGGTATTTATAGGCGTTTAGGAATCCTAAAAGCTTTGAATCCACCGTTGAAGCTAATCAGATAGTGGGACGTGTGTCTGTTTCTTGATAAATGATGAGTGTTAGCAGTTATGGTCAGACGACAAAACAGATGTTTTCAAGAAAAAGTGATGATGAATACAGATGAAAAGATGTTTAAGGATTTGTCATGATAGCACGATGTCATAAGAGTGGGATTAAATAAATTGAACAGTTAGCCACTAAATAGGTAGTGGATTGTTTAGTCAAGGCCATGCAAGTTCACAGTCATACGCGTCGAAACGGTTATAAAAAAATGACCTTCTTACCAAGGTTGGCGAAAGGACATTTCTTGGGGGCAATTTGTTAGCTCTCATTTTCGACGCCAGCAAAATCAGAATTATCTCAAGTCATAATGTTATTTGTAAAACATAAGGAGGTTTCGACCCAGCTTTGGTGAAGCCTGAGTCAAAGAGAGGTTAGGAAAATTTCTAAGAAAATGCTAAGTGTTGGAAAGGCCTTTGACCAGGATCATGCCGGAATAAACGCGTGGAAGTTACCATTAAGGCTGGAGGGAATTCCTAATATTTGAGTTTCAAATTGATAGTGGGCGAACGTGTGAACGGTTGAAGTTGAGGAAAAAAGCGCTAAAAGACACATTTTGAGCAATAACCGTCACTTAATAGTTATTTGCTAGCATTATAAATAGGAGTTATTTTTATAGAATAAGGGTGTTCATTCGTCTTGTACAAGTCACTCCAAATCACTCAAAGTACCAGCATGTAGAGAAACGAGTTAGCGAGAATGTACGTGATGCAACCCTTTCATTAATGCAATTTACATATATTTACCATTTGTATGTTGTCGTTTATTCTGCATTTTCCTTCACATGTTATTCTTTAACCTTCATCTTTTATGTTTAACTTCCTTTTTTATGCCTTTCCTGAAACTTTATTTTCATCTACACTTTATGCTATTTAACTTTCTGCACTCTACCTTAACCTGCAATTTAACCTTCTGCACTTTCCTTTAAACTTTTTATTTTCAAAGCCTTTTTAATTCCTTTCGACAGTTACTTTCGTGCAATTTTACGCTATTGTTTTACTTTTAACGGTGCACACATTTACATTATTGTCTTTAATTTCAAAGTTATTTACATTACTGTTTTTAATTTCAAAGTCATTTACATTACTGTCTTTAATTTCAAAGTCATTTACATTATTGTCTTTAATTTCAAAGTCTTTTACATTTTCCCTTTAACTTTCGACGCATTAAGAATTACGCTCGTTATTTTACAGCCTTGTTAATTTCCAAATTATTTCTACTTTACAAGTTTTTCATAGTCGAACGTGGAGTTCAAATTAGATTTTCTTTCAAACTTAGCACATGTCCTAGGATTTGTTTGGTCGATCCTACAAGCTACTCAATTAGACCCAAGATTGATAGACCATCGGTTGTTTACCAAATTTCACAGTAAACAACTTGACAGAAACCAATTTCAACACTGCTGTTGTATTTTTATTTCTCTTTCAAAGCAATTACCTCTTTTAGGAATTGCCTCACTTTGTAATTTTTCGCATTTATGGGTCTTCATCAATAAAGATTACTTTCATTAAAAAATTTCGCTTGTATTTTCTTACCATATGTTTGCAAGTTGTTCGTAATATGTATTGCACATGACAATATTGTGGTGGAAATAAAATAAGGGATTACTTCTTCCCTTAGGGTAACTAAAGGGTGACCATGACTCCGGGAAACATACATGAACATTGTTTAAAACCACAAAGTAACCTAGCATCTCCAAAACTTGATTGCATCATGAAGAAATGATGTCGGAAGCTGATCTTGTTCCCCATCCGGTCCAAGAGCCCAATCATATTTGGCACATTTTTTATGTAAAGCCGCTTTTGGCTAATACCTCTTCGTAGAAACCACCTATTACTGGTTCCCTTTCACCTTACATATCTTCGTTTCCCCAGCAAGCCCAACATCGCTTGGCACAACTGTCACTACAGACTCTCATATCCCCAACATTCTGCATACATCTTGCATCATATGCATACCTAAACCATATCATACTTCCCCAGCACTTGCATCTCCGCGAGTCAGCATTTGCATTTGCATTTCCATTCGATATGGAACATCATTATCATCAAGCATTCTCATATGCAAGCCAAGGTTCAGGATCAATCTCGAGATTTCCAATGGCTGCTTTTAGCCCATTCAGGGGCATATTCTTCAAGAACGTGGGCGTTCCCCACGAGGTTATTTCGACCTTGTGGTTTATCAATTTTCCCAGACGAGCTTCATCCTAGTCAGGGGCAGTTTATTCAAGACAATGGGCATTCCTCACGAAGTTGTTCAAACTTTTGTTGACCAAACTCAAGAGCTTTAAAGCAACCATCAGCCCAGTCAGGGGCATCTTCTGCAAGATCGTGGGTTTCCCCCGCGACATTCAAGAATATCAAAGCAATATTCAGCCCAGCCAAGGGCATCTTTTTCAAGACCATGGGTGTTTCCCATGAAGTTATTTAAACCTTGTGGTTGATCAAATTTCCAAGTTGACATTTATCCCAGCCAAGGGCATATCATTCAAGACTGTGGGTGTTCCCCCACAAAGTTGTTCATCCTAGCCAGGGGAATTTCCTTCGAAGCCGTGAACGTTCCTCACGAAGTTGTTCAACCTTTTGTTGACCAAGATCAAGAGTTTTAAAGCAAAACTTAGCCCAGTCAGGGACATCTTCTCCAATGTTCATGGGCGTTCCTCATGAATTTATTTCAACCTTTTATTGCCAAAGCTATGACCCCCAAGCAAGTCAGTGGGTGTTCCCCATTAATTTGTTTTAATCCAATCTTCGTCCTAGGAATTCCCAAGTGTGTAGTCTCCAACTAACTTGACCTTTTGCCATTTTCCTTACTATCATCCTTTTGGTGGTAGCCGAACCTCGTCAGTTCAACCTAGCCTACATCCTTTTGGTATTGGTTGCCTTCAAGATTGGGAAGTTATTATCATCCTCTTGGTGGTAGTAACTTATGAGTGTTGCTTTATCATCCTTTTGGTGATGGGTATGTCATCCTTTTAGTGCCAGATTGTATGAGTGTTGCTCTGCCATCCTTTTGGTGTTAGTAGCCGGCGTGAGTTTGCTCCATCATCCTTTTAGTGATGGGTCTGTCATCCTTTTAGTGCTAGATTGTGTGAGTGTTGCTCTGCCATCCTTTTGGTGTTAGTAGCTGGTGTGAGTTTTCTCCATCATCCTTTTGATGATGGGACTGTCATCCTTTTAGTATCAGATTGTGTGAGTGTTGCTTTACCATCCTTTTGGTGGTAGTAACCGATGCGTGTGTCACTCCATCATCCTTTTGGTGATGGGTGTGCCATCCTTTTGGTGCCAGGTTGTGCAAGTTTTCCCTACATCCTTTTGGTGTCAGGGCTCTATGTGTGTCGCTCCATAATCCTTTTGGTGATGGCGACCTTATGCTAGTTATTCATTGTCTACTCGAGGATAGACATTAATCCATTATCCCACCTCCCAAGCATTTCCTTTCTTTTCGGAAAAATTCAGAGTTTCTTCATATCTAATTGACTTCTACCTCATGAGAATGAACTCCGTAATAGTTCATCTTATTATGTTTAAGCCAATTAGATAGGGGCATCTGTCATACCTCGACTTTTTCCTACCTGTGTATAGTTTTTCATCCGTACATCCACATCATTCAGAAAATTCAAAAAAAATGTGTGGTTTCTGGTTGTTGTGAATATTGAGGTTCAATGGTCAGACAAGTTTGTTTCATGATCCAGATCAGGGGTGTGACTCAAGTGGTATGTGCTTGAAGCCTTAATCAAGGTTTTAAATCATATCTGAGGCAATTGTGATGTCAGGGTACATGGGCGTGCTGATGGTTGAAACTCAAGAGGAGTTTGGGTAAATCTTGGTTAGACAAATGTGTCGCATTTGCGAAAAACACCTGGCGGAAAACAGAAGAGTCTCCACCTTTCATTATTTATCCCAAAGAGAGGGAAAGGAAACGATCGGAAAAACCTAGCGAAAAGGGAAAAGACGAGGTGATCGCAACCAAGTCCTGGATTCGGGAGTCGGTTACGCAAGGGGAAGGTATTAGCACACTTCACGTCTGTCGTACTCGACGGGACCCATGCTTTGTTGTCTATCTAAAAGGGTGATTAATCTATCTACGCTAAAGGTCAAGGGACAAAAGAAAAAGAAAGGACTCGGCAGAGCATCGCCGCTCTGTGCCTACGTATTCCCTCGTGCAATGGGAAAGTCAAAGTCAACGTAGTTCGGCTAACTACGAGTGAAGGGGGGAAGGTTGCTCGCCAAGACACCGCGTCTTGTGCCTACATACTTTCATCTGTTATGAAAGATCATAGCAAACATAGTTCAGGATAACAAGAACACCGGTTGGTTCAAAAGTTTTTAGGCCCGAGTAGGGTTATCAAGTAGTTCTAGCAGTTGGTGTATGCAGCTCGACCATTGGAGACTTAGGCCTTACTGTTTGCGATAGAACTAAGAGTTAACAGCACTCTTTTATTTGAAAATATTTTCCTTGATTAAGATCCCGAAGGATGAAAAAGATTTGAAGTGTTTTTGTGTTTTTTAGAGAAGAAGTGTTTTGAATTTGATTTGTAATTGATGTCGCACTAGAGACTATGACTTAGGAGCGAATGCGTCACATATCACCCTAAGGGTGTATACTAAACACTCTAGGAAATTGAGAGGAAGCTACTCAATCACCATTCCCCAAGTAGCTTAAGGCTCATAGCATACAACATTTTTTATTCTTTATTATGTGTTTTATGAGTGTTTGAAGATGAGGAGAGAAAGGACACACTAAGGGAGACTAACTCAATCCAAAAAGTTGTCATGCAAAGTGGACTTAGAGTTGGGATACAAAAGGGAACTACCTAATGTTATCATGCATAGTTTGATCCTAATGTCTATCATAACCTCTCTTGAAGAAGAGAGATTAGAGATCCTAAGGGAAAGAAGACAAAAGAAGAAGAAGAAAAAGGAACATGAAAATGCAAGAATGCAAACATAGAATGCAAACATAGAATGCACAAATAGGATGAAAGTGAGGGAGGAAATATGTGTGGGGCAGTAGCCTCCACAAGCTCATCTCAACCTCAAGCATGCATATGAGAATGCAAAAGAAGAAGAGAGAAAGAAATGCACAAGGTGAAATCAAACAACAAGAAGAAAACACATAAAAATGCACCAAAAGTGGGATGAAATGACCTAAGCCAAACAACATCAACCATAAGTGCCAAAGCCAATCAAATGAAAGGAAAGCTTAAAACAAAGTGAGGATGGGAGGCTATATGAGGACAACAAGGAACTCATAATATGCACTCAACGATAAGCATCACAAACAAAGTGCAAAAGAAAGCACAAAGAAGTCCTCAAGGATTCATCATTTTAGGTATGCTTCAAGTACCTCCTAAGGAAGGACTAAGCCACCTTAAATGAGACTCCAAGGTCATGGGACAGAAGAGAGGATGAGAGAAGAGTGCTCAAAAGAAAAGGCAATCAAACCAAAATAAAATCCAAACACAAAAATAAAGGAAAGCAAACAAGCCACATATGGAAACCCTAAATGGAAACTCAAAAGGGAACACAAGTTTGAACAATCAAAACACAATATCATGACCTAAAATTGAGTAACCAGTAACCTTAAGATGTTAGAAACATGAATCAAAATGAATTGAAGGCTCAAAGGATCCATCAAAGTCATATCCAAAACAAACTAGGTCAATGTGTATGTATGAACCTCCCTTTGGGGTAACTTGACTTGCAAGTTACCTCAAAATTAGCAACAGGATTCAAAAAGGGCCAAATAAAATGCTAGAAGCTCATAAACATGTTGCCAAACAGAGGCCAAGAAATCATAACCAAAGTTATCTCAAATCATCATCGAAGAAATTGATTCACATGGATGCACCAATTTGAGAGAGGGTTATCGAGGGTCAACAAAAGCAAGGTCAAAGTCAAACCAAAAGTCAACCAAACAGGGGTAAAATGGTCCTCAAAAATCAATCAACTCATCATGGATATGAGGATTGATTTTCAATCATTAGATCAAAAGGAAAGGTGAGAAACAAATCAAGAACAAGAACATGTCAAGAAATATTTCAAATAAAACACCTCCAATTGATAAATCCTTTTTAAATTGAAAAATAAACCAAAAAATAGAATAAAAATTTCCTAAAAATAAAAGACATCCTAAAATGTCTAGAAAATATTTTTGATGAATTTTATCAACATTGGAGATATTTTAATTTGAATTAAACCTAAACAGATCCAAAACAAAAAAATAAAATAAAATAAAATAAATCAGCGGTGCAGATAGCAATAAACAAAGCAGAAAAACTTGGGCAACTCATAGATGGAGGTGCAATTAGCACTTCAGGCCCAGACTAGAGCCAAGGCCAAAATGCAGCGCATCACTAATGCGTTGGCAGTCAACTAAGCCATGTTGGAAGGTCAGCTCAATCTGGAGCGTTGATCTAAGCACAGTCAAAGTGTCAAACATACACATAAGCAAAACAGAGAAACAAAACTAGATGCCGGAACCACTGTTCCGGTCATCTTCTCCAACCAAACTCCGGCGAACCAGACTCAAAACTTCACCAAATCAAACAAAGTTTGAGTCAAAAATGATCTCCAAGTCACGTAGATCTCAAATCTACCAACCATTTTCATTGATCATGCGTACATAAGCTAAATCGAACGAAACAAGAAAGCACATACCCAACTGAAATATCACCAAACATTCAAAATTATGAACCAGAAATTGCCCACATGAGTAGGACTTCAGCACAAACCAACAATGGCATAAGATAGATGCACAATTAGGGAGAAATTTGGATCTGAAGCTTACCAAACGGAGACTCTCCGTTGGAGCTTCTGCACGTGATTAAACTTGATGAAATGCTCCAGATCCACTCAAGGAAGCTTGAAGAAGATGATTATTGTAATACCCCAAATTTTGCCCTAAGATTTGTCGTCGCATTTCATTGCATTTTTATTGCATTTAATCAATTACTAACAAATTTGTGTAGTCGTTTGACTTTTTGCAGGTAAATATCATATGACATGCATTTTTTTCTAAAAAGTAAAAATGGCACAATTGGCAGGAGGACATGTGTAAGGAGTTGTGAGTGTGAGAGGTTGAGAGTTCGAATCTTACCTTTGTCACTTTTTTTGTTTTTTATTATTTTTACTCTAAATTTTTCTATCTTTCATTAAAAAAATAACAAAAATAGTTTTTTATTATTATTTAATTATTATTTTCGTATTTTAATTAAATCATTTTTTAAAATATTATTTTTTTCACTTTTTTCTAAATTATTCATAAAAATATCCAAAAAATCATAAAATAAAAAATATTGAAAAAAATTTTGTTCTTTTTATAATATTTTTGATTTTAGGAATCAATAGGATTATTAGTTTTTATTTTAAGTTTATTTTAATTATTTCAAATTATTTAAATTTTATTTTTTTTCTTAACTAATTATTTAGTTTGGGCTTTAAAATGGGCTTTAGGGACATTATTGACAATTTGGTGTTAACCATAATTTGTTCCCTATATATACATGTGTTGCTTTGTTGAAAAGGAGGAGAATGAAAAAAAACCTAAGAGGAGTGAGTGCCGTTTACCGTTATTTCTATTTCTTCATCTATTACTGTTGTTTCTTTTTCTTCATCGTTTACCGTTATTTCTTTTCCTTCATCTATTACTGTTGTTTCTTTTTCTTCATCTTTTACCGTTATTTCTTTTTCTTCATCTATTACCGTTATTTCTTTTTCTTCATCTATTACTGTTACGTTTATATATATAATTTTTAAATTGTTGGAGTTTATATATATATATATATAAGATTAATTTTTGATCGAATTATGTCGATACGATGTTTGCACATTTGTGTGCATGACGCGTGACATTTGTGTTAGTTCGATTTGATTGCGATGATCGCATTTTTGTGTGAGCAATAATACTGTTTTTTGCTTAATTTCTTTTTCTTTGCGATAAATTTTGTTTCGTCCGATTTAGATCTGGTTGCGATGAGCGCATTTCTGCGTTAGCAACATTGTTGGGTTATTTGGCACATTTAAAATTCATTATTGCTTTATTATTATTATTATTATTAGTATTATTATTATCATTATTTATTATTATTATCATTATTATTATTATTATTACCATTATTATTATTATTATTGTTATCATTAATTTATTAAAACTTGTTATAATATAAAAATCTGTTTTTTAAAATAAATAACATTAACATCTTTTCCAAATTAATATGAAAACCTATTATTTTTAAAAAAAACTTTTTTTTAGATAAATTTAAAATAATAACTAAAATCTTTTTTTAAAATAGTAACTAGAACCGTTATTTATTTTATTTTTATATTGTTCAATTCAAATTTCATTATCATATTGTATCTGCTCCTCTCATGTAACCTCGCGAACTTAACAATCGCTCTTTAAATTCTGCCTTTAAATTTCTGCTTGCATGGTTTAAATTATGACATTATCTCTCTGTTTGCATGATTCAATTATCTCACGCGTTTACCATTATTTCTGTCACATTGCACACATCCGAAGGTTAGGTCTAACTGTTTGGCCGCCGCGCCAATAGTCCGTAAAACTTCACACATTCAATTTCAAATCCTCAAAACTACAAACTACAAACCCTAATTTTCACAAATGCCTCGCCGCAGGCCAAATTACAATTTTACCCCTAGCATTAGGTCAAAGAGCCGCCGCGCTCATTTTAGGGTTTCCCGCCGCGGAATCCCTAACCTAACCCTAATTCACTTAACAATTTGACGTAGAGATTTGGAGTTTCTACACTCCACGTAAGCGTGTCCCTAAGATACGTTTATTCCCCATTGAAACCTTGGCCACAGTCAAGACGTTTCTAACCTCCCTTTTGAGGGGAACTACGATTACTCTGATTCCATTCCCGTAAGGATACGTAGGCACAAGATGCGATGTCTTGCCGAGTAAACTTAGAATGAACCCCTTAGGTCTTTTAAACCCTTAATCCTTTGTATATACCCTAAAGCAAAATAATTAATGAAATAAATAAAAAAAAATAAACAAAAGGTTCCCGTAGAGTACTACGGAAGTTTAGGGTGCTAATACCTTCCCTAAATTTAACCAACCCCCGAACCTTAGATCTCTCCCTTTTAGGTTTTTCCTTTCTTTAACCTTTCCTTCGGATAAATCAAAGACCGGTTGTAAATGAATTAAGATTCAAGTTAATCAATAGCTTGACATCCAAATTTCACCGCAACAGAAAATGGCGACTTCACTGGGGAGTCCTAATTTTTGAGGGTTATCCCTATCTTGTTTATTTTTCTTCATATATTTGTTTCATTAATATTTTTACTCATTTGTATATACGTTGTTCAGGGTACCTGCTTGGGAGTTACTGTGTTGTGAGATAAGTCCTACACCCGGACTTGAGTGACATTATTATAGGATGGTGATATATTCGACGAGGCTTATAGGGAGTGAGTCCCGACTAAGTTAAATCGAGAATCACCGCTCAGTTGAGACACTTTCGAAAATGGTTCGGTTGATCGAGTGTAATCGTGAAAACTTTTACCATTATCGATTGGAGTCTGTGATACTGGGAACCGTAGTACCTTTACACCATCTTGGCCTTATATAGGATGTAGTGCGGGAACTATGTGGGAGTAGTCCTACAATGGTCGCTACGCGATACTACACTCAAAAGAGGTTCTCTTGAGAATATTATCGACCCTCAAGTCAGTTGGGAAGTTGATAATATCCGAAGGATGGACTGATGACTTTGGGCACTTTTTTAGAACCTTGTCCTACAGGTACAATTAACCTATAGTCCACACCTCTTTGGGAAGGGTAGACCCTAACTCCATTCATTGTTCCTCTAACCTAGGACCTTTGTTTTCTTATGTATGTTTGTGTTTTGCATTCATAAGCATCAATATCATTTCTAGTTTCAAGGAATTCAACAGTCCTTTGCAAATTCAAGAGGTCCTACATTTCAAAGTCTAACAAATTTCTCCAAAAAAGGAAATTTTTGCAATCGACCGTTGAAATTCTTGGAACCATTGCATGGAATTAGCATCATATCTTTGCATTGCATTTGTCCCCCGGTTTCTCATCCTCGGTTCTCTCATCTTCCAGTGCCCCTTTGAGTCGTCAAGCTGATTCCTCGACACAGATATCGGACCAGGGCTAACTATAGACATAAGATGTTAGAGCAAGAGACATACAATACAGAGATCCGAATAGAAATCGATGAGTTGAAGTCAGACATGACTAAGCTCACTGAAATGCTTTAAATACTGATTGCCAGAGGACAGTCAACTCAGACTCCTCAACACCCAGTTATCAGACAAACCAGAAATGGAACAGAAGCCACTTTGATCCTATTCCCATGACTTACACCGAGCTATATCTTGACTTGGTTCGACGAGGACTGATCACCACAAAGGCTTCGCCACCTCCTCCTAATCCCCATCCGGTTGGGTTCAGGACCGATCTCCAGTGTGCTTTTCATGAGGGTGCCTTAGGCCACGACTTGGAGCATTGTTTTGCATTGAAAGCTAGGGTGCGTGAACTGATTAGAGCCGGAATACTTGATTTTACGGATAGTCGTCCGAGCGTCCAGACAGATCCCTTGCCAACACATCAGAATTGAAGCTTTGTCATTGGGTTTTTTTTTCTCTCGTTGTTTGCATTTTCCTTATTTTGTTTAAGGTGTTTGCTTTCAATTATGTTTGTACTTTCATTAATGAAATAAGCATTGCGAATTTTGATTCAATTCATTTCCGTCCATTTATTTGCATCTTTATGCTTTATTTTTCAAATGTTTACTTCTTGTCCAAAATTTTGATATGCTATGATCGGAGGGAGGATGACGAAAACGTTATACCCATAATTGCTGTCAGTATGCTTTCAATCAAACCTTGTTGACAATGTAAGGCATTGTTTCAATTCCCAAACACTGGAGAAATAAGGAAGTTAATCCCTCGTTACCCCCTTCGAGCCTAGAAGTTGGAGTTTCTTTCGTTACAAAAAACCCACAATTTTAACCTTGGGATGGGTAGTTCTCAGTTAACTTGGTTGTGTGTTCATACGATACACCTTTCATTAACAAATTTTCCTTCACACACGTCAAATAAGTGTCGAAGATGTTTTCTAATCAAAAGGTCGATGATGGTTCATCGTAATCATTAAAATCAAACAGTCACTTTCCTTCACACAAAAAAATAATATAAAAAAATCAAAAGAAGCCCGCTAAGTCAAAACCTATGAAGGAGACTTAGGCAAAACTGGGGCATCCCGCTGACTGTAAACTCTAAAATAAACAGTTCAGGCAAAATTTAGGGATAATACAAAGAGATTTTTAAATCCTTATCTTGAAAATCCTCAATGTCAAAACAATCAAATGTTATAGGGGAGTAGTGGCTGCCTTTTCATAGGTCCCTTTGACTTCTGAATCATCACTGCAACGATCAATGAAATCCCTAACTTATGGGAACCTGAATGCATAGTATGAGTTAACTGAGCATAGGATTGAAGATCATCACATAGATTGGGTGGGTACAAATAACTTTTGAGCCTTTGTCTTTTGTTTCATAAACCGTGAACCAGGCCACATTACAACCCTCAAAAGACCTAATTGAAGCAAGGTTATTTTGAAAGTATACTACAGCAAGGTTGCGTAACCCGACTCCAAAAGATCCTTGCGAATCATTTATTTTGGCAATACACTTTTATTTTAAACTTTGAGTGTCTTGAACCGCCTTGTTCTGACTAACGACTCATGTATTTTCCATCTTTCAAAAATAATTTTTCAAAAATCGCATGAACTCTGCATTACCATGTTTGTATGAATATTTTTGTTTGCAAACTGGCTTTCCTCTAAGGAATTTTCAAACAATGAGAAACTTGGTCAAGTGATCTTATCAGGGGAAAGTTCCTTTTACATCCTGTCAAAGAATCAGTTCAAGATTTGTTCAAGGCAATATCTTCTCAGATTTGGTTTATCCAGAGAATTGTTCAAGACTCAGACTGGGGCAAGCCCTCCGAGGATACAGCAAAACAGTCGATTCCACGAATCAGACAGCTGAAGCAACTATCAGTTCATTTGACCTGGGGCAGTTTACTCGCATAATCCCTAAGCAGCTATTCATCATTCCTACAGTGACTATCAACTTGATACAGTTTAACAGAATGACAGTGATCTCCGTGTTGAGGAATCAGTCCTCCAGTTTTGCCATCTCACAGAAAGAGTCGAGTCTTGTCGTCGACGTCTGCATTTGCATTTGATCATATGTCATAGCATAATTCCTATACATGTGCACATCTTGGGTGCTTTATTCCCCATTTACATTTCTATCTTGGGTGTTTTACTCCCCATTTACATTTCTATCTTGGGTGCTTTACTCCCCATTTACATTTCTATCTTGGGTGCTTTATTCCCCATTTACCTCTCTATCTTGGGTGCTTTACTCCCCATTTACATTTCTAGCTTGGGTGTTTTACTCCCCATTTACATTTCTATCTTGGGTGCTTTACTCCCCATTTACATTTTTATCTTGGGTGCTTTACTCCTCATTTACATTTCTATCTTGGGTGTTTTACTCCCCATTTACATTTTTATCTTGGGTGCTTTACTCCCCATTTACATTTCTATCCTGGGTGCTTTACTCCCCATTTACATGTCTATCTTGGGTGCTTTACTCCCCATTTACCTTCTATCCTTGGGTGTTTTATCCCCCATGTACCTTTATCCCGGGTATTTTATTCCCCGTTTACCAGATATTCCTGGGTTTACCTAACATCATGGTGTTTTACCCCCATTTGCTTTTTTTTCTCCCTGAGGTCGTGTTTTACTCGTGTCTTACCTTGTGGGCAAAATTTATTTACTTGGCATCATGGGTGTTTTATCCCCATTTGCGTTTTTCTCCTGAGCTCGTGTTTTACTCGCGTCTTACCTTGCGGACAATTTCTATTTTACTTGGCACCTATCAACAATTCTGTGTCGTGTCTACCCGACGTTCTTCCAGATATGACATGTCTTCTTCCCTAGTGCAATTCCTCGGTGGGTCGTCCCCTGTGACGTTGTTTCGTCTGTATCCGTGCATTTGTCATTTTCATCATACGCATCATATCAGATTCACATTATATTTACCATTATAGTTCGTTTTGTTTTGTCCATATCATTGCATAGCACTACGTCTAAAGGCAAAATTTTCGGTTATCTGTATTTAAATCCCTCCACCATGATTTCTCGAGTCTCCGTTGCTCGAATCACCCGGTGAAGTTATTTAAATAGGGGCAACTGTAATACCCCAAATTTTGCCCTAAGATTTGTCGTCGCATTTCATTGCATTTTTATTGCATTTAATCAATTACTAACAAATTTGTGTAGTCGTTTGACTTTTTGCAGGTAAATATCATATGACATGCATTTTTTTCTAAAAAGTAAAAATGGCACAATTGGCAGGAGGACATGTGTAAGGAGTTGTGAGTGTGAGAGGTTGAGAGTTCGAATCTTACCTTTGTCACTTTTTTTGTTTTTTATTATTTTTACTCTAAATTTTTCTATCTTTCATTAAAAAAATAACAAAAATAGTTTTTTATTATTATTTAATTATTATTTTCGTATTTTAATTAAATCATTTTTTAAAATATTATTTTTTTTCACTTTTTTCTAAATTATTCATAAAAATATCCAAAAAATCATAAAATAAAAAATATTGAAAAAAATTTTGTTCTTTTTATAATATTTTTGATTTTAAGAATCAATAGGATTATTAGTTTTTATTTTAAGTTTATTTTAATTATTTCAAATTATTTAAATTTTATTTTTTTTCTTAACTAATTATTTAGTTTGGGCTTTAAAATGGGCTTTAGGGACATTATTGACAATTTGGTGTTAACCATAATTTGTTCCCTATATATACATGTGTTGCTTTGTTGAAAAGGAGGAGAATGAAAAAAAACCTAAGAGGAGTGAGTGCCGTTTACCGTTATTTCTATTTCTTCATCTATTACTGTTGTTTCTTTTTCTTCATCGTTTACCGTTATTTCTTTTCCTTCATCTATTACTGTTGTTTCTTTTTCTTCATCTTTTACCGTTATTTCTTTTTCTTCATCTATTACCGTTATTTCTTTTTCTTCATCTATTACTGTTACGTTTATATATATAATTTTTAAATTGTTGGAGTTTATATATATATATATAAGATTAATTTTTGATCGAATTATGTCGATACGATGTTTGCACATTTGTGTGCATGACGCGTGACATTTGTGTTAGTTCGATTTGATTGCGATGATCGCATTTTTGTGTGAGCAATAATACTGTTTTTTGCTTAATTTCTTTTTCTTTGCGATAAATTTTGTTTCGTCCGATTTAGATCTGGTTGCGATGAGCGCATTTCTGCGTTAGCAACATTGTTGGGTTATTTGGCACATTTAAAATTCATTATTGCTTTATTATTATTATTATTATTAGTATTATTATTATCATTATTTATTATTATTATCATTATTATTATTATTATTACCATTATTATTATTATTATTGTTATCATTAATTTATTAAAACTTGTTATAATATAAAAATCTGTTTTTTAAAATAAATAACATTAACATCTTTTCCAAATTAATATGAAAACCTATTATTTTTAAAAAAAACTTTTTTTTAGATAAATTTAAAATAATAACTAAAATCTTTTTTTAAAATAGTAACTAGAACCGTTATTTATTTTATTTTTATATTGTTCAATTCAAATTTCATTATCATATTGTATCTGCTCCTCTCATGTAACCTCGCGAACTTAACAATCGCTCTTTAAATTCTGCCTTTAAATTTCTGCTTGCATGGTTTAAATTATGACATTATCTCTCTGTTTGCATGATTCAATTATCTCACGCGTTTACCATTATTTCTGTCACATTGCACACATCCGAAGGTTAGGTCTAACTGTTTGGCCGCCGCGCCAATAGTCCGTAAAACTTCACACATTCAATTTCAAATCCTCAAAACTACAAACTACAAACCCTAATTTTCACAAATGCCTCGCCGCAGGCCAAATTACAATTTTACCCCTAGCATTAGGTCAAAGAGCCGCCGCGCTCATTTTAGGGTTTCCCGCCGCGGAATCCCTAACCTAACCCTAATTCACTTAACAATTCGACGTAGAGATTTGGAGTTTCTACACTCCACGTAAGCGTGTCCCTAAGATACGTTTATTCCCCATTGAAACCTTGGCCACAGTCAAGACGTTTCTAACCTCCCTTTTGAGGGGAACTACGATTACTCTGATTCCATTCCCGTAAGGATACGTAGGCACAAGATGCGATGTCTTGCCGAGTAAACTTAGAATGAACCCCTTAGGTCTTTTAAACCCTTAATCCTTTGTATATACCCTAAAGCAAAATAATTAATGAAATAAATAAAAAAAATAAACAAAAGGTTCCCGTAGAGTACTACGGAAGTTTAGTGTGCTAATACCTTCCCTAAATTTAACCAACCCCCGAACCTTAGATCTCTCCCTTTTAGGTTTTTCCTTTCTTTAACCTTTCCTTCGGATAAATCAAAGACCGGTTGTAAATGAATTAAGATTCAAGTTAATCAATAGCTTGACATCCAAATTTCACCGCAACAATTATGAAGTTCAATTGCCTTGAAAATGCCTCAATTGTGTTTCACGATTTTGAATTTTGGTTAGCTTGCTTCAACCGTTCTTGAGCCTTCTGAGCACGAAATAGCCTGAATGAATGCTCAAAATTCATTTTAACCTTTTATATGATGGATTGGGAATAGTTTGGAGGCCCAATTGTGGCTCAATTATTTGCAATTTGAAAATGCCCAATTATGATTTTTCATGATCATGCACACATGAAAATGGAGCCAAATGCCTTGTTTTTTCATTCAAAAAGCTTGTTGGGAACTTAATTTGATCATGTGGATGGGATTCATCCCTTGATTTGATCAAATGGTGGAGATTGGATTGTCAAAATTCTACTTGAAATTGCCATGAAATTACACCTGAAAACCATAACAAAACTCAAAACCAATTCTTGCATCTTGTTTGTTACATATTTGTGACTCAAAAAATGCATAAGGTTACCTTGAAATGATTAAAAATCCATAAATTGCATTTTCTCCTTTTAAGCTTTCTTCATGAAAAAGTGTCACACCAATTCTCAAACCCTAGCCAAATCCCTCACAAGTGAGTGTTTAAAGATGAAATTGGGACCGTTTGGAGCAAGTTTCATGTTGGGAAAAGTTTCATTTGAAGAGTGCAAGATAGTGAAATGGACCTATAATGAAAATGACCTATAATCTTACTTTCCCAAAATACCCCTGCATTGCAAGCTTCATAACTTGAGTTCTACAAATCAGATGAAGGACTTCTAATACTTTTTGGAAAGCTAAGATCATGAGGAACAACTTTCATGGTTGGGTCAAAGTGAGGAGAAACATCCTTCTAGGTCAAAAGTGGCTTGGAAGTTGGTTGACTTTTGTTGACCAAAATCACATTCATCTGATGACCTGAAACTTGCCAGCATCATAAAATGAGTTCTAAAAATCAGATGAAGGACTTCTAATACTTTTTGGAAATCTAGAAACATGATCTACAAGTTTCATGTTGGGGTCAAGATGAGATGAAACTTGTATCTTGAGGTATGTGGTCTTGAAGTTGGACACTAAATAGGGGATTTTACACTGAGAACCCTAATTTAGTAACTTCTCACACTCTTGATTCTTCTTGATTTGATCTTGAAATGATATATTATACATCTCAACCCAACATCCCATGATGACAAAGACTTGTAATTGAGTATTAATCTCCTTCAATTTCACAATTGACTGAGGGTTAACCAGATGAAAACCCTAGATGCAACACTCTTGACTGTGGCCTCTTACACATGACACAACAACTTGAATAAACTCCAACATGGCTCTCAAAGCCTTTAATGAGCTTCCTCAACATCCCATATCAATAATCATGAATTCACAATCCTCTGATGATCTTCAACTGGCGTCCAAGTTAGGAGATATTCCACATACATCCATCAACTCTTTCAAAGATCTCTGACCACTTCTTGGCGACTTGATGACCACTTATGCTTGAGTAAACCCCTTGATTAGGTTCAAAACTCTTGGTAACTTCCTCTTGCTATGCACAACCTCTTGATCCCCTTCTAAATTAAAATGATATGCAATGCACATGCTAGAAGAAAATGAAATGAAACATAAACCAAGTTAAGAAAAGGTTAGTCAAATTTTGGGGTGCAACAGCTGCCCCTATTCAAGTGACTTAGACCTGACTAGGTGAAAAGCGAACGGATTTCAAACAATCAAGGTAAAAGACGGTTGAATACCAAAGAACCCGGAAATTTGTCGACCGCAGAAAATAAAATTGCAAACAAGAAACTCCGGAGATGACATGCTCTGATCACAAACATACTCCGCTGGGGAAAAGAGAAGCTTAAACGAGTAACTCTAATTGGGAAAAAATATAGTGGCGGACGGATGCGTCTATCAAAGATTGCGCCATGTCCTGGATACCATACAGGTTAAAGGGGAACATTTCAAATTGTCGGAATTTGGATATTCAACGAACAAAATGAGTCAATGAAAATTTCCGGAATCTGGACACTCAACGTAGGGACCGGAGCCTTAATGCTCAATGTAATAACCGGAGCCTGAATGCTCAACATAAAAGCCGGAGGCTGGATGCTCAACACATCAAACCGGAGCCTAGACGCTCAACGTAAAAGCCAGAGTCTGAAAACTCAACATAATTGGAATCACGGAAACTTTACCAGAGTCGGGATACTCAACGCATAAGAGAAGTTACCACATAGTGGAAATCGGTCGGAGTATGGATACTCAACGCATAAGAGAAGTTACCACATATTGGAAATCGGTCGGAGTATGGATACTCAATGTAATAAATCGGATCCTGAATGCTCAACGAAAATAAACCGGAGCCTGAATGCTCAACGAAATTGACCGTAGCTTGGATACTCAACGGACAAAGGAGATCATCACCATATGAAACTTACCGGAGTCTGAACACTCAACGTAATAAACCGGAGCCTGGATGCTCAATAGAACTGACCGAAGTCTGGATACTCCACGGACAAAACAATACACCACAAATTGGATATTCACCAGAATCTGGATATTCAACGGTGAAGGAGTACAACCATAAAACTTATCAAGGTCTGGATACCCAACTGACTTTACCAGAGTCTGGATACTCGACGAGAAAAGCAATACGTCACGAATTGAAAATTCACCGGAGTATGGATACTCAACAAAGAAGCCGGAGCCTGAACGCTCAACGAAATAAGCCGGAGCCTGGATGCTCAACGGAGATTGACCGGAGCCTGGATACTCAACGGACGAAGAAACACTCATTAGGGTCTGGATACCGCCGGAGTTTTAAGAATATCGTCCCAAATTGCTGGAGTCTGGATACTCAACGAACAAAATGAATCACATCACGAACTGCCATGGTCTAGATACCATACAGGGCTAAGCAGTACATCACACATTGTAAATTTGCCGGAGTCTGGATACTCAACAACATTAACCGGAGTCTGGATACTCAAAGGACGAAGGGAAAATATCACAAATATACCCATCAAAGTCTGAACACCACACTGACTTCACCGGAGTTTGGATACTCGACGGAAAAAGCACAATAATATCAATTTTCGTGGTATGGATACCACAACTATCTTTACCAGAGTCAGGATACTCCACGGAAAAGGAAAACCCCATCAATTTGGAATGGACCGGAGTCTGGATACTCGACGGACTAAAGAATTCATCATAAATACTCATCAAGGTCTGGATACCAAATGAGTTCAAAACAACATGACCCGCTGAAATCTGAAGACACTACTGGGGAATAACATGAGTCGGGGTCTGGATACCGCGCGGGCTATCGAAAATTTCCATGGTCTGGATAACAAGGGCAAAAAGACCAAACCTTTGGAGATACACCTAAAACAAAGAAATAACAACCTAGCCTATGCTTCACATGCACATGTTTGAATATGGCGTAATGCTCCATACGAAATGGAAATGCTACGCGTTTGGGTAAATGATATGCACGCATGCAGATGCTACGGAACTGAGTCAGCAAAATAAATGCTAGAGATACAGAAACCACCCTGTTGGGGAAACAACCTACTCATGCCAATAACAATTGGACTTATGCCGAGAAAATGGGCCTTTGCTGGCCTCCTGCAAAGAAAATACCGGGGTAACAACATTCCTCCATCCTGCTGGGGATTACTCAACTGGGAGCGAGTCTACCTTGGCTGTAGCTTACTCAGTGGGGAAGAAAATCCAATCACAACTCACTAGGGAGTGCATACAAACGGGGATTAAATGTGCACCAACTGCCAAGGGAAAGCATACACGCTACCTGCTCACTTAAACTGCATACAAACTCTAGTGGGGATAGTGATGCCAATTCCACTTACTGGGGAATAGACTTTGGCCGAAAATAAAACGAATTTCATCCACACCTCTTTGCCCCAAGGGTAAGGACCCTGCAAAATTGAACAAACAGACAAGATATCCTACGCAAACGGAACTATCTCAGTCATCATTCGTGACATTGTTCAATTAATTCAAAGTTTTAACAATTATTGGCCAAGGCCTGCAAGTTTACGTATGTGCAAGTTTATCAAAACATTGGGCGTTTTCCACAAACAAAACAATAAAAGTTAAAACAAAACAAACGAGATACTGAATAATATATGTTTATTGATAAATGGCCTGTAAATAGGAAAAGTTTTACAACAGATGCAACCCCTGAAAAGAGGAAGCTGCGTAAAAACAATACAGATATGCACAGAAATATACAAAAGTGTATAGAAATGTCGGCAATCTGGCACAGACAAACACCATGAGTTGATCCCTCTATGTCTCGCCTGACCTTGATGCTTTCTCGACGCTTCGTCTTCAGAAGAGATTGATTCGGATAAACGGCCTTCAGGTCCTCCTAATCCACTAAGCAATGAAGTTCAAACGCAGACCACAGTCATTTGCTTTTTAATCCCTAACTTTTGCCTGAACCGCCCTTTCGGGTTTTCGATTCACCGGGATACCCATTTTTGCCAAAGTCACCTTTTCAGGTTTTCGACTTTGCGGGTTTACATCTTTTCATTTTTATCCCTAATTTTTGCCCGAACCCAATTTTTTTTTATGGTTCGCCGGGATGCCCCATTTTTGCCTGGATATTCTTTTTTCTTTCCAGCAGGTCTCTTTAAGCAAAGTATTTTTTTAATTGCGTCTGCATTCACAGGGGATGTAAAATCCTCACCATCCATGGTGGATAACAACAAGGCTCCTCCGGAGAAGACCTTTCGAACGACATATGAGCCTTCATAGTTGGGAGTCCATTTGCCCCTGTGATCTGATTGTGGTGGGAGAATATTTTTCAGCACAAGATCGTCCGTCTAAAAGCTTTGAGGGCGCACCTTCTTGTCAAAATATTTCTTCATCCGGCTCTGATACAACCGACCGTATGTGATAGATGCTAGCCTATTCTCATCCATCAGGCTAAGCTGATTCAATCTGTTCTTTATCCATTCTGCCTCATCGAGCTTGACGTCGACCAACACTCTTAAAGAAGGAATCTCGACCTCCAATGGTAGGACATCTTCCATACCATATACCAGTGAGAAAGGAGTTGCCCCAGTTGATGTACGTATTGTAGTACAATAACCGTGAAGAGCAAAGGGCAACATCTCATGCCAATCCTTGTAAGTCACAACCATCTTTTGCACTATCTTCTTGATATTCTTGTTGGCTGCTTCACCAGCGCCATTCATCTTTGGACGATAGGGAGATGAGTTGTGATGCTCGATTTTGAAATTCTGGCACAATTCCTTCATCATCTTGTTATTTATATGATGACCATTGGATTCGGTTGGCTGGCATACGAGGCTGCTTCAACATATTTGGTGAAGTAATCAATGGCAACCAAAATGAAACGATGACCATTGGATTCGGTTGGCTCAATCTTGCCAATCATATCAATGCTCCACATGGAGAAGGGCCACGGGGACGCCATAACATTCAATGGGCACGGCGGTACATGAATTTTATCTGCATAAATCTGGCATTTATGGCATTTCTTCGCAAACTTGAAACAATATGACTCCATGGTTAGCCAATAATACCTTGCTCGTAGTAGTTTCCGAGATATGGCATGCCCGCTGGCATGTGTACCAAAAGTACCTCTGTGGACCTCTTCCATAAGCAACATTGCATCCTTTTCATCCACGCATCTCAATAATGTAACAACCCAATTTTTCAATAATTAATTATTCGTATTAAATAATTGATTTATTTGGATGATTTTAATTAATGGAATTATTGGTAGATATTTGAGAGAAGAAATATAATGGTAGTAAATAGAATAGAAAGTCATATAAGGAAAAGTGGAAGAAAAGGGAAGAATAGAAACATAAGAGAAAGAGAAGAGAAAGAAAGAGGAAGAGGAGAAAAGAGAAGGAAAAGAAGGAAAAGCTTGGAAAGCTCAAGAACAAATTCTAGCTTCGATTTAATCAAGGTAAGGGTGTGAAATATCATTATCTTGTCAATGTATATGATTATGTATGGATTGTTTGGATGTTTTTCTCCATTTTCCATTTTAGGGCAGAAATGAGTTTAATCGATATAATCGATGTTTGAACGGTTAGAAGTTGGATTAAATGGTGTAGATTAGTCGAGGATTGTTAGACTAAGACTACTGGGAATCGTTGGAATCAAATCGGTTCATGTTGTGGTGATTTTATGAATTGGACAGTTGGGGTTTTGAACATCGCAGACGTTCGCTAGCACCTTCGCTAGGCGAGCAAGTTGCGAGTGTTCGTTGTAGCGAGCTAGTAGCGAATGGTCCAAGACTTGGACGGAATATAATTGACTCTCTTCGCTGCTAGCGAGTGAGGTAGCGAGGGGTTCGCTAGGCGAAGCCCTAGGGAGTAGGTAACAAAGCCTTACAGTAGCTTCTGTTTTCCTTCGCGAGCTGGTTCGCTAGGCGAATAGGTAGCGAGTGTTCGCTAGGAACTTGCAAGGCGAGCAAGCCAGCAAGCGTGACTGCATTTTTATTTCTTTGTGATTCCATCCAATGTTGATTGTTTGGTTTCATTGTGTTCAATCTTGATCTGAAATGAGTAATTGTGTGTTGTTATATATATGTTGTGGGTAGTTGTATGACGTGAATCCTAGATTGTGGAATCGATTGTGGAATGTGGTTTCTTTGACAAATATGTGCATTGTTTGAATTGATTAAAAATGAATGATGATTTGTGATGAAGTTTGTTGCCGTTTGGCACGATGATGTGAATGCATATTGATTGTATGCAATATTGTGAATAATGCAAGAGAACATATTGTGAATATGTGTGCATTGCTTCAATAATGTGATGATGTTGAAAGTTTGAATACTTTGATATGATCTGTGAGTGTGCAATCATTTTATAATTCTTATGTGATGAATTATTTGAGAATGCATGGGATTAAGATGCGAGAACGGTCTTAAGTGCATTTGGTTGTTGATTGCATACGCATCATTTGGTCAAAAGGCAATGCTTGCTAGTTTCGTGGAGACTAGTGACTTGTCCAAAACCTAGAAGGGTGGGTTTGAAAGCTTAGAGGACGGACTTTTGTTGTTATCGGGCAATGGGACGGACCCGGTTGTAAAAACCGAAAAATGATAACAAGTGTTGGTACCACATGGCAAGAGTTGCATTGAGTCATATGTCATAGAGATAAATGTTGTGTGAATGTATGCATATGTGTATGTTATGTGGATTGATAAGAATTATGGATGTGCGCATTGTCGCTACCGCGAAAATAAGGTGCCGGCAAAACAGAAGAGTCGCCACCTTTCGTTATTTATCCCTCAGAACGGGAAAGCAAACGATCGGAAAAACCTGACGAAAAGGTATAAGACAAGGCCATCGCAACCATTGTTCGGGTTCGGGAGTCGGTTACGCAAGAGGAAGGTATTAGCACCCTTCACGTCCATCGTACTCGATGGGATCCACACTTGTTGTGTTTATCTGAAGGGTTTGTTTACTATCTACCTATCAAGGCTGGTCTGAAAAGAAAAGAAAAATGACTCGGCAAAGCGTCGCACTTTATGCCTACGTATTCTCATCAGAGAATGAGAAATCAGAGTCAACGTAATTCGACTAACTACGGGTTACGGGGAAGGTGGATCGCCAATACGTCAGTATTGTTCCTACGTACTCTCAACAGGTATGAGAGATCAGAGCTTACGTAGTTCGGGATAATACGGATTACGGGAATTCAGATTCATCTGTTTTTTGAGTAGGGTTAACAAATAGTTCCAGCAGTTTGGTGTACGCAGCTTGACCCTTGGAGACTTAGGCGTTACCGTTTGCGGTAGAACTGGGAGTTAACGACACTCTTTTCTTCAAAAAAGCTTCCTTTGAATTATGGGCCCACGGGGCAAAAAGGTTTGAAGTTTGTTTTCTGTCTTTTACGGAAGAACTGTTTTTTAGTTTGTCTGTAGTTCGTACAGCACTAGAGACTATGACTTGGGAGCAAATGCGTCACATATCGTCCAAAGGACGTATACTAAACATTCTAGACGATTGAGAGGAGGCCGTTCAATTATCATTACCCAAGGATTCATCCTATGGTTGAGGTTTGAAACAGGGAGCTCCTAGAAGTTATCATGCATAGGTTTCAGCCTAAAGTTCTAATCATCACTTCCTTATCAAAGGAAGTGAGATTCCTAGGGGATCATGTCAATGATACAGAAACAGATAAAGCATCAGCTAAACAGTAAACAGTAAACAACTGTAAAATGCATGCAATGCAAGTGAGGGAGGAAATGTGTGTGGGGCATCAGCCTCCACAAGCTCGTCTCGACCTCAAGCCAGATATGAATAACTGCAATCATACAGGAAGAATAAAATGCCATCAAGCAAACATAAACCACATAGGCAAGGGAGCAGGGCTCTATCGAATACAAGCAGAGGGAGCAACTCAACCTCTAGTGCAATCATGCTCCTAGCTTAACACAATCTAAACATGAACTTATTCTAATGCATCAAGCAAATTAAACAAGTCACATCAATACAGTTGCACAGAAAGCAAACAGACAGGAAAGAAAACAGATCAACAGCTTCCCCCAGCTTCACAGCAAAGCAATCCTCTAACAGCAACTCAGTCTTCAGTCTGTAACTGTTCTTCAAGGATTTCATCTTCAATAGCAAGTATCAACTTGCTTCTTCAAGCTTTCAATGCATCAAAAACAAGCATCAACTTGTTCTCCATCTTCTTCAAGCTTCAGCTTTTAATTTGATCTTCTTTACAAGTGTCAACTTGTTCTTCTTGATCTTCAAGCTTCAGCTCCAAGGGCATCCTTCAAACAAAAGGGGAAGTACAACCTCTAGCATCTCCAATCTTCTGACAAGAACTCCATCCTCTAGCAAGGGAGAAAGATTCATCTAACAAGAGCAAGGTGTGGATAGTGGTGAGCAAAGTGAAGACCAAAGGTCACCTCTAAGCACTCCACCATCAAGGAAAGGAACCCTCAAAGGTTCTACCAATTTGTGAGGAGCCAATCATCCTACCAAAGGAGGGATGAGGTC
This sequence comes from Lathyrus sativus, assembly GCA_963859935.3. NCBI lineage: Eukaryota > Viridiplantae > Streptophyta > Magnoliopsida > Fabales > Fabaceae > Lathyrus > Lathyrus sativus. The sequence continues at coordinate 249,179,788 of OZ012738.1, forward strand.
TTCACAATGGGACCTTACATCATAGGGAGGGATGGAAGTGATCAACATCTTCCATGTTTCATGAAGGAAGAAAATCTATTCTAAGAGATTTCCCTAAAACCCTAATTCTTAGCCCTAAAAAAACTACACCAAAGGAAGAGAAATCTTCAAGTCCAAGCTCCACCATGCATTCCTCAGCAGCCCACACATGTATTCATCATCATCCAAGAGCAAGAGAAGCAAAACCCTAGTCTAAGGGAACTAATGAAGTCATTCTAGTTGAACTAGCAAGTTAGGATCACCTAAAACCTAGTACTAAAGTTAATTCCAACTAAAATACTAAAACCAATTGTAAAATCCTACAAAAATAACTATGGGAACCTAAGTCAATCATGACTCTACCATGTTAATTCCAGAGATCAACTCATCCAAAAAGTCCTAGAATTAAATCCTAAACTATGGGGTACTAAGGTTAAACCCTAAAACTAGAGCACCTAAAGTTTCAATCTAAAAACCTCATCTAACTTCATCACAAAAATATGAGAAAAATACTATGGGAGCATACATGTCTACACTAACTACACACAAAAAATCAGCTCAAAAAGCATCATCAAATGCTCACACAAAAATTCACAAGACAAGGTATCAACCATAATGAAATTAATATCAATTAAAATACAAAAAATGCAATTAAATTAAAAAATGCATGAATTCCTAAATTCTTAATTTCCTAAAATTCTAGACTCATTCATGAGTTAGGGGAAAAAAATCTGGATCAAATTGAGTTATTTTCCTATTTATTATGAATTATTTTTAAACTATATGAAATGATGAAAAATAAAAGAAAAAGAAAGAAAATAATAAAACCTGCGTGCTGAATAGCAAATATTTTCAATTCATTTCAAGAATTTGGGCCGAACGAGGGTGTGGTTATCACTTAGTTCACTAAGCCCAAACCAACCAATTAATGAAACGGTGCGTTTCATTCATCAATCTCTCTTCAGAGTTCAAAAACAAATCGTGGCCATCCATTCCTTGCCCAAGTCAATGGTCAAACGCTCATCTGATGGCTCCCATGCGTCGTCCCCAAATTCAAACTGATGGAAGGAATTTCCCAGACAGTGGCCAGAGTTGCAGCGCCACCGTCTTCTCCGGTGAAGTGGTGTCCTCAGGTCATCAAAAACAACAAGACAAATCATCATCTCACTCAATTTTTCATCCTGAACACGAATCCAACCTCCAAATTCACTGATTCTTCCTCTAACTTAAAACACGATCACATTTTCCAAAATACACCAAATCTTGATCATCACAATTCTCAAAAATAATGATCCTAATGTAATCTACACTTCTCACTGATTAATTTCCACTATCCAAACATGATTATTCCTTCAAGAGTCTTGAGATATCAGCCTCAACAGAAAGTGATCCATGACCAAGAGTGTCTCTATCCATCAAATTCTTGTACCAAAATCCATCTATGTCATGCTAAGAACCTAACCATATGCAAGTTTCTAGCTATCTCTCCATAGATTAAGCAAAATTTGGATTTGTACAAACCTGGTTTCAGATGAAGAACAAATACAATCCTTGCTCGATTCTTCCTCCAACTTGTCCAGAGTCACTCCAAATTCACTCCCAAAGCTATTGCACACTTCAATTTTCTCTGATTCTTCCTCAATCCAAGAACACGATTTTGAGTTGCAGCTCTTCAAAATACAATGCTCTCTCTGCTACCAGCTTCAAATGCTTCAAAAAAAACTGGTTGAATACACTCCAAATCTTATATAGAACTCAATGGAAAAGTCTAGAAAGTTCTGTAAGCTTCCAAATGAGATTTTGCAATTTCAATTTCTCTCCAAAATGTCATCCACACTAGTCACGATTCTAGCTCTATTTGGGCATGAAAATACTTGGAAAATTCATCTCATGAGATATTGAATTGGTTGGTTATGCTTACTTCTTTGTTTGCAATCCAATGGTTCATGTTGATTATGTTGCTTCATCATGAAGAAATTAAATGGAATGGCATGAATTTGACCTCAAACCAAAATTCTAGTATTGCCAAAGTTTCTAAAATGATTTTCCCAATCAAAATGACCTATCATTTTGCCTTGTTTGGACACAAAATGAATTATTTCAATTTTTTTGGTCATTTAATGCCTTTAATTCTTCCTTTTTCACAACTCCTTGAACCAAGTCCTTACTTGAGCCATTTCAATGCCTCCTTGATACATGGTCAAGGTTAAAGCCCTATTTTGAGAAACTTTCAAGTTGAACAAAATTTCATTTGAGGTGTCTAAGTTGGTGAAAATGACCTATAACCATAAATGACCTATAACCATAACTTCCCAAAATACCCTTGACTTGTCAAAGCCATAACTTGAGGTCTACAAATCCTATCAAGGACTTCTAGTACTATCTAGAAAGCTAGGAGAATAAGGAACAACATTCATGTTTACCAAAAGTTCATAGGAATCATCCTTCTTGGGCAAACGTTTCATACAAGTTGGGTAACTTTCAAGCTCCAAATTCACATACCTTAGATGACTTGTAACTTGCCAAAACCATAACTTGAGTTCTAAAAATCCTATCAAGGATTTCTAGCACTCAAATTAAAGCTAAGACCATGCTCTAAAACAATCATGTTGGGGTCAATATGAGATGACAATCATATCTTGAGCTAAATTGCCTTGAAGATAGGGGTCAAACTAGGGGATTTTACACTGTCAAGTCTTAGAAACCCTAGCCTGAAACTTCTCAAACTCTTCAATCATGATGAGTTAACCTTGGAATCATCCTTAAAACATCTCAACATGTCCATCCATGGTCACATGGCTCTTGGATTAGGTCTCAACCATCTTTAAATCATCAGTTGACTTAGGGTTGATCCAGTCAAACCCTAGTTGCACCACTCATGGCTGAGTCTTCTTAATCTTGCACAGTGACCTGTCTAGGACTCAAAGTAATCTTCAACACATTCTCATGAGCTCTCTCAAGACCTCAAGTCCTTCTTAATGACCTTAGAATCATCTGATGGCTTCCCACAACTCTCAAGTTAGGAGACCTACACACTTGGCTTCAATCACTCTCTCTGAGGATCTTTTAACTTCTCTGACAAGGATATCAACCCTTGAGCACCTGAATAACCTTCTTAGCTAGCTTCATAATCTTGTATAGCTCTTGATTGGTAATCATACCTCTTAATCTCCTGCATACATGTCAATGAAATGCAAATGATAATGCTAATGTGAATGAAATGAAACACAAGCTAGGTGAAGAAATATTTGGCAAATTTTGGGGTGCAACATCTGCCCCTATTCAAACGGCTTGGAACTGACTGGGTGAGAAGCGAACGACTCTCAAACAATCAAGGTAAAAGACGGTTGAATACCAACAAACCCGGAAATTTGCCAACTGCACAAGTACACGGTACTTTGATGGGGACAAATCTTTGGAAACTGAAATGATAGTTGCACGACAACTAGCTGGAGAAACCCTAATCTGAATCTCCGTCAGGATGATTCTCTGATTTATCTGATATCATTGCATCCTCAAATCATCGAGGGATCACTGGTTACACGGCAATTAGTGATTTGCCAACCGCACAGGTAAACGATACTCTGATTGGCAGGAACATCTTCAAAACTGAACATGACAGTTACACAGCAACCCTGCTGGGGAACTGGTCACATGGTAATTGGTGAAGGGTCTAATCTCAAATCCCCGTCAGGATGATCATCTGATTTTGCTGTAGATCTTCGTCCTCAAGTCATCAAGGGGTCACCGGTTACACAGTAACTGGTAATGAATGGTTGATTATACCGTCAGGCGTTCTGTGACATAGCAGAAGAATTCCTTATCGTCGCCTATGGACTTATCATGTCGCTAGGAACGTCGACAACATCTTTGTCAGACTTCATCAGTAAGTCAATAAGGGATCACCGGTTGCTCGGTAACTGGTGAATGATGGCTGATTCTGCCGTCAGGCATTCTGCGCCACTGCAGAAGAATTCCTTATCGTCGCCTATGGACTCATCATGTCGCTAGGAACGTCGACAATATCTTTGTCGGACTTCATCAGTAAGTCAATAAGGGATCACCGATTATTCGGTAACTAGTGAAGGGCTACTCTCAAATCTCCATCGGGATGATTATCTGATTTCGCTGCAGCTTCTTCCTCAAGTCATCAAGGGATCACTGGTCACTCGGTAACCGACGATACATAGCTGATATTGCCGTCAGGCATTCTGCGGCGCGGCACCAGAAGAATTCCTCGGGACTCATCAGGTCATTAGGAACTTTTTAACAATCAAGTTAATTATGCCATCGGGCATTCAAAGAAATTTTCGGGCGTCAGCCGGACTTTGTCATTAAGTCGGGAATAGAATTCTCGGTCAATCATGAACCAAATAGGGATATACAAACTTCCGCCCTCAGGCACTCCGCATCAGCTGAGAGAACTGCTTCGACATCACAGTTGGACTTCATCAGTAAGTCTTCAAATGGATTCATTAATCAATTACGGACCAATAAGGATATACATCTCTTGCCGTCAGGCACTCTGCGTCAGCTGAGATAACTGCTTCGACATTGCAGTTGGACTTCATCAGTAAGTCTGGGGTTTTGGCACTGCTGCCGGGCTTCAATCTTCAAGTCTTCAAGGAAATTTCAATTTCTTTGTTTAGAACCTGTTGGGGATGACACATCTCCGCTGGGGATTCTGGAGAACTATCAAGTAACTCTGCTTCGGGGATTCAGAAATCATTCTGGGTGAATCAACTCCGCAGAGGACTTCAAGAATCATCTTGGACAAATAACTCCGTCGGGGATTTCAAGAATCATCCTGAACCAATAACTCTGCTGGAGATTTCAGGAATCATCCTGAGCAAACACTCTGCCGGGGACTCTAAGCGTCAACTTGAGCAACCAACTCTGGCGACTTCACCAGGGATTTTAAGAATCATCCTAAACAATCAACTTCGCTGGGGAATTCAAGAATCATCTTGAGCAAACCATTCTGCGTAGGAACACCTGAAAACGAGAACGGTAACGACCTAGCTCATGTTTCATATGCATATGTTTGACTATGGCGCAATGCTCCACACGGTGGAAATGCTACGCATTTTTTAGGGTAAATGCTATGCAATCATGCAAAAATGCTATGACCCCATCAGCAAAATAAATGTTGAAGGAAGAATCCTCCTGTCAAGGAGAAGGAACCACTCTGGTGAAGAGGAGGAAATATCCTGCCGAGGAGAAGAAGTCACACCAATCTCAATTGGATTCCGCCTGGGGAAACGAACTTTAGTCGACTGCTGTAGGGGAAAAAAGTTCTGCGAGAACCTGGACCTGCTCATCTAGGTGTACGAACCACAACTGTTGAGGAAAACGATGCCAATCGCAGAAATAAACTGCACGGCATTCGCCGCAAACATTTCCTGGAGATAACGACTCCGATGGGGAAAAATAGCATCAGCTATTCAACACTCTACTGGGGAAAACCAATCATGGCTTCGACGACTTCCAAGGACTCGACTCTCTTGGGGATTTTCAGCTCGGCTGCGGTAGAAGGAATCGTCCTGCTTACTGGTGGGAGAGTACAACTCTGTGGGGAATCTCAATTCCGCTGGAGACTTCAGTCTTGAACTATCGAGTGTTGCATACTTGCGGATAGTCTTCTGCTAAAACTGCACTTTGACCTAGTGCTCGGGAATGAACGCACACTTCATTGCATGACTCAGTTAGGGGGATGATGTTCCTTCAGGATACCTCTGATTAGGGAGAATCTTCTCTGCTTGGGGGATACATATCAATGCTCTTAGTCCCCTGTTCCCACTCCGTGGGGAGATGCTGCTACATTTGCTGGAGAAGAAGGAATCATCCTGCTTGGGGATGCATACGGCGTACTGCCGGGAATATGCTATACCTGCAGCAATGCAAACAAACAGACAAGATACCCTTCTCACAGGGACCTATCAAGGTTATCATCTTGTGACAATGTTCAAGTAATTCATTGTTTCAACAATCAGTGGCCTAGGCCAGTAAGTTTATGTATGCGCATTTTATCAAAAACATCGGCGTTCTTTTTCGCAAACAAAACAGATAGATGCTAAATAAGCAAACATAATTGCTGAACAGTATATATTTCATTGATAACGAACCCCTGATTAGGCAAAAATGTTTTACAACAGATGCAAGCTCCTGGAATGAGGAAGCTGCGCAAATATAAAAACATAAATATACATCAGTATATACACAAATGTCGACAACTTGGCGTAGACGAACACCATGAGTTGATCCCTTTATGACCCACTTGACTTCGATACTTCTCCGATGCTTCAGCCTCAGAAGAGATTGATTTAGATAAACGGCCCTCAGGTCTTCCAAACCACAAAACAATGAAAGTCCACACGCGGAACGCAGTCATTTGCTTTTTCAAATCCCTAACTTTTGCCTGAATCGCCCTTTCGGGTTTTCGATTCACCGGGATACCCTTTTTTTCCAAAGTCTCCCTTCTAGGTTTTCGACTTTGCGGGTGTACATTCTTTTCTTTTATATCCCTAATTTTTGACCAAACCCTTTTTCCTTTTTCATGGTTCGCCGGGATGCCCCATTTTTGCCTGGATACTCTTTTTCTTTCCAGCGGGTCATTCTTTAAGCAAAGTATTTTTTAACTGCATCCGCGTTCACCGGGGATGCAAAATCTTCGCCATCCATCGTGGATAACAACAAGGCTCCTCCCGAGAAGACCTTGCTGACGATGTACGGACCTTCGTAATTGGGAGTCCACTTGCCCCGGTGATCGGAGTGTGGAGGAAGAATCTTCTTCCGGACGAGATCACCCGTCTGAAAGCTTCTAGGATGCACCTTCTTATCATAAGCTTTCTTCATTCGGCTCTGGTATAGACGACCATATGCAATCGATGCCAACCTCTTCTCATCCATTAGGCTGAGATGGTTTAGTCGGTTCTTAATCCATTCTGCCTCATCGAGTTTCACGCCAACCAAAACTCGTAAAGAAGGAATCTCAACTTCTAACGGTAGGACAACTTCCATACCGTACACCAGTGAGAAAGGAGTTGCCCCGGTTGATGTACGCACCGTTGTACGATAACCGTGTAGTGCAAATGGCAACATCTCGTGCCAATCCTTATAGGTCACAACCATCTACTGTACAATCTTCTTGATGTTCTTATCGGCCGCTTCAACGACGCCATTCATCTTCGGCCGGTAAGGAGATGAGTTGTGATGTTCAATCTTGAAACTCTGGCACAACTCCTTCATCATTTTGTTATTCAGATTCGAACCATTATCAGTAATGATCCGCTCGGGGATTCCGTAACGACAGATGATGTCCCTCTTTATGAATTTAGCCACCACCTGCTTGGTCACGTTAGCATACGAGGCTGCCTCCACCCACTTGGTGAAGTAGTCGATGGCTACTAGAATGAAGCGATGACCGTTAGATGAAGTGGGCTCGATCTTGCCTATCATGTCGATGCCCCACATGGAGAACGGCCACGGGTAGGACATGACATTCAACGGGCACGGTGGCACATGAATCTTATCAGCATAAATCTGGCATTTATGACATCTCTTCGCGAATTTAAAGCAATCCGACTCCATCGTCAGCCAGTAATATCCTACTCTCAGGATCTTCCTTGTCATAGCATGCCCGCCGGCGTGCGTACCAAATGTGCCTTCATGGACTTCTTCCATGAGCATACTTGCTTCTTTCTCATCTACACATCTGAGTAGCACGAGATCGTGGTTTCTTTTATACAGAACTCCATCAGGATTGAGATAAAAATTTCCAGACAGCCTCCTCAGAGTCTTCTTATCCTGGGTTGACGCTCCCTCAGGATACTCCTTAGGCATAAGGAAAGTCTGGATATCATGGAACCATGGTTTGCCATCGGAGGCTTCCTCGATCGCAAAGATGAATGCAGGTCTATCAAGACGAGAAAGGACAATTCTTGGAGCTTCATTCCAAAAATTGACTTTATACATCGAAGCCAACGTGACTAAGGCATCAGCCATCTGATTTTCAGCTCTGGGCACATGATAGAGTTCCACTCGATCAAAGAACGGAAGCAGCCTTCTGGCATAGTTCATGTACGACACCAAATTCGACTGGCGAGTCTCCCACTCCCCTTTAATCTGGTTGATCACAAGTGCCGAGTCACCATATACATCTAAATTCTTGATTCTCAAATCAATCGCTTCTTCTAGACCCATGATGCATGCTTCATACTCCGCTTCGTTATTGGTGACCGAAAACGTCAGTCTAGCCGTAAACGGGATGTGGGATCCATGGGGAGTCGTGATGATCGCCCCGATGCCGCTTCCATAAGAATTAACCTCCCCGTCAAATATCAATTTCCATTAGGATTTCCTATCTGGACCCTCGTCGGGAAACGGTTCATCGTAATCTTTCACCTTGAGAAACATGATATCCTCATCAGGGAATTCAAATTTCATCGGCTGATAATCCTCGATCGGCTGTTCGGCAAGGTATTTAGACAATACGCTTCCCTTGATGGCCTTCTGGGAAACGTACTGAATGTCATATTCCATCAGCACCATTTGCAATCTGGCAATCCTGCCCAAAAGCGCTTGCTTCTCGAAGACGTACTTGATCAGATCCATCTTTGAAATTAGCATGGTTGTGTGATTGAGCATGTACTGTCGTAAACGTTTGGCAGCCCAGGCTAGTGCACAACACGTCTTCTCCAGCATCGAGTAACGAGATTCACAATCTGTGAACTTTTTACTCAAATAGTAAATGGCATGCTCCTTTCTGCTCGTCTCGTCGTGCTGACCGAGAACACACCCCATACTATTCTTAAGAACTGTCAAGTACATGATTAAGGGTCGTCCGACCACTGGGGGTATCAAGATCAGAGGTTCCTGCAGATACTGTTTTATCTTATCAAATGCCTTCTGGCAATCCTCATTCCAGATAATCGCCTGATCTTTCTTCAGTAGTTTGAACATCGGTTCACACGTGGCCGTGAGCTGAGAAATAAACCTTGCAATGTAGTTTATTCTTCCCAGGAAACCACGAACTTCTTTTTCGGTTTTTGGCGTTGGCATTTCTTGTATTGCTTTTATCTTCGCAGGATCAACCTCAATGCCTCTTTCGCTCACGATAAACCCCAGTAGTTTCCCAGACCGCACTCTGAAAGTACACTTGTTAGGATTCAGCCTCAACCTGAACTTCCTAAGCCTCTCAAAAAGCTTCAGCAAATTGACCCGATGTCCCTCCTCCATTTGGGACTTCGCAATCATGTCATCAACATAGACTTCAATCTCATGATGAATCATATCATGAAACATAGTTTTCTCCATGTCCTTCGGCGCCATCTTGATCTGATTGTAGCCGGAGAAGCCATCCATGAACGAAAACACGGAGAACTGAGCTGTATTGTCGACCAACACATCAATATGAGGGAGCGGGAAATCATCTTTAGGGCTCGCCCTATTCAAATCCCAATAATCGACGCGCATTTGTACCTTACCGTCCTTCTTTGGTACAGGCACTATGTTGGCGACCCACAGAGGGTAAGTGGTGACCGCTAAGAAGCTAGCATCAAGCTGCTTTTGCACTTCTTCTTTGATCTTAACGGCCATATATGGCCGTGTCCTCCTAAGCTTCTGCTTAACGGGAGGACAATCTTCTCGCAACGGCAAGTGATGGACCACGATGTCAGTGTCAAGTCTGGGCATATCTTCGTATGACCAAGCAAAGATGTCACTATAATCTCTCAGCATCTCGACCAATCTCTGCTTGACATCACTCTGCAATGCAGCCCCTATCCTGACGTTCCTGACAAGTTCTTTAGAACCCAAATTCACAATCTCAATCTCCTCCTCGTGAGGCAGAATAACTTTCTCTTCTTGTTTCAACAAGCGGGCCAACTCTTCGGGAAGGTTTTCGTCTTCATCAATCTCTTCTTCGGCTTGATAGAACGGGCAATCGAAGTCGAAGTGAGTGGTAGAAGGTCCAGAGTCGATGTCATCTGCTATGTGGATCCTGCAATAACAAGGGTTAAGCTTAAAACAAGGATATGCAGGTTAGCACAAACCCTATTGCCATTTTATTGTTTTTCAAAACAAATATAAAACAGGAATAACAGGGATCACAACATTTGAATACGAAGAAAAACGCCTTTTGATTTATTGGTAAAATGCATGTACATAATCAAACAAGGCCCTGACAATAAAACCACCATGCCCCGGGTAGGACATAGGGTTGTACAATAATTGGAGAAAGTAAATCATTACTCTTTGCCTGTCACTTGGATGATATCCCCGATGGACCAGTTGTCGAGGCTCTGGCCTGGTTTGCTTGGCTGGATCCAAGAGTCCAAGTCGCAATCGCTGTCTTCGCCGTCTTCAGACACTGCGTTGACACTTTCAAATATTACCCCGCCACTAGTAAACTGGATCGGTCCTTTACCTCGCGACGCACTGTGAGAAGAGGAGGCTTCAGCCGTAGGAGAGTATCCTAACCCAAACTTGTCCTGTTTGTTAGGTATTTCTAGCACTTGCCCCCAGCCTGGGGTAGATCCGGCTTGAACAACGGCTCGGGCTTCTTTGAAGGAAGAGAGAGTCATCTCTGGTTTTTCAGTCATTACTGGAGCCACGTCCTTGACCTTAACAGCTTCGAACGCCTGACATAGGGTTTCGTGGATTTCCCCATCCATATCAACATATTTGAAGGATGATAAATGGCTCACCATTATATCTTCCTCGCCACAAACAGTTACGATGCTGCCCCCGACAGCATACTTGAGCTTTTGGTGCAACGTGGAAGTCACGGCACCAGCAGAATGGATCCATGGCCGGCCTAAGAGACAACTGTAGGCTGGCATGATGTCCATGATGTAGAAGACTGCGTCAAATGTTTCCGGCCCAACTTGGGTTGGCAGAGTTACCTCTCCAAAGACATGACACTTGTTTACATCGAACGCCTTCACAACCAGATCAATAGGTGTGCAAATCAATCCTCGAGTGTCTAACTTCATCAATGCCTTCTTCGGAAGAACATTGAGCGATGACCCAGTGTTGCACCCCAAAATTTGACCAACCAATTCTCCTAGCTGGCTCGTGGTTTAAATTCATGTTCGCATATCAGAGGCATGATAGGTGTGCACAGACAGAGGATATCAGAGTTACAGTTTGGGTTTCATTTACTAGATATGGCAGATCCAGCCCAGATCATCAGGGTTGTATTTTCGGGAAATTGTGCGCTTCTCGGGATTTTCAGCTTACACGATGATTGAGGAATATTCTGATGCCAGGGGTTTACTGGTTGATTTGATCTGGTCGCACGCTCTGTTATGTTGGTTATTGGCCTCTATTTGCATTTTTTAGGGTTTTATAGCCTTTTGTGGATTTTAAATAGGTTTTTAATCATTTTTAGGATTTAAATAGATTTTTAACATTTTTTAAATAGCTTAAATCTTTTTCTAGAGCTTTATAGATTTTTTGTGGATTTTAAATAGGTTTTAATTGGTTTAATAGTTTTTTTAAAATCATTTCTTAGAATAATAGATTTTAAAATTGTTTTTAAGTGTTTTAGATAATATAGGAAAGTATAGTTTTTTCCTTTTATTAATAGTGTAGAGTTTATTAGAATTTTAATAGGATTTTATAGAAATTAAATAGAATTTAAATAGAAATTAGTAGAAGTTTTATTAATATAGGCTTAATTAGATTTTTAACCATTTTTAGATTTAATTAGGGCTTGTTGGGATTAATTAGGTTAGTTTAATGTTTAGTTAGTAGCTAATTGTTTTTTAGAGTTAATTAGGTTTAATATTTGATTAGTGATTAATTAGAGTTAGTTTCTTTTAATGCAGTTTTTGGTTTTTTGTCCATTATTTCGTTGGGCCCAGGAAGCATTTTTTGGAGGCCCAATGGTATTTTCAGATTCAGTTTTTGGCCAATTTTCAGTCCAAGCCTAGAAGCATCCAGAATAATCCAGAAACCGTCTTGCTATAAAGTCAGCTCCACGTGTAAGTCTCAGAGGCTGGCCACGTTTTCACTTCCCGTCACGCCACATCACACCTCACACCTCAGAATTGTCCACACGCTGACACCTCACCATTCACTACTCCCTCTCTCTCCACACGTGCCTCCCACTAACTCCATCCTCCTGCCACCTGTCCCCATCAGCACTTCGCCGGAGCACATCATCGCCGGCCATGCAGCCGCCGGCCAGCCTACCCCCATCCACCGTACCGGTCACCGGAAACTGGTGACCTCGCCAGAATCTGGAAATTCCCCAGAAACACCTCTGATCGTCTCCGATCTTCATCTTCTTCCTCCCTCCAACTTCATCCATAGTTCACCGGAAAACCCAAACACTGCCGGAAACTTCAAGAACAATTTCAAGCATTCATCGTCTCGCCCAGATTTCCCAGAACATTCACACCTCCTTCGTTCTTCAAGAAATCTTTTCCAGAAAATCCCTCCACCTTCATCGTTCTTCAATCGCGAGCGTCCAGAACACGTCCACCTTCATCAACATTCAAGGGATTCTCCAGATTCTTCATCAAAATCCTCCAGAAACCCTTCAAGCCTTCATCAACTGTTCACTTTTTTCCAAAAGCTCTTCAACCGTGCCTCAAGAACATTCACCCTCAGAAGATTCCCAGAGCTTCAATTTATCATCAACACGCGCGTCTAAGATCTTCGTCCTTCTCAGTTTCCCAGAAAGATTATCGTTCTTCAAGCGCCTCTTCGAAGAACTCCAAAAGCGTCATCGTCCCCAGGTTCGTTCTCCTCGACTCCATTGTTGTACTTTCATGAATTTAGGGCTTTTTGTTTTGAGTGTTGCATGATCAGATTTGAGGATGAGGGTTGAGTGGATCTGAGGATGGTATGAGTATGGTAAGGGCATTGTGTTTTAGATCCGTGAGAATGTTTGGTTGGAGCTTCTTGAGAGTGGGTTAGAGGAATTGCAGAGAGAGGGTTTTGTCGAAGCGGCTAGGCTTTGGTTTGAGGTGATGAACAGTGATCTGAGGGATAGAAGGAGATTAGGTTTTGTTAATTGGTTAATTGGGCTAGGGTTTGGGCAGCGATTAAGCCCAAGATTCGTATTGCTGCAGCATACCCCAGTTTACTCATTCCCCCCCCCCCCCTTTTGCGTGAGATTACAGAGTGAATTGGATTGGGCCTTAAGCCCTTTGCTATCAACACCCCCCACCAGCGGCCCAATCAGTTTTTCAACTGCATTCAGTTGCTAACTGCACCGTTGGTCCTTCATTTTCTTTTTAGTTTTTCATTCAATTTCTGATAGACATTGGGCCCAGGCGCGCCATGCTAGGCGCACCCCCCTTCCTGGGCCCATCATGAGAATCAACTGGGAGCTTTGCTGTTTTCACCCCCCATCCCCTTTAATTCTTTTTTTAATTCCATTTATATTTCTTGCATTTATAAACTTCATAAAAAATAGAAAATTGAATATTTTTTAATTCTTGTTTTTTCTATAGGTTAGTGAATTTGTCTAGAAAAATATAAATTAATAAAATTTCCATTTTATTTTCTTTTCATATTTTTAGTATATTTTTCATTTTTATAGCTTTTTAATATGTTTAGTTTGATGTCCAATTTTGTAGAATTTCTTTTAGGACCTTCCTTTAGTCTTTTTAATTCATTCTTTTTTGTGTGATTAGATATTGAATCATAGTTCCCCATAGGATTTAATTCTTGATTTCTAGATTAAAATTTGATTAGATTAATCAGGTTAGCATTAGGGTATCATAATTAGGGTTTATGTTATGCAAATTCATTTTATTTAGATAGTTTTGTCTTGATTTTTGGGTAGGGGCATATGTGGATGTTATGGGTAGATGTTGTAGACCCTTGTGAATAATTGTTAGAATTTTCCCCCTTGGTTTAGTATTTTTAGGTATTTTTTGAAGTTGACTGATGATTTTGTCTGTTCTGTGGTTATCTGTTCATCTCTGGGGTTTATTGTGGGGAGTTTGTTGTGGGGCTTGTGTTGTCTTGAAGATCTTGTTGAAGAGCATGATGAAGAGAAGATTGTAGATCAAGACTCAGAGACCCAGAGCTTGGGGATTATTCCCTGTTTGTGAGGTTTGAGATCCTGAAGTTTGAAGGAAGTTCATGGTACTTTCCTGAGGAAGGCATTATGAATGACTTTCATTCTTTCTTCTCACCTCTTTCTCAAGTATCCAATGATGTTGGAGCCAGCTTGTGAGTTTAATTTCTCCTGAGGAGGAATATAAACTGATCACATGTTGATGAGCCACATGGGATACAATTCCTAAGTGGAAGCCTCCTAGTACTTTCCTGAGGAAGGTCCTATGAGTCTATTCACTTAGTTCCATTAGTTTATCTAGGACTTCTCATGTATCCAATGATGTTGGAGCCAACTTGTGAGTTTAATTTCTCCTGAGGAGGAATATAAACTGATCACATGTTGTTGAGCCACATGGGATACAATTCCTAAGTGGAAGCCTCCTAGTACTTTCCTGAGGAAGGTCCTATGAGTCTATTCACTTAGTTCCACTAGTTCAGATAGGATTTCTTAAGTATCCAGTGATGTTGGAGCCTGCTTGTGAGTTTAATTTCTCCTGAGGAGGAATGTAAACTGATCACAGTGGTGGAGCCACATAGGATATGATTCTTGAGTATACACCTCCTAGTGCTTTCCTGAGGAAGACACTATGAGTCTGCTTACTTAGCTCCCTTTCTTTGGTAAGCTTGTTCTGAAGCTTGAAGACTGGGATTGATTTCTCTTGTTTAGGGTTTTGCTTTAGGGCTTTGCTTAGATTTGATCAGATTCTGTGTTAGGGTTAGGATTAGAGAGTAGATGATTCTTTCTCAAGCATGTGTTTTGTTGGCCTGATGGCACTTCATTTCTTTTATCTGTATATGGCTTGATAGCCTGTGGTTTATTTTCAGTATGATTAATGTTATTTCATGACTGGCTTGAGGTCGAGACGAGCTTGTGGAGGCTGAAGCCCCACACACATTTCCTCCCTCACTTGCATTGCATGCATTTTACTGTTAAAGCTGAGGCTTTTGTCTGTTTTGGTGTATCATTGACATGATCCCTTAGGACTCTCATTTCTTCTGATGAGGATTTGATGATAGACTTTTAGGTTGAAACCTATGCATGACAACAGTAGGACTTGATAGTCTCCCTCCTAGTTGAGCCTTCTCTCTTCTCATCTCAAAGCAGTTTAAGATACAGTAATCATGAATGATTTCTTTCGTACGTTACGAGCCTTAAGCTATCTGAGATTAGATGTTTAGTATGGTACCCTTTGGGTGGCATGCGATGCATTCACTCTCAGGTCATAGTCTCTAGTGCGGTTGAAATCGCAAACACAATAAAAAACACTTCTTTCAGGAGATAACCCGTAGTTTCCCGAACTACGTTTGCTCTGATCTTCCATACAGTGTGGAAGTACGTAGGCATAGGATGCGACGTCCTAGCGAGCTACCTTCCCCCATAACCCTTCGTAGGCCGAACTACGTTGACTCTGATTTCTCATTCTCTGATGGGAATACGTAGGCATAAAGTGCGACGCTTTGCCGAGTCATTTTTCTTTTCTTTTTCAGCCAGCCTTGATAGGTAGATAGATTATAACCAACCCGTCCAAGTAAACAAACAAGCGAGGATCCCGTCGAGTACGACGGACGTGAGGGGTGCTAATACCTTCCCCTTGCGTAACCGACTCCCGAACCCAGACAATGGTTGCGACGACCTTGTCTTACCCTTATTCGTCAGGTTTTTCCGATCGTTTCCTTTCCCGCTCTGAGGGATAAATAACGAAAGGTGGCGACTCTTCTGTCATGCCGGCACCTTATTTTCGCGCAAGCGACACCCAGTGTCCACCAACACGTGATCCATAATCGTTCCCCTAAACTCTATCGAGATGTGCAGGGCGCTGTTGTGGTTTCTTCCCTTCGGCGTCAGCTCCAGGTCAGTGAACCCTAACCCGTTTCCAGCATTCACGTGGGCTACAACCCCTTCCAAATGGTTGACCGAGATTTCTTGCGGTACATACGTGGCATTCAAAACCTTTAACAGTGCGTTGTGATGTGACTCCGAACACAGCAACAAATTCAGGATGGAAATTTTCGAGGGTGTTTGATGGAGGTGATCCACGATCTTGTAATCACTCTTCTTGATCAACCTCATGAACTCCTCAGCGTCCTTTACAAGTAAGTCCTTCTCTACCCCATGAGGGGTTTCCTCAACGACTTTACTTTTTCCCTTACCAGTCTCATCAGCTTTGTCCGCTTTGTCCGCCACAATCTCAAGTGGAGCAAAGACTCTTCCGCTGCACGTGATTCCTCCAATTCCCACTAGGTTATCCACAGACTGCCCAGATGGTTCTAGTTCCAACTTCTGTCTGTTACAGTAGACATCAGACGAGATTCTTGCAGAGGTGCTCCTTTCCGGTCCTGAGGATCTGAAGGGAGTCCAGACGTGAGGATTGTCGACTCTGGGGACCGATCATTTGGAAGTCAGCTAAGAGAGGCCTCTTCATGACTTGATGATGCCACTCCTTCTGGGAATCGTATCATCACTCGTGAAAGTCTGTGACGCTGATGACCGCATAGGATGCCGTACCTTTGTCTGTGGATTAGGTCCATACCTGTGAGTGGGATTGGGATATTGCAGGAAACTTTGACCTCCAGACAACCTGGTTTTCTTGACAGTGAATCAGTTATGTTGGTATCAGGGTTCTCGGTCGCAGATTTGACTGTTCTTGACAGAGCAAGTTTTTGATCAAAGGATTTTATGTATGTTCTTGATAGAGCAGGTTTCGATCAGAGTATTGTCTTCAGAGGTTTTGTCCTGGATGGAGCAGATTTTGAGTGGGGTCTGAAGATCCCATCAGCAGTTGTTGTTTGTTCTTGATAGGGCAGATTTTGAGTGGGATCTGAAGATCTCATCAGCAGCTGTGTGTTTGTTCTGGATAGGGCAGATTTTTGATTTGGGGTCTGAAGACTTCATCAGCAGATGTTCCTTGATCATACATCCCGGGTCCTTATTATCAGGCACTTATTCTTGTCAGAGCAGAATTTTGATCTCGGTCCTATCAGATGGTTATTCTCAGCAGATCAAATCAGTGGTTTTACACCGGGGCTTCCTTCTCATCAGTGACTGTTGATACCGAATCTCCACAGCAGCCACCTGGATATATTATTGCATGCCTGCATATTGCATTAGTTCGCATATTCATGTTCGCATTCCATTAGCATGTGTCTGTGCGGCAGACGCATTTCGTACCCTGATTCTGGTGTCCCGAGCAATATGAGATATTTTCTTCCATGAATGGATCCAGTCTTATCATTGCATTGACACTATGTTAGCCCGTTGACACCAGAATTAGGGGTGATCTCCTAAACGTACAGACACCCATGGCATTAGCATAATTCATCTTGCATGGCAGAAGTCGGGGCTTGTCTTCTAACCCTTGTGTTTGCAGGTTTGACTCAGAATCGAGCAGCTCAGACTAATGGAGCAGGTACAAGATGAACTGGGGAAAATCCAAAGCCAGCTGGGGCAGGTCATGAATGACATATAGGCAGTGCGTCTGGACCAGCAAGTACTCAGAGAGGAGAATCAGCAGCTGCAGAATCAGTTAAGCTTTCTCATGGGAGTGGTGAGAAGTATGCTAAAAAAGGAGAGTGGTCAAGCACCCAAGGAGGAGACCAAAGTGCTTCCTCCATTGCCGTCAGTGCCACCTGTGCTGAAGCCAAGTGGACCTCATGGACCCTCTACACAGCGTGGAGCTCAAGACCTGTCTCGTCAGCAGCCGCGTCGGGCATCTCAGAATAACCCTGAAGGTTATAATCAAAAGAAGAAGCTACTTGATAGAGCTGTGGACCCAATACCTGTGAGTTATGTCCAGCTGTTGCCTCTGCTGGTTCAGAACCGTGTTCTCAAGCTTCGGACCTCAGATCCACCAGATGACGGGTCACCAGACGTTGATCTCAACATACATTGTGATTTCCACTCAGGAGCACCGGGGCACCATGTTGAAACATGCAAGGCTCTCAAGAATAAGATTCAAGACCTTATTGACTCAAGGGCGATTAGGCTTGTGCCGGGCGGCATGAGAGCATCGGGAAAGTTCATCCCGTACCCCGCAGAAGAGGTGAATGATTTCACTCCTTTGCCTGAAGCTGAGAAAGATCTTGAATATGTCCTGCGACCCTTGGTGACTGCATCGCCTCGCCCGCAGTTTCTACCTGGATCAAGTTCAAGGACGCAAGCGCCTAAACGAGAGCCCATCGCCATTCAGAAACGACGACCTCTTGCTCCTGGGCGGAAAGAATACCAACACCAAGATCGCAAGAGACCTCGCAACCACTTAGAACGAAGGAATGCTTCTTCCCATCCAGTGCCTGTGCCGTATAGCCAGATTCTCTCACAGTTGATTCAGAACTCTTTAGTGGAACCGAAAGCTCTCAAGCCCGTGCCAGAGCCTTACCCTCCAGGGTACAATCCTCATGCTCAGTGTGGTTACCATGGTGGATCTCCGGGGCATTCAACTGAAGGTTGCAAGGCTTTCCAGGCGAAAGTGCAACAATTGATCGACCAAGGGTGTATTTCCTTTCCAGACGGAGTTTTGGTTGTACGTGACAACCTCTCAGCTGTTTGAGCTCGCAGATTCAGAGGGTTATTTCTAGAAGCCGGTGGTTCAGACAGGCAGACGTCCTCAGCATTGGCAGTCCTCGGACTTTTTACCATTTGCATTTGTAGTTCTTTTCTGTTAGTTACTACTTGCTGTTAAACATTGTATGTTTCAAATGGTGATGTTAATAAAGTGACTATGCATTTTTTCTGAACTAATTATGTCGTTGTCACTCATTTACTGCATTACACTGACACTTGCATTTTATTTACTCCGATTTCTTACTATGATTAGCAATGAGCGGAGGGAGGATGATGAAATTGAATACTCATAACCAATGATCGTATGGCTTTCAGATAAAACTTTGCCAATGACGTACAAGGCATTGTTTCAAATCCACTAAACACCAGAGAGATAAGGAAGAGAATCCCTTGTTAACCACTTCGAGCCGAGAAGTAGGAGTTTCTTTCGGACTTTTGAACCCTCACATCTTAACCCGGGGCAGGGTAGTTGTCAGTTAGCTTGATCGAGCGTTCAAGTCTTATAGAGGAGTGTTGTCCTTCGAGGACCAATCACATCATATTCCTCGCCAGAGGTCGTACCTCATCAACCACAATGGTTAAACCTCACCAATCAGGAGTGAGACAGTTATAATCCTTTCGGAGCAATCAAGACATCCAGTGTCACACGACTTGTTCCAAGAAAAAGAAAAAGAAATAAGAAAGCCCGCTAAGTAAAAAAGAGAAGCTAGAAAGCAAATACTTAGGCAAAAATCAGGGCATCCCGCTGGACTTCAAAAGAAAAAATCGAAAAGAACTCAAAAGGAGTCAGTCCAGGCAAAAATTAGGGAATCAAAACAAAAGAATGAAAAAGAAAGGATTATAAAAAAGAAAATTCCTCGAACAAGGAAGAAGTCGTGTAGACACAGACGCCGAAAACGAAAAAGGAGTAACTGTCACTCCGAAACACCTTGTGAGTTCTTTAACCAGTTGTTCCCAATGTTCAGCATACCTCTCGAAGAGGCGAGCGCTCGACCCAAGTTAACTGAACTTTAGGATCGGAGATCATCACGTAGAAGGGGTGGGTACAAATCATAATTTGAGCCAAATATCCTTTGTTTCACGAACCGTGAACCCGACCACGATACAACCCTTAAAAGACCTAATTGAGGTAGGGTTATTCTGAAAGCGCATTACGATAAGGTTGAGTAACCTGACTCCTTCATGATTTGCTAATCGTATCCTTATTGTATTTTTCACTGATCACATCAGCACAACGTTTGAACTCTTGAGTTCATTCGTCACTCACTAGCATGACACGTAAATGAGTGACAGTACAACATTTTTTTGAAATTTGCATGAACACTGCATTAAAATTACCATTCGTGAATAAACAATTTCAATTGCAGGTTGGTAGCTGACACGAAGGGACTTCAACAGGGAATAGTCAATCAGGACTGAATCGTAGTAGTCTGGATCAGAACGGTATGCTGTGAAACCCTGTGAATCCGGGGCATTGACTTCCTGTGAGTTTGGAATCAGTTTGTCTGAGGACAAGTCCCGGAGTATTGGTTGATCATGCAGCTGTTTATGCAAGAAGCAGTTGGCCGGAAGTGAATCTTCTCGAGACCCAATCAGGGGCAGTTATCCAGAATTCTTGCGATTTAAGGGCAGATCCCTCCAGTGTTCGATCAGAGCATGTTGAGTCGCTCATCGCTCGTTCAGGGGCAAACTACTTCAGAGGTATTGAAGCCGACCATGCTGAGAGTTGATTAGTTGAGGATGAATCCTCCCGTTGTGCAGATGCTGGGGCAAGCCCTCTGAAGATTGTCTTGTTGCCAGTTGTTTTCGGCTCAGAATGAATTATTCCCAAAGGTCGGATTGGGGCAAGTTGAATTGCGCTGGGGCAAGTTGTTCAAACGAGTTTGTTCGCCCTAGAAAGAATTGAGTGTCGAGGGGTCGTGTCCTTACCCTGCCAAAACCTGAACCTTCTGAAGAAGCCTTGCGGTCATTGGATTGCTATCCTACAGCATAACCTGTTACTTGACTCCATGATTGGTAGTCTGTATTCCCTGTGTTGACGTTGTTGAACCAGGATCGTTTCTCAGCAGAGATGTACGGTTTAAGGTTGTTCCCCCCGTGCAGTTTGAGACTGCGGCAAATTGAGATAGCGTTTATCCCTTATCAGATTAGGGTCAAGATTACCCTCAGCAGACCAGGATTGATATCCCCGAAGCAAGGCGAGTCCCCCTTCTCCAGCAGAGTTCAGTAGTCGCTCCTCCGCAGAGTCTGAACGCAGAATAATGAGCATTGATATGTCTCCCCGGGCAGAGATGATTCTTTTCCCCAAGCAGACGCATCCTAAAGGAACGTCACCTCCTCAGCTGAGTCAAGTCGCGCAGCAACTCGTATTCTCCCCCAGCACCGGGTCACAAGTGTAGGTTCCATAGAAATGTTCGGGTGCCGAAGCTCGTGTTTCCCCCAGTAAAGTCGCCGAAGCAGAGGTCTCCCCCAGCACCGGGTCACAAGTGCAAGTCTTGTAGGAAGCTGTTCGTATGCCGAAGGATGCAGTAACTAATGGTGCCATACTGAAGTCTCCAGCGGAATTGAGATTCCCCATCAGAGTCGTATTCTCCCCCGAAGTCGGATGATTCACTCTTCCCCAGTAGAGTGTTGGAACAGCTGATGTTGTATTCCCCTGCAGAGTTGTACTCTCCCCCGAAGTCAGATGATTCTTTCTTCCCCAGTGGAATCGAATTCCTCATCAGAGTCATACTCTCCCGTTGAAGTAGAATGATTTCTCTCTCCCCGGCTGAGTCCGCAAACCCCCTGAAAAGCAGAATCCTTGGAAGCAGTTGGGACCTTGAGTGGATGTTCCCTAGCAGAGCGTGGGGCAGCTGATGCTGTATTTCCCCAGAGTCGCACCCTCTCCAGCAAAGCAGAATGACTTCTCCTTCCTCAGCCGAGTTTGCAGATATCCAAGAGAGCCGAGTCCTTGGAAGTTGATCAGATCATGATTGGTTCTTCCCCAGTGGAGTGTTGAGCAGCTGAAGTTGTTTCCCCACAGAGTGGTTATCCCCAGAAAAGTAGCCATGACGGCCACGCAGTTTATTCTCGCGATTGATATCAGCAAGTCTGGTTTCTCGTAGAGCTTCGTCCCCTACAGTAATCAACTGAAGTTTTTTTCCATGCAGCAGTCCGCAGAAGATCAATTCCCCAAACAGAGTCCAATTGATATTGGCGTGTCCACGCTCTCCTCAGCAGGATGATTCCTCTACCGGAGTAGTTCTTTTCTCCTTGACAGGAGAATTCCCCTTCGGCATTTATTTTGCTGACGGGATCGCATCATAGTGCATGACTGCATAGCATTTAGCACTGCATAACATTTAACATTGCATAGCATTGTGCATGATTGCACAACATTTAGCATAAACGCATATCATTCCCACCGCGTGGGGCATGGCGCAGAAGCATATGCATCATAAGCATGATCTAAGTCATTATCATTCTTGTTTTACAGGTGTTCGGCCGAAGGACCAGTTGCTCAGGACGATTCCTGATATTCTCCCCAACGAGGTCGCTTTATTGAGAGGATTCTTACGACCCCGGTGTAATCCCCACAGTCGCTTTGCTCAAGATGATTTTTGAGATCCCCAGCGAGGTCCAATCTGAGGATGGATTTCGCAAGCGCCTGAAGGCGGTATCAGAAGATTCCTGTGAGTTCAGATTACCTTGTTGAGGAATCAACGGGTGGCTGAAGACAAGGTTCCAAATTTTGTATTCCAGGTGATCTGTGTTGGCCTGAAGACCAAGTCAGTTGTCCGGAGGTGGTGATTGATTGCGATCAATTGAATAGTTTCTCTTCTGACTGAAGTCGAAGATGTTTCTCCAGCTGAAGCGGAGTTTTGCCTGAAGGCAAAGTGTTTGAATCCCCGTAGAGTCATGAATGGCTCAGGATACCATTTCTTTGACTGAAGTCACAGATTTCCCAAGCTGAAGCGAAGGTGCCTAAGGGCAGGGTTATCCCCAAGGTCATGAATGACCAAGGATTCATTTTCCGGACTGAAGGCCGAAGTATATCCCTGACTGAAGTCACGGATACTCTATAGCAGAGGCGGAGTTGCCTGAAGGCATATCCATGTATCCTTGAAGGGCAAGGACCATTTCTTCAGACTGAAGTCGAAGATACCTCCTGCAGAGTTGCCGACGGGCAAAGTTTACATCTTTGAAGGTCAAGGATGTTTATCTTCAGAAGTACTTGAAGATTTTTTCTAGCTGAAGCTGGAATAGCCGACGGGCAGGGTTTCATCTATCTTCAAAAGAACTTGAAGATTCTCCAGCGGATCTGAAGTGGCCAGGGGCCAGGGTTCCATCTATCTTCAGAAGAACTTGAAGATTCTCCAGCGGATCTGGAATGGCCAGGGGCCGGGGTTTCACATATCTGCAATGTTGAAGTTCTACGGTGGGCAGTGTGCGGTAGTATGCCGATGTTCGTTATGGTTCTGAGGGTGAACCCCAAGTCAGAGTGTGCTCGGTTAAGTCTCTCATTCCCAGTGGAGTAGTTTCAAATACGCAAGTATACCTTTTGTTCCATTTACCAGGGGTGAACCCCAGGTCAGAGTTGTTCGATTATATGTTTGTCCGACGGCGAGGTTGGATGTTTGTTCGACGGCGAGGTTGAACGTTTGGATTTGACGGCGAGGTCAGATCATGTTTGTTCGACGGCGAGGTTGGATGTTTGTTCGACGGCGAGGTTGAACGTTTGGATTTGACGGTGAGGTCAGATCAGATTTTTGTTCGACGGCGAGGTTGAACGTTTGGATTTGACGGCGAGGTCGGATCATGTTTGTCCGACGGCGAGGTTGGATGTTTGTTCGACGGCGAGGTTGAACGTTTGGATTTGACGGCGAGGTCAGATCATGTTTGTCCGACAGCGAGGTTGGATGTTTGTTCGACGACGAGGTTGAACGTTTGGATTTGACGACGAGGTCAGATCATGTTTGTCCGACGGCGAGGTTGGATGTTTGTTCGACGGCGAGGTTGAACGTTTGGATTTGACAGCGAGGTCAGATCAGGTTTTTGTTCGACGGCGAGGTTGAATGTTCGTTTTCAGATTATATTTTGTCCAGCGGCGATGTTGGAAGATTGTGTTTGACGGCGAGGTTGAATGTTTGTTTTGACGGCGAGGTCAGATTATGTTTGTGTCCGGCGGCGAGGTTGGATGTTTGGATTTGGCGGCGAGGTCAGACTATGTTTGTTCAACAGCGAGGTTAGACTTTTTAAATCCCCAGTAGAGATGATGTTTGTACGACGGCGATGTCGAGTGTCTCTAAGAGGATGTTTGTTTCCGACGGCGATGTCAGATTCAGTTTTCCAGCAGCGACGCTGGGCATGTCAAGTTGATCCAGTCTTCTGACGGCGATGTTAGGTGATGCAGATCCTTTAGTTCTCCAGCGGTGATGCGAGGTATGTCAGACGTAGTTCTCCAGCGGTGATGCGGGGTATTTTGACAGATTTAGTTCTCCAGCGGCGATGCGGGGTATGTCAGACGTAGTTCTCCAGCGGCGATGCGGGGTATTTTGACAGATTTAGTTCTCCAGCGGCGATGCGGGGTATGTCAGACGTAGTTCTCCAGCGGCGATGCGGGGTATTTTGACAGATTTAGTTCTCCAGCGGCGATGCGGGGTATGTCAGACGTAGTTCTCCAGCGGCGATGCGGGGTATTTTGTCAGATTTAGTTCTTCAGCGGCGATGCGGGGTATGTTGATTGTCCGACGGCGATGTCAGATGTAGTTCTCCAGCGGCGATGCGGGGTATTTTGTCCAGTATTGTATTTTCTCCAGCGGCGATGCGGGACATTTTGGTTGATCGACGGCGATTTCAGACTCAGTTTTCCAGCGGCGATGTTGGGTGTGTCAGTTAATTCAGTTCTCCAGCGGTGATGTTGGATGATTCGTTCTACAGCGGCGATGTTGGGTATTTTGGTGATTCAGGTTCTTTAGTTCTCCAGCGGCGATGTTGGATGTATTGTTTGTTTCCGACGGCGATGTCAGATCAGTATTTCTCCAGATAGTTGTCGTGCAGCTATTATTCCAGTGTTCGACGAGTTGAGCAGTTGGCAAATTTTCGGGTTTACCGATATTCAACCGTCTCGCACCTTGATTGGCTGAGAGTCGTTGCTTCTCACCCAGTCAGGTTCAAGCCGTTTGAATAGGGGCAGCTGTTGCACCCCAAAATTTGACCAACCGATTCTCCTAGCTGGCTCGTGGTTTAAATTCATGTTCGCATATCAGAGGCATGATAGGTGTGCACAGACAGAGGATATCAGAGTTACAGTTTGGGTTTCATTTACTAGATATGGCAGATCCAGCCCAGATCATCAGGGTTGTATTTTCGGGAAATTGTGCGCTTCTCGGGATTTTCAGCTTGCACGATGATTGAGGAATATTCTGATGCCAGGGGTTTACTGGTTGATTTGATCTGGTCGCACGCTCTGTTATGTTGGTTATTGGCCTCTGTTTGCATTTTTTAGGGTTTTATAGCCTTTTGTGGATTTTAAATAGGTTTTTAATCATTTTTAGGATTTAAATAGATTTTTAACATTTTTTAAATAGCTTAAATCTTTTTCTAGAGCTTTATAGATTTTTTGTGGATTTTAAATAGGTTTTAATTGGTTTAATAGTTTTTTTAAAATCATTTCTTAGAATAATAGATTTTAAAATTGTTTTTAAGTGTTTTAGATAATATAGGAAAGTATAGTTTTTTCCTTTTATTAATAGTGTAGAGTTTATTAGAATTTTAATAGGATTTTATAGAAATTAAATAGAATTTAAATAGAAATTAGTAGAAGTTTTATTAATATAGGCTTAATTAGATTTTTAACCATTTTTAGATTTAATTAGGGCTTGTTGGGATTAATTAGGTTAGTTTAATGTTCAGTTAGTAGCTAATTGTTTTTTAGAGTTAATTAGGTTTAATATTTGATTAGTGATTAATTAGAGTTAGTTTCTTTTAATGCAGTTTTTGGTTTTTTGTCCATTATTTCGTTGGGCCCAGGAAGCATTTTTTGGAGGCCCAATGGTATTTTCAGATTAAGTTTTTGGCCAATTTTCAGTCCAAGCCTAGAAGCATCCAGAATAATCCAGAAACCGTCTTGCTATAAAGTCAGCTCCACGTGTAAGTCTCAGAGGCTGGCCACGTTTTCACTTCCCGTCACGCCACATCACACCTCACACCTCAGAATTGTCCACACGCTGACACCTCACCATTCACTACTCCCTCTCTCTCCACACGTGCCTCCCACTAACTCCATCCTCCTGCCACCTGTCCCCATCAGCACTTCGCCGGAGCACATCATCGTCGGCCATGCAGCCGCCGGCCAGCCTACCCCCATCCACCGTACCGGTCACCGGAAACTGGTGACCTCGCCAGAATCTGGAAATTCCCCAGAAACACCTCTGATCGTCTTCGATCTTCATCTTCTTCCTCCCTCCAACTTCATCCATAGTTCACCGGAAAACCCAAACACTGCCGGAAACTTCAAGAACAATTTCAAGCATTCATCGTCTCGCCCAGATTTCCCAGAACATTCACACCTCCTTCGTTCTTCAAGAAATCTTTTCCAGAAAATCCCTCCACCTTCATCGTTCTTCAATCGCGAGCGTCCAGAACACGTCCACCTTCATTAACATTCAAGGGATTCTCCAGATTCTTCATCGAAATCCTCCAGAAACCCTTCAAGCCTTCATCAACTGTTCACTTTTTTCCAGAAGCTCTTCAACCGTGCCTCAAGAACATTCACCCTCAGAAGATTCCCAGAGCTTCAATTTATCATCAACACGCGCATCTAAGATCTTCGTCCTTCTCAGTTTCCCAGAAAGATTATCGTTCTTCAAGCGCCTCTTCGAAGAACTCCAAAAGCGTCATCATCCCCAGGTTCGTTCTCCTCGACTCCATTGTTGTACTTTCATGAATTTAGGGCTTTTTGTTTTGAGTGTTGCATGATCAGATTTGAGGATGAGGGTTGAGTGGATCTGAGGATGGTATGAGTATGGTAAGGGCATTGTGTTTTAGATCCGTGAGAAGGTTTGGTTGGAGCTTCTTGAGAGTGGGTTAGAGGAATTGCAGAGAGAGGGTTTCGTCGAAGTGGCTAGGGTTTGGTTTGAGGTGATGAACAGTGATCTGAGGGATAGAAGGAGATTAGGTTTTGTTAATTGGTTAATTGGGCTAGGGTTTGGGCAGCGATTAAGCCCAAGATTCGTATTGCTGCAGCATACCCCAGTTTACTCATTCCCCCCCCCCCCTTTTGCGTGAGATTACAGAGTGAATTGGATTGGGCCTTAAGCCCTTTGCTATCAACACCCCCCACCAGCGGCCCAATCAGTTTTTCAACTGCATTCAGTTGCTAACTGCACCGTTGGTCCTTCATTTTCTTTTTAGTTTTTCATTCAATTTCTGATAGACATTGGGCCCAGGCGCGCCCTGCTAGGCGCACCCCCCTTCCTTGGCCCATCATGAGAATCAACTGGGAGCTTTGCTGTTTTCACCCCCCATCCCTTTTAATTCTTTTTTTAATTCCATTTATATTTCTTGCATTTATAAACTTCATAAAAAATAGAAAATTGAATATTTTTTAATTCTTGTTTTTTCTATAGGTTAGTGAATTTGTCTAGAAAAATATAAATAAATAAAATTTCCATTTTATTTTCTTTTCATATTTTTAGTATATTTTTCATTTTTATAGCTTTTTAATATGTTTAGTTTGATGTCCAATTTTGTAGAATTTCTTTTAGGACCTTCCTTTAGTCTTTTTAATTCATTCTTTTTTGTGTGATTAGATATTGAATCATAGTTCCCCATAGGATTTAATTCTTGATTTCTAGATTAAAATTTGATTAGATTAATCAGGTTAGCATTAGGGTATCATAATTAGGGTTTATGTTATGCAAATTCATTTTATTTAGATAGTTTTGTCTTGATTTTTGGGTAGGGGCATATGTGGATGTTATGGGTAGATGTTGTAGACCCTTGTGAATAATTGTTAGAATTTTCCCCCTTGGTTTAGTATTTTTAGGTATTTTCTGAAGTTGACTGATGATTTTGTCTGTTCTGTGGTTATCTGTTCATCTCTGGGGTTTATTGTGGGGAGTTTGTTGTGGGGCTTGTGTTGTCTTAAAGATCTTGTTGAAGAGCATGATGAAGAGAAGATTGTAGATCAAGACTCAGAGACCCAGAGCTTGGGGATTATTCCCTGTTTGTGAGGTTTGAGATCCTGAAGTTTGAAGGAAGTTCATGGTACTTTCCTGAGGAAGGCATTATGAATGACTTTCATTCTTTCTTCTCACCTCTTTCTCAAGTATCCAATGATGTTGGAGCCAGCTTGTGACTTTAATTTCTCCTGAAGAGGAATATAAACTGATCACATGTTGATGAGCCACATGGGATACAATTCCTAAGTGGAAGCCTCCTAGTACTTTCCTGAGGAAGGTCCTATGAGTCTATTCACTTAGTTCCATTAGTTTATCTAGGACTTATCAAGTATCCAATGATGTTGGAGCCAACTTGTGAGTTTAATTTCTCCTGAGGAGGAATATAAACTGATCACATGTTGTTGAGCCACATGGGATACAATTCCTAAGTGGAAGCCTCCTAGTACTTTCCTGAGGAAGGTCCTATGAGTCTATTCACTTAGTTCCACTAGTTCAGATAGGATTTCTTAAGTATCCAGTGATGTTGGAGCCTGCTTGTGAGTTTAATTTCTCCTGAGGAGGAATGTAAACTGATCACAGTGGTGGAGCCACATAGGATATGTTTCCTGAGTATACACCTCCTAGTGCTTTCCTGAGGAAGACACTATGAGTCTGCTTACTTAGCTCCCTTTCTTTGGTAAGCTTGTTCTGAAGCTTGAAGACTGGGATTGATTTCTCTTGTTTAGGGTTTTGCTTTAGGGCTTTGCTTAGATTTGATCAGATTCTGTGTTAGGGTTAGGATTAGAGAGTAGATGATTCTTTCTCAAGCATGTGTTTTGTTGGCCTGATGGCACTTCATTTCTTTTATCTGTATATGGCTTGATAGCCTGTGGTTTATTTTCAGTATGATTAATGTTATTTCATGACTGGCTTGAGGTCGAGACGAGCTTGTGGAGGCTGAAGCCCCACACACATTTCCTCCCTCAC
This sequence comes from Lathyrus sativus, assembly GCA_963859935.3. NCBI lineage: Eukaryota > Viridiplantae > Streptophyta > Magnoliopsida > Fabales > Fabaceae > Lathyrus > Lathyrus sativus. The sequence goes on from OZ012738.1 coordinate 249,208,579, forward strand.
TTGCATTGCATGCATTTTACTGTTAAAGCTGAGGCTTTTGTCTGTTTTGGTGTATCATTGACATGATCCCTTAGGACTCTCATTTCTTCTGATGAGGATTTGATGATAGACTTTTAGGTTGAAACCTATGCATGACAACAGTAGGACTTGATAGTCTCCCTCCTAGTTGAGCCTGCTCTCTTCTCATCTAAAAGCAGTTTAAGATACAGTAATCATGAATGATTTCTTTCGTACGTTACGAGCCTTAAGCTATCTGAGATTAGATGTTTAGTATGGTACCCTTTGGGTGGCATGCGATGCATTCACTCTCAGGTCATAGTCTCTAGTGCGGTTGAAATCGCAAACACAATAAAAAACACTTCTTTCAGGAGATAACCCGTAGTTTCCCGAACTACGTTTGCTCTGATCTTCCATACAGTGTGGAAGTACGTAGGCATAGGATGCGACGTCCTAGCGAGCTACCTTCCCCCATAACCCTTCGTAGGCCGAACTACGTTGACTCTGATTTCTCATTCTCTGATGGGAATACGTAGGCATAAAGTGCGACGCTTTGCCGAGTCATTTTTCTTTTCTTTTTCAGCCAGCCTTGATAGGTAGATATATTATAACCAACCCGTCCAAGTAAACAAACAAGCGAGGATCCCGTCGAGTACGACGGACGTGAGGGGTGCTAATACCTTCCCCTTGCGTAACCGACTCCCGAACCCAGACAATGGTTGCGACGACCTTGTCTTACCCTTATTCGTCAGGTTTTTCCGATCGTTTCCTTTCCCGCTCTGAGGGATAAATAACGAAAGGTGGCGACTCTTCTGTCATGACGGCACCTTATTTTCGCGCAAGCGACACCCAGTGTCCACCAACACGTGAGCCATAATCGTTCCCCTACACTCTATCAAGATGTGCAGGGCGCTGTTGTGGTTTCTTCCCTTCGGCGTCAGCTCCAGGTCAGTGAACCCTAACCCGTTTCCAGCATTCACGTGGGCTACAACCCCTTCCAAATGGTTGACCGAGATTTCTTGCGGTACATACGTGGCATTCAAAACCTTTAACAGTGCGTTGTGATGTGACTCCGAACACAGCAACAAATTCAGGATGGAAATTTTCGAGGGTGTTTGATGGAGGTGATCCACGATCTTGTAATCACTCTTCTTGATCAACCTCATGAACTCCTCAGCGTCCTTTACAAGTAAGTCCTTCTCTACCCCATGAGGGGTTTCCTCAACGACTTTACTTTTTCCCTTACCAGTCTCATCAGCTTTGTCCGCTTTGTCCGCCACAATCTCAAGTGGAGCAAAGACTCTTCCGCTGCACGTGATTCCGCCAATTCCCACTAGGTTATCCACAGACTGCCCAGATGGTTCTAGTTCCAACTTCTGTCTGTTACAGTAGACATCTGCCCCATAGTGCCACGGGACAGCATTGGTGCTTTCAAAAGGTATCGGCCCAGCTTTGGTGATGGTAATTGTGGGTGGCCTGAGTGCAGAAATGGTTATCGTCTGGCGAGGGATGGTGATGGTGGCAACTTCATCATCTTGCTTCAGCATTACCTCTCTAGATCTACTTTCGGCCCTTTGGCTAAACTGCAAGATTCCTTCGGTCATCAAACTCTGAATCCCCTCTATCAACTGTTCACATCCATCAGGACGAGTCGCACAGCCCATACACAATTCTCCACACCCTGGAAAGAAGCCTATCTTCATCAGCTTGGCTTTAACGAAGCTAAGCGGTGTCTTCAGATCCTTGACATCAGTCAACACATCTAAATCCTCTTCTTCAATAATGGCATTCACCCCACCTCCCCTATGATTCAGCATAGGGTTCTTTGTGACATTCGGCACATTATCTGAGAAATTGATGATCTTAGCATCCACCATATCTTGCACCTTGTGCTTGAAGGCTTTGCAGCTTTCTATCGTGTGGCCGGGTGCCCCTGAGTGAAACTTACACGTTGCATTCGCATCATAACCTGGCGGAGGTGCCCCTGTCAAGAGAGCCAGGGTTCTTTTGTACTAGCTATAACTGAAGCAGAGTTTGTAATAGCTGAGCATAAGACATGGGCGGTGTCTCAAGGTGACGACTTGACAGAGGTGCCCTGTTCTGATACTTTCTGTACCCTTGCTGATTTGGCTGCTGCTGCTACGACTGCTGCTGTGGTTGAGGTTGTTGGACAACAGGAATGGTTATGCTAGCCACCTGCTGGCGCTGGCCCTTACCTTTCCTTCGAGCGTTGGACACGGCGCTCGTCTCTCCTTCACGCCTTTTGTTACCATACGGCTTCTTTCCTCCTCCAACTGAGGATAGATCGACACCCTGAATCTTTTCCAATTGATCCCGTTCTCAACATGCTCGCCAGTAATGATGAGATCTAAGAAACTTCCTGACATACCGCTGACCAGTTTCTCGTAGTAGACCACTGGGAGAGTGGCTACAAACATTTCAACAAGCTATCGTTCAACCATCGGCGGCTGAACTCTAGCTGCTAATTCACGCCATCGCTCGGCATATTCTTTGAACCCTTCGTTGTTCCTCTGTGACAAGTTCTGTAGTTGAACCCGGTTCGGAGCCAAGTCACTATTATACTGATAATGGTGCACGAATGCCTTAGTAAGTTCCTTCCACGTGCACACACTGGTGGGTTCCAAACTCATGTACCACTCCAAGGATGGCCCGAACAATCTATCCTGAAAGAAGTGCGTCAGCAGCTTCTCGTCTTCAGAGTGAGCGGACATCTTTCGGTAGTATGACCTTAAGTGGACGCGAGGGCAAGTAGTGCCCTTGTATTTCTCAAAGTCGGGTACTTTGAATTTGGGAGGTACCTTGAAATCAGAAATCAATCCCAATTTAGACATGTCGACCCCCATAGTGTTCACGTTCTCGAAATTCCTCATTTTGTCCTCGAGTGCCTTAAACCTCAGACGTGCTTCAGCAGTCAGCTCTCCTTCAGCACTCCTCTGCGAGAACAAATCTTCTTGTCGATCTTCTAGCCATGGCTGAGGCCCATACAGATTTCCAGCACCTGTGTTGCCGTTGCCCAGTCCAGCATTGCCATTAGCTTCAAAGTTTCCATTGCCGACGCCAGTCATATTACCGTTGAGCCCTATGTTTGTGATCACATTACCGTTACCACTGCCATTCCCCCCGGTCATAGGGATGCCATTCTGAGGAGTTTCAACAGGTGGAGGGGTTGGGACGCTCCCTCCATGGAGTACACCGTTGCTGTCAACCCTTGAGATCAGAGGCTGGACCAATGTTCTAAGTTGGTCTTGGCCGTTGGCGACCACTTGCATGAGCTCCATGAAGCAGTCCATCCTCTCTCGGAGTTCCTGAACGTCAGTTTGCACTTGTTCCATTTCTCTAGCTTGATTTTCTCTGGTCGGATAGCGGTGGATCGGCCTTCGATCAATCCTGGAACAACCCGCATACACAAAGGGTTAGAAAGAAAAACGATAAGGTGCTCGTTATGCAAATGCTTCATGCAAATGCAAACGTGTGTCTGTGCCTTGGGGAGATTCCCCCCCGATCCTAGTTTCCGAGACAAATAAAGTCTATGATCCAATCATGGAAAAGAAATCCTCATATATTCATCTGAAGAGCCCGCTTGGGTAGCGTACAACTGTAATCACATACAGCTGAAGCAATAAGGCATGACCCCAACCAACAGACCTGGCGGTGATCAGTATATCAATGCATAAAAATGTACAAAAAGAGATACAAAAGATCAGGCGCGGCCACGGGCACGAAACTCTTCTATCAACTTCTTTGTAGCGGAGTGATCTGACTGAGTAAGCAAACCCTGGGTCAGCAGATCCTTCTTACTGATGGACTTTGGGAGGTTCTCGGCAACGCTCCTAGAAATACCTTCTTCAGAATGGTGCTCGACTCTTCTTCTCTTAGCATCATCCCGGAGTTGAGAATCTTGCAAATTTGCCTCGGCCTCAGCTAATCTATACTGGATGTCATGTCGCAGGGAGGCTTCAGCCTCTGTACTCTCGTCTTTCACCATACTCTGAGCTTCCAGCTCGGCTACTCGCTGCTTCAGCTATTCTTCCCGCTCTTTGTACTTGGCTATGGTGCTGCTCCAAACCCTCTCGTATTGGGTTAACTTCCGGTACACTCTGTCCAGATCCTATCTCTTGGTTGTCAACACGCCATGTACTGACTTCAGGTCCAGCCCCAGAAGTTCCCTAGCATCAGTTTCTTTGGTCAGGTTGGAGCCTAGACGGTTGATCATCTCAGTCTGCTTCTTGTAGGTATAGACGGCTTCACTTTTCTCTTTCCGAAGTTGAGTGATCTCTTTCTCCAACTCTTCGTTGGCCTTTCGTAGCTCTTCCTTCTCTTGGAGTACCTGGTTGAATTTCTGAATATCAACTGTAGTAGGCTCTTTGTACACGGGAGCACACAATGGTTCCACAGCAGGAAACAACATTAGAAACTTGGCGGCTCTCTCTCGAACCCAAGTCACGTACGGATCAAAGGCCTTGTTGTTTCTCTTTCCTAGCAAGACTTTCCCCTTCCGGTGAATTTTGCTCCAAGCATCCTGTACCTTGATCAAAGTGTCACCTTCAAGCAACCCTGTGAGATACAGAGATTCCCGTATCTCTTCCTCTTCAGGAGGACCTCGTAGTGCATACCCAAATTTTCGTACTAGCAGAGATGGATTGTAGTTGATACATCCATTCCTTCCGACCAGGGGGACGTTCGGAAAGCCACAACAGCTATACACAATATCTTTGCCCAGCATATCTCTATCAAACCAGATGATATCGTTAGTAGTCAAACCCATCAAACGTGCAGACCAAGGCGAAGACTCAGCAGAATCAATGAACGACCCTGACTTAGGAAGATGGCTAGCAAACCATTTATACAGTAAAGGCGCACAACATGCCACGTTCTTCCCCTTTCTGTTTTCGTTCTTACTGTGAACTGAATGGTAAACGTCTCCGAGGAGAGTGGGCACTGGATTCCCGAAGGCAAATATGTGGCAAGCATCCATGCTTATGAAGTCCGGGTGACTTGGGAATAGTACGATCCCATAGATACAGAGGGCTAAGAAGGCATTGAACACATCCCAGCGATCCTTTTCGGCAAACTTTCGGGCTTTCTCCATCAGGAAAGGCAAAGGGAAACCATGAACTCTGATCTTTCTGGATACCATCCCTTCCAATTCAGACTCATCTACATGAAGAGCGTCAGTCAGCTTACTCAATTTGGGTTCACCCTCAACACGGTAGTAAGGCATTTGATTCATCAAAGGCACCCCCAACAGGTCAGAGTACTCTTCCAAGGTCGGGGCTAGGACATAGTCTGGAAACACAAAGCATCTGAGCTGTGGGTCATAAAACTGCAGCAGGGCGTAGAAGCCATTCAACTCGTACATAGGAAGCTTATACACAATACCCAGAAGTCTCCCATAACTCTTTCTTAAACTCTCCATCACTGTCTTATCAGCCAAAGAAATCAAAGTCCGCAATTCTCGGATGTCAGGTGTTGGTAGCTTGTAAGCCACTGTCTTCTTCAGAGATGCCATATCTGCCATGAGGATCAAGATCACTAGAACCAGGGGAGAAATATGCACCTGCAACACAGACACACGTTAATGACATGCAAATGAGGATGCAAACAATGCAAAATGCAATCATGCAGCAGGAGATCAAGACAACTGTGTTGTTGAGGAGATGAAGATTCTTTATCAAGAAAACCACAATACTGCTCTGTGAAGAACAACCATATCTCTGAGGAGAAGAAACCCATGATACCAGACCAACAATCTGCTCTGTCAAGAACACACATATCTGATGATGAGAATCTCTGATATCAGACCATAACTCTGCTGTGTCAAGAACACACATATCTGATGAGAAGAAACCCTGATACCAGACCAAAAATCTGCTCTATCAAGAACAAACACATATCTGATGATGAGAACCTCTGATACCAACAAAACTGATTCACTGTCAAGAAAACCAGGTAGTCTTAAGGTTAAGGTTTCCTGCAATAACCCGACCCTGCTCACAGGTATGGACCTAATCACGGAAAAGGTTCGGCATCCTATACGTTCATCAGCGTCACAGACTTTCAAGAAACGATGATACGATACCCAGAAGGTGTGGCATCATCATCTCTTGAAGCGGCTTCACTTAGCTGAATTCCAAATGATCGGTTCCCAGAGTCGACAATCCTCATATCCAACAACCCCTCGAGTCTAAAGTACCGATAGGAAGCCATCTAAGAGAACCTCGTCTGAGTGTGGATTACGTGGGAACAGCTGCAAGCAAAGCAAACACGTCCTCCACTAACCCACTCTAATACTATGTAGCTCTCAAGCATGGGTCGGGCTTCTCACTCATCAGAATGCCTCTCCCACAACAGTGCAGATAATCATATCATACTGAGCATAAAGTGCGGGAAATAAATGCGATAAATAAACACAACCCAACAAGTAATCATACAAGTGCTAGGATTGACTCTCGTAGGGGACGTTGGATCCCCAGATTGACTCGCATAAGGGACGTTGGATCCCAGGAAACTATCAAGTCCCCAGCAGAGTCGCCAGCTGTCGCTACCGCGAAAATAAGGTGTCGGCGAAACAGAAGAGTCGCCACCTTTCGTTATTTATCCCTCAGAACGGGAAAGGAAACGATCGGAAAAACCTGACGAAAAGGTATAAGACAAGGCCATCGCAACCATTGTCTGGGTTCGGGAGTCGGTTACGCAAGAGGAAGGTATTAGCACCCCTCACGTCCATCGTACTCGATGGGATCCACGCTTGTTGTGTTTATCTGACGGGTTTTTTTACTATCTACCTATCAAGGCTGGTCTGAAAAGAAAAGAAAAATGACTCGGCAAAGCGTCGCACTTTATGCCTACGTATTCTCATCAGAGAATGAGAAATCAGAGTCAACGTAGTTCGACTAACTACGGGTTACGGGGAAGGTGGATCGCCAATACGTCAGTATTGTGCCTACGTACTCTCAACAGGTATGAGAGATCAGAGCTTACGTAGTTTGGGATAATACGGATTACGGGAATTCAGATTCATCTGTTTTTTGAGTAGGGTTAACAAACAGTTCCAGCAGTTTGGTGTACGCAGCTCGACCCTTGGAGACTTAGGCGTTACCGTTTGCGGTAGAACTGGGAGTTAACGACACTCTTTTCTTCAGAAAAGCTTCCTTTGAATTATGGGCCCACAGGGCAAAAAGGTTTGAAGTTTGTTTTCTGTCTTTTACGGAAGAACTGTTTTTTAGTTTGTGTGTAGTTCGTACAGCACTAGAGATTATGACCTGGGAGCGAATGCGTCGCATATCGTCCAAAGGACGTATACTAAACATTCTAGACGATTGAGAGGAGGCCGCTCAATTATCATTACCCAAGTAGCTTAAGGCTCGTAACGCGCTTATACTGACTTGCCTTTATTATGTTTTTTTACTGTTGTTTTTAGATGAGAAGAGAGAGGGACAACTACGGGGAGACTATCAAGTGCTACTGTTGTCATGCCAAGGATTCATCCTATGGTTGAGGATTGAAACAGGGAGCTCCTAGAAGTTTTCATGCATAGGTTTCAACCTAAAGTTCTAATCATCACTTCCTTATCAAAGGAAGTGAGATTCCTAGGGGATCATGTCAATGATACAGAAACAGATAAAGCATCAGCTAAACAGTAAACAGTAAACAACTGTAAAATGCATGCAATGAAAGTGAGGGAGGAAATGTGTGTGGGGCATCAGCCTCCACAAGCTCGTCTCGACCTCAAGCCAGATATGAATAACTGCAATCATACAGGAAGAATAAAATGAGATCAAGCAAACACAAACAACATAGGCAAGGGAACAGGGCTCTACCGAATACCAGCAAGCAAAGCCATACAGTAAAAATACAAGTAGAGGGAGCAACTCAACCTCTAGTGCAATCATGCTCCTAGCTTAACACAATCTAAACATGAACTTATTCTAATGCATCAAGCAAATCAAACAAGACATCAATACAGTTGCATAGAAAGCAAACAGACATGAAAGAAAACAGATCAACAGCTTCCCCCAGCTTTACAGCAAAGCAATCCTCTGACAGCAACTCAGTCTTCAGTCTGTAACTGTTCTTCAAGGCTTTCATCTTCAATAGTAAGTATCAACTTGCTTCTTCAAGCTTTCAATGCATCAAACACAATCATCAACTTGTTCTCCATCTTCTTCAAGCTTCAGCTCTTAATTTGATCTTCCTTACAAGTGTCAACTTGTTCTTCTTGATCTTCAAGCTTCAGCTCCAAGGGAAATCTTCAAACAAAAGGGGAAGTGCAACCTCTAGCATCTCCAATCTTCTGACAAGAACTCCATCCTCTAGCAAGGGATAAAGATTCATCTAACAAGAGTAAGGTGTGGATAGTGGTGAGCAAAGTGAAGATCAAAGGTCACCTCTAAGCACTCCACCATCAAGGAAAGGAACCCTAAAAGGTTCTACCAATTTGTGAGGATCCAATCATCCTACCAAAGGAGGGATGAGGTCTTCACAATGGGACCTTACATCATAGGGAGGGATGGAAGTGATCAACATCTTCCATGTTTCATGAAGGAAGAAAATCTATTCTAAGAGATCTCCCTAAAACCCTAATTCTTAGCCCTAAAAAAACTACACCAAAGGAAGAGAAATCTTCAAGTCCAAGCTCCACCATGCATTCCTCAGCAGCCCACACATGTCTTCATCATCATCCAAGAGCAAGAGAAGCAACACCCTAGTCTAAGGGAACTAATGAAGTCATTCTAGTTGAATTAGCAAGTTAGGATCACCTAAAACCTAGTACTAAAGTTAATTTCAACTAAAATACTAAAACCAATTGTAAAATCCTACAAAAATAACTATGGCAACCTAAGTCAATCATGACTCTACCATGTTAATTCCAAAGATCAACTCATCCAAAAAGTCCTAGAATTAAATCCTAAACTATGAGGTACTAAGGTTAATCCCTAAAACTAGAGCACCTAAAGTTTCAATCTAAAAACCTCATCTAACTTCATCACAAAAATGTGAGAAAAATACTATGGGAGCACACATGTCTACGCTAACTACACACAAAAAATCAGCTCAAAAATCATCATCAAATGATCACACAAAAATTCACAAGACAAGGTATCAACCATAATGAAATTAATATCAATTAAAATACAAAAAATGCAATTAAAATAAAAAATGTATGAATTCCTAAATTCTTAATTTCCTAAAATTCTAGACTCATTCATGAGTTAGGGGAAAAAAACTCTGGATCAAATTGAGTTATTTTCCTATTTATTATGAATTATTTTCAAACTATATGAAATGATGAAAAATAAAAGAAAAAGAAAGAAAATAATAAAACCTGCGTGCTGAATAGTAAATATTTTCAATTCATTTCAAGAATTTGGGCCAAACGGGGGTGTGGTTATCACTTAGTTCACTAAGCCCAAACCAACCAATTAACGAAACGGTGCGTTTCATTCATCAATCTCTCTTCAGAGTTCAAAAACAAATCGTGGCCATCCATTCCTTGCCCAAGTCAATGGTCAAACGCTCATCTGATGGCTCCCATGCGTCGTCCCCAAATTCAAACTGATGGAGGGAATTTCCCAGACAGTGGCCGGAGTTGCAGCGCCACCGTCTTCTCCGGTGAAGTGGTGTCCTCAGGTCATCAAAAACAACAAGACAAATCATCATCTCACTCAATTTTTCATCCTGAACACGAACCCAACCTCCAAATTCATTGATTCTTCCTCTAACTTAAAACATGATCACATTTTCAGAAATACACCAAATCTTGATCATCACAATTCTAAAAAATAATGATCCTAATGTAATCTACACTTCTCACTGATCAATTTCCACTATCCAAACATGATTATTCCTTCAAGAATCTTGAGATATCAGCCTCAACAGAAAGTGATCCATGACGTAGAGTGTCTCTATACATCAAATTCTTGTACCAAAATCCATCTATGTCATGCTAAGAACCTAACCACATGCAAGTTTCTAGCTATTTCTCCATAGATTAAGCAGAATTTGGATTTGTACAAACCTGGTTTCAGATGAAGAACAGATACAATCCTTGCTCGATTCTTCCTCCAAGCTTGTCCAGAATCACTCCAAATTCACTCCCAAAGCTAATGCACACTTCAATTTGCTCTGATTCTTCCTCAATCCAAGAACACGATCTTGAGTTGCAGCTCTGCAAAATCCAATGCTCTCTCTGCTACCAGCTTCAAATGCTTCCAAAAAACTGGCTGAATACACTCCAAATCTTATATAGAACTCAATGGAAATGTCTAGAAAGTTCTGTAAGCTTCCAAATGAGATTTTGCAATTTCAATTTCTCTCAAAAATGTCATCCACACCAGTCACGATTCTAGCTCTGTTTGGGCATGAAAATACTTGGAAAATTCATCTCATGAGATATTGAATTGGTTGGTTATGCTTACTTCCTTATTTGCAATCCAATGGTTCATGTTGATTATGTTGCTTCATCATGAAGAAATGAAATGGAATGGCATGAATTTGACCTCAAACCAAAATTCTAGTATTTCCAAAGTTTCTAAAATGATTTTCCCAATCAAAATGACCTATCATTTTGCCTTGTTTGGACACAAAATGAATTATTTCAATTTTTTGGTCATTTAATGCCTTTAATTCTTCCTTTTTCACAACTCCTTGAACCAAGTCCTTACTTGAGCCATTTCAATGCCTCCTTGATACATGGTCAAGGTTAAAACCCTATTTTGAGAAACATTCAAGTTGAACAAAATTTCATTTGAGGTGTCTAACTTGGTGAAAATGACCTATAACCATAAATGACCTATAATCATAACTTCCCAAAATACCCTTGACTTGTCAAAGCCATAACTTGAGTTCTACAAATCCTATAAAGGACTTCTAGTACTCTCTAGAAAGCTAAGAGAATAAGGAACAACATTCATGTTGACCAAAAGTTCATAGGAAGCATCCTTCTCGGGCAAAAGCTTCATGCAAGTTGGGTAACTTTCAAGCTCCAAATTCACATACCTTAGATGACTTGTAACTTGCCAAAACCATAACTTGAGTTCTACAAATCCTATCAAGGACGTCTAGCACTTAAATTAAATCTATGACCATGATATACAACAATCATGTTAGGGTCAAGATGAGATGACAATCATATCTTGAGCTAAATTGCCTTGAAGATAGGGGTCAAACTAGGGGATTTTACACTGTCAAGTCTTAGAAACCCTAGCCTGAAACTTCTCAAACTCTTCAATCATGATGAGTTAACCTTGGAATCATCCTTAGAACATCTCAAAATGTCCATCCATGGTCACATGGCTCTTGGATTAGGTCTCAACCTTCTTTAAATCATCAGTTGACTTAGGGTTGACCCAGTCAAACCCTAGTTACACCACTCATGGATGAGTCTTCTTAATCTTGCACAGTGACCTGTCTAGGCCTCAAAGTAATCTTTAACACATTCTCATGATCTCTCTCAAGACCTCAAGTCCTTCTTAATGACCTTAGAATCATCTGATAGCTTCCCACAACTATCAAGTTAGGAGACCTACACACTTGGCTTCAATCACTCTCTCTGAGGATCTTTTAACTTCTCTGACAAGGGTATCAACCCTTGAGCACCTGAATAACCTTCTTAGCTAGCTTCATAATCTTGTATAGCTCTTGACTGGTAATCATACCTCTTAATCTCCTGCATACATGTCAATGAAATGCAAATGATAATGCTAATGTGAATGAAATGAAACACAAGCTAGGTGAAGAAATGTTGGGCAAATTTTGGGGTGCAACACGCATGATGAAACATGTTTGGTGATTATCCATATTTGTTTATAGATATATCGGGATGTATATGATGATGATAATGAATTGTGGTGAGAAATGCGGAATATGTGTATTCTATGGTTGTGTGTGTATATATATATATATATATATATATATATATATATATATATAATTATATGTATTGATTATTATGATAATATTTCTCACCCTTCTGCTGTTTTATAATGCTCTATGAGGCATTGTAGATTAGGTTTGCTGGACGTCTTTTGTGAAGTATAGCTTCATTCTTTTGGTCGGTTAGCTCTGATATGTAGCACCAGGTAGTTAGGATTGTATAGCATTCTTTTGTGATACATTTGTATATGTATCTGCTGATAAATGTTTATGTAAATATGAATGATGTGGTGAATCAAACTGGATGATATGTATTTATATGATTACATGTTTAAAATGATTCAATGTTTAGATTCTCCGCTTTTAATTCTAAATATTGAGATTTGGGTGTAAGGACTAAGTTCCTCTGTTGAAGCTACCCCACTGTTGCATGCCTTTTATAGAGCAAGTGTTGTATGTTTCAATTTTGTGTGTGATGTTACATACCTCTTTTATACCATGTTTTAATTATACTCTGATGAAATTTTAAAATGTGCTTAAAGGATTTATTGTTTATTTGGGGGTGTAGAAGGGGGTGTTACATTAAGTGGTATCAGAGCAGGTCGGTCAGTTGACCAAGTTGTTAACGTGTTTACTCCCTGTATATATCTGATTGTGTATGTGACACTATCGATATTGTTTGTTCTTATGAGTTCTGTTGTTGGGATTCAGAATGATGGTCGCCGGTAGGAATGATGAAGCGATTGTCGAGGCTTTGACGAGGTTGGCTTGAGCGATTGGGCAGAATCCTCAAGCCAATGTGAATGCTGGAAATAACGCTGATGATGAGTTTCTTGCTTTCGGAAGGTTTCAAAGGAACAATCTACCAATATTTAAGGGAACCCATGAACCTGACAAAGAAAAAGTATGGCTAAAAGCAATTGAGAAGATCTTTCGAGTCATGAACTGTTCGGATGCGCAGAGGGTGCACTTTGGCACTCATATGATTGAAGAGGAAGCTGAGGACTGGTGGGGTAATACTCACCAAAGGTTTGAAGAGGATGAGATTGTGGTTACTTGGGATGTTTTTATAGAGGCATTTCTGGAGAAGTATTTTCCAGAAGATGTGTGTGGTAAGAAGGAAATTAGATTCCTTGAGCTGAAGCAGGGTAACTTAACTGTGACCGAGTATGCTGCAAGATTTGAGGAATTGATTAAGTTTTGTCCTCATTATAACACTGCTAATACGAAGAGATCCAAGTGTCTCATGTTTGTGAATGGTTTGAGGCCTGAAATCAAGCAAGCCATTGATTAACAGGAAATTAGGTGATTTTCTGAGTTAGTGAACAAGAGTAGAATTTATGATGAAAATAGTAGGGCTCGGTCTAGTCACTACAAGAGTTTAAATGACAAGAAAGGGAAAGGTCAATTTAGAGAGAAGCCGTATGTGACTCCTGCTGATAAGGGGAAACAGAAAATTGGTTACGGCAAGAAGCTGAGTGGGGGAGGAGTTTCCACTCTGGTGAGATGTTATAGATGCGGTAAAGAAGGACACCATGCTTCTGAGTGCAAAAGTGTGGAGCAGAAATGTTTCAAGTGTGGCAAACCAGGCCACAAAGCTCTAGAGTGTAGAAGCGGTGCGAATGTGACTTGCTACAACTGTGGTGAGCAAGGGCACATTAGTACCAAGTGTGACAAGCCAAAGAAGACTCAAGGGAATGGGAAAGTGTTTGCTCTATCAGGATCAGAGACTGCTAGTGAAGATCGATTGATCTGAGGTACGTGCTTCATTAATGGTATACCTTTGATCGCTATAATTGATACTGGAGCTACACATTCTTTTATTTCTTTGGATTGTGTTAAGAGATTAAGTCTTGAGTTGTCTGTTATGATTGGTGGTATGGTTATTGATACTCCTACTATGGGTTCGGTAACTACCCCGTATGTGTTTTTGAATTGTCCATTGAGTATTTTTGGTAAAGACTTTGGAGTTGATTTAGTGTGTCTTCACTTAGATCAACTTGATGTTATTCTTGGGATGAATTGGTTGGAATTCAATCGTGTTTATATTAACTGTTTTGACAAAACGGTTATTTTTCCTGAACCTGATGATGAAAGAGATTTGTTTATGACTGCTAAGTAAGTGAAGGAATCAGTGCAAGATGGTGTGAAGGTATTTTTGCTGAGGGCAACTTTGAACATTGGTGAAAGTTGAACAATTGATGTTTTACCAATTGTTCATGATTTTCCGGAAGTTTTTCCTGATGAGATAAAAGATTTACCTCCGGAACAAGAAATGGAGTTTGTGATCGACTTAATTCTGGGAACTAGTCCGATATCGATGGCTCCATATCGTATGTCTGCATCGGAATTGAAAGAGTTGAAGAGTCAACTTGAAGATCTACTTGAGAAGAGGTTTATTCGTCCGAGTGTGTCACCATAGGGTGCACCAGTGTTGTTGGTTAAGAAGAAAGAAGGTTCTATGAGACTCTGTATGGACTACAGACAATTGAACAAGGTGACTATCAAGAATAAGTATCCACTTCCGAGGATTGATGATTTGATGGATCAGTTGGTTGGTGCGAGTGTGTTCAGTAAGATAGATTTGAGATCTAGGTATCATCAGATTCGTGTAAAGGCTGAGGATATTCAGAAGACCGCTTTTAGAACGAGGTATGGACATTATGAGTATTCTGTGATGCCATTTGGTGTGATAAATGCACCAGGTGTATTTATGGAGTACATGAACATGATTTTCCATCCTTATTTGGACAAGTTTGTGGTGGTGTTCATTGATGATATTTTGATTTATTCGAAGAGTGAAGAAGAACATGTCGAGCATCTAAGGATTATGTTATCTGCGTTGAAAGAGAAGCAGTTATATGCTAAACTTTCTAAGTGTGAATTTTGGTTGAAGGAAGTGAGTTTCCTTGGTCACGTGATTTCGAGTAGAGGTATTGCAGTTGATCCGTCGAAGGTTGAAGCGGTATCGCAATGGGAGACTCCGACATCAGTTTTTGAGATTAGAAGTTTTCTTGGTTTGGCAGGTTATTATCGGAAATTCATTGAAGGATTTGCCAAGTTATCATTACTGTTGACGCAGTTGACTAGGAAAAGTCAAGATTTTGTTTGGAATGCAAAGTGTGAAGGAAGTTTTCAAGAGATTAAGAGAAGATTGACGACAACTCCTGTTTTGATTTTGCCAAATCCGGCAGAACCATTTGTTGTGTATTGTGATGCTTCTTTGATGGGTTTAGGAGGTATGTTGATGCAAGATAAACAAGTTGTGGCTTATGCTTTGAGGCAACTCAAAGTGCATGAGAAGAATTATCCGACGCATGACTTAGAGTTGACCGCCGTTGTATTTGTGCTGAAGCTTTGGAGGCATTATTTGTTTGGTTCGAGATTTGAGGTATTTAGTGATCATAAGAGTTTGAAGTATCTCTTTGATCAGAAAGAATTGAATGCAAGGCAGAAGAGATGGTTGGAACTTCTGAAGGATTATGATTTTGGTTTGAATTACCATCCGGGTAAAGCGAATGTGGTAGCTGATGCATTGAGTAGGAAATCGTTGCATATGTCGATGATGATGGTGAAAGAGTTGGAATTGATTGAGCAATTTCGTGATTTGAGTTTGGTATGTGAGAACACTTCTTACGGAGTTAAGCTTGGTATGCTAAAGCTTACTAGTGGTATTCTTGATGAGATTCGAGAAGGACAGAAATATGATTTGGGTTTAGTTGATCGGTTGACTTTGATCAATCAAGGTCAAGGTGGTGATTTTCGGATTGATGAAAATGGTATCATGAGGTGTCGTGATAGAGTTTGTGTCCCTGATGTTATTGAGCTGAAGAAGAGTATTCTTGAAGAAGCACAACATAGTGGATTGAGTATTCATCCGGGTGCTACTAAGATGTATCAAGATTTAAGGAAAGTATTTTGGTGGCCTCGTATGAAGAAGGATATTGCCGAGTTTGTGTATTCTTGTTTGACTTGTCAGAAGTCAAAGATTGAGCATCAGAAATCATCGGGTTTGATGCAACCGTTGTTTATTCCTGAGTGGAAATGGGATAGAATTTCTATGGATTTTGTATCTGGTTTACCGAGGACGCCGAGTAATTTTGAATCTATTTGGGTTATTGTGCATAGATTGACCAAATCTGCTCACTTTATTCCTATGCGGATGGATTACCCGTTGGAGAGGTTGGAAAAGTTGTACATTTAAAGGATTGTCAATTTGCATGGTATTCCGTCAAGCATTGTGTCCGATAGAGATCCGAGGTTTACTTTGAGATTTTGGGAGAGTTTGCAAAGTGCTTTGGGTACGAAGTTGCGTTTGGGTTCAGCTTATCATCCGCAGACCGATGGTCGTCAAAAGAGTTATCATGACAAGAGGAGGAAAACACTTGAATTTCAGGAGGGAGATCATGTGTTTCTTCGAGTCACTCCTATGATTGGTGTTGGTAGGGAAATAAAGTCGCGTAAGTTGACGCCGCATTTTATTGGTCTTTATCAGATTTTGCAGAGGATAGGAGAGGTAGCCTATCGGGTTTCTTTACCGCCGTCACTTGCTAATCTCCATGACGTGTTCCATGTATCTCAGTTGAGGAAATACATTGCAGATTTGTCTGATGTAGTCCAAGTAGATGATGTGCAGGTGAGAGATAACCTGACTGTGGAGACATCACCTATGCGGATAGAGGATCAGGAGTTGAAGCAACTTCGAGGTAAAGAGATTGCTTTGGTGAAGGTCGCTTGGGGAGGACCAGCTGGTGGAAATGTGACTTGGGAACATGAGAGTCAGATGAGGGAGTCCTATCCCGAGTTGTTTGAATCAGGTAATGTTTTCGAGGACGCAAATTTCTAAAGTGGGGGAGGGTTGTAACAACCCAATTTTTCAATAATTAATTATTCGTATTAAATAATTGATTTATTTGGATGATTTTAATTATTGGAATTATTGGTAGATATTTGAGAGAAGAAATATAATGGAAGGAAATAGAATAGAAAGATATATAAGGAAAAGTGGAAGAAAAGGGAAGAATAGAAACATAAGAGAAAGAAAAGAGAAAGAAAGAGGAAGAGGAGAAAAGAGAAGAAAAAGAAGGAAAAGCTTAGAAAGCTCAAGAACAACTGTCGCTTGCGCGAAAATAAGGTGCCGGCAAAACAGAAGAGTCGCCACCTTTCGTTATTTATCCCTCAGAGCGGGAAAGGAAACGATCGGAAAAAACCTGACGAATAAGGGTAAGACAAGGTCATCGCAACCATTGTCTGGGTTCGGGAGTCGGTTACGCAAGGGGAAGGTATTAGCACCCCTCACGTCCGTCGTACTCGACGGGATCCTCGCTTGTTTGTTTACTTGGACGGGTTGGTTATAATCTATCTACCTATCAAGGCTGGCTGAAAAAGAAAAGAAAAATGACTCGGCAAAGCGTCGCGCTTTATGCCTACGTATTCCCGTCTGGAACGAGAAATCAGAGTCAACGTAGTTCGCCTAACTACGGGGGAAAGGTTGCTCGCTAGGACGTCGCATCCTATGCCTACGTACTTTCATCTGGTATGAAAGATCAGAGCAAACGTAGTTCGGGTAACTACGGATTATCTCCTAAAAGAAGTGTTTTTTATGGTGTTTGCGATTTCAACCGCACTAGAGACTATGATCTGAGAGTGAATGCGTCGCATGTCACCCAAAGGGTACCATACTAAACATCCAGACTGTGGAAAAGAAACTCTCTCACAATCCTTTCTCAGATAGCTTAAGGCTCGTAACGTACGAAAGAAATCATTCATGATTACTGTATCTTAAACTGCTTTGAGATGAGAAGAGAACAGGCCCAACTAGGAGGGAGACTATCAAGTCCTACTGTTATCATGCCATGGATTCATCCTATGGTTGTGGTTTGAACAGGGAACTCCTAGATGTTGTCATGCATAGGTTTCAACCTAAAAGTCTATCATCAAATCCTCATCAGAAGAAATGAGAGTCCTAAGGGATCATGTCAATGATACGCCAAAACAGACAAAAGCATCAGCTTTAATAGTAAAATGCATGCAATTCAAGTGAGGGAGGAAATGTGTGTGGGGCTTCAGCCTCCACAAGCTCGTCTCGACCTCAAGCCAGTCATGAAATAACAGTAATCATACTGAAATAAACAACATGCTATCAAGCAAAAACAGTAAACTGCAATCATACAGATGAAAGAAATGAAATACCATCAGGCAAAATAAACACATGGGCAAGGGAGTTGGGCTCTACCGAATACCCGCAAGCAAAGCCAGGCAGTAACAATACAATCAGATGCACTCATGCTCTTAGACTGAACTTATTCTAAATGTGCTTAATCTAATGCAGCAGACAAATCAGACAAAAGACACAATACATCAAAGAAAACAGAAGAAAGCCTCAGCTCCTCCAGCAGCTACTCAGTCTTCAGACTTCAGAGATCACTTGCTTTCCAGGTATCAACCCTACAACATGAGTATCAACTCATCTTCTCCCTTGAGCTTCAGCTCCTTTGATCAGCTCTACCTTCAGGCTTCACTATCCTCAGGGATCTTCAGGCATCCACTTGGTCTTCACAGAGTCTTCAGACTTCAATAATCTTCAAGGAATCATCCTCTTCAAAGCTTCAGCTTCTATCTTCAAGGGCTCAAATGCTCCAGCAAACAAGATTCAGTCCATAAGATGAGGTGAGGATGTTACAGTACTCACTGACTTCCAAAGGATGCCATTGAGGACTTAACATCAAAGGAGAGGTTCTCTCAAAGTTCTACCTTATAGGGCAAGGTCACTAATCCCTCCAAAGGAGAGAGGTGAATACCCTTAAGGGACTCTATGTCACAGAGAAGAAAGGAGGTGAGCAAGACACTCCTTGTTTATTGAACAAAATATTCTATCTAGGGCTCTGCCTATGCACCTATAAACCTATAAACAAAACAACAAAAGCTATGCTAAACTCCTCTACAAGGTCTTCAAAGCTTCAATGATGATCCACAAGGTCTTCAACTCAATCTTCAAAGCTCACACACTCAAAAGAGAAGGAAAGAAAACACAACAATACAACTTATGCCTTTAAGCAACACACATACTATCCATACATTCAAAAATCAATGAAAAATACTAAAATACCATACAAATTCCTAATATAAATTCTAGGGGATCCTATTTAACTACCCTTAAGTCCCATATATTCCCCATACACTAATTTGTCCTAAAAACCCCAAAAATAAAATGTTGAAGTTCAAGTACACAACCTAAAACCCTAATTAGAGCACCTAAATGTCTAACTCTCAAACTACATCAAATTTAAATTCTAAAATCAAGAGATAAATCCTACATGAAACTAGGGTTCAATATCTAATCACACAAAAAAGAATGAATTAAAAAACCTAAGGGAAGGTCCTAAAACAATTCTTGCAAGATAAGGTACAAACTAAAAGAAATAAAATACCCTATTTAAAAGAAAATACCACCATTAATTCCATATTAAAAAATAAAATTTCATTTTTATTTTTATATTTTTCTACACAAAATTATCTAATCATAGAAAAAAGAATGACCAAAAAATCATCATTTATCAATTTTTAATGAATTTTTAAAGTTCATGAAAAATGTAAAACAATATAAAAAATAAAAAATAAAGAAAATGAGGGAGGGGTGTGAATAGCAACACGCGCCAGTTAAGTTTCAAATGGGCTGAATCATGGGGGGTGTGGATAGGAGAAAATATATTAAGCCCAGACGCGCCTCACTTAACCAAACGGCTGCGTTTTGCTTTGAACTTAGTATACTGAGTTTCCAATTCAATCGTGGCCCTCCAATCTCACTCTCGGTCAAAGGTCAAGCCATGATCTGATGGCTCTCATCTATCTTCCTCAAATGCCTCAGGCAGCCCTCAATGTTACAGACGGTGGTTCACGGTGGAAACCACCGTCTTCTCCGGTGGACACCCAAACTCAAGTCACCAATCAAACCCCAAACTATATCAATTCAACTCGGTTTTTCATGGAGATCCTCAATCCAACCTCAGAATACCCTAAATCATCCTCTAAATCAAAACACCATAGGATTTTCAAAAACTACACAAATCTTGATCATCATGATTCTCAAAACTAAAGGCATGGATCTAATCCTCATCTATCACTGATCGGTTTCCACTATCCAAACACGATTGAAACATCAAGAATCCTCATAACTAACTCTCAACAGAAATTGCACATCACTCTTGATCATCACCAAATACCCTGAAACTATCCAGAAACGATCCTTGTTCATGCTAGAACCTAACCACATGCAAGATTCTACCTAATTCAGCCTAGATCAAAGCATAATTTAAAGGTTACATACCTGTGAAGAAGTGATCAACAGAAGGTCTTCAAGGCGCAAAATCCACTCTGAATTGATTCAAACACCTTCAGTGATGAGCAAGGATCACTCTCCAATCAGAAATTTGGCTTGAAACTCTCTCCAATTCAGAAACCGATTCTGAGTTCTTCCTCCAAAAATCAGTTATGGCTTCACTCTCACAGCATGAAATCACCAACCCTTTGCATCTGAGATCATTCTACTATCTTTATAGAACATGTCCATGGGCTTTTGATCCACTCTAAGAGCCCAAAATAGTTGATCCAATTTTCTGATTTCTCTTTGAATATCCAATGTATCAGTCATGGTTTCCTTGTTATAGTCAGCTTAAACTCATTCATTTCAATCATATGAACCATTTCCAATGTGTTTGGATAGGTAGGAAGGCTTGATTTGGCTTGTGTAAGGTTTTTCAACATTGCCTTATAATGCAAGTAATAGGTTTACAAAGAAAGTCCCTTTTTTAGGCCTCAAATGGAAAATCTATTTGAACCAAAGTTCTCAAAATAATGTTTCCAATCAAAATGATATATTGGATGACCTATTTTGGATTCCTATATCTTCCAAACCAATTTTCAAATTCAACTTTTCAAACTTATATGCCATTTTTAGTTCATTTTTGACCAATCATGCAACTTCATGCTATGAGCTTTTCCAACAATTTGTGACCTCCTTTCTAGACTTAAAATCACATTTTGAACAACTTTCATGTTTTGAGTTTTTCCATTTGAGGCTTGGAAATAGGAGTTTTAGGCATTGGCTAAAATGACCTATAACTGACAAATGACCAAAATACCCCTGTCTTGTTCAAACCATAAGTTGAGTTCCACAAATCCTATCAAGGACTTATACCACTCAAATTAAAGCTAAGAAGATGCCCTCCAACATTCATGTTGACCAAGAAATCATAGGAATCATCCTACTAGGGCAAAAGTTGTCTGCAAGTTGGGTGACTTTCAAGGGCCCAGATTCACACACCTCAGCTGACCTGTAATTTGTCAAAACCATAACTTGAGCTCTGTAACTCCTATCAAGGACTTCCACCACTAAAATTAAAGCTTAGAACAAGCTCTACAACATTCATGTTGTGGGGAAGATGAGATATCAATCACATCTAGAGCTAAAACTGCCTGGAATATAGGGATCAAATTAGGGTTTTTCACTGATGATCTTTGGAAACCCTAACTCAAAACTTCTCCAACTCCTCAATCATGATGAGTTGGCCTAGGAATCATCTTTATAACATATCCATACATCCTTCCATGATCTCATGGCCCTTGGATTAGGTCTCAACCTTCTCCAAATCTTCAGCTGATCTAGGGTTGACCCAGTCAAAACCCTAATTCTACCATTCATGATTGAATCTTCTGAACTTTTGCACAATGACTTCTCTGGGCTTCATGATGGCTTTCAAGACATCTCATACACTTTCTCAAAACATCTAGTTCATTCTCAAAGTCTCAGAATCATCTGAGGAGCACCCACAACTCTCAAGCTATGAAGCACACAACCCTGGTTTCAATCCACTTCCTCTGAGGATCTCTTGAACTTCTGATGAAGATATCAACTTTCAAACACTAAATGGATAAATAATTGTTGGTCAAATTTTGGGGTGCAACAGCTGCCCCTATTCAAACGGCTTGAACCTGACTGGGTGAGGAGCGAACGGCTCTCAACCGATCAAGGTGCGAGACGGTTGAATACCGGTAAACCCGAAAATTTGCCAACTGCACGAGCACACGGTACTCTGCGGGGAACAAATCTTCGAACACTGCAATGCTAGCTGCACGGCAACTAGCTGGAGAAATATCGATCTGACATCGCCGTCAGTTATCCACATTAACTTCTTCTGATATTGCCTTCAGACAACCACATCACCCAACATCGCCGCTGGAAGACTAAACCACCTGACATTATCGTCAAACAAGATTCTGAGGAACGCCCAACATCGCCGCTGGAACACCAAATCATCTGACATCGCCGTCAAGAACAACCATAACTCGGGGAAACAAGCGCCCAACATCGCCGCCGGAGACCTAAACTTGAATCACCAAAATATCCAACATCGCCGCTGGAGAACTAAAGGATCTGCGTCACCTAATATCGCCGTCGGAAGACTGGATCATCTTGACACGCCCAACATCGCCGCTGGAAAACTGAATCTGACATCGCCGTCGGAAACAAACATCCTCTTAGAGACACTCGACATCGCCGTCGCACAAACATCATCTCTACTGGGGATTTAAAGAGTCTGACCTCGCCGTCAAACAAACATTCAACCTCGCCGTCAAATCCAAACGTTCAACCTCGCCGTCGAACAAACATCCAACCTCGCCGCTGGACAAATGATGATCTGACCTCGCCGTCAAATCCAAACGTTCAACCTCGCCGCCGAACAAATGATGATTTAACCTCGCCGTCAAATCCAAACGTTCAACCTCGCCGCCGAACAAACATCCAACCTCGCCGCCGGACCAATGATGATTTAACCTCGCCGTCAAATCCAAACGTTCAACCTCGCCGTCGAACAAACATCCAACCTCGCCGCCGGACCAATGATGATTTAACCTCGCCGTCAAATCCAAACGTTCAACCTCGCCGCCGAACAAACATCCAACCTCGCCGCCGGACAAATGATGATCTGACCTCGCCGTCAAATCCAAACGTTCAACCTCGCCGTCGAACAAACATCCAACCTCGCCGCTGGACAAACATCCAACCTCGCCGCCGGACAAATGATGATCTGACCTCGCCGTCAAATCCAAACGTTCAACCTCGCCGTCGAACAAACATCCAACCTCGCCGCTGGACAAATGGTCCGAACAAATCTAACCTGGGGTTCACCCCGGGTAAATGGAACGAAAGGTACACTTGAAACTACTCCGCCGGGAATGAGAGACTTAAACCGATCACACTCTGATTTGGGGGTCACCCTCAGAACCATACCGAACATCGGAATACTGCTGCACACTGCCTGCCGTAGAACTTCATCATTAAAGATATATGAAACCCTGGACCCTGGCCACTCCAGATCCGCTGGAAAAAATATTCAAGTACTTCTGAATATGAACGAAACCCTGGCCCCTGGCCACTCCAGATCCGCTGGAGAATCTTCAAGTTCTTCTGAAAATGAATGAAACCCTGGCCCCTGGCCACTCCAGATCCGCTGGAGAATCTTCAAGTTCTTATGAAAATGAATGAAACCCTGGCCCCTGGCCACTCCAGATCCGCTGGAGAATCTTCAAGTTCTTCTGAAGATGGATGAAACCCTGGCCCCTGGCCGCTCCAGATCCGCTGGAGAATCTTCAAGTACTTCTGAAGATAAACATCCTTGACCTTCAAGGATGTAAACTTTGCCCGTCGGCAACTCTGCAGGAGGTATCTTCGACTTCAGTCTAAAGAAATGGTCCTTGGCCTT
Organism: Lathyrus sativus; assembly: GCA_963859935.3. Lineage (NCBI taxonomy): Eukaryota > Viridiplantae > Streptophyta > Magnoliopsida > Fabales > Fabaceae > Lathyrus > Lathyrus sativus. The sequence continues at coordinate 249,232,233 of OZ012738.1, forward strand.
CAAGGATACATGGATCTGCCTTCAGGCAACTCCGCCTCTGCTATAGAGCATCCGTGACTTCAGTCAGGGATACACTTCGGCCTTCAGTCCGAAAAAATGAATCCTAGGTCATTCACGACCTTTGGGGATAACCTTGCCCTCAGGCACCTTCGCTTCAGCTTAGGAAATCTGTGACCTCAGTCAAAGAAATGGTATCCAGAGCCATTCATGACTCCACGGGGATTCAAACACTTTGCCTTCAGGCAAAACTCCACTTCAGCCGGAGAGACATCTTCGACCTCAGTCAGAAGAAATACTATTCACCTGATCGCCATCGATCACCACCTCAGGACAACTGACTTGGTCTTCAGGCCAACACGGATCATCTGAATACAAAAATTTGGAACCTTGTCTTCAGCCACACGTTGATTCATCAACACGGAAATCTGAGCTCACAGGAACCTTCTGATATCGCCCTCAGGCGTTTTCGAAGTCAAACTTCAGATTAGACATCACTGTTGGAGCAAACATATCACGCTGCTAAGGATTTCAAGAATCATCTTGAACAAACAAATCCCGTCGGGCACTTTCAAGAATCATCCTGAACCGATGACCTTTCTGGAGACTTTATTTTGCGGGGTATTCCAGGAACCTTCCTGGGCAACTCTTGCTAGGGACGCTACTGGGGAGCTCAAGAATCATCCTAAGCCAACCATTTGGGAACCTGCGCTGAGATCTTAAGAATCATCTTAAGCGAACGGCCCTGCTGAGGAATTCAAGGGTCGTTTTGAACTGCAGACTTCGCTGGGGATCCCAAAAATCATCTTGAGCGAGCGTCCGTGGGGATTACACCGGGGTCTTGGGAATCATCTCAAGAAATCTACCTCGTTGGAGAGAATATCAGGAATCGTCCTGAGCAACTGGTCCTTCGGTCGAACACCTGTAAGGCAAGGATGATAATGACCTAGATCATGCTTATGATGCGTATGCTTCGGCACCATGCCCCACACGGTGGGAATGCTATGCGTTTATGCTAAATGTTGTGCAGTCATGCACTATGTCATGCAACGTTAAATGCTATGCAGTGTTAAATGATATGCAGTGTTATGCACAATGATGCGATCCCGCCAACAAAATAAATGCCGAGGGGGATGAAATCCTTCTGTCAAGGAGAAAAGAACTACTCAGGTAGAGGAATCATCCTGCTGAGGAGAACGTGAACATGCCAATATCAATCGGACTCTGTCTGGGGAACTGATCTTCCGGTTGACTGTTGCAGGGCAAACAACTTCAGCTGACTGCTGCAGGGGAACAAAGCTCTACGAGAACCTGGACTTGCTGATATCAATCGCGAGAATGAACTGCGCGGCCGTCATGGCTACTTTTCTGGGGATGATCACTCTGTGGGGAAACAACTTCAGCTGCTCCACACTCCGCTGGGGAAAGACCAATCATGATCTGATCAACTTCCAAGGACTCGTCTCTCTTGGACATCTACAAACTCGGCTGAGGAAGGAGAAGTCATCCTGCTTCGCTGGAGAGAGCGCGACCCTGGGGAGATACAGCATCAGCTGTTCAACATCTGCTAGGGAAAATCCACTCATGGTCCCGACTGCTTCCAAGGATTCTGCTTTTCGGCGGACTCAGCCGGGGAGAGAAATCATTCTACTTCACGGGAGAGTACAACTCTGGTGCGGAATTTCAATTTCGCCGGGGAAGAAAGAATCCTCTGACTTCGGGGGAGAGTACAACTCTGCAGGGGAATACAACATCAGTTGTTCCAACATTCTACTGGGGAAGAGGGAATCATCCAACTTCAGGAGAGAACATGACTCTGGTGGGGGGAATCTCAATTCCACTGGAGACTTTAGTCTGACACCATTATTTACTGCATATTTCGGCGTACGACCAATTCCCTACGAAACCTGCACTTGTGACCCGGTGCTGGGGAGGCACCTACTTTGGCGACTTTACTGGGGAAAGCACGAGCTTCGGCACCCGACCATTTCTACGAAGTCTGCACTTGTGACCCGGTGCCGGGGAAGAATCCTGCTCCAGGGGTGCGCTCTGCACATCTTCCGGAAGGTACTACACCTGCAACAACACAAACAAACAAGACAAGACTCCCTCCTCAAAGGGTCCCACCCAGGTTATTATCTCGTGACAATATTCAGTTAATCAATTGTTTCAACAATCAATGGGCCTAGGCCCGTAAGTTTATGTATGCGCATTTTATCAAAAACATCGGCGTTTTCATTCGTAAACAAAACAGATAAATGCTAAACAGACAAGTAGAATTGCTGAATAATGTGCATTTTATTGATGATGAACCCCTGAATGGGCAAAGATGTTTTACAACAGAGGCAAACTCCTGGAATGAGGAAGCCGCACGAAAAAAGAAAACATAAATATACATCAGTATATACAAATGTTGGCAATCGAGGCGTAGACGAACACCATGAGTTGATCCCTCTAAGACCCACTCGACTTTGATACCTCTCCGACGCTTCAGCTTTGGAAGAGATTGATTCAGATAAACGGCCCTCAGGTCTTCCGAACCACTAAACAATGAAAGTCCATACGCGGAACGCAGTCATTTGCTTATTCAAATCCCTAACTTTTGCATGAACCGCCCTTTCGGGTTTTCAGTTCACCGGGATACCCTTTTTTGCCGAAGCCGCCCAGTGTAGGTTTTCGACTTCGCGGGTGTACACTTTTCAATATATCCCTAATTTTTGCCCGAACCTTTTATTCTGTTTTTGGTTCGCCGGGATGCCCCTTTTTTGCCTGGACTCTTTCTTTTTTGTCCAGCGGGTCTCTTTCAAGCAAAGTATTTTTTAACTGCGTCCGCGTTCACCGGGGATGCAAAATCTTCACCATCCATCGTGGATAACAACAAAGCTCCTCCTGAGAAGACCTTGCTGACGACATACGGTCCTTCGTAATTCGGAGTCCACTTGCCCCGGTGATCGGAGCGTGGCGGAAGAATCTTCTTCAGGACGAGATCACCCGTCTGAAAGCTTCTAGGACGCACCTTCTTATCGTAAGCTTTCTTCATTCGGCTTTGGTACAGACGACCAAATGCAATCGATGCTAACCTTTTCTCGTCCATCAGGCTGAGCTGGTTCAAGCGGTTCGTAATCCATTCTGCCTCATCAAGTTTTACATCCACCAAAACCCGCAAAGAGGGAATCTCCACTTCTAACGGTAGGACAGCTTCCATACCATACACCAAGGAGAAAGGAGTTGCCCCGGTTGACGTACGCACCGTCGTACGATAACCGTGCAAGGCAAACGGCAGCATCTCGTGCCAATCTTTGTATGTCACAACCATCTTCTGAACAATCTTCTTGATGTTCTTGTTGGCCGCTTCAACAGCGCCATTCATCTTCGGCCGGTAAGGAGATGAGTTGTGGTGTTCAATCTTGAAGCTCTGGCACAGCTCCTTCATCATCTTGTTGTTCAAATTCGAACCATTATCAGTAATGATCCGCTCGGGAATTCCGTAGCGACAGATGATGTCCCTCTTTATGAATTTAGCTACCACCTGCTTGGTCACATTAGCGTACGAGGCTGCCTCCACCCATTTGGTGAAGTAGTCGATAGCTACCAGGATAAAACGATGACCATTGGATGCAGTGGGCTCGATCTTGCCTATCATGTCGATGCCCCACATGGAGAACGGCCAAGGGGAGGACATGACATTCAACGGGCACGGCGGCACATGAACTTTATCAGCATAAATCTGGCATTTGTGACATTTCTTTGCGAATCTGAAGCAATCCGACTCCATAGTCAACCAGTAATATCCTGCTCTCAGGATCTTTCTTGTCATGGCATGCCCGCCGGCGTGCGTACCAAATGTGCCCTCATGGACTTCTTCCATGAGCATACTTGCTTCTTTCTTATCCACACATCTGAGTAGCACGAGATCGTGGTTTCTCTTATACAGCACTCCATCAGGGTTGAGGTAAAAGTTTCCAGATAACCTCCTCAGAGTCTTCTTATCCTGGGTTGACGCACCCGCAGGATACTCCTTGGTCATAAGGAAGGTCTGGATATCGTGGAACCATGGCTTGCCGTCGGTGGCATCATCGATTGCGAACACAAACGCTGGTCTATCAAGACGCGAAAGTACAATTCTTGGAGCCTCATTCCAATAATTGACTTTATACATTGAAGCTAGCGTGGCTAAAGCATCAGCCATTTGATTTTCAGCCCGGGGTACATGATGAAGCTCTACTTGGTCAAAGAACGGGAGCAGCCTCCTGGCATAGTTCATGTACGGCACTAAATTCGCTTGACGAGTTTCCCACTCCCCTTTAATCTGATTGATTACAAGCGCTGAGTCACCATATATGTCTAGATTCTTGATTCTCAAATCAATTGCCTCTTCTAGACCCATAATACATGCTTCATACTCGGCTTCGTTGTTGGTAACTGGAAACGTCAGTCTTGCAGTAAACGGGATATGGGATCCGTGAGGAGTCGTAATGATAGCCCCGATACCACTCCCATAGGAATTAACCGCTCCGTCGAATATCAACTTCCACTGAGACTTCCTATCCGGCCCCTCATCGGGCAATGGCTCATCGCAATCCTTCGCTTTGAGAAACATAATGTCCTCGTCAGGGAATTCGAACTTCATCGGTTGGTAGTCTTCGATCGGCTGTTCGGCAAGGTAGTCAGACAATACGCTTCCCTTGATGGCTTTCTGAGAGACGTACTGAATATCATATTCTGTTAACACCATTTGCCACCTGGCAATCCTGCCCGAAAGAGCCTGCTTCTCGAAGACGTACTTGATCGGATCCATCTTCGAAATTAGCATAGTGGTGTGATTGAGCATATACTGTCGTAGACGTTTGGCAGCCCAAGCTAGTGCACAACACGTCTTCTCCAGCATCGAGTATCGAGATTCACACTCAGTGAATTTTTTACTCAAATAATAAATGGCATGCTCTTTTCTGCCCGTCTCGTCGTGCTGACCGAGAACACACCCCATACTATTCTCCAGAACCGTCAGGTATATGATCAATGGCCGTCCGGCCACTGGGGGTATCAAGATTGGAGGCTCTTGAAGATACTGCTTTATTTTGTCGAATGCCTTCTGGCAATCCTCATTCCAAGTAATCGCCTGATCTTTCTTTAATAGTTTGAACATCGGTTCACAAGTGGCCGTGAGCTGAGAGATAAACCTTGCAATGTAGTTTATTCGGCCCAGGAAACCACGAACTTCTTTTTCTGTTTTCGGCGCTGGCATCTCTTGGATAGCTTTTATTTTCGCAGGATCAACTTCAATACCCCGTTCACTAACGATAAACCCCAATAACTTTCCGGACCGCACTCCGAAAGTGCACTTGTTAGGATTCAGCCTCAGCCTGAACTTCCTAAGCCTTTCAAACAGCTTCAATAGGTTGACCAGATGCTCCTCCTCCGTTTGGGACTTTGCAATCATGTCATCAACATAGACCTCGATCTCATGATGAATCATATCATGAAACAAAGTTACCATTGCCCGCTGGTAAGTGGCCCCTACGTTCTTCAGACCGAAGGGCATTACCTTATAGCAAAATGTTCCCCAGGGGGTAATGAACGTCGTTTTCTCCATGTCCTCCGGCGCCATCTTAATCTGATTGTAACCGGAGAAGCCGTCCATGAACGAAAACACGGAAAACTGGGCTGTATTGTCGACCAACACATCGATATGAGGCAACGGGAAATCATCCTTAGGGATCGCCCTATTCAAATCCCGATAATCGACGCACATACGTACCTTACCGTCCTTCTTCGGTACAGGCACTATGTTGGCGACCCACGGAGGGTAAGTGGTAACGGCTAGAAATCCTGCGTCCAACTGCTTCTGGACTTCTTCTTTAATTTTTACAGCCATGTCTGGTCTCGTCCTCCTGAGCTTCTGCTTGACTGGAGGGCAATCTTCTCGCAACGGCAAGCGATGAACCACGATATCAGTGTCGAGTCCGGGCATATCCTCATATGACCAAGCAAAGACGTCACTATATTCTCGAAGCATCTCGACCAGTCTATGCTTGACATCATTCTGCAGCGCAGCCCCAACTCTGACATTTCTGATGAGCTCCTCAGAACCCATATTTACAATCTCAATATCCTCCTCGTGAGGTAGAATAACCTTCTCTTCTTGTCTCAACAAGCGGGCCAATTCTTCCGGAAGGTCTTCGTCTTCATCAATCTCATCCTCGGCTTGATAGATCGGGCAATCAAAGTCGTAGTGAGCCGTAGAGGGTCCAGAGTCGATGTCGTCTGTTACGTGGATCCTGCAATAACAAGGGTTAAGTTTAAAGCAGGAATGTGCAGGTTAGCACGAACCTCGTTGCCATTTTGCTGTTTTTTCGAAATAAACATAAAATAGGAATAACAGAGAACACAATATTTGATTACGAAGAAAACGCCTTTTATTAATTAACAAAATGCATACACATAATCCAACAAGGCCCTGACAGTAAAACTACTATGCCCCGGGCAGGACATAGGGTTGTACAAAGATTGTAAAAAGCAAATCATTACTCTTCACTTGTCGGCTTGATAATCTCCTTGATGGTCCAATTGTGGAGGCGCTCGCCTGGCTTGCTCGGTTGAATCCAGGCGTCAAGATCGCAATCACTGTCTTCACTGTCCTCCGACGCAGCATTGATACTCTCGAAGATTACTCCCCCCTTGGTGAATAGGATCGGCCCTTTCCTACGAGACGAGCTACCAGAAGAAGATGAAGCTTCAGCTTGCGGAGAATATCCCAATCCAAACTTATCCTGCTTGATTGGTATATCCAAAACATGCCCCCAGCCTGGGGTGGAACCAGCTTCGACAACGGCTCTAGCTTCCTTAAACGAGGAGAGGTTCAACTCTTGCTTCTCTGCGACAACGGGAGCCACCTCCTTCACTCTGACGGTTTCAAAAGCCAGGCAAAGAGTCTCATGGATCTCACCATCCATTTGAACGTATTTAAAGGACGACAGGTGGCTTACCATGATGTCCTCCTCTCCACAGACTGTCACTATGCTGCCCCCAACAGCATACTTGAGCTTCTGATGCAGCGTGGACGTCACGGCACCAGCAGAATGGATCCAAGGCCGACCTAAGAGGCAACTATAGGCGGGCATGATATCCATGATATAGAAAACCGCATTGAACGTCTCTGGACCAACTTGAATTGGCAGGGTCAGCTCTCCGAAGACGTGGCGCTTGGTTCCGTCAAAGGCTTTCACGACCAGATCACTGGGCGTGCATAGCAGTCCACGGGTATCCAACTTCATCAGTGCCTTCTTCGGAAGCACGTTAAGCGAGGAACCCGTATCCACCAGGACATGTGACATAATCGTGCCTCTGCACTCTATTGAGACGTGCAAGGCGCTGTTGTGATCTCTTCCCTTAGGAGTCAGCTCCAGATCTGTAAATCCCAGCCCATTACCAGCATTGACATGGGCTACTACTTCCTCGAGTTGATTCACTGATATCTCCTGCGGCACGTATGCGACATTCAATACCTTCAGCAATGCATTGCGGTGCGCCTCAGAGCACAGCAACAAATTAAGAATAGAGATCTTTGACGGAGTCTGGTGAAGATGATCTACAATTTTGTAGTCACTTTTCTTGATTAGCCGCATGAACTCTTCTGCATCTTTAACCAGCAAGTCCTTCTCTGCCCCTGCAGGGACCTCCTCAACAGCTTTACCTTTGCCCTTATCCACAGCGTCAGCCCGAACCACTTTCTCTGCTGCAACCTCTGCTGGTGCGAACACTCTACCACTCCGAGTGATACCACTGACCTCAGTAAGATTCTGCATAGTGGACCCGAACGGCTCAAGCTCTATCTTCTGACCATTACAATAAACTTCGGCGCCATAATGCCATGGAACGGCATTGGTGCTCTCGAATGGGATTGGTCCGGCCCTGGTGATGGTGATAGTAGGCGGACGAGGCGCAGAAATAGTAATAGGGTGACGAGGGATAGTGATGGTAGCAACTTCATCTGCCTGCTTCAGCACAACTTCCCCTGATGTACTCTCAATGCTCCGGCTGAACTGTAAAATACCCTCGGACATCAGACTTTGGATACCTTCGATCAGCTGCTCACATCCGTCAGGAAGTGTAGCACAAGCCATGCATAACTCTCCACATCCAGGAAAGAAGCCCCTCTTCAGCAACTTAGCCTTGACAAAACTAAGTGGGGTTTTCAAATCTTTGACATCAGTCAGCAAGTCCGCACTCTCCTCGGTGATGACAGCATTTACTCCGCCCTCCTTATGGTGAGGCATTGGATTTTTGGTGACGTTGGGCACGCTGTCAGAAAAGTTGATAACCTTGGCGTCCACCAAGTCCTGGACTTTGTGCTTAAAAGCTTTACAATTCTCAATCGTATGGCCAGGTGCCCCAGTATGGAACTCACAAGTAGCACTGGCATCATACCCCGGTGGTGGCGCCCCTGTTAAGGGAGCCAACGTCCTCTTTTGAACTAACTGAAGCTGCAGCAAGGTTTGCAGAAGCTGCGCATATGACATAGGTGGAGTATCAAACTGACGGCTTGCCATAGGAGCCCGATTCTGATATCTTTTATACCCCTGATTATTCTGCTGCTGAGGTTGCTGCGGATGCGGCTGCGGCTGCAGCGGAGCAGCTGGAATGTTTATACTAGCAATCTGAGGCTGAGGGCCCTTGCCCTTTCTCCTAGCGTTAGTGACAGCACTGGCGTCTCCCTCTCGACGCTTGCCAGTATAGGGTTTCTTGCTACCTCCTCCAGCTGAGGATGATTCGCCCTGAATTTTTCCGATCTTTATACCGTTCTCAACATGCTCGCCCAAAGTGATAAGAGCCGAGAATGTTCCCGACATGCCACTGACCAGCTTTTCATAGTAGATTCCGGGAAGGGTAGCCACGAACATTTGTACCAACTCACGCTCAACCATCGGTGGTTGAACCCGGGCAGCCAATTCACGCCACCGCTGGGCGTACTCCTTGAAGCTTTCATTGTTCCGCTGTGAGAGATTCTGAAGCTGAACTCGGTTGGGAGCCAAGTCGCTATTATATTGATAGTGGAGAACAAACGCTTCTGCAAGCTCTTTCCAGGTGCGCACAGCAGCGGGCTCCAAGCCCATATACCATTCGAGTGATGGACCAGAAAGACTATCCTGAAAGAAGTGCATCAGCAACTTCTCATCGTCAGAATAAGCAGACATCTTTCTATAATAAGATCGAAGGTGGACCCGGGGGCAAGTAGTACCCTTATACTTCTCAAAGGTAGGCACCTTGAACTTGTGGGGTACTTTAAAGTCAGCAATCAACCCGAGGTTGGACATGTCAACGCCCAATGTGTTCTGATTTTCTATGCTCTTCATCTTGTCTTCCAGCGCCTTGAACCTGAGTCGAGCCTCGGCATTCAACTCTGCCTCTATACCTCTCTGAGAGAATATGTCATCCTGATGGTCCTCCAGCCACGGTTGAGGCACCACCAAATTTCCTGCACCAGCATTGCCGTTGACCGGCCCTATATTAACATTGGCTCCCAAACTACCGTTGACGGCGCCCGCCGCGTTGAGTCCGAGATTAGTCATCAGATTGCCGTTAGCACTGCCGTTACCCCCGGCAGCAGGAACAACGTTCTGTGGAGTATCGCCTTGAGGAGGAGTAGGCACGGCCCCTCCGTGAAGTATGCCATTACTGTCAACCCTGGAGATCAGAGGTTGAACCAGAGTACGAAGCTGATCTTGACCATTCGCGACCACCTGCATCAGCTCCATAAAACGATCCATCCGCTCACGGAGCTCTTGAACATCTGACTGTACCTGGTCCATGATTCTTGTCTGATTAGCGCGAGTTGAGTAGCGGTGGATGGGTCTTTGATCAATCCTGGAGATCGAAAGCAGCGCGGAACCTGAAAAAAAACCTGTGAAGAATAAAGGTTAGGAAAAGCAATAAGATATACACCATGCAAATATGCTTCATGCAGATGCATGCGTGTGTCTGTGTGCGTGGGAGATTTTTCCCCGATCCTAGTGCCTTAGTGACGGTGCTGATAATAACAAGAGGAAGAAGAAATCCGAGCCCAATCATGGAAACATCAATCTCATATATATATGGAAAGGCCTGTCAAGGCTGTACACAGTATCAGCGAGTACAAATCAACAGCGTGACCTCAGCCAACAAGTCTGGTGATGGTCAGCATACATCAAAGATCAAAAACAACAGGGATAAGACCAGTCAAGCACGGCCACGGGCGCGATACTCTGCTAATAACTCCTTTGTCTCTGAGTGATCTGGCGAAGTGAGCAACCCCTCGACGAGTAGTTCTCTCTGCCTGATAGTATGCTGAAGCCCCTGAAATGAACTCTCCCAAGCGCCTTCGCCAAAGCAATCTTCCAGCTTCCGCTTCTTAGACTCAAACATCAGCTTATGCTCCTTCAGGCTAGCAATGGCTTTGTTGAGACGTGCTTCAGCGGAGTACCTGCGGGCGGTCTCTTCGTCAAACCTCCGTTCACTGTCCTTCACTTCAGTCTCTAGCTTAGAAATCTGCAGTATCAGCTTGTCTTCTCGCTCCTTCCTGGTGGCCATGGAAGTCTTCCAATGCTGGTCGAACTTGGATATTCTCCGGTATGCTTCCTCCAGATGCGTCTTCTTCGTAGCCAACACATCATTAGCAGCTCTGAAGTCTCGACCTAAGCGTTCCCGATCAGCAATCTGCTTTGCCAAGTCTGCACTCAGCTGGCTCACCGACTCTGCTTGCTTTTTGAGAGCATGCACGGCTTCGTTCCTCTCACTTCGAAGCTGAGCTAATTCCTTCTCTAATTCTGCATTTGCCCTCTTCAATTCGTCACGCTCGGCTAATACCTGGTTGTGCTGATGAATAGACACAGTGGTAGGCTTTTCGACTGGTGGAGGACTCTCTGGTCTGACATGAGGGAATGGCATCCCTATAGCGCTGGCTCTGGCTCTGATCCAATCTGAATAAGGAGGATAAGCTTGGTTGTCGCTCTTCCCCAACGAAGACTTTCCTCTCGTGCTGATATTGTTCCACGCATACTGAAGCTTGGACAACAACTCCCCCTCTAGAATACCCGTGAGGTACAGAGATTCCCGTACCTCTTCTTCCTTCGGTGGATTCCTCAAAGCATATGCAAACTGACGAACTAGCAATGATGGGTTGTAGTTGATGCAACCCTTCCTACCTATCAGAGGTACGTTAGGAAACCCACTGCAACTGAAGATCATCTCGGTGCCTAACCTGCTTCTGTCAACGAACCAAACAATGTCTTCTGCCGACAAGCTCATCAGACGCTCAGGCCACTCAACCGTGGCTACAGACAAGACAGAAGAACCCCTCTTGGGCAAATGACTATCAAACCAATTGTACAACAACGGTACGCAGCATGGAACATTCTTCCCTCTCCGGTTCTCATTCTTGTAATGCACTGAATGGTAAACGTCTCCGATCAGAGTAGGGACTGGATTCCCTGAGGCAAATATATGGAATGCATCAAAGTCTACGAAATCAGGCATGCTGGGAAATAGGATGATGCCATATATGCATAAAGCAAGGATGGCGCTGAAGGCGTCCCAGCATTTGTCCTTAGCACACTGCTGAGGCTTAGCTATCAAAAACTGCAGAGAGAACCCTGGGACCTTGTTCCAACTCGTCACCACTAACTCAGAAGCGCTCAAATGGAGTGAGGAAGCCAAGCTAACCAGATCAGGCTCAGCATCCATGTGGACAAAAGGCATCTGCCTTTTGATAGGCACACCCAACATATCAGCATACTCTTCCAATGTCGGCGCGAGAACGAAGTCATGAAAAGTGAAACACCTCAAGGGAGGATCATAAAACTGCAGAAGAGCATGTAACCCATTCAACTCAGACGCAGAGGGTTTGTAGACCAGACTAAGCAACTTGCCATAAGACGTCCTGAACCTATCCTTCACAGAATGCCCTGCCAGGGCTATCAAACCAGTCAGCTTTGACACATCGGGGGTCGGGAATTTGTACGCAACAGTCTTCCTGAGAGAAACCATAACAACAGTAGGAGACGGGAAATCCTGGATCGGGGAAACGGTACCTGCAACACAGACACACGTTAATGGAATGCAGATGAATGCGTAAACTAATGCAAGATGCAGGTATGCAATAATATATCCAGGTGGCTGCTGTGGAGATTCGGTATCAACAGTCACTGATAAGAGGGAAACCCCGGTGTAAGACCACTAATCTGATCTGCTGAGAATAACCATCTGATAGGACCAAAATTCTGTCCTGACAAGAGTAAGTGCCAGATAATAAGGACCCCGGGTGCAATATCAAGGAATATCTGCTGAAGTCTTCAAACCCCAAATCAAAAATCTGCCCTATCGAGAACAAACACACAGCTGCTGATGAGATCCTCAGACCTCACTCAAAATCTGCCCTATCAAGAACAAATAACATCTGCCGATGAGGTCTTCAGACCTCACTCAAAGTCTGCTCCATCCAGAACAAACCACTGATGATAATATACTGATCAAAGCCTGCTCTATCAAGAACAGACAAACACCCGGCGACAAGATCCTCTGATCAAAAACCTCTTGCTCTATCAAGAACATGCCTGCAACTGAGAACCCAACATAACTGATTCACTGTCAAGGAAACCAGGTAGTCTGAAGGTCTAAGTTTCCTGCAATAAACCCAGTCCCACTCACAGGTATGAACCTAGACTGACTCAAGGTACGGCATCCTATGCGTTCATCAGCGTCACAGACTTTCAAAACTGATGATACGATTCCCAGAAGGAGTGGCATCATCAAGTCCTGAAGAGGCCTCACTTAGCTGAATCACAAATGATCGGTCCCCAGAGTCGACAATCCACCAAACCAGCAACCGTCTCAACCCAAAGGGTTGAAAGTGAAGCCAACCGGATGAACCTCGTCTGAGCGTGGATTTCATGAGACACTAGTGCCTGCAAAGCAAGCACGTGCCCACTAATTTCCACTCTAAATCTATGGTGCACTCAAGCCTGGGTCTGGCTTCTCACTCAATCAGAACTCCCATCCCACAACAGCACAAATAATCATATTTTACTGAATACAAAATGCGGGAAATAAAGCGCGAGAAGTAAAAATGCGATAAATAAACGCAACCCAACAAGCAAACACACAAACGATAGGATTGACTCGCAGGGAACCGTTGGAATCCCCAGCAGAGTCGCCAGCTGCTGGGGACGGTCCCAGGCAGCTAGGAAGAAAATCCAAGGCGAGACTCGCATAGGGAAACACCTTCTTCCCTAGCAGAGTCGCCAGCTGTCGCTTGCGCGAAAATAAGGTGCCGGCAAAACAGAAGAGTCGCCACCTTTCGTTATTTATCCCTCAGAGCGGGAAAGGAAACAATCGGAAAAAACCTGACGAATAAGGGTAAGACAAGGTCATCGCAACCATTGTCTGGGTTCGGGAGTCGGTTACGCAAGGGGAAGGTATTAGCACCCCTCACGTCCGTCGTACTCGACGGGATCCTCGCTTGTTTGTTTACTTGGACGGGTTGGTTATAATCTATCTACCTATCAAGGCTGGCTGAAAAAGAAAAGAAAAATGACTCGGCAAAGCGTCGCGCTTTATGCCTACGTATTCCCGTCTGGAACGAGAAATCAGAGTCAACGTAGTTCGCCTAACTACGGGGGAAAGGTTGCTCGCTAGGACGTCGCATCCTATGCCTACGTACTTTCATCTGGTATGAAAGATCAGAGCAAACGTAGTTCGGGTAACTACGGATTATCTCCTAAAAGAAGTGTTTTTTATGGTGTTTGCGATTTCAACCGCACTAGAGACTATGATCTGAGAGTGAATGCGTCGCATGTCACCCAAAGGGTACCATACTAAACATCCAGACTGTGGAAAAGAAACTCTCTCACAATCCTTTCTCAGATAGCTTAAGGCTCGTAACGTACGAAAGAAATCATTCATGATTACTGTATCTTAAACTGCTTTGAGATGAGAAGAGAACAGGCCCAACTAGGAGGGAGACTATCAAGTCCTACTGTTATCATGCCATGGATTCATCCTATGGTTGTGGTTTGAACAGGGAACTCCTAGATGTTGTCATGCATAGGTTTCAACCTAAAAGTCTATCATCAAATCCTCATCAGAAGAAATGAGAGTCCTAAGGGATCATGTCAATGATACGCCAAAACAGACAAAAGCATCAGCTTTAATAGTAAAATGCATGCAATGCAAGTGAGGGAGGAAATGTGTGTGGGGCTTCAGCCTCCACAAGCTCGTCTCGACCTCAAGCCAGTCATGAAATAACAGTAATCATACTGAAATAAACAACATGCTATCAAGCAAAAACAGTAAACTGCAATCATACAGATGAAAGAAATGAAATACCATCAGGCAAAATAAACACATGGGCAAGGGAGTTGGGCTCTACCGAATACCCGCAAGCAAAGCCAGGCAGTAACAATACAATCAGATGCACTCATGCTCTTAGACTGAACTTATTCTAAATGTGCTTAATCTAATGCAGCAGACAAATCAGACAAAAGACACAATACATCAAAGAAAACAGAAGAAAGCCTCAGCTCCTCCAGCAGCTACTCAGTCTTCAGACTTCAGAGATCACTTGCTTTCCAGGTATCAACCCTACAACATGAGTATCAACTCATCTTCTCCCTTGAGCTTCAGCTCCTTTGATCAGCTCTACCTTCAGGCTTCACTATCCTCAGGGATCTTCAGGCATCCACTTGGTCTTCACAGAGTCTTCAGACTTCAATAATCTTCAAGGAATCATCCTCTTCAAAGCTTCAGCTTCTATCTTCAAGGGCTCAAATGCTCCAGCAAACAAGATTCAGTCCATAAGATGAGGTGAGGATGTTACAGTACTCACTGACTTCCAAAGGATGCCATTGAGGACTTAACATCAAAGGAGAGGTTCTCTCAAAGTTCTACCTTATAGGGCAAGGTCACTAATCCCTCCAAAGGAGAGAGGTGAATACCCTTAAGGGACTCTATGTCACAGAGAAGAAAGGAGGTGAGCAAGACACTCCTTGTTTATTGAACAAAATATTCTATCTAGGGCTCTGCCTATACACCTATAAACCTATAAACAAAACAACAAAAGCTATGCTAAACTCCTCTACAAGGTCTTCAAAGCTTCAATGATGATCCACAAGGTCTTCAACTCAATCTTCAAAGCTCACACACTCAAAAGAGAAGGAAAGAAAACACAACAATACAACTTATGCCTTTAAGCAACACACATACTATCCATACATTCAAAAATCAATGAAAAATACTAAAATACCATACAAATTCCTAATATAAATTCTAGGGGATCCTATTTAACTACCCTTAAGTCCCATATATTCCCCATACACTAATTTGTCCTAAAAACCCCAAAAATAAAATGTTGAAGTTCAAGTACACAACCTAAAACCCTAATTAGAGCACCTAAATGTCTAACTCTCAAACTACATCAAATTTAAATTCTAAAATCAAGAGATAAATCCTACATGAAACTAGGGTTCAATATCTAATCACACAAAAAAGAATGAATTAAAAAACCTAAGGGAAGGTCCTAAAACAATTCTTGCAAGATAAGGTACAAACTAAAAGAAATAAAATACCCTATTTAAAAGAAAATACCACCATTAATTCCATATTAAAAAATAAAATTTCATTTTTATTTTTATATTTTTCTACACAAAATTATCTAATCATAGAAAAAAGAATGACCAAAAAATCATCATTTATCAATTTTTAATGAATTTTTAAAGTTCATGAAAAATGTAAAACAATATAAAAAATAAAAAATAAAGAAAATGAGGGAGGGGTGTGAATAGCAACACGCGCCAGTTAAGTTTCAAATGGGCTGAATCATGGGGGGTGTGGATAGGAGAAAATATATTAAGCCCAGACGCGCCTCACTTAACCAAACGGCTGCGTTTTGCTTTGAACTTAGTATACTGAGTTTCCAATTCAATCGTGGCCCTCCAATCTCACTCTCGGTCAAAGGTCAAGCCATGATCTGATGGCTCTCATCTATCTTCCTCAAATGCCTCAGGCAGCCCTCAATGTTACAGACGGTGGTTCACGGTGGAAACCACCGTCTTCTCCGGTGGACACCCAAACTCAAGTCACCAATCAAACCCCAAACTATATCAATTCAACTCGGTTTTTCATGGAGATCCTCAATCCAACCTCAGAATACCCTAAATCATCCTCTAAATCAAAACACCATAGGATTTTCAAAAACTACACAAATCTTGATCATCATGATTCTCAAAACTAAAGGCATGGATCTAATCCTCATCTATCACTGATCGGTTTCCACTATCCAAACACGATTGAAACATCAAGAATCCTCATAACTAAATCTCAACAGAAATTGCACATCACTCTTGATCATCACCAAATACCCTGAAACTATCCAGAAACGATCCTTGTTCATGCTAGAACCTAACCACATGCAAGATTCTACCTAATTCAGCCTAGATCAAAGCATAATTTAAAGGTTACATACCTGTGAAGAAGTGATCAACAGAAGGTCTTCAAGGCGCAAAATCCACTCTGAATTGATTCAAACACCTTCAGTGATGAGCAAGGATCACTCTCCAATCAGAAATTTGGCTTGAAACTCTCTCCAATTCAGAAATCGATTCTGAGTTCTTCCTCCAAAAATCAGTTATGGCTTCACTCTCACAGCATGAAATCACCAACCCTTTGCATCTGAGATCACTCTACTATCTTTATAGAACATGTCCATGGGCTTTTGATCCACTCTAAGAGCCCAAAATAGTTGATCCAATTTTCTGATTTCTCTTTGAATATCCAATGTATCAGTCATGGTTTCCTTGTTATAGTCAGCTTAAACTCATTCATTTCAATCATATGAACCATTTCCAATGTGTTTGGATAGGTAGGAAGGCTTGATTTGGCTTGTGTAAGGTTTTTCAACATTGCCTTATAATGCAAGTAATAGGTTTACAAAGAAAGTCCCTTTTTTAGGCCTCAAATGGAAAATCTATTTGAACCAAAGTTCTCAAAATAATGTTTCCAATCAAAATGATATATTGGATGACCTATTTTGGATTCCTATATCCTCCAAACCAATTTTCAAATTCAACTTTTCAAACTTATATGCCATTTTTAGTTCATTTTTGACCAATCATGCAACTTCATGCTATGAGCTTTTCCAACAATTTGTGACCTCCTTTCTAGACTTAAAATCACATTTTGAACAACTTTCATGTTTTGAGTTTTTCCATTTGAGGCTTGGAAATAGGAGTTTTAGGCATTGGCTAAAATGACCTATAACTGACAAATGACCAAAATACCCCTGTCTTGTTCAAACCATAAGTTGAGTTCCACAAATCCTATCAAGGACTTCTACCACTCAAATTAAAGCTACGAAGATGCCCTCCAACATTCATGTTGACCAAGAAATCATAGGAATCATCCTACTAGGGAAAAAGTTGTCTGCAAGTTGGGTGACTTTCAAGGGCCCAGATTCACACACCTCAGCTGACCTGTAATTTGTCAAAACCATAACTTGAGCTCTGTAACTCCTATCAAGGACTTCCACCACTCAAATTAAAGCTTAGAACAAGCTCTACAACATTCATGTTGTGGGGAAGATGAGATATCAATCACATCTAGAGCTAAAACTGCCTGGAATATAGGGATCAAATTAGGGTTTTTCACTGATGATCTTTGGAAACCCTAACTCAAAACTTCTCCAACTCCTCAATCATGATGAGTTGGCCTAGGAATCATCTTTATAACATATCCATACATCCTTCC
The DNA here is from genome assembly GCA_963859935.3 of Lathyrus sativus. Classification (NCBI taxonomy): domain Eukaryota; kingdom Viridiplantae; phylum Streptophyta; class Magnoliopsida; order Fabales; family Fabaceae; genus Lathyrus; species Lathyrus sativus. Next base: position 249,250,002 of record OZ012738.1, read on the forward strand.
ATGATCTCATGGCCCTTGGATTAGGTCTCAACCTTCTCCAAATCTTCAGCTGATCTAGGGTTGACCCAGTCAAAACCCTAATTCTACCATTCATGATTGAATCTTCTGAACTTTTGCACAATGACTTCTCTGGGCTTCATGATGGCTTTCAAGACATCTCATACACTTTCTCAAAACATCTAGTTCATTCTCAAAGTCTCAGAATCATCTGAGGAGCACCCACAACTCTCAAGCTATGAAGCACACAACCCTGGTTTCAATCCACTTCCTCTGAGGATCTCTTGAACTTCTGATGAAGATATCAACTTTCAAACACTAAATGGATAAATAATTGTTGGTCAAATTTTGGGGTGCAACAACAACTTCTAGCTTCGATTTAATTAAGGTAAGGGTGTGAAATATCATTATCTTGTCAATGTATATGATTATGTATGGATTGTTTGGATATTTTTCACCATTTTCCATTTTAGGGCAGAAATGAGTTTAATCGATAGAATCGATGTTTGAACGGTTAGAAGTTGGATTAAATGGTGTGGATTAGTCGAGGATTGTTAGACTAAGACTAATGGGAATCGTTGGAATTGAATCGGTTGATTTTTTTGGTGATTTGATGAATTGGACAGTTGGGGTTTTGAACATCACAGACGTTCGCTAGCACCTTCGCTAGGCGAGCAGGTCGCGAGTATTCGCTGTAGCGGGCTAGTAGCGAATGGTCCCATACTTGGACAAAATCTAATTGACTCTCTTCGCTGGTAGTGAGAAAGGTAGCGAGGGGTTCACTAGGCGAAGCCCCAACGAGTAGGTAGCGAAGCCTTACAGTAGCTTCCGTTTGCCTTCGCGAGCTGTTCGCTAGGCGAACAAGTAGGGAGTGTTCGCTAGGAACTCGCTAGGAGAGCAAGCCAGCGAGCGTGACAACATTCTTATTTCTTTGTGATTCCATCCAATTTTGATTGTTTGGTTCGATTGTGTTCAATCTTGATCTGAAATGAGTAATTATGTGATGTTATATATATGATGTGGGTAGCCGTATGGCGTGAATCCTAGATTGTGGAATCGATTGTGGAATGTGGTTTCTTTGAAAAATATGTGTATTGTTTGAATTGATTAAAAATGCATGATGATTTGTGATGAAGTTTGTTTCCATTTGGCATGATGATGTGAATGCATATTGATTGTATGCAATATTGTGAAAAATGCATGAGAACATATTGTGAATATGTGTGCATTGCTTGAATAAGGTGATGATGTTGAAAGTATGAATACTTTGATATGATGTGTGAGTGTGCAATCATGTTATAATTCTTATGTGATGAATTATTTGAGAATGCTTGGGATTAAGATGCGAGAACGGTCTTAAGTGCATTTGGTTGTTGATTGCATACACATCATTGGTCAAGAGGAAATGCTTGCTAGTTTTGTGGAGACTAGTGACTTGTCCCAAACCTAGAAGGGTGGGTTTGAAAGCTTAGAGGACGGGCTTTTGTTGTTATCGGTCTAGGGGACGGACCCGGATTAAATGTAAAAACCGAAAAATGATAACAAGTGTTGGTACCACATGGCATGAGTTGCATTGAGTTGCATTGAGTTGCATTGAGTCACTTGTCATAGAGATAAATGTTGTTGTGTGAATGTATGCATATGTGTATGTTATGTGGATAGATGAGAATTAGGGATGTGCGCATGATGAAACATGTTTGGTGATTATCCATATTTGTTTATAAATATATTGTGATGCATATGATGATGATAATGAATTGTGGTGAGAAATGCGAAATATGTGTATTCTATGCTTGTGTATATATATATATATATATATATATATATATATATATATATATATATATATATATATATATATATATATATATATATATATATATATATATATATATATATATATATATATATATATATATATATATATATATATATATATATATATATATATATATATATATATATATATATATATATATATATATATATATATATATATATATATATATATATATATATATATATATATATATATATATATATATATATATATATATATATATATATAATTATATGCATTGATTATTATGATAATATTTCTCACCCTTCTGCTGTTTTATAATGCTCTATGAGGCATTGCAGATTAGGTTTTCTCGAGGTCTTTTTTGAAGTATAGCTTCATTCTTTTGGTCGGTTAGCTCTGATATGTAGCACCGGGTAGTTAGGATTGTATAGAATTCTTTTGTGATACATTTGTATATGTATCTGCTGACAAATGTTTATGTAAACATGAATGATGTAGTGAATCAAACTAGATGATATGTATTTATATGATTACATGTTTAAAATGATTCAATGTTTAGATTTTCCGTTTTTAATTCTAAATATTGAGATGTGGGTGTAAGGACTAAGTTCCTCTGTTGAAGCTACCCCACTGTTGCGTGTCTTTTATAGAGCAAGTGTTGTATGTTTCAATTTTGTGTGTGATGTTACATACCTCTTTTATACCATGTTTTAATTATACTCTAATGAAATTTTAAAATGTGCTTAAATGATTTATTGTTTATTTGGGGGTGTAGACGGGGGTGTTACAAATAACACCAGGTCATGGTTCCTTCTGTAAAGCACACTATCTGGGTTCAGATAAAGTTACCAGACAACCTCCTCAGAGTCTTCTTATCCTGAGCCGAAACCCCTGGCGGATACTCCTGCTTCTTGAGGAAGTTTTGTATGTCGTAAAATCATGGTTTGCCATCCGCAGCTTCCTCAATGGCGAATACGAAAGCGGGCCTATCAAGGCGAGAGATGACTATTCTTGGAGCATCATTCCAATAGTTCACTTTATACATCGAAGATAGCGTTGCCAAAGCTTCTGCAATCTGATTCTCTGCTCGCGGAACTTGGTAAAACTCTACCCTGTCAAAGAAGGGTAACAACCTCCTTGCATAATCCTTATAAGGAATTAGATTTGGCTGACGAGTTTCCCACTCTCTCATGATCTGATTAACCACTAGCGTTGAATCACCATATACATCCAAATTCTTGATTCTCAAATCAATAGCCTCTTCCAGACCCATGATGCACGCTTCATACTCGGCTTCATTATTAGTGCAAGGGAACATCAACCTGGCCGTGAACGGGATATGAGTTCCATGAGGAGTTGTAATAATCGCCCCAATTCCACTACCATAGGAGTTGACAGCGCCGTCGAATATAATCTGCCACTGAGAACCTTTCTCTAGACCTTCGCCAGGTAATGGCTCTTCACAGTCCTTCATCTTGAGGAACATGATGTCTTTGTCAGGAAATTCAAACTTCATCAGTTGATAGTCTTCGATTGGCTGTTCAGCGAGGTACTCTAACAGAACACTTCCCTTGATAGCTTTCTGGGAAACATATTGTATATCATACTCTGTCAGTACCATCTGCCACCTGGCAATTCTTCCAGAGAGCGATTGCTTCTCGAAGACATACTTGATCGGATCCATCTTCGAAATCAGCATGGTTGTATGATTAAGCATATATTGTCTCAAACGTTTGGCATACCAGGCGAGTGCGCAACACGTTTTCTCGAGCATTGAGTAATGGGACTCACAATCTGTGAACTTTTTACTCAAATAATAGATCGCATGCTCTTTTCTTCCAGTCTCGTCATGTTGACCGAGAACACAACCCATACTATTCTCAAGAACACTTAAGTACATGATTAAAGGCCTTCCAGCCACTTGGGGTATCAGTATCGGAGGCTCCTGCAAGTATTCTTTTATCTTATCAAATGCTTTTTGACAAATTTCATTCCAGACGACCGCCTGATCTTTCTTTAGCAATTTAAACATTAGTTCACACGTGGCTGTGAGATGAGATATGAACCGAGCAATGTAGCTCAATCTCCCCAAGAAACCACAGACCTCCTTTTCTGTTTTCGGCAATGGCATATCTTGTATAGCTTTTACTTTTGCAGGATCAACCTCGATTCCTTATTCGCTGACAATGAACCCTAACAACTTTCCGGACCGAACTCCAAAAGTGCACTTATTTGGATTCAACCTCAATCTGAACTTCCTGAGCCTCTCAAACAGCTTCAACAAGTTGACCAGATGTTCTTCCTCTATTTGCAACTTTGCTATCATGTCATCAACATAGACTTCAATCTCATGATGAATCATATCATGAAACAAAGTGACCATAGCCCGCTGGCAGGTTTCCCCTGCGTTTTTCAACCCAAAAGGCATTACCTTATAACAGAACGCCCCCCACAGTGTAATGAACGTCGTTTTCTCCATATCTTCCGGTGCCATCTTGATCTGATTATACCCGGAAAAACCATCCATGAAGGAAAATACGGAGTATTGAGCAGTATTGTCAACCAATACGTCAATGTGAGGGAGCGGGAAGTCATCCTTTGGGCTCGCCTTATTCAAATCTCTATAATCTAAAAACATTTGTACCTTACCGTCTTACGTAGGTACATGCACGATGTTGGCGACCCACGGAGGGTAAGTTGTTACGGCTAAAAATCCTGCATCCAATTGCTTCTAAACTTCTTCTTTGATTTTCACAGCCATATCTGGTCTTGTCCTTCTAAGCTTCTGCTTGACCGACGGACATTCTTCGCGCAACGGTAAGTGATGAAACACTATATCAGTGTCAAGCCCGGGCATATCTTTGTACGACCAAGCAAAGATGTCACTATACTCTCAAAGCATCTCAACCAGTCTTTGCTTGATGTCACTCTGCAGCGCAGCCCCTATTCGAACATTTCTGACGACTTCTTCAGAATCCATATTAATAACCTCGATTTCCTCTTGATGAGGCTGAATAATCTTCTCTTCTTGTTTCAAGAGTCTAGCTAGCTCTTCAGGAAAGTTTTCATCTTCATCAATCTCTTCTTCAGCTTGATATATCGGTTGATCGAAGTCGAAGCGAGTCATAGGAGCTTCTGAATCGGTGTCATTTGCAATATGAATCCTACAATAAAAAAATGGTTAAATGTTTCAAATGATATGCAAATGAGTACAAACCACATTGCCATTTTATTGTGAGAAACAAAAAATAAGAAAGACAAAGATCACAAAATTTGAATGAGAAAAATGCCCTTTGATTAATTGATAAAGCAATGTTCAAACATAAACAATAAGGCCCTGAAACAAAATACCGCTATGCTCAGGGTAGAGCATATGGTTGTACAATAATCGGGAAAATAAAGCATTATTGTTCTGTTGTCACTTGAACGAACTCTTCAATAGACCAATTGCGTAGGCTCTGTCCTGGAGTGCAAGGCTTAATCCAAGCATCCATATCACAATCACTATCTCCCTCTTCGTCTGACACAACATTGATCCTTTCGAAAATAACTCCTCCTTTAGTAAACTGCACAGGTCCTTTATAGCGCGGCACGCTCTGTGAGGATGAAGGAGAAGAAAATGACGGGCGGTACCCCAAACCAAACTTGTCTTGCTTGTGGGGAATCTCCAATATGTGGCCACAACCTTGCGCTGCCCCAGCCTGTACTGCTGCTTGGGCCTCTTTAAAAGAAGACATGGCCACCTCCGGCGCCTTGCTCACAACAGAAGATTTATCTTTAATCTGGACTATTTCGAAATCCTGAAAAAGGGTTTCATGTATTTCTCCGTCCACCTCGACGTACTTGAAGGATGATAAGTGACTGATCATTATATCCTCTTCCCCGCACACTGTAACAACACTACCGCCAACCATATACTTTAGCTTTTGATGCAGCGTGGAGGTCACAAGTCCTGCTGAATGAATCCATGGACGGCCTAATAAACAACTATAGGTAGGCTGGATGTCCATAATGTAGAACACTACATCAAATACTTCCGGTCCCACCTGAATGGGCAATGTCACTTCTCCAAACATAGATCTTCGGATACCATCAAAAGCGCGCACCACCAAATCACTTGGCGTGCAAATCAATCCCTGCATGTCCAACTTTATTAGGGCTTTCTTTGGAAGTACGTTCAAGGATGATCCTATATCCACGAGTACATGAGACATAACAGCCCCTCGACATTCTAATGATATGTGCAATGCACAGTTATGGTTCCTGCCCCTTGGCGTCAAATCCAGGTCTGTAAACCCCAGTCCATTTCCTGCATTTACGTGTGCAACAACCCCTTCGAGTTGATTAAACAAAATTTCTTGCGGCACGTAAGCAGTATTCAATATTCTTAACAACGCGTTCCGATGCGCTTCGGAACATAGTAACAAAGACAGAATTGATATCTTAGAAGGAGTTTGTTGTAAATGGTCGACTATCTCTTAGTCACTCTTTCATATCAGCCTCATGAACTCTTCTGCATCCTTTAACAAAGATTCCTTCTCCCCAGCCCGAGAAGTTTCTTCTACCATAACCTTACTTTTTCCTTTGTCAACCCTATCAACAACCACTTCAGGTGATGAAAAGACCCTGCCACTACGGGTAATTCCTCCTGCTCCCACAAGATTATCTATTGAATCCGCAAAGGGACCATTCAAATCTAGTTTCTGTCCATTGCAATACACTTCAGCTCTGTAGTTCCACAAAATAGCCTTGGTGCTTTCAAACGGTACGGGACCTGCCTTAGTTATGGTTATTGTTGGTGGTTTTGGTGCATAAATGGTAACGGTTTTGTACGGAATAGAGATCATTGCAATCTCATCCCTTTCCTCAGCTACCAACTCTTCAAACTTACTTTCAACAAACCGGTCAAACTGCAAGATTCCCATATCCATCATATCTTGAATATAGCCCTTCAACTGCCTACATCCCTCAGGATTACTCAGACATTCAGCACAATCTTCAGCACAACCTGGGAAAACACCCCCCTTCAATAATATAGCTTTCACAAAGCTAAATGGTGTCTTCAGCTCATTAACATCTGTTACCAAATCTAAAACATCCTCCTCAGTAATTGCATTGACCCCAGCTTGCCCATGACATTGGGAACGTCATTGGAGAAGTTAATTGCTTTACTATCAATCATGTCCTGCACTTTATGCTTAAAGGCCTTACAATTATCGATAATGTGCCTCGGGGCACCTGAATGAAACTCATAACGAGCGTTTGCGTCATACCCGGGTGGAGGTGGCCAAGTCAATGGAGCTAAAGTTCTCTTCTGAATAAGTTGCAGCTGTGTCGCTACCGCGAAGATAAGGTGCCAGCAAAACGGAAGAGTGGCCACCTTTCGTTATTTATCCCACAGGAAGGGAAAGGAAACGATCGGAAAAACCTGACGAAAAGGTATAAGACAAGGTCATCGCAACCAATGTCTGGATTCGGGAGTCGGTTATGCAAGGGGAAGGTATTAGCACCCCTCACGTCCATCGTACTCGATGGGATCCATGCTTGTTGTGTTTATATGATGGGTTGATTATATCTATCTACTCTAAAAGTCTGGTTTGAAAAGAAAAGAAAATGACTTGGCATAACACAATAGTTCTATGCCTACGTATTCCCGTCTGGAACGAGAAATCAGAGTCAATGTAGTTCGCCTAACTACGAGGGAAGGTTGCTCGCCGAGATATCGCATCTCGTGCCTATGTACTTTCACACGGCGTGAAAGATCAGAGCAAACGTAGTTCGGAACACCAAGAGACACCGGTTTGTATTTTTTATCCGAGTAGGGTTAACAGACGGTTCCAGCAGTTGGTGTATGCAGCTCGCTCGACGGAGACTTAGGCGTTTACTGTTTGCGGTAGAACCGGGAGTTAACAGAACTCTCCTTATGAAAATGGTTTCCAGGGATTAAAGGTCCAAGAGGACAAAAAGAGTTTGATCTTTGTTTTCTGTTTTCTAGAAGAAGTATCTTTTATGGATGTTTGCAACTGATATCGCACTAAAGACTATGACCTGAGCGTGAATGCGTCGCATGTCACCCAAAGGGTGCCATACTAAACATCCAAGCTGTTGGAAAGAAACTCTCCAACAACCCTTTCTCAAGTAGCTTAAGGCTCGTAGCGTACGACATCAATTAACCTTTATTACTGTATTTTGATTTGTTTGAAGATGAGAATAGAAAAGACGCACTAAAGGGGAACTGATCCAATCCTAAAGTTGTCATGCAAAGTTAATCCTATGATTAAGGTTATGAGGGAACTACCTAATGTTATCATGCATGGTTAGAACCCTAATGTCTGTCATAACTTCTCTTGAACAAGAGAAGTCAGAGTTCCTAGGGGAACATGGCAAAGGAAAGCAACAACAAAAGAAATAATTGTAAAGAAATAAAATTGTAAATAAAATGCATGCAATGCAACAAACAAGCAGAAGGAGCCAAGCTCAACTTCTAGAGAAAGCAAGCCCAAAGGCAACACACAAAGCACAGGCAAGGGAGACAGACTCAACCTTAAGCCAGCAAGCAAAGCTAGATAATAACAGTCAAGCAGAGGGAGACAGACTCAACCTCTAATGCAGACAAGCAAGGGAAGGAAAGTTCACCCTTTAGGATGCTCTTAGGCCTAGAATCATCTACATGAGGCCTAGTCTAATGCAACACACCAAGCAGTCACACAAGCAACAACAAAGCAATCAAAACAGCAGACAAACAGCTCAACAGCAAAGCAGATAAACAGCAAAACAATCAACAGTCTGCAATCAACTCCAAGTCCAAGCCATCTTCAAGAGAAGGAAAAGAAAGCTCCATCTTCAAATTCCAACAAGAGAGAAGAAAGTTAACATCAAGATTATTGATTGATGATGGGAAGCATGATGGAAACCAAGGGAGTCCATCATGGCACTCAACCATACATCAGAGACAGTCATCCTCAAAGGTTCTACCTCTTGTGATATGCCACACATACTTCCAAAGGAAAGATGAGGCTTCCACATAGGGACCTTGAATCATGGGATGAGGATGGAAATCAATCAAGGCAATCCATGTTTAATTGAAGAAAGAGAAATCCAACCAAGCTCTTCCTAAACCCTAATTGAATAAGCTACAAGCAAACTACTAAAAGAAGGTCTAAACACCAAATCAAGCACTACAATCAAGCTAAAGAAACCTCAAGATGTCTAATGAACCACCACAAGAGATTTACAAGATTATTTGCACTAAAATCCACCTTTGAGATTCAACTAAGGGAAGAGTTACACTAGACGCACCCTAATCAACACCTTAAATGTTAAATCTACTTAAAATCCTAAAACACCTTCTAAAATTCTACCAAATTTTCTAAGGGATCCTAAGCATGTTATTGATCTACGGGCAAAGGATCAGAGCCTTAATCTAAAGGGAAGGCACCTAAAGAAGTCCTAAACTTGAAGTTTTCTAAGGGAAACCGTAAAATGGAAGGTCATGGGAACCTAATCCAAAACATAACCTATTGTTATCTAAAAAATCTGAATTAAATCCTAGGGGATCATGCATCTCTATACTAGCAACCTGCAAGAAATCTCATCCAAATTCAATACCAAATGGCCACACAAAAATCAGCAAGAAAATGAAGAAATAAGCCAAAAATAAGGAATTAATAAAAATGCAAGAAAATCAAATTAAATTGAAAATTGCATGAAAATGAAATGTAAAAGCATCAGAAAATCAAGAATAAAATCCAGATCATCCATATATTTTTACCACATTTTTCTGACCAATATTTGAATTATTATGAATTTTAAAAGAATAAATCAATGAAAATAAAAAGAAAATGAATTATAAAACAATTAAGAAAATAAAATGCCAGAATTAATGAGGAGCGTAGGATCTGTGGACTTTGTATTCTAATCTAAGGGACCAGGCGCTGCCAACACATATATGAAACGCAGTGTTTCATTTGGTCCAAGGTCAATTCTCAGGTTAAAACGTGAGTGTTGGATTGGGAGACTTAGTCTTCATTTTCATCAGATCTAAGGGTCCTTGTGCATCGTCTACCTTTGAACTAGAAATGGAGGGAATAATCTCAAATGAACCAGCGGTGGCTCTGGTGGGTGAGCCACCGTCTTCTTCGGCGAGCCACAAGTTACAGGTCAACAAAAACATCCAAACCTTACATCATTTCACTCCATTTTTCATGCTGATCTCAAATATCATATCCATTTCCCTTAAATCTCACTAGATTCCCAAACACGATAGCAAACAGAAAATGCATCAAGTTCTTAATCATCACCAAACCTCAATCCAAAGCCATAAATCTATTCCTCATGCCTCATAGATCATCACAAACTATCTAGATCATGTTAAAACCTCAAGAAGAGGCCAATTCGAATCCAACCAGAAATCATATTGCATCTTAATTTGTCTTTAAACCTCCAAATTTTGATCCAGAATCTATCTATAATCTCGCCTAAACCTTAACCTCATGCTAAAACATGCTAGATCATCATGAATCTACAACAACTTTGAAAGTTGCATACCTGAGTTGCAGCTTCAAATTGGAGCAGTTAGGGCACGATTCTTGGCTTCAAACTATGCAGATACACTCTATGATTGATGCTGAAGATGATTGGATCCTCAATTTGCCTTGAATCACACTAGAATTGAAATCACGATTTGCACTTGGAGCTTGAAAATTCACTCTGCAATCTCTGGCTCTGGCACGAAATGAACACCAACCTTGATCCAAATCACTTTCTGAACTTATATAGAGTGAGTTTGGGTGATTTGTAGGCCCATTGGTGGCCCAACCAGTGAGATCCAATTTCCACTTTTTCTTCAAAATTCCTACTATGGCTATGCATGATTCTGAGCTTAAAACTTCTCCAAGAAGCTTCAATTCCCTTGCTTATGGACTATGGAGAGAGTATGGATCAATTTGAGTCCTTAATTCCATCATAAGGCCAATCTTTGAAGTGTTACTTATTTATAAAGTAACAAAGTGAAACACTATGAATTATGCCTCAAATGAATTTTCCACTATTGCCATTGTGTTCAAAATGATTTTTCTGATTAAAATGAGCACACATTTGGTCTTGTTTGAACACATATGAATTAATTTTGAATTTTTCACTTAAATGCCTTTAAATTCCCCTTTTGTTAATTTCCTTCAAACCAAGTCTCACCCTAAGCCAAATCAATTCATCCTTGATACATGGTTGATCTAAAAACATCATTTTGAGAAAGTTTTGTGTTGGACAAAACTTCATTTGAAGCTTGCAAGATTGTGAAAATAACCTATAATGCCAAATGACCTATAATCTCACTTTCCCAAAATACCCCTAACTTGTAAACCTCATAACTTGAGTTCCACAAATCAGATGGAAGACTTCTAGTACAATTTGGAAAGCTAAGATCAATACCTACAACTTTCATGTTGGCCAAAAGTTGATGAGAAACATCCTTCTAGGTCAAACGTTCCATGGAAGTTGGTTGACGTTTGCACACAAATTTCACATTCATCTGATGACCTGTAACTTGTCTGGATCATAACTTGAGTTCTATAAATCCAATGGAGGACTTCTAGTACTCAAATTAAAGCTAAGAACATGCTCTACAAGTTTCATGTTGGCAAAAAGTGGAGATGAAACTTTTATCTTGAGATAAGTGGTCTTGAAGTTAGGTACCAAATAAGGGATTTTACCCTGAGAACCCTAATTTAGCAACTCCTCACACTTTGAATTCTTCTTGAATTGATCTTGGAATATCACCTCATGTATCTCAACACAACTTTCCAAGATCACAAAGACTTAGAATTGAGCTTTGATCCTCTTCAATTACACAGTTGACTTAAGGTTACTCAGATGAAAACCCTAATTGCAACACCCTTAACTGTGGCTCTTCACAATTAGCACAATGATTTGACTGAGCTCCACCATGACCCTCAAGGCACTCCATGAGCTCTATCCATGATCAAGGCTCCAAAACCCATGGATAGTCTTTAATTGGTCCTCAGGTTAGGAGATTAACCACATACAAACAACCAAACTTCTCAAGAACCCAACCCTCTTCCTGATGACTTCGGTGACTTCTCAAGCTTGAATAAGACCTCTAGATAGGCTCTTCTTGATATAAACCACACTTGATCCCCTGCTATATGAACAATGCTATGCTATGCAAATGTTAGATCAATGATATGCTAATGCAATGAAACATAAACCAAGTGAGAAAAAGGTTAGGCAAATTTTGGGGTGCAACAGCTGCCCCTATTCAAGCGGCTTGAACCTGACTGGATGAAAAGAGAACGACTTTTAGCCAATCGAGGTAGAAGACGGTTGAATACCGAAGAACCCGGAAATTTGTCAACCAAAGTAATAAACTACACAAACTGCTTGGGGAACAAAAATCCAGACAATTAAATCTGATTGTCACGGCAACAACTGATTAACCATCTGATACAGAACCTGATTACAACATCAACCACCTGCGTGACACCGCAGGCATTGAATCCAAACAATCAATCTTCAAAAATATGCTACAATAAGCAAGCACCACGTTATAGGACCAACCGCAGGCATTGAATCCAAACAATCAATCTTTAAAAATATGCTACAATAAGCAGGCACCACGTTATAGGACCATATCAAAATATCATCCTTGACCTCACATTTCCGAAGAAACGAGCAAAGCACTACGTAAAGCGCGAATCGTTAGCATCTTTGACCTTCCATTTCTGCAGAGACGGGCATACACTAAATAAAAGTGCGGATCATCAATATACTATCCTTGACCTTCCGTTTCCGAAGAAACGAGCATACACTACGTAAAGTGCGTCATCCATGTACTATCCTGGATCTTCCATTTCCGAAGAAACGAGCATACACTTCGTAAAGTGCGTCATCCATGTACTATCCTGGATCTTCCATTTCCGAAGAAACGAGCATCGCACTACGTAAAGTGCCTCATCCCTCTACTATCCTGGATCTTCCATTTCCGAAGAAACGAGCATCGCACTAAATAAAAGCGCGGATTGTCAATATACTATTCTTGACCTTCCATTTCCGAAGAAACGAGCATACACTCTGTAAAGTGCGTCATCCATGTACTATCCTGGATCTTCCATTTCCGATGAAACGAGCATCGCACTAAATAAAAGTGCAGATTGTCAATATACTATCCTTGACATTCCATTTCCGAAGAAACGAGCATACACTACGTAAAGTGCGTCATCCATGTACTATCTTGGATCTTCCATTTTCGAAGAAACGAGCATCGCACTAAATAAAAGCGCGGATTGTCAATATACTATCCTTGACCTTCCATTTCCGAAGAAACGAGCATACAATATGTAAAGTGCGTCATCCATGTACTATCCTGGATCTTCCATTTTTGAAGACACAAGCATCGCACTAAATAAAAGCATGGATTGTCAATATACTATCCTTGACCTTCCATTTCCGAAGAAACGAGCATACACTACGTAAAGTGCGTCATCCATGTACTATCCTGGATCTTCCATTTCCGAAGAAACGAGCATCATACTTACTAAAAGCGCGGATTTTCAATATACTATCCTTGACCTTCCATTTTCGAAGAAACGAGCATACACTACGTAAAGTGCGTCATCCATGTACTATCCTGGATCTTTCATTTCTGAAGAAATGAGCATCGCACTATGTAAAGTGCGTCATCCCTGTACTATCCTTGATCTTCCATTTCCGAAGAAATGAGCATCGCACTAAATAAAAGCGCGGATTGTCAATATACTATCCTTGACCTTCCATTTCCGAAGAAACGAGCATACACTACGTAAAGTGCGTCATCCATGTACTATCCTGGATCTTCCATTTCCGAAGAAACGAGCATCACACTAAATAAAAGCGTGGATTGTCAATATACTATCCTTGACCTTCCATTTCCGAAGAAACGAGCATACACTATGTAAAGTGCGTCATCCATGTACTATCCTGGATCTTCCATTTCCGAAGACACAAGCATCGCACTAAATAAAAGCATGGATTGTCAATATACTATCCTTGACCTTTCACTTCCGAAGAAACGAGCATACACTACGTAAAGTGCGTCATCCATGTACTATCCTGGATCTTCCATTTCTGAAGAAACGAGTATCACACTTAAAAGCGCGGATTTTCAATATACTATCCTTGACCTTCCATTTTCGAAGAAACGAGCATACACTACGTAAAGTGCGTCATGCATGTACTATCCTGGATCTTTCATTTCTGAAGAAATGAGCATCGCACTACGTAAAGTGCGTCATCCCTGTACTATCCTTGATCTTCCATTTCCGAAGAAACGAGCATCGCACTAAATAAAAGCGCGGATTGTCAATATACTATCCTTGACCTTCCATTTCCGAAGAAACGAGCATACACTACGTAAAGTGCGTCATCCATGTACTATCCTGGATCTTCCATTTCCGATGAAACGAGCATCGCACTAAATAAAAGCGCGGATTGTCAATATACTATCCTTGACCTTCCATTTCCGAAGAAACGAGCATACACTATGTAAAGTGCGTCATCCATGTATTATCCTGGATCTTCCATTTCCGAAGAAACGAGCATCACACGAAATAAAAGCGCGGATTGTCAATATACTATCCTTGACCTTCGATTTCAAAAGAAACAAGCATACACTACGTATAGTGCGTCATCCATGTACTATCCTGGATCTTCCATTTCCGAAGAAACGAGCATCGCACTAAATAAAAGCGCGGATTGTCAATATACTATCCTTAACCTTCCATTTCCGTTGAAACGAGCATATACTACGTAAAGTGCGTCATCCATGTACTATCCTGGATCTTCCATTTCCGAAGAAACGAGCATCATACTTACTAAAAGCGCGGATTTTCAATATACTATCCTTGACCTTCCATTTCCGTTGAACCGAGCATAAACTACGTAAAGTGCGTCATCCATGTACTATCCTGGATCTTCCATTTCCGAAGAAACGAGCATCGCACTAAATAAAAGCGTGGATTGTCAATATACTATCCTTGACCTTCCATTTCCGAAGAAACGAGCATACACTATGTAAAGTGCGTCATCCATGTACTATCCTGGATCTTCCATTTCCGAAGACACAAGCATCGCACTAAATAAAAGCATGGATTGTCAATATACTATCCTTGACCTTTCACTTCCGAAGAAACGAGCATACACTACGTAAAGTGCGTCATCCATGTACTATCCTGGATCTTCCATTTCCGAAGAAACGAGCATCATACTTACTAAAAGCGCGGATTTTCAATATACTATCCTTGACCTTCCATTTTCGAAGAAACGAGCATACACTACGTAAAGTGCGTCATCCATGTACTATCCTGGATCTTTCATTTCTGAAGAAATGAGCATCGCACTATGTAAAGTGCGTCATCCCTGTACTATCCTTGATCTTCCATTTCCGAAGAAATGAGCATCGCACTAAATAAAAGCGCGGATTGTCAATATACTATCCTTGACCTTCCATTTCCGAAGAAACGAGCATACACTACGTAAAGTGCGTCATCCATGTACTATCTTGGATCTTCCATTTCCGAAGAAACGAGCATCACACTAAATAAAAGCGTGGATTGTCAATATACTATCCTTGACCTTCCATTTCCGAAGAAACGAGCATACACTATGTAAAGTGCGTCATCCATGTACTATCCTGGATCTTCCATTTCCGAAGACACAAGCATCGCACTAAA
Organism: Lathyrus sativus; assembly: GCA_963859935.3. Classification (NCBI taxonomy): domain Eukaryota; kingdom Viridiplantae; phylum Streptophyta; class Magnoliopsida; order Fabales; family Fabaceae; genus Lathyrus; species Lathyrus sativus. The sequence continues at coordinate 249,265,527 of OZ012738.1, forward strand.
TAAAAGCATGGATTGTCAATATACTATCCTTGACCTTTCACTTCCGAAGAAACGAGAATACACTACGTAAAGTGCGTCATCCATGTACTATCCTGGATCTTCCATTTCTGAAGAAACGAGTATCACACTTAAAAGCGCGGATTTTCAATATACTATCCTTGACCTTCCATTTTCGAAGAAACGAGCATACACTACGTAAAGTGCGTCATCCATGTACTATCCTGGATCTTTCATTTCTGAAGAAATGAGCATCGCACTACGTAAAGTGCGTCATCCCTGTACTATCCTTGATCTTCCATTTCCGAAGAAACGAGCATCGCACTAAATAAAAGCGCGGATTGTCAATATACTATCCTTGACCTTCCATTTCCGAAGAAACGAGCATACACTACGTAAAGTGCGTCATCCATGTACTATCCTGGATCTTCCATTTCCGATGAAACGAGCATCGCACTAAATAAAAGCGCGGATTGTCAATATACTATCCTTGACCTTCCATTTCCGAAGAAACGAGCATACACTATGTAAAGTGCGTCATCCATGTATTATCCTGGATCTTCCATTTCCGAAGAAACGAGCATCACACGAAATAAAAGCGCGGATTGTCAATATACTATCCTTGACCTTCGATTTCAAAAGAAACAAGCATACACTACGTATAGTGCGTCATCCATGTACTATCCTGGATCTTCCATTTCCGAAGAAACGAGCATCGCACTAAATAAAAGCGCGGATTGTCAATATACTATCCTTAACCTTCCATTTCCGTTGAAACGAGCATATACTACGTAAAGTGCGTCATCCATGTACTATCCTGGATCTTCCATTTCCGAAGAAACGAGCATCATACTTACTAAAAGCGCGGATTTTCAATATACTATCCTTGACCTTCCATTTCCGTTGAACCGAGCATAAACTACGTAAAGTGCGTCATCCATGTACTATCCTGGATCTTCCATTTCCGAAGAAACGAGCATCGCACTAAATAAAAGCGTGGATTGTCAATATACTATCCTTGACCTTCCATTTCCGAAGAAACGAGCATACACTATGTAAAGTGCGTCATCCATGTACTATCCTGGATCTTCCATTTCCGAAGACACAAGCATCGCACTAAATAAAAGCATGGATTGTCAATATACTATCCTTGACCTTTCACTTCCGAAGAAACGAGCATACACTACGTAAAGTGCATCATCCATGTACTATCCTGGATCTTCCATTTCTGAAGAAACGAGTATCACACTTAAAAGCGCGGATTTTCAATATACTATCCTTGACCTTCCATTTTCGAAGAAACGAGCATACACTACGTAAAGTGCGTCATCCATGTACTATCCTGGATCTTTCATTTCTGAAGAAATGAGCATCGCACTACGTAAAGTGCGTCATCCCTGTAGTATCCTTGATCTTCCATTTCCGAAGAAACGAGCATCGCACTAAATAAAAGCGCGGATTGTCAATATACTATCCTTGACCTTCCATTTCCGAAGAAACGAGCATATACTACGTAAAGTGCGTCATCCATGTACTATCCTGGATCTTCCATTTCCGATGAAACAAGCATCGCACTAAATAAAAGCGCGGATTGTCAATATACTATCCTTGACCTTCCATTTCCAAAGAAACGAGCATACACTATGTAAAGTGCGTCATCCATGTACTATCCTGGATCTTCCATTTCCGAAGAAACGAGCATCACACGAAATAAAAGCGCGGATTGTCAATATACTATCCTTGACCTTCGATTTCAAAAGAAACGATCATACAGTACGTATAGTGCGTCATCCATGTACTATCCTGGATCTTCCATTTCCAAAGAAACGAGGATCGCACTAAATAAAAGCGCGGATTGTCAATATACTATCCTTAACCTTCCATTTCCGTTGAAACGAGCATATACTACGTAAAGTGCGTCATCCATGTACTATCCTGGATCTTCCATTTCCGAAGAAACGAGCGTCATACTTACTAAAAGCGCGGATTTTCAATTTACTATCCTTGACCTTCCATTTTCGAAGAAACGAGCATACACTACGTAAAGTGCGTCATCCATGTACTATCCTGGATCTTTCATTTCTGAAGAAATAAGCATCGCACTATGTAAAGTGCGTCATCCCTGTACTATCCTTGATCTTCCATTTCAGAAGAAATGAGCATCACACTAAATAAAAGCGCGGATTGTCAATATACTATCCTTGACCTTCCATTTCCGAAGAAACGAGCATACACTACGTAAAGTGCGTCATCCATGTACTATCCTGGATCTTCCATTTCCGAAGAAACGAGCATCACACTAAATAAAAGCGCGGATTGTCAATATACTATCCTTGACCTTCGATTTCAAAAGAAACGAGCATACACTACGTATAGTGCGTCATCCCTGTACTATCCTGGATCTTCCATTTCCGAAGAAACGATCATCGCACTAAATAAAAGCGCGGATTGTCAATATACTATCCTTAACCTTCCATTTCCGTTGACCCGAGAATAAACTACGTAAAGTGCGTCATCCATGTACTATCCTGGATCTTCCATTTCCGAAGAAACGAGTATCATACTTACTAAAAGCGCGGATTTTCAATATACTATCCTTGACCTTCCATTTTCGAAGAAACGAGCATACACTACGTAAAGTGTGTCATCCATGTACTATCCTGGATCTTTCATTTCTGAAGAAATGAGCATCGCACTATGTAAAGTGCGTCATCCCTGTACTATCCTTGATCTTCCATTTCCGAAGAAATGAGCATCACACTAAATAAAAGGGCGGATTGTCAATATACTATCCTTGACCTTCCATTTCCGAAGAAACGAGCATACACTACGTAAAGTGCGTCATCCATGTACTATCCTGGATCTTCCATTTCCGAAGAAACGAGCATCATACTAAATAAAAGCGCGGATTGTCAATATACTATCCTTGACCTTCGATTTCAAAAAAAAACGAGCATACACTACGTATAGTGCGTCATCCCTGTACTATCCTGGATCTTCCATTTCCGAAGAAACGATCATCGCACTTAATAAAAGCGCGGATTGTCAATATACTATCCTTAACCTTCCATTTCCGTTGACCCGAGCATAAACTACGTAAAGTGCGTCATCCATGTACTATCCTGGATCTTCCATTTCCGAAGAAACGAGTATCATACTTACTAAAAGCGCGGATTTTCAATATACTATCCTTGACCTTCCATTTTCGAAGAAACGAGCATACACTACGTAAAGTGTGTCATCCATGTACTATCCTGGATCTTTCATTTCTGAAGAAATGAGCATCGCACTATGTAAAGTGCGTCATCCCTGTACTATCTTTGATCTTCCATTTCCGAAGAAATGAGCATCACACTAAATAAAAGCGCGGATTGTCAATATATTATCCTTGACCTTCCATTTCCGAAGAAACGAGCATACACTATGTAAAGTGCGTCATCCATGTACTATCTTGGATCTTCCATTTCCGAAGAAACGAGCATCACACTAAATAAAAGCGCGGATTGTCAATATACTATCCTTGACCTTCGATTTCAAAAGAAACGAGCATACACTACGTATAGTGCGTCATCCCTGTACTATCCTGGATCTTCCATTTCCGAAGAAACGATCATCGCACTAAATAAAAGCGCGGATTGTCAATATACTATCCTTAACCTTCCATTTCCGTTGAACCGAGCATAAACTACGTAAAGTGCGTCATCCATGTACTATCCTGGATCTTCCAATTCCGAAGAAACGAGCATCGCACTAAATAAAAGCGTGGATTGTCAATATACTATCCTTGACCTTCCATTTCCGAAGAAACGAGCATACACTATTTAAAGTGCGTCATCCATGTACTATCCTGGATCTTCCATTTCCGAAGACACAAGCATCGCACTAAATAAAAGCATGGATTGTCAATATACTATCCTTGACCTTTCACTTCCGAAGAAACGAGCATACACTACGTAAAGTGCGTCATCCATGTACTATCCTGGATCTTCCATTTCTGAAGAAACGAGTATCACACTTAAATGCGCGGATTTTCAATATACTATCCTTGACCTTCCATTTTCGAAGAAACGAGCATACACTACGTAAAGTGCGTCATCCATGTACTATCCTGGATCTTTCATTTCTGAAGAAATGAGCATCGCACTACGTAAAGTGTGTCATCCCTGTACTATCCTTGATCTTCCATTTCCGAAGAAACGAGCATCGCACTAAATAAAAGCGCGGATTGTCAATATACTATCCTTGACCTTCCATTTCCGAAGAAACGAGCATATACTACGTAAAGTGCGTCATCCATGTACTATCCTGGATCTTCCATTTCCGATGAAACGAGCATCGCACTAAATAAAAGCGCGGATTGGCAATATACTATCCTTGACCTTCCATTTCCAAAGAAACGAGCATACACTATGTAAAGTGCGTCATCCATGTACTATCCTGGATCTTCCATTTCCGAAGAAACGAGCATCACACGAAATAAAAGCGCGGATTGTCAATATACTATCCTTGACCTTCGATTTCAAAAGAAACGAGCATACACTACGTATAGTGCGTCATCCATGTACTATCCTGGATCTTCCATTTCCGAAGAATCGAGCATCGCACTAAATAAAAGCGCGGATTGTCAATATACTATCCTTAACCTTCCATTTCCATTGAAACGAGCATATACTACGTAAAGTGCGTCATCCATGTACTATCCTGGATCTTCCATTTCTGAAGAAATGAGCATCGCACTACGTAAAGTGCGTCATCCCTGTACTATCCTTGATCTTCCATTTCCGAAGAAACGAGCATCGCACTAAATAAAAGCGCGGATTCTCAATATACTATCCTTAACCTTCCATTTCCGAAGAAACGAGCATACACTACGTAAAGTGCGTCATCCATGTACTATCCTGGATCTTCCATTTCTGAAGAAATGAGCATCGCACTACGTAAAGTGCGTCATCCATGTACTATCCTGGATCTTCCATTTCTGAAGAAACGAGTATCACACTTAAAAGCGCGGATTTTCAATATACTATCCTTGACCTTCCATTTTCGAAGAAACGAGCATACACTACGTAAAGTGCGTCATCCATGTACTATCCTGGATCTTTCATTTCTGAAGAAATGAGCATCGCACTACGTAAAGTGCGTCATCCCTGTACTATCCTTGATCTTCCATTTCCGAAGAAACGAGCATCGCACTAAATAAAAGCGCGGATTGTCAATATATTATCCTTGACCTTCCATTTCCGAAGAAACGAGCATACACTACGTAAAGTGCGTCATCCATGTACTATCCTGGATCTTCCATTTCCGATGAAACGAGCATCGCACTAAATAAAAGCGCGGATTGTCAATATACTATCCTTGACCTTCCATTTCTGAAGAAACGAGCATACACTATGTAAAGTGCGTCATCCATGTACTATCCTGGATCTTCCATTTCCGAAGAAACGAGCATCACACGAAATAAAAGCGCAGATTGTCAATATACTATCCTTGACCTTCGATTTCAAAAGAAACGAGCATACACTACGTATAGTGCGTCATCCATGTATTATCCTGGATCTTCCATTTCCGAAGAAACGAGCATTGCACTAAATAAAAGCGCGGATTGTCAATATACTATCCTCAACCTTCCATTTCCGTTGAAACGAGCATAAACTACGTAAAGTGCGTCATCCATGTACTATCCTGGATCTTCCATTTCCGAAGAAACGAGCATTGCACTAAATAAAAGTGTGGATTGTCAATATACTATCCTTGACCTTCCATTTCCGAAGAAACGAGCATACACTATGTAAAGTGCGTCATCCATGTTCTATCCTGGATCTTCCATTTCCGAAGAAACGAGCATCGCACTAAATAAAAGCGCGGATTGTCAATATACTATCCTTGACCTTCCATTTCCGAAGAAACGAGCATACACCACGTAAAGTGCGTCATCCAGGTACTATCCTGGATCTTCCATTTCCGAAGAAACGAGCATCACACTTACTAAAAGCGCGGATTTTCAATATACTATCCTTAACCTTCCATTTTCGAAGAAACGAGCATACACTACATAAAGTGCGTCATCCATGTACTATCCTGGATCTTTCATTTCTGAAGAAATGAGCATCGCACTACGCAAAGTGCGTCATCCCTGTAGTATCCTTGATCTTCCATTTCCGAAGAAACGAGCATCTCACTAAATAAAAGCGCGGATTGTCAATATACTATCCTTGACCTTCCATTTCCGAAGAAACGAGCATATACTACGTAAAGTGCGTCATCCATGTACTATCCTGGATCTTCCATTTCCGATGAAACGAGCATCACACTAAATAAAAGCGCGGATTGGCAATATACTATCCTTGACCTTCGATTTCAAAAAAAATTGAGCATACACTACGTATAGTGCGTCATCCCTGTACTATCCTGGATCTTCCATTTCCGAAGAAACGATCATCGCACTAAATAAAAGCGCGGATTGTCAATATACTATCCTTAACCTTCCATTTCCGTTGACCCGAGCATAAACTACGTAAAGTGCGTCATCCATGTACTATCCTTGATCTTCCATTTCCGAAGAAACGAGTATCATACTTACTAAAAGCGCGGATTTTCAATATACTATCCTTGACCTTCCATTTTCAAAGAAACGAGCATACACTACGTAAAGTGTGTCATCCATGTACTATCCTGGATCTTTCATTTCTGAAGAAATGAGCATCGCACTATGTAAAGTGCGTCATCCCTGTACTATCTTTGATCTTCCATTTCCGAAGAAATGAGCATCACACTAAATAAAAGCGCGGATTGTCAATATATTATCCTTGACCTTCCATTTCCGAAGAAACGAGCATACACTATGTAAAGTGCGTCATCCATGTACTATCTTGGATCTTCCATTTCCGAAGAAACGAGCATCACACTAAATAAAAGCGCGGATTGTCAATATACTATCCTTGACCTTCGATTTCAAAAGAAACGAGCATACACTACGTATAGTGCGTCATCCCTGTACTATCCTGGATCTTCCATTTCCGAAGAAACAATCATCGCACTAAATAAAAGCGCGGATTGTCAATATACTATCCTTAACCTTCCATTTCCGTTGAACCGAGCATAAACTACGTAAAGTGCGTCATCCATGTACTATCCTGGATCTTCCAATTCCGAAGAAACGAGCATCGCACTAAATAAAAGCGTGGATTGTCAATATACTATCCTTGACCTTCCATTTCCGAAGAAACGAGCATACACTATTTAAAGTGCGTCATCCATGTACTATCCTGGATCTTCCATTTCCGAAGACAAAAGCATCGCACTAAATAAAAGCATGGATTGTCAATATACTATCCTTGACCTTTCACTTCCGAAGAAACGAGCATACACTACGTAAAGTGCGTCATCCATGTACTATCCTGGATCTTCCATTTCTGAAGAAACGAGTATCACACTTAAAAGCGCGGATTTTCAATATACTATCCTTGACCTTCCATTTTCGAAGAAACGAGCATACACTACGTAAAGTGCGTCATCCATGTACTATCCTGGATCTTTCATTTCTGAAGAAATGAGCATCGCACTACGTAAAGTGTGTCATCCCTGTACTATCCTTGATCTTCCATTTCCGAAGAAACGAGCATCGCACTAAATAAAAGCGCGGATTGTCAATATACTATCCTTGACCTTCCATTTCCAAAGAAACGAGCATACACTATGTAAAGTGCGTCATCCATGTACTATCCTGGATCTTCCATTTCCGAAGAAACGAGCATCACACGAAATAAAAGCGCGGATTGTCAATATACTATCCTTGACCTTCGATTTCAAAAGAAACGAGCATACACTACGTATAGTGCGTCATCCATGTACTATCCTGGATCTTCCATTTCCGAAGAATCGAGCATCGCACTAAATAAAAGCGCGGATTGTCAATATACTATCCTTAACCTTCCATTTCCATTGAAACGAGCATATACTACGTAAAGTGCGTCATCCATGTACTATCCTTGACCTTCCATTTTCGAAGAAACGAGCATACACTACGTAAAGTGCGTCATCCCTGTACTATCCTTGATCTTCCATTTCCGAAGAAACGAGCATCGCACTAAATAAAAGCGCGGATTCTCAATATACTATCCTTAACCTTCCATTTCCGAAGAAACGAGCATACACTACGTAAAGTGCGTCATCCATGTACTATCCTGGATCTTCCATTTCTGAAGAAATGAGCATCGCACTACGTAAAGTGCGTCATCCATGTACTATCCTGGATCTTCCATTTCTGAAGAAACGAGTATCACACTTAAAAGCGCGGATTTTCAATATACTATCCTTGACCTTCCATTTTCGAAGAAACGAGCATACACTACGTAAAGTGCGTCATCCATGTACTATCCTGGATCTTTCATTTCTGAAGAAATGAGCATCGCACTACGTAAAGTGCGTCATCCCTGTACTATCCTTGATCTTCCATTTCCGAAGAAACGAGCATCGCACTAAATAAAAGCGCGGATTGTCAATATATTATCCTTGACCTTCCATTTCCGAAGAAACGAGCATACACTACGTAAAGTGCGTCATCCATGTACTATCCTGGATCTTCCATTTCCGATGAAACGAGCATCGCACTAAATAAAAGCGCGGATTGTCAATATACTATCCTTGACCTTCCATTTCTGAAGAAACGAGCATACACTATGTAAAGTGCGTCATCCATGTACTATCCTGGATCTTCCATTTCCGAAGAAACGAGCATCACACGAAATAAAAGCGCAGATTGTCAATATACTATCCTTGACCTTCGATTTCAAAAGAAACGAGCATACACTACGTATAGTGCGTCATCCATGTATTATCCTGGATCTTCCATTTCCGAAGAAACGAGCATTGCACTAAATAAAAGCGCGGATTGTCAATATACTATCCTCAACCTTCCATTTCCGTTGAAACGAGCATAAACTACGTAAAGTGCGTCATCCATGTACTATCCTGGATCTTCCATTTCCGAAGAAACGAGCATTGCACTAAATAAAAGTGTGGATTGTCAATATACTATCCTTGACCTTCCATTTCCGAAGAAACGAGCATACACTATGTAAAGTGCGTCATCCATGTTCTATCCTGGATCTTCCATTTCCGAAGAAACGATCATCGCACTAAATAAAAGCGCGGATTCTCAATATACTATCCTTGACCTTCCATTTCCGAAGAAACGAGCATACACTATGTAAAGTGCGTCATCCATGTACTATCCTGGATCTTCCATTTCTGAAGAAATGAGCATCGCACTACGTAAAGTGCGTCATCCATGTACTATCCTGGATCTTCCATTTCTGAAGAAACGAGTATCACACTTAAAAGCGTGGATTTTCAATATACTATCCTTGACCTTCCATTTTCGAAGAAACGAGCATACACTACGTAAAGTGCGTCATCCATGTACTATCCTGGATCTTTCATTTCTGAAGAAATGAGCATCGCACTACGTAAAGTGCGTCATCCTTGTACTATCCTTGATCTTCCATTTCCGAAGAAACGAGCATCGCACTAAATAAAAGCGCGGATTGTCAATATACTATCCTTGACCTTCCATTTCCGAAGAAACGAGCATACACTACGTAAAGTGCGTCATCCATGTACTATCCTGGATCTTCCATTTCCGATGAAACGAGCATCGCACTAAATAAAAGCGCGGATTGTCAATATACTATCCTTGACCTTCCATTTCCGAAGAAACGAGCATACACTATGTAAAGTGCGTCATCCATGTACTATCCTGGATCTTCCATTTCCGAAGAAACGAGCATTGCACTAAATAAAAGCGCGGATTGTCAATATACTATCCTCAACCTTCCATTTCCGTTGAAACGAGCATAAACTACGTAAAGTGCGTCATCCATGTACTATCCTGGATCTTCCATTTCCGAAGAAACGAGCATCGCACTAAATAAAAGTGTGGATTGTCAATATACTATCCTTGACCTTCCATTTCCGAAGAAACGAGCATACACTATGTAAAGTGCGTCATCCATGTTCTATCCTGGATCTTCCATTTCCGAAGAAACGAGCATCGCACTAAATAAAAGCGCGGATTGTCAATATACTATCCTTGACCTTCCATTTCCGAAGAAACGAGCATACACCACGTAAAGTGCGTCATCCAGGTACTATCCTGGATCTTCCATTTCCGAAGAAACAAGCATCACACTTACTAAAAGCGCGGATTTTCAATATACTATCCTTAACCTTCCATTTTCGAAGAAACGAGCATACACTACGTAAAGTGCGTCATCCATGTACTATCCTGGATCTTTCATTTCTGAAGAAATGAGCATCGCACTACGTAAAGTGCGTCATCCCTGTACTATCCTTGATCTTCCATTTCCGAAGAAACGAGCATCGCACTAAATAAAAGCGCGGATTGTCAATATATTATCCTTGACCTTCCATTTCCGAAGAAACGAGCATACACTACGTAAAGTGCGTCATCCATGTACTATCCTGGATCTTCCATTTCCGATGAAACGAGCATCGCACTAAATAAAAGCGCGGATTGTCAATATACTATCCTTGACCTTCCATTTCTGAAGAAACGAGCATACACTATGTAAAGTGCGTCATCCATGTACTATCCTGGATCTTCCATTTCCGAAGAAACGAGCATCACACGAAATAAAAGCGCGGATTGTCAATATACTATCCTTGACCTTCGATTTCAAAAGAAACGAGCATACACTACGTATAGTGCGTCATCCATGTACTATCCTGGATCTTCCATTTCCGAAGAAACGAGCATTGCACTAAATAAAAGCGCGGATTGTCAATATACTATCCTCAACCTTCCATTTCCGTTGAAACGAGCATAAACTACGTAAAGTGCGTCATCCATGTACTATCCTGGATCTTCCATTTCCGAAGAAACGAGCATCGCACTAAATAAAAGTGTGGATTGTCAATATACTATCCTTGACCTTCCATTTCCGAAGAAACGAGCATACACTATGTAAAGTGCGTCATCCATGTTCTATCCTGGATCTTCCATTTCCGAAGAAACGAGCATCGCACTAAATAAAAGCGCGGATTGTCAATATACTATCCTTGACCTTCCATTTCCGAAGAAACGAGCATACACCACGTAAAGTGCGTCATCCAGGTACTATCCTGGATCTTCCATTTCCGAAGAAACAAGCATCACACTTACTAAAAGCGCGGATTTTCAATATACTATCCTTAACCTTCCATTTTCGAAGAAACGAGCATACACTACGTAAAGTGCGTCATCCATGTACTATCCTGGATCTTTCATTTCTGAAGAAATGAGCATCGCACTACGTAAAGTGCGTCATCCCTGTAGTATCCTTGATCTTCCATTTCCGAAGAAACGAGCATCTCACTAAATAAAAGCGCGGATTGTCAATATACTATCCTTGACCTTCCATTTCCGAAGAAACGAGCATATACTACGTAAAGTGCGTCATCCATGTACTATCCTGGATCTTCCATTTCCGATGAAACGAGCATCGCACTAAATAAAAGCGCGGATTGGCAATATACTATCCTTGACCTTCCATTTCCAAAGAAACGAGCATACACTATGTAAAGTGCGTCATCCATGTACTATCCTGGATCTTCCATTTCCGAAGAGACGAGCATCACACGAAATAAAAGTGCGGATTGTCAATATACTATCCTTGACCTTCGATTTCAAAAGAAACGAGCATACACTACGTATAGTGCGTCATCCATGTACTATCCTGGATCTTCCATTTCCGAAGAAACGAGCATCGCACTAAATAAAAGCGCGAATTGTCAATATACTATCCTTAACCTTCCATTTCCGTTGAAACGAGCATATACTATGTAAAGTGCGTCATCCATGTACTATCCTGGATCTTCCATTTCTGAAGAAATGAGCATCGCACTACGTAAAGTGCGTCATCCCTGTACTATCCTTGATCTTCCATTTCCGAAGAAACGATCATCGCACTAAATAAAAGCGCGGATTCTCAATATACTATCCTTGACCTTCCATTTCCGAAGAAACGAGCATACACTATGTAAAGTGCGTCATCCATGTACTATCCTGGATCTTCCATTTCTGAAGAAATGAGCATCGCACTACGTAAAGTGCGTCATCCATGTACTATCCTGGATCTTCCATTTCTGAAGAAACGAGTATCACACTTAAAAGCGTGGATTTTCAATATACTATCCTTGACCTTCCATTTTCGAAGAAACGAGCATACACTACGTAAAGTGCGTCATCCATGTACTATCCTGGATCTTTCATTTCTGAAGAAATGAGCATCGCACTACGTAAAGTGCGTCATCCTTGTACTATCCTTGATCTTCCATTTCCGAAGAAACGAGCATCGCACTAAATAAAAGCGCGGATTGTCAATATACTATCCTTGACCTTCCATTTCCGAAGAAACGAGCATACACTACGTAAAGTGCGTCATCCATGTACTATCCTGGATCTTCCATTTCCGATGAAACGAGCATCGCACTAAATAAAAGCGCGGATTGTCAATATACTATCCTTGACCTTCCATTTCCGAAGAAACGAGCATACACTATGTAAAGTGCGTCATCCAAGTACTATCCTGGATCTTCCATTTCCGAAGAAACGAGCATCACACGAAATAAAAGCGCGGATTGTCAATATACTATCCTTTACCTTCGATTTCAAAAGAAACGAGCATACACTACGTATAGTGCGTCATCCATGTACTATCCTGGATCTTCCATTTCCGAAGAAACGAGCATTGCACTAAATAAAAGCGTGGATTGTCAATATACTATCCTCAACCTTCCATTTCCGTTGAAACGAGCATAAACTACGTAAAGTGCGTCATCCATGTACTATCCTGGATCTTCCATTTCCGAAGAAACGAGCATCGCACTAAATAAAAGTGTGGATTGTCAATATACTATCCTTGACCTTCCATTTTCGAAGAAACGAGCATACACTATGTAAAGTGCGTCATCCATGTTCTATCCTGGATCTTCCATTTCCGAAGAAACGAGCATCGCACTAAATAAAAGCGCGGATTGTCAATATACTATCCTTGACCTTCCATTTCCGAAGAAACGAGCATACACCACGTAAAGTGCGTCATCCAGGTACTATCCTGGATCTTCCATTTCCGAAGAAACGAGCATCACACTTACTAAAAGCGCGGATTTTCAATATACTATCCTTAACCTTCCATTTTCGAAGAAACGAGCATACACTACGTAAAGTGCGTCATCCATGTACTATCCTGGATCTTTCATTTCTGAAGAAATGAGCATCGCACTACGTAAAGTGCGTCATCCCTGTAGTATCCTTGATCTTCCATTTCCGAAGAAACGAGCATCTCACTAAATAAAAGCGCGGATTGTCAATATACTATCCTTGACCTTCCATTTCCGAAGAAACGAGCATATACTACATAAAGTGCATCATCCATGTACTATCCTGGATCTTCCATTTCCGATGAAACGAGCATCGCACTAAATAAAAGCGCGGATTTGTAATATACTATCCTTGACCTTCCATTTCCAAAGAAACGAGCATACACTATGTAAAGTGCGTCATCCATGTACTATCCTGGATCTTCCATTTCCGAAGAGACGAGCATCACACGAAATAAAAGCGCGGATTGTCAATATACTATCCTTGACCTTCGATTTCAAAAGAAACGAGCATACACTACGTATAGTGCGTCATCCATGTACTATCCTGGATCTTCCATTTCCGAAGAAACGAGCATCGCACTAAATAAAAGCGCGGATTGTCAATATACTATCCTTGACCTTCCATTTCCGAAGAAACGAGCATATACTATGTAAAGTGCGTCATCCATGTACTATCCTGGATCTTCCATTTCTGAAGAAATGAGCATCGCACTACGTAAAGTGCGTCATCCCTGTACTATCCTTGATCTTCCATTTCCGAAGAAACGATCATCGCACTAAATAAAAGCGCGGATTCTCAATATACTATCCTTGACCTTCCATTTCCGAAGAAACGAGCATACACTACGTAAAGTGCGTCATCCATGTACTATCCTGGATCTTCCATTTCTGAAGAAATGAGCATCGCACTACGTAAAGTGCGTCATCCATGTACTATCCTGGATCTTCCATTTCTGAAGAAACGAGTATCACACTTAAAAGCGTGGATTTTCAATATACTATCCTTGACCTTCCATTTTCGAAGAAACGAGCATACACTACGTAAAGTGCGTCATCCATGTACTATCCTGGATCTTTCATTTCTGAAGAAATGAGCATCGCACTACGTAAAGTGCGTCATCCCTGTACTATCCTTGATCTTCCATTTCCGAAGAAACGAGCATCGCACTAAATAAAAGCGCGGATTGTCAATATACTATCCTTGACCTTCCATTTCCGAAGAAACGAGCATACACTACGTAAAGTGCGTCATCCATGTACTATCCTGGATCTTCCATTTCCGATGAAACGAGCATCGCACTAAATAAAAGCGCGGATTGTCAATATACTATCCTTGACCTTCCATTTCCGAAGAAACGAGCATACACTATGTAAAGTGCGTCATCCAAGTACTATCCTGGATCTTCCATTTCCGAAGAGACGAGCATCACACGAAATAAAAGCGCGGATTGTCAATATACTATCCTTGACCTTCGATTTCAAAAGAAACGAGCATACACTACGTATAGTGCGTCATCCATGTACTATCCTGGATCTTCCATTTCCGAAGAAACGAGCATCGCACTAAATAAAAGCGCGGATTGTCAATATACTATCCTTGACCTTCCATTTCCGAAGAAACGAGCATATACTATGTAAAGTGCGTCATCCATGTACTATCCTGGATCTTCCATTTCTGAAGAAATGAGCATCGCACTACGTAAAGTGCGTCATCCCTGTACTATCCTTGATCTTCCATTTCCGAAGAAACGATCATCACACTAAATAAAAGCGCGGATTCTCAATATACTATCCTTGACCTTCCATTTCCGAAGAAACGAGCATACACTACGTAAAGTGCGTCATCCATGTACTATCCTGGATCTTCCATTTCTGAAGAAATGAGCATCCCACTACGTAAAGTGCGTCATCCATGTACTATCCTGGATCTTCCATTTCTGAAGAAACGAGTATCACACTTAAAAGCGTGGATTTTCAATATACTATCCTTGACCTTCCATTTTCGAAGAAACGAGCATACACTACGTAAAGTGCGTCATCCATGTACTATCCTGGATCTTTCATTTCTGAAGAAATGAGCATCGCACTACGTAAAGTGCGTCATCCCTGTACTATCCTTGATCTTCCATTTCCGAAGAAACGAGCATCGCACTAAATAAAAGCGCGGATTGTCAATATACTATCCTTGACCTTCCATTTCCGAAGAAACGAGCATACACTACGTAAAGTGCGTCATCCATGTACTATCCTGGATCTTCCATTTCCGATGAAACGAGCATCGCACTAAATAAAAGCGCGGATTGTCAATATACTATCCTTGACCTTCCATTTCCGAAGAAACGAGCATACACTATGTAAAGTGCGTCATCCAAGTACTATCCTGGATCTTCCATTTCCGAAGAAACGAGCATCACACGAAATAAAAGCGCGGATTGTCAATATACTATCCTTGACCTTCGATTTCAAAAGAAACGAGCATACACTACGTATAGTGTGTCATCCATGTACTATCCTGGATCTTCCATTTCCGAAGAAACGAGCATTGCACTAAATAAAAGCGCGGATTGTCAATATACTATCCTCAACCTTCCATTTCCGTTGAAACGAGCATAAACTACGTAAAGTGCGTCATCCATGTACTATCCTGGATCTTCCATTTCCGAAGAAACGAGCATCGCACTAAATAAAAGTGCGGATTCTCAATATACTATCCTTGACCTTCCATTTCCGAAGAAACGAGCATACACTATGTAAAGTGCGTCATCCATGTACTATCCTGGATCTTCCATTTCCGATGAAACGAGCATCGCACTAAATAAAAGCGCGGATTGTCAATATACTATCCTTGACCTTCCATTTTCGAAGAAACGAGCATACACTATGTAAAGTGCGTCATCCATGTACTATCCTGGATCTTCCATTTCTGAAGAAACGAGCATCACACGAAATAAAAGCGCGGATTGTCAATATACTATCCTTGACCTTCGATTTCAAAAGAAACGAGCATACACTATGTAAAGTGCGTCATCCATGTACTATCCTGGATCTTCCATTTCCGAAGAAACGAGCATCACACTTACTAAAAGCGCGGATTTTCAATATACTATCCTTGACCTTCCATTTTCGAAGAAACGAGCATACACTACGTAAAGTGCGTCATACATGTACTATCCTGGATCTTTCATTTCTGAAGAAATGAGCATCGCACTATGTAAAGTGCGTCATCCCTGTATTATCCTTGATCTTCCATTTCCGAAGAAACGAGCATCGCACTAAATAAAAGCGCGGATTGTCAATATACTATCCTTGACCTTCCATTTCCGAAGAAACGAGCATACACTACGTAAAGTGCGTCATCCATGTACTATCCTGGATCTTCCATTTCCGATGAAACGAGCATCGCACTAAATAAAAGCGCGGATTGTCAATATACTATCCTTGACCTTCCATTTCCGAAGAAACGAGCATACACTAAGTAAAGTGCGTCATCCATGTACTATCCTGGATCTTCCATTTCCGAAGAAACGAGCATCACACTAAATAAAAGCGCGGATTGTCAATATACTATCCTTGACCTTCGATTTCACAAGAAACGAGCATACACTACGTATAGTGCGTCATCCATGTACTATCCTGGATCTTCCATTTCCGAAGAAACGAGCATTGCACTAAATAAAAGCGCGGATTGTCAATATACTATCCTCAACCTTCCATTTCCGTTGAAACGAGCATAAACTACGTAAAGTGCGTCATCCATGTACTATCCTGGATCTTCCATTTCCGAAGAAACGAGCATCGCACTAAATAAAAGCATGGATTGTCAATATACTATCCTTGACCTTCCATTTCCGAAGAAACGAGCATACACTATGTAAAGTGCGTCATCCATGTTCTATCCTGGATCTTCCATTTCCGAAGAAACGAGCATCGCACTAAATAAAAGCGCGGATTGTCAATATACTATCCTTGACCTTCCATTTCCGAAGAAACGAGCATACACCACGTAAAGTGCGTCATCCATGTAATATCCTGGATCTTCCATTTCCGAAGAAACGAGCATCACACTTACTAAAAGCGCGGATTTTCAATATACTATCCTTGACCTTCCATTTTCGAAGAAACGAGCATACACTACGTAAAGTGCGTCATCCATGTACTATCCTGGATCTTTCATTTCTGAAGAAATGAGCATCGCACTACGTAAAGTGCGTCATCCCTGTACTATCCTGGATCTTCCATTTCCGAAGAAACGAGCATCACACGAAATAAAAGCGCGGATTGTCAATATACTATCCTTGACCTTCGATTTCAAAAGAAACGAGCATACACTACGTATAGTGCGTCATCCATGTACTATCCTGGATCTTCCATTTCCGAAGAAACGAGCATTGCACTAAATAAAAGCGCGGATTGTCAATATACTATCCTCAACCTTCCATTTCCGTTGAAACGAGCATAAACTACGTAAAGTGCGTCATCCATGTACTATCCTGGATCTTCCATTTCCGAAGAAACGAGCATCGCACTAAATAAAAGCATGGATTGTCAATATACTATCCTTGACCTTCCATTTCCGAAGAAACGAGAATACACTATGTAAAGTGCGTCATCCATGTACTATCCTGGATCTTCCATTTCCGAAGAAACGAGCATCACACGAAATAAAAGCGCGGATTGTCAATATACTATCCTTGACCTTCGATTTCAAAAGAAACGAGCATACACTACGTATAGTGCGTCATCCATGTACTATCCTGGATCTTCCATTTCCGAATAAACGAGCATTGCACTAAATAAAAGCGCGGATTGTCAATATACTATCCTCAACCTTCCATTTCCGTTGAAACGAGCATAAACTACGTAAAGTGCGTCATCCATGTACTATCCTGGATCTTCCATTTCCGAAGAAACGAGCATCGCACTAAATAAAAGCATGGATTGTCAATATACTATCCTTGACCTTCCATTTCCGAAGAAACAACCATACACTATGTAAAGTGCGTCATCCATGTTCTATCCTGGATCTTCCATTTCCGAAGAAACGAGCATCGCACTAAATAAAATCGCGGATTGTTAATATACTATCCTTGACCTTCCATTTCCGAAGAAACGAGCATACACCACGTAAAGTGCGTCATCCATGTAATATCCTGGATCTTCCATTTCCGAAGAAACGAGCAACACACTTACTAAAAGCGCGGATTTTCAATATACTATCCTTGACCTTCCATTTTCGAAGAAACGAGCATACACTACGTAAAGTGCGTCATCCATGTACTATCCTGGATCTTTCATTTCTGAAGAAATGAGCATCGCACTACGTAAAGTGCGTCATCCCTGTACTATCCTTGATCTTCCATTTCCGAAGAAACGAGCATCGCACTAAATAAAAGCGCGGATTGTCAATATACTATCCTCAACCTTCCATTTCCGTTGAAACGAGCATAAACTACGTAAAGTGCGTCATCCATGTACTATCCTGGATCTTCCATTTCCGAAGAAACGAGCATCGCACTAAATAAAAGCATGGATTGTCAATATACTATCCTTGACCTTCCATTTCCGAAGAAACGAGCATACACTATGTAAAGTGCGTCATCCATGTTCTATCTTGGATATTCCATTTCCGAAGAAACGAGCATCGCACTAAATAAAAGCGCGGATTGTCAATATACTATCCTTGACCTTCCATTTCCGAAGAAACGAGCATACACCACGTAAAGTGCGTCATCCATGTAATATCCTGGATCTTCCATTTCCGAAGAAACGAGCATCACACTTACTAAAAGCGCGGATTTTCAATATACTATCCTTGACCTTCCATTTTCGAAGAAACGAGCATACACTACGTAAAGTGCGTCATCCATGTACTATCCTGGATCTTTCATTTCTGAAGAAATGAGCATCGCACTACGTAAAGTGCGTCATCCCTGTCCTATCCTGGATCTTCCATTTCCGAAGAAACGAGCATCACACGAAATAAAAGCGCGGATTGTCAATATACTATCCTTGACCTTCGATTTCAAAAGAAACGAGCATACACTACGTATAGTGCGTCATCCATGTACTATCCTGGATCTTCCATTTCCGAAGAAACGAGCATTGCACTAAATAAAAGCGCGGATTGTCAATATACTATCCTCAACCTTCCATTTCCGTTGAAACGAGCATAAACTACGTAAAGTGCGTCATCCATGTACTATCCTGGATCTTCCATTTCCGAAGAAACGAGCATCGCACTAAATAAAAGCATGGATTGTCAATATACTATCCTTGACCTTCCATTTCCGAAGAAACGAGAATACACTATGTAAAGTGCGTCATCCATGTACTATCCTGGATCTTCCATTTCCGAAGAAACGAGCATCACACGAAATAAAAGCGCGGATTGTCAATATACTATCCTTGACCTTCGATTTCAAAAGAAACGAGCATACACTACGTATAGTGCGTCATCCATGTACTATCCTGGATCTTCCATTTCCGAAGAAACGAGCATTGCACTAAATAAAAGCGCGGATTGTCAATATACTATCCTCAACCTTCCATTTCCGTTGAAACGAGCATAAACTACGTAAAGTGCGTCATCCATGTACTATCCTGGATCTTCCATTTCCGAAGAAACGAGCATCGCACTAAATAAAAGCATGGATTGTCAATATACTATCCTTGACCTTCCATTTCCGAAGAAACGAGCATACACTATGTAAAGTGCGTCATCCATGTTCTATCCTGGATCTTCCATTTCCGAAGAAACGAGCATCGCACTAAATAAAATCGCGGATTGTTAATATACTATCCTTGACCTTCCATTTCCGAAGAAACGAGCATACACCACGTAAAGTGCGTCATCCATGTAATATCCTGGATCTTCCATTTCCGAAGAAACGAGCATCACACTTACTAAAAGCGCGGATTTTCAATATACTATCCTTGACCTTCCATTTTCGAAGAAACGAGCATACACTACGTAAAGTGCGTCATCCATGTACTATCCTGGATCTTTCATTTCTGAAGAAATGAGCATCGCACTACGTAAAGTGCGTCATCCCTGTACTATCCTTGATCTTCCATTTCCGAAGAAACGAGCATCGCACTAAATAAAAGCGCGGATTGTCAATATACTATCCTCAACCTTCCATTTCCGTTGAAACGAGCATAAACTACGTAAAGTGCGTCATCCATGTACTATCCTGGATCTTCCATTTCCGAAGAAACGAGCATCGCACTAAATAAAAGCATGGATTGTCAATATACTATCCTTGACCTTCCATTTCCGAAGAAACGAGCATACACTATGTAAAGTGCGTCATCCATGTTCTATCTTGGATATTCCATTTCCGAAGAAACGAGCATCGCACTAAATAAAAGCGCGGATTGTCAATATACTATCCTTGACCTTCCATTTCCGAAGAAACGAGCATACACCACGTAAAGTGCGTCATCCATGTAATATCCTGGATCTTCCATTTCCGAAGAAACGAGCATCACACTTACTAAAAGCGCGGATTTTCAATATACTATCCTTGACCTTCCATTTTCGAAGAAACGAGCATACACTACGTAAAGTGCGTCATCCATGTACTATCCTGGATCTTTCATTTCTGAAGAAATGAGCATCGCACTACGTAAAGTGCGTCATCCCTGTACTATCCTGGATCTTCCATTTCCGAAGAAACGAGCATCACACGAAATAAAAGCGCGGATTGTCAATATACTATCCTTGACCTTCGATTTCAAAAGAAACGAGCATACACTACGTATAGTGCGTCATCCATGTACTATCCTGGATCTTCCATTTCCGAAGAAACGAGCATTGCACTAAATAAAAGCGCGGATTGTCAATATACTATCCTCAACCTTCCATTTCCGTTGAAACGAGCATAAACTACGTAAAGTGCGTCATCCATGTACTATCCTGGATCTTCCATTTCCGAAGAAACGAGCATCGCACTAAATAAAAGCATGGATTGTCAATATACTATCATTGACCTTCCATTTCCGAAGAAACGAGCATACACTATGTAAAGTGCGTCATCCATGTTCTATCCTGGATCTTCCATTTCCAAAGAAACGAGCATCGCACTAAATAAAATCGCGGATTGTTAATATACTATCCTTGACCTTCCATTTCCGAAGAAACGAGCATACACCACGTAAAGTGCGTCATCCATGTAATATCCTGGATCTTCCATTTCCGAAGAAACGAGCATCACACTTACTAAAAGCGCGGATTTTCAATATACTATCCTTGACCTTCCATTTTCGAAGAAACGAGCATACACTACGTAAAGTGCGTCATCCATGTACTATCCTGGATCTTTCATTTCTGAAGAAATGAGCATCGCACTACGTAAAGTGCGTCATCCCTGTACTATCCTTGATCTTCCATTTCCGAAGAAACGAGCATCGCACTAAATAAAAGCGCGGATTGTCAATATACTATCCTCAACCTTCCATTTCCGTTGAAACGAGCATAAACTACGTAAAGTGCGTCATCCATGTACTATCCTGGATCTTCCATTTCCGAAGAACGAGCATCGCACTAAATAAAAGCATGGATTGTCAATATACTATCCTTGACCTTCCATTTCCGAAGAAACGAGCATACACTATGTAAAGTGCGTCATCCATGTTCTATCTTGGATATTCCATTTCCGAAGAAACGAGCATCGCACTAAATAAAAGCGCGGATTGTCAATATACTATCCTTGACCTTCCATTTCCGAAGAAACGAGCATACACCACGTAAAGTGCGTCATCCATGTAATATCCTGGATCTTCCATTTCCGAAGAAACGAGCATCACACTTACTAAAAGCGCGGATTTTCAATATACTATCCTTGACCTTCCATTTTCGAAGAAACGAGCATACACTACGTAAAGTGCGTCATCCATGTACTATCCTGGATCTTTCATTTCTGAAGAAATGAGCATCGCACTACGTAAAGTGCGTCATCCCTGTACTATCCTGGATCTTCCATTTCCGAAGAAACGAGCATCACACGAAATAAAAGCGCGGATTGTCAATATACTATCCTTGACCTTCGATTTCAAAAGAAACGAGCATACACTACGTATAGTGCGTCATCCATGTACTATCCTGGATCTTCCATTTCCGAAGAAACGAGCATTGCACTAAATAAAAGCGCGGATTGTCAATATACTATCCTCAACCTTCCATTTCCGTTGAAACGAGCATAAACTACGTAAAGTGCGTCATCCATGTACTATCCTGGATCTTCCATTTCCGAAGAAACGAGCATCGCACTAAATAAAAGCATGGATTGTCAATATACTATCCTTGACCTTCCATTTCCGAAGAAACGAGAATACACTATGTAAAGTGCGTCATCCATGTACTATCCTGGATCTTCCATTTCCGAAGAAACGAGCATCACACGAAATAAAAGCACGGATTGTCAATATACTATCCTTGACCTTCGATTTCAAAAGAAACGAGCATACACTACGTATAGTGCGTCATCCATGTACTATCCTGGATCTTCCATTTCCGAAGAAACGAGCATTGCACTAAATAAAAGCGCGGATTGTCAATATACTATCCTCAACCTTCCATTTCCGTTGAAACGAGCATAAACTACGTAAAGTGCGTAATCCATGTACTATCCTGGATCTTCCATTTCCGAAGAAACGAGCATCGCACTAAATAAAAGCATGGATTGTCAATATACTATCCTTGACCTTCCATTTCCGAAGAAACGAGCATACACTATGTAAAGTGCGTCATCCATGTTCTATCCTGGATCTTCCATTTCCGAAGAAACGAGCATCGCACTAAATAAAATCGCGGATTGTCAATATACTATCCTTGACCTTCCATTTCCGAAGAAACGAGCATACACCACGTAAAGTGCGTCATCCATGTAATATCCTGGATCTTCCATTTCCGAAGAAACGAGCATCACACTTACTAAAAGCGCGGATTTTCAATATACTATCCTTGACCTTCCATTTTCGAAGAAACGAGCATACACTACGTAAAGTGCGTCATCCATGTACTATCCTGGATCTTTCATTTCTGAAGAAATGAGCATCGCACTACGTAAAGTGCGTCATCCCTGTACTATCCTTGATCTTCCATTTCCGAAGAAACGAGCATCGCACTAAATAAAAGCGCGGATTGTCAATATACTATCCTTGACCTTCCATTTCCGAAGAAACGAGCATATACTACGTAAAGTGCGTCATCCATGTACTATCCTGGATCTTCCATTTCCGATGAAACGAGCATCGCACTAAATAAAAGCGCGGATTGTCAATATACTATCCTTGACCTTCCATTTCCGAAGAAACGAGCATACACTATGTAAAGTGCGTCATCCATGTACTATCCTGGATCTTCCAATTCCGAAGAAACGAGCATCACACGAAATAAAAGCGCGGATTGTCAATATACTATCCTTGACCTTCGATTTCAAAAGAAACGAGCATACACTACGTATAGTGCGTCATCCATGTACTATCATGGATCTTCCATTTCCGAAGAAACGAGCATCGCACTAAATAAAAGCGCGGATTGTCAATATACTATCCTTAACCTTCCATTTCCGTTGAAACGAGCATATACTACGTAAAGTGCGTCATCCATGTACTATCCTGGATCTTCCATTTCTGAAGAAATGAGCATCGCACTACGTAAAGTGCGTCATCCCTGTACTATCCTTGATCTTCCATTTCCGAAGAAACGAGCATCGCACTAAATAAAAGCGCGGATTCTCAATATACTATCCTTGACCTTCCATTTCCGAAGAAACGAGCATACACTACGTAAAGTGCGTCATCCATGTACTATCCTGGATCTTCCATTTCCGATGAAACGAGCATCGCACTAAATAAAATCGCGGATTGTCAATATACTATCCTTGACCTTCCATTTCCGAAGAAACGAGCATACACCACGTAAAGTGCGTCATCCATGTAATATCCTGGATCTTCCATTTCCGAAGAAACGAGCATCACACTTACTAAAAGCGCGGATTTTCAATATACTATCCTTGACCTTCCATTTTCGAAGAAACGAGCATACACTACGTAAAGTGCGTCATCCATGTACTATTCTGGATCTTTCATTTCTGAAGAAATGAGCATCGCACTACGTAAAGTGCGTCATCCCTGTACTATCCTTGATCTTCCATTTCCGAAGAAACGAGCATCGCACTAAATAAAAGCGCGGATTGTCAATATACTATCCTTGACCTTCCATTTCCGAAGAAACGAGCATATACTACGTAAAGTGCGTCATCCATGTACTATCCTGGATCTTCCATTTCCGATGAAACGAGCATCGCACTAAATAAAAGCGCGGATTGTCAATATACTATCCTTGACCTTCCATTTCTGAAGAAACGAGCATACACTATGTAAAGTGCGTCATCCATGTACTATCCTGGATCTTCCAATTCCGAAGAAACGAGCATCACACGAAATAAAAGCGCGGATTGTCAATATACTATCCTTGACCTTCGATTTCAAAAGAAACGAGCATACACTACGTATAGTGCGTCATCCATGTACTATCCTGGATCTTCCATTTCCGAAGAAACGAGCATCGCACTAAATAAAAGCGCGGATTGTCAATATACTATCCTTAACCTTCCATTTCCGTTGAAACGAGCATATACTACGTAAAGTGCGTCATCCATGTACTATCCTGGATCTTCC
The DNA here is from genome assembly GCA_963859935.3 of Lathyrus sativus. Taxonomy (NCBI): domain Eukaryota; kingdom Viridiplantae; phylum Streptophyta; class Magnoliopsida; order Fabales; family Fabaceae; genus Lathyrus; species Lathyrus sativus. The sequence goes on from OZ012738.1 coordinate 249,290,376, forward strand.
ATTTTTGAAGAAATGAGCATCGCACTACGTAAAGTGCGTCATCACTGTACTATCCTTGATCTTCCATTTCCGAAGAAACGAGCATCGCACTAAATAAAAGCGCGGATTCTCAATATACTATCCTTGACCTTCCATTTCCGAAGAAACGAGCATACACTACGTAAAGTGCGTCATCCATGTACTATCCTGGATCTTCCATTTCCGATGAAACGAGCATCGCACTAAATAAAATCGCGGATTGTCAATATACTATCCTTGACCTTCCATTTCCGAAGAAACGAGCATACACCACGTAAAGTGCGTCATCCATGTAATATCCTGGATCTTCCATTTCCGAAGAAACGAGCATCACACTTACTAAAAGCGCGGATTTTCAATATACTATCCTTGACCTTCCATTTTCGAAGAAACGAGCATACACTACGTAAAGTGCGTCATCCATGTACTATCCTGGATCTTTCATTTCTGAAGAAATGAGCATCGCACTACGTAAAGTGTGTCATCCCTGTACTATCCTTGATCTTCCATTTCCGAAGAAACGAGCATCACACTAAATAAAAGCGCGGATTGTCAATATACTATCCTTGACCTTCCATTTCCGAAGAAACGAGCATACACTACGTAAAGTGCGTCATCCATGTACTATCCTGGATCTTCCATTTCCGATGAAACGAGCATCGCACTAAATAAAAGCGCGGATTGTCAATATACTATCCTTGACCTTCCATTTCCGAAGAAACGAGCACACACTATGTAAAGTGCGTCATCCATGTACTATCCTGGATCTTCCAATTCCGAAGAAACGAGCATCACACGAAATAAAAGCGCGGATTGTCAATATACTATCCTTGACCTTCGATTTCAAAAGAAACGAGCATACCCTACGTATAGTGCGTCATCCATGTACTATCCTGGATCTTCCATTTCCGAAGAAACGAGCATCGCACTAAATAAAAGCGCGGATTGTCAATATACTATCCTTAACCTTACATTTCCGTTGAAACGAGCATATACTACGTAAAGTGCGTCATCCATGTACTATCCTGGATCTTCCATTTTTGAAGAAATGAGCATCGCACTACGTAAAGTGCGTCATCACTGTACTATCCTTGATCTTCCATTTCCGAAGAAACGAGCATCGCACTAAATAAAAGCGCGGATTCTCAATATACTATCCTTGACCTTCCATTTCCGAAGAAACGAGCATACACTACGTAAAGTGCGTCATCCATGTACTATCCTGGATCTTCCATTTCCGATGAAACGAGCATCGCACTAAATAAAAGTGCGGATTGTCAGTATACTATCCTTGACCTTCCATTTTCGAAGGAACGAGCATACACTATGTAAAGTGCGTCATCCATGTACTATCCTGGATCTTCCATTTCCGAAGAAACGAGCATCACACGAAATAAAAGCGCGGATTGTCAATATACTATCCTTGACCTTCGATTTCAAAAGAAACGAGCATACACTATGTAAAGTGCGTCATCCATGTACTATCCTGGATCTTCCATTTCCGAAGAAACGAGCATCACACTTACTAAAAGCGCGGATTTTCAATATACTATCCTTGACCTTCCATTTTCGAAGAAACGAGCATACACTACGTAAAGTGCGTCATACATGTACTATCCTGGATCTTTCATTTCTGAAGAAATGAGCATCGCACTATGTAAAGTGCGTCATCCCTGTACTATCCTTGATCTTCCATTTCCGAAGAAACGAGCATCGCACTAAATAAAAGCGAGGATTGTCAATATACTATCCTTGACCTTCCATTTCCGAAGAAACGAGCATACACTACGTAAAGTGCGTCATCCATGTACTATCCTGGATCTTCCATTTCCGATGAAACGAGCATCGCACTAAATAAAAGCGCGGATTGTCAATATACTATCCTTGACCTTCCATTTCCGAAGAAACGAGCATACACTAAGTAAAGTGCGTCATCCATGTACTATCCTGGATCTTCCATTTCCGAAGAAACGAGCATCACACTAAATAAAAGCGCGGATTGTCAATATACTCTCCTTGACCTTCGATTTCAAAAGAAACGAGCATACACTACGTATAGTGCGTCATCCCTGTACTATCCTGGATCTTCCATTTCCGAAGAAACGAGCATCGCACTAAATAAAAGCGCGAATTGTCAATATACTATCCTTAACCTTCCATTTCCGTTGAACCGAGCATAAACTACGTAAAGTGCGTCATCCATGTACTATCCTGGATCTTCCATTTCCGAAGAAACGAGCATCGCACTAAATAAAAGCATGGATTGTCAATATACTATCCTTGACCTTCCATTTCTGAAGAAACGAGCATTCACTATGTAAAGTGCGTCATCCATGTACTATCCTGGATCTTCCATTTCCGAAGAAACGAGCATCACACGAAATAAAAGAGCGGATTGTCAATATACTATCCTTGACCTTCGATTTCAAAAGAAACGAGCATACACTACGTATAGTGCGTCATCCATGTACTATCCTGGATCTTCTATTTCCGAAGAAACGAGCATCGCACTAAATAAAAGCGCGGATTGTCAATATACTATCCTTAACCTTCCATTTCCGTTGAAACGAGCATATACTACGTAAAGTGCGTCATCCATGTACTATCCTGGATCTTCCATTTCTGAAGAAATGAGCATCACACTACGTAAAGTGCGTCATCCCTGTACTATCCTTGATCTTCCATTTCCGAAGAAACGAGCATCGCACTAAATAAAAGCGCGGATTCTCAATATACTATCCATGACCTTCCATTTCCGAAGAAACGAGCATACACTATGTAAAGTGCGTCATCCATGTACTATCCTGGATCTTCCATTTCCGATGAAACGAGCATCGCACTAAATAAAAGCGCGGATTGTCAATATACTATCCTTGACCTTCCATTTTCGAAGAAACGAGCATACACTATGTAAAGTGCGTCATCCATGTACTATCCTGGATCTTCCATTTCTGAAGAAACGAGCATCACACGAAATAAAAGCGCGGATTGTCATTATACTATCCTTGACCTTCGATTTCAAAAGAAACGAGCATACACTACGTAAAGTGCGTCATCCATGTACTATCCTGGATCTTCCATTTCCGAAGAAACGAGCATCACACTTACTAAAAGCGCGGATTTTCAATATACTATCCTTGACCTTCCATTTTCGAAGAAACGAGCATACACTACGTAAAGTGCGTCATCCATGTACTATTCTGGATCTTTCATTTCTGAAGAAATGAGCATCGCACTACGTAAAGTGCGTCATCCCTGTACTATCCTTGATCTTCCATTTCCGAAGAAACGAGCATCGCACTAAATAAAAGCGCGGATTGTCAATATACTATCCTTGACCTTCCATTTCCGAAGAAACGAGCATATACTACGTAAAGTGCGTCATCCATGTACTATCCTGGATCTTCCATTTCCGATGAAACGAGCATCGCACTAAATAAAAGCGCGGATTGTCAATATACTATCCTTGACCTTCCATTTCTGAAGAAACGAGCATACACTATGTAAAGTGCGTCATCCATGTACTATCCTGGATCTTCCAATTCCGAAGAAACGAGCATCACACGAAATAAAAGCGCGGATTGTCAATATACTATCCTTGACCTTCGATTTCAAAAGAAACGAGCATACACTACGTATAGTGCGTCATCCATGTACTATCCTGGATCTTCCATTTCCGAAGAAACGAGCATCGCACTAAATAAAAGCGCGGATTATCAATATACTATCCTTAACCTTCCATTTCCGTTGAAACGAGCATATACTACGTAAAGTGCGTCATCCATGTACTATCCTGGATCTTCCATTTTTGAAGAAATGAGCATCGCACTACGTAAAGTGCGTCATCACTGTACTATCCTTGATCTTCCATTTCCGAAGAAACGAGCATCGCACTAAATAAAAGCGCGGATTCTCAATATACTATCCTTGACCTTCCATTTCCGAAGAAACGAGCATACACTACGTAAAGTGCGTCATCCATGTACTATCCTGGATCTTCCATTTCCGATGAAACGAGCATCGCACTAAATAAAATCGCGGATTGTCAATATACTATCCTTGACCTTCCATTTCCGAAGAAACGAGCATACACCACGTAAAGTGCGTCATCCATGTAATATCCTGGATCTTCCATTTCCGAAGAAACGAGCATCACACTTACTAAAAGCGCGGATTTTCAATATACTATCCTTGACCTTCCATTTTCGAAGAAACGAGCATACACTACGTAAAGTGCGTCATCCATGTACTATCCTGGATCTTTCATTTCTGAAGAAATGAGCATCGCACTACGTAAAGTGTGTCATCCCTGTACTATCCTTGATCTTCCATTTCCGAAGAAACGAGCATCACACTAAATAAAAGCGCGGATTGTCAATATACTATCCTTGACCTTCCATTTCCGAAGAAACGAGCATACACTACGTAAAGTGCGTCATCCATGTACTATCCTGGATCTTCCATTTCCGATGAAACGAGCATCGCACTAAATAAAAGCGCGGATTGTCAATATACTATCCTTGACCTTCCATTTCCGAAGAAACGAGCACACACTATGTAAAGTGCGTCATCCATGTACTATCCTGGATCTTCCAATTCCGAAGAAACGAGCATCACACGAAATAAAAGCGCGGATTGTCAATATACTATCCTTGACCTTCGATTTCAAAAGAAACGAGCATACCCTACGTATAGTGCGTCATCCATGTACTATCCTGGATCTTCCATTTCCGAAGAAACGAGCATCGCACTAAATAAAAGCGCGGATTGTCAATATACTATCCTTAACCTTACATTTCCGTTGAAACGAGCATATACTACGTAAAGTGCGTCATCCATGTACTATCCTGGATCTTCCATTTTTGAAGAAATGAGCATCGCACTACGTAAAGTGCGTCATCACTGTACTATCCTTGATCTTCCATTTCCGAAGAAACGAGCATCGCACTAAATAAAAGCGCGGATTCTCAATATACTATCCTTGACCTTCCATTTCCGAAGAAACGAGCATACACTACGTAAAGTGCGTCATCCATGTACTATCCTGGATCTTCCATTTCCGATGAAACGAGCATCGCACTAAATAAAAGTGCGGATTGTCAGTATACTATCCTTGACCTTCCATTTTCGAAGGAACGAGCATACACTATGTAAAGTGCGTCATCCATGTACTATCCTGGATCTTCCATTTCCGAAGAAACGAGCATCACACGAAATAAAAGCGCGGATTGTCAATATACTATCCTTGACCTTCGATTTCAAAAGAAACGAGCATACACTATGTAAAGTGCGTCATCCATGTACTATCCTGGATCTTCCATTTCCGAAGAAACGAGCATCACACTTACTAAAAGCGCGGATTTTCAATATACTATCCTTGACCTTCCATTTTCGAAGAAACGAGCATACACTACGTAAAGTGCGTCATACATGTACTATCCTGGATCTTTCATTTCTGAAGAAATGAGCATCGCACTATGTAAAGTGCGTCATCCCTGTACTATCCTTGATCTTCCATTTCCGAAGAAACGAGCATCGCACTAAATAAAAGCGAGGATTGTCAATATACTATCCTTGACCTTCCATTTCCGAAGAAACGAGCATACACTACGTAAAGTGCGTCATCCATGTACTATCCTGGATCTTCCATTTCCGATGAAACGAGCATCGCACTAAATAAAAGCGCGGATTGTCAATATACTATCCTTGACCTTCCATTTCCGAAGAAACGAGCATACACTAAGTAAAGTGCGTCATCCATGTACTATCCTGGATCTTCCATTTCCGAAGAAACGAGCATCACACTAAATAAAAGCGCGGATTGTCAATATACTCTCCTTGACCTTCGATTTCAAAAGAAACGAGCATACACTACGTATAGTGCGTCATCCCTGTACTATCCTGGATCTTCCATTTCCGAAGAAACGAGCATCGCACTAAATAAAAGCGCGAATTGTCAATATACTATCCTTAACCTTCCATTTCCGTTGAACCGAGCATAAACTACGTAAAGTGCGTCATCCATGTACTATCCTGGATCTTCCATTTCCGAAGAAACGAGCATCGCACTAAATAAAAGCATGGATTGTCAATATACTATCCTTGACCTTCCATTTCTGAAGAAACGAGCATTCACTATGTAAAGTGCGTCATCCATGTACTATCCTGGATCTTCCATTTCCGAAGAAACGAGCATCACACGAAATAAAAGAGCGGATTGTCAATATACTATCCTTGACCTTCGATTTCAAAAGAAACGAGCATACACTACGTATAGTGCGTCATCCATGTACTATCCTGGATCTTCTATTTCCGAAGAAACGAGCATCGCACTAAATAAAAGCGCGGATTGTCAATATACTATCCTTAACCTTCCATTTCCGTTGAAACGAGCATATACTACGTAAAGTGCGTCATCCATGTACTATCCTGGATCTTCCATTTCTGAAGAAATGAGCATCACACTACGTAAAGTGCGTCATCCCTGTACTATCCTTGATCTTCCATTTCCGAAGAAACGAGCATCGCACTAAATAAAAGCGCGGATTCTCAATATACTATCCATGACCTTCCATTTCCGAAGAAACGAGCATACACTATGTAAAGTGCGTCATCCATGTACTATCCTGGATCTTCCATTTCCGATGAAACGAGCATCGCACTAAATAAAAGCGCGGATTGTCAATATACTATCCTTGACCTTCCATTTTCGAAGAAACGAGCATACACTATGTAAAGTGCGTCATCCATGTACTATCCTGGATCTTCCATTTCTGAAGAAACGAGCATCACACGAAATAAAAGCGCGGATTGTCATTATACTATCCTTGACCTTCGATTTCAAAAGAAACGAGCATACACTACGTAAAGTGCGTCATCCATGTACTATCCTGGATCTTCCATTTCCGAAGAAACGAGCATCACACTTACTAAAAGCGCGGATTTTCAATATACTATCCTTGACCTTCCATTTTCGAAGAAACGAGCATACACTACGTAAAGTGCGTCATCCATGTACTATCCTGGATCTTTCATTTCTGAAGAAATGAGCATCGCACTACGTAAAGTGCGTCATCCCTGTACTATCCTTGATCTTCCATTTCCGAAGAAACGAGCATCGCACTAAATAAAAGCGCGGATTGTCAATATACTATCCTTGACCTTCCATTTCCGAAGAAACGAGCATATACTACGTAAAGTGCGTCATCCATGTACTATCCTGGATCTTCCATTTTCGATGAAACGAGCATCGCACTAAATAAAAGCGCGGATTGTCAATATACTATCCTTGACCTTCCATTTCCGAAGAAACGAGCATACACTATGTAAAGTGCGTCATCCATGTACTATCCTGGATCTTCCAATTCCGAAGAAACGAGCATCACACGAAATAAAAGCGCGGATTGTCAATATACTATCCTTGACCTTCGATTTCAAAAGAAACGAGCATACACTACGTATAGTGCGTCATCCATGTACTATCCTGGATCTTCCATTTCCGAAGAAACGAGCATCGCACTAAATAAAAGCGCGGATTGTCAATATACTATCCTTAACCTTCCATTTCCGTTGAAACGAGCATATACTACGTAAAGTGCGTCATCCATGTACTATCCTGGATCTTCCATTTTTGAAGAAATGAGCATCGCACTACGTAAAGTGCGTCATCACTGTACTATCCTTGATCTTCCATTTCCGAAGAAACGAGCATCGCACTAAATAAAAGCGCGGATTCTCAATATACTATCCTTGACCTTCCATTTCCGAAGAAACGAGCATACACTACTGTCGCTACTGCGAAAATCGGCGCCGGCTGAACAGAAGAGTCGCCACCGTGCGTTATTTATCCCACGGGAGGGAAAGGAAACGCTCAGAGTAAACCTCGCACAACACGGGAAAGGTATGGTCATCGCAACCAAAACCTGGGTTCGGGAGTCGGTTACGCAAGGGGAAGGTATTAGCACCCCTCACGTCCGTCGTACTCGACGGGATCCACGCTTGTTTTCGGGTATGGATTGTTATTCTATCTAAACTATAGGTCAAGGATTAAAAGAAAAGAAAATGAAAATAAAAATGACTCGGCAAAGTATCGCACTTTATGCCTACGTATTCTCGCCTGGAACGAGAAATCAGAGTCAACGTAGTTCGCCTACCTACGGGAAAGGAGGGGAAGGTTGCTCGCTAGGATATCGCATCCTATGCCTACGTACTTTCACACGGCATGAAAGATCAGAGCAAACGTAGTTCGGGCCACGTACGACACAAGCTTGTCTTGGTTGATTTTATTCCTTCTGAAAAGGTTTTCTGATTAACAGTCCCGGCGGACAAAAATGACGCTTTGATGAGTTCACGTTCTTTTACGGAAGAAGTGTCTTTTATTGTGTTTGAAATCTTTATGTGTTTTTCTGTTTGTTTTGAGAAAGAAAGAGACAGAACTCTAACATACGGTTGCGAAGGGAAACAAACTAACCTAATGTTATCATGCATGGGTTAAGACCTAGTGTCTATCATGCTCCTCTCTTGCACAGAGAGAAACAGAGATCCTACGGGATAGGCAGAAACAGAAACAATATCAGATATATACAGCAGTAAAATGCATGGATGCAACAGCACAAGCGAGGCAAGGGAGTCCCACTCGACCTCGAACCTAGAAAACAATAGGCAAAAGTGAGCAGGCTTCACTTTCAACCCAGCAGGGTAAACAGCAAACAATACAACTCAGAAAACCAATCAATACATCAGCAAATGAAATACAACAGCATCAGCAGCTCTGAATCAACAACTGGTTTCAAGCAATCTCCAATCAGCTACAGGCTTCAACAAGCATCAATCTCCATCTCCATGACCTTCAGGCAAGGGTTTTGATCATCAGTCTTCCATCTGCAATGGCTTTTCTTCATGCTCAAACCTCCAGGATGAGGGATTAGTCACAAGAGTGAATTGGGTGTTAAGCAATCAGCTGACTACCAAAGGTGGTGAACAGACTGCTTCTAACACAAAGAGACATTTTCTCTCAAGAGTTCTATCTCATAGACACTGTCACCAAGCCTTCCAAAGGAAGGGGGTGAGTGTATTAGAGAGACTCTGAATCACAGAGAAGAATGGATGCAGACAAGGCAATCCATGTTTGAGAAACAAGATTTCTAATCTAGAGCTCTGCCTAGCTCCTAAACCCTAATCTCCTCAGCATCTGCTAGCAAGAAACTCCTCCCTAACTCTGACAGTTGATCTTCAATCTTTGAATCTCCAATAGCTTCATCTCCACAAATCTTCAGCTTCCCCAGGGCCCCAGACAAACCCAATACCCATACAAACAATCAATAAACCCCAGAGGGCACACCACACCAGACAACAGATATACAGACAGTAATAATAGCAGTAGGGGAATCCTAATTTTTCTAAGGGATCTAATAGCTACCCATAGCCCATATAGTCCCATAACTAATCTATTTAAATCCTAAGCCCTAAGGGGAATGAAATCAAACTCCTAAGTTGTCACCTAAAAAACCCTAGTTTTGTACATGATATTCAAGCATTTATTAATCACCTAAAAGTAACCTCTAAAAATGGGAACTAAAATATTTCTACAAGCCTAATATCTCATCTAAACAATATGAAAAGAATGATCAAAAAATACCAAAGCATGCGAGAGAACAAAAATCATAAAAATGATGCATGAAATGAATTATTTAATATGACATTTATTGAGAAAATATGAAAAAAATATGAAATAAAACTAAAAATGAAATTTTATTTTCCTATAATATTCTAGACATTTTAATGAAAATATGGTAAAAAGAATGGATGAAAATTCATTTTTTATGAATTAGTTATGATTTTATGAAAATTGGTAAAATAAAATGGAATTAATAAAAATAAAATGAATTAAATGAGGGAGAGGGGTGCATTCAGAAACTCGCCCCAGTTGATATCCAGGATGGGCCACATAATGGGGGTGCAGATAACGCTTTCACACTGGGCCCAACAACAATCAGAATTAAAGAAACAAATAAAACACGCTGGGGGGTGAGAAAAGAAAAGGAATTACGTTGAAATTGGTTTGGGCTTGGTTTAGGGGGGTGGGATTAGCATGCTCCAACTCAGGCCCGCCCGTTTCAATTAATGAAACGGTGCGTTTTGGCCAGGGTCCTTCCCTCCAATTTCAGATTGAATGTAGGCCACACGATCATCCTCCAAGTCAAAGGTCTTCGCGCGCATTGGACGGGTAGGATTATGTCTTCCTCCCTTGATCTGAAACCTAGGGTTTCAACTTCCATGAATGGCCATGCACGACTAAACTTCACCTCCTCTGTTCTCCTCCCACACGCAATGAAATGCCACGCCATAAACATGAAACCTGCTCCAAATCTCTCCCTCTACAATCCTATAGCACCAGTTTATCTTGAAACTCACCACATCAACAAATCCGATTGAATCACATACTGACCACCATTGAAATGCACTGGTATGAACCATCACCATTCTTCCTCAAACTTACCCTAAACTAAACTACACCTAATGGAGATTAACATATGCTATCAAGCTACAATTATGATGCGTTAATTCAAGAGATATAGACACTAACAGTTTGTTACACCTGTCACTAACCATCACCAAATCGTTCCAAATTCATCTAACTTAATCTCCTAACCACCTAGATCAAGTCTAAGCTAATAAAATCACGTGAAACTAACTGAATTAAACAAATCGAAGGAAAACTTACCTGATGAGAAACCTTGAAAACAGCTATGGAAATGGAAGATCTGAGGCCTTTGAGTGTTGAATCCTGATCACTCCTTGATGAACTTGATTCTGTATGCAAGCTTTGGATGAGACTTGGCCAGAATTATGCTATCCACTTGAGATTGTGATTTTGATGTTCTTGCAAAAGGCACTCGAAAATGGATGATAATCACCAAAGCCTTGCTTCAATCCTGATCTATGATGATAATGGAGCACAATTGAATCAATGTGGATGATGATCTTGTGAAGATTTTGAGAGAATTACAATGAAACTTCAATGAAAAGAATGAGGGAATTTGTGAAACTCTTGGTGCAAATGGAGCCAACCCTGGCCAAATTCTCCTTTCATGAATATATAGACCCCAATGGTACATTCTAGATCCATCTTGCACATTCCCTTGTTTTCAAACTTTGGCTCATTTTTGATTATGTTTCTTAAAAGGTAAGCAACCATGGATAACTTCATTTTTTCCTTCTAAACTCAAAAAAGTGTGTGAACCATTGTTCTTAGAATTGTTTTTCCATTCAAAATCATATATTGGAAGTCTCCATTTGGACTTGTAAATCTCCCAAACCATTTTTCACTTTGAAATTATTCACTTTATAAGCCTTTTTGGTTCATATTTTGACCAATTATGTAACATCATGCTATGAGCTTCTCCAATAACTTGTGACCTTCTTTCTAGACTTAAAATCCCATTTGGAGCAAGTTTGATGTTGTAAGTTTTTCCATTTGAGGCCTCCTTGTATGAGTTTTGGGTATAGGTTAAAATGACCTGTAATTCACAAATACCCAAAATACCCTTTGCTTGTCAAGACCATAAGTTGAGTTCTCCACATCATATGAAGGCATACCATACCATTCTAGAAAACTAAGACAATGAGGAACAACTCTTATGTTGACCAAGAATTCATTTGAAATCTCCTTGAGGGGCAAAACTAGCTTGGAAGTCAAGTCACTTTCACAGACAAAAATTCAGACACCCTAGATGACCTGTAACTTGCAAGGACCATAACTTGAGTTCTATAAATCTCCTTGAGGTCTTCCACCACTCAAATTAAAGGTCTTGAGATCCTCTACAAGTTTCATGTTGGCCAAGAAGCCATTTGAAGCTAGCATTTTGACTTATCTTGCTTGGAAATTTGACCTAAACTAGGGGATTTTACAGAGAAACCCTAATTTAGTAACTCCTCTTCTCCTTGATTTCTCTTGAATTCTCCTTGTCATATCTCCATATCCTTCTTTATATGTTCAATGATGATCCCCACATCTCTCCAATAGACTTGAATGCCCTCTTAAGTCAGTCAATTGACCTAGGGTTGACCTAGGGTTGACCCAGATGAAACCCTAGTTGACTGTCTTCAACTATAGCTCTTGTGCTTTCATCAATGACTTGTTTTCTTCTCCAAATGACTTTATAAGTCTCTCAAGATGTCTAGATGCTCTCCATGTCTTCATTTCACAGCACACAACCCTCTTGTTGATCCTCAGATACCCTCAGCTAGGAGATAGACTCAAGGCTTGATCTGCTGAACTCTTTGCTTTCAAATTCTTTCCTGATGACTTGAATGAGATTGAATTGGAATAATAACCTCTTGCTAGGCCTCTAGAGATGAAAATAATGATTGGTCCCCTGTTGAATGACTTGCTATGCTTATGCTATGCAGATGGTTAGTCTATGTACATGACTCTATATGCAAATGCTAATGATAATGAAACATAAACCAAGGAATAAGGTTGGGCAAATTTTAGGGTGCAACAGCTGCCCCTATTCAAGCGACTTGGACCCGATTGGATGAAGAGCCCGGAGCCTTCAGACATTCGCGGTACGAGACGGTCGAATACTAGTGAAACCAGAAATTTGCCAACCGCAGAGATAAACTGCGCTCCTGCTTGAGGAATGACATTCGTCAGCTGAATCTGACTGTTAGAGTAACCCACTGATCTCGCGCGACCGTGCTGGGGATTGTCTTCATCGTTCTGAAAAGGATTCTGTCATAACAGATTGCTTGCTTGTCCACGTTAGGACTCTGCCTGTCATCAATACGAAGAACTCTCAACTAGAACCTGTCCACGTCAGGACTCCACTTGCTGTCAACCCAGAAAAAATCTCGGCAACTCCGCTGGGGATACTTCATCTGCATTTACATAACTGAATCGCCCACGTTAGGAAAAACTCTTCCACGTTAGGAGTAACACCTGTCCACGTTAGGAATCACATCGTCCACGTTAGGAGTAACGCTTTTATCTTTCCACGTTAGGAAGCAATCTTCTTTCCGCGTTAGGAAACTATATCAATCTGTCCACGTAAGGACTCCAATGCCATTTGACATGTCCGCGTCAGGACTCCGATCTTTCCACGTAAGGAATACAACTATTTCTGAACTTGTCCACGTCAGGACTCAACTTTTCTTGCATCTGTCCACGTAAGGACTAATTTCCTTCTTCCACGTTAGGAATATCTTCTTCGATCTGTCCGCGTCAGGACTAAACTCTCTTTCCACGTCAGGAATAATCCATTTCTTTCCACGTCAGGAATAATCCATTTCTTTCCACGTCAGGAATCAATCTTGATATGTCCGCGTCAGGACTTAATCTTTCCACGTAAGGGATAAACTCGTCTTTCCACGTAAGGAAACCATTTTTCTTCCACATAAGGAATGCTCTTGATATGTCCACGTAAGGACTCCGATCTTTCCACGTTAGGAACCAATTCTTTCTCAATTTGTCCGCGTCAGGACTCATTTTTTCCACGTAAGGAATGCCATCTTAATCTGTCCACGCGAGGACTCTCTTCTTTCCACGTTAGGAATAATGTCATTTCCACGTAAGGAAACTATCTTCTGACACGTCCGCGTATGGACTCCATCTTTTCCGCGTTAGGAATCTCCGTCTTTCCACGTTAGGAATCACTTCTGTTGATATGTCCGCGTAAGGACTACATCTTTCCACGTTAGGAATAATAGTCTCTTTGATCTGCCCGCGTTAGGACACTGATCTCGTCTTGATTCGTCCACGTTAGGACTCAGGCGTTTTCGACTCACTGAGGAAATAAGACTTGTCCACATAAGGACTCACACCTTCGACTCACTGGGGAAATATCCGCGTTAGGACTTACACTTTGCCAACAACACGAAGAAGGATAAATTTGTCCACGTCAGGATTCTTGTACCTTGTCATCACAAAGAACTACAAACTTGTCCACGTCAGGACGCACATTTCACCATTACGAATAAAGATATCTGTTGAAAACCAATGATCCACGTCAGGACACCAACACGAAGAGTAACCAATCTTTTGTCAACGTCATGACCTCCCTTTCTCCCAATTTCGAGAGACCGAATCTATCCACGTCAGGATTAACGCACCTCACCAATCCGGTAAAACAAACCTGTCCACGTTAGGACGCCCACTTCTGAAGAAATCCCGTCATTCTAGGAGTAAATGGTCCACGTCAGGACTTAATTCTTCAATGATCCTTACCCACAAACTGCTCAGCACTGACGTGACAGCGACTTCGAGATGAACTCTACTGGGGATGTCTGAAAACCAACTATCGGACGCCTGCTCTGATAACCGGCGGTGGCCTCTGAAATTCTGATTCATGCGACCCGTTGATGACAAACAAACTCTGCTTGGGGATAAGGAGATTCTTATCCTGGCCACTCTGGCTGGGGAAAATAAGAGACATTTGCATAAATGACTCTGCTGGAGACAAAGAGAGTTTTATCATGATAACTCTGTGGGGAATACCACCGAAACTGACATTATCATTGAATATCTCCTGCCGAGATCTTGACTGTTTGGTAATCTATTTGAGCAAGAGCTCTCTCCACCTGAACTACTAGAGTACAGAAACTGCTTCAGCAAAATAAATGCTGGAAGGATAACGCCGACTCGCCGGGGATAGCCTGATGCTACAAAATTATTCCGGCAAAATAAATGCTGGTAGGATGAAGTCGACCTTGCTGGGAAGTTGGGAACTCAAACCACACGCCTTGCTGAAGTAACCCCTGCTGGGGACAATAACTCTGCTGAGGAATAGCAGATGCGCACAGCACGATCGGACTTTCTGCTGGAACGTGAACCGATATCACCAGTATCTCTGACAAAATAAATGACAGGAACCGCCATCAACTCTGCTTTGGAGAGTCTTGACCTTCGAATTCCACTGGAAGGAAAGAACATTTACTGAAAAGAGAACTCCGCTGGGGATGGCTGGATTCTCTTGGGGAAAATTAACTGACCCTACTGGGGGAGAATGCATGACCCTGCGTGGGGATCAAGCCTTTCACTATTGCAATCTTTTGATCACCTTCCTCGTACAGTTATGAAACCTGCAACAACACAAACAAAGCACGACAAGCCTATGCAATCCAAATCGATTCAGGTTAGTGACGTTACACTCAGTTAATTCAAAGCTTTAACAATTGTTGGCAAGGGCCAGTAATGTTATACTCATGCCAGCTTCAATAAACTTAGGCGTTTTATCATGCGCAAAACAGTAAAGAACAGGCATCAAGTACTGAATAACACATTTTCATTGATTGGGCCCCTGAATGGGCGGAGTTTTTGTACACGGGATGTAACTCCTGAAAAGAGGAAGCTACGCAAAGCAAATATACAAGTATGCAAGTATTCACAAGAAGCATAAATATTGACAAATTAAATTTTGTACACATGTCGGCAACTGGATGCAGATGAACACCACGAACTGATCCTCCCATGACTCGTCCGACTCTTATACTTTCCCGGTATCCCCACTTCTGAAGAGGTTGTATCCGATAACTGACTTCTCAAACATATTCTCCCGCATTGATGCTCATTGAATTCAAATTCGGACCGCAGTCATTTGCTTTTCTCATCCCTAACTTTTGCGTGAACCGCCCTTTACGGGTTTTCAGTTCACCGAGATACCCTTTTTTGCCGAAGCCGCCCAGTGTAGGTTTTCAACTTCGCGGGTGTACATTTTTTCAATTTTATCCCTAACTTTTGCCCGAACCTTTCATTCTGTTTTTGGTTCGCCAGGATGCCCCATTTTTGCCTGGACTCTCTTTTTCTGTCCAGCGGGTCTATTTTAAGCAAAGTATTTTTTAACTGCGTCCGAATTCACAGGTGACGCAAAGTCTTCCCCGTCCATGGTGGACAACAATAAAGCTCCTCCTGAAAAGACCTTCTTGACAACGTATGGCCCTTCGTAATTGGGGGTCCACTTGCCCCTGTGATCTGCTTGCGGCGGGAGAATCCTTTTCAGCACAAGGTCGCCCGTCTGAAAGCTTCGCGGAAGTATCTTCTTGTCGTACGCTTTCTTCATTCGTCTTTGATACAAACGACCGTATGCCAGAGAAGCTAGCCTCTTCTCATCCATCAAACTCAGTTGGTTCAATCTATTCGTTACCCATTCTGCCTCGTCCAGCTGAACGTCTCGCAATACCCTCAGAGAAGGGATCTCAACCTCCAATGGTAATACCGCTTCCATTCCGTATACCAACGAGAACGGAGTTGCCCCGGTTGATGTGCGTACCGTCGTACGATAACCGTGCAACGCAAAGGGTAGCATCTCGTGCCAATCCTTATACGTCACCACCATTTTCTGGACGATCTTCTTGATATTCTTATTGGCCGCTTCGACAGCGCCATTCATCTTGGGTCGGTAAGGGGAGGAGTTGTGATGTTCGATCTTGAAATTCTGACAGAGCTCCTTCATCATTTTGTTGTTCAAATTAGAACCATTATCCGTGATTATCCGCTCGGGGATCCCATATCGGCAAATGATATCTCTCTTGATGAATCTAGCCACCACTTGCTTCGTGACGTTTGCGTAAGACGCCGCTTCCACCCACTTGGTGAAATAATCGATTGCTACTAGGATGAACCGATGCCCGTTAGAAGCCGTCGGCTCAATCTTTCCAATCATATCGATTCCCCACATCGAGAATGGCCATGGAGATGACATCACATTCAGAGGACTCGGAGGCACATGTATTTTGTCAGCATAGATTTGGCACTTGTGGCACTTTCTCGCGAACTTGAAACAATCAGTTTCCATCGTCAGCCAAAAGTAACCTGCCCGCAGCAGTTTTCTCGTCATAGCATGTCCACCAGCATGCGTGCCAAATGCACCTTCGTGAATTTCCTCCATGAGAAGCTTTGCCTCTTTCTCGTCTACACAACGCAACAACACCAAGTCATGGTTTCTTCTGTATAAGACGCCATCCGGGTTCAAATAGAAATTACCCGCTAATCTCCTGAGAGTCTTCTGATCTTGACTGGATGCCCCAGCCGGATACTCTTTATTCTTCAGGAAATTAAGGATATCAAAATACCACGGTTTGCCATCAGACGCTTCATCAATAGCAAATACATAAGCTGGCCTGTCCAACCGAGATATAGTGATCTGGGGAGCTTCGTTCCAGAAATTGACCTTGTACATGGAAGACAAGGTGGCAAGGGCGTCAGCCATTTGATTTTCTGCCCGCGGCACATGATACAATTCAACCTTGTCGAAGAAAGGCAATAATCTCCTTGCATAATTCATGTAATGTATCAAATTAGGCTGCCGTGTCTCCCATTCCCCTTTGATCTGATTCACTACCAGAGCTGAGTCTCCGTATACGTCTAGATGTTTGATTCGCAAATCAATGGCTTCTTCAAGCCCCATTATACAAGCTTCGTATTCGGCCTCATTGTTGGTAACAGCAAAGGTCAATCGGGCAGTAAACGGGATGTGCGACCCGTGCGGCGTAGTGATAATTGCCCCTATTCCGCTACCGTAAGCATTCACAGCTCCATCAAATATCATCTGCCATTTGGACCCCGGCTCTGGTCCTTCGTCTGGTAACGGCTCTTCGCAATCCTTCATCTTGAGATACATGATATCCTCGTCAGGAAAGTCAAATCTCATCGATTGATACTCTTCAATAGGCTGCTCCGCCAGATATTCAGACAACACACTCCCCTTTATTGCCTTTTGCGAGACGTATTGAATATCATATTCAGTCAAGATCATCTGCCACCTGGCAATTCTACCTGACAACGCCTGCTTTTCGAATATATATTTGATTGGATCCATCTTCGAGATGAGCATGGTTGTATGATTCAGCATATACTGCCTCAAACGCTTGGCGGCCCATGCTAGCGCGCAACAAGTTTTCTCCAGCATTGAGTATCGAGATTCACAGTCTGTAAATTTCTTACTCAAATAATAGATTGCATGCTCTTTTCTCCCCGTCTCGTCGTGTTGACCGAGAACACAACCCATGCTTCCCTCAAGAACCGTCAAATACATTATCAAGGGTCTCCCTGCCACCGGGGGTATCAAAATAGGAGGCTCCTGCAAGTACTTCTTTATTTTGTCGAACGCCTTTTGACAATTATCGTTCCACGTTACAGCTTGATCTTTCTTCAACAGCTTGAATAATGGTTCGCACGTAGCAGTCAGGTGAGATATGAACCGAGCAATGTAGTTCAATCTCCCCAAAAACCCGCGCACCTCTTTCTCTGTTTTAGGCGTCGGCATTTCTTGAATCGCTTTTATTTTAGCAGGATCGACCTCTATTCCTCTTTCGCTTACTATGAACCCCAGGAGCTTACCCGATCTCACCCCGAAGGTGCATTTGTTAGGGTTCAGCCTCAGCCTGAACTTCCTAAGCCTTTTAAACAACTTCAACAGATTCACCAGATGCTCTTCCTCCGTCTGGGATTTGGCAATCATATCGTCAACATAAACTTCAATCTCTTTATGCATCATGTCATGAAAGAGAGTTGTCATCGCACGCTGATACGTTGCCCCAGCATTTTTCAAACCAAAGGGCATCACTTTGTAGCAAAATGTTCCCCAAGGCGTTATGAAAGTAGTCTTCTCCATATCCTCTGGCGCCATTTTAATCTGATTATATCCTGAAAAGCCATCCATGAAGGAGAATACGGAGTACTGAGCAGTATTGTCCACTAACACGTCAATGTGAGGAAGTGGAAAATCGTCTTTTGGGCTTGCTTTATTCAAATCTCTATAATCCACGCACATTCGAACCTTGCCATCTTTCTTTGGCACTGGTACGATGTTAGCAACCCATGAGGGATACTTCGTCACAGCCAGGAAACCAGCGTCCCACTGTTTCTGAACCTCCTCTTTGATCTTCATTGCCATATCTGGGCGAGTTCTGCGAAGTTTTTGTTTGACAGGCGGGCAGTCTTCTTTCAGTGGCAGACGATGCACAACCATATCTGTATCGAGCCCTGGCATATCTTGATACGACCAAGCGAATACATCATTATACTCTCGGAGCATTTCAACCAGTTTTCGCTTGATATCACTCTGCAGTGCGGCTCCGATACGAATATTTTTCTCAACCCCTTCCGACCCCAAATTGATAATTTCGATAACCTCGTCGTGAGGCAGAATGGCTCTTTCCTCTTGCTTCACCAACCAAGACAGTTCTTCAGGAACGTCGCTATCTTCGACAACCTCTTCTTCGGTCTGGAATACCGGGTGCTCGAAGTCGGGACGAGTCATAGGTGGTTCAAGGATGTCATCTGAAAATGTTATCCTGCAAAAGAGAGGGTTAAGTGCTTCAAAATGCGTATAAAGCGAATAACCACATTGCCATTTTATTGAAAAATACAAAACAAGAAAAACAGGGATTACAGTATCTGCACATGAAAAAACACCATTTATTTAATGATTAACGAAGCAATGTTTATAACAACACAGCCCTAAGCAAATCCTGATGCCCCGGGCAAGACATCAGATTATTCAACAGTTAATAAAGCAAAGCATTACTGTTTAAAAGTCACAGGAACAAGCTCCTGAATAGACCAGTTGCACAGTCCTTGTCCTGGCGTGCTTGGTTGAATCCAGGCATCCATATCACAGTCGCTGTCCCCTTCATCGGACTCCGAAGCAGCATTGACAGATTCGTGGCATACTCCACTGGCAGAGATGGTGATTGACTTTCTGAAATGAGGGGCCTCCACGGAAGGAGTTGATGACGACGGTCGGTACCCCAGTCCGAACCGGTCCATCTTCACCGGAATGTCCAATACTTTGCCCCAGCCCGTGGCTTCTCCTGCCTTCACTAGCGCTTGGGCTTCTTTATACGATGAAACAGCTATCTCTGGCACTTTGCTTGGCCCGGGACCCTTGTCCTTTATGCGCAACCCTTCGAATGCCTGGCATGGCGTCTCGTGGATCTCCCCGTCGACTTCCACATATTTAAACGAAGAAAGATGGCTGACCAGGATGTCTTCTTCTCCGCACACGGTGACTACACTGTCTCCGACCATATACTTTAACTTCTGATGCAGGGTAGACGTGACTGCCCCTGCCCCGTGAATCCAAGGTCTTCCCAGCAAGCAGCTGTACGCAGGCTGTATATCCATGATATAAAACTCCGTTGCAAACACTTCCGGCCCCACTTGTAGAGGCAAGGTGATCGATCCGAAGACTGTTCTTCGCGTGCCGTCAAACGCTCTGACTACCAAATCACTTGGTGTGCACAAAATTCCTCGAACATCCAGCTTCATCATAGCCTTCTTAGGCAGCACATTCAAAGACGACCCGGTGTCAACCAATACGTGCGACATTGTCGACCCTCTGCACTCAACAGATACATGTAATGCCATATTATGATCCCTTCCTTTCGGAGTCAAGTCAAAATCAGTAAAGCCCAGACTGTGGCTTGCATTTACGTGTGCCAATACTCCTTCTAGCTGGTTCACGGAGACATCCTGTGGTACAAAAGAAGTGTCCAGGACTTTCAGCAAAGCATTTCGGTGAGCCTCTGAACACAACAGCAATGACAGAATAGATATTTTGGACGGCGTTTGCTGCAGATGCTCCACAATTTTATAATCGCTTTTCCGAATTAAGCGCATGAATTCCTCTACGTCCTTCGACGCTGCTTCTTTTTCGTTTGCTTGAACCGGAACATTTTCCACCGCTTTCCCCTTTCCTTTCGCTAGCCTTTCTGCCTCCACTTCAGGAGATATAAAGATCCTGCCGCTCCTCGTCATGCCTCCTGAGCCAACAACATTATCCACAACCTCCGCTGACTGCTTGTTAACATCGATTTTAATCCCGTCACAATACACCTCTAGCCCATATGACCATGGGACCGCCTTCGTGTTCTCATACGGAATTGGCCCGGCTTTAGTTATGGTAATCGGTGGTCGCTGAACTGGTGCTGAAATAGTGATCGTCTTCCTAGGAATTGTCACTGTGGCCACATCACTCTGATTATCCACCACTGCCCCTGCCGGCTCATCAGTTGCTGTTCTATCAAACTGCAATATACCATCATCAATTAAGGCCTGAATGCCTTTCTTCAGATCCTCACACCCCCCCGACAGGGCCCAACAATCTAAACAGTACTCATTACAACCCGGGTAAACACCTCCTTGCAACAGTCGGCTCTTTATTTCGCTCAGCGGCGTCTTCAAATCCTCAACATTCATAATCAGATTCAGACCTTCCTCAGTCAGCACGGCGTTCGCCCCATGATTAGGCATGGGTTTCTGGACTATATTCGCACCGGTCGTTCCGAAGTTGATAGACTTGTTGTCCAAGAGATCCTGCACAACGTGCTTAAAAGCATGACAACCTTCTATATCATGGCCCGGGGCCCCAGAATGAAACTCGCAGCGCCTATTTGCATCATAGCCGAACGGGGGAGTTCCCGTTATTGGTGCCAAGGTTCTTTTCTCTACCAGATTCAATCCCAACAATGTCTGCAATAAATCAGCATAGTTAGAGGGAGGCTTCTCGAACACCCTTCTCGGCTTACCACCCTGGAATTTTCTCTGAGCTTGCTGTGCCCCCTGCTGAGGCTGCTGCTGCTGTGGCATTGGTTGCTGCTGAACCTGTTGTTGTTGCTGAATTGGTTGTTGTTGATACGGGATTGTGACACTCGACACTTGCTGCTGCTGACGATATTGATTTCTTCCCCTGCCTCGGCCCCGGCCTCGGCCTCCAAATACCGCGCTAGCTTCGCCCTGACGGCGCCCACCATAAGCTTTCCTATTACTGCCAGATGCAGCTGACTCGTCAACTTGGAACTTTCCTTGTTTAATATTACGCTCAATCTTTTCACCCATCAGAATCAGATCTGAAAAACTAGCCAGAGACGTATGAAACAGCATATCATGAAACAGCCCGGTGAATGTACCAACAAACATATCGTTCATTTCTTTATCTTCCACAGGAGGACGGACCCTGGCAGCCATATCGCGCCACCTTTGCGCGTATTCTTTAAAACTCTCCCCCTTCTTCTGCGAAAGCCCGGCCAACTGGACCCGATTGGGTGCCAGGTCACTGTTATATTTGTAATGGGCTACGAACGCCTCTGCTAATTGCTTCCAAGTCTTGATATCAGTGGGCTCCAACCCCATGTACCACTCTAAGGAAGGACCCGATAGACTATCCTGAAAGAAATGCATGAGCATTCTTTCGTCAGTGGAGTATGCAGACATCTTTCTGTAATAAGCTCGTACATGCACCTTCGGACATGTATCTCCTTTGTACTTATCGAACGCAGGCGCTTTGAACTTGATTGGCACCCTCAGCCCAGGTACCAAGCCCATTGTTGCCATGTCCAGACCCACAGCACTCTGGTTTAAGACTCCCTTCATTTGCTCTTCCAGCATTCTAATCTTTTGAGAATCATCCATCGGCCCTTCAAAACCCCCTCCAGAGAAGGCGTCTTCCTGCTGATCCTCTTGCCACATACCGTTTCCAGCCCCGTACCCATCATACGCATTATTACGTCCAGCTCTGACCTGATTCATCCCTGGAACTCGGCCTCTGTTGCCATACCCTTGAACACCTCCAGCAGGACCACCAGCCATAAAACCAGCACCGTTTCCGTTTCCAAAACCTCCGTAGCCCTGATTGACCATACCATAACCATCTTGCCCAAAGCCTTGAGCATTAAAGCCATACTTGCCAGTGTTGTCGAATCCCTGATCGTTGAATCCGAACCCAGCGTTGACAAAGCCATTACCTCCGAGATTATCTCCCAAATTGACATCACCCAGCCCAGCGTTATGGACAGCAGTTTCATTTCCAACTCCGACGTTACCATTCACAGCAGCGGTAGCGTTGTTGACGTTAGCAGCATTCACATTGACGACAGGCGGAGCCACTGGCGTGGGAGTGCCGTCTCCATGAGCAGTATCAACCCGGACAGACTGATGATCTTCGTTACCATGACCAGCGTTGCGAGCCAACAGAGGCTGGACCATGGCCTGCAAGTTCTCTTGCCCTTTTGCTATAGCTTCCATGGTCTGCATGAAGAGGGCGAGCTTCTCGCGTACATCCTGCATCTCGTTCTGAATCTGGTCCATGACTTTCCGACAGTTGGATCGTGTAGAATAGCGGTGCGGATGTTGATCTGGAATCCTGTTAAGTACCTGATACAGAGCAAGAGATAAGACACCATTCATAGATTACCTGTTATGCAAGATGAATATGAATGCAATGCAATGTGTCTGTGCATTAGGGAAGTTCATTCCCCCAGTTCTAGTGTGAAGGTGCCGGTGCAATGACAGTGTTGACAATAAGAATATCGGAGTTGAATCATAGAAAGCCTCATATATTGCTGAGAGAATCAATAAGCCCAAAGTACAATATCACTGAGAGTACAAAGATGGCATGACCTCAACCAACAATCCTAGTGATGGTCAGCACTATGCAAATAAAGCATACAAATAATGGAATGATCAAATCCTCCCAAAAGTCTGGTACTCCTCTATCAACTTCTTGGTCTCCGGATGGCTTGGTCGGTCAAGCAGCCCTTCAACAAGCTGGTTTCTCTTCTTAAGGACACGGCGTACATCTTCAGCAGTTTCTTCCCATGTTGCTTCTCCGAAGCAATCTTCTAACTTTCGTTTCTGGGACACTGCTTCATCTCTGGATTTGATTGCCTTGTTCAGTGCATGCTGGACACTATACCGGTTCATCACTTCTTCCTCGCACTTCTTGATGCTAGACTTCAACTTCTCTTCGAGGTCGGAAATTTGCTGCTTCAGCTTATCTTCCCTCTTCTTGTTGTTAGTGAGTGTAGCATTCCAAGTCTTATTGCAAGAAGATATCTCTCTGTGTGCTGCGTCGAGCGCCTTCTTTTTGGCTTCCAGCATGTCATGGGAACTTCTGAACTCTTGCCCCAGACGTTCGCGCTTCTTCTTCTCCTCGGTCAACTCAGCTCCTAACCTGTTTACCAGCTCGATCTGTTGTTGGAAAGCATATACGGCCTTGTTTTTCTCGCTGCGCACCTGGGCTAACTCTTGCTCTAACCCTTCGTTAATCTTCATCAGGGCTTCTTTCTCCTTCACAACCTGTTCATATGCTTCTCTAGAAACAGTAGTCGGCTCTTCTACCGGAATAGGATCAAGAATTGGTGCATCTGGAAACGGCATCTTCAACTGACTAGCCCTCTCCTGAATCCAAACTCTATAAGGTGCATAGGCCTGACAATCATTCTTTCCCAACAACGGCTTCCCTTTGCGGTTAATACGCGTCCAAGCATGTCGCAACTTGGCTAATAATTCCCCCTTCAAATCTCCAGTGAAGTACAGAGATTCCTGTACTTCCTCCTCTTGAGGTGGATTCTTCAGCGCATATCCGAACTGGCGAATGAATAGAGAAGGGTTGTAATTGATACACCCTTTTCTTCCTATCAATGGCACATTAGGGTAACCAGAACAACTGAAGATGAGCTCAGATCCCAACAGATCTCTATCAAACCACTCCATATCTTCCGACGATAGCCTCATCAGGCGCTTTGGCCAACCAGCTGGAACTGTAGTCTCTGCAGCAGATCCTCTCTTAGGAAGATGACTCTCAAACCACATACTCAATAAGGGTACACACAGATGAACATTCTTCCCTCTTCCCTTCTCATTCTTGTAATGCAGTGAATGGTAGAGATCTCCGAGTAAGGTAGGTACAGGATTACCAGCGGCGAACAAGTAGAAAGCATCGAAGTCCACAAAATCCGGTATATTGGGGAATAGTACTATGCCATAAATGCACAAGGCCAACACAGCATTGAAAGCAACCCAGCACCCGCTCTTGGCGTACTCTTGGGCTTTACCAACTAAGAACTGAAATGAGAAGCCTGGAACTCCACGGGAAACAGTAGTCACAAGTTCAGAAGCGTCAACATGCAAGGCTTTTGCCAATTCCTCCGGCTTGGGTTTGGCATCATAATGGATGAATGGAACCTGGTTCTGCACAGGCAGCTCAACATACTCCGCGTATTCCTCCAAGGTTGGTCCCATAATAAAGTCAGAGAACGTAAAACACCTCAAAGCAGGGTCATAGAATTGCATCAAAGCATACAACCCATCTAACTCTACCTCTGTAGGTTTGCACACCAATCTCAATAATCTACCATAGCTCATCCGGAAACTCCTACGAACACCCTCATCAGCAAGAGAGATCAACCCCAGTAAAGGAACAATATCGGGCGTAGGCAATTTGTAAGCAACTGTTCTCCTTAAGCTAGTCATGATCAAATACTCAGAAGTCTGGGCACTAGAACTAGGGAAATGCAAATGCACCTGCAGCACAGACACACGTTAGTGAAATGCAAATGATAATGGATATGCAAGGATGCAATGCAAGTAACATTCAACAGGGACCAAAGCTGCAGCTGAATAGCCTAAACCCAATCAAGAAAGGTCTCAGATAGACCATCCAGAAGTCACCAAACCCTGGTCTCAGATGGACCTAAAATAGAACTCCAACACTGGTCTCTGACAGACCTCAAACCATAACTCCACCTGGTCTCTGGTAGACCTCAAAGCACATCCATAATTGGTCTCTGACAGACCTCAAAACACTTCTCAAATGGTCTCTGACAGACCTCAGAATACAACTCCACCTGGTCTCTGATAGACCTCAAATCACATCCATAATTGGTCTCTGACAGACCTCAAAACACCTCTCAAATGGTCTCTGACAGACCTCAGAATACATCTCCAAATGGTCTCTGACAGACCTCAGAATAAATCTCCACATGGTCTCTGGCAGACCTCAAATCACATCCATAATTGGTCTCTGACAGACCTCAAAACACCTCTCAAATGGTCTCTGACAGACCTCAGAATACATCTCCAAATGGTCTCTGACAGACCTCAGAATAAATCTCCACATGGTCTCTGGCAGACCTCAGAATAAATCTCCACATGGTCTCTGGCAGACCTCGTAACTCTCCATAAATAACCCGGATCTCTGATCAAGAAATAACCGGTAGTCTGGAGGTCTAGTTACCTGCATAACCCTGAATCCCCTCACAGGTGGGTGGCCCTATAACTGGCACAAGGTACGGCATCCTATGCGGTCGTCGGCGTCACAGACTTTCAGGGTTGATGATACGATTCCCAGAAGGAGTGGCATCATCAAATCCTGAAGAGGCCTCACTCAGCCAATTTCCAAATGATCGGTCCCCAGAGTCGACAATCCAACTAACCAGCAACCCACACCAACCAAAGGAAGGGGCAGGAGGCCAACCAGAGGAACCTCGTCTGAGTGTAGATTTCATGGGACACCAAAGCAAGCAAAGCAAGCGGGCGCCCACTAATTTCTACTCTAATTCTAGGTGCACTCAAGCCCAGGTCCGGCTTATCTCTCAATATCAGAACACCCGTCACACCCCAGATACAGCAATAATAAACAATATATATAAAGCTGAAAAATACAGGGTTAGAAATATAAAATAACTCCATACAAAATCCTCGACGGGAAAACAAGCGTTAGGATTGACTCTCTTAAGGGACGTTGGATCCCAAATGCATAAGAACCATCGCAGTCCTTAGCAGCCAGGGGACGTTGGATCCCCAGCAGAGTCGCCAGCTGTCGCTACTGCGAAAATCGGCGCCGGCTGAACAGAAGAGTCGCCACCGTGCGTTATTTATCCACGGGAGGGAAAGGAAACGCTCAGAGTAAACCTCGCACAACACGGGAAAGGTATGGTCATCGCAACCAAAACCTGGGTTCGGGAGTCGGTTACGCAAGGGGAAGGTATTAGCACCCCTCACGTCCGTCGTACTCGACGGGATCCACGCTTGTTTTCGGGTATGGATTGTTATTCTATCTAAACTATAGGTCAAGGATTAAAAGAAAAGAAAATGAAAATAAAAATGACTCGGCAAAGTATCGCACTTTATGCCTACGTATTCTCGCCTGGAACGAGAAATCAGAGTCAACGTAGTTCGCCTACCTACGGGAAAGGAGGGGAAGGTTGCTCGCTAGGATATCGCATCCTATGCCTACGTACTTTCACACGGCATGAAAGATCAGAGCAAACGTAGTTCGGGCCACGTACGACACAAGCTTGTCTTGGTTGATTTTATTCCTTCTGAAAAGGTTTTCTGATTAACAGTCCCGGCGGACAAAAATGACGCTTTGATGAGTTCACGTTCTTTTACGGAAGAAGTGTCTTTTATTGTGTTTGAAATCTTTATGTGTTTTTCTGTTTGTTTTGAGAAAGAAAGAGACAGAACTCTAACATACGGTTGCGAAGGGAAACAAACTAACCTAATGTTATCATGCATGGGTTAAGACCTAGTGTCTATCATGCTCCTCTCTTGCACAGAGAGAAACAGAGATCCTACGGGATAGGCAGAAACAGAAACAATATCAGATATATACAGCAGTAAAATGCATGGATGCAACAGCACAAGCGAGGCAAGGGAGTCCCACTCGACCTCGAACCTAGAAAACAATAGGCAAAAGTGAGCAGGCTTCACTTTCAACCCAGCAGGGTAAACAGCAAACAATACAACTCAGAAAACCAATCAATACATCAGCAAATGAAATACAACAGCATCAGCAGCTCTGAATCAACAACTGGTTTCAAGCAATCTCCAATCAGCTACAGGCTTCAACAAGCATCAATCTCCATCTCCATGACCTTCAGGCAAGGGTTTTGATCATCAGTCTTCCATCTGCAATGGCTTTTCTTCATGCTCAAACCTCCAGGATGAGGGATTAGTCACAAGAGTGAATTGGGTGTTAAGCAATCAGCTGACTACCAAAGGTGGTGAACAGACTGCTTCTAACACAAAGAGACATTTTCTCTCAAGAGTTCTATCTCATAGACACTGTCACCAAGCCTTCCAAAGGAAGGGGGTGAGTGTATTAGAGAGACTCTGAATCACAGAGAAGAATGGATGCAGACAAGGCAATCCATGTTTGAGAAACAAGATTTCTAATCTAGAGCTCTGCCTAGCTCCTAAACCCTAATCTCCTCAGCATCTGCTAGCAAGAAACTCCTCCCTAACTCTGACAGTTGATCTTCAATCTTTGAATCTCCAATAGCTTCATCTCCACAAATCTTCAGCTTCCCCAGGGCCCCAGACAAACCCAATACCCATACAAACAATCAATAAACCCCAGAGGGCACACCACACCAGACAACAGATATACAGACAGTAATAATAGCAGTAGGGGAATCCTAATTTTTCTAAGGGATCTAATAGCTACCCATAGCCCATATAGTCCCATAACTAATCTATTTAAATCCTAAGCCCTAAGGGGAATGAAATCAAACTCCTAAGTTGTCACCTAAAAAACCCTAGTTTTGTACATGATATTCAAGCATTTATTAATCACCTAAAAGTAACCTCTAAAAATGGGAACTAAAATATTTCTACAAGCCTAATATCTCATCTAAACAATATGAAAAGAATGATCAAAAAATACCAAAGCATGCGAGAGAACAAAAATCATAAAAATGATGCATGAAATGAATTATTTAATATGACATTTATTGAGAAAATATGAAAAAAATATGAAATAAAACTAAAAATGAAATTTTATTTTCCTATAATATTCTAGACATTTTAATGAAAATATGGTAAAAAGAATGGATGAAAATTCATTTTTTATGAATTAGTTATGATTTTATGAAAATTGGTAAAATAAAATGGAATTAATAAAAATAAAATGAATTAAATGAGGGAGAGGGGTGCATTCAGAAACTCGCCCCAGTTGATATCCAGGATGGGCCACATAATGGGGGTGCAGATAACGCTTTCACACTGGGCCCAACAACAATCAGAATTAAAGAAACAAATAAAACACGCTGGGGGGTGAGAAAAGAAAAGGAATTACGTTGAAATTGGTTTGGGCTTGGTTTAGGGGGGTGGGATTAGCATGCTCCAACTCAGGCCCGCCCGTTTCAATTAATGAAACGGTGCGTTTTGGCCAGGGTCCTTCCCTCCAATTTCAGATTGAATGTAGGCCACACGATCATCCTCCAAGTCAAAGGTCTTCGCGCGCATTGGACGGGTAGGATTATGTCTTCCTCCCTTGATCTGAAACCTAGGGTTTCAACTTCCATGAATGGCCATGCACGACTAAACTTCACCTCCTCTGTTCTCCTCCCACACGCAATGAAATGCCACGCCATAAACATGAAACCTGCTCCAAATCTCTCCCTCTACAATCCTATAGCACCAGTTTATCTTGAAACTCACCACATCAACAAATCCGATTGAATCACATACTGACCACCATTGAAATGCACTGGTATGAACCATCACCATTCTTCCTCAAACTTACCCTAAACTAAACTACACCTAATGGAGATTAACATATGCTATCAAGCTACAATTATGATGCGTTAATTCAAGAGATATAGACACTAACAGTTTGTTACACCTGTCACTAACCATCACCAAATCGTTCCAAATTCATCTAACTTAATCTCCTAACCACCTAGATCAAGTCTAAGCTAATAAAATCACGTGAAACTAACTGAATTAAACAAATCGAAGGAAAACTTACCTGATGAGAAACCTTGAAAACAGCTATGGAAATGGAAGATCTGAGGCCTTTGAGTGTTGAATCCTGATCACTCCTTGATGAACTTGATTCTGTATGCAAGCTTTGGATGAGACTTGGCCAGAATTATGCTATCCACTTGAGATTGTGATTTTGATGTTCTTGCAAAAGGCACTCGAAAATGGATGATAATCACCAAAGCCTTGCTTCAATCCTGATCTATGATGATAATGGAGCACAATTGAATCAATGTGGATGATGATCTTGTGAAGATTTTGAGAGAATTACAATGAAACTTCAATGAAAAGAATGAGGGAATTTGTGAAACTCTTGGTGCAAATGGAGCCAACCCTGGACAAATTCTCCTTTCATGAATATATAGACCCCAATGGTACATTCTAGATCCATCTTGCACATTCCCTTGTTTTCAAACTTTGGCTCATTTTTGATTATGTTTCTTAAAAGGTAAGCAACCATGGATAACTTCATTTTTTCCTTCTAAACTCAAAAAAGTGTGTGAACCATTGTTCTTACAATTGTTTTTCCATTCAAAATCATATATTGGAAGTCTCCATTTGGACTTGTAAATCTCCCAAACCATTTTTCACTTTGAAATTATTCACTTTATAAGCCTTTTTGGTTCATATTTTGACCAATTATGTAACATCATGCTATGAGCTTCTCCAATAACTTGTGACCTTCTTTCTAGACTTAAAATCCCATTTGGAGCAAGTTTGATGTTGTAAGTTTTTCCATTTGAGGCCTCCTTGTATGAGTTTTGGGTATAGGTTAAAATGACCTGTAATTCACAAATACCCAAAATACCCTTTGCTTGTCAAGACCATAAGTTGAGTTCTCCACATCATATGAAGGCATACCATACCATTCTAGAAAGCTAAGACAATGAGGAACAACTCTTATGTTGACCAAGAATTCATTTGAAATCTCCTTGAGGGGCAAAACTAGCTTGGAAGTCAAGTCACTTTCACAGACAAAAATTCAGACACCCCAGATGACCTGTAACTTGCAAGGACCATAACTTGAGTTCTATAAATCTCCTTGAGGTCTTCCACCACTCAAATTAAAGGTCTTGAGATCCTCTACAAGTTTCATGTTGGCCAAGAAGCCATTTCAAGCTAGCATTTTGACTTATCTTGCTTGGAAATTTGACCTAAACTAGGGGATTTTACAGAGAAACCCTAATTTAGTAACTCCTCTTCTCCTTGATTTCTCTTGAATTCTCCTTGTCATATCTCCATATCCTTCTTTATATGTTCAATGATGATCCCCACATCTCTCCAATAGACTTGAATGCCCTCTTAAGTCAGTCAATTGACCTAGGGTTGACCTAGGGTTGACCCAGATGAAACCCTAGTTGACTGTCTTCAACTATAGCTCTTGTGCTTTCATCAATGACTTGTTTTCTTCTCCAAATGACTTTATAAGTCTCTCAAGATGTCTAGATGCTCTCCATGTCTTCATTTCACAGCACACAACCCTCTTGTTGATCCTCAGATACCCTCAGCTAGGAGATAGACTCAAGGCTTGATCTGCTGAACTCTTTGCTTTCAAATTCTTTCCTGATGACTTGAATGAGATTGAATTGGAATAATAACCTCTTGCTAGGCCTCTAGAGATGAAAATAATGATTGGTCCCCTGTTGAATGACTTGCTATGCTTATGCTATGCAGATGGTTAGTCTATGTACATGACTCTATATGCAAATGCTAATGATAATGAAACATAAACCAAGGAATAAGGTTGGGCAAATTTTAGGGTGCAACAACTACGTAAAGTGCGTCATCCATGTACTATCCTGGATCTTCCATTTCCGATGAAACGAGCATCGCACTAAATAAAAGTGCGGATTGTCAGTATACTATCCTTGACCTTCCATTTTCGAAGGAACGAGCATACACTATGTAAAGTGCGTCATCCATGTACTATCCTGGATCTTCCATTTCCGAAGAAACGAGCATCACACGAAATAAAAGCGCGGATTGTCAATATACTATCCTTGACCTTCGATTTCAAAAGAAACGAGCATACACTATGTAAAGTGCGTCATCCATGTACTATCCTGGATCTTCCATTTCCGAAGAAACGAGCATCACACTTACTAAAAGCGCGGATTTTCAATATACTATCCTTGACCTTCCATTTTCGAAGAAACGAGCATACACTACGTAAAGTGCGTCATACATGTACTATCCTGGATCTTTCATTTCTGAAGAAATGAGCATCGCACTATGTAAAGTGCGTCATCCCTGTACTATCCTTAATCTTCCATTTCCGAAGAAACGAGCATCGCACTAAATAAAAGCGAGGATTGTCAATATACTATCCTTGACCTTCCATTTCCGAAGAAACGAGCATACACTACGTAAAGTGCGTCATCCATGTACTATCCTGGATCTTCCATTTCCGATGAAACGAGCATCGCACTAAATAAAAGCGCGGATTATCAATATACTATCCTTGACCTTCCATTTCCGAAGAAACGAGCATACACTAAGTAAAGTGCGTCATCCATGTACTATCCTGGATCTTCCATTTCCGAAGAAACGAGCATCACACTAAATAAAAGCGCGGATTGTCAATATACTCTCCTTGACCTTCGATTTCAAAAGAAACGAGCATACACTACGTATAGTGCGTCATCCCTGTACTATCCTGGATCTTCCATTTCCGAAGAAACGAGCATCGCACTAAATAAAAGCGCGGATTGTCAATATACTATCCTTAACCTTCCATTTCCGTTGAACCGAGCATAAACTACGTAAAGTGCGTCATCCATGTACTATCCTGGATCTTCCATTTCCGAAGAAACGAGCATCGCACTAAATAAAAGCATGGATTGTCAATATACTATCCTTGACCTTCCATTTCTGAAGAAACGAGCATTCACTATGTAAAGTGCGTCATCCATGTACTATCCTGGATCTTCCATTTCCGAAGAAACGAGCATCACACGAAATAAAAGAGCGGATTGTCAATATACTATCCTTGACCTTCGATTTCAAAAGAAACGAGCATACACTACGTATAGTGCGTCATCCATGTACTATCCTGGATCTTCTATTTCCGAAGAAACGAGCATCGCACTAAATAAAAGCGCGGATTGTCAATATACTATCCTTAACCTTCCATTTCCGTTGAAACGAGCATATACTACGTAAAGTGCGTCATCCATGTACTATCCTGGATCTTCCATTTCTGAAGAAATAAGCATCACACTACGTAAA
This sequence comes from Lathyrus sativus, assembly GCA_963859935.3. Lineage (NCBI taxonomy): Eukaryota > Viridiplantae > Streptophyta > Magnoliopsida > Fabales > Fabaceae > Lathyrus > Lathyrus sativus. The sequence goes on from OZ012738.1 coordinate 249,323,170, forward strand.
GTGCGTCATCCCTGTACTATCCTTGATCTTCCATTTCCGAAGAAACGAGCATCGCACTAAATAAAAGCGCGGATTCTCAATATACTATCCTTGACCTTCCATTTCCGAAGAAACGAGCATACACTACGTAAAGTGCGTCATCCATGTACTATCCTGGATCTTCCATTTCCGATGAAACGAGCATCGCACTAAATAAAAGTGCGGATTGTCAGTATACTATCCTTGACCTTCCATTTTCGAAGGAACGAGCATACACTATGTAAAGTGCGTCATCCATGTACTATCCTGGATCTTCCATTTCCGAAGAAACGAGCATCACACGAAATAAAAGCGCGGATTGTCAATATACTATCCTTGACCTTCGATTTCAAAAGAAACGAGCATACACTATGTAAAGTGCGTCATCCATGTACTATCCTGGATCTTCCATTTCCGAAGAAACGAGCATCACACTTACTAAAAGCGCGGATTTTCAATATACTATCCTTGACCTTCCATTTTCGAAGAAACGAGCATACACTACGTAAAGTGCGTCATACATGTACTATCCTGGATCTTTCATTTCTGAAGAAATGAGCATCGCACTATGTAAAGTGCGTCATCCCTGTACTATCCTTAATCTTCCATTTCCGAAGAAACGAGCATCGCACTAAATAAAAGCGAGGATTGTCAATATACTATCCTTGACCTTCCATTTCCGAAGAAACGAGCATACACTACGTAAAGTGCGTCATCCATGTACTATCCTGGATCTTCCATTTCCGATGAAACGAGCATCGCACTAAATAAAAGCGCGGATTATCAATATACTATCCTTGACCTTCCATTTCCGAAGAAACGAGCATACACTAAGTAAAGTGCGTCATCCATGTACTATCCTGGATCTTCCATTTCCGAAGAAACGAGCATCACACTAAATAAAAGCGCGGATTGTCAATATACTCTCCTTGACCTTCGATTTCAAAAGAAACGAGCATACACTACGTATAGTGCGTCATCCCTGTACTATCCTGGATCTTCCATTTCCGAAGAAACGAGCATCGCACTAAATAAAAGCGCGGATTGTCAATATACTATCCTTAACCTTCCATTTCCGTTGAACCGAGCATAAACTACGTAAAGTGCGTCATCCATGTACTATCCTGGATCTTCCATTTCCGAAGAAACGAGCATCGCACTAAATAAAAGCATGGATTGTCAATATACTATCCTTGACCTTCCATTTCTGAAGAAACGAGCATTCACTATGTAAAGTGCGTCATCCATGTACTATCCTGGATCTTCCATTTCCGAAGAAACGAGCATCACACGAAATAAAAGAGCGGATTGTCAATATACTATCCTTGACCTTCGATTTCAAAAGAAACGAGCATACACTACGTATAGTGCGTCATCCATGTACTATCCTGGATCTTCTATTTCCGAAGAAACGAGCATCGCACTAAATAAAAGCGCGGATTGTCAATATACTATCCTTAACCTTCCATTTCCGTTGAAAAGAGCATATACTACGTAAAGTACGTCATCCATGTACTATCCTGGATCTTCCATTTCTGAAGAAATGAGCATCACACTACGTAAAGTGCGTCATCCCTGTACTATCCTTGATCTTCCATTTCCGAAGAAACGAGCATCGCACTAAATAAAAGCGCGGATTCTCAATATACTATCCATGACCTTCCATTTCCGAAGAAAGGAGCATACACTATGTAAAGTGCGTCATCCATGTACTATCCTGGATCTTCCATTTCCGATGAAACGAGCATCGCACTAAATAAAAGCGCGGATTGTCAATATACTATCCTTGACCTTCCATTTTCGAAGAAACGAGCATACACTATGTAAAGTGCGTCATCCATGTACTATCCTGGATCTTCCATTTCTGAAGAAACGAGCATCACACGAAATAAAAGCGCGGATTGTCATTATACTATCCTTGACCTTCGATTTCAAAAGAAACGAGCATACACTACGTAAAGTGCGTCATCCATGTACTATCCTGGATCTTCCATTTCCGAAGAAACGAGCATCACACTTACTAAAAGCGCGGATTTTCAATATACTATCCTTGACCTTCCATTTTCGAAGAAACGAGCATACACTACGTAAAGTGCGTCATACATGTACTATCATGGATCTTTCATTTCTGAAGAAATAAGCATCACACTATGTAAAGTGCATCATCCCTGTATTATCCTTGATCTTCCATTTCCGAAGAAACGAGCATCGCACTAAATAAAAGCGCGGATTGTCAATATACTATCCTTGACCTTCCATTTCCGAAGAAACGAGCATACACTACGTAAAGTGCGTCATCCATGTACTATCCTGGATCTTCCATTTCCGATGAAACGAGCATCGCACTAAATAAAAGCGCGGATTGTCAATATACTATCCTTGACCTTCCATTTCCGAAGAAACGAGCATACACTAAGTAAAGTGCGTCATCCATGTACTATCCTGGATCTTCCATTTCCGAAGAAACGAGCATCACACTAAATAAAAGCGCGGATTGTCAATATACTATCCTTGACCTTCAATTTCACAAGAAACGAGCATACACTACGTATAGTGCGTCATCCATGTACTATCCTGGATCTTCCATTTCCGAAGAAACGAGCATTGCACTAAATAAAAGCGCGGATTGTCAATATACTATCCTCAACCTTCCATTTCCGTTGAAACGAGCATAAACTACGTAAAGTGCGTCATCCATGTACTATCCTGGATCTTCCATTTCCGAAGAAACGAGCATCACACTAAATAAAAGCATGGATTGTCAATATACTATCCTTGACCTTCCATTTCCGAAGAAACGAGCATACACTATGTAAAGTGCGTCATCCATGTTCTATCCTGGATCTTCCATTTCCGAAGAAACGAGCATCGCACTAAATAAAAGCGCAGATTGTCAATATACTATCCTTGACCTTCCATTTCCGAAGAAACGAGCATACACCACGTAAAGTGCGTCATCCATGTAATATCCTGGATCTTCCATTTCCGAAGAAACGAGCATCACACTTACTAAAAGCGCGTATTTTCAATATACTATCCTTGACCTTCCATTTTCGAAGAAACGAGCATACACTACGTAAAGTGCGTTATCCATGTACTATCCTGGATCTTTCATTTCTGAAGAAATGAGCATCGCACTACGTAAAGTGCGTCATCCCTGTACTATCCTTGATCTTCCATTTCCGAAGAAACGAGCATCGCACTAAATAAAAGCGCGGATTGTCAATATACTATCCTTGACCTTCCATTTCCGAAGAAACGAGCATACACTACGTAAAGTGCGTCATCCATGTACTATCCTAGATCTTCCATTTCCGATGAAACGAGCATCGCACTAAATAAAAGCGCAGATTGTCAATATACTATCCTTGACCTTCCATTTCCGAAGAAACGAGAATACACTATGTAAAGTGCGTCATCCATGTACTATCCTGGATCTTCTATTTCCGAAGAAACGAGCATCACACGAAATAAAAGCGCGGATTGTCAATATACTATCCTTGACCTTCGATTTCAAAAGAAACGAGCATACACTACGTATAGTGTGTCATCCATGTACTATCCTGGATCTTCCATTTCCGAAGAAACGAGCATTGCACTAAATAAAAGCGCGGATTGTCAATATACTATCCTCAACCTTCCATTTCCGTTGAAACGAGCATAAACTACGTAAAGTGCGTCATCCATGTACTATCCTGGATCTTCCATTTCCGAAGAAACGAGCATCGCACTAAATAAAAGCATGGATTGTCAATATACTATCCTTGACCTTCCATTTCCGAAGAAACGAGCATACACTATGTAAAGTGCGTCATCCATGTTCTATCCTGGATCTTCCATTTCCGAAGAAACGAGCATCGCACTAAATAAAATCGCGGATTGTCAATATACTATCCTTGACCTTCCATTTCCGAAGAAACGAGCATACACCACGTAAAGTGCGCCATCCATGTAATATCCTGGATCTTCCATTTCCGAAGAAACGAGCATCACACTTACTAAAAGCGCGGATTTTCAATATAATATCCTTGACCTTCCATTTTCGAAGAAACGAGCATACACTACGTAAAGTGCGTCATCCATGTACTATCCTGGATCTTTCATTTCTGAAGAAATGAGCATCGCACTACGTAAAGTGTGTCATCCCTGTACTATCCTTGATCTTCCATTTCCGAAGAAACGAGCATCGCACTAAATAAAAGCGAGGATTGTCAATATACTATCCTTGACCTTCCATTTCCGAAGAAACGAGCATACACTACGTAAAGTGCGTCATCCATGTACTATCCTGGATCTTCCATTTCCGATGAAACGAGCATCGCACTAAATAAAAGCGCGGATTGTCAATATACTATCTTTAACCTTCCATTTTCGTTGAACCGAGCATAAACTACGTAAAGTGCGTCATCCATGTACTATCCTGGATCTTCCATTTCCGAAGAAACGAGCATCGCACTAAATAAAAGCGCGGATTGTCAATATACTATCCTTAACCTTCCATTTCTGTTGAACCGAGCATAAACTACGTAAAGTGCGTCATCCATGTACTATCTTGGATCTTCCATTTCCGAAGAAACGAGCATCACATGAAATAAAAGCGCGGATTGTCAATATACTATCCTTGACCTTCGATTTCAAAAGAAACGAGCATACACTACGTATAGTGCGTCATCCATGTACTATCCTGGATCTTCCATTTCCGAAGAAACGAGCATCGCACTAAATAAAAGCGCGGATTGTCAATATACTATCCTTAACCTTCCATTTCCGTTGAAACGAGCATATACTACGTAAAGTGCGTCATCCTTGTACTATCCTGGATCTTCCATTTCTGAAGAAATGAGCATCGCACTATGTAAAGTGCGTCATCCCTGTACTATCCTTGATCTTCCATTTCCGAAGAAACGAGCATCGCACTAAATAAAAGCGCGGATTCTAAATATAATATACTTGACCTTCCATTTCCGAAGAAACGAGCATACACTACGTAAAGTGCGTCATCCATGTACTATCCTGGATCTTCCATTTCCGATGAAACGAGCATCGCACTAAATAAAAGCGCGGATTGTCAATATACTATCCTTGACCTTCCATTTTCGAAGAAACGAGCATACACTATGTAAAGTGCGTCATCCATGTACTAACCTGGATCTTCCATTTCCGAAGAAACGAGCATCACACGAAATAAAAGCGCGGATTGTCAATATACTATCCTTGACCTTCGATTTCAAAAGAAACGAGCATACACTACGTAAAGTGCGTCATCCATGTACTATCCTGGATCTTCCATTTCCGAAGAAACGAGCATCACACTTACTAAAAGCGCGAATTTTCAATATACTATCCTTGACCTTCCATTTTCGAAGAAACGAGCATACACTACGTAAAGTGCGTCATACATGTACTATCCTGGATCTTTCATTTCTGAAGAAATGAGCATCGCACTATGTAAAGTGCGTCATCCCTGTACTATCCTTGATCTTCCATTTCCGAAGAAACGAGCATCGCACTAAATAAAAGTGCGGATTGTCAATATACTATCCTTGACCTTCCATTTCCGAAGAAACGAGCATACACTACGTAAAGTGCGTCATCCATGTACTATCCTGGATCTTCCATTTCCGATGAAACGAGCATCGCACTAAATAAAAGCGCGGATTGTCAATATACTATCCTTGACCTTCCATTTCCGAAGAAACGAGCATACACTATGTAAAGTGCGTCATCCATGTACTATCCTGGATCTTCCATTTCCGAATACACAAGCATCGCATTAAATAAAAGCATGGATTGTCAATATACTATCCTTGACCTTTCACTTCCGAAGAAACGAGCATACACTACGTAAAGTGCGTCATCCATTTACTATCCTGGATCTTCGATTTCTGAAGAAACGAGCATCACACTTACTAAAAGCGCGGATTTTCAATATACTATCCTTGACCTTCCATTTTTGAAGAAACGAGCATACACTATGTAAAGTGCGTCATCCATGTACTAACCTGGATCTTTCATTTCTGAAGAAATGAGCATTGCACTACGTAAAGTGCGTCATCCCCGTATTATCATTGATCTTCCATTTCCGAAGAAACGAGCATCGCACTAAATAAAAGCGCGGATTGTCAATATACTATCCTTGACCTTCCATTTCCGAAGAAACGAGCATACACTACGTAAAGTACGTCATCCATGTACTATCCTGGATCTTCCATTTCCGATGAAACGAGCATCGCACTAAATAAAAGCGCAGATTGTCAATATACTATCCTTGACCTTCCATTTCCGAAGAAACGAGCATACACTATGTAAAGTGCGTCATCCATGTACTATCCTGGATATTCCATTTCCGAAGAAACGAGCATCACACGAAATAAAAGCGCGGATTGTCAATATATTATCCTTGACCTTCGATTTCAAAAGAAACGAGCATACACTACGTATAGTGCGTCATCCATGTACTATCCTGGATCTTCCATTTCCGAAGAAACGAGCATCGCACTAAATAAAAGCGCGGATTGTCAATATACTATCCTTAACCTTCCATTTCCGTTGAACCGAGCATAAACTACGTAAAGTGCGTCATCCATGTACTATCCTGGATCTTCCATTTCCGAAGAAACGAGCATCGCACTAAATAAAAGCGTGGATTGTCAATATACTATCCTTGACCTTCCATTTCCGAAGAAACGAGTATACACTATGTAAAGTGGGTCATCCATGTACTATCTTGGATCTTCCATTTCCGAAGAAACGAGCATCACATGAAATAAAAGCGCGGATTGTCAATATACTATCCTTGACCTTCGATTTCAAAAGAAACGAGCATACACTACGTATAGTGCGTCATCCATGTACTATCCTGGATCTTCCATTTCCGAAGAAACGAGCATCGCACTAAATAAAAGCGCGGATTGTCAATATACTATCCTTAACCTTCCATTTCCGTTGAAACGAGCATATACTACGTAAAGTGCGTCATCCATGTACTATCCTGGATCTTCCATTTCTGAAGAAATGAGCATCGCACTATGTAAAGTGCGTCATCCCTGTACTATCCTTGATCTTCCATTTCCGAAGAAACGAGCATCGCACTAAATAAAAGCGCGGATTCTCAATATAATATCCTTGACCTTCCATTTCCGAAGAAACGAGCATACACTACGTAAAGTGCGTCATCCATGTACTATCCTGGATCTTCCATTTCCGATGAAACGAGCATCGCACTAAATAAAAGCGCGAATTGTCAATATACTATCCTTGAGCTTCCATTTTCGACGAAACGAGCATACACTATGTAAAGTGCGTCATCCATGTACTATCCTGGATCTTCCATTTTCGAAGAAACGAGCATCACACGAAATAAAAGCGCGGATTGTCAATATACTATCCTTGACCTTCGATTTCAAAAGAAACGAGCATACACTACGTAAAGTGCGTCATCCATGTACTATCCTGGATCTTCCATTTCCGAAGAAACGAGCATCACACTTACTAAAAGCGCGAATTTTCAATATACTATCCTTGACCTTCCATTTTCGAAGAAACGAGCATACACTACGTAAAGTGCGTCATACATGTACTATCCTGGATCTTTCATTTCTGAAGAAATGAGCATCGCACTATGTAAAGTGCGTCATCCCTGTACTATCCTTGATCTTCCATTTCCGAAGAAACGAGCATCGCACTAAATAAAAGTGCGGATTGTCAATATACTATCCTTGACCTTCCATTTCCGAAGAAACGAGCATACACTACGTAAAGTGCGTCATCCATGTACTATCCTGGATCTTCCATTTCCGATGAAACGAGCATCGCACTAAATAAAAGCGCGGATTGTCAATATACTATCCTTGACCTTCCATTTCTGAAGAAACGAGCATACACTATGTAAAGTGCGTCATCCATGTACTATCCTGGATCTTCCATTTCCGAATACACAAGCATCGCATTAAATAAAAGCATGGATTGTCAATATACTATCCTTGACCTTTCACTTCCGAAGAAACGAGCATACACTACGTAAAGTGCGTCATCCATTTACTATCCTGGATCTTCCATTTCTGAAGAAACGAGCATCACACTTACTAAAAGCGCGGATTTTCAATATACTATCCTTGACCTTCCATTTTTGAAGAAACGAGCATACACTATGTAAAGTGCGTCATCCATGTACTATCCTGGATCTTTCATTTCTGAAGAAATGAGCATCGCACTACGTAAAGTGCGTCATCCCTGTATTATCCTTGATCTTCCATTTCCGAAGAAACGAGCATCGCACTAAATAAAAGCGCGGATTGTCAATATACTATCCTTGACCTTCCATTTCCGAAGAAACGAGCATACACTACGTAAAGTGCGTCATCCATGTATTATCCTGGATCTTCCATTTCCGATGAAACGAGCATCGCACTAAATAAAAGCGCGGAATGTCAATATACTATCCTTGACCTTCCATTTCCGAAGAAACGAGCATACACTATGTAAAGTGCGTCATCCATGTACTATCCTGGATCTTCCATTTCCGAAGAAACGAGCATCACACGAAATAAAAGCGGGGATTGTCAATATACTATCCTTGACCTTCGATTTCAAATGAAACGAGCATACACTACGTATAGTGCGTCATCCATGTACTATCCTGGATCTTCCATTTCCGAAGAAACGAGCATTGCACTAAATAAAAGCGCGAATTGTCAATATACTATCCTCAACCTTCCATTTCCGTTGAAACAAGCATAAACTACGTAAAGTGCGTCATCCATGTACTATCCTGGATCTTCCATTTCCGATGAAACGAGCATCGCACTAAATACAAGCGTGGATTGTCAATATACTATCCTTGACCTTCCATTTCCGAAGAAACGAGCATACACTATGTAAAGTGCGTCATCCATGTTCTATCCTGGATCTTCCATTTCCGAAGAAACGAGCATCGCACTAAATAAAAGCGCGGATTGTCAATATACTATCCTTGACCTTCCATTTCCGAAGAAACGAGCATACACCACGTAAAGTGCGTCATCCATGTACTATCCTGGATCTTCCATTTCCGAAGAAACGAGCATCACACTTACTAAAGGCGCGGATTTTCAATATACTATCCTTGACCTTCCATTTTTGAAGAAACGAGCATACACTACGTAAAGTGCGTCATCCATGTACTATCCTGGATCTTTCATTTCTAAAGAAATGAGCATCGCACTACGTAAAGTGCGTCATCCCTGTACTATCCTTGATCTTCCATTTCCGAAGAAACGAGCATCGCACTAAATAAAAGCGCGGATTGTCAATATACTATCCTTGACCTTCCATTTCCGAAGAAACGAGCATATACTACGTAAAGTGCGTCATCCATGTACTATCCTGGATCTTCCATTTCCGATGAAACGAGCATTGCACTAAATAAAAGCGCGGATTGTCAATATACTATCCTTGACCTTCCATTTCCGACGAAACGAGCATACACTATGTAAAGTGCGTCATCCATGTACTATCCTGGATATTCCATTTCCGAAGAAACGAGCATCACACGAAATAAAAGCGCGGATTGTCAATATATTATCCTTGACCTTCGATTTCAAAAGTAACGAGCATACACTACGTATAGTGCGTCATCCATGTACTATCCTGGATCTTCCATTTCCGAAGAAACGAGCATCGCACTAAATAAAAGCCCGGATTGTCAATATACTATCCTCAACCTTCCATTTCCGTTGAAACGAGCATAAACTACGTAAAGTGCGTCATCCATGTACTATCCTGGATCTTCCATTTCCGAAGAAACGAGCATCGCACTAAATAAAAGCGTGGATTGTCAATATACTATCCTTGACCTTCCATTTCCGAAGAAACGAGCATACACTATGTAAAGTGCGTCATCCATGTTCTATCCTGGATCTTCCATTTCCGAAGAAACGAGCATCGCACTAAATAAAAGCGCAAATTGTCAATATACTATCCTTGACCTTCCATTTCCGAAGAAACGAGCATACACCACGTAAAGTGCGTCATCCATGTACTATCCTGGATCTTCTTTTTTCGAAGAAACGAGCATCACACTTACTAAAGGCGCGGATTTTCAATATACTATCCTTGACCTTCCATTTTCGAAGAAACGAGCATACACTACGTAAAGTGCGTCATCCATGTACTATCCTGGATCTTTCATTTCTGAAGAAATGAGCATCGCACTACGTAAAGTGCGTCATCCCTGTACTATCCTTGATCTTCCATTTCCGAAGAAACGAGCATCGCACTAAGTAAAAGCGCGGATTGTCAATATACTATCCTTGACCTTCCATTTCCTAAGAAACGAGCATATACTACGTAAAGTGCGTCATCCATGTACTATCCTGGATCTTCCATTTCCGATGAAACGAGCATCGCACTAAATAAAAGCGCGGATTGTCAATATATTATCCTTGACCTTCCATTTCCGAAGAAACGAGCATACACTATGTAAAGTGCGTCATCCATGTACTATCCTGGATCTTCCATTTCCGAAGAAACGAGCATCACACGAAATAAAAGCGCGGATTGTCAATATACTATCCTTGACCTTCGATTTCAAAAGAAACGAGCATACACTACGTATAGTGCGTCATCCATGTACTATCCTGGTTCTTCCATTTCCGAAGAAACGAGCATCGCACTAAATAAAAGCGTGGATTGTCAATATACTATCCTTGACCTTCCATTTCCGAAGAAACGAGCATACACTATGTAAAGTGCGTCATCCATGTTCTATCCTGGATCTTCCATTTCCGAAGAAACGAGCATCAGACTAAATAAAAGCGCGGATTGTCAATATACTATCCTTGACCTTCCATTTCCGAAGAAACGAGCATACACCACGTAAAGTGCGTCATCCATGTACTATCCTGGATCTTCCATTTCCGAAGAAACGAGCATCACACTTACTAAAGGCGCGGATTTTCAATATACTATCCTTGACCTTCCATTTTCGAAGAAACGAGCATACACTACGTAAAGTGCGTCATCCATGTACTATCCTGGATCTTTCATTTCTTAAGAAATGAGCATCGCACTACGTAAAGTGCGTCATCCCTGTACTATCCTTGATCTTCCATTTCCGAAGAAACGAGCATCGCACTAAATAAAAGCGCGGATTGTCAATATACTAACCTTGACCTTCCATTTCCGAAGAAACGAGCATATACTACGTAAAGTGCGTCATCCATGTACTATCCTGGATCTTCCATTTCCGAAGAAACGAGCATCGCACTAAATAAAAGCGCGGATTGTCAATATACTATCCTTGACCTTCCATTTCCGAAGAAACGAGCATACACCACGTAAAGTGCGTCATCCATGTACTATCCTGGATCTTCCATTTCCGAAGAAACGAGCATCACACTTACTAAAGGCGCGGATTTTCAATATACTATCCTTGACCTTCCATTTTTGAAGAAACGAGCATACACTACGTAAAGTGCGTCATCCATGTACTATCCTGGATCTTTCATTTCTAAAGAAATGAGCATCGCACTACGTAAAGTGCGTCATCCCTGTACTATCCTTGATCTTCCATTTCCGAAGAAACGAGCATCGCACTAAATAAAAGCGCGGATTGTCAATATACTATCCTTGACCTTCCATTTCCGAAGAAACGAGCATATACTACGTAAAGTGCGTCATCCATGTACTATCCTGGATCTTCCATTTCCGATGAAACGAGCATTGCACTAAATAAAAGCGCGGATTGTCAATATACTATCCTTGACCTTCCATTTCCGACGAAACGAGCATACACTATGTAAAGTGCGTCATCCATGTACTATCCTGGATATTCCATTTCCGAAGAAACGAGCATCACACGAAATAAAAGCGCGGATTGTCAATATATTATCCTTGACCTTCGATTTCAAAAGTAACGAGCATACACTACGTATAGTGCGTCATCCATGTACTATCCTGGATCTTCCATTTCCGAAGAAACGAGCATCGCACTAAATAAAAGCCCGGATTGTCAATATACTATCCTCAACCTTCCATTTCCGTTGAAACGAGCATAAACTACGTAAAGTGCGTCATCCATGTACTATCCTGGATCTTCCATTTCCGAAGAAACGAGCATCGCACTAAATAAAAGCGTGGATTGTCAATATACTATCCTTGACCTTCCATTTCCGAAGAAACGAGCATACACTATGTAAAGTGCGTCATCCATGTTCTATCCTGGATCTTCCATTTCCGAAGAAACGAGCATCGCACTAAATAAAAGCGCAAATTGTCAATATACTATCCTTGACCTTCCATTTCCGAAGAAACGAGCATACACCACGTAAAGTGCGTCATCCATGTACTATCCTGGATCTTCTTTTTTCGAAGAAACGAGCATCACACTTACTAAAGGCGCGGATTTTCAATATACTATCCTTGACCTTCCATTTTCGAAGAAACGAGCATACACTACGTAAAGTGCGTCATCCATGTACTATCCTGGATCTTTCATTTCTGAAGAAATGAGCATCGCACTACGTAAAGTGCGTCATCCCTGTACTATCCTTGATCTTCCATTTCCGAAGAAACGAGCATCGCACTAAGTAAAAGCGCGGATTGTCAATATACTATCCTTGACCTTCCATTTCCTAAGAAACGAGCATATACTACGTAAAGTGCGTCATCCATGTACTATCCTGGATCTTCCATTTCCGATGAAACGAGCATCGCACTAAATAAAAGCGCGGATTGTCAATATATTATCCTTGACCTTCCATTTCCGAAGAAACGAGCATACACTATGTAAAGTGCATCATCCATGTACTATCCTGGATCTTCCATTTCCGAAGAAACGAGCATCACACGAAATAAAAGCGCGGATTGTCAATATACTATCCTTGACCTTCGATTTCAAAAGAAACGAGCATACACTACGTATAGTGCGTCATCCATGTACTATCCTGGTTCTTCCATTTCCGAAGAAACGAGCATCGCACTAAATAAAAGCGTGGATTGTCAATATACTATCCTTGACCTTCCATTTCCGAAGAAACGAGCATACACTATGTAAAGTGCGTCATCCATGTTCTATCCTGGATCTTCCATTTCCGAAGAAACGAGCATCAGACTAAATAAAAGCGCGGATTGTCAATATACTATCCTTGACCTTCCATTTCCGAAGAAACGAGCATACACCACGTAAAGTGCGTCATCCATGTACTATCCTGGATCTTCCATTTCCGAAGAAACGAGCATCACACTTACTAAAGGCGCGGATTTTCAATATACTATCCTTGACCTTCCATTTTCGAAGAAACGAGCATACACTACGTAAAGTGCGTCATCCATGTACTATCCTGGATCTTTCATTTCTTAAGAAATGAGCATCGCACTACGTAAAGTGCGTCATCCCTGTACTATCCTTGATCTTCCATTTCCGAAGAAACGAGCATCGCACTAAATAAAAGCGCGGATTGTCAATATACTAACCTTGACCTTCCATTTCCGAAGAAACGAGCATATACTACGTAAAGTGCGTCATCCATGTACTATCCTGGATCTTCCATTTCCGATGAAACGAGCATCGCACTAAATAAAAGCGCGGATTGTCAATATATTATCCTTGACCTTCCATTTCCGAAGAAACGGGCATACACTATGTAAAGTGCGTCATCCATGTACTATCCTGGATCTTCCATTTCCGAAGAAAAGAGCATCACACGAAATAAAAGCGCGGATTGTCAATATACTATACTTGACCTTCGATTTCAAAAGAAACGAGCATACACTACGTATAGTGCGTCATCCATGTACTATCCTGGATCTTCCATTTCCGAAGAAACGAGCATCGCACTAAATAAAAGCGCGGATTGTCAATATACTATCCTTAACCTTCCATTTCCGTTGAAACGAGCATAAACTACGTAAAGTGCGTCATCCATGTACTATCCTGGATCTTCCATTTCCGAAGAAACGAGCATCGCACTAAATAAAAGCGTGGATTGTCAATATACTATCCTTGACCTTCCATTTCCGAAGAAACGAGCATACACTATGTAAAGTGCGTCATCCATGTTCTATCCTGGATCTTCCATTTCCGAAGAAACGAGCATCGCACTAAATAAAAGCGCGGATTGTCAATATACTATCCTTGACCTTCCATTTCCGAAGAAACGAGCATACACCACGTAAAGTGCGTCATCCATGTACTATCCTGGATCTTCTTTTTCCGAAGAAACGAGCATCACACTTACTAAAGGCGCGGATTTTCAATATACTATCCTTGACCTTCCATTTTCGAAGAAACGAGCATACACTACGTAAAGTGCGTCATCCATGTACTATCCTGGATCTTTCATTTCTGAAGAAATGAGCATCGCACTACGTAAAGTGCGTCATCCCTGTACTATCCTTGATCTTCCATTTCCGAAGAAACGAGCATCGCACTAAATAAAAGCGTGGATTGTCAATATACTATCCTTGACCTTCCATTTCCGAAGAAACGAGCATATACTACGTAAAGCGCGTCATCCATGTACTATCCTGGATCTTCCATTTCCGATGAAACGAGCATCGCACTAAATAAAAGCGCGGATTGTCAATATACTATCCTTGACCTTCCATTTCCGAAGAAACGAGCATACACTATGTAAAGTGCGTCATCCATGTACTATCCTGGATCTTCCATTTCCGAAGAAACGAGCATCACACGAAATAAAAGCGCGGATTGTGAATATACTATGCTTGACCTTCGATTTCAAAAGAAACGAGCATACACTACGTATAATGCGTCATCCATGCACTATCCTGGATCTTCCATTTCCGAAGAAACGAGCATCGCACTAAATAAAAGCGCGGATTGTCAATATACTATCCTTAACCTTCCATTTCCGTTGAAACGAGCATAAACAACGTAAAGTGCGTCATCCATGTACTATCCTGGATCTTCCATTTCGAAGAAACGAGCATCGCACTAAATAAAAGCGTGGATTGTCAATATACTATCCTTGACCTTCCATTTCCGAAGAAACAAGCATACACTATGTAAAGTGCGTCATCCATGTTCTATCCTGCATCTTCCATTTCCGAAGAAACGAGCATCGCACTAAATAAAAGCGCGGATTGTCAATATACTATCCTTGACCTTCCATTTCCGAAGAAACGAGCATACACCACGTAAAGTGCGTCATCCATGTACTATCCTGGATCTTCCATTTCCGAAGAAACGAGCATCACACTTACTAAAAGCGCGGATTTTCAATATACTATCCTTGACCTTCCATTTTCGAAGAAACGAGCATACACTACGTAAAGTGCGTCATCCATGTACTATCCTGGATCTTTCATTTCCGAAGAAACGAGCATATACTACGTAAAATGCATCATCCATGTACTATCCTGGATCTTCCATTTCCGATGAAACGAGCATCGCACTAAATAAAAGCGCGGATTGTCAATATACTATCCTTGACCTTCCATTTCCGAAGAAACGAGCATACACTATGTAAAGTGCGTCATCCATGTACTATCCTGGATCTTCCATTTCCGAAGAAACGAGCATCACACGAAATAAAAGCGCGGATTGTCAATATACTATCCTTGACCTTCGATTTCAAAAGAAACGAGCATACACTACGTATAGTGCGTCATCCATGTACTATCCTGGATCTTCCATTTCCGAAGTAACGAGCATCGCACTAAATAAAAGCGCGGATTGTCAATATACTATCCTTAACCTTCCATTTCCGTTGAAACGAGCATAAACTACGTATAGTGCGTCATCCATGTACTATCCTGGATCTTCCATTTCCGAAGAAACGAGCATCGCACTAAATAAAAGCGCGGATTGTCAATATACTATCCTTAACCTTCCATTTCCGTTGAAACGAGCATAAACTACGTAAAGTGCGTCATCCATGTACTATCGTGGATCTTCCATTTCCGAAGAAACGAGCATCGCACTAAATAAAAGCATGGATTGTCAATATACTATCCTTGACCTTCCATTTCCGAAGAAACGAGCATACACTATGTAAAGTGCGTCATCCATGTACTATCCTGGATCTTCCATTTCCGAAGAAACGAGCATCACACGAAATAAAAGCGCGGATTGTCAATATACTATCCTTGACCTTCGATTTCAAAAGAAACGAGCATACACTACGTATAGTGCGTCATCCATGTACTATCATGGATCTTCCATTTCCGAAGAAACGAGCATCGCACTAAATAAAAGCGCGGATTGTCAATATACTATCCTTAACCTTCCATTTCCGTTGAAACGAGCATAAACAACGTAAAGTGCGTCATCCATGTACTATCCTGGATCTTCCATTTCCGAAGAAACGAGCATCGCACTAAATAAAAGCGTGGATTGTCAATATACTATCCTTGACCTTCCATTTCCGAAGAAACGAGCATACACTATGTAAAGTGCGTCATCCATGTTCTATCCTGCACCTTCCATTTCCGAAGAAACGAGCATCGCACTAAATAAAAGCGCGGATTGTCAATATACTATCCTTGACCTTCCATTTCCGAAGAAACGAGCATACACCACGTAAAGTGCGTCATCCATGTACTATCCTGGATCTTCCATTTCCGAAGAAACGAGCATCACACTTACTAAAAGCGCGGATTTTCAATATACTATCCTTGACCTTCCATTTTCGAAGAAACGAGCATACACTACGTAAAGTGCGTCATCCATGTACTATCCTGGATCTTTCATTTCCGAAGAAACGAGCATATACTACGTAAAATGCATCATCCATGTACTATCCTGGATCTTCCATTTCCGATGAAACGAGCATCGCACTAAATAAAAGCGCGGATTGTCAATATACTATCCTTGACCTTCCATTTCCGAAGAAACGAGCATACACTATGTAAAGTGCGTCATCCATGTAATATCCTGGATCTTCCATTTCCGAAGAAACGAGCATCACACGAAATAAAAGCGCGGATTGTCAATATACTATCCTTGACCTTCGATTTCAAAAGAAACGAGCATACACTACGTATAGTGCGTCATCCATGTACTATCCTGGATCTTCCATTTCCGAAGAAACGAGCATCGCACTAAATAAAAGCGCGGATTGTCAATATACTATCCTTAACCTTCCATTTCCGTTGAAACGAGCATAAACAACGTAAAGTGCGTCATCCATGTACTATCCTGGATCTTCCATTTCCGAAGAAACGAGCATCGCACTAAATAAAAGCGTGGATTGTCAATATACTATCCTTGACCTTCCATTTCCGAAGAAACGAGCATACACTATGTAAAGTGCGTCATCCATGTTCTATCCTGCATCTTCCATTTCCGAAGAAACGAGCATCGCACTAAATAAAAGCGCGGATTGTCAATATACTATCCTTGACCTTCCATTTCCGAAGAAACGAGCATACACCACGTAAAGTGCGTCATCCATGTACTATCCTGGATCTTCCATTTCCGAAGAAACGAGCATCACACTTACTAAAAGCGCGGATTTTCAATATACTATCCTTGACCTTCCATTTTTGAAGAAACGAGCATACACTACGTAAAGTGCGTCATCCATGTACTATCCTGGATCTTTCATTTCCGAAGAAACGAGCATATACTACGTAAAATGCATCATCCATGTACTATCCTGGATCTTCCATTTCCGATGAAACGAGCATCGCACTAAATAAAAGCGCGGATTGTCAATATACTATCCTTGACCTTCCATTTCCGAAGAAACGAGCATACACTATGTAAAGTGCGTCATCCATGTACTATCCTGGATCTTCCATTTCCGAAGAAACGAGCATCACACGAAATAAAAGCGCGGATTGTCAATATACTATCCTTGACCTTCGATTTCAAAAGAAACGAGCATACACTACGTATAGTGCGTCATCCATGTACTATCCTGGATCTTCCATTTCCGAAGTAACGAGCATCGCACTAAATAAAAGCGCGGATTGTCAATATACTATCCTTAACCTTCCATTTCCGTTGAAACGAGCATAAACTACGTATAGTGTGTCATCCATGTACTATCCTGGATCTTCCATTTCCGAAGAAACGAGCATCGCACTAAATAAAAGCGCGGATTGTCAATATACTATCCTTAACCTTCCATTTCCGTTGAAACGAGCATAAACTACGTAAAGTGCGTCATCCATGTACTATCCTGGATCTTCCATTTCCGAAGAAACGAGCATCGCACTAAATAAAAGCGTGGATTGTCAATATACTATCCTTGACCTTCCATTTCCGAAGAAACGAGCATACACTATGTAAAGTGCGTCATCCATGTACTATCCTGGATCTTCCATTTCCGAAGAAACGAGCATCACACGAAATAAAAGCGCGGATTGTCAATATACTATCCTTGACCTTCGATTTCAAAAGAAACGAGCATACACTACGTATAGTGCGTCATCCATGCACTATCCTGGATCTTCCATTTCTGAAGAAACGAGCATCGCACTAAATAAAAGCGTGGATTGTCAATATACTATCCTTAACCTTCCATTTCCGTTGAAACGAGCATAAACTACGTAAAGTGCGTCATCCATGTACTATCCTGGATCTTCCATTTCCTAAGAAACGAGCATCGCACTAAATAAAAGCGTGGATTGTCAATATATTATCCTTGAACTTCCATTTTCGAAGAAACGAGCATACACTATGTAAAGTGCGTCATCCATGTTCTATCCTGGATCTTCGATTTCCGAAGAAACGAGCATCGCACTAAATAAAAGCGCGGATTGTCAATATACTATCCTTGACCTTCCATTTCCGAAGAAACGAGCATACACCACGTAAAGTGCGTCATCCATGTACTATCCTGGATCTTCCATTTCCGAAGAAACGAGCATCAAACTTACTAAAAGCGCGGATTTTCAATATACTATCCTTGACCTTCCATTTTCGAAGAAACGAGCATACACTACGTAAAGTGCGTCATCCATGTACTATCCTGGATCTTTCATTTCCGAAGAAACGAGCATATACTACGTAAAATGCATCATCCATGTACTATCCTGGATCTTCCATTTCCGATGAAACGAGCATCGCACTAAATAAAAGCGCGGATTGTCAATATACTATCCTTGACCTTCCATTTCCGAAGAAACGAGCATACACTATGTAAAGTGCGTCATCCATGTACTATCCTGGATCTTCCATTTCCGAAGAAACGAGCATCACACGAAATAAAAGCGCGGATTGTCAATATACTATCCTTGACCTTCGATTTCAAAAGAAACGAGCATACACTACGTATAGTGCGTCATCCATGTACTATCCTGGATCTTCCATTTCCAAAGTAACGAGCATCGCACTAAATAAAAGCGCGGATTGTCAATATACTATCCTTAACCTTCCATTTCCGTTGAAACGAGCATAAACTACGTAAAGTGCGTCATCCATGTACTATCCTGGATCTTCCATTTCCGAAGAAATGAGCATCGCACTAAATAAAAGCGTGGATTGTAAATATACTATCCTTGACCTTCCATTTCCGAAGAAACGAGCATACACTATGTAAAGTGCGTCATCCATGTACTATCCTGGATCTTCCATTTCCGAAGAAACGAGCATCACACGAAATAAAAGCGCGGATTGTCAATATACTATCCTTGACCTTCGATTTCAAAAGAAACGAGCATACACTACGTATAGTGCGTCATCCATGTACTATCATGGATCTTCCATTTCCGAAGAAACGAGCATCCCACTAAATAAAAGCGCGGATTGTCAATATACTATCCTTAACCTTCCATTTCCGTTGAAACGAGCATAAACTACGTAAAGTGCGTCATCCATGTACTATCCTGGATCTTCCATTTCCGAAGAAACGAGCATCGCACTAAATAAAAGCGTGGATTGTCAATATACTATCCTTGACCTTCCATTTCCGAAGAAACGAGCATACACTATGTAAAGTGCGTCATCCATGTTCTATCCTGGATCTTCCATTTCCGAAGAAACGAGCATCGCACTAAATAAAAGCGCGGATTGTCAATATACTTTCCTTGACCTTCCATTTCCGAAGAAACGAGCATACACCACGTAAAGTGCGTCATCCATGTACTATCCTGGATCTTCCATTTCCGAAGAAACGAGCATCACACTTACTAAAAGCGCGGATTTTCAATATACTATCCTTGACCTTCCATTTTCGAAGAAACGAGCATAAACTACGTAAAGTGCGTCATCCATGTACTATCCTGGATCTTTCATTTCTTAAGAAATGAGCATCGCACTACGTAAAGTGCGTCATCTCTGTACTATCCTTGATCTTCCATTTCCGAAGAAATGAGCATCGCACTAAATAAAAGCGCGGATTGTCAATATACTATCCTTGACCTTCCATTTTCGAAGAAACGAGCATATACTACGTAAAGTGCGTCATCCATGTACTATCCTGGATCTTCCATTTCCGATGAAACGAGCATCGCACTAAATAAAAGCGCGGATTGTCAATATACTATCCTTGACCTTCCATTTCCGAAGAAACGAGCATACACTATGTAAAGTGCGTCATCCATGTACTATCCTGGATCTTCCATTACCGAAGAAACGAGCATCACACAAAATAAAAGCGCGGATTGTCAATATACTATCCTTGACCTTCCATTTCAAAAGAAACGAGCATACACTACGTATAGTGCGTCATCCATGTACTATCCTGGATCTTCCATTTCCGAAGACACGAGCATCGCACTAAATAAAAGCGCGGATTGTCAATATGCTATCCTTAACCTTCCATTTCCGTTGAAACGAGCATAAACTACGTAAAGTGCGTCATCCATGTACTATCCTGGATCTTCCATTTCCGAAGAAACGATCATCGTACTAAATAAAAGCGCGGATTGTCAATATACTATCCTTGACCTTCCATTTCCGAAGAAACGAGCATACACTATGTAAAGTGCGTCATCCATGTACTATCCTGATCTTCCATTTCCGAAGAAATGAGCATCGCACTAAATAAAAGTGCGGATTGTCAATATACTATCCTTGACCTTCGATTTCAAAAGAAACGAGCATACACTACGTAAAGTACGTCATCCATGTACTATCCTGGATCTTCCATTTCCGAAGAAACGAGCATCACACTTACTAAAAGCGCGGATTTTCAATATACTATCCTTGACCTTCCATTTTCGAAGAAACGAGCATACACTACGTATAGTGCGTCATCCATGTACTATCCTGGATCTTCCATTTCCGAAGAAACGAGCATCGCACTAAATAAAAGCGTGGATTGTCAATATACTATCCTTGACCTTCCATTTCCGAAGAAACGAGCATACACTATGTAAAGTGCGTCATCCATGTTCTATCCTGGATCTTCCATTTCCGAAGAAACGAGCATCGCACTAAATAAAAGCACAGATTGTCAATATACTATCCTTGACCTTCTATTTCCGAAGAAACGAGCATACACCACGTAAAGTGCGTCATCCATGTACTATCCTGGATCTTCCATTTCCGAAGAAACGAGCATCACACTTACTAAAAGCGCGGATTTTCAATATACTATCCTTGACCTTACATTTTCGAAGAAACGAGCATACACTACGTATAGTGCGTCATCCATGTACTATCCTGGATCTTCGATTTCCGAAGAAACGAGCATCGCACTAAATAAAAGCGCGGATTGTCAATATACTATCCTTGACCTTCCATTTCCGAAGAAACGAGCATATACTACGTAAAGTGCGTCATCCATGTACTATCCTGGATCTTCCATTTCCGATGAAACGAGCATCGCACTAAATAAAAGCGCAGATTGTCAATATACTATCCTTGACCTTCCATTTTCGAAGAAACGAGCATACACTATGTAAAGTGCGTCATCCATGTACTATCCTGGATCTTTCATTACCGAAGAAACGAGCATCACACTAAATAAAAGCGCGGATTGTCAATATACTATCCTTGACCTTCCATTTCAAAAGAAACGAGCATACACTACGTATAGTGCGTCATCCATGTACTATCCTGGATCTTCCATTACCGAAGAAACGAGCATCGCACTAAATAAAAGCGCGGATTGTCAATATACTATCCTTAACCTTCCATTTCCGTTGAAACGAGCATAAACTATGTAAAGTGCGTCATCCATGTACTATCCTGGATCTTCCATTTCCGAAGAAACGAGCATCGCACTAAATAAAAGCGTGGATTGTCAATATACTATCCTTGACCTTCCATTTTCGAAGAAACGAGCATACACTATGTAAAGTGCATCATCCATGTACTATCCTGGATCTTCCATTTCCGATGAAACGAGCATCGCACTAAATAAAAGCGCGGATTGTCAATATACTATCCTTGACCTTCCATTTCCGAAGAAACGAGCATACACTACGTAAAGTGCGTCATCCATGTACTATCCTGGATCTTTCATTTCCGAAGAAACGAGCATACACTACGTAAAGTGCGTCATCCATGTACTATCTTGGATCTTCCATTTCCGAAGAAACGAGCATCGCACTAAATAAAAGCGCGGTATCAGGCATCCGAAGACTTGAACAAGCAACTCTGCAGGGAAAATCTGGCAACAACTCCAAAGTCTAATTATGAAGCCTTTTAATGCTGACGTAACAGCCATTTGAGGAGAACTCTGCCGGGGAAATTCCAACATCAACTGCCAGACATTAACCTTGACAACAAGTAATGACTTCAATAGTCTAATCCCTGAAATCTTTCTTTTAAAATGCTGACGTAACAGCAACTTGAGGAAAAATCCGCTGGGGAAGAAGAGAAACTTAACCAAGCAACTCTGATGGGGGAATACAGGATAGGACGAACGTTATCATCCATATCTCATGCCACAAATTTGAATATTCGAAAACCATCCTGAACAAGAATTCCAATTACCTGCAGGGAGTAATACCTGAATACAAAGAGGTAACCAACCTGGCTTATGTTTCAAAATGCATATGTTTGGAAATGGCGTAATGCTCCATACGGAATGGAAATGCTACGCGTTTGGGGTGTATGCTATGCAGATATGATGATATATGCAAGATGCAAATGCAGGCTCGGGCTGCCGGAGGAAAGCTGGATACGGAACCGCTTCAGCAAAATAAATGCTGAAGACAAAGCCAACTCTGTTGGAGATAACCGGGTATCACAGAATTATTCCAGCAAAATAAATGCTGGAAAGGTGAACCGACTCCGCTGGGGGAAGAAACAATCCTGCTGGGGAATAGCTTAACAAATCTGGAGTTACGAACTCTGCAGAGGATGATCAACCTATTGGAGGAAAGACAACCTGCCAGAGAACAGAAAGAACCACCCTGCACAGGGATAATCCTTACAAACCACTGACAACCTGGTTGTACCCTGTGAGGTCTTCATTGGGGGATTAAATGTGCACATGACCACTGCTGGAAGTACACATCACTGCCTGACCGCTTGCTAGCTCGCCTCTAATCCTCCTGGGGATAAAAATGCGACTTCCATCTGATGGGGAGGAATAAGATCACCTAGAGCTCGCTCCTACATCAAGGGACTCCGGCTGGGGAAACACGATCCCTTGGTCGTTTGCTGCGAAGGTAACAACCCTACAAAATATGAGCAACAACAAGATATCCTATACAAAAGGAAATATCCAGGTCAGTACTCGTGACAATTGTTTAGTCAATTCAAGGTTTTAACGATTATTGGCCGAGGCCGACAAGTTTATGCACGTGCAAGTTTATCAAAAACATCGGCGTTTTCCACAAAAAAACAGTAAAAGTTAAAACAAGAAACAAACATCAAGTACTGAATATGAGTTTATTCATAACGGGCCTGTAAATAGGCAAAGTTTTGTACAATGGATGCAGCTCCTGAAAAGAGGAAGCCACAAAAATAAATACAACTATGTACAGAGGTACAAAGAAATTTGTATACATGTCGGCAATGTGGTATAGACAAACACCATCAGCTGATCCTCCTATGACTCGCCTGACTCCGACGCTTTCCTGATACTCCGTCCTCGGAAGAGATTGACTTGGATAATCGACCCTCAGGTACTCCCAAACCACTAAGCAATGCAGTATCAAACTCAGACCGCAGTCATTTGCTTTTTCAATCCCTATCATTTGCCTGAATCTCCCTTTGCTGGTTTTGAATTCACCGGGATACCCTTTTTTTGCCGAAGTCGCCTTTTCAGGTTTTCGACTTCGCGGGTGTACATCTTTTCAATTTTATCCCTAATTTTTTGCCCGAACCCTTTTCTCTTTTCTTGGTTCGCCGGGATGCCCTATTTTTGCTTGGTCTTTCTTTTTTTCTGTCCAGCGGGTCTCTTTAAGCAAATTATTTTTTAACTGCGTCCGAGTTCACAGGGGATGTAAAATCCTTCCATCCATGGTGGACAACAATAAGGCTCCTCCAGAGAATACCTTTCAAACGATATATGGACCTTCATAGTTGGGAGTCCATTTGCCCCTGTGATCTGATTGTGGTGGAAGAATCTTCTTCAGCACAAGATCGCCCATCTGAAAGCTTCGAGGGCGCACCTTCTTGTCAAACGCTTTCTTCATCCGGCGCTGGTATAACCGACCATATGCGATAGATGCAAGTCTCTTCTCATCCATCAGACTGAGTTGATTCAGTATATTCCTTATCCACTCTGCCTCATCTAGTTGGACATCAAGCAAAACCCTTAAGGAAGGAATCTCAACTTCTAATGGTAGGACAACTTCCATACCATACACCAGTGAGAAAGGTGTTGCTCAGGTTAATGTGTGTACCGTCGTACGATAACCGTGCAAAGCGAAGGGCAACATCTCGTGCCAGTCTTTGTATGTTACAACCATCTTTTGAACTATCTTCTTGATGTTCTTATTGGCCGCTTCAATAGAGCCATTCATCTTGGGCCGATAGGGCGATGAATTGTGATGCTCAATCTTGAAATTTTGGCACAATTCCTTCATCATCTTATTATTCAAGTTCGAACCATTATCAGTAATGATTCTTTCGGGAATTCCGTATCTGCATATGATGTCCTTTTTGATAAACCGGGCTACTACTTGCTTGGTAACATTAGCATAAGACACTGCTTCGACCCATTTGGTGAAGTAATCGATAGCTACCAAGATGAACCGGTATCCATTGGACGCGGTGGGCTCAATTTTGCCAATCATGTCGATGCCCCACATGGAGAAAGGCCACGGGGACGCCATAACGTTCAAAGGGATTTGCGGCACATGAATCTTGTCTGCATAAATCTGGCATTTATGGAATTTCTTCGCAAACTTGAAACAGTCTCTTTCCATCGTCAGCCAATAATACCCTGCCCGCAATAACTTTTGAGACATAGCATACCCACCGGCGTGCGTGCCGAAGGTTCCCTCGTGGACCTCCTCCATAAGCAGATTAGCTTCTTTCTCATCCACACATCGCAATAGCACCAAATCATGGTTTCTCTAGTACAAAACACCATCTGGATTCAAGTAGAAGTTGCCAGCCAATCTCCTAAGAGTCTTTTTATCGCGACTGGATGCCCCAGTCGGATACTCCTTGTTCTTTAGGAAATTCTAGATATCAAAATACCACGATTTGCCATCGGAAACTTCCTCAATGGCGAATATGAAGACGGGCCTATCTAGGCGAGAGATAACTATTCTGGGAGCATCATTCCAGAAGTTAACCTTGTACATTGAAGATAATGTCGCAAGAGCGTCATCCATCTGATTTTCTGCCCGTGGCACATGGTGAAACTCTACTCTGTCAAAGAAGGGCAACAACCTCCTCGCATAATTCATATATGGTATCAGATTGGGCTGATGAGTCTCCCATTCTCCCTTGACCTGGTTCACGACTAGCGTGGAGTCTCCATACACATCAAGATTTTTAATCCTCAAATCAATAGCCTCCTCGAGACCCATGATACACGCCTCATATTCAGCTTCATTATTGGTAACCAGAAATGTCAATCGGGCAGTGAACGGGATTTTTTTCGTTTTATGGGGAGTCGTAATGATTGCCCCAATTCCACTTCCATATGAATTAACAGTCCCGTCAAAAATCAATTGCCATTGGGAACTCCGCTCAGGACCTTCACCATGCAACGGTTCCTCGCAGTCTTTCATCTTTATGTACATGATATCCTCGTCAGGAAAATCAAATTTCATTGGCTGGTAATCATCGATTGGCTACTCAGCCAGGTACTCTGACAGTACGCTACCTTTGATAGCCTTTTGCGAAACATACTGTATATCGTACTCCGTCAGTACCATCTGCCATCGGGCAATCCTTCCTGAAAGTTCCTGCTTTTCAAAGACGTATTAGATCGGATCCATCTTCGAAATTAGCATGGTTGTATGATTTAGCATGTATTGTGTCAGACGTTTGGCAGCCCAAGCAAGTGCACAACACGTCTTTTCGAGCATTGAGTAACGAGATTCACAATCTGTGAACTTTTTACTCAAGTAATAGATCGCATGCTCTTTTCGTCCAGTCTCGTCATGTTGACCGAGAACACAACCCATACTGTTCTCAAGAACCGTCAAGTACATGATCAGTGGTCTTCCGGCTACTGGCGGCATCAATACCGGAGGTTCCTGCAAGTATTCTTTTATTCTTTCAAATGCCTTTTGACAATCTTCATCCCAGACAATTGCCTGATCTTTTTTCAATAGTTTAAACATCGGCTCACACGTGGCTCTAAAGTGAGATATGAACCGGGCAATGTAGTTCAACCTCCCCAAAAAGCCACGAACCTATTTCTAAGTTTTTGGCGCTGGCATTTCTTGTATTGCTTTTATTTTTGCAGGATCAACCTCAATTCCTTTTTCACTAACAATGAACCCCAGTGGCTTTCTAGATCTCACCCCGAAGGTGCACTTATTAGGATTCAGCCTCAACCTGAATTTCCTAAGCCTCTCAAACAATTTCAGAAGATTCACCAGATGCTCTTCCTTCGTCTGGGATTTGGCAATCATATCGTCAACATAGACCTCAATCTCTTTATGCATCATGTCATGAAAGAGCGTTGTCATAGCACGCTGATATGTTGCCCCTGCGTTCATCAAACCAAAGGGCATCACTCTGTAGCAGAACGTTCCCCACGGGGTAATAAAAGTTTTTTTCTCCATATCCTCCAGCGCCATTTTAATCTGATTATAGCCCGAAAAGCCGTCCATGCAGGAAAACACAGAGAATTGAGCAGTATTCTCGACCAATACGTCAATATGAGGAAGCGGGAAGTCATCCTTAGGGCTCGCCTTGTTCAGATCCCGATAGTCAACGCACATCCGTACCTTACCATCTTTCTTTGGTACAGGTACTATATTGGCGACCCAGGGAGGGTAAGTTGTAACAGCTAGGAAACCAGCGTCCCACTGTTTCTGTACTTCCTCTTTAATCTTTACGGCCATATCTGGTTTCGTTCTTCTGAGCTTTAATTGGCCGGCGGACAGTCTTCACGCAATGGCAAGTGGTGGACCACAATATCAGTGTCTAACCCAGGCATATCTTCATAAGACCAAGCAAAGATGTTACTATACTCTTGAAGCATCTCGACAAGTCTCTGCTTGATATCGCTTTGCAGCGCAGCCCCTATCCGGACATTCCTGAAAACTTCTTTCGAACCCAAATTAACGACCTCGATATCCTCCTGATGAGGCAGAATGATTTTCTCTTCTTGTCTCACAAGTCGAGTCAGCTCTTCTGGTAAGTCGTTGTCCTCAACAATCTCTTCCTCGGCTTGAAATATCGGATGCTCAAAGTCGAAGCGAGTCATAGGGAGTTCTTGATCGGTGTCATATGAAATATGGATCCTACAAGAGAAAGGTTTAAATGCTTCAAATGATATGCAAACGAAGCATACAACCACATTGCCATTTTATTGTAAAAATAAAAAAGCAGAAAAACAGGGATCACAAAATTTGCATGAGAAAAACGCCTTTATTTGATGATTAAAACAAAGCATACACATAAACAAGTAGGCCCTGAAATAAAATCACTATGCCCCGGGTAGGACATAGGATTGTACAATAATTGAAAAAACAAGGCATTACTATTTCGTCGTCACTTGAATAAAGTCCTGAATAGACCAGTTGCATAGGCTTTGTCCTAGCTCGCTGGGCTTGATCCATGAATCCATGTCACAATCGCTATCTCCATCTTCGCCGTCAGACACAGCATTAATCGTTTCAAAACTGACTCCTCCTAGAGTAAACACAATCGGCCCTTTGAACTTTAGCGCGCTCTGTGGTGAAGATGACGATGACAGGCGATATCCTAAGCCAAACTTGTCCTGCTTAACAGGAATCTCCAGAACTTGACCCCAACCTTTAGTTTCTCCGACCTGAACTACCGCTTGGGCTTCTCTGTACGACGACATAGCCACCTCTGGTCCACTGCCTATGACAGGAGACTTGTCTCTGATCTGTACCCCTTCAAAAGCTTTGCACAATGTCTCATGGATCTCCCCATCCACTTCGACATATTTGAATGATGACAGGTGACTTAGCAGGATGTCTTCCTCCCCACACACGGTGACAATGCTACCATCGACAATATACTTAAGCTTTTGGTGCAATGTAGATGTTACAGCCCCTGTAGAGTGAATCCAAGGTCGTCCAAGCAAACAACTATAAGCTGGCTGAATGTCCATGATGTAAAATACAGTGTCAAACACCTCTGGACCGACCTGGATGGGTAAAGTCAATTCTCCAAACACGGACCTTCTAGTCCCGTCAAAAGCTCTCACTACCAAGTCACTTGGTGTACATATTATACCTCGGGTATCTAACTTCAACAGTGCCTTCTTGGGCAAAACATTCAAGGACAAACCAGTGTCAACAAGGACATGAGACATAACAGTGCCCCTACACTCAACTGAAATATGCAACGCACTATTGTGGTTGCGGCCCCTAGGTGTTAAATCAAAATTTGTAAAGCCAAGGCCATGCCCCGCATTCACGTGCGCAATCACTCCTTCGAGCTGATTCACGGATATCTCCTGGGGTACATAAGTAGTGTCAAGAGCTTTCAGCAAAGCGTTCCGATGAGCTTCAGAACAAAGCAACAATGACAAAATCGAGATTTTAGAAGGCGTCTGCTGCAGATGATCGATAATTTTATAACCACTCTTCCGAATTAATCTCATGAATTCTTCCACATCTTTGGTCAAAGCCTCTTTTTCCTTCTCTTGAGAAGGTCCTTCTTCATTGACTTTACCCTTCCCTTTGGCAACTCTCTCAGCTTCTACTTCTGGCGACGCAAAAATTCTACCACTGCGGGTTATGCCCCCTGCCCCCACAAGGTTATCGACTGACCCTACCGGCGGGCTCTCCAGGTTGATCTTTTCCCCATTGCAGTAAACTTCCGCCCCAT
Organism: Lathyrus sativus; assembly: GCA_963859935.3. NCBI lineage: Eukaryota > Viridiplantae > Streptophyta > Magnoliopsida > Fabales > Fabaceae > Lathyrus > Lathyrus sativus. Next base: position 249,352,475 of record OZ012738.1, read on the forward strand.
AATTCCAAGGGATGGCTTTAGTGCTTTCATAGGGAATGGGTCCAGATTTGGTTATAATGATGGTCTCCCTCTTGAGAGGCGCCGATATCGTGACAGTTTTAAACGGGATCGTAACCGTTGCAACTTCGCCCTGCCTTTCAGCTATTGCCTCAACAGGCTTCTCTTCAGCAGTACGGTCGAATTGCAGCGTACCCTCATCAATCAGCCCTTGAATACCTCTTCTTAAGTTATCACAACCCTCAGGCCGGGCTAAGCAGTCAACATAAACTGCATCACAACCAGGGAAAACTCCCCCTTTCAGCAGCCTGCTCTTTACACAACCGAGAGGCGTCTTCAATTCATCCACATTCATAACCAAATTCAGACTGGCATCTTCCAGGATTGCACCTACCTGTGCATATCCGTGAGACGGCATCAGATTTTTCTCAATATTGGGTGTCTCATTACCGAAGTTTATAGCCTTGCTATCTATCAAATCCTGCACCTTGTACTTGAACGCGTGGCAATTCTCTATGCTGTGACCGGGTGCCCCGAAGTGGAATTCGCAATGTGCATTGGCATCATACCCGAAAGGAGGCGTGCCCTTCAGCGGAGCTAACGTCCTTTTCTCAACAAGCTGTAGCTGTAACAAAGTTGGAAGAAGCTGAGCATACGGTAGTGGAGGTGCATCAAATACTCTTTTCACGGCCCTATCCCGGCCTTGGTACCTCTGCAGAGCTGAATTATGTTGTCCCTGTTGCTGCTGTGGCTGTTGTTGTTGCTGTTGAGGTACAAGAATTGTCACACTGACGACCTGCTGCTTGCGCCAATTCTGATTTCTATCCCTTCTCCGGGCGCTGTATACTGAGTTAGTGTCTCCCTGCTTTTTGTTGCCAAAAACCCTTTTACCACCTTCAACGGAGGTTGATTCTCCTGCTTGAATCTTACCGATCTTGACGCCGTTCTCGATACGCTCTCCTAAGAGTATCAACTCAGAAAAGTTACTCGCCGTACAATTGATAAGCCTGTCATAATACAACCCAGAGAAAGTGCCCACAAACATATCCACCAACTCACGCTCTACCATGGGTGGGTGCACCCTAGCTGCAAGCTCACGCCACCTCTGGCGTACTCCTTAAAACTCTTGCCATTCTTCTGAGAAAGATTTTGGAGTTGGACCCTGTTCGGCGCAAGGTCACTGTTATATTGGTAATGCTTTACAAAGGCTTCCTCCAACTCTTTCCAGCTACCAATCTGAGTGGGCTCTAGCCCCATATACCATTCCAATGACGGTCTCGAGAAGCTATCCTGGAAAAAATGCATCAGCATCTTTTCGTTATCAGAATAGGCGGACATTCTCCGATAGTAAGACCACACGTGAACTCTTGGGCAAGTGTCCCCCTTATACTTGTCGAAAGTAGGCGCTTTGAACTTGAGCGGCACCCTCAAGCCAGGAACCAACCCCATATTAGCCACGTCCAGCCCCGTGGAATTCTGATTAGCAAGATTTCTCATTTGTTCCTCCAACATTTTGAACCTTCGGTCATTGTCAGTGGGCATCTCAAGATCCTTATCTGGTGGAGGGAAAGCATCCTCTTGACGATCCTCGCCCCAGTAAGAATCCCTATTATTGTACCCAGCATAAGCAGCATTAGGACCAAAGCCAGTCTGATTGAACCTGGGACCATACCCCATATTACCGAAACCCTGATTGCCAGCACCTGGCCCAAAACCGGCGTTGTGAGCACCCATTCCAGCACCGTTGTTGCTTGCGTTGCCAAAACCCTGATTTCCATAACCCTGATTGGCATATCCCTGATTACCACCAAAACCAACATTGCTAACACACATACCTATACCAGTGTTCCCAACACCAAAATCAACATTCCTAGTTCCAACATTGAAACCAGCATTTCCAGCACCAACATTATCGTTTGTTTCCACATGCCCGTTACCATTACCAGTCACATTCCCATTCCCATCTCTATTATTGTTCTCAGTCGTATTGAGGACGACCATTGGTATAGCATCACCAGCTTGGAGAGTCTCGCCATGAGGAGGATCAGTAGCAACTCCGCCATGTAGCACACCCTGACTGTCAACCCGGGAAATCAGAGGTTGCACCAGAGTTTGAAGCTGCTCTTGGCCCTTGGCCACAGTTTCCATCACCTGCATGAACTGTGCAATCCTATCGCGCATCTCTTGCATCTCAGTTTGCATTTGATCCATACCTTTCTTGAAGTTACTTCTCGTAGAGTAGCGATGAATTCGCTGATCGACAATCCTGAAACCTGCATTGACAAAGGGTTAGGAGACAGCTAAAGGTACCTGCTATGCAAATGATTTATGAAGATGCAGACGTGTGTCCGTGTGTTAGGGAGATTTCTCCCCCGATTCTAGTGCTAGAGTGCTAGTGCTGATAACAAGAAGTTCGGATCCAGTCACTGAAATAACATCTCCTATATATAAGGCCCAACAAGGCAGCAATACAATGTCGCTGAATACATGGGGAATCAATAGCATGACCTCGACCAACAAGCCTGGTGATGGTCAGCCTACAACAAAGATCAAAAAAATACAAAGGGTTACAAAGATAGTCAAGTGCGACATCGAGCGCGAAACTCTTCTAACAACTCCTTGTCTTGGGATGATCAGGCCGAGTGAGTAACCCTTCAACAAGAAACTCTCTCTGCATAATAGTGCACTGGAGACCTTCAACAGAGTCTTCCCACGCTCCCTGGCCAAAACAGTCTTCTAACCTTTGCTTCTTAGATTCGAACTTCTGCTTGCGGTATTTCAGGTTAGCGAGAGCTTTGTTTAGCATGTCTTCAGTGGCATATCTGCGAGCAGTTTCCTCATCAAACCTCTTCTCGCTGGCCTTCACTTGAGCTTTCAATTTGGAGATCTGCTATTTCAGTTTATCCTCCCTCTGTTTATTGCTGGCTATAGTGGCATTCCACTGCTGGTTGAATTTGGATATTCTCCGGTATGCTTCATCCAGGTTCTGCTTCTTGGTGGCAAGCACATCATTGACAGATTTGATGTCCAAACCCAAACGTTCACGGTCAGCTATCTGCTTAGACAAGTCTGTGCCTAACCTGTTCACCAGTTCTGTCTGCTTTTTGAAGGAGTGGACGACTTCGTTTCTCTCGCTTCTAAGTTGTTCCATCTCTTTCTCCAACTCTTCGTTGGCCTTTTTCATCTCTTCCTTCTCAGCTAACACCTGATTGTACTGCTGAATAGACACGGTAGTAGGCTCTTCAACCACTGGAGGGAACTCTTGCTTAGCAGGTGGAAAAGGCATCCCTATGGTCTCTGCTCTGGTCTTAATCCAGGTCACATACGGAGCATAAGCCTGGCTATTGCTTTTGCCCAAAAATGATTTTCTCGTCTACGGATATCATTCCAGGCATGCTGAAGCTTAGCTAACATATCCCCCTCTAGGAGCCCTGTGAGGTACAGAGATTCCTGCACCTCTTCCTCTTTTGGCGGACCTCTCAAAGCATAGGCGAACTGTCTGACAAGTAGAGAGGAGTTATAGTTGATACAACCCTTTCTTCCAATCAGAGGCACATTCGGAAAACCACTGCAGTTGAATATGATTTCAGTACCTAACATATCTCGATCAAACCAAACAATGTGTCATACCCCAAATTTTGACCCCTTATATCTCCTTCATCATTGTAGGATCAAATTCACATATTTATCTAACCCTAACCCTTTCCCAGTGGTCTTTGTCAAGTTACAGGAGAATCAGGGTTTTAAACAGCCGAAATCGAGGTTTCGAGGGTTGACCGATCAATGTTTTGGATTGGTTTTTTCTTTGAGTTTGGGTCTCCATATCATCAAGAGTATTCCATTGGATCAATCATGAATCCAATTTGAGGTTGTCACCCAGGAATCAAAAGCAGTGAAATTCAGGATACTTGATTAGGGTTTTTCGAGCAGGAAAAGTCAACTGTGGTTGACTTTTGATTTAAAAGGTGTTATAATGGTGGGATTTTGGTCTATAATGTTCATATGGCTTGGTAAAGTCCATTCAAGAAGTTTCAAAGCCTTAGGAGATCCAGAGCATCAACAGCCGACTTGGTAGCCGCCAATCGATTGTTCGGTTGACCGAAAAGTCAACTCTTCAACAATAAGGAATCTGACCTCAAGATGTAAATAAAAAATGTTCCTAATGACATGTTGCATCTACCCATAAAATTTCATGACAATTGGATCAAGGGTTGAGGAGTAATCGCAAAAGTCGGGAATTAGGGTTTCAAAAGGGGCAAGACCATAACTCCTTAACCACACATCCAAATGAAGTGGTTCAAAGCTCATTGGAAAGCTCTTGCAAATCCTACAAAAGTCCCTAAGTGGTCCATGATCATAAAATGCATATATTTGGAGTTATGATCAAATTCATTTCAAGAAGGGAAAAGGACTTAGAGAAATTTCACTTTTAAGTTTGTTTTTTAGCAACTTTGAGAGGCTTTTTGGCCAAGTTCCTTTGGGAATTTTAAAGTCATGAAAACATGAATGTTTTAGAGCTATTTCGGGCTTTCTAAAAAGTACTAGAACATCTCAATAGCATTTGTGAGCTGAGAGTTATGGATTTCGCAAGATGGTGTTTTCATACTTGAGTCCCACATTGGTAGTTTTTCATAAGTTCAACCTTTGGTCACTTGGATCATTTCTCAGCCTTTGAATCTTATTATTTCTGATATTTAGATGTTTTGAAGCATTGAATTGTGAGAGTTATGCAGAGGAGGTGGAAATTTGAAGTTTGGCAAGTTGGCTTGCAAGTTGTAAATGCAACTTGCATTAAAATAATGAAAAATGAAAAAGGTGGAAAGGGAAGCTCTGCACCAGCCATGTTCCTACTCTCTCTAGCCTCACTTTAGCCACTCTAAATTCATCATTTCACTTGACTTTCAGCTTACCTCCAAGCCAAGAAAACACTTTTGAGAGATTTGATCCAAAATTGCAAACCTTTCCCTCTTAGGAAGGAAACCTTCAATATGTCCCTTCCCTCTCATTTCCCTATAAATAGAAGACATCTACACCTTATTCAACACATCAGAAATCTCTCAAAAACCAGAGAAATACAAAGCTCTTGCTCTTTCCTTCTTTTACTTCAAATTCACAAAAATCTCCAAAATCACAAAAATACCTAAAATCTGTCTTGACAGCCCAGCCCCCTAAACCAATTTCCTTACATTAAAACTCTCCAAAAACCTTCCACACAATCCACAAATATGGTATAGAATGTGTTCCAACCATTAAAACATTCAAAAATATCATTTTGCAAAAAGTCAACTTTCATACCAAGCAACTTTGACCACAATGCATAAAATCTGCCAATTGGTTGTCTAGGCTTGTTCTTGTTGTTCTAATCACTCATACACCTCACATACATCCTATCTCAACTGTCTAAAGCATTGGAATCAAGTGGTGAAACTTAATTTTCAATCTGGCCTAAGGTTTGCATTTTGCTTCACTAGGAAGAAAGCTTCAAAGTTGAGTGGTGTTTGAAGTATCTCTGGGTTTCTTAGTGTTCTAACCTGTTCAATATAGTCTACAAGAGGTATGTAGTCTATAAATCTTGTTCTTTGCATCATTTTCCATGTTTTGGCATTTTTGGGAAGTATGTTGAAAAATATGAACCATAAGCATACCAATGTTCATGACAACTGATCTTTGATCAATATTAATGCTTATAATCATTTGGATACATGTTTGAGGTTTGTATAGATGAGAATATGTGCATATCTTATTGTCTTGGCTTTATGACAGTTGATGCGTTTTGATGTTTTTGCAAAATGTCATCATGATGCTATCTTTAGGAATCAAAGTATATGTGCCTAAATTGTGAGTTCTACATGATTATTAATGCATTTGTAGTGTGTATGTGTTCTCACTTTGGTTTAAAACAATTCCTACTTGAATCTCATTTACTGTCATAGAGAAAAATGCTATGCTTTTCCATGAGAAACTCAAAACCTGTCTTGGATACCATGTACCCCAAGTGCTAGGCTCATCTTACTTGTTTTAGGATATGAAATGTGTGTGTATGTTTTGTTTGGATGAAACCTCAATGTCTGCCAATAAACAGCCCAGTTGCATTTTCAAAAGTGCTTTGTGCTTAGCATCAACATGACAATTTGAATTTTGAAGGAGATATGTTTGAGTTCTGAGTATGGAACCAACTGTTATTACATATGTAATATGTGTGCATCTTTGTTGTGGCATAAGCTTCATCATCATTGAAAAATGGAACCAACTGTTATTACATATGTAATATGTGTGCATCTTTGTTGTGGCATAAGCTTCATCATCATTGAAAACAACAGCTACATCAAAACTATTTTACATAGTATCCTACATGCCAAAACTTGCTATGATTGAAGTGTGCCTGATTTTTAAGCCTAAACATATCTAGTTACATGTTTATGATGTGTATGTATGGTTTATGTGATCTGTTTCAACATGATTTGGTTGCTCACATTCAAAATGCATTTTTTAGCCAAGAGAGCCATCATTATACCAGTTTCTTTTTTAAAAGGAATGTGTCTGAATTTTTGGTATAGAATCATCATTTACCATGTTTGAAATATGTGTGCATCATTGGTATACCATAAATGTCACTCAACTTGAATCTTCCAACTTGCATCATCTTTTAAAAAAAAAACTGTTTTGCATTGCAGCCTACATGTCAAATCTTGTTCTGGTAGAAATATGCTTGATTATTAGGCCTGATCATACCTACCTTCATGATTATAATGTATATGTATAAATGGTGTGGTTTGTTTCTTCATGATTTGATGCCCCACTTTTAAAATGCATTTTAAGACAAAATGAGCCATCACTACACCAGTTGCTATTTTAATGAGAATGAGTCTGATTTTTTGGAATAGAAGTGTCCCTCAACATGTTTAAAGTTTGTGTGCATAGCTGTATGGCTTAATTGTGCATTAGAGTTTGATTTGAACCTTGTCATGAACACCCCAAAGTACAAGATGCAGCCTTGTCATGAACCTTGTAGGAACTGCTTTTTTGTGCTTAAATTCATTTGTCAGCATATGTATGACTTGTGTGTGTGATTTGTTTGGTTAGAATGTGCATAAAACATGAATTGGATTTCAACTTGCATTTCAAGAACACCTTGTTTGCAGCAAAATCATCATTTTCCATACCAGCCTGTTTTGGACCAACTCATGTGCTTAAACTCATTTGTCTACATGTTTGTATGGTGTGTGTATGTTTAAATTGATCTGAATATGCTTAACACTGAAACTGAACATCCTCATGCACTTCACAAACACAACTTGCATCGTGATCATCTTTTTCACCAAAAGCCTGTTTTGAACCTATCCACCTACCTAGAATCATTGTTTGATGTATTCATAGTTTGTGTGTGGCATTTGTTTGAACTGAATGTGCTCTGAATGTACCATGAGTTTCATTTTGCATCTCAAAACATCAACATGCATGTGCTATCGGGTTTTAAATTGTGGAGGTTATTTCAAAAAACTAATATTGCCATCTTGTTCATCATGAAAAAATACTCAATTTACACTAAAATTTTGTTGAAATCCAAGAAGAATTGGTAAAGTTATGATCAAAATGCAAGTCAAGTTCTTATGTGTTTGGCTTGCCCAGAAAAACCACAAAATCATGCCTTATATGTTTATAGGGGCGGCTATATCAACAGATGTATAGCCACCCCAGTGGTAGAAACCTTCACTCAATGCGCGCCTTTCACACACATGACCTGGGTTCGATCCTTTGTGGAGATCAACCCTTTTGCTATTTTTCCCATTTTTTCTTGTTCAACATTTTCTTCTTTCTCTCCCTTCCCTTGTCACGCGCGTGCTAAGTGGCTCAGTGGTTGTTTGTTGGAGTTGTGATCTGAGGGGCGTGGGTTCAATTCCCTCCTTTTGCCCCTTTCTTTTATTTAATTGTTTGTTTTATTCTTGATTTTCATTAATCTTCATTATGTCATAACTTGTTCATTTTTAATATTTTTTTAAAACCATTCTTTTTGCATATTGTTCATATTAATATTCTTTTTTTCATTTATTGAGAAAATATTTTATTCATGACCTTGATACGTTATGCCCACTTGGAAGTTGTTCACTTTTCAAAGTCGTTACCTTGCGCCTTGATGATTCTCTTTTTATGCCCTGCCTGTTTATCTTGTGAGATTGACATTTGTGCTTCCCAACATGTTAGAACTTATTTTCTTTTGGGTTGTTACCCTGACTTGTATGTTTCTTCTGAGAAATTTGAAAGCTTGAACTGTCGTCACATTTCTTGCTTGCTTGATTGTCATCAATGCATCTTTGGTTTTTACCTTTAACATGTTCATTTAATGGTTGTCACTATGCTTTTATCTTCATCATGTTTATTAAGTATTGTCTTTTCTCCAAGTGATGAAACTTGTTAGTTCTCGTCCAAGTTGCCTCCCCTTTCTCCTTCCAAAGGAAAAGTCTTTCCATTGACCCCTTGTGTCATGGATAGCTCATAACCATTCTCTTGACTTTGTTAAGTCATCTTTAACCTTAGTTTAGTAACCATTAGACTTTGCTTTGAATCTAAGAAACCCACCTTTACTAGGAGTGTTCTTCAACTAGAACCCTAGGATAGAGTTTGTCAACTCTATGTGAGAATCATTGTGATGAATTCTTGCTTCCCCTCTTGAGTGTCTCGAAGTAGATTAGGGAGTTTTGTCAAACTCCACATAAACATTGTCATGTTTGTTCCCCTTGAACCTTGGTCATAATCAAGTGTTCTTCAAACTTGGTGAGGTGAACTATGATTGCTCTAATTCTATCCTAGTTAGGATATGTAGGCAGAAGATGCGATATCTTTGCGAGCAAACTTAGTGTATATATCTCTAGGTTTTAACTTATACCTTTTCCCAAATCCATAGCAAACATTTACCAACTTAGCATACAAACAAACAAAAGGTTCCTGTAGAGTACTATAGATGCTTAGGGTGCTAACACCTTCCCTTGGTATAACCAACCCCCGATCCCCGAATCTCTTAGCGTTGTTGTTACATCGCGAAAAGGGTTTTTCTTTCTTTAGACCTTTCCTTTGGATAAATTAAAGTTCGGTTGTAAAAGAATTAAGATTCAAGTTAATTCAATAGCTTGATATCCAATTTTCACCGCAACAGAAATGGAGACTTCATTGGGGACCCTTTAAAACTTGAGGGTTGAGCCTATTTTGTTTGTTTATATGCTATATTTGTGAATATTTTGCTTTACATGTATATTTGTGTATATTTGCTTGTTGGATCTTGGGATCTTCTAAGTGGTGAGATGGTCCTATACCCGGACTTGAGCGTAATTATGATAGGATGGTGGTATATTTAAGAAGGCTTATAGGGAGTTGATTCCCGACTAAGCTAACTTGGGAAACCACCGCTCAGTGTAGGCCCTTTTTGAGAGTTTAGTATTGTTGATCGAGTATTCGTGAAAACAATGCTACTTTCAGCGAAGGAGCCCATGATACTGTGAACTTTTAGATTACATTTTACCCCACTTTAACCTTACTAGGATGTAGTGCGATGGCTATAAGGAAGTATTTCTGAAATAGTTGATACGCGATACTACACTTAGACGAGACTCTCTTGAGAATATTATCGATTACCAAGTAATTTGGGAAGTTGATAATATCTGAAAGATGGGTTGATGACTCTGGGAACCATTTTAGAACTTTGTTCTATAGGTTTGAAACCCCTAGTACATACCTATTGGGGATGGGTAGACCTTGGATCCACGCTTGACCTTTAAACCTAGACTTGTGCTTGTGCATATATGTGACCTTTTGCATTTACTTGTGTTTGTGCATCCTTGCATTCATCACATCATCTCATAAAGTTTCATGGAACTCAGATTCTTTTTGTTTGTAAACATCATGGATCACTATGGATAATGAAAGAAAGAAAACATTAAAGTACACTTACAAAGGTTTTAAACTAGATGACCTAAGAAGGTTGGGTTCCTTGGTGACAGATCCAGAGGGTTTCTAGAGTAGGTATGGGAAGCTGTTGTTGTTATTGAAGATAAAAGTGAATAATGGACTTCTTTCTACGCTTCTTCAGTTTTATGATCCGCTCTATCACTGTTTCACTTTCCCTGATTATCAGTTAGTGCCTACACTAGAAGAATATTCTCAGTTGGTTGGTTTGCCTATTCTTGAAGACTCTTCTTTTCCAATCATGGAGAAGGACCCTAAAGAACAAGATATTGCCAAAGCCACACGTTTGGGATTAGTGGATATTCAAAAGAACATGATCACAAAAGGAGGAGTTTTTGGGTTGAGTGCAGAATTCTTGGTTGAAAAAGCTCAGTACTACGCCGATCATTTGAGTATGGATGCATTCGAGGCTATTCTTGCCTTACTCATTTATGGTATCTTTTTGTTTCCCAACTTTGAAAACTTTGTAGACCTCAATGCCATTAAGATTTTCTTGAAGAAAAACCTTGTACCTACTCTGCTAGCAGAAGCGTATCACTCTGTTCATCTTAGGAATTTTCACAAAGGAGGGATGATTACTTGTTGTGCTCCTTTATTGTACAAATGGTTCACGTCACACTTGCCTAAAGCCCACAGAAGATTATGGCTCTCACGCACTCTGATATTGATTGGTATAGTCGCGAATATGATGGGATGATGATCATTGACAGCTGTGGGAATTTTGGTAATGTACCTCTTCTTGGTACCAATGGAGGAATCAGTTACAGCCCCGTCCTCGCCCGTCGACAGTTGGGATACCCTTTAAGAGATAGGCCCAATAGTGTTCATGTGGAAAACATTTTATTTAAAGAGGAAGGTAATAATCAAGAGCAGAAAGAGAAGATTCTAAAAGCCTGGGGTCATTTGCACAAGAAAGGAAAGAAGGACTTGGGAAAGCCTAATTGTGTCTCCTTGGAACCTTATCTCCAATGGGTTCGAAAGAGAGCCATTGAGTTGAAGATGCCTTATTCTCGACAAGAACCAATGACTTTAAAAGAAGAGCCTACCTTGGTCTTCATGTCTGTGGAAGAGAAGTTAAGGATTGCTTTGAGCAAGTCACGACAAACTGAAGACGCTTGGAAGCCAAAGTACCAAGTGGTTGTAGAAGAGAACGCATAGCTCCAGAAGAAATTAGAGTTGAAGAATGAAGAGGTGTTCTCCAGCAAGAAGAGAAAAGTGCAAGAAGATTTATTTTCTTCTAGCTCCCAGTCAACTCCATGGAAGTTAATCGTGGACAAGCTCATTCTTGAGAAGGCGCAGATGGAGAAAGAGATTGAGAAGCTCAACTCAAGGCTGTTAGGAGAACCTTCTTAGGGCTTTTCTTGTTAGCTTTTATTTAGCTTTCTGTTTAAGACTTTTGTAAGATGTACTAACGTTTTGTAATCCAATGAAGTTGAATCAACAAATGTTTTGATGATTACTGAATCTGAGTTCCATGATACTTTGTGCATTTGCATTCACATTTATTAAATCATTCAAGGAACTAAAGATTGTTTTGAAGATATTATAGGATGGATTCTGGAAAGAAAGCATAGATTGTGTTCCGAAGCCCAAAATTGGAGAACTTGAAGAAACTGGGAAGTTTAGTAGAAGACCCCGAGGCATTCAGAGAGAAGTATGGGAATATGCTGTCTTTGCTAGAAGTTCAAGTATATGAAGAGATGTTGTCCGCACTCGTGCAGTTCTATGATTCAACCTATCACTGTTTCACATTTCCAGATTATCAGTTGCTGCCAAACTTGGAAGAATATTCCGCCCTGATGGGAGTAGGCGTCACTCCTAGACCATTTTCTGGGAGAGAAGGGATTCCTAATGAAAGAGTAGTTGCAGAGGCCGCATATTTGGAGGTGGACGAAGTACGATCTCATATGGTTGCTAAAGGAGGGATATATGGATTTCTAGCTATGTTCCTATATGAAAAATCTCAAAGCTATGCCGTGTCGAAGAATTCTGAAGCCTTTGAGGCCATCCTGGTTTTACTAATTTACGGACTGTTCCTGTTCCCAACTGCTAATGATTTTGTAGATGCAAATGCAATCAACCTTTTCTTAATCAAGAATCATGTACCTACCTTGTTGGCTGATGTGTACTTTTCCATCCACCGTAGGAACCGTTATGGAGTTGGTCAGATTGAGCGTTGCACCGTTCTCTTGCACAAGTGGTTTATTTCGCACTTGCCAAGAGTTCTAGCCCTCTAGGATAAGCAGAATGGGCTCTCATGGATAGAAAAGCTGTTGTTACTCAAACATTCAGATATTAAGTGGTATGCCCCTATGTATGGGGGGATTGCCATGATTCAAAGTTGTGGGGATTTCCCGAATGTACCGCTTATCAGCATTAATGGTTGCATCAGCTATAATCCTATTTTAGCTCGTCGACAGTTGGGGCACCCGATGGAGAATGAACCAGACCCAGACTTTTTGAGAAGCTTCTACATTGAAGAGGGGAAGTATCCCGCTTACAGGGCTCGGATTGTGTATACTTGGCGTCATATCCACACGAGGGAAGTAACTTCCCTAGGTTACCACGACGCTACTGTTTCAGAATCTTACGTATCAGGGGTGAAAGAAGCAGCGTTGAAGATGTTCTATACTCGCTTCGAACCTGACTCACCCAAACCTACCCTCATAGAAGAATTGAAGGCTACTTTGGCAAAAGCTGAAAAAGAAGGAAAGGCTTGGAGGGATAAGTATTTCAAGGTTATGCAAGAGAAGGAAGAGCTTCAAGAGTTGGTCCATCAAGGTGGAAAGAAAAGTCAGCCAGAAGTCGAAGGGCCATCCAACCAGAAGATCTAAGATCCTTTTGTTTTCTGTTTTTATTTCATCATGTATCTATATTGAAGACTTGTATTTCAGTTTCAGAATTGTTGTTGTAAAACTCTCAGTTATTAATCTATGAAGACTTTGAATTTGCTTTATTTACCCATTGTTATAATTTTTGCAAATATTTTTTTGGATTCCTTGAATGATTAATTTTGCATTGTTGCGTTTTGCATTCATAAGCATTGCATGTGCATATTCTCGTGTTGTGTCTCATCTCACTGTCTTGTCTCCAGAAAATCACACTGAATCCTCAACACCGATACAATACCCGAGCCCAAGCTCGCCTAAGAATGGAAGGACAAATTTTGGATGTGGACAGGATTGATAATGAACTCGGAGAGCTACGAGGAGGCATGAGGTAGATCATGGAAGCCCTACAAGTCATTCGTGCAAAACTGGACACTCAAGCCACTGTTGTTTCTGAAATCACTGGCATAGCTGTGGAGCCGATCCCAACGGCAGTTGTAACACCCTTCTAAACCCCGCAAATAATATATGCATAATCAGAGTAAAAGTTAACATGCATCCATAAAAGGGCATCACACAAAACTTGCACCACATTAAAACAATCTGTCATGCTCATAAACACCTTTCCATTTAGCAGCGGATTCATTAATAAAAATCCTTTAAAAGAAACATTTACTTTCATCATATAAAATCAACATCTCTAGGCACTAAGGCCAACATCTCATCATCTCAATTATTCCAAATATGAAAACATAACTTAGGTTACATAATGTAATCCTAAAACATAAGCAATCGATCCCCGTGTTACACTACCAGAGCATGACTCGACCCATAAATAATTACTAAACAGCTACACATGTAGCAACTTCGAATTACAAGCAGAACTTCACAAAGGACTCCAGCATCCTAATCTGCAATGCCTCATAGAGCATTATAAAACAGCAGAAGGGTGAGAAATATTACCATAATAATCAAAGCATAAAATCATGTATATATAGGTATCATATGATTAACTTCCTATTTCTCACCTCAATTCAACTCATAGTCATTTACATCGTCACTTATATATATATATATATACAACATGAATATTCACCAAGCATTTCACATCATGCATACATCCACAATTTCACAATCTTAACATTCACACGTAAGCATCTCTTCATGCACGCTTCATAAGTATTCAATAAACATCTCATCATTCACACATAAGCATCACTTCATGCATATGTCATATATCAATGTGACTCAACAACTCAATGCAACTCATGCAATGCGGTACCGACTTTCGTTATCTTTTTTTCGGTTTTTACATTAAACCGGGTCCACACTTCTAGACCGATAACCCGTTATCTTTTTTCGGTTTTTACATTAAACCGGGTCCACACTTCTAGACCGATAACCACAAAGGCCCGTCCTCTAAGCCTTCAAACCCACACTTCTAGGTTTGGGACAAGCCACTAGTTTCCACGAAACTAACAGACATTGCCTCTTGACTAAATGATGCATGTACAATCAATCGCAACAAATGCACTTAAGACCGACATCTTAATCTCATGCATTTACATAATTCATCACTTCAAGAATTACATTATGATTGCACATACAACATATTCACATAACATTCATCAATGTATTCATAATTCAACACTATCACCACATTATCACTCACAATGCACACATATCCACGATATATTCTCATGCATTCTTCACAGTTATCAAACAATGCACACATATCCACGATATGTTCTCATGCATTATCCACATATATTCACAATTCAATACAACATCATATTTAGCAAGCAATGCACGCATATCCACCATTATGCTCTCATGCATTCTTCATGTATTTTAACATACAATCGCATATAAACAATATGCATCCACAACACATTTTTCATAGTATGTTTATCCTTTATCTCATGCCATCTCATACAAGGTATACACATCACAATACCAATCATACAATTATAAGTTATGCACACATATCCACCATGTTCTCATGCATACTCATTACATAATTGTACACAACAATCGAACATTCACAAACTCATCAATTAATACACACATAATCATCATTATGTTCTCATGTATTTTAACCGATTACAATTAATCATTCATATCACAACTCTAGGATTCACGCCCAAAGGCTACCCACAACACATATCATCACCATGGATCACATACTTATTCATATCATAGAGGTATTAACCTATGTGAATCAACCAAACAATCACCACACGATCAACACAGCAAAAGAGAAATGCTGTCACATTCGCCTTCATTCGCCTGGCGAACCCTCGCAGCGAACCTTCGCCTGGCCTTCGCCTGGCGAACTCTCTCAGCGAACACTCGCTAGGCTTCGCCTGGCGAGACTTCCCAGCGAGCCCAAGTCAGTAGCTACTGACTTCATTCGCCACCATTCGCCAGCACCTTCGCTGGGCGAACCTTCGCTATCCACCTTCGCTTGGCGAACTCGCCAGCGAAGTCCACTGGAACTTAATCATAATTACTCGCCAGCATTCGCTAGGCTTCGCCTGGCGAAGCTTCGCCTTCGCTCGCCTGGCGAGAGCCAGCGAATCTGCGCAGAACAGAATTTCACTCTGTCTTCTCCTTCCCAATCCACCATCAACCAAACCTCAAACATCCAAATCAGTATAAACAACATCAATACATGTTACCCGACTATCCTACGGTGTTATTGCTCAGTTTCAACCGATTAAATCATCAATATACCGATTATTCAACATTTTGCCCTAATCGGAAAGTGATGGAAAACATCCACAAAACCCACACCCAACATACATAATAGCATACAATGATTAAATAGCAATGTTTCTCACCCTTACCTTGATTAATCGGAGCTTCGAAATCGGTTCTTGAAGATTCTCCAAGCTTTTCCCTTTTCCTCTTCATTTCTCCTCTTCTTCTTCCTTTCTCTTCTTTTTCTTTTCTATCTTTCTCTTTCTCTCCAATTCCCTTTTTATATTCTTCTATTTCTTTTCCTTCCTCTCTATTATTTTCTTTCCATTCTATTTCCTTCTCAATTCTCTACTACAAATTCCAATTAATAAAAATTAATTCCAACATTAATAAAAATCCCACTAAATCAATTAATTACTATAATTAATTATTTAACGAAATTTGGGCTGTTACAACTCTCCCCCACTTTAGGAATTTTCGTCCTCGAAAATGTTATCTGATCCAAACAACTCTGGATACGACTCTCGCATCCCAATTCTTCTAAATCCAATTCTCCCATAACTACTTCCACCAAAAGAATCTCTATACTTCGAAGTTGTTTCTTATCAACAACTAGAACTAGCCACGCCTCCGAAGTCAAATTCTCTCTCACTTGTACACCATCCATCTGAATCAATGTACTTCTTCAACTTAGACATATGAACACCTCATGCAATCCTCTCAAGCGACAGCAGTAAAACAGTCTAACATGCTATCCGCCTCACGCTTCCGCTGCGCTACTCTGATACAGATCAACAAAACACAGGGTGCTCACGAGACTTCAAGCTCGACCAACACCAACTACTACCATAACTCTCAAAACACGGCCTTACTTGGATTCTTTGATCGTTTCCATCGTCCCTTGCACGGTCTTGATCCGAGTACAACACTCCCGTTGGACATGCAACAACACAAAGGAGTCATACTCTCTTACCCAACGAACTTCATACGATGTTGTTTCCGATACGAAATGGCAACAGTTAATGTAGGCAACTCCATCAACGACAATTAACTACACTTAGATCCATCTTGGTCCAACACACAAGCTCTCAACGAGTCCTCTTCATACTGGATAGTTTTCTTCGTTTGTCCATGCCATTCACGGACGCTAGTCAGAGTTCACCTTCAACATGGCACCCAACTGCTTTCGCAATCTTTCCCATGATCTTAACGAAAAACTTGAGTTCCCATCTAACAGAATGATTCATCTTCACTGGTAGGCAACGAGTTACTCTTGTTAATCCATTCTTAACTGTCGAAATCGGATCATACTTCCTCAAATTCATTAGAAAACCCGGTACAAAGTCCATGGGAATATTATCCCATCCCGCTCGAAATACTCAACAGTTGTATCAGATCCAACCATCTCTGATGTCCATACTTCAATTCCCAGCAAGTCTAATCAACATATACAAACTCAATCAATTTCTTCTCCATCCATGGCTATCCAAAACTATTTCT
Organism: Lathyrus sativus; assembly: GCA_963859935.3. Classification (NCBI taxonomy): domain Eukaryota; kingdom Viridiplantae; phylum Streptophyta; class Magnoliopsida; order Fabales; family Fabaceae; genus Lathyrus; species Lathyrus sativus. Next base: position 249,369,460 of record OZ012738.1, read on the forward strand.
CAAATTCGGTCGCATCTTCCTAGTACCTGCACGGATACTCCATCTTCTCGATGTAATTCTCCCTGAGTACTCTTATCCAGCCCACACTATTCAGAATACGCACTTCATCACGACATCTCACAATACCATTTCCCTTAATCCGAAAATAAGCCCTCTGACTTTTATCCATTAAATTCAATTAATCTATCAACTCAACTCAGAATTCCGATTTCCTCGAACCTCATCAGAATACCAAAAGTCAATCTCAACATCCAAGGCTCAACTCCATAAGAAGTCTCTTCACAGGCCGAACTCATATCTGAATTTGCTTAATCAGTCCTAACTTCCTTACCATCTCCATTAGTTGTATACCAAAATTCCCGATTCGATATCTTAGCTACCACTTGGTCTCATCCGAATGGTAATTTAACCAAAACCATACTCCTTCAGGAGTTCCAATTACTTCTCCGTCTCATATTTGACTCTCTCTCAAATAAAACAAATACCTTAAGGTCAGTAACCATCTCAAATCTCAACTAAACAATTGAGGCTTCCAAACTCCGGTACAAACACACAACAGCAACCCACTCCAAATTACTTGTCAGATAATCCCTCTCTATACTTTATATTGCCTTCAAGCATAACCAAAACTCATTAATGTTGTACTTAACACATCTCTTGCTCATCTCAACAAAGTATCTCCAAACACAACGACAATCCTGTCGGACATGGCAAAACCAATACACAAACTGTTGACAGCTTTCTCAAAACTCTTTGAACTTTCTTCACAGTAGTACATCACTGCCTCTTCCCCAATACTAATAACTCAAGTTCCCGACGCTCAACATGAACCCCTATACTCTCCGAACATATCCAAACACCATCGGTTACATAACCATTGACTCTCTCAATCAAGTGTGGAAAATCATTATATCAAACGGACACTCAGCTGTGAACTTATGGTGATAACACAAACCGCACTCTCCGCGCTTACCATAACATCCAAACATTTTCGCCAATAAATACTTAATTCCATGTCACTACTTTCCCATCACATAGAGCACTGTAATATCTTCCAACGTTTCTAATCTTGCGTCATTCCGAATTACGGTTTTCCGTTACGACAAAATCACGGAAACAACCCTTCCACACTTAAAGGTCATCCAATACCTCTCCAACTCTTGAAATGCTTAAGGGTCCAATTATACCAACCATGTATTCCACATCTCATTTCCTTTAGTAATCACTAAAAGTCATTATCCACCCTTATACTCAACTCCACAATCTGTTGCCGTAGCACACACACCAGACATAATTCTCAACACTACTCAATCAATTTAATTCTTCGACTGTCCAAACAGATATAATTAGTCGGCAAAACCGCCATCTTCCCACTTTCATTAGCACCCCGAATTCCCATCAAAATTAACCATCTCCTCACTGTCTCGTGCCGACTCATCAACACACTTCTTAAGCACCTGGCTTAGCTCCAAACAATTCTCTGCTCACGCCACCTAAGCTTGCAAGACACGTCCATCCCATCCAACAGAACTCCAACTACTATCAACAAGAGATTAAGGGTGATCAGTTCCTCAATTTGTCAATAGGCAGCTGAACATCATGATGGAGTATAGACTATCTTTACCAAACCACAAGAGTGTTAACCACCCACTAAGCTACAACTTCTACACCTGCAGCATCTTGGACAAGCACAACTTCTCCCCCACTTAGATCATTCCCACTTCTCCAGATAAGGTTAAGCAACAACATGCATCGACAGTGTTTTCACACACATGTCGCATACAAGGGAACAAATAACATTAGACAACTTGGCCGGACGGACCGACCTGCTCTGATACCACTAATGTAACACCCTTCTAAACCCCGCAAATAATATATGCATAATCAGAGTAAAAGTTAACATGCATCCATAAAAGGGCATCACACAAAACTTGCACCACATTAAAACAATCTGTCATGCTCATAAACACCTTTCCATTTAGCAGCGGATTCATTAATAAAAATCCTTTAAAAGAAACATTTACTTTCATCATATAAAATCAACATCTCTAGGCACTAAGGCCAACATCTCATCATCTCAATTATTCCAAATATGAAAACATAACTTAGGTTACATAATGTAATCCTAAAACATAAGCAATCGATCCCCGTGTTACACTACCAGAGCATGACTCGACCCATAAATAATTACTAAACAGCTACACATGTAGCAACTTCGAATTACAAGCAGAACTTCACAAAGGACTCCAGCATCCTAATCTGCAATGCCTCATAGAGCATTATAAAACAGCAGAAGGGTGAGAAATATTACCATAATAATCAAAGCATAAAATCATGTATATATAGGTATCATATGATTAACTTCCTATTTCTCACCTCAATTCAACTCATAGTCATTTAAATCGTCACTTATATATATATATATACAACATGAATATTCACCAAGCATTTCACATCATGCATACATCCACAATTTCACAATCTTAACATTCACACGTAAGCATCTCTTCATGCACGCTTCATAAGTATTCAATAAACATCTCATCATTCACACATAAGCATCACTTCATGCATATGTCATATATCAATGTGACTCAACAACTCAATGCAACTCATGCAATGCGGTACCGACTTTCGTTATCTTTTTTTCGGTTTTTACATTAAACCGGGTCCACACTTCTAGACCGATAACCCGTTATCTTTTTTCGGTTTTTACATTAAACCGGGTCCACACTTCTAGACCGATAACCACAAAGGCCCGTCCTCTAAGCCTTCAAACCCACACTTCTAGGTTTGGGACAAGCCACTAGTTTCCACGAAACTAACAGACATTGCCTCTTGACTAAATGATGCATGTACAATCAATCGCAACAAATGCACTTAAGACCGACATCTTAATCTCATGCATTTACATAATTCATCACTTCAAGAATTACATTATGATTGCACATACAACATATTCACATAACATTCATCAATGTATTCATAATTCAACACTATCACCACATTATCACTCACAATGCACACATATCCACGATATATTCTCATGCATTCTTCACAGTTATCAAACAATGCACACATATCCACGATATGTTCTCATGCATTATCCACATATATTCACAATTCAATACAACATCATATTTAGCAAGCAATGCACGCATATCCACCATTATGCTCTCATGCATTCTTCATGTATTTTAACATACAATCGCATATAAACAATATGCATCCACAACACATTTTTCATAGTATGTTTATCCTTTATCTCATGCCATCTCATACAAGGTATACACATCACAATACCAATCATACAATTATAAGTTATGCACACATATCCACCATGTTCTCATGCATACTCATTACATAATTGTACACAACAATCGAACATTCACAAACTCATCAATTAATACACACATAATCATCATTATGTTCTCATGTATTTTAACCGATTACAATTAATCATTCATATCACAACTCTAGGATTCACGCCCAAAGGCTACCCACAACACATATCATCACCATGGATCACATACTTATTCATATCATAGAGGTATTAACCTATGTGAATCAACCAAACAATCACCACACGATCAACACAGCAAAAGAGAAATGCTGTCACATTCGCCTTCATTCGCCTGGCGAACCCTCGCAGCGAACCTTCGCCTGGCCTTCGCCTGGCGAACTCTCTCAGCGAACACTCGCTAGGCTTCGCCTGGAGAGACTTCCCAGCGAGCCCAAGTCAGTAGCTACTGACTTCATTCGCCACCATTCGCCAGCACCTTCGCTGGGCGAACCTTCGCTATCCACCTTCGCTTGGCGAACTCGCCAGCGAAGTCCACTGGAACTTAATCATAATTACTCGCCAGCATTCGCTAGGCTTCGCCTGGCGAAGCTTCGCCTTCGCTCGCCTGGCGAGAGCCAGCGAATCTGCGCAGAACAGAATTTCACTCTGTCTTCTCCTTCCCAATCCACCATCAACCAAACCTCAAACATCCAAATCAGTATAAACAGCATCAATACATGTTACCCGACTATCCTACGGTGTTATTGCTCAGTTTCAACCGATTAAATCATCAATATACCGATTATTCAACATTTTGCCCTAATCGGAAAGTGATGGAAAACATCCACAAAACCCACACCCAACATACATAATAGCATACAATGATTAAATAGCAATGTTTCTCACCCTTACCTTGATTAATCGGAGCTTCGAAATCGGTTCTTGAAGATTCTCCAAGCTTTTCCCTTTTCCTCTTCATTTCTCCTCTTCTTCTTCCTTTCTCTTCTTTTTCTTTTCTATCTTTCTCTTTCTCTCCAATTCCCTTTTTATATTCTTCTATTTCTTTTCCTTCCTCTCTATTATTTTCTTTCCATTCTATTTCCTTCTCAATTCTCTACTACAAATTCCAATTAATAAAAATTAATTCCAACATTAATAAAAATCCCACTAAATCAATTAATTACTATAATTAATTATTTAACGAAATTTGGGCTGTTACAGCAGTCACTGTTGCAAATGTTCCACCATACGGGTTACCACCTGGCTTTGTACCTCCACCAGCAGTCAACCAACAAGCAGTTCCCCTAGGGGCAGAATTTCCTCAAGCTATTCCTACGTATACTCCAGCTTCTGTTCAAGCCCAAGTACGCCTTGTTTTCCATAATCCTCCACAAGTGTATTGATCGCGACTTTCTATGTCTAATACAACTAACTGCAAGTGCACAGTCTATCGCGTAGTAATAATAGATATCGATCCCACAGGGACTCGTAATCAAACTAGTGTTCTCGGGAGTTACTATGTTTAGCTAGGTAGAATATGTTTAAGGGAATAAGATTGTCACTAAAAGGGAACTAAGATTACTATTTAGATTATAATTAATTGAATCGATACGTAGTAATTGTGTTCTTCAGGGATTTGATAAATTATTGGTGTATGAAATAATTTTCAAAGTTTATTTTAGCAGAAAATGGAGATTTGAAGACTCTCGTCTCACGATGGTTATTAACGCTAATCATAATCCTAAGGGCCAAACATACACTTTCGTATCCCGTTCGGGGTTAAAATTATTTTTTGGAAATCTCTAAGTTCTAATTCATTTTAAAGTGCTTTCGCTGTTATTAAAACAAATGCCTAGTGTTTACTATCTGACCTTACCGCAGCTTTCGCTTGTTGGTTCGTATCTTAATTAATTTCCCACTTTCGTGGCAAAACTACTTTTAAATAAGTTCTCGCTTTCGCGACGAAGTTTATTCAGTGAATCATTTTTAAACACTCAGACCATAAATTACTTTTTGAAAAGAAAGTTTTTCAACCAGTGGTTATCAAATCCCATTCGAATTATTACTACATATCGATTACCTAAGTTTAGCTAGACATGGATTTGGGAAAGATAAAATATAAATAAGAATAATAAATAATAATTTGCATTATAATAAAACTGAAGTCGATCAAAATGAAAACCTGTAAATAAGCCAATTGGCCTTTGGGCAGATCCTCCACAGATGTTGGCAGGATTCTGGTCTTTAGTGCCAATTTGATCGTACAATAAAATAGAAATTTCAGAAGAATGAAAATGGGAATACAGGAAAGGTAAAGAGAAACAAATAAGAATAAAACTGGAAAATAATGCTCTGGAAGGTAAATTCGGCAGCACTTCGTGGTATGAATGCAGCACCCTTTATGAAGTCCTCTGCTTCCCTTTTTATAGAAGTGGAATCCCAACGGTTATCACTGAAGATGATGGACCTTGAGGCAGATAATTTAGGGAGTAGTGGTCCACTATGTGGGAATTGGAACTGCTCTTTTGACGTGTAATCTGAGTGAGGCGTTTTTGCCTGCATGACGGTCGTCACAAGGTGTGACGGTCGTCACCCGTGTGACGGTCGTCATGAAGCTGTGACGGTCGTCACAGTAGCAAAAACAGCTTGTTGCGCTTTTCATTGTATTTTCACTCCTTTTTCGTCCATATTTCATCTGAGATTGCTCCTTTTCTTCATGTTACCTTGTTTAGACGTGATCGTTGAATACCTGCAAAACATCAGACAAATACACGGAAATAACCCGAAATTGGATTGAAAACGGTTAGATTTTAGTTGAATTATGCATGAAAATATCTATATGATTTCGTGTTATCAAACTCCCTTAAGCTTGAATCTTTGCTTGTCCTCAAGTAAAACATGGAAAAGTCGGCAAGCACGAGGCAACTTCTTCGTTCGCAGAGTTTGGAAAAACCGGGATTCTTGGTAGGAACAAGACGAGTATCATGACGACACTGGACTACAAGTCTTCGGAGGTCTCCTTTTTATGCAAATCGGTCTCAGTCATGCTACTGTATGTTGGTGTCAAGGTTCTCGCGGCAAGTTCACCCTGTTTGTTCTAGCGCAATCACATTAAGCCCGTTGTCCACACACTTTCATGGCAAGTCGACCTATTAGTGAATATGATCTCATTTCTGTTTTTGATCTTCTTCATTGATCATAATTTTATGTCATTGATTTTCAATGAGTTTTTCGTGCCGTTGGGCTAAATACTCGGGTGAGGAGCACCTAACTTAGAAGGAAACGTGTCTTATATTTTTGGGCTATTTAGCTCTCTTTTCATGATTTTTCATCTTTTTGGAGATCATACACTTATTTGCATCGGTCGCTCGCTTAGAAGAGTTTTAGGATGGTGCTGACTGCTAGTATAAACTACTTGGGGTTGAGTTTGCGTAGACACTTGAGACTTTGGTACACGTAGGTGGTGAAACCGACTCGCATAAACTAGAGATCTGAGGTGTCTGGACGATACTGGTTTTGTTAGAACTGTCATTTCCTCGGAGTTTCAAAACTTGGTTTGAACTCAGGTGCATTCTCGTGGTGCTTTTGCTTTTGAGGAACGAACTAAAATTTTTGTTTACGTTGAATAATGTGGGGATTGTCTGCGTAACGGGAAAAATATATCGACGAGCTTTATTTGCTAGAAATGGAAAGTGTAAAAGTAGAAATTACTAAAATTCAAAGTGTAGTGAAATGGAAATAAAGGAAATAAAGGAAATTCAGAGTACAGTGGAATGGAAATAAGGCTCCGCTCCCACACTATCTCAATCAGTGTCCTCACTGATTCTTGAAGCATGCGAGAGGGAGATACAACTGAAAATGAAAATACAAATAACTGAAATATAGTAAATAATGAAGGAAAAATGGAAATCTAGTCACGGCCTCTGTCACGTCCGCGCTGGCGTCCTCTGGCTCTAGCAAGGGCTACTCTGTCCTCATAGCTCATAGCTCCGATGTGGTAGACGGTGTCTCGGAGTCCTTCGACCTGCAAAGTCAGATTCGCTAGGCTCTCAGTGATCGTATCTTGGCCGGTGTGAAGTTGTTGCATTTGAGTCCGGTGCCAAGCTTCGAACTGGTCAGCTCGCTGATTCTGCTGCTGCAGCATCGTGAGTATCTGTGCCTGCTGGTCTAGGGAGCGACGGAGGTCCTCTTCTGTGTAGTCTGGCACGGGATGATGACGGCGGCGGCGGGAGGATGTACCTACGGGGGGAGGAGGCTGCGATGCCTCTGGCTGCTCGGACCTGTCCAACTCAGCTTGGATTTCATCGTCGGAATCGTGAGTGTGATCCTGAGTAGGAAAAGCGGCAGCAGGAGGGGCAGTGAGGTCGAACAACCAGTTGGTACGGTCCTCTGGATGGATGCGGGTGTCGGACGGAAGGATGATGCTTCGGACGGTCTTTCCACGCACAACCGGATGGTATTTGCCGTCAGCTCGGGAGAGGATGAGATGGGAGGCTCTGCAGTGGTCGGTGTCTAAGAACACCGAGGGGATGGAATGGAGGTGCTGGAGGCGGTCGCCAAGGTTCAGCCCAAGTGCAATAGCAGTGACAATCCTGCCAAAGTAGAATGGCTTCGAGCCATGGTTGCAGTTGGCCTGAATGTGAGCCAGCAGAAACGGGGCAGCGTTGACAGGTTCATTGTTGAAGACGCAATGGAGAAAGAAGAGCTCTTTCGAGTTCACTTTGTGGTTGCTGTCTCTGGCAAAAATAGTGTTGCTCAGCGCTCTGTGAAAGTACCGGATGGTTGGGTTATGAATATGAGTGGCGTGTAGGGAGTCCCAACCATCGGCATTGAGGCCGGTCAACTGATACCACAGCGCGAAAGCTTCGTGCTGGAACTGATCGGTGATGCGGCGGTGAGCGTTGTCGCCGCGAGGTAGCTGTAGGATGCTGGCAATCTGATTTTGATTCACCTGATAGTTGACGCCAAACATCCGGAAGCATGCGACACCTTTGTGCTGGTTAAGTTCGCCGCTGGATGTGGCGTAAGTGAACGAACTCAAGAACTCAAGAGTGAGTTGTTCGTACGTTGGCTGTGGGTTGGTGCAGAGGTTCCAGATGCCTGCTCTTTGAAGCATCCAGGTTACACCTTCAAGGAGTCCGAGCTCCGTAAGTGATGGAAGGTGCAGGTAGTGAGTCGGCTGGAGCAACCTCTGATGAAATGCAATGTAGTTTGCTCGCTGTCTTTCGCCTAAGTCTCCTTCACTGAAGGTGATGTTACTGATATCTGGGTTTCTGCATTCCTTGCCATTGTTGGAAGATGGAGAGGTTTCTGAGGTTTGGGGTTTTTCTGCAGAGAGGAAAAACTGACAGAAGTGTGGTTTGGAGGTTGAATTTGGAGTTGAAATTTATAGTTCAATGTGGGGAGGACAAAAATTCGTAGTGGGGTAGGAGTTAGGATGATTGAAAGTGATAATGGGGGGAAGTGGAAGAGAACACGAACCCTATTTTATCAGATATCAGTTTCTGACTGCGTGACGGTCGTCACGTAGGTGTGACGGTCGTCACCCGCGTGACGCTCGTCATGAGGCTGTGACGGTCGTCACAGCAGCAAAATCTGCAGAACGCAGAATTTTGCTCTTAGGGCGTACTCATAGTGACTTTAAGGCTTAGTATTGATATGGTGATGTAATATAACAACCAACAAACAACAAATAATGCGAAAACAGAGTAATTGAATAAAAACTAGAATTGAAATAACATAGAATTGAAACAATTGTATGTAGTACATAAAGAAAACTAACAATGCGAAAAATCCAAATGATTAAATGAAACTAACTAGACTAGACTAAACTGAAACTACTGCTATGAGCTAATAACTAATCTTTTCGTGCCTTCAACTCATCGAATTTTTGTGAATAGTAGTCGAGTTGGTCGCAGACTAGATCCATGAAGCCTACCAGTTCGCCGTGCATGCTTGCGATGTCAGCTTTTACATTAGTCAGAGCTGTATCGACGTTGTCCAATCTGAGTAACACGGCATCCATTTTGTCAGTGGTCTCCTCAGGGATAGGCTCAGGATAAGTATTGTAGTGTGGAAGAGTCGTAAGGTCTACTTCAGTTTCAGATGCAGCATCCTCATAATACATATAGTCGTGTGCCTCAGAGATGTGGTCACTGTCATACATATAGTTCTGGGGTGTTGACTGTGGTGAAGGAGGTCCCATAGGCTCATCCAATTCATAGAGCCAGTTGTCCTTGTTGTGGATGCTTGTCATCAGATGATCAGGCAGTATGAATAGCTGTACTGGTTTTTTGTTAATAAGGTACTCATACGGTCCAGGTCCCATAGTTCCTAAGATGCGCCTATTAAAGCAGAATTGTATGTTCATGGGTCGGATGGTACCAAAACGAGTGCTTACATTTAAATGGAATCTAAGGCCAAGCTCGTGGGCAATCATTGTTACCAGGCCTCCTATAAGAATAGGTGTCTGAGGTTCCAGCGTTAGGCGTTTGAAAGATCTCATCATGAAAGGCACTGCATTTACTGTCCGTCCCTGAGAAGCACAGAACATGATGAATAACTCTTCTTTAGATACTGCAGTAATATTTTCTTCTTTTCCAAACAAGGTGTGAGCTAGTATCTTATGGAAGTATCTGAAGGCTGGGTTGTGAATGTCATCATTATACATTCTGTCTGGTTCAGGGTGATAGTTGCCTGTGATTCTACCCCAGAATTGATCGAGTTGAAAATCAATATCGTCATCTTCTGCACTGATGAACACATGCGGTCCGCTAGGGAATCCTAGGAGGTTAGCTAGTGACATCCGGCTATGGGTTTGGTCCATTCCAAACAATCGGAAGGTAATCAGCTCTGTGCTGGATCCAAAACCATAATTGGGTATGTATCTGAAAGAACTAAGGAATTCATAGGTAAGATCCTTGTAGGTAGCGAAACGTGTTTTCAGAGCAGTGTTCTCCCAACCTAGTTGATTGAACAGGTATTGAATGCTATCTGTGATCCCTAGTTTATCCATAGTAGCCTTATCATAATACAGCGTTAAGGCGAATTCTCTTTCGGTCAGTGCTACAAATCTTGCCTTTTGAGCTAGTCCTCGGAAGTGAACCTTCGTGAAGTCGTATTCGGCCATACTCGTAGGTGATTCGGAGAAAACAGAAGGAATGTTTTGAAGACTTTAAAAATCCTGAAAAGTTTGAAACAGGAAATTGAAGTCAGGATTTTTAGAAACGAAAAGCGGTAGAAACAAAAGACAAAAGGGAAAAAAATAAAATAGAATATGAAAACAAACGAAAGTGGAAAGTAGTAGTAATTATAAGTTTAGAATTTTTGTTGGATTTTCAAAGTGGACTTTTTAAAGAAAAATGAAATGCAATAAAGAGGGAAATTTGGGTTGCCTCCCAGTAAGCGCTGTATTTAACGTCTAAAGCCTGACGATAGCTTGGTGAGAAGCTATTCGGGTGTCTGAGCTGGAAGCTCAAGCAATGTTATATTGCTGACTTGAGGACTGTTGTCGTTCTTATTGTAATGTTTTAGACGTTGCCCGTTTACGATAAGTGGTGCATTCGTCTTATCGATAATTTCAACAACTCCACTCTAAAGTACTTTAGTCACTTCATAGGGTCCAGACCACCTATATTTTAGTTTACCTGGGAAGAGTTTTAATCGTGAATTAAAGAGCAATACAATGTCTCCCACACTGAATTGTTTCCTGATTGAACGTTTATCATGCCACTTTTTAGTTCGTTCTTTGTAGATACGGGCATTTTCGTAAGCGTCTAATCGAAGTTCTTCTAACTCGTGTAAGTTCAAGATTCGCTTTTCTCCTGCCTCGGTGTAGTTGAAGTTGAGTGTTTTAATGGCCCAAAAGGCCTTATGCTCTAACTCTACAGGGAGATGGCAGGATTTACCGTAAACCAATTTATAGGGGGTGGTTCCTATTGGTGTCTTAAATGCGGTCCTATAAGCCCATAAAGCTTCTTGTAGCTTCGACGACCAATCTTTCCTTGAGGTAGCGACAGTCTTTTCCAAGATCTGTTTTATTTCTCTGTTCGAGACCTCTACTTGTCCGCTAGTTTGCGGATGATAGGGTGTAGCTACTCGGTGCCGGACTCCATATCTAGAGAGAAGTTTATTGAATATTCGCGATATGAAGTGAGACCCTCCGTCACTAATGACGAGTCTAGGTACACCGAATCTAGGAAAGATTGTGTTTTTGAAGAGTTTGATTACTACTCGTGCATCGTTTGTTGGAGCAGCTATGGCTTCTATCCATTTAGACACGTAATCGACAGCGACGAGTATGTAGTTATTTCCAAAAGAAGGTGGGAATGGTCCCATGAAATCTATTCCCCAGACGTCGAAGATTTCTACCTCTAAGATTCCTTTCTGAGGCATTTCATCGCGCCGTGAGATGTTGCTAGTTCTTTGGAATCGATCGCACTTTTGCACAGCGATGTGAACGTCTTTCCAGAGATTAGGCCAGAATAAGTCGGCTTGGAGAATCTTAGCGCACGTCTTAGATGTACTAGCATGACCACCATATGATGCTGAATGGCATTGGGAAATAATATTTTCTATTTCTTCCTCTGGGACACAGCGACGATATATGTTGTCGGCCCCTCTCTTGAAGAGTAGGGGTTCGTCCCAATAATAGTGTTTCAGATCATGGAAGAATTTCTTCTTTTGCTGATAAGTAAGATCCGGTGGAAGCACACCCGCAGCGAGGTAATTAACGATGTCAGCATACCAAGGTAATGTGACTTGGGCATAGACGGCTTCTACGGCTTTTTTGAATTCTGGATCTTCCGAGATTGAATTGGGCGTGTCACTTTCTAGTTTGGCTATCAGACGTTCGTACGGGAAATCGTCATTTATCGGTACTGGTTCATGTCTGATGCCCTCTATTCGGGATAAGTGATCTGCAACAACGTTCTCGGTTCCTTTCTTATCTTTGATTTCTAGTCAAACTCTTGTAATAACAGGATCCATCTCAATAGTCTTGGTTTGGCATCCTTTTTGCTTATTAGGAACCTTATGGCAGTGTGGTCTGTGTATATGATGATTTTTGCTCCTACTAAGTAAGAACGGAATTTGTCAGGCGCAAATATAACTGCTAGAAGTTCCTTTTCTGTGGTAGCGTAGTTCATTTGGGCAGGATCTAAGGTTCTACTGGCATAGTAGATGGCATGGAGTTTCTTGTCCTTCCTTTGTCCTAGAATTGCGCCTACAGCGTAATCACTCGCGTCGCACATGATTTCGAACGGTAGTCGCCAATCGGGTGGTTGCATGATTGGTGCGGTGATAAGGGCTGATTTCAATGTTTCGAATGCTTTTAGACAGTCGTCATCGAAGACGAACTCAGCATCTTTCATTAACAGGCTGGTCAGAGGTTTTGTGATTTTCGAGAAATCTTTTATAAATCTTATGTAGAAACTGGCATGTCCTAGAAAACTCCGTATTTCTCGTACGGATTTTGGAGGTTGGAGATCTTTTATAATCTCTATTTTAGCTTTGTCTACCTCAATTCCTCTATCTGATATGACGTGTCCTAGAACTATTCCTTGTCGGACCATAAAATGGCATTTCTCCCAATTTAGGACGAGGTTTACTTTTACGCAACGTTCTAGTACCATTTCTAAGTTTTGTAAGCATCCTTCAAAACTTTGTCCACATACCGAGAAATCGTCCATAAATACTTCCATAATGTCGTCTATGAAATCTGCGAAGATTGCCATCATGCATCTTTGGAAGGTTGCTGGAGCGTTACAGAGTCCGAACGGCATTCGGCGGTAAGCAAAAGTACCGTAAGGACAGGTGAATGTAGTCTTTTCTTGGTCATCAGGATGGATGGGAATTTGGAAGAATCCTGAGTAACCATCTAGATAGCAGAAATATGAATGTTTGGCTAATCTTTCCAACATTTGGTCTATGAAGGGTAACGGGAAGTGATCTTTGCGCGTAGCCTTGTTAAGCTTCCTATAATCAATACACATCCTGCTTCCAGTCACGACTCTTTTTGTTATTGATTCGCCTTTTTCGTTTTTAACTACTGTGACTCCTCCATTCTTTGGTACGACGTGAACTGGGCTAACCCATTCACTATCGAAGATCGGATAGATGATTCCTGCATCTAGCAATTTCTTTACTTCATCTCTGACTACAGTGCTCAGGATGGGGTTCAGTCTTCTCTGATGCTCTCGAGAGGTTTTAGAGTCTTCCTCTATTGTAATTCGATGCATACAGATCGAAGGGCTTATACCTTTTAAATCGCTTATGTTATAGCCTAACGCGGTGGGGTACTTCTTTAGGACTTCTAATAACTTTTCGGTTTCTGGTTGTCCTAAGTCGGCGTTGACTATCACTGGTCTTTTTAGTTCATCGTCTAGAAATTCATATCTGAGGTTTTTGGGTAGTGTTTTAAGTTCTAAAGATGGGTTCTTCGGACCTGGCATATGGTTTGGGGTCAGTGCTAAGCTTTCGCTTAGGCTGTCGTCTTTATACGGTTTACGCCAATTATCGTCTTCAGAAATGTCGGGTATTTGAATCTTTATTATTTCTGAATACGTGGTCTCTTCATTTTCTAGTTCTCTTATGCATTCGTCAATTTTGTCTACTAAATAGCAGGTATCGTTTATTGCTGGTGCCTGTAAGAACTTGGTGAGAATGAACTCTATCTTTTCTTTTCCTACTTCGAATGTTAGCCTTCCTTTCTTCACGTCTATAATGGCTCCAGCTGTAGCTAGGAACGGTCTTCCTAGGATAATTGGGGTTACAGTGTCCTCCTTGATGTCCATGATTATGAAGTCGGTTGGAATGTAGAATTGTCCTATGCGTACTGGAACGTTTTCCAGTATTCCGACGGGGTATTTTACTGATCTGTCAGCTAATTGTACGGACATTTTGGTTGGTCTGAGGTCTCCCATATTTAGCTTTTTGCATATAGATAAGGGCATAACACTGATACTGGCTCTTAAATCGCATAGAGCTTTGTCTATTACGAACTTTCCTATGACGCAGGGTATGGAGAAACTACCTGGGTCTTTTAATTTAGGAGGCATGCGGTTTTGAATAATGGCACTACACTCTGTAGTAAGTGTAACTATTTCGTTATCCTCGATCTTTCTCTTATTCGACAGGATCTCTTTGAGAAATTTAGCGTATGACGGCATTTGAGTTATCGCTTCTCTAAAAGGAATAGTAATATTCAACTGTTTAAGGAGCTCTACAAATTTCTTAAACTATCCTGAAGTTTTGGAGTTTATTAGTCTTTGAGGATAAGGAATAGGTGGTTTATATGGCGCTGGAGGTGCTTGAGTTTTTTCACTTGCGGTATCCTCCTTCTCGTTGTCCTCCTTCTTCTCTAACTCAGATTCCTTTTCTGCTTGTTCAGTTGGTTTCTGTTGCATTGCTGAGTTTTTGGTCCTCGGATCGATCGGTTCGTCCAATTCTTTTCCACTTCTTAGTATCACAGCATTTGCTTGGCCTTTGGGATTCTGTTCGGGTTGTCCAGGAAATGTTCCAGCAGGTGCGGCAGCAGAGGCTTGCTGTTGAGCCACTTGTGATATCTGAGTTTCTAACATTTTGTTGTGGGTGGCTAAAGCGTCTACTTTTCCTGTCAACTGTTTAATTTGCTCGCTAGTGTGTATGTTTTGATTCAGGAATTCTTTGTTTGTTTGAGCTTGAGTTGCTATGAACTTTTCCATCATCAACTCGAGGTTTGATTTCCTAGGTGCATTCTGAGCAGCTGGTTTCTGATATCCTGGCGGAGCAGTAGGCATTTGCAATGCATTTTCGCTTTTGTAAGAAAAGTTTGGATGATTTCGCCAACCTGGGTTGTAGGTATTTGCGTAGGGATTTCCTTGAGCATAATTTACCTGGTCTGGCGGGATTCCGGCTAGCAATGGGCATTCGGGTGCATTATGAGTGGTGCTTCCGCATAACTCGCAATTTGGAGTTACTGCAGCGATAGTCGCAGTGGAGTTAACGGTCAGACTATCAATCTTCTGTGCTAGAGCATCTACTTTAGCATTGAACTTTTCAAGGCTACTGATTTCGTACATCCCACCTTTCGCTGTGGTTTTCTCAGTTGGAGTGCGTTCACCTCCCCATTGGCAATGGTTTTGTGACATGTTTTCTATTAATTGATAGGCTTCATCGTATGGCTTATCCATAAGTGCACCGCCCGCGGCAGCGTCTATTGTCAATCTAGTATTGTATAGAAGCCCATTATAGAAAGTATGGATTGTCACCCAGTCTTCTAGACCGTGGTGAGGACATGTTCTCATCATATCTTTGAATCGTTCCCATGCTTCGTAAAGAGATTCAGTATCTTTCTGTCGAAATCTGTTGATTTGAGCTCTAAGCATAGCAGTTTTGCTTGGCGGAAAATATCTCGCTAAGAAGACGTTCTTCAATTGCTCCCACGTCGTAACGGAGTTGGATGGTAACGATTGTAACCATGTCCACGCTCTGTCTCTAAGAGAGAATGGGAAAAGACGAAGTCTTATCGCGTCTGGAGTTACTCCATTTGCTTTCACTGTGTCTGCGTATTGTACAAACTTCGTTAGATGTTCATTCGGATCCTCAGTTGCGTTTCCTGAGAATTGGTTTTGTTGTACAGCCGACAACAATGATGGTTTCAGCTCAAAATCATTTCGGGTAATAGCTGGGGCAGCAATGCTACTTCTAGGCTCCATCTGAGAGGTTCGGGAATGTTATGTTTGAGTTGCTTGAGTTGGTACTCAATGATTCTACTTCTTAAATGTAAGAAGCGTTCTAGTTCTGCGACTGAAGGTTTTACGATATCGCTTTGCGGGCGATTTCTTGGCATACAATCGATAGAACTAGTAAAGGAAAGATGAAAATTGTTTACCTAGTCTATACGGCGTAACAGAAGGTTACACTATTGACTAAACGGGTCCCCGGCAACGGCGCCTAAAACTTGATCGCGACTTTTTATGTCTAATACAACTAACTGCAAGTGCACAGTCTATCGCGTAGTAATAATAGATATCGATCCCACAGGGACTCGTAATCAAACTAGTGTTCTCGGGAGTTACTATGTTTAGCTAGGTAGAATATGTTTAAGGGAATAAGATTGTCACTAAAAGGGAACTAAGATTACTATTTAGATTATAATTAATTGAATCGATACGTAGTAATTGTGTTCTTCAGGGATTTGATAAATTATTGGTGTATGAAATAATTTTTAAAGTTTATTTAAGCAGAAAATGGAGATTTGAAGACTCTCGTCTCACGATGGTTATTAATGCTAATCATAATCCTAAGGGCCAAACGTACACTTTCGTATCCCGTTCGGGGTTAAAATTATTTTTTGGAAATCTCTAAGTTCTAATTCATTTTAAAGTGCTTTCGCTGTTATTAAAACAAATGCCTAGTGTTTACTATCTGACCTTACCGCAGCTTTCGCTTGTTGGTTCGTATCTTAATTAATTTCCCACTTTCGTGGCAAAACTACTTTTAAATAAGTTCTCGCTTTCGCGACGAAGTTTATTCAGTGAATCACTTTTAAACACTCAGACCATAAATTACTTTTTGAAAAGAAAGTTTTTCAACCAGTGGTTATCAAATCCCATTCGAATTATTACTACATATCGATTACCTAAGTTTAGCTAGACATGGATTTGGGAAAGATAAAATATAAATAAGAACAATAAATAATAATTTTCATTATAATAAAACTGAAGTCGATCAAAATGAAAACCTGTAAATAAGCCAATTGGCCTTTGGGCAGATCCTCCACAGATGTTGGCAGGATTCTGGTCTTTAGTGCCAATTTGATCGTACAATAAAATAGAAATTTCAGAAGAATGAAAAAGGGAATACAGGAAAGGTAAAGAGAAACAAATAAGAATAAAACTGGAAAATAATGCTCTAGAAGGTAAATTCGGCAGCACTTCGTGGTATGAATGCAGCACCCTTTCTGAAGTCCTCTGCTTCCCTTTTTATAGAAGTGGAATCCCAACGGTTATCACTGAAGATGATGGACCTTGAGGCAAATAATTTAGGGAGTAGTGGTCCACTTTGTGGGAATTGGAACTGCTCTTTTGACGTGTAATCTGAGTGGGGCGTTTTTGCCTGCATGACGGTCGTCACAAGGTGTGACGGTCGTCACCCGTGTGACGGTCGTCATGAAGCTGTGACGGTCGTCACAGCAGCAAAAACAGCTTGCTGCGCTTTTCATTGTATTTTCACTCCTTTTTCGTCCATATTTCATCTGAGATTGCTCCTTTTCTTCATGTTGCCTTTTTTAGACGTGATCGTTGAATACCTGCAAAACATCAGACAAATACACGGAAATAACCCTAAATCGGATTGAAAACGGTTAGATTTTAGTTGAATTATGCATGAAAATATCTATATGATTTCGTGTTATCATGTATGAAGGTCTTGACGGGTCTGAAGAAGAGAGTGGATGACATGAAAAGTTGAAAGAGAGTGTAGAGACTATAGGCAGGAAAGTCAGAGCAATGGAAGGGAATGACATCTTTGGTACTGATGCCAGAGATATGTGCTTAGTGTCTGGATTGGTAATTCCGCCGAAATTCAAAGTTCCCAATTTTGATCAGTATTCTGGTGCTACTTGTCCTCGGACGCATCTGATTATGTATTACCGAAGAATGGTCGCTTATGTAGAAGATGATAAGTTGATGATTCATTGTTTCCAAGATAGTTTGAAAGGAGCTCCTGCTAAATGGTATTTGGGTCTGGATCAGTCTCGTATTCACGGTTTCCAAGACTTAGCCGATGCTTTCATAAAACATTACAAATAAAACATGGATTTGTCCCCTGATAGAAGACAGTTACTAAGTATGTCGCAAAAGAGTTCAGAATCCTTCAAAGAATATGCACAACGGTGGAGGGAGACTGCCTCTCAGGTAGAACCTCCTTTGAGTGAAAAAGAGTTGACCGATTGGTTCGTCGATACGATAAGACCATAGTTCTATGAGAAGATGATCAGTAGTGTAACCACAAGTTTCTCTGATATAGTAGCCGTGGAGGTGAGAGTGGAGTTAGGAATGAAGAACAGAAAGGTGGCTAGTGGTTCCAACAGTTCTGGTAACAACAATGTCAAGAAGTTCAGCAGTAATTTTCATAAAAAGAAAGAAGGGGAGACAAATGCCATAACCGTGGGAAGAAAGAGTCGTACCTGGAGACAACCTTACCAACAATATCAACAACCTCAACAAGGTTTTGTTCGGCAGCCTCAACCAAGTTATGTTCAGCAATCTCAGCAACAACGACCAATGTATCCGTTGCAGTATGCCCAACAACCATATGTGGCAGCTGTAACCCCGACTTTCAATCATCCTGTTCCTAGTTATCAGGCAGTGCCAACACCCGTATATCAGCCAATTCAACAAGGGTATCAACGAGCGCCCAACGCTCCACCCTATCAGCAACATCATCATCCTAGAGCTCAGGCACCTAGACAGAACTACCAGAATCGGAGACCAACAACAAAACCTCCACTTCCTCAGATACCGATGACTTACATAGAGTTGTACCCCTCTTTGGTGTAGCAAGGATTGGTAAGAACGCGACCGTTAAATCCAGACACTACATCTCCTCACTATAATCCAAATGCTCATTGTGCCTTTCACGAAGGCGCTGCCGGTCATGATTTAGAAGGTTGTCTTGCCTTAAAACATCTTGTCAAGTGGTTAATAGAAAAGAAGATCTTGTCTTTTGATGATGTACCCCCTAATGATAAAAGTAATCCATTACCGAATCATGGATGGGTTAATGCGGTAGAAGAAGTTTCAGATGAAAGGATAGTCCGAGGTGTGTCAGAGATCAAGACTCCGGTAAGATTACTTCACGAGAAGCTGTTGAAAGCAGGATTGATAGAAGGTACCCATAATGATTGTGAAGAATGTTCTATTGATTCTAAAGGGTGTGATGTGGTACGAGGGGACATACAAGGATTGATTGACGATGGAGTTTTGCAAGTGTGTAGCAAGGTGAGGAAGGAAGAAGTTTTGGTAATTGAGCCTGTTTTCAATCTACCAAAGAAAGGTGAGAAAGTTCCGGTGTTCAATATGACCAACAAAAATGTGAAGCCTGTTTTCAGCAAATCTGCTATTGATCAACCACGACCGGTTATTATTCAGAAACCAAAACCATTTCCTTTTGAAAGCACAAAGGCCGTTCCATGGAAGTATGACATGACTGTGATAGACCGAGGATCTGGGAAGGTTAGTCAGAAAGAGACAGTGAAAGATGACCAAGTGGACGTGACAAATATTGCAGGTACAAACAAGATGACTCGTAGTGGTCGGATTTATTAGCCAAAGATAACAGTAGTCACTCTAAAAGAGGTTACTCCTGCTGCGACAAAAGAAAACGAGGTACCAAGTACTGAGGGAGACGATGAGGAATTCTTAAGGATTATTCGGAAAAGTGATTACAGGGTTATTGATCAGCTTCATCAAACCTCATCAAAGATATCAATCTTATCTCTCTTGATGAATTCTCCAGCTCATAGAGAAGCTCTGCAAAAAGTATTAAGGCAGACACATGTGACAAAAGATATAACTCTCGGCCAATTTGATTCAGTGATAGCCAATATTACAACATGTAACACCTGAGTTTTAGTGATGCAGAGTTGCCAAAAGAAGGACGCAATCACAACCGTGCGTTGCACATATCTGTCAGGTGTCAAGAAGACCCAATGGCACGAGTTTTAGTCGACACTGGATCCTCATTGAATGTATTGCCCACAAGGTCACTCGCAAGGTTAGAATATGCAGGGGCATAAATGAAGCCGACGACGTTGATTGTAAAGGCTTTTGACGGTTCAAGAAGAACGGTTGTTGGAGTGGTAGAATTACCAAATCAAGATGGACCCAGATGATATGGAAAAAACCACTTTCATTACTCCTTGGGGAACTTACTGTTACAAAGTCATGCCATTCGGTTTGAAGAACGCCGGTGCCACTTATCAAAGAGCTATGGTGATCTTATTTCATGACATGATGCACAAAGAGATTGAAGTGTATGTTGATGATATGATCGCCAAATCTCATAGTGAAGAGGACCATTTGAACCATTTGTTGAAATTGTTTGAGAGACTCAGGAAATATCAGTTGAGGCTAAACCCAGCCAAATGTACTTTTGGGGTGAGATCTAGGAAGTTACTCAGTTTCATTGTCAGCCACTAAGGGATTGAGGTAGATCTAGAGAAAGTTCGGGCCATTCAAGATATGCCAGCTCCGCAAACTGAGAAGCAAGTCAGAGGTTTCCTTGGAAGATTGAACTACATATCCAGATTTATTTCCAATATGACTCCTACTTGTGAGCCCATTTTTAAGTTGTTACGAAAGGATCAAACGGTTGTTTGGAATTCAGATTGCCAGCAAGCATTTGATAAGATTAAGGGCTTTCTTCAAAAGCCTCCGATCTTAATACCCCCTGTTCCAGGAAGACCTCTTTTCATGTATTTGACAGTACTCGAGAATTCAATGGGTTGTGTGTTGGGTCAGCAGGATGAGTCCGGACGAAAAGAACATGCTATCTATTATTTGAGTAAGAAGTTTACTGATTGTGAAAGCCGGTATTCACTTCTAGAGAAAACTTGTTGTGCTTTAGCATGGGCTGCTAGACGTTTGAGGCAGTACATGATTTGTCATACCACTTTATTGATGTCAAAGATGGACCCGATAAAGTATATCTTCGAGAAGCTTGCACAAACAGGAAGGCTCGCCCGATGGCACATGTTGTTATCAGAATATGACATACAGTATGTGACCCAGAAGTCGATCAAGGGCATTGTATTATCAGAATATCTTGCAGATCAACCAGTTGAAGAGTACGAGTCTCTCAAGTTCGAGTTTCCAGACGAAGACATTATGTTGGTAAAAGATTGTGAAGAACTAGGTCCTGATGAAGGTCCTGAGCCGGGTCTTTGGTGGAAAATGATGTTTGATGGTTCCTCAAATTACAGTGGGCATAGTGTAGAGGCTGTTCTGATGAATCCCGAAGGTGGTTACACTCTGTTTACCGCAAGGTTAGACTTTGAATGTACCAACAACATTGCCGAATATGAAGCATGTATCCTTGGCCTGGAAGCAACTATTGACCTCAGAATCAAACTTCTTGAATGGAGTGGAGATTCAGCCTTGGTTATTTATCAAGTTACAGGTGAATGGGAGACCAGACATGAGAATTTGATCCCTTACAGAGCCTATATCATTGAAATGATTGAATATTTTGACGAGATCACCTTCAAGCATGTTCCGAGATCTGAAAATCATATTGCTGATGCCCTAGCCATGTTAGCCTCAATGTGGAAATTCAGGTACCTCAATGATGCTACTCTCATTCGAATTGAACGCAAGACTGAGCCAGCCTACTGTCAGATGGTTGAAGAAGAAGTTGATAACAAGCCGTGGTTCCATGACATAAAGATTTATCTGTTAAAGCAAGAGTATTCGGTCGATGCTACATTACTTGATAAGAAAACCTTGAGAAGGTTGGCCTCTAAGTTATTTCTCAGCAATGGTGTGCTCTACAAAAGAAATCATGACATGGTCCTGCTTAGATGTGTCGACAGACGAGAAGCAGAGTTGTTAATGCAAGATATTCATGAAGGAACATTTGGCACTCACGCCAATGGATATGCCATGTCCAAGAAGATTTTGAGGGCTGGGTATTATTGGTTGACTTTGGAAGCTGACTGTATTCAATATGCCAGGAAATGTCACAAGTGTCAGATTTATGCAGACAAGATGCATGTACCTCCGACATTGCTAAATGTGTTGTCATCACCTTGGCCTTTCTCTATGTGGGGCATTGATATGATTGGGGCAATCGAGCCAAAGGCTTCTAATGGTCACCGATTCATTCTGGTCGCTATTGATTACTTGACAAAGTGAGTTGAAGCCACATCCTACGCCAATGTTACTCGACAAGTAGTGGCCCATTTTATCAAAAAGGAGATTATCTGTCGGTACGGAATCCCAAACAGGATCATAACGGATAATGGTACCAATCTGAATAACAAAACCATGAAAGAACTGTGTGGTGACTTCAAAATTGAACATCACAATTCCTCTCCTTATCGTCCCAAGATGAATGGAGTTGTCGAAGCTGCGAATAAGAACATCAAAAAGATTTTGCAAAAGATGGTGAAAACCTACAAAGATTGGCATGAGATGCTGCCATTTGCCTTGCACGGGTATAGAACGTCCGTTCGCACTTCAACAGGGGCAACCCCTTTCTCCTTGGTATTTGGGATGGATGCAGTACTTCCTATTGAGGTTGAGATACCTTCCTTAAGAGTCATAATGGAAACCGAACTTAAAGAAGTTGAATGGGTAAGGGAAAGATTTGATCAGTTGAATCTTATTGATGAGAAACGCATGTCTGCGATGTGTCATGGTCAGATATACCAGAAAAGGATCAAGAGAGCTTTTGACAAAAAGGTTCGTATCCGAGAATTCCGAGAAGGAGAGCTTGTACTCAAAAGGATTTTTCCAGTTCACAAAGATGCACGGGGAAAATGGATGCCCAACTATGATGGTCCGTTTGACGTAAAAACAGTCTTCTCAGGAGGATCGTTAATTCTCACAACAATGGATGGGGAACAGCTTGCACACCCGGTGAATTCTGATGCAGTCCGAAAATATTACGCCTAAAAGAACCCGATAAGTCAAAAACCCGCAAGGGCGGCTTATGCAATAATGGGTATCCCGCTGGATCATAACCTATGAAGGAGGTCTAGGCAAAAGTTAGGGATGAAATAAAAAAGAGATAACGAGCTCGCTAAGTTGAAAACCCGAAAGGGCGGCTTAGGCAAAAAAGAGCGTCCCGGTGGATTGAAAACCTGAAAGGGAAATCCAGGAAAAAGTTAGGGACAAAGGCGTTTTACTACATCGGATGGGTTGTTACCTCTGCAGAAGATTTAACAAGGAAGCCCATTTCAACCGCTCTTGTCAAAAGCAAGGTTTTGGAATGTTTTTAGTCATTAGGGGTAGAATTGTCAGTGGGTTCAATGTAGCCTTTCTCTTTTTGTGTTGCCATTTTCAATTGTAAAAGTTCCGTGGAGTTCTATCATTGACAAACTTCCATTCTTAAATAAAATCAGTTTTTGGACCTTTCTTTTTGCAAAATTACTATTGTTTTTATTTCTTTTGTTATGCAAAACGTCGTTTATTGATCAATGATCATTTTTGAAAGCACCGGGTTCAAATTAAAAAAAATAACTTTTGAAGACTAACAAAACATAAAACACTTTGGCATACATGAAGACTCAGTAGAGATCATACCTCTCGAAGTTTTAAAGTGGCAGAAAATTTGACGTGCAATCTCAATACATATCCCAGTGAATGTGTGATGAATTAACTTGATAAGTTGCTTATTCAGTCATGTGTAGTCACCAGAAGTGAAGACCCTATCCCCAGGTTTCTTTACGAGACGTGTTCTTGTGATGGTAGTCTCATCCCCCAGTAGAAGAATTCAGAGCGGCTATTCATAGTTACGTTGTCAATCCTGGCCAGCATCCCTGAAGCTTTTTCAAGCGGAGTGGGTTTAGTTCCCAGAAACCTACATCATTTTTGTTTTGTGGATTCAGTGTGATACATTGCGTCCCCAATGAGATAGATGTGTTTATCCATATTTCCCCTTGAGTCTCCAGATTCTTCTGATTCTCGTCAGAATCAACTCCTGCATATCATTAATCATTGGCATCATGGCATATCATGTGCATTTTTCCGGCCTCTATTTGGTTTTGGGTTGTTACCTTTTGCCTTGATCGTTTCCTGGTTGTTGCCATTGGTCTTGTTTGTTGTTCTTTGGGCATTCTCTGTCCTCTTGAGTTGTTGGTCGTCACCAATTTCTCTACCTCGGTCGTTACTAAGTTTGTGTGTGGATTATAGGTCGTCACCTATATCCCGCTTGTTCCTGGTGGTAACCTGCACCTTTGGATGTCCTGTTGTTACTAGCATCGTTTGCCTAGTCGTCACCAGTTTCACACCTTGAAGTCTAGTTGTTACTAGCACCACATATCTTCTGAAAAGTCCAGTGGTAACTGGCATTGTTAAAATCCAATCGTTATTGGTATTGAGCTCTGGTCATCACCATATCTCTTGAAAGTCCAATGGTAATTGGCGTCTCTTGAAAGTCCAATGGTAATTGGCGTCTCTTAAAAGTCCAGTGGTAACTGGCACTGTTTTAAAATCCAATCGTTATTGGTATCGTTGCTTTGGTCGTCACCATAGTTTCGACAAAGTCCAGTAATTACTGGCGTTGCTTGAAAAATAATCACTATTTAATACTGAGAGTTGGTTGTTACCAAGTTCCCCGGCCGGAATCCTGAATTGTATCAACGCAATTCGGAGCTCCCATTTTGTTTGGTTGTCACCATCACCCCTTTGTAAGTCTAGTAGAAACTAGCATACTTTGATTGTTGATTGTTCTGGTCGTCACCAGTATCCCTAGTAAAACGTCGCTTTCCCATTCGAGTCTCGGAGATCTAGTCGTTACTAGCATCCCCGGGTGCGTCTGGTCTTGTTTCTGTTCTTTTCCTGAAGATCCCATTCGAACTCTTTGCTATAGGAGATTCCTCAGCTGTTTATCCCCAGTGAGGTTGGCGTCTCTTTTCTTTCGTTTCCCTAGTGTGTTGAGTCCCCATGAGTAATTACTCGTTGTATTGCCGTTCTTTTATCGTTGCTCGCGTGTCTGCACCTGTCTTGCATTCAAACATCATAAAGCATCATCTAGAATCATGACATATCTGTATTTGTCCTTTGGCATATCATTGGATCTAAGGGACAAAATTTTCGGTTCGCTATATTTAAATGCCTTTCACTACGATTCCGCAAGAATTGTCATCTTTCGCCGCCATCCAGTGAAAGATATTTAAATAGGGGCAACTGTCATACCCCAAATTTTGACCCCTTAGATCTCCGTCATCATTGTAGGATCATATTCACATATTTATCTAACCCTAACCCTTTCCAAGTGGTCTTTGTCAAGTTACAGGAGAATCAGGGTTTTAAACAGCCGAAATCGAGGTTTCGAGGGTTGACCGATCAATGTTTTGGATTGGTTTTTTCTTTGAGTTTGGGTCTCCATATCATCAAGAGTATTCCATTGGATCAAGCATGAATCCAATTTGAGGTTGTCACCCAGGAATCAAAAGCAGTGAAATTCAGGATACCCGATTAGGGTTTTTCGAGCAGGAAAAGTCAATTGTGGTTGACTTTTGATTTAAAAGGTGTTATAATGGTGGGATTGTGGTCTATAATGTTCATGTGGCTTGGTAAAGTCCATTCAAGAAGTTTCAAAGCCTCAGGAGATCCAGAGCATCAACAGCCGACTCGGTAGCCGCCGATCGATCGTTCGGTTGACCGAAAAGTCAACTCTTCAACAATAAGGAATATGACCTCAATATGTAAATCAAAAATTTTCCTAATGACATGTTGCATCTACCCATAAAATTTCATGACAATTGGATCAAGGGTTGAGGAGTAATCGCAAAAGTCGGGAATTAGGGTTTCAAAAGGGGCAAGACCATAACTCCTTAACCACACATCCAAATGAAGTGGTTCAAAGCTCATTGGAAAGATCTTGGCAAATCCAACAAAGGTCCCTAAGTGGTCCATGATCAGAAAATGCATAGATTTGGAGTTATGATCAAATTCATTTCAAGAAAGGAAAAGGACTTAGAGAAATTTCACTTTTAAGCTTGTTTTTTAGCAACTTTGAGAGGCTTTTTGGCCACGTTCCTTTGGGAATTTGAAAGTCATGAAAGCATGAATGTTTTAGAGATATTTGAGGGCTTTCTAAAAAGTACTAGAACATCTCAATAGCATTTGTGAGCTGAGAGTTATGGATTTGGCAAGATGGTGTTTTCATACTTGAGTCCCACATTGGTAATTTTTCATAAGTTCATCCTTTGGTCACTTGGATCATTTCTCAGCCTTTGAATCTTATTATTTCTGATATTTAGATGTTTTTAAGTATTGAATTGTGAGAGTTATGCAGAGGAGGTGGAAATTTGAAGTTTGGCAAGTTGGCTTGCAAGTTGTAAATGCAACTTGCATTAAAATAATGAAAAATGAAAAAGGTGGAAAGGGAAGCTCTGCACCATCCATGTTCCTACTCTCTCTAGCCTCACTTTATCCACTCTAAATTCATCATTTCACTTGACTTTCAGCTTACCTCCAAGCCAAGAAAACACTTTTGAGAGATTTGATCCAAAATTGCAAACCTTTCCCTCTTAGGAAGGAAACCTCCAATCCGTCCCTTCCCTCTCATTTCCCTATAAATAGAGGACATCTACACCTTATTCAACACATCAGAAATCTCTCAAAAACCATAGAAATACAAAGCTCTTGCTCTTTCCTTCTTTTACTTCAAATTCACAAAAATCACCAAAATCACAAAAATACCTAAAAGCTGTCTTGACAGCCTAGCCCCCTAAACCAATTTCCATACATTCAAACTCTCCAAAAACCTTCCACACAATCCAAAAATATGGTATAGAAGGTGTTCCAACAATTAAAACATTCAAAAACATCATTTTGCAAAAAGTCAACTTTCATACCAAGTAACTTTGACCACAATGCATAAAATCTGCCAACTGGTTGTTTAGGCTTGTTCTTATTGTTCTAATCACTCATACACCTCACATACATCCTATCTCAACTGTCTAAAGCATTGGAATCAAGTGGTGAAACTTAATTTTCAATCTGGCCTAAGGTTTGCATTTTGCTTCACTACGAAGAAAGCATCAAAGTTGAGTGGTGTTTGAAGTATCTCTGGGTTTCTTGGTGTTCTAACCTGTTCAATATAGTCTACAAGAGGTATGTAGTCTATTAATCTTGTGCTTTGCATCATTTTCCATGTTTTGGCATTTTTGGGAAGTATGTTGAAAAATATGAACCATAAGCATACCAATGTTCATGACAACTGATCCTTGATCAATATTAATGCTTATAATCATTTGGATACATGTTTGAGGTTTGTATGGATGAGAATATGTGCATATCTTATTGTCTTGGCTTTATGACAGTTGATGCTTTTTGATGTTTTTGCAAAATGTCATCATGATGCTATCTTTAGGAATCAAAGTATATGTGCCTAAATTGTGAGTTCTACATGATTATTAATGCATTTGTGGTGTGTATATGTTCTCACTTTGGTTTAAAAAAATTCCTACTTGAATCTCATTTACTGTCATAGAGAAAAATGCTATGCTTTTCCATGAGAAACTCAGAACCTGTCTTGGATACCATGTACCCCAAGTGCTAGGCTCATCTGACTTGTTTTAAGATATGAAATGTGTGTGTATGTTTTGTTTGGATGAAACCTCAATGTCTGCCAATAAACAACCCAGTTGCATTTTCAAAAGTGCTTTGTGCTTAGCATCAACATGACAATTTGAATTTTGACGGAGATATGTTTGAGTTCTAAGTACGGAACCAACTGTTATTACATATGTAATATGTGTGCATCTTTGTTGTGGCATAAGCTTCATCATCATTAAAAACAACTGCTGCATCAAAACTATTTTACATTGTATCCCACACGCCAAAACTTGCTATGATTGAAGTGTGCCTGATTTTTAAGCCTAAACATATCTAGTTACATGTTTATGACGTGTATGTGTGGTTTATGTGATATGTTTCAACATGATTTGGTTGCTCACATTCAAAATGCATTTTTTAGCCAAGAGAGCCATCACTATACCAGTTTCTGTTTTAAAAGGAATGTGTCTGAATTTTTGGTATAGAATCATCATTTACCGTGTTTGAAATATGTGTGCATCATTGGTATACCATAAATGTCACTCAACTTGAATCTTCCAACTTGCATCATCTTTTAAAAAAAAACTGTTTTGCATTGCAGCCTACATGTCAAATCTTGTTCTGGAAGAAATATGCTTGATTATTGGGCCTGATCATACCTACCTTCATGATTATAATGTATATGTATAAATCGTGTGGTTTGTTTCTTCATGATTTGATGCCCCACTTTTAAAATGCATTTTAAGACAAAATGAGCCATCACTACACTAGTTCCAATTTTAATGAGAATGAGTCTGATTTTTTGGCATAGAAGTGTCCCTCAACATGTTTAAAGTTTATGCGCATAGCTGTTTGGCTTAATTGTGCATTAGAGTTTGATTTGAACCTTGTCATGAACACCCCAAAGTACAAGATGCAGCCTGCCCATCATATTGCACCTCAGCCTGTTGGAACTGCTTTTTTGTGCTTAAATTCATTTGTCAGCATATGTATGACTTGTGTGTGTGATTTGTTTGGTCAGAATGTGCATAAAACATGAATTGGATTTCAACTTGCATTTCAAGAACACCTTGTTTGCAGCAAAATCATCATTTTCCATACCAGCCTGTTTTGGACCAACTCATGTGCTTAAACTCATTTGTCTACATGTTTGTATGGTGTGTGTATGTTTAAATTGATCTGAATGTGCTTAACACTGAAACTGAACATCCTCATGCACTTCACAAACACAACTTGCATCTTGATCATCTTTTTCACCAAAAGCCTGTTTTGAACCTATCCACCTGCCTAGAATCATTGGTTGATGTATTCATAGTTTGTGTGTGGCATTTGTTTGAATTTAATGTGCTCTGAATGTACCATGAGTTTCATTTTTCATCTCAAAACATCAACATGCATGTGCTATCGAGTTTTGAATTGTGGAGGTTATTTCAAAAAACTAATATTGCCATCTTGTTCATCATGAAAAAATACTCAATTTACACTAAAATTTTGTTGAAATCCAAGAAGAATTGGTAAAGTTATGATCAAAATGCAAGTCAAGTTCTTATGTGTTTGGCTTGCCCAGAAAAACCACAAAATCATGCCTTATATGTTTATAGGGGTGGCTATATCAACGGATGTATAGCCACCCCAGTGGTAGAAACCTTTACTCAATGCACGCCTTTCACACACATGACCTGGGTTCGATCCTTTGTGGAGATCAACCCTTTTGCTATTTTTCCCATTTTTTCTTGTTCAACATTTTCTTCTTTCTCTCCCTTCCCTTGTCATGCGCGTGCTAAGTGGCTCAGTGGTTGTTTGTCGGAGTTGTGATCTGAGGGGCGTGGGTTCAATTCCCTCCTTTGCCCCTTTCTTTTATTTAATTGTTTGTTTTGTTCTTGATTTTCATTAATCTTCATTATGTCATAACTTGTTCATTTTTAATATTTTTTTAAAACCATTCTTTTTGCATATTGTTCATATTAATATTCTTTTTTTCATTTATTGAGAAAATATTTTATTCATGACCTTGATACGTTATGCCCACTTGGAAGTTGTTCACTTTTCAAAGTCGTTACCTTGCGTCTTGATGATTCTCTTTTTATGCCCTGCCTGTTTATCTTGTGAGATTTACATTTGTGCTTCCCAACATGTTAGAACTTATTTTCTTTTGGGTTGTTACCCTGACTTGTATGTTTCTTCTGAGAAATTTGAAAGCTTGAACTGTCGTCACATTTCTTGCTTGCTGGATTGTCATCAATGCATCTTTGGTTTTTACCTTTAACATGTTCATTTAATGGTTGTCACTATGCTTTTATCTTCATCATGTTTATTAAGTATTTTCTTTTCTCCAAGTGATTAAACTTGTTAGTTCTCGTCCAAGTTGCCTCCCCTTTCTCCTTCCAAAGGAAAAGTCTTTCCATTGACCCCTTGTGTCATGGATAGCTCATAACCATTCTCTTGACTTTGTTAAGTCATCTTTAACCTTAGTTTAGAAACCATTAGACTTTGCTTTGAGTCTAAGAAACCCACCTTTACTAGGAGTGTTCTTCAACTAGAACCCTAGGATAGAGTTTGTCAACTCTATGTGAGAATCATTGTGATGAATTCTTGCTTCCCCTCTTGAGTGTCTCAAAGTAGATTAGGGAGTTTTGTAAAACTCCACACAAACATTGTCATGTTTGTTCCCCTTGAACCTTGGTCATAATCAAGTGTTCTTCAAACTTGGTGAGGTGAACTACGATTGCTCTGATTCTATCCTAGTTAGGATACGTAGGCAGAAGATGCGATATCTTTGTGAGCAAACTTAGTGTATATATCTCTAGGTTTTAACTTATACCTTTTCCCAAATCCATAGCAAACATTTAACAACTTAGCATACAAACAAACAAAAGGTTCCTGTAGAGTACTACAGATGCTTAGGGTGCTAACACCTTCCCTTGGTATAACCAACCCCCGATCCCCGAATCTCTTAGCGTTGTTGTTACATCGCGAAAAGGGTTTTTCTTTCTTTAGACCTTTCCTTTGGATAAATTAAAGTTTGGTTGTAAAAGAATTAAGATTCAAGTTAATTCAATAGCTTGATATCCAATTTTCACCGCAAAACAATGCTATTTGCTGATAAACCCATCAAGCGCTCAGACCACTCAGCTGTGGCTGCAGTGAAGCAAAGAGACCCTTCTTGGGCAGGTGACTATCAAACCATCTGTAGAGTAAGGGCACACAGCATGATACATTCTTACCCGTTCTATTTTCGTTCTAATAATGGACAGAATGATACACATCGCCAATCAAGGTAGGAATTGGATTCCCTGATGCAAAGATATGGAAGGCATCCAAGTCTACAAAGTCAGGCATGTTTGGAAACAAGATGATGCCATAAATGCAGAGGGCGAGAATGGCATTGAATACGATCCAACAACCATCTTTGGCACACTGTTGGGCTTTCCCAACTAGGAACTGCAGAGAAAATCCAGGAACCCCATTCCAACTGGATAGAAGCAACTCAGAGGCATCCAGATGAAGAAAAA
This sequence comes from Lathyrus sativus, assembly GCA_963859935.3. Lineage (NCBI taxonomy): Eukaryota > Viridiplantae > Streptophyta > Magnoliopsida > Fabales > Fabaceae > Lathyrus > Lathyrus sativus. Next base: position 249,400,527 of record OZ012738.1, read on the forward strand.
GAGCTAGATTAGCTAGATTAGGCTTAGCATCCATGTGAACGAACGACATCTGCTTCTTAATAGGTACACCCAAAAACTCAGCATACTCCTCTAATATAGGTGCAAGAATGAAGTCCGGGAAAGTGAAGCATCTCAAAGAAGGGTCATAGAACTGTAGCAAGGCATAAAACCCATTCAACTCGTATACCGAAGGTTTGCGAACTAGACTGAGCAGCTTCCCATAAGATTTCCTGAATTCCCCTCTCACTGTATCATCTGCCAAGGCAATCAAACTGGACAGTAGAGCAACATCTGGGGTAGGGAGCTTGTGGGCCACATTCTTCTTCAGAGAGCCCATGCTAGCACAACAGAAGGCAAGAATACCGGAACCGGGGGATAATGTATGCACGTGCAACAAAGACACACGTTAATGATATGCAAATGAGTATGAAAAATGCAAAATGCAATCATGTAACAGGGGATCAAGATTGTGCTGCTGAGGAGACCGAGGCTCTATTTCAACATAGTCACAACATTGCTCTGATAACACAACCCTGAAGAGGACCAATAATTATGCACTATCGAGAACAACCACATCTCTGACGATAAGAACCCTCTGAACCCAACAACACTGATTCACTGTCAAGAAAACCAGGTAGTCTGAAGGTTAAGGTTTCCTGTAATAACCCAACCCCGCTCACAAGTATGAACCTAATCACAGACAAGGTATGACATCCTATGCGTTTCCCAGCATCACAGACTTTCAAGAAACGATGATACGATACCCAGAAGGTGTGGCATCATCATCTCTTGAAGTGGCCTCACTCAGCTGAGTCACAAATGATCGGTCCCCAGAGCAAGCACGCGCCCACTACTTTCCACAACTAATACTAGGTACACTCAAGCCTGGGTCTGGCTTCTCACTCATCATAGCCCATTCCCACAACAGCATAATAATGATATCATACTGAAAATAAAATGTGGAAAGTAAAATGTGATAAATAAAACCCAACAGGTAAACACACAAGCGCTAGGATTGACCCGCATAGGGGATGGGAAACGGTCCCAGCATAGGGGATAGGATAAAATCCCCAGCAGCTATGTGTCCCCAACAGAGACGTCAGCTGTCGCTACCGCGAAAATAAGGTGTCGGCAAAACAGAAGAGTCGCCACCTTTCGTTATTTATCCCACGGGAAGGGAAAGGAAACGATCGGAAAAACCTGACGAAAAGGTATAAGACAAGGGCATCGCAACCAATGTCTGGATTCGAGAGTCGGTTACGCAAGGGGAAGGTATTAGCACCCCTCACGTCCATCATACTCGTTGTGATCCACGCTTGTTGTGTTTATCTGACGGGTTGATTATATCTATCTACTCTAAAAGTCTTGTCTGAAAAGAATAAAAAATGACTCGGCAGAACACATCAGTTCTATGCCTACGTATTCCCGTCTGGAACGAGAAATCAGAGTCAACGTAGTTCACCTAACTACGGGGGAAGGTTTCTCGCTGAGATATCGCATCTCGTGCCTACGTACTTTCACACGGCGTGAAAGATCAGAGCAAACGTAGTTCAGGACACCAAGAGACATCGGTTTGTCTTTTTTATCCGAGTAGGGTTAACAGACGGTTCCAGCAGTTGGTGTATGCAGCTCGCTCGACGGAGACTTAGGCGTTTACTGTTTGCGGTAGAACCGGGAGTTAACAGAACTCTCCTTATGAAAATGGTTTCCAGGGATTAAAGGTCCAAGAGGACAAAAAGAGTTTGATCTTTGTTTTCTGTTTTCTAGAAGAAGTATCTTTTATGGATGTTTGCAACTGATATCGCACTTGAGACTATGACTTGAGAGTGAATGTGTCGCATGTCACCCAAAGAGTGCCATACTAAACATCCAAGATGTTGAAAAGAAACTCTCCAACAACCCTTTCTCAAGTAGCTTAAGGCTCGTAGCGTACGACATCAATTAACCTTTATTACTGTATTTTGATTTGTTTGAAGATGAGAAGAGAAAAGACGCACTAAAGGGGAACTGATCCAATCCTAAAGTTGTCATGCAAAGTTAATCCTATGATTGAGGTTAGGAGGGAACTACCTAATGTTATCATGCATGGTTAGAACCCTAATGTCTGCCATAACTTCTCTTGAACAAGAGAAGTCAGAGTTCCTAGGGGAACATGGCAAAGGAAAGCAACAGCAAAAGAAATAACTGTAAAGAAATAAAATTGTAAATAAAATGCATGCAATGCAACAAACAAGCAGAAGGAGCCAAGCTCAACTTCTAGAGCAAGCAAGCCCAAAGGCAACACACAAAGCACAGGCAAGGGAGACAGACTCAACCTTAAGCCAGCAAGCAAAGCCAGATAATAACAGTCAAGCAGAGGGAGACAGACTCAACCTCAAATGCAGACAAGCAAGGGAAGGAAAGCTCACCCTTTAGGATGCTCTTAGGCCTAGAATCATCTACATGAGGCCTAGTGTAATGCAATACACCAAGCAGTCACACAAGCAACAGCAAAGCAATCAAAACAGCAGACAAACAGCTCAACAGCAAAGCAGATAAACAGCAAAATAATCAACAGTCTGCAATCAACTCCAAGTCCAAGCCATCTTCAAGATAAGGAAAAGAAAGCTCCATCTTAAAATTCCAACAAGAGAGAAGAAAGTTAACATCAAGATTATTGATTGATGATGGGAAGCATCATGGAAACCAAGGGAGTCCATCATGGCACTCAACAATACATCAGAGATAGGCATCCTCAAAGGTTCTACCTCTTGTGATACGCCACACATCCTTCCAAAGGAAAAATGAGGCTTCCACATAGGGACCTTGAATCACGGGATGAGGATGGAAAGCAATCAAGGCAATTCATGCTTACTTGAAGAAAGAGAAATCCAACCAAGCTCTTCCTAAACCCTAATTGAATAAGCTACAAGCAAGCTACTAAAAGAAGGTCTAAACACCAAATAAAGCACTACAATCAAGCTAAAGAAACCTCAAGATGTCGAATGAACCACCACAAGAGATTTAGAAGCTTATTTGCACTAAAATCAACCTTTGAGATTCAACTAAGGGAAGAGTTACACTAGAAGCACCCTAATCAACACCTTAAATGTTAAATCTACTTAAAATCCTAAAACACCTTCTAAAATTCTACCAAATTTTCTAAGGGATCCTAAGCATGTTATTGATCTATGGGTAAAGGATCAGAGCCTTAATCTAAAGGGAAGGCACCTAAAGAAGTCCAAAACTTGAAGTTGTCAAAGGGAAACCCTAAAATGGAAGGTTTTGGGAACCTAATCCAAAAAAGAACCTATTCTTATCTAAAAAATCTTAATTAAATCCTAGGGGATCATGCATCTCTATACTAGCAACCAGCAAAAAATCTCATCCAAATTCAATACCAAATGGCCACACAAAAATCAGCAAGAAAATGAAGAAATAAGCCAAAAATAAGGAATTAATAAAAATGCAAGAAAATCAAATTAAATTGAAAATTACATGAAAATGAAATGTAAAAACATCATAAAATCAAGAATAAAATCCAGATCATCCACATATTTTTATCACATTTTTCTGACCAAAATTGGAATTATTATGAATTTTAAAAGAATAAATCAATTAAAATAAAAAGAAAATGAATTATAAAACAATTAAGAAAATAAAATGCCAGAATTAATGAGGAGCGCAGGATCTGTGGACGTTGTATTCAAATCTAAGGGACCAGGCGCTGCCAACACATACATGAAACACAACATTTCATTTGGTCCAAGGTCAATTCTCAGGTTAAAACGTGAGTGTTGGATTGGGAGACTTAGTCTTCATTTTCATCAGATCTAAGGGTCCTTGTGCATCGTCTACCTTTGAACTGGAAATGGAGGGAATAATCTCAGGTGAACCAGACGGTGGCTAAGCCACCGTCTTCTTCGGCGAGCCACAAGTTACAGGTCAACAAAAACATCCAAACCTTACATCATTTCACTCCATTTTCCATGCTGATCTCAAATATCATATCCATTTCCCCTAAATCTCACTAGATTCCCAAACACGATAGCAAACAGAAAATGCATCAAGTTCTTGATCATCACCAAACCTCAATCCAAAGCCATAGATCTATTCCTCATGCCTCATAGATCATCACAAACTATCTAGATCATGTTAAAACCTCAAGAAGAGGCCAATTCGAATCCAAACAGAAATCATATTGCATCTTAATTTGTCTCTAAACCTCCAAATTTTGATCCAGAATCCATCTATAATCTGGCCTAAACCTTAACCTCATACTAAAACATGCTAGATCATCATGAATCTACAACAATTTTGAAAGTTGCATACCTGAGTTGCAGCTTCAAATTGGAGCAGTTAGGGCACGATTCTTGGCTTCAAACTATGCAGATACACTCTATCATTGATGCTGAAGATGATTGGATCCTCAATTTGCCTTGAATCACACTAGAATTGAAAACACAATTTGCACTTGGAGCTTGAAAATTCACTCTGCAATCTCTAGCTCTAGCACGAAATGAACACCAACCTTGATCCAAATCACTTTCTGAACTTATATAGAGTGAGTTTGGGTGATTTGTAGGCCCATTGGAGGCCCAATCAGTGAGATCCAATTTCCACTTTTTCTTCAAAATTCCAGCTATGGCTATGCACGATTCTGAGCTCAAAACTTCTCCAAGAAGCTTCAATTCCCTTGCTTATGGACTATGGAGAGAGTATGGATCAATTTGAGTCCTTAATTCCATCATAAGGCCAACCTTTGAAGTGTTACTTATTTATGAAGTAACAAAGTGAAACACTATGAATTATGCCTCAACTGCATTTTTCACTATTGCCATTGTGTTCAAAATGATTTTTCTGATTAAAATGAGCACACATTTGGTCTTGTTTGAACACATGAATTAATTTTGAATTTTTTACTTAAATGCCTTTAAATTCCCCTTTTGTCAATTTCCTTCAAACCAAGTCTCACCCTAAGCCAAATCAATTCATCCTTGATACATGGTTGACCTAAAAACATCATTTTGAGCAAGTTTTGTGTTGGACAAAACTTCATTTGAAGCTTTCAAGATAGTGAAAATGACCTATAATGCCAAATGACCTATAATCTCACTTTCCCAAAATACCCCTAACTTGAAAACCTCATAACATGAGTTCCATAAATCCGATGGAATATTTCCAGCACAATTTGGAAAGCTAAGATCAATACCTACAACTTTCATGTTAGCCAAAAGTTGAGTAGAAACATCCTTCTAGGTCAAAAGTTCCACGGAAGTTGGTTGACTTTTGCAGACAAATTTCACATTCATTTGATGACCTGTAACTTGTCTGGATCATAACTTGAGTTCTATAAATCCAATGGAGGACTTCTAGTACTCAAATTAAAGCTAAGAACATGCTCTACAAGTTTCATGTTGGACAAAATTGGAGATGAAACGTTTATCTTGAGATAAGTGGTCTTGAAGTTAGGTACCAAATAAGGGATTTTACCCTGAGAACCCTAATTTAGCAACTCCTCACACTTTGAATTCTTCTTGAATTGATCTTGGAATATCACCTCATGTATCTCAACAAAAATTTCCATGATCAAAAAGACTTAGAATTGAGCTTTGATCCTCTTCAATTACACAGTTGACTTAAGGTTACTCAGATGAAAACCCTAATTGCAACATCCTCAACTGTGGCTCTTCACACTTAGCACAATGATTTAACTGAGCTCCACCATGACCCTCAAGGCACTCCATGAGCTCTATCCATGATCAAGGCTCCACAACCCACTGATAGTCTTTAATTGGTCCTCAGGTTAGGAGATTAACCATATACAAACAACCAAACTTCTCAAGAACCCAACCCTCTTCCTGATGACTTTGGTGACTTCTCAAGCTTGAATAAGACCTATAGATAGGATCCTCTTGATATAAACCACACTTGATCCCCTGCTATATGAACAATGCTATGCTATGCAAATGCTAGATCAATGATATGCTAATGCAATGAAACATAAACCAAGTGAGAAAAAGGTTAGACAAATTTTAGGGTGCAACAAGCTGCAACAAAGCTTGCAATAGATGAGAATATGGCATGGGAGGCGCATCAAAATGCCTATTTGTCGCCCGACCTCGGTCTTGATATCTTCTATACCCCTGCTGATTCTGCTGCGGTTGCTGTTGTTGTTGCTGACGTTGTTGTTGTTGTGGTTGCTGAACTGCAGGAATTGTAATATTGGCAACCTGTTGTTGCTGACGATTCTGACCTCTACCTCTCCCACGAGAACTAGATATTGAATTGGTATCTTCTTCTCGTTTTTTATTATCGAAAACTTTCCTACCTCCTCCTTTAGCTGAGGGCATTTCACCAGCACTTATCTTCCCTAACTTGATACCATTTTCCACCCTCCGGTGATGATTAAGTCAGAGAAGCTACCCGACATGCTACTAATGAGTTTCTCGTAGTAGACGCCTGGCAAAGTGGCGAGAAACATATCAATGAGCTCATGTTCCACCATAGGCGGCTGCACCCTGGCTGCTAACTCCCGCCACCTTTGGGCATATTCCTTGAAACACTCATTGTTCCTTTGTGAAACATTCTGAAGCTGGACCCTGTTAGGAGCAAGGTCGTTGTTGTATTGATAATGTTTCACAAAGGCTTCAGCAAAGTCCCTCCAACTGCGGACATTCACGGGTTCCATACCCATGTACCATTCTAATGAAGGACCAGACAAACTATCCTGAAAGAAATGCATGAGCAATTTCTCATTGTCTGAGTAGGCAGACATCTTACGGTAGTAGGATCTCAGATGAACTCTCGGACAGGTGGTACCCTTATATTTGTCAAATTCTGGGACTTTGAACTTCAGCGGCACCCTCAGGTCCGGGATTAGTCCCAAATTAGCCATGTCAAGGCCCATGGAATTTTGACTTTCAAGGGACTTCATTTTTTTCAATCATCTTGATCCTCTTATCAGTTTCAGAGGGTAACTCAGCTACCACAACCCTCTGCGAGAACACATCATATTGTCTGTCTTCATTCCAGAGGTGATCCATATTACCATGTATACCACTAGTGGTGTTAGGACCATAACCATTCCCATTACCATTTCCAACATTACCAAAACCAGTGTTGTTGAAACCTGCAGCATTACCGGCACCAACAGCATTACCACTCCCTCCAGCAGTAGGGATAACCAAAGTAGGCATGGAGTTATCAGCTCGAGGAGTCTCAACATGTGGAGGATTAGCAGCGTTCCCACCATGCAACACACCATTGTCATCAACACGTGCAATCAAGGGCTTCACTAAAGTATGGAGTTACTCTTGTCCATTAGCCACTCCCTGCATTACCTCCATGAACTGGGCCATCCGGTCCCTCATTTCCTGCATCTCTGCTTGTGTTTGCTCCATTACTCTCTTCTGATTCCCCCTAGTTGCATACCGGTGAGACGTTGGATTGATAATCCTGAAACACACTAACGAACCACAGGAAAATAAGATTAACAGTTCCAATGCACATGCAATGCAAAATGCAGACATGTATGTATGCAACAGGGAAATTTCCCCCTCGATTCTAGTTTCCGGGAGAAAAACACAACAATGAAAAGCCCTACAGACAAGCATATAACAGAACCTCTTCGTATATAATCACATGCCAATAGGCAATGTACAAACAACAACTGAGTATAATAGAAAGGACCTCATCCAACAAGCTTGGTGATGGCCAGTACAACAAGCAATAAGTAACAAACTACAACAGAGATAAACAAGATGGTTAAGCTGGATGACAAGACCGGAAGTCCTCTAGCAACTCTCGCGTCTCAGGATGATCTAGTCTAGCAAGCAGTCCCTGAATAAGTAACTCTTGCTAGCTAATAGTATGCTGCAGACTCTCAACATGGTCTTCCCAAGCTCCTTCCCCAAATCATGCCTCGAGCTTGCATCTTTTGGAATCAGCTCTCAACTTGTAATCCTTCAAGTTTGCAATAGCCTCGTTCAGTCTTTTACTCACTATCCCGTCTGAGTGACGCCTCTACTGCAATCTTCTTGTCTTTGGCATTGAGCTGCGTCTTCAACTTGCTGATCTGTAGCTTTAACCTGTCTTCGCGCTCTTTGTTGTTGGTGAGCGTGGCATTCCATTGGTTATCAAACTTACAAATCCTTAAGTAAGCTCTATCCAAATCTTCCTTCTTGGATGCAAGAACACTATTAACAGCCTTGAAATCCAAACCCAAACGCTCCCGAGAATTGGTCTCCTTGGTCAGATCCGTACCCAATTTGTTTACAAGCTTAGTTTGTTTCTTGAAGGAATGAACAGCCTCATTCTTCTCACTTCGAAGCTGAATGATTTCTTTCTCCAACTCCTCATTGGCTTTTCTCAACTCTTCCTTCTCAAACAATAACTGATTGTACTTCTGAATGTCTACGGTGGTGGGTTCCTCAATCATGAGAGGATGCAAAGGTGCAACTGAAGGAAACGGCATCAGAAACTTCGCAGCTCTATCACGAATCCAAGTCAGATAAGGATCATAGGTTCGACTGTTACTCTTCCCCAAGGCTACTTTCCCTCTCCGATGAATACTACTCCAAGCATGCTCTAATCTGGCTAAGGCATCGCCCTCCAATAAACCGGTGAGATATAGAGATTCCTGTATCTCCTCTTCTTTAGGAGGATCCTTCAGTGCATATCCAAACTGTCTGACCAACAAAGAAGGGTTATAGTTAATGCAACATTTCCTTCGGACCAAAGGGACGTTAGGAAATCCGCCGCAACTATAAATAATATTTGTACCAAGCATATCTCTGTCAAACCAAGTGATATTCTCCACAGACAAACCCATCAACCTATCGGACAACTCTGAAGTACCAGCGGTAACAACAAACGGACTCACCTTGGGCATATGGCTAGCAAACCACCTGTATAATAAAGGGACATAGCAAGATACATGCTTTCCCCTTTGGTTCTCATTCTTATGGTGCACAGAATGATAAACATCTCCGAGAAGTGTGGGTACCGGATTCTCTGAAGCTAGCAAGTAGAAAGCATCCACATCTGCAAAGTCTGGCAGATTAGGAAACAATACGATGCCATATATACAAAGAGCTAGAATGGCGCCAAACACAATCCAACACCCATCCTTGGCGAACTGCTAAGCTTTCTCCAGCAGAAAAGGAAAAATAAAACCATATGTCCCACTCCTCTTAACCAGCTTACCCTTCAACTCTGAAGCATCTAAGTGCAATATAGCAGTGAGTTTAGCCAGATCAAGCTCAGCATCAATATGGACAAACGACATCTGATCAAGAATAGGTACCCCTAACAGCTCAGAATGCTCCTCTAGGGTAGGAGCCAGGACATAGTCAGGAAAGACGAAGCATCTCAGCTGGCCATCATAGAATTGCAGAAGAGTATAGACACCGCTGATCTCATATGCTGAAGGCTTGCAGACAAACCTCACCAACCTCCCATAAGACTGCCTAAAATCCTCTATCACCTCCCTGTCGGCCATAACAATCAAACTCCTCAAAGAACTGACATCAAGGGTAGGGAACCTGTAAGCTACTGTTCTCTTCAAGGGCTCCATGTCAAGAAAGAAGGAACACGACCACTAGAATCGGGGAAGAAATATGCACCTGCAACACAGATAAATGTTAATGAAATGCTAATGAAAATGCAAATGCAAATGCATACAGGGGATCAATATTGTTGTGCTGTTGATCGAGAAGAACCAGCGCTCCGCTTTATCAAGAACAAAGTACCGACAATAGGACCCACTGATATAAGGAACACATGTTCACACTGTAAAGAAACCAGGTAGTCTGAAAGTCAAGGTTTCCTGCATAACCCAATCCCTCTCACAGGTATGACCTATCCACCAATAAGGTTTGGCATCCTATGTGTTCATCAGCGTCACAGACTTTCGAGAAATGATGATACGTTCACCATTTCTGGTTCGGCATCATAATCTCTCGAAGAGGCCTCACTTAGCTGAATCACAAATGATCGGTCCCCAGAGTCGACAACCCTCAGATCCAAAATCCCCTCGAGCCCTAAGGGCCAGAAAAGAAATCATCAAAGAGAATCTCGTCTAAGCGCGAATTTCATGGGAAACTGTATCTACTAAGCAAGCATGCCCCCCACTAATCTCCATTACTAATGCTAGGTTTGTACTAAAGCCCGGGTCCGGCTTATCACTCATCAGAACTTCCCTCCCCACAACATAACAATAATGATATAATGCTGAAAAATAAATGCGGGAAAATAAAAATAAAGCACATATATACAACACCCAAAGATAAACAAACAAGCGCTAGGATTGACTCGCATAGAGAAACAGAGATTCTGGGTTCGATCCCCAGCAGAGTCGCCAGCTGTTGCAACTGCAAAAAACACTCGGCGGAAAACAGAAGAGTAGCCACCTTTCGTTATTTATCCCAAAGAGAGGGAAAGGAAACGGTCGGAAAAACCTAACAAAAAGGGAAAAGACGAGGTCATCGCAACCAAGTCCTTGATTCGGGAGTCAGTTACGCAAGGGGAAGGTATTAGCACCCCTCACGTCCGTCGTACTCGACAAGATCCACGCTTTGTTGTCTATATAAAAGGGTGATTAATCTATCTACGCTAAAGGTCAATGGAAAAAATAAAAAGAAAGGACTCGGCAGAGCATCGCCGCTCTATGCCTACGTATTCCCTCGTGCAATGGGAAAGTCAGAGTCAACGTAGTTCAGCTAACTACGGGTGAAGGGGGGAAGGTTGCTCGCCAAGACATCGCGTCTTATGCCTACGCACTTTCATCTGGTATGAAAGATCAGAGCGAATGTAGTTCAGGCTAACAAGAACACCGGTTGGTTCAAAAGTTTTTAGGCCCGAGTAGGGTTAACAAGTAGTTCTAGCAATTGGTGTATGCAGCTCGACCATTGGAGACTTAGGCGTTACCGTTTGCGATAGAACTAAGAGTTAACAACACTCTTTTATCTGAAAAGATTTTCCTTGATTAAGATCCCAAAGGATGAAAAAGATTTGAAGTGTTTTTGTGTTTTTTAGAGAAGAAGTGTTTTGAATTTGATTTGTAACTCATGTCGCACTAGAGACTATGACTTAGGAGCGAATGCGTCGCATATCACCCTAAGGGTGTATACTAAACACTCTAGGCAATTGAGAGGAAGCCACTCAATCACCATTCCCCGAGTAGCTTAAGGCTCGTAGCGTACAACATTTGTTATTCTTTATTATGTGTTTTATGAGTGTTTGAAGATGAGGAGAGAAAGGACACACTAAAGGGAGACTAACTCAATCCTAAAAGTTGTCATGCAAAGTGGACTTAGAGTTGGGATACAAAAGGGAACTACCTAATGTTATCATGCATAGTTTGATCCTAATGTCTATCATAACCTCTCTTGAAGAAGAGAGATTAGAGATCCCAAGGTAAAGAAGACAACAGAAGAAGAAGAAAAAGGAACATGAAAATGCAAGAATGCAAATATAAAATGCACAAATAGGATGAAAGTGAGGGAGGAATTATGTGTGGGGCAGTAGCCTCCATAACCTCATCTCAACCTCAAGCATGCATATGAGAATGCAAAAGAAGAAGAGAGAAAGAAATGCACAAGGTGAAGTCAAACAACAAGAAGAAACCACACAAAAATGCATCAAAAGTGGGATGAAATGACCTAAGCCAATCAACATCAACCACAAGTGCCAAAGCCAAATCAAATGACAGGAAAGCTTAAAACAAAGTGAGGATGGAAGGCTATATGAGGACAGCAAGGAACTCATAATATGTGTAACACCCCCTTCTATACCCCCAAATAAACAATAAATCATTTAAGCACAGATTAAAATGTCATCATAGTATAATTAAAACATGGTATAAAAGAGGTATGTAACATCACACACAAAGTTGAAACATATAAAACCTGCTCTATAAAAGACATGCAACAGTGGGGTAGCTTCAACAGAGGAACTTAGTCCTTACACCCACATCTCAATATTTAGAATTAAAAGCGAAAAATCTAAACATTGAATCATTCTAAACATGTAATCATATAAATACATATCATCCAGTTTGATTCACCACATCATTCAAGTTTACATAAACATTTGTCAGCAGATACATATACAAATGTATCACAAAAGAATGCTATACAATCCTAACTACCCGGTGCTACATATCAGAGCTAACTGACCAAAAGAATGAAGCTATACTTCACGAAAGACCTCCAGTAAACCTAATATACAATGCCTCATAGAGCATTATAAAATAGCATAAGGGTGAGAAATATTATCATAATAATCAATGCATATAATTATATATATATATATATATATATATATACAAGCATAGAATACACACATTCTGCATTTCTCACCACAATTCATTATCGTCATCATATACATCACAATATATGTATAAACAAATATGGATAATCACCAAACATGTTTCATCATGCGCACATCCATAATTCTCATCAATCCACATAACATACACATATGCATACATTCACACAACATTTATCTCTATGCCATGTGACTCAATGCAACTCATGCCATGTGGTACCAACACTTGTTATCATTTTTCGGTTTTTACATTTAAATCGGGTCTGTCCTCTAGACTGATAACAATAAAAGCCCGTCCTCTAAGCTTTCAAACCCACTCTTCTAGGTTTGGGACAAGTCACTAGTCTCCACGAAACTAGCAAGCATTGCCTCCTGACCAAATGATGTGTATGCAATCAACAACCAAATGCACTTAAGACCGTTCTCGCATCTTAATCTCATGCATTCTCAAATAATTCATCACATAAGAATTATAACATGATTGCACACTCACACATCATATCAAAGTATTCCTACTTTCAACATCATCACATTTATCAAGCAATGCAGACATATTCACAATATGTTCTCATGCATTATTCACAATATTACATATAATTAATATGCATTCAGAATCCAATGCCATCACCATATTTATCATACAATGAACACATATTCACAATATGTTCTCATGCATTATTCACAATATTGCATACAATCAATATGCATTCACATCATCGTGCCAAACGGCAACAAACTTCATCACAAATCATCATGCATTTTTAATCAATTCAAACAATGCACATATTTGTCAAAGAAACCATATTCCTCATTCGATTCCACAATCTAGGATTCACGTCATACGGCTACCCACAACATATATATAACAGCATACAATTACTCATTTCAAATCAAGATTGAATGCAATCGAACCAAACAATCAACATTGGATGGAATCACAAGGAAATGAGAATGTTGTCACGCTCGCTGGCTTGCTCGCCTAGCGAACAAGCTCGCGAAGGCAAATAGAAGCTACTGTAACGCTTCGCTACCTACCCGTTGGGGCTTCGCCTAGCGAACCCCTTGCTACCTTGCTTGCTACCAGCGAAGAGGGTCAATTAAATTCTATCCAAGTCTGGGACCATTCGCTACTAGCTCGCTACAGCGAACACTCGCGATTTGCTCGCCTAGTGAAGGTCCTAGCGAACGTCTACGATGTTCAAAAACCCCAACTGTCCAAAATCACCAAATCCTCACAAAATCAACCGATTCAATTCCAACGAATTCCAATAGTCTTAGCCTAACATTTCTTGACTAATCTACACCATTTAATCCAACTTCTAACCGTTCAAACATCGATTCTACCGATTAAACTCATTTCTGCCCTAAAATGGAAAATGGAGAAAAACATCAAAACAATCCAAATAATCCATACATAATCCTACACATTAACAAGATAATGATATTTCACACCATTACCTTGATTAAATCGAAGCTAGAAGTTGTTCTTGAGCTTTCCAAGGTTTCCCCTCTTTTCCTTCTCTTTTCTCCTATTCCTCTTTCTTTCTATTCTCTTTCTCTTATGTTTCTATTCTTTCCTCTTTCTTCCACTTCTCTTTATATGCCTTTCTATTCTATTTCCTTCCATCATATTTCCTCTCAAATATCTACCAATAATTCCAATAATTAAAATCATCCAAATAAATCAATTAATTAATATAAATAATTAATTATTGAAAATTAGGTTGTTACAACCCTCCCCCACTTTAGGAATTTTCATCCTCGAAAATGTTACCTGTTTCATACAACTCTGGATAAGACTCTCTCATCTGGCTCTCAAGTTACCAAGTCACATTTCCACCAGCCGGTCCTCCCCAAGTGACCTTCACCAAAGCAATCTCTTTGCCTTGAAGTTGCTTCAATTCCAGATCCTCTATCCGCATAGGTGATGTCTCCACAGTCAGGTTATCTCTCACATGCACATTGTAACACCCCAACTCTAACACTTGCGGATAACAGGAAAAACAACAACCCATATAACAAACAAAGCGCAACAGCATAAAAATTGCACGCATGACGATCGTTATGAAGGTGTGACGGTCGTCACACGTCCAGAATTCTTCATATCAGAGATGTTACATTCAACTGAACAGACAATATGCATTTATGCAACCACATTCAAATGACATACGTAGCACGAAATTGGATGAACAATCAACAATGTATTACTTAACCATTTAATCATAAAACAACTTGTCATTACTTCCGGCGGAAGGTAATAAGCTTACAACGGTTCAATTAAAATGATGCAGTAGAAATTCTTCACAAAGTTTAGCAACAAGAACATCGACTAAGGCAATAATATAAATTGTTCACCCCCCCCCCCCCCAAGAGTGCTACGTATCAGAGCGACCAACGAAACCTTAACGACAAAGCGGAAACTCTATTCCGGGTCACCTGCAAATTACCACCAATGGCAGTAACATACAACGTAAAGGGGTGAGATATTAACAACATAACATAAGGCATGATAAAAGTCATGTTATAAATCATATCACAGCAATATAATCTTCGCAAACTTATAAACATCAACGACAATCGTTTGCAAGCAAATTCATATCTCACGTATGCCACAACAACCGACAACCAACATAATTATGCAGCTTTATACGACTCAGTAATGCAACTCAACTGTGCATATGCATGTGGTACCATTTAGGAGCCAACACCCCAAAACTCGGGATAGGAGCCAACACTCCAAATAACCCATTTAGGAGCCAACACTCCAAAACTCGGGATAGGAGCCAACACTCCAAATAACCCATTTAGGAGCCAACACTCCACATAACGCCAATTCATGCCAACCAAGATGATATGCCATGGAATGCACCTATTATGGACTACAACACAACCATAACGACCATACAATAAAGCTTTATGCTTACAACCAAACTGTCCATAACAGAGCATCATTCTCATACAACTCAAGACATTATCATTTTCCACCTGTTCACGTATGAGAGTAATAACAACCTTAAATCAACAACTAAGAATTCAACATACGATCGTAATGACAACATATCTGCTCCTATTCACATAATTAATTACAAATCTCTATCAAGGTTTAATTACGAAACAATTAGGACAACTACCCTTTTGCCCCATTAGGGAAACCTTAGAGCATCGTACTAATAACGATATAACGCATTCATTTTTATGTATTTTCCCCATTAGGGAAACCTTAGAGCATCGTACTACTAACGATATAACACATTCATTTCTACATAATTTCCCCATTAGGGAAACCTTAGAGCATCGTACTACTAACGATATAACACATTCATTTCTACATAGAAAAACCTCGTCCCTAACATTTATCGATTAACGGAAATTATACCTATGAATCGATTCCCTACATGAAATCGATCATACCCACGGTTATAGAATTGAACCCCACCCTTACCTTAGAATAGAGGCCAATTCCACGCTTCCGGTTCCGGTTCTGGTTTACGGTAACTCTCCTGCAACTTTCTTCAAAATTCTCTAATGGAAAATTCTTCTGTTATCAATTTCTCTCAACCACACTATTTTCTTCCTTTACAGTTTCTCTTTTTGTGAAAACTTCCCAATTCAATTGAGCGTAATGGAATATGGGGATACGTTACTAAATTTTTAACATTCAGGTCGCCACGTCCCAATTCTGTTTTTAATTTGGATTTTTCGTTACTATGACGAGCGTAACAAGTTCTTGACGAGCGTCACGATCGTGACGACCGTCATATCAGCAAAATTTCATTTTTCTTAGACAGAACATTTCTTAAGCTTTCCAACGCTTCGAACAGGGACTAAAACCGACTTACGGATCGAGAGATATGAATTTTCGAAGTTTTCCCTAAAACTACTACAGGATTCTGCACTTTTGCCCGAAATTCGACCGATTCAATTCCTTTATTTGAAACGAACACATTTTCAAATACGACTACGATGCAACGAAACACGGTAAAGTCATAACTAAATTTAATCGGAATAAAACGGGCGTTACACACATCATCTACTTGGACTACATGAAACGGATCCGCAATGTATTTCCTCAACTGAGATACATGGAACACGTCATGGAGATTAGTAAGCGACGGTGGTAAAGCAACACGATAGGCTACCTCTCCTATCTTCTGCAAAATCTGATAAGGACCAATAAAACTCTTCTTCAGATCAACAACATCAGGAACATAATCTCTATCACGACACCTCATGATACCATTTTCATCAATCTGAAATTCACCACCTTGACCTTGATTGATCAAAGTCAACCGATCAACTAAACCCAAATCAGATTTCTGTCTTTCTCGAATCTCGTCAAGAATACCACTAGTAAGCTTTAACATACCAAGCTTAACTCCGTAAGAAGTCTTCTCACATATCAAGCTCAAATCGCAAAATTGCTCAATCAATTCCAACTCTTTCACCATCATCATCGACATATGCAACGATTTCCTACTCAATGCATCAACTACCATATTCGCTTTACCCGGATGGTAATTCAGACCAAAATAATAATCCTTCAGAAGTTCTAACCATCTCCTCTGCCTTGCATTCAACTCTTTCTGATCAAAGAGATACTTCAAACTCTTATGATCACTAAATACCTCAAATATGGAACCAAACAAATAATGCCTCCAAAGCTTCAGCACAAATACAACGGCGACCAACTCTAGGTCATGTGTCAGATAATTCTTCTCATGTACTTTGAGTTGCCTTGAAGCATAAGCTACCACTTGTTTATCTTGCATCAACACACCTCCCAAACCCATCAATGAAGCGTCACAATACACAACAAATGGTTCTACCGGATTTGGCAAAATCAAAATAGAAGTTGTCGTCAATCTTCTCTTAAGCTCTTGAAAACTTCCTTCACACTTTGCATTCCAAACAAAAGCTTGACTTTTCCTAGTCAACTGCGTCAACAATAATGATAACTTGGCAAATCCTTCAATGAATTTCCGATGATAACCTGCCAAACCAAGAAAACTTCTAATCTCAAAAACTGATTTCGGAGTCTCCCATTGCGATACAGCTTCAACCTTCGACGGATCAACTGCAATACCTCTACTCAAAATCACGTGACCAAGGAAACTAACTTCCTTCAACCAAAATTCATACTTAGAAAGTTTAGCGTACAACTACTTTTCTTTCAACACAGATAGCACAATCCTTAGATGCTCGACATGTTCTTCTTCACTCTTCGAATAAATCAAAATATCATCAATGAACACCACGACAAACTTGTCCAAATAAGGATGGAAAATCCTGTTCATGTACTCCATAAATACACCTGGTGAATTTGTCACACCAAATGGCATCACAGAATACTCATAATGTCCATACCTCGTTTTAAAAGCAGTCTTCTGAATATCCTCAGCCTTCACACGAATCTGATGATACCCAGATCTCAAATCTATCTTACTGAACACACTCGCACCAACCAACTGATCCATCAAATCATCAATCCTCGAAAGTGGGTACTTATTCTTGATAGTCACCTTTTTCAATTGTCTGTAGTCCACACAGAGTCTCATAGAACCTTATTTCTTCTTAACCAACAACACTGGTGCACCCCACGGTGACACACTCGGACAAATAAACCTCTTCTCAAGTAGATCTTCAAGTTGAATCTTCAACTCTTTTAATTCCGACGTGGACATACGATATGGAGCCATCGATATCGAACTAGTTCCAGGAATTAAGTCGATTGTAAACTCCACTTCTCGTTCCGGCGGTAAATCTATTATCTCCTCAGGAAAAACTTCCGGAAAGTCACAGACAATTGGTAAAGCGTCAATTCCTCTGCTTTCCCCAATGCTCAAAGTTGCCATCTACATGAATACTATCGTACCATCTTGCATTGATTCCTTCAGTTGCTTAGAAGTCATAAACAAATCTATTTCATCATCAGGTTCAGGAAAAATAACGTTTTGTCAAAACAGTTAATATAAACACGATTGAATTCCAACCAATTCATCCCAAGAATAACATCAAGTTTATCTAAGTGAAGACACACTAAATTAACTCCAAAGTCTTTACCAAAAATACTCAACGGACAATTCAAACACAAATACGGGGTAGTTACCAAACCCATAGCAGGAGTATCAATAACCATACCACCACTCATAACAAACAACTCAAGACTTAATCTCTTAACACAATCTAAAGAAATAAAAGAATGTGTAGCTCCAGTATCAATTATAGTGATCAAAGGTATACCATTAATTAAGCACGTACCTCGGATCAATCGATCTTCACTAGCAGTCTCCGGTCCTGATAGAGCAAACACTTTCCCATTCCCTTGAGTCTTCTTTGGCTTATCACACTTGGTACTAATATGCCCTTTCTCACCATAGTTGTAGCAAGTCACATTTGCACCACTTCTGCACTCAAGAGCTTTGTGGCCTGGCTTGCCACACTTGAAACACTTCAGCTCAACGCTCTTACACTTAGGAGCATGATGTCCTGCTTCACCGCAATTATAACATCTAACTGGAGTGGAAACTCCTCCCCCACTCGGCTTCTTGCCGTAACCAGCTTTCTATTTCCCCTTATCAGCAGGAGTCACATACGGCTTCCCTCTAAATTGACCTTTCCCTTTCTTATCATTTAAACTCTTGTAGTGACTAGACCGAGACCCACTATCTTCATCATAAATTCTACTCTTGTTCACCAACTCAGAAAGTTGCCTAATTTCCTGATAACCAACGGCTTGCTTGATTTAAGACTTCATCAATTCCTCAAACCTTAATCAATTCCTCAAACCTTGCGGCATACTCGGCCACAGTTGAGTTACCCTGCTTCAGCTCAAGGAATTCAATTTCCTTCTTTACACGTACATCTTCTGGAAAATACTTCTCCAAAAATGCCTCTCTAAAAACATCCCAAGTAACCACAATCTCATCCTCTTCAAAATTTTGGCGAGTGTTACCCCACCAGTCCTCAGCTTCCTCTTCAAGCATATGAGTGCCAAATTGCACCCTCTGCGCATCCGAACAGTTCATGACTCGAAAGATCTTCTCAATCGCTTTCAGCCAAACCTGTGCTTTGTCAGGTTCATGGGTTCCCTTAAATATTGGCGGATTGTTCCTTTGGAACCTTCCCAAAGCACGAAACTCGTCATCAGCGTTATTTCCAGCATTCACATTGGCTTGAGGATTCTGCCCAATCGCTCCAGCCAACATCGCCAAAGCCACAACAATCGCTTCATCATTCTTTCTTGTAACCATTGTTCTAGATTCCCACAACAAATCCTCGTTAGAAGAACCATATTGATAGTGCTACACATACATACCAAATGCATAAGGGAATGAACACGTTAACAACTTGGTCCACTAACCGACCTGCTCTGATACCACTAATGTAACACCCCCTTCTATACCCCCAAATAAACAATAAATCATTTAAGCACAGATTAAAATTTCATCATAGTATAATTAAAACATGGTATAAAAGAGGTATGTAACATCACACACAAAATTGAAACATATAAAACCTGCTCTATAAAAGACATGCAACAGTGGGGTAGCTTCAACAGAGGAACTTAGTCCTTACACCCACATCTCAATATTTAGAATTAAAAGCGGAAAATCTAAACAGTGAATCATTCTAAACATGTAATCATATAAATACATATCATCCATTTTGATTCACGACATCATTCAAGTTTACATAAACATTTGTCAGCAGATACATATACAAATGTATCACAAAAGAATGCTATACAATCCTAACTACCCGATGCTACATATCAGAGCTAACCGACCAAAAGAATGAAGCTATACTTCACAAAAGACCTCCAGCAAACCTAATCTGCATTGCCTCATAGAGCATTATAAAATAGCAGAAGGGTGAGAAATATTATCATAATAATCAATGCATATAATTATATATATATATATATATATATATATATATATATATATATATATATATATATATATATATATATATATATATATATATATATATATATATATATATATATATATATATATATATATATATATATATATATATATATATATATATATATATATATATATATATATATATATATATATATATATATATATATATATATATATATATATATATATATATATATATATATATATATATATATATATATATATATATATATATATATATATATATATATATATATATATATATATATATATATATATATACAAGCATAGAATACACACATTCCTCATTTCTCACCACAATTCATTATCGTCATCATATACATCACAATATATGTATAAACAAATATGGATAATCACCAAACATGTTTCATCATGCGCACATCCATAATTCTCATCAATCCACATAACATACACATATGCATATATTCACACAACATTTATCTCTATGCGATGTGACTCAATGCAACTCAATGCAACTCATGCCATATGGTACCAACACTTGTTATCATTTTTTGGTTTTTACATTTAAATTGGGTCTGTCCTCTAGACCGATAACAATAAAAGCCCGTCCTCTAAGCTTTCAAACCCACTCTTCTAGGTTTGGGACAAGTCACTAGTTTCCACGAAACTAGCAAGCATTGCCTCCTAACCAAATGATGCGTATGCAATCAACAACCAAATGAACTTAAGACCGTTCTCGCATCTTAATCTCATGCATTCTCCAATAATTCATCACATAAGAATTATAACATGATTGCACACTCACACATCATATCAAAGTATTCATACTTTCAACATCATCACATTTATCAAGCAATGCAGACATATTCACAATATGTTCTCATGCATTATTCACAATATTACATACAATCAATATGCATTCACATTCCAATACCATCACCATATTTATCAAACAATGCACACATATTCACAATATGTTCTCATGCATTATTCAAAATATTGCATACAATCAATATGCATTCATATCATCATGCCAAACGGCAACAAACTTCATCACAAATCATCATGCTTTTTTAATCAATTCAAACAATGCACAAATTTGTCAAAGAAACCACATTCCACAATCGATTCCACAATCTAGGATTCACGCCATACGGCTACCCACAACATATATATAACGACACACAATTACTCATTTCAGATCAAGATTGAACACAATCGAACCAAACAATCAATATTGGACGGAATCACAAGGAAATGAGAATGTTGTCACGCTCGCTGGCTTGCTCGCCTAGCGAGTTTCTAGCGAATACTCGCTACCTGTTCGCCTAGCGGACAAGCTCGCGAAGGCAAATAGAAGCTATTGTAAGGCTTTGCTACCTACTCGTTGGGGCTTCGCGTAGCGAACCCCTCGCTACCTTGCTCTCTACTAGCGAAGAGGATCAATTACATTCTGTCCAAGTCTGGGACCATTCGCTACTAGATCGCTACAGCGAACACTCGCAACCTGCTCACCTAGCGAAGGTGCTAGTGAATGTCTGCGATGTTCAAAAACCCCAACTGTCCAAAATCACCAAATCCTCACAAAATCAACTGATTCAATTCCAACGAATTCCAGTAGTCTTAGCCTAACATTTCTCGACTAATCTACACCATTTAATCCAACTTCTAACCGTTCAAACATCGATTCTACCGATTAAACTCATTTCTGCCCTAAAATGGAAAATGGAGAAAAACATCCAAACAATCCATACATAATCCTACACATTGACAAGATATTGATATTTCACACCCTTACCTTGATTAAATCGAAGCTAGAAGTTGTTCCTGAGCTTTCCAAGCTTTCTCCTCTTTTCCTTCTCTTTTCTCCTCTTCCTCTTTCTTTCTCTTCTCTTTCTCTTATGTTTCTATTGTT
Source organism: Lathyrus sativus (assembly GCA_963859935.3). Classification (NCBI taxonomy): domain Eukaryota; kingdom Viridiplantae; phylum Streptophyta; class Magnoliopsida; order Fabales; family Fabaceae; genus Lathyrus; species Lathyrus sativus. The sequence goes on from OZ012738.1 coordinate 249,422,664, forward strand.
TCCTCTTTCTTCCACTTCTCTTTATATGCCTTTCTATTCTATTTCCTTCCATCATATTTCCTCTCAAATATCTACCAATAATTCCAATAATTAAAATCATCCAAATAAATCAATTAATTAATATAAATAATTAATTATTGAAAATTGGGCTGTTACAATATGCACTCAACCATAAGCATCACAAACAAAGTGCGAAACAAAGCACAAAGAAGTCCTAAAGGATTCATCATTTTAGGTATGCTTCAACTACCTCCTAAGGAGGGACTAGGCCACCTTAAATGAGACTCCAAGGTCATGGGACAGAAAAGGGGATGAGAGAAGAGTGCTCAAAAGCAAAGGCAATCAAACCAAAATAAAATGCAAACACAAACATAAAGGAAAGCAAACAAGCCACATATGGAAACCCTAAATGGAAACTCAAAAGGGAACACAAGTTTGAACAAGCAAAACACAATATCATGACCTAAAATTGAGCATACAACAACCTTAACATGTTAGCAACATGAATCAAAAGGAATTGAAGGCTCAAATGATCCATCAAAGTCATATCCAAGACAAACTAGGTCAACGTGTATGTATGAACCTCCCTTTGGGGTAACTTGACTTGCAAGTTACCTCAAAATTAGCAAAATGATTCAAAAAGAGCCAAATAAAATGCTAGAAGCTCATAAACATGTTGGCAAACAGAGGCCAAGAAATCATAAACAAAGTTATCTCAAATCATCATCAAAGAAATTTATTCACGTGGATGCACCAATTTGAGAGAGGGTTATCGAGGGTCAACAAAAGCAAGGTTAAAGTCCAACCAAAAGTCAACCAAACAGGGGAAAAATGGTCCTCAAAAATCAATCAACTCATCATGGATATGAGGATTGATTTTCAGTCATTGGATCAAAAGGAAAGGTGAGAAACAAATCAAGAACAAGAACATGTCAAGAAATATTTCAAATAAAACACCTCCAATTGATAAATTCTTTTTAAATTGAAAAATAAACCAAAAAATAGAATACAAATTTCCTAAAAATAAAAGACATCCTAAAATGTCTAGAAAATATTTTTGATAAATTTTATCAACATTAGAGATATTTTAATTTGAATTAAATTTAAACAGATCCAAAACAAAATAAATAAATAAAATAAAATAAATCAGCAGTGCAGATAGCAATAAACAATGCAGAAAACCTTGGGCTACTCATAGAGGGAGGTGCAATTAGCACTCCAGGACCAGATCAGATCCAAGGCCAAAACGCAACGCATCACTAATGCGCTGGCAGTCAACTAAGCCATGTTCGAAGGTTAGCTCAATCTGGAGCGTTGATCTAAGCACAATCAAAGTGTCAAACATACACATAAGCAAAACGGAGAAACAAAACTAGATGCCGGAATCACTGTTCCGGTCATCTTCTCCGACCAAACTCCGGTGAACCAGACTCAAAACATCAACAAATCAAACAAAGTTTGAGTCAAAAATGATCTCCAAGTCACGTAGATCTCAAATCTACCAACCATTTTCATTGATCATGCGTACATAAGCTAAACCGAACGAACAAGAAAGCACATACTCAACTGAAATATTACCAAACATTCAAAATTATGAACCAGAAATTGCCTACGTGAGTAGGACGTCAGCACAAACCAACAATGGCATAAGATAGATGCATAATTAGGGAGAAATTTGGATCTGAAGCTTACCAAACGGAGACTCTCCGTTGGAGCTTCTGAACGTGATGAAACTTGATGAAATGCTCCAGATCCACTCAAGAAAACTTGAAGAAGATGATTATGATGTTCAATTACCTTGAAAATGCCTCAATTGTGTTTCACGATTTTGAACTTTGGTTAGCTTGCTTCAACCGTTCTTGAGCCTTCTGAGCACGAAATAGCCTGAATGAATGCTCAAAATTCATTTTAACCTTTTATATGATGGATTGGGAATAGTTTGGAGGCCCAGTTATGGCCCAATTACTTGCAATTCGAAAATTCCCAATTCTGATTTTTCATGATCATGCACACGTGAAAATGGAGCCAAATGCCTTGTTTTTTCATTCAAAAAGCTTGCTGGGAACTTAATTTGATCATGTGGATGGGATTCATCCCTTGATTTGATTAAATGGTGGAGATTGGATTGTCAAAATTCCACTTGAAATTGCCATGAAATTACACGTGAAAACCGTAACAAAACTCAAAACCGATTCTTGCATCTTGTTTGTTACATATTTGTGACTCAAAAAATGCATAAGGTTGCCTTGAAATGATTAAAAATCAATAAATTGCATTTTCTCCTTTTAAGCTTTCTTCATGAAAAGTCTCACACCAATTCTCAAAACCTAGCCAAATCCCTCACAAGTGATTGTTTCAAGATGAAATTGGGATCATTTGGAGCAAGTTTCATGTTGGGAAAAGTTTCCTTTGAAGTGTGCAAGATAGTGAAATGGACCTATAATGAAAATGACCTGTAATCTTACTTTCCCAAAATACCCCTGCATTGCAAGCTTCATAACTTTAGTTCTACAAATCAGATGAAGGATTTCTAATACTTTTTGGAAAGCTAAGATCATGAGGAATAACTTTCATGTTTGGGTAAAAGTGAGGAGAAACATCCTTCTAGGTAAAAAGTGGCTTGGAAGTTGGTTGACTTTTGTTGACGAAAATCACATTCATCTGATGACCTGAAACTTGCCAGCATCATAACTTGAGTTCTAGAAATCAGATGAAGGATTTCTAATACTTTTTGGAAAGCTAGAAACATGCTCTGCAAGTTTCATGTTAGGGTCAACCCTAATTTAGTAACTTCTCACACTCTTGATTCTTCTTGATTTGATATTGAAATGATATATTAGACATCTCAACCCAACATTCCATGATCACAAAGACTTGGAATTGAGTCTTAATCTCCTTCAATTTCACAATTGACTAAGGGTTAACCAGATGAAAACCCTATATGCAACACTCTTGACTGTGGCCTCTTACACATGACACAACAACTTGAATAAACTCCAACATGGCTCTCAAAGCCTTCAATGAGCTTCCTCAACATCCCATATCCATAATCATGAATTCACAATCCTCTGATGATCTTCAACTGGCGTCTAAGTTAGGAGATATTCCACATACATCCATCAACTCTTTCAAAGATCTCTGACCACTTCTTGGTGACTTGATGACTACTCATGCTTGAGTAAACCCCTTGCTTAGCTTCAAAACTCTTGGTAATCTCCTCTTGCTATGCACAACCTCTTGATCCCCTGCTAAATGAATAATGCTATGCAATGCACATGCTAGAAGAAAATGAAATGAAACATAAACCAGGTTAAGCAAAGGTTGGTCAAATTTTGGGGTGCAACAAAATGGTTGGCTTATCCTCAGGATGTTAGGCTATGGCAAAGTCAAGTGCTTTATAGGTAAAGATCGTCAAGGAGCAATTCATTTTTAATCAAGATTTTTGTGTAGTAAAGATTTGAGGCTGAGGTTAACTCATTAAATTTCTCAAGAGTAATTCAAGTTGCGAATCAAGAATGTTAGAATATTAGTTATAATGGAAACTTCAAGTTTAGGTTCAGGTGACGAGATCAAGTTACAAAACATTCAAGTTTGGTGAATTTGGCCCCTTGGTTCTAAGTTTTACGTTGTGCATTGTTAGTCGATGTTTCAGAGGAGAATTCAATCCCTCCATTCATTCAAGATCATTTTAGGAGGTGATACATTTTTGTGGTGTCATTACTTGAAGTTTTGATTCAAATAAGTTTGGAAGGTGCAAATAGCATTTTAGGCCCAATCCAAGGTTTCAAAGTTCATAATTTTTTAAGTCCACCTACACAAAATATTTGATATCACTATCTCAAAAAAAAAGTATACAAACAAAAAGTCAAGGCCCATTGATTCTTTTTGCTTACCAAAGCCCAAATTCAAATTTTATTAAAGGTCCATGTTTTATAAAAAAATAAATAAAACCCAATACAATTTCCAAAAAAATAGAACAAAAGTTTGCTCATGAAGAGTTTGTCCCAACCGAGCCAGATATCTCCCTTGCAAGTCCTCACACGTTTTTTAGACACTCAGTTGAGCAATTTCCATAGCTTGCAACGTGACTCGCGGGCAGGGCATTAACAATTGAAACCATTTTTTTTCAGCTGCAAGACAAAGTTGATCCACACCTGCACTGATAACAACATTGAGACAGATACACAAAGAGAAACATGGCCCACCAGATGCGAAGTCGGTCCCCACAAAATTCCAAGTGATTTCCACAAAACCATCTTCAGCTACCATCCGACCTGCATAAAAAGCGACAAAACACGAATACGTACAATTAGCCCACAATCCATACACGTCATATGCCGAAATCAAATGACCAAAAGAAATCTCCCAAAACCATTGAAAGTAGCAACACGCAAAGGTTACCCATTCTTCCCATTTTGACCCTCAGATATCTATATAAGACCAACTCCAATGGGAGTTTTTAAAGAGGGTTTGCCAACATGGCACTCATATTTGTTTTTTTCAAGATTGCCATGCTGTTCAACGGTTCTTAATTAAGTAATGGTTCTTCAACGGTTCTTATATTAAAATATTAATTTTATAATATAAAAACTATAATTTAATATAAAATTTTATTTATCATTTTAATTATCATAAGAAAACTATAATTATAATATTAAAATATTGATTTTATAATATGAAAACTATATTTTAATTATAAGTTTAAATTATAAGTTTAATTTGAATTTTATTTATTTTATTTTTATTTATTTTAAATTGTAATTTTAATTTCAATTTTTTTTAATTTTATATCAAATTTAATTTAAAACACTAAAATTACTAAGGAGAGATTGAAATATTTTTTTAAGTTTAATCTATTTTTTTTTAAAGTTTATATAGTAGAATGAAATATTTTTCCTTAAAACAACACTATATACCGGTTGGACTATATAGTAGACTGGAATAATTTTCTGTAAAAAAATTAAAATTATTATTTTAAGTGATATAAAATTTAATATGAATAAAATATTAACATATAAAGTAAATTTATGGGACCCAATATGAGTTCTTCAGAATTGCACTATTGGAGTGAAAAATTAATTGAGTTGCTTCAAGCTGACGTGACTTAATAGATCCCACAAAGAACCCAAAAATGAGTTCACGGTTGGAGATGCTCTAAGTGCTCAAATCAGCGACTCTGATGAGGGGGAGAATTCATAGAATTAAAAAAAACTTCTGTCAGAATCTTTAACCTTCATCTCAACTTTCTTTTCCACAAATCACAAAACCTCTTTCATTCAAGCATCAATCTTTCTTCAAACCTCTAAAATCCCATAAACCCAATCTTCATTCGCCCTTCACAACTCAACCTTCTCCTTCTTTAAAAGATCCATAAAATCTCATAACCCAAGCTCAAATCTTCACCCCCAACCTTTCTCAAACCCTCTTCTCCACCATTCCAAACCGCAAGCAAATTCATTGAAAAACACCCACGACACCCTTTTCAACCCTGATCGAAAATAGAGTTCGAAGAAGAAGATGACAGATTAACAAAACCAATCCTGAACATCATAAGTGAAACCCAAGCAAGAAAGAACTTGATCCGCGGCAAGGAGACAAGTGAGATTCGTCCTCGAAGAAGGTTGAGTATGTTGTTGTTCATCATTTCTCAAACTTGTTGCAATGCGATGATGATGTTTATCTTCTGAGCGATTTGTATTGATGTTTACATTTTTTTCGCACGATGTTGGAAAGGATTTTATAGTTATGGCTTCCTTTAATCGGTGTCGTTCTATGGAAATTGAAGTTTGGTTTTCCCTTTTAATCTTAAACGATAGTGGTCACGTGTTTCTACTGATTTGGGTTACTTTAGTAACTCCTGTGAATTTTGGACCGGGCTTTTAAAGCCCATCGTGAATACTATGCATCACAGACCCTTGCTTCATGTTGCGCGCGCGCACCCCCCCCCCCCCCCCCCCGCCCCCCCCCCCCCCCAAGCTTAATCTTTTGTGTAAAATTAAATTTTTTTAAGGTTCTTATTGATTCTTGTTATAGGTTTTTGTTTTAGTTAATTCCCTTGCCATTTATTTCATTAGGAATTTTGGTTAACTACATTTCATTCGAAGTTTTGATAGATTATTTTATTTAATTCTCTAGATTTATATTGTTTTTTTCTTATTTGATTTATCATTTTATTTTTATTTTTTTTACTTCGATTTTATTTTCATTTTTATTGGGTCAATAACGTGACCTCAAAAAATCATTACTAGTCAAACTATTGATAAATAATGATAAATCCTAGACCAACCTTCTTTTTTGCTTCTCATTTTCTTCCATTTCGATTTTATTTCATTTTTTGAATCGATGAAGTCTTTTGACTCACAAACGTTAGTTTTCGAGGTTGTTAACCTTCATTATTTCAACTCTGTAGAAAATGATCATTTAGAGCATTCTTCTACACTTTGGGATTGTGAAAGGTTACCCTCGATTAAATAACAGTAGGTTTGTGATTAGGACGAGATCCAACCTCACTTTCAATTTCATCTTTATTTTATTTTATTTTTATCAATCAATGAAGTCTTTACATTCGTAAACATCGATTTATCAAAGTTGATAACCTTCACTATGTAAAATCAATGGAAAATGACCATTTAGGTCATTTTCTCTACTTTGGGATCGTGATAGACTACCTTCGATTAATCGACACGAGATTATAATTAAGATGAGATCCCACTCTTTTTGGTCTGCGCGACACGATTAAATCGGAGAATGATCCTCAATATCATTTCTCTATCTTATTTTTAGCACGGATATCGATTTATGTTTCCTCCTATAGTTCAAATTTCGTCATAAGTCGAGCTACGAGGGTTTAACATTACATTTTGACCCGATTCATTCAATTAATCATTAGCCACTGTTTTTAATTTTTGTTCAATATATTCTTGCTTTACTTTTCTGTTAATATATCACTATTTATATACTCTTGCCCACATTAATGTTTATCTTATTGTTGATGTTATCTTGCTTATTATATCATTTATCCTATTATCATTGTTCATATTCATCTTATCATATTATTCATGTCTTGTTCATCTAACCCTTTTCTTGTTTACCTCGCACACACACAGCTTTCTCTTGGACTACTTGACAATGACCCCATTTATTTCTCATAATCCCGTCTACGTGGCATGTATCCCTCTCCCATTACAGTGTAATAACTTAGTTTCTTTTCATGTTTGCTTACTTGTTAAGAAAGATAAAAATTAATTAGGATAGAATACATTTTCAAAATAAAGAATAAATGAGGCTTGATCTAACGTCAAGTCATTTTCAAACTCATTTCAACATGGACTACCTTAGGGTTTCTCCTTCTCTTTTCACATCTCTTCCATCAAACCACACTAACCTTGTATGTATTCCACCTTTATAAGTCGATTGCTTCATGCATCTCCACCAACCTTCTATGATCTATTCACCACCCTTTCTTTTCAAAACTTTTATATATTTCTTTTTGTCTCCTTGAGTCTAAAAACCTTGGTCTTGTAAAAAGTGCATCTTCAAAACTCTTTTCCTAATAAACTTGGATGGTTGTGGAGTGGTTAGGCGAAGGCATTATCCTATCCCAAATGCTTGACCTTACCTTTAGGGTTCACTGTCGTAAATCACTTACCATTCAAGATCAAAACATGTTTAATAAGAAAATGAAGTTCCCTTTGTATTGAACTAAAGAGAGAGGATTGAGTGAAGAATTCTTCCTCTCCAAGTATCAGGATACTCACTTTAGAGTGTATGGTCTCGATACTCGTCTTTTAATACGATGACGTAACTATATTCGCCACACCATTTTTATAATAAATCTTTTGAGATAAAGAAATTTGGGTACTACCCGCAAGGGGTTACTATCCAAGGACTTATTTCACCCTTAAAAATAACTTCCACAAATCAAATGTGACATTTTGCCTTGATGGAAAAAACTATCTCTTTTCAAAAAGAATATGTTACGTCCGTTCTACTGCAACCAGGTAATGATTAAGACTCCACAAGCGAGCTGGAATATACCTAATTGCTAGAATGTGCACACTAACATCGTCCATAAGAACCAGTAAACCGTAGGCCGAACTATAGCTTCTCTGATTCTTCATTTCTTTTAAGTGAAGATACGTAGGCACAAGGGCCCTAATCGAGCACTTTCCTGTCTTTTATCCGTAGTCCTCCGAACTACGTTGACTCAAACTTTCTCATACCCGTTGAGAATACGTAGGCATAGGACCGCGAAGTCCTACAGTGTCTCTCCTCCCCCTTTTCATCTCTTTCCCTGTTTCCAACCTTTCTCTTTCCCTTTAGAACACTCTTTATAGCAGTATATTTTAGAAAATACCTTCACGCATAGACAAATAAATGGTTCCCATCGAGTACGATGGATGTGAAGGGTGCTAATACCTTCCCTTCACATAACCGGCTTCCGAACCCTTTCCTTGGTTGCGAAACCATCTTACCCATTTCCTTCTCGGGGTTTTCTTGATGTTTTCCCTTCCCGTTTTGGGACAAATAAAGTTAAATGGAGACTCTTCTGTTCTTCCATTTTCGCCTCTCTGTCGTTGAATTTTTTCGAGTAACGATAGGATTTTACTCCATGCATCAACAAATCTAGCCAGAATACAAGGATCAGCTACACGAGTGTAGTACAGATATTCCTTCACTTCTTCTTCCTTCACAGGTCCCCTCAAGGCATAACCAAACTATCTGATAGTAAGAGAATGGTTATAATTGATTCCCTTTTTTCTTCCTATCAAGGGTACATTAGGGAAACTACCACAACTAAAGATGAGCTCACAACCAAGCAGATCTCGGTTAAACCAGGCAATGCCCTTGGCTGTTAAACCCACGAGTCTTTTTGACCATTCAGATGTAACCCCCATATCAACAAAAGCTCCGATGCGAGGAAGGTGATCGATAAACCACTTGTGAAAAAGCGGTGTACAACAAGAAACGGTCTTTCCCCTTCTCCTCTCGTTCTTGTAATATACTGAATGATACAAATCTCCTAGGAGCGTAGGTACGGAATTCCTGGAAGCAAAAATACGAAAAGCATCCAAATCAACAAAGTCTAGTATGTTAGGAAACATCACGATGTCATAGATGCACAAAGCCAAGATAGCACTGAAAACCACCCAACAACCTTCTTCAACATACTTCTGGGCTTTATCCACCAAGAAAGATAAAGTAAAGTCAGAAACTCCATTCCTATTGGCAACACGATCAACCAACTCAGATGCACTCAAATAAAGAGCAGCGGCTAACTTCTCGAAATCTGGCTCTTCTTCTGAACCACAGAATGACACCTCATCTTGGACCAGAACACCTAATATGAAAGCGAACTCCACTAAAGTCGGAACCAACGCATAATACGGGAAGGTGAAACATTACAACGGAGGATCATAAAACTGCAATAGAGTGAGAATGGCTTGCTCGTAGTTTGTGACCTTCCGGACGAGGCTTAAGATCCTCCTATAATCCTTCTTGAATACCTCAAGAACTCTCGGATCAGCCATAGAAACCAGACAAATAAAGATCCTAACTCAGGCGTCGGAAATTTGGACAAAGTCGTCTTCTTTTTCTCAGTTTCCATCTCAATAGAAAACCAGGACCAAAATTAAGGGAAAGATGAGAACCTGTAAAACACACAAACATGCAATGTTAAATGTAAGATTATTATGTAGATGCAAACATGGGATCGAGGTATCCAATGCTCAAAAATTGTTGTTGTGTTGTCAACTGAATCACAACTCCGCTCTGATAAGGAAACCCAGAGATTCTGACAGTAAACCATAATATCTGAGGTCAAAGGTACGCTCTGACAAGAAAACCAGAAAATCGGGTTGGTTGGAGGTCAAAGTTTTCTTGCAAAACCCTTCCCTCTCACATGCGTGTTCTAATCTTGAGATGGTACATTATTCTATCCAGGTCACCAGTATCATGGACTCTCAGGTTGAGAAACAATGATACGTTCACCATTTCTGGTTTGGCATCATGGTCAATCGAGGAGGTCTCAACTGATTTCCCGATGAATGGTCTCCAGAGTCGTTAGTTTTCTAATTCAACACCCCCTCAAATGCCCTAAATGTGCAGGATAGGATGTCTCCAAAGAAAACCTCGTCTGGACGCGAATTTTGCACAGACTATTGCGAGACTCATGCCATACAAGTCCCCACTACTCTGCACACTAATCTTGTGTGTATACTCAAGCCTATGTATATGGCTTATCTCTCATTAAACAACCCATCCAACAACACAACAACAACAATATAATATAACAATAAAATGCAAATGCAATAATACATAGCAACACAGTGCAAATAAAAGCAAATAACTGCAGAAAAGTAAACACCCAAACACACGACACAGACAAGCGCTAGGATTGACTCGCATAGGGAATCATCTTGTCCCCAGCAGAGTCGCCAGCTGTCGCAACTGCGAAAACACCCAACGAAAAAAAAGAAGATTCGCCACTGAACGTTATTTATACCAAAGAGAGGGAAAGGAAATGTTCGAAGAAAACCTGAAGAAAGGGAAAAGACAAGGTCATCGCAACCAAATCTTGTGTTCGAGAGTTGGTTATGCAAGGGGAAGGTATTAGCACCCCTCACGTCCGTTGTACTCAAAAGGATCCACGCTTGTTGTCTAATCAAAGGGTGTGTTTGTCTACAAGCTACTGCTAAACGGAAACGAGAATAAGAGAAACAGAAAGAGACTCGATAGGACATCACTGCCCTATGCCTATGTGTACCCTTGTGCAATGGGAAAGTCAGAGTCAACGTAGTTCGGGAAACTACGGGTGAAGGGGGGAAGGTTAATCGCCAAGACATCACCGTCTTGTGCCTACGTATCCTCATCTGGTATCAGAAATCAGAGCAAACGTAGTTTGGGTAAATAAACCACAGGTTGGTTAAGTGTTTTTTATTTGTGACATTAAACTCCCATTCCAGCATTAGGGTCGACGCCTGTTTGCGGTAGAACGGAAAAGTAACATACTCTTTTCTAAAAATGAGTTTGAAGAACAAATCCAGGAGGATAAAAGGTTTTAGTTTTGTTTGTGAGTTTTAGTGAAGTGAATTAGTTTGCTTTGTGATTCACGTTGCACTAAAGACTATGACAGAGGAGCGAATGTGTCGCATATCGCCCAAAGGGCATATACTAAACACTCAAGACAAGTAAGGAGAAACCTCCACTCATCACTTCCCATGTGCTTAAGGCTCGTGGTGCACAATGTTCATCATATTTATTAAATGAGTTAGAATGTGTTTTGAGATGAGAAGAGAGATGCACGGAAGGTCTAAGGGAAACTCATCCCTAACATTGTCATGCAAAGTGGTGCTAACGTTGTCATGCAAAGTAGTCCTAAAGTTAGGATGCGAAAGGAGATGTTATCCTAGTGTTAGCATGCGAAAGATGGACCTAAAGTTGAGGTTAAAAAGACTAGCCTACTTGTTATCATGCATGGATTAAACTCCTAATGTCTATCTTACTCCAAATTTAATCAGAAATTAAATTAGAATAAGAATCCTAAGGAAGCATGCAAAGACAAGGCAAAAAGCAAGAAAACAAGGTAAAAACAGCAGCTACAATGACGCCTCCTGCATAAGACAGCAATAAAATCCAGCAAACAAGCAAGACAACATATAACAACACATGTTTCAGCATAAAAACAGGTGTGAAAAGCCAGGTAGCAAGCAAGTAAAGCAAAGACAGCAGACAAGTTCAAAGCATGGACAACTGTGGAAAGTATAGAGCAAGCAAGCTTAAATGCAATTAATCAAGAAAAAACACCAATCATGGGTAGATATCATGCAACAATGGACATGTTTCAACAATCAAACATAATTGATCAACAACAATGCATCAATAAGAATATCAAGATCAACATGTTCGTTTCAAATTAAATTGGACGATCAATCGATCAAACAAACATGCAACGAAGCGGAAACGGAAACAAATGCAATCCTGCATCAATGATCATCAATTAAAATTCTATAAATAAACAAGTGAAATGATTATTCACCAAACAGATCACATGAACATGTTAAACATTCAAAACGGAAACCAAAAGTTGTGCGTCGAAGAATCGAGATCAAACATTCAAGAACAATGAAATATGTCCAAAACAATTCACGTAAATTGTATCATATCAATCCATGAAGTTTACATGTGAAAAAGAACTCAAACAAGCAAAACATGCAAGAAAAATACAAAAAAAATAGGCAAAAAATGCAAAAAAAAATAGGCAATCTGCCCAGAGTAACGGGTTACCTTATATAAGGTAACCGGTTACTTGATGAAAAAAGGCCCAGAAACTTGAAATTTGATAAGGTAACCAGTTACCACTGAACAGAAAACAGAAAATTAGCTTTTAAAATCATTTTTCAACATCAAACAACTTCTCCAATCATCCATATGAACATGATATCAATCAAGCACAAAATTATCATCAAGAAACAACGATCAAACAACTTCTCCAATAATCCATATGAACATGATATCAATCAAGCACGAAATTATCATCAAGAAACAACGATCAAACAACTTCTCCAATAATTCATATGAACATGATATCAATCAAGCACGAAATTAACATCAAGAAACAACGATCAAACATCATGTAAACACAATCAAACAGTGAAATCACAAATGACCAAGATCCAAATCATCAAAATGGATCAAAAAGAAACAAAAGCCATGGATCTACATTGTGATTATTTAAATAAGCTCAAAAATGGATTAGATCTAGAATTCACCAACCTTCAAAGCTGAGATTGGTTTTGATATATGTTGATTTACTTGAAACTAACAGATCCAAGCTAGAAACCCTGAGATTTTTCAAGATCCAAGAGTTTCCTTGTGGTAGAAATGTGGAACAAGTAAGATCAAGCAAAATAATCCACATAAAGCACTTCCAATCTAGCTTCCAAATTCAAATCCAAAACCAAACGAAAGTTGAATGGTGAATTAAAGATAATGGAGATGAATGATGGAGGTTTAGCTCTAGAATTCAAGGATTCCAATGAAGAACCAAAAAACTCAAGTGAAAGAGCTTTAATGGAGGTTTTAGGGGTGAAAACGTGGAGAGAAAATTGAGAGCAAATTCTCAAGAATGAGTGTGAAATCTGAAAAATGAAAGTTAATTGTGAGGTTTGGAGCAAATTCACTTAAATAAGCTCTAGGTTTGGAATCAAAATATGGTTTGGAATGTGGATTAGCATTTGGAATGGAAATTAGGAGTGAAATTAGGAATGGAGTGTTTGAAATTTGGATGGACATGGTGAAAATTGAAGCAATTCTAGATCCTTGCAATGATGATCATGTGAATTCAATGGTTGAGAATGATTGGAGAATTCGCAAATGCTGAAAATTTGAATTTCTTGGCAAATTCGCTTGAAGTAACCGATTACCCTATATGTGATAACCGGTTACCACATTCAAAAATGTCAAATTTTGGCGCCAAATGGAGGGAATCCTGTATAATAACCTGTTGCCACCTGTTATAAGCTCTGTTAAGCCTCTTAAACTTACCCTTGGATATTATGATTGTGAGAATGCTTGAGATAGCATGTACACCATATCCCAAGATGAAAATAACATGCTAAATAAAATAAAATCGACCACTCGATCTTGGGCAGAATAAATGTCGGAGCCTTTGATACTCGATGTTTGAACTTTTACAACAAAAAGGAACCCTGAGCCACAAAAACACCTCGATCCCATGTATCGAGAGCTAATGTTATGATATACGGAAATGAAAAATGCAGAGAAACAAAAACCAGTAAACTAAGAAATGATGAGGAAAATTTTGGGGTGCTACAGAAGGCTACACAATTCTTCTTTCGAAGGTCGGCTTTAGTTTTTCTCCGGATGTTCTTCCAAGCATCAATCATAATGTTTCTTAAGCTTTCCTCCGCTTTAGCGTTAAGGTAGAAGAAACCAGACAATAGGAGGTTTTTAGGCTTATCCTTCATTGGGAATCAAAATTGACGTCTAGCCAAAGCAGGATTGTAGTTGATTCCCCCTTGTACTCCCAAGAGTGGTACAATTGGAAAAGAACCGCAACTATCAATGTAGGATCCTCGGCCATAGGCGGGGTCGTACCAATGAATATATGCTTGAGTTAGAGACATAATTTTGTTGAATCAAGCAAGTTTTCCAACATCATTTTGTGCCTAACTAGTGAGTTTGGTGAAGATTTAATCAATAATTAATGGATAACTTGTAAATCAAGAAATTAGGGTTCATGAAAAGCCCTAATTTAAAGCCAACTTGAAATGATTATAACTTCTTAACCACACATCCAATATTAGAGTGGTTCAAAGCTTGTTGGAAAGCTATTGAGGAGTCCTAAAAAAGTTTCCTATGGGGTTGAGGCCCAAAAATGCATAGATTTTGAGTTGTAAGCTCATCTAGTTGTGAAAATTTTCAACACTTAGAAAATTTTCATGTTTCTTGGCTTGTAAGTCAACTTTTGCAACAATCTTCAAGAGAATTTTTGACATATTTCCCTTTGGATTTTGAACTTGCATAAAACAAGAAAGTTGTAGATCATGTTTGGGTATTTTTAAAAATTACAAGAGCATTTTCTCAACCTTTGTGGTTAGGGAGAATCGAAGGCAAGTTGGGCATTTTCCATGACACAAAACCAAGTTCAGCATTGGAATTTTCGTGCATAAACCCTTCAAACCTCTCCTAAACCCTTGCTTAAATAATTCTTGAATTCTTATGGACATATTTTAGGATATTAGAATGCCTAGCCACGAGCAAAAATCATAATTTCATTAAATCGAATTATTTAATCATGGAAGTGAATGCAAGTGGCATGAAAGAGAAATTTTTTGCAAGTTCTGTCACAAATCAGCAACCATATTAGCTTCTCCCTTCCTATAACTTCAAGACCACTATGTGTAGTCTATAGGTGATAATCAAACTCATAGAGATGTGGCTAAAACATAGTAGTAAGATTTCAAGTTGATCTTGCACATTTTGCCTCCTAAAGGGCAAAGTTGGCGAGATGAGCCAATCTGCCCATACCACTTGACTTCCAAGCTTTCCTATAAATAAAACCTTATCCTCACATCCAAAACACACTATATTGAGCTAGAAACCAAGCCAAATATATTTCATTCTTTTGATCCCAACCTTCTTGCAAGTTGAAAACTTGGTCACCTTAAGGCACAAAATATGCCTTTGCACAAATCCTTCCAAAACTCATTCCAATCATCAAACAACTCTACCAACACTTAATACATATCACAAATTATGTATTGAAGCTTCTCAAACACTCAATTCCACTAGAAAACCTCTCACGCAAAAAGTCAACTGTAAAAACCATAAAACTTTGACTTTCTACACTTTTAAAGCCACAACTTTGTCCAGCACTTTTCCAACCTCTCCAACACTTCAAACACCTTCCGTATAACTTGTTTGAGCTATCCAAGTCATCACCACACTTCTGTAACATCATTTCCCCCAAATTACACTTTGAAGTTTTTGGTTCATTCTTGCATAAAGCACCATTCAGTCAAGACGGTTGCTTGGAGGAGTTTTGGATCACTTGAACATCTCACTTGAGGTATTTCGAAGTTGTTTGCATCACCATATTTCAACTAGATTTCCTATTTTGTGCATTCTATTGATATTGCTGAACATGTTTGATATGCATTATAGGTCATTTTTGAACCTTAACTTGTCACCAAACTTGTGAAACATTGACTGCCCATATGTTTCTTGCTTGCTAGCTTGCCTTAAGTTTGATTTTCATATATAACTCATAGATTTTGTTTAGGAATTAGAGTGTGTTGGTTATGAACATTATTTATATGTCTTATGTGTCATGTATGAACACTTGGTTGCTGCTAAAAACTTGTATCCATGACTATCACCTTGTTCTTGCTCAAACTTGCCATTTTGGCCACTTCATGTGCAATCTGTTGATTGAGCCCCTCCCTTGGTGTGTGATGTTTTTAAACATCATCTATATGTTCCGTATGTTGTGTTTGATCACTTACTTGCTGCTTAAACCATGTATGTTTGACTTACCATGTGTTCTTGCATAAAACTTTCCATTTTCAATGATGTCTTTGAATTTTTCAAATGATGCATGATCTGACCAAACCACCACCACCATTGGATTCATTGTGAAAAAATACACATTTTACTTTTTTATTTCACTCAATTTCATTAAGTTTTGAGCAAGTTATGACCCTTCATGCAAATCTTCCTAAAAGTTGCCTTGCCATGACTTGATTTTTGCCTTAGTTTGCCCTTTTTTGGACCTCATTTTCAAAAGTGCATAACTTCTTTGATTTTTATCATTTTGATGCCATTATTTTTGATAAATGCTCCTTGAAACACTTTGGTTCACTTGAATGGCATGACCTTTTTTTAGGGTTTTTCATTTGTCTTCATGAGTTTCTTTGGCTTGATACTTGATTTTCCTTGTATGTATGATCATGTATGAATCACTTTTGGATGTGTAACATGTTAGTATGTTTGAAAACATTTGTTTCCTTGCCTTACCATGCCTATTCATGCCTTTTTAAATGTATGAACATGAAAACCTTACCTTGAAACTTTTGTCTATGTGTCTTGTTAGAACCATAACATGTTTAGGGTTTAATTCTTGCCTTTGTAAATGCATGAATATGGATGTGTGTATTGGAACTTCTTGTGGATCTTTGTGTTGTGACCTCAAGAACTTACCCCTCATACCTCATCTTGCTTGTTTGTATGCCTTGTTAGATCCATAACATGTTTAGGTTTGATTGTTGACTTGGTTATTACCATGATCTTGTCTATATTCCCCTATGTGAAGTTTTAATCCATGCTTGAACTGTTGTCACTCTTCTTGCTTATCCATGAATGTTGTTACATTGATCTTTGTTTGATTCATATTCCAAGTTGTAACTTGTATGAATAGTTTTTATATTTTTAGCATTGATGAACTTGTTGTTGTTACACACGTTTCATGCTTATTCTTATTTGTTTGTAACCCCCGTGATCCTTGAACCTTGTTTAAGTAATGTGTCATGTATATGCTTGTAATGTTTGGTCTTGTAAGAACCTTGTTATCATTCTCTTAGATGTTGTTACATCTATGTTTACCTTTGGTTGTGACCATTTAGTTTAATCCTTTCATTGATATATACTTAGTTGTAACATTGTTATGTTTATTTCATGTTGTTACATGCTTGCCCTAATTTGTCTTGGTTGTTACCATGCTATCATACCTTCATCATGTTCGAATGAATGTTTATGTGTGTCTTAAACTTTGTTAAGTTTCTTTCCCCAAGTGATGGAACTTGTTAGTTCTCATCCAGTTGTTTTGTTTATTCCCTTTATTTTAAAGGAAGGTCTCTCCATTGACTTCACAGTCATAGATAGCTCATTACCCATTCCCCTTGACTTGGTTAAGTCATTATGTCCTTTAACTTAGTTAAGTTAGAACCTATATCCATTAAACTTTTCTTTAAGTATAAAGACCCACCCCCTTGTTAGGAGTATCCTTCAATTAGAACTTTAAGATAGAGTTTGTTAATTCGATGTAAGGATCATTGTCATGATTACTTACTCCCCTCTTAGCTTTTGTCAAATTCAACCCCTCTTGAGTGATAATTTAGATCTAGATAATTTTGTCCAACTCTACACAAGCATTGTGATGTTTGTTACCCTTGGAGTCTTGACCATAGTCAAGTATTCCTCAACCTTAGCAAGGAGAACTACGGTTTCTATGATTCCATCCTAGTCAGGATACATAGGCATAAGATGGGATATCTTTGAGAGCAAACTTAGAAACATTCTTAGAGCTTTACCCTACCCTCAATCCAATAATCCTAGCAAATGAATTAGCTAGCTTAGCATAAACACATAAAAGGTTCCTGTAGAATACTACAGATGTCTAGGATGTGAAATACCTATCCTAGGCATAACCAACCCCCGATCCCCGAATCTTTAGCGTTTTTGTTACATCGCGCAAAAGGTCTTTTCATTCTTTAACCTTTCCTTTCGATAAATCAAAGCTCATTGGTGAATTTCAATGAATTAAGATTCAATTTAATCAATAGCTTGATATCTGGTTCTCGCTGCAACAGAAATGGCGACTACACTGGGGACATGCAACTTAACTACTTAAGGGTGTAGCCCACTTTGTGTGTTTTTGTGCTATATCTTTGTATGCATATATATATATATATATATATATATATATATATATATATATATATATATATATATATATATATATATATATATATATATATATATATATATATATATATATATATATATATATATATATATATATATATATATATATATATATATATATATATATATATATATATATATATATATATATATATATATATATATATATATATATATATATATATATATATATATATATATATATATATATATATATATATATATATATATATATATATATATATATATATATATATATATATATATATATATATATATATATATATATATATATATATATATATATATATATATATATATATATATGATTGTGTTGTTTTCATTGGATCATTTGGGTGATATCTTGAGTGGTGAGATAAGTCCTAACTCAGACTTGAGTGCACATATGATAGGATGTGGTATGATCAATAGTTGACTGTTGGGAGTAGTCCTAACATGTTTGACATACGATGTAACCACGCTCAGTTGAGACCTCCTTGAGATAATTAATGGTGTATGAGTAGTCATGCATTTCATTGGTTGTTTCAACCTGAGAGTCCATGAAACTGAGGACCTTTAGTTACCCACTTGCCCCACTTGGCCTTTTTAGGACGTAGTACGGAGACTATGAGGGAGTAGTCCTGAAATAGTTGTTACGCGATGCTACACTCAGACGAGTCTATTTTGAGAATATTTTTGACCCACGTGAGTAGTCATGTTGGTTGATAATATCCGAGGGATTTACCCATGACTTTGGGCACTCTTGATAGAACCCGATCTACAGGTACAATGAAAACCCTAGTACATGTCCTTTTGGGAGGGTATACCATGGCTTCATGCTTATAACCCTGAACCTAGGACTTTTGCTTGTTAGCATTTCCATGTGTGTGCTGTTTGTGCATCATATCATCATGTCATCATAGCATCTCGTTTTGGTGCACCGGTTTTGTAAAACTCAGTCATTTTCTTTCTGCGAAACCCTAGTTATCATGGATTTTAGGAAAAGAAACACTAAGAAATATAACTTCAAGAAATGTGATACATTAGAGTTGAGAAAGTGAGGGACAATGGTATCTAAAGACTTTGGGAAGACATATGGAAAGCTTTTGAGCATTGTGAAGACTAGGATGGAAGAAGGGGTTCTCAACACCTTGGTTCAATTCTATGATCTGTTGTACCGTTGTTTCACCTTCCCTAATTATCAGTTGATGCCAACATTAGAAGAGTATTCCTACTTCATTGGAATTCCCGTGAAAGATAAGAAACCTTTCAGTGGTTTAGAAAAGTTACCCTCGTCAAAGGAAATTGCTGACACACTCCATCTAGAAGTATCCGAGGTCAAAGCCAATCATACTTCAAAAAATGGGGTCTAGGGTGTTCACTCTGCTTACTTGTTGAAGAATGCTACTTACCTTGCCAAGGAAGGTAGTATGGACGCATTCGAAGAAGTCTTGGCTCTACTTATATATGGTTTGGTATTGTTCCCAGAGGTAGAAGAATTCGTCAATTCAACTGCCATCATAATATTCTTGAATGGTAACCCGGTACCCACTTTGTTAGGTGACGCTTGTAACACCCCAAATTTAATCGGAATATTTTAATTTATTTATTTAATTGAGAATATTCGCATTTTGGTGTTTTCGGTGGTTTTGGGAATTATTGAGCAATTATGCATGTTTGGAGTATTTATGTTGGAATAATAGTATGTAATATGGATTTATTAATATTATTATGAATTATAATAAATATAAGAGGAATAAGGGTAAATTGGGCATTAAGAGGAATTAGTGAGGATATTATGGGAAAACCCAAATTGTGAGGCCCAAGACTAGGTTTGACAAAATAGAATTCTGAAGGGAATTTGGATTCATTTGTTAACCGTGAAAAGTTTTGGTGGCCAGAGCTCTGAGAAAAGATTGGAGGCAGAAGATTCCCAGAGATAATCGTGAAAGCTTTGAATCGGCTAAGGTATGAGGAGTATAGCTTTTCATGATTTTCCATGTGTGCCTTTCGGTGTGTTTATGGTTGATTTAAGATTTAAGGGATTTTGGGTTGATTGTGAGAAAATAGGGAAATTGATGGTGAGACCCTGAGGGTTTGGTTAATGGTAAGTATCACTGAATATTTGACATGAGGATTAGGAAACCTTAGGCCTTTATGGCCAAAACCTTGGATTGTTATATGTTTGACCATAAGGGATAAGAATATCTGATATGAGAAATTATAATGCGTTCGGGGCAATTGTAGGGAAATTGTGATTTAAGACATGAATATGTTATGGGATTAGCCTAATGAACCGTAGGTTTTGTGCCTTTATCGCCGTAGGAACTTAGGGATGATTTAGGGATGTTTTGGGTTCATTGGGTAAGTGAATTGTAGAGCTTTTTGGATGGAATCATGTTCTGGTGTGTAGCAGAATTTGCTGTCATCGTACAGTTCACCTAGTGAAGAATGTAACGCCCCGATTCTGAATTTCCCATTATTTTGTTGAGTCTTTTAATTTATTCAGTTAATTGTTATTTTGTTGTGGCATTTTATTATTTGGAGAGTTTTGGGAATTAATTAGAGGGTGTTTTAGATAATCCTTGATTAGTAGTTATTTTGAGAGAAATAGAGTAGAAAGAGTATAAGTGGAAAAGAGAAAGAATAGAGAGAATAGAAACCAAAAGGAAAGAAAAAGAAGAGAAATAAAGGAAGAGAAGAGAAAAGAGGAGGAAGAGGAGAAAAACCTAGAATCCTCAAGAATCTACTTCTAAACTTTCTATTGATCGGGAAAGGGTGTGAAACTTTCTTATTCTTGCAATGTGTATGGTTATGTGTGTTCTTGTTGGTTTTGTTTTGGATTGGGGAGAGTTTTGCTCAATTTTCATTTTTAGGGCATAATGAGTTTAATCGGTAGAACGAATGTTTTATCGGGTAGAATCCGATGTAAGTAGTGTAGAATAGTCAGGGTATGATAGACTAAGGCTATTGGAACTGATTTGATGAGAATCGGTCGGTTTCGGAGAGGTTGGGAAATTCTGAATAGTGAGGAATTTTTGGTTCACAAACACTCGCTAGTTGTTCGCTAGGCGAGCTGGTCGCGAACGTTCGCTAAGCGAGTAGTAGCAAATAGGTAGCGAATGGTCCCATACTTGGACAAAATGCATGTTGTGGTGTTCGCTGGTAGCGAAGGTTTAATGAGCAATCAAGGTAGCAAACGAAGTCAGAGGCTTCTGTTTGCCTTCACGAGCTTGTTTTCTAAGTGAACAAGTAGCGAATACTCGCTAAGCGAGCAGGTGGCGAACGTGACAGGTTGTGTTTTCTTTAATGTTTCCATCCGAGGTCGGGTTTCCGACTTAACTTTGATTATTTTCTTGCTCGAGGCATCGATCATGCTGAGTTATATTGTGCTGTAGGTAGCCGTATGGCGTGAATCCTAGATTGTGAATTGTGGAATGTGTATGTGGCCGTTTGGCAATTTTGTGCAATTGTTCAAATTAAATGGAATTGCATGATGATATTGATGTGAATGTGCATAATTGTATGTACGTGTATGATGTGAAGAATGCTTGAATATGTTTGTAAACATGTGTGCATTTTAAGAGTGTATTGAGTCGTGTTGCATGTGTAGCATCATGATTGCATTCTTGTGTGTTTGATCCCGCGTAGGATCTGCAGAAACCTTGTGTGCCCTTGTGGGGGTGTGAGCGATGGTTTAGTTACTTTGATCCCTAGGAGGATCTGCAGAAACGATCGTGTGCCCTTGTGGGGTGTGAGTGATGGTATATTTTGATTCTGTGGAGAATCTGCAAAACAGTTGTGTACCCTTGTGGGGTGTGAGCAACCGGATTGTGTGCCCGTGTGTGGTTTGAGCAATCCTAAAACATCGTGTGCCCATGTGGGGTGTGAGCGATGGGTGAACATCGTAGGCCCGACGGGGAGTTACTTCGGTAACGAGCGATGGTTCCATTTTGGTTCTTCAATTGAACCTGCTGAATGAGTCGGTACCACATTTGCATCTGCATAGAGTCGTGAGTCGGTCTCTATGAGTTGCATTATCATCTTCATATGATGTTTTGGTGAAATGAACATAATTGTAAATGTTTAAGTGAAATGCTATGAATTGTGAAGCATGGATTGGTGAGTGTGATTGATTATGTACGTGTACATTGTGATGTATTGTAACAAGATGTGGTGAGGAATGTGAATTGTGAGTATGTTATAATTGTGTTTTGTGATATACATAATTTTATGCATTGTTTGTTATGATAACGTTTCTCACCCTTCTGCTGTTTTATAATTCTCTATGCGGCATTGCATAGTAGGATGCTGGAGGTCTTTTGTGAAGCGAGTCTTCATTTCTTTTGGTCAGATGGCTATGATATATAACACTGGGTAGTTAGGAATTGTTTTGATTCTTTTGCGATACATCTGTGTATGTATCTGCTGCTGAATGTTTTGTAAACTTAACTGATGAATTGAATTAATCTGAATGATGTAGAGAATGCTTATGTCAATGACGTGATCTCAATGTTTAGATGTTTCCGCTTTATTCTAAATGTTGATATGTGGGTTTTAAGCGCTATGCTTTTTTTTTAGTTGAGATTTACCCCTTTTGTTACATATCTTTATGAGCAGGTATTATTTATGTTTCGTTTCGATGATAATGTGATGCGCCTCTTTTATACCACGTTATAATTATACTCTGATGGAATTTTACTAAGTGCCTAAATGATTTAATGGTTTATTTTGGGGGTATAGAAAGGGGGTGTTACAAAGAAAGCGTCGCCTAGCGAACCATGTGTTTCCAGACTCTCCTAGCGAAGAGTCCTTCGCTAGGCGAAGGAACTCGCCCCAAACTCGCCTAGCGAGCATGCCAACGAACGTAGCAGAGTTTCGCGAATATTGATCGTATACAGCGATGTCGTGATGTTGGATTCTGTGATTCCTGTGATGAGTTAACCTGAGTATGACAGTGAGGTTTATGTGAATAATGGGTGATAGTATGAGGATTACCGCGGGTATAATTGATGAATTAATATGAGATAATATGGGATAATATTATGAATTAATATGTGATAATATGATGGGTTAATACGAGTAAGACTACGAGCCCTATGCGATTTGTACGTGAATTATAGGATGATACGACGTATGATGATTATTATGATGAATTATATGATGAAATGACGTATGATGATTATTATGATGAATTATATGATGACATGACGTACGATAATTATTATGATGCATTATATGATGACATGATGTATGATGATGATTATGATGATAAGCTATGACGTTTGATGATGATGAATATGATGAATGATGATGCACCTATGATGTTATTATGAGGATGATTTGTGACGTGTGTATCATGCATTCATGTGTATCCGGACTTCGGTTCAGGACCTCGATTACTTTGGCTTCAATCCCACTGTGCGGATGTGAAGTATTATGATGTGCTTCGGTTCTCTAGTAGAATCGATCCTATTGATGGGAAACTATGGAGGGTTTATGGCCCAATGTCCATCGCGCTGTGATGATTGGTACCACATGCATTGAGTCCTGTCGCATTGCATTTATGAGTCTTTTTGTATGAATTATGACGTTGTGCCCTTCGAGGCATATTTGAGGAATATGAATGTGTTGAATATAATTATGATGTCGTTTATGCATTAATTGTTATACATTGATTATTATGAATTGTTTTACTCACCCTACCTGTTTGAATGTTACCTCCACGTGGGTAACATGCAGATGACCAAGTTTAGATGTGGATGTCGTCGAGGAGTTATTTTTGAAGTTCAGAGTTGTTAGCCTTTATGGTTAACTTAGAGGGTCTTGCTCTGATATGTAACATCGGGTTGGGTTCTTTGAGTTAAACTTTATACCGTTGAGTTATTTTGCTAACTTTCCCTTATGAGGAAAAACCTTGATTTCTGCTTAGAATTCCGCTGTTTTATGTTGTTTGATGTATTTTGGGGAAAACCCATAGTTACGGAGTATTTGACCGATTTTGATGACATTGAGAAATGTACGCCCTTTTGGTGGCTTTTTAATGAGCTTTATTTATTTACTCTGAAATCCGTGTTATATTGCCTAAATAATCTTGGGGTAGAAAAGGGTGTTACATTAGTGGTATCAGAGCAGGTCGGTCCGTCTGGCCAAATTGTCTAATGTTGTTTGTTCCGTTGTATGTGACATGTGTGTGAAAAGACTATCGGTACACATTTGTTTTCTAACCTTTGTCTGTAGAAGTGGGAATGAATCAAGTGGGGGAGAAGCTTGTGCTTCTCCAGGATGCTGCAAGTATGGAGTGGTGGCTCAGTGTGTCGATGAACGCTCTTATAGTTTGGTAAAGATGGTTTATGCCCCATCATGATTTTTGGTTGTCTATTGACAAATTGAGGAATTGATCACCCATAATCTCTTGTTGATAGTAGACGGGGTCATGTTGGATGGGATAGACGTGTCTTGCAAGCTTAGATGGCGTGAACAGTGAATTGCTTTGAGTTAAGCTAAGTGCTTACAGATTGTTTTGATTAGTCGGTGCAAGATGGTGTTGAGATGTTTACTTTGATGGAAACTTTGAGTGTTAATGAAAGTGGGGGAGTTGGTGGTTTTCCAACTAATTGTTATTGTCCGGAAGTTCTTCCTAATGAGATAAGTGATTTACCGTCGGAACATGAAGTGGAGTTGTGATCGACTTAGTTCATGACACTAGTCCAATATTGATGGCTCCATATAGTGTGTACACATGGGGATTGAAAGAGTTGAAGAGGCAACTCGAAGACTTTCTTGAGAAGAGATTCGTTCGTTCGAGTGTGTCACCGTGGGGTGCACCAGTTTTGTTGATTAAGAAGGAAGAAGGTTCTGTGAGGCTTTGGGTGGATTATAGATAAGTGAACAAAGGTGACTATCGAGAATATGTGTGCACTTCGAAGGACTGATGATTGATGGGTCAGTTGGTAGTTGCAAGTATGTTCAGTAAGATGGATTTGAGATCTGGGTATCATCATATTCGCGTGAAGGTTAAAGATATTTAGGAGACTGCTTTTAAAGTAAGGTATGAACATGATGAGTATTTCGTAGTGCCATTTGGGGTGACTAAGGCACTGTGTGGGTTTGTGGAGTATATGAATGGGATTTTTTCCGTAATTATTTGAGCGAGTTGATGGTTATGTTAATCAACGATATTTTGGGCTATTCGAAGAGTAAAGAGGATCATGCTGAGCATCTGAAAATTTTGTTATCAGTATAGAAAGGGAGGCAGTTTTATGAAAAACTATCAAAGTGTGAGTTTGGTTGGAGGAAGTAAGTTCCTGGGTCATGTGATCTTGAGTAGAGTTTGTGGTTGATATGACGAAAGTTGGAGTTGTGTAGCAATGGGAAGCTCCAAAAACCTGCATTTGAAATTTGAAGTTTTCTTGGGTAGGCAAATTGTTATTGGAATTCATTGAAGGATTTTTCCAAGTTATCTTTGCCTTTGACGCAGTGGACTAGAAAGGTTCAAGCTTTTGTTTTGGATGCAAAGTGTGATGAAATTTTCAAGAGCTTTTGGGGAGGCTGACAGCAACTCACATTTTGATTTTGCCAAATCCAGCAGAACTAATTGTTGTATAGTGTGATGCTTGTTCAGGGGAATGGAAGGTATGTTAGTACAAAATCAACAAGTTTTGGCTTATGCTTTAAGGCAACTTAAAGTGCATAAGATGGGTTATCTGAAGCATGATTTAGAGTTGGTTGTTGTTGTGTTTGTGCCGAAGCTTTGGAGGCTTCATTGTGTGGTTCGAGATTTGAGATGTCTAGTGATCTTAAGAGCTTAAATTATTTGGTTGATTAGACAGAGTTAGATATGAGGTAGAGGAAATAATTGGGACTTCCGAAGGATTATCGTTTTGGGTTGAATTACCATTCGGGTAAAGCAGACATGGTGGCTGATGCATTGATTTGGAACTCTTTGCTTATACCGAAGATGATGGTAAAAGAGTTAGGACTGATTGAGCAATTTCGGGATATGAGTTTGGTCTGTGAAGAGACTTCTTATGGAGTTAAGCTTTGTATGTTAAGGCTTACTATTAGTATTCTTGATAAGATTCGAGGAGGTCGGAATTTTGATTTGACTTGGTAGATCGGTTGAATTTGATGAATCAAAGTTGAAGAGTTGATTTTCGGATTAGGGGAAATGGTATCATGAGATGTTATGATAGAGTTTGTGTTCCTGAAAATGTGAGTTGGATAAGAGTATTCTTGAGGATGGACATCTAAGTGGATTTAGTATCCATACCGGTGCTATGAAGAGGTACCAGGATTTGATGGAATGGTTTGGTGGTCAGGGATGAAGAAAGACGTGGTTGAGTTTGTATACGATGGTTAGACTTGTCAACAGTCAAAGATTGTACATAAGAAACCGTTGGGTCTGATGCAACCGTTGAATATTCCAGAGTGGAAATAGGATGGTATGTCCATGGATTTTGTGTCGGGTTTGCCGAAGACGGTGAGAGGGATATGATTCAATTTTGGTGATTTTGGATAGATTGACTAGATCAGCTCATTTTATAACAATGAGGATTAATCATTCTATGATGAAGCTGACTGAGATGTATATTAAGGAAGTTGTGAAGTTGTATGAGATATCGTTGAATATTGTGTCAGATGGAAATCCGAGACTTACATCGAGATTTTGGGAGAGTTTACATATGCTTTGGGTACTACATTGAAGTTGAACACTTCCTATCATACGCAGACAGATGGACAGACAGAGAGAACTATCCAGTCTTTAGAGGATTTGTTGAGAGCTTGTGTATTGGATCAAAGTGGATTGGGGGATAGTTATTTTCTGTTGGTTGAGTTTACCTACGATAACAATTACCATTCTAGTATCAGAATGGCACCGTATGAGGCTTTGTATGGTAGGAGGTGTAGGACTCCTTTGTGTTGGTATGATCAGGCGAGAGTGCGGTACTCGAACCTGAGATGGTGCAAGAGACGAATGAGAAGATCAAAAGGATCCAAGAAAAGATGGATGTTTCGCAGGGTCTTCAGAAGAGTTTCCATGATAAGAGGAGGAAAGCACTTGAATTTCAAGGGGGAGATCGTGTGTTTTGAGAGTTATGCCAGTAACTGGTGTTGGTCGAGCTTTGAAGTCTCAGAAGCTCACACCATGTTTTGTTGGTCTGTATCAGAGTAGCAGAGCGGAAGCGTGGGAGAAGTAACATGTTAGACTATTTTACCGTTGTCACTTGTGAAATTGCATGATGTGTTTCATGTGCCTAAGTTGAAGAAGTGGGGAAGAGTTGTAACACCCCAAATTTAATCAGAATATTTTAATTAATTTATTTAATTGAGAATATTTGTATTTTGGTGTTTTCAAGGGTTTTGGGAATTATTGAGGAATTATGCATGTTTGGAGTATTTATGTTGGAATAATAGTATGTAATATGGATTTATTAAAATTATTATTAATTAAAATAAATATAAGAGGAATAAGGTTAAATTGGGCATTAAGAGGAATTAGTGAGGATATTATGGGAAAAGCCCAAATTGTGAGGCCCGAGACTAGGTTTGACAAAATAGAATTCTGAAGGGAATTTGGATTCATTTGTTAACCGTGAAAAGTTTTGGTGGCCAAAGCTATGTGGAAAGATTGGAGGCAGAAGATTCCAGGAGATAATCGTGAAAGCTTTGAATCGGCTATGGTATGGGGAGTATAGCTTTTCGTGATTTTTCATGTATGCCTTTCAGTGTGTTTATGGTTGATTTAAGATTTTAGGGATTTTAGGTTGATTGTGGGAAAATAGGGAAACTGATGGTGAGACCGTGAGGGTTTGGTTAATGGTAAGTATCACTGAATATTTGACATGAGGATTAGGAAACCTTAGGCCTTTATGGCCAAAACCTTGGATTGTTATATGTCTGACCATAAGGGATAAGAATATCTAATATGAGAAATTATAATGCCTTCAGGGCAATTGTAGGGAAATTGTGATTTAAGACATGAATAGGTTATGGGATTAGCCTAATGAACCGTAGGTTTTGTGCCTTTATCATCATAGGAACTTAGGGATGATTTAGGGATGTTTTGGGGGCATTGGGTAAGTGAATCGTAGAGCTTTTTGGATGGAATCATGTTCTGGTGCATAGTAGAATTTGCTGTCATCGTACAGTTCGCCTAGTGAAGACAGCTTCGCTTAGCGAACCATGTGTTTCCAGACTCGCCTAGCGAAGAAACACTCCCCACACTCGCCTAGCGAGCATGCCAGCGAACGTAGCAGAATTTCGCGAATGTTGATCGCATACAGCGATGTCGTGATGTTGGATTCTGTGATTCCTGTGATGAGTTAACCTGAGTATGACAATGAGGTTTATGTGATTAATGGGTGATAGTATGAGGATTACTGCGGGTATAATTGATGAATTAATATGAGATAATATGGGATAGTATTACGAATTAATATGTGATAATATGATGGGTTAATACGAGTAAGTCTACGAGCCCTATGTGATTTGTTAGTGAATTATAGGATGACACGACATATGATAATTATTATGATGAATTTTGTGATGACATGACGTATGATGATTATTATGATGAATTATACAATGACATGATGTCTGATGATGACGTATGATGATTATTATGATGAATTATATGATGACATGATGTATGATGATGATTATGATGATGAGCTATGACGTTTGATGATGATGAATATGATGAATGATGATACACCTATGATGTTATTATGAGGATGATATGTGACGTGTGCATCATGCATTCATGTGCATCCGGACTTTGATTACTTTGACTTCAATCCCATTGTGTGGATGTGAAGTATTATGATGTTCTTCGATTCTCTAGTAGAATCGATCCTATTGATGGGAATCTATGGAGGGTTTATGGCCCAGTGTCCATCGCGCTGTGATGATTGGTACCACATGCATTGAGTCCTGTTGCATTGCATTTATGAGTCTTTTTGTATGAATTATGACGTTGTGGCCTTCGAGGCATATTTGAGGAATATGAATGTGTTGAATATAATTATGATGTCGTTTATGCATTAATTGTTATACATTGATTATTATGAACTGTTGTACTCACCCTGCCTATTTGAATGTTACCTCCACATGGGTAACATGCAGATGACCAAGTTTAGCTGTGGATGCCGTCGAGGAGTTATTTTTGAAGTTTAGAGTCGTTAGCCTTTATGGTTAACTTAGAGGGTCTTGCTCTAATATGTAACATTGGGTTGGGTTCTTTGAGTTAAACTTTATACCATTGAGTTATTTTGCTAACTTTCCCTTATGAGGAAAAACCTTGGTTTCTGCTTGGAGTTCCGCTGTTTTATGTATTTTGGGGAAAACCCGTAGTTACGAAGTATTTGATCGATTTTGATGACATTGAGAAATGTACGCCCTTTTGGTGGCTTTTTATTGAGATTTATTTATTTACTCTAAAATCCGTGTTTTTTTCCCTTAATAATCATGGGGTAGAAAAGGGTGTTACAACGCTTATCATTCCATCCATCACAGGACTTTTCAAGGTAAAGGAACTATTAGCTGCTGTGCACCCTTGTTATACAGATGGTTTGTTAATCATCTACCAAAAATTGATGCTTTCAAAGAAAATCCTAATGGTTGGAGATGGTCTCAAAGGATTATGTCTCTAACTCAAGCAAACATTCATTGGTATGATCCTACCTACGACCGAGGAGTCTACATTGATAGTTGTGGTTCTTTTCTCAATGTACCACTATTGGGAGTACAAGGGGGGATCAATTACAATCCTGCCTTGGCCATATATCAATTTGGATTCCCAGTGAAGGATAAACCTAACAACATCCTCTTGGATGGTTTCTTCTACCTCAACACCAAAGCAGAAGAAATTTTAGGAAACAGTACAATTGATGCTTGGAAGAACATCCGAAGAAAAACCAAAGCTGGCCTTGGGAAGAGGAACTGTGTAGCTTTTGTGCCATTCGCTAGGTGGGTCCAACCTCGATCTTGTAATCTCAAGATGCCTTACCTTCCTGAGAAAAACATGCAAATTTTCATTGGGTCTCTTCTACCATTGAAAATATAGAAGAGTACCAAGAGGTTCTTGAAAGAACAAAACTTGAAAGGGACACATGGGAAGACAAGTACCATACTCTTCGTGCTGAGATGACAAAATTACAGAGAGAGTTGTAAGACAAAGATGAGTTGATTTGGTGGCTCGAAAGACGCCTAACTGACGAAGATGTGACAAAGGAGAATTTATTTTTCTCTAGCATCAAACATACGTAGAGTACTCATGAGTATTCGAATATCCCACCAACTTCTGGCGCTTGGCAGGGAATAATAGACAAATTGGTGATGGAGAATACTATGTTAAAAAGATTAAAGAGGACATGCGGATACAATTCTTGTCAAATTTCCTAACCATATGGCCTAAGTCTTCTCCTCTGATGTAGCCTCACATTTCTTGGGTTTTGCTTTAACTATCTTCTGAGTTGTATAAAACCAGTTGTGTCTTTGCATTGCATTCTGCATTTTTGCTAACCATTCAAGGAGTTCAAAATATTTGTTTTTTTTTGTAGACATAGTGATGGATCAGAGAAACATGATTAATTCCCAAGCCTGAGGTTAGATAACCTAAGGATTTTAGGGAGCCTTGTAAGGAATCTTGCTTCTTCTATAGCCAAATATATGGACTTGTTACCTCTGTTAGATACACAAGTGAATGAAGAAATGTTGCAAGCCCTCGTGAAGTTTTACGACCCGATTTACCATTGCCTCACATTCCCATACTTTCAGCTGCTACCAACCTTGGAAGAATACTCAGAGCATCTGAAAATCCCTATGACCTTCACACCTAACTATGGGAGGGAGAAGAAACCAAACAGAAGAGATATGGATGAAGCTCTTCACCTAAAGCCCACTGACCTCCCAACCCAGCTGGATAATAGGGGTAAATTTACCGGGATGGAGGCAATACCATTCATGGAGAGAGATGAATTCTATTATGATCGAGGTGATTTAGAAATCTTTGAAGCTATATTAGCCTTCTTGATTTACGACTTATACATATTTCCCAGTGCATTTGAGTTCATCAGCTCGGAAGCCATCAAGCTGTTTATTGTCAGAAACCCAGTTCTCACTCTTTTGGCTGGCACTTACTACACCATTCACCGGTGGAAGGTGTTCAATCTCGAAAGATTCTCCTGTTGTACAACACTCCTCAGCAAGTGGTTTATTTCACACTTTCCTGAAACATTCCCTTTATGGAAATTTCAGGATAGTGATGCATGGATTGGAAAGTTGGTTACATTTTATCATTACGACAACAACTGGTATGACGTAACTCGCAGAGGAGTAGCCATGATACACAACTGTGGAGAATTCCCAAATATACCGCTAATCGGCACCAGAGGATACATCAATTTCAGTCCTATCCTAGCTCGCTGTCAGCTAGGATAACCCATTGAAAAAGAACCAGAACCAACCCAGCTAGAAACTTGCATCTGTGAAAGGGATGCTGATCCAGATCTCGAAGCAGGTATTATCTATGCCTGGCGCCACCCCAAACTGCAAGGAATGATTTTTGTAGAAAATCCAAGTTGTCTCTTTTTGAAGGAATATCTCTTTTGGTCAAAGGTGATAGCACTAAAGATGTTCTATACTCAATCCTACAACATTACTCTGGAGCTAGAGAAGCTTTTATCTAAGGGATAATTGAAATTTGCTTTGGTGAAATCTGAATGAGAGAATTTGAACTTTGGGAGCTGCTCCGTCAGAGTCAGAAGAAGACGAGACTACTGGAGGGAGAAGGGTCATCCTGTTAGAATATCCTTAACTATTTATTTCCTTTTTGTACCCCAGGCTTATAGTGTTGCACCCCAAAATTTGCCCAACCTTTTTCCTTTACTTTGCTTGTGTTTTATTTCATTTCTTTAGCGTTTGCATCTGCATACCATTGTCTTTTGCAGGGATCAAGAGAATTGTGCCATCCAAGAGAAGGTTATCAAGGGTTTCAAGCTCAAGCAAGAGTTCTCACTGAAGTCACCCAATGCGTATACTCATCAAGAAGAGGTCAAAGTTCTCTGACGAAGAAGACAGACAAGTGTTGCTTACCTTCTATCTTGGAGGTCAATTGAAGATCATCAGGGGTTCTCAAGGCCGTGGTTATGGATAGGAGATGTTGGAGAAGCTCATTGAGTGCTTTGAATTCATGGAGGATCTAATCCAAGTGGTCATATCATTTGCAAGAGGGTGCAGTCAATGTTTATGCATCTAGGGTTCCATCTGCTTAGTGCAAGGTCAACTGTTGGCTTGAAGGAGTTGGAGACTTGGTTCCAAGTTATTGGAGTCATGGGAAGTCATGTTGAGACATCTAGTATGTCATATCAAGTTCAAATCAAGAAGAATCAAGAGTTTGAGAAGTTACTAAATTAGGGTTTCAGAGGATCTCAGTGTAAAATCCCCTTCTTTATTAGCTAACTTCAAGGACCATTTACCTCAAGATACAAGTTGAATCTCATTTTATTTTAAACATGATACTTGTAGGGCATGTTCTTAGATTTCTTTTGAGTGCTAGAACTCATCTATTGGGTTTGTGGAACTCAAGTTATGATGCCATCAAGTTAGAGGTCTCAGATGAACATATTATTCAGTTAACCAACTTCCAAGACACTTTTGACCTAGAATCAAGTTTCTCCTCAACTTTTTTTGAACATGAATGTTTTTCCTCATGATCTTAGCTTTCCAAAAAGTCTAGAAGTCCTTCATATCATTTGTAGAACTCAACTTATGAAGCTTGCAAGGCAGGGGTATTTTGGGAAACTTTGATTATAAGTCATTTTGGTTATAGGTCATGTTCATGCCTTTAAGCATTTCAAATGAAACTTCAGCCAACATGAAAGTTGCTCCAAATGACCTCAATTTCATCATGAAACTCAATATTGGCATGAATTATGAGTGGTTAGAGACATTGGTGAAGAAATTTTAAGTGAAAAGAGTTTTAAATCATTAATTCAATTGATCAAGTTTTAGGACTTTTTCGTACCATGTTTGTACTCATTTTTGTTCACAATACTCCAACAAACAAAATGCATAAATTTATTTTGGTGTATGAAGTGAAACACACGTGGAATTGAAGCTTGCTTCATGAAAAAGTTTCACATCAAAACTCCATAATTGGACCACAATTAAGCCCAATTTCAATCCACATGTAAAATCCAAGATGTCAACTGCAAATTCAAATCAAATTCAAGTGTGTATGAGCTGAATATCACGTGTGCATGGGCATAATTTTAAAATTGGGCATTTTAAAATTTCCACAAGTTGGAGCTTCATTGGGCCTCCAATTTATCAGATATCCATAATATATGAGTTCAAAGTCAAGATTGAGAGCTCAGAAGGTGAATTTTGTGGAGGGAAGAGTAGATCCATTTTTGGAATTCAAGAGAGAAATTCAAATTTGGAAACTTAGATCTAGCATAATTCAAACTAAATTGAAGTGATATTCCTCTTCCTCAAGTTCAATAGAGTGGATCTGCATGTTTTGGATCAAGATCAAGCTCAATAGAAGCACCAACGGACTGTCTTCTTTAGGTAATCTTCTCTTCCAAATTTCTCACATGTTAGGCATTGAATCTAGGTCATTCTTGCTGCATCTGAAGTCCTACAATTTGTAGGAAAAGTTTGAATGTTTGATCGCGTTGTTTGATGAGCTTTACAGTTGAGCATCCAAATCTTTCTTCATTAGAATCTCACAATTTATGCATGATAAATAGATTTGAGCACTGGATTTGGATACTACGTGATTAGACCTTCAACTTGGTATAAAATTTGTGGCGTTTTGGTAAGATTTTCAGACTTGGTCTTCGGCCACCATGCTGGAGAAGACGACCGGAGCTAGGGCTCCGGCGTCTGGTCTTTGTTCAAGCCAAGCTGATGTGTCTTGGTTTGACACTTTGACTTGATCTGATGGACGGTTGTGATGTGTTTAACTTGCACGCGTGTATTATTTGACTCCCACCTCATTAAGTAAAATGATGCGTTTTGCTAAATGAACTGAATTGGATGGATCTTTGCCTAAGCTGCTTTCCACACCCCACTTTTGATGAGCCCAATGAATTACAACGAAGTTCATTGCTATATGCACCGTTTGGCTCATTTTATTTTATTTTAATTTCTGTTTTGATTTTAACCAATTAAAAATAGCTCCAATCATTTTAAAGTTCAATAAAAAATTTTTTTGACACTTTAATGTGTTAATTAATTTTTGATAATTTTTAATTCCATTTTCCATTTATATTTTAATTAAATTTGAATTTTATGATTGGAGGTAAATTTGAATGGTTTTTCACTTGTTCTTATTTGTTCCATGCTTGATTCTTGACCATTGGATACCTCCAATGAGTGAGACTTTTTCATCATTTGAATGATGAGTTGAGGGGTCTTAGAGGATGGTTTTGGCCCTGGTTTGATTTATTTTTGGTTGACTTTCAAGTCCATTTGTTTGACCCTCGACAACCCTCCTTCAAAATAGGGCACCCTAGTGGATCAATTCCTTTGGTGATGTTTTGAATGGACATTGGTTGTGATGTTTTGGTCTCTGGTTGCCAACATCTTTATCAGCTTTTGGTATTTTATTTGGGTTTATTTGAATCATATTCCTATTTTTGGTGTGCCTTTACAAGTCATGCTACTCCTAAGGATGGTCCACACACACTTTACCTAGTTTTGATTGGAAATGACCCTTGTGGATCCCATATGCTTCCAACTCTTTTTTATTTACATTCCTAACATGTTGAAGTAATTGGTTGCCAATGTTTAGGTCATACACTTGTTTGGTTCATGTTGTGGGTTGCTTTCTTTTTATGAGGTTGTTACCTTTCTTTGGTATTCAACCGTCTTTTACCTTGATTGTTTGAAAGCCATTCGCTTTTCACCGAGTCAGGTCCAAGTCGCTTCAATAGGGGCAGCTGTTGCTCCCTAAAATTTTCCCAACCTTTTTTCTTTACTTGGCTTGTGTTTCATTTCATTTCTTTAGCATTTGCATCTGCATATTGTCACAACTGCGAAAAACAATCGGCGGAAAACAGAAGAGTCGCCACCTTTCGTTATTTATCCCAAAGAGAGGGAAAGGAAACAATCGGAAAAACCTGACGAAAAGGAAAAGACAACGTCATCGCAAACAAGTCCTGGGTTCGGGAGTCGGTTACGCAAGGGAAAGGTATTAGCACCCCTCACGTCCGTCGTACTCGACGGGATCCATGCTTGTTTGCTATCTAAAAGGGTTGTTTATCAATCTAAGCTACAGGCTTCAGGACGAATAGAAAAGAAAAGAGACTCAGCAGAGTGTCGCTGCTCTGTGCCTACGTATTCCCTCGTGTAATGGGAAAGTCAGAGTCAACGTAGTTTGGCTAACTACGGGAGAGAAGGGGGGAGGTTGCTTGCCAAGACATCGCGTCTTATGCCTACGTACTTTCATCTGCTATGAAAGATCAGAGCGAACATAGTTCGGGCGGACACGAAACCACAACCTAATTAAGTGTTTTATCCGAGTAGGGTTAAACATCCGTGTCAGCAGTTAGGGCCTAAGTCTGTTTGCGGTAGAACCGAAGTTTAACACCACTCTTTTCTGAAAAAAGAAGTTTGATTAAACCCGAAAAAATGATTAAATTTGTTGTGTTTTTTATTGGAAGAAGTGTTTTGAATTTGAGTGTTTATAATGTATGTTGTACTAAAGTCTAGAACCTAGGATCAAATGCATCGCATATCGTCCTAAGGACGTATACTAAACACTCTAGGTAATTGAGGAGAAGCCCCTCAATCACCATTTCCCAAGTATAAGGCTCATGGCACAAAATCCATTATCTTTATTAAGTGTGTTAAGGTTGTACGAAGATGAGAAGAGAAGACGCACGGAAGGTCTAAGGGAAACTCGGCCCTAACGTTGTCATGCAAAGTGATCCTAGAGTTTGGATTGAAAAGGGGAAACATCTACCCTAATGTTAGCATACTTGGATTGAACGCCTAGTGTCTCTCCTACTCCCATCCTAAACGGAGGGATTAGGAACCCTATGGGGATCATGGCGAGAAAGCAAAAGAAGAACAAAGGAAGAATCAATCACAAGTAGAGGAATGCCAACACGAAAATGCACAATTAGAATGGTGGGAGGGAGGAAAAATGTGTGGGGCAGCAGCCGCCACAAGCGCGTCTCGACCTCAACAGCGATGTAAGAATGATGCAAACATGTGAGGAAAAGCGAGAAATGCAAGCAATTAAACATGCAAACGAATGATCGATTCGAACCGTATACAAGCATGCAAACAATTGGAAAATGATCATACATATCAACAACATCATGATTAAACAATCACAAACATTGGCAATCAGCCAAAACAATTCAATTCTAATGCATCACATTGATCTATGATGATTTGGATCGAACTGGTATGCGAACATGCAAACAAAACAACAAATATGACATTCATGTACAATGTTAATTGGTTAAAACATACTGTTAATCGGTTAACCTGTATAAAACAAGTGAAAATCTGGAAATTCGTAGGTGTTAATCGGTTAACACCAGGCGTTAACCGGTTAACACCCCGAAATCTTTGAAAAATTTGAATATTTGAATTGGTTAACCGGTTAACCATATACGTTAACCGATTAACACTGTACCAGAAGTGAAAAAACAGCAGCAGAAAAAACACTTAATGCACAAAATCACTTAATCAAGTGATTCAACAGATCAACTTATCAAATAAGCATGAAATTATACCTGCAAACATAAAACCAATAGACATGCAAACATGTCTATACAACACAATCGCAATTCACACGAATCGGAATCCACAAAATTCAATCGAATATGAAAATCATCATGTAAATGCAAATAAGCTCAAAAATGCTAGGGATCTAGAATCTCCAACCTTCGAAGCGGAGATTTGCTCCGGTTAGTGTTGATCAACTGAATTTGAGTAGTTCAAACAATAGAAACCCGAAAAACATCGAGATCCAAGCCAATTGTAGTTGTACGAACAAAGATCCACCAAATTTGAGTCGAAACGCTTCGAATAATCACTTCCAACTCAAGCTCCAAAATCAGATCTCAATTTGCACAAAAATTGATGATGAAAATTGATCCAAGGATGAGGATGGATGAAGGTTTATGCTCAAGAATCCATTGACTTCAATGTAAAATCAATGAATCCTAATGAAAAAATAGCTTTGAGTGAGTTTTGGAAATGGAGGGAATTGAGAAAATTTGAGAGAACTTGATCAATTATGAAGTGAGAGTGAAAAATGAAGGTTAGCATATGTTGGTTTGGAGTGGATCACTTAAATATGACTTAGGTTTGAATCCCAAAGCAAGGGTTGGAATTTGGGTTGGAAATCAAGGCTTGGAATGTGGAATGGGATTTTGGAGGGAAATCTGAAATTTAAAGGTGTTCTAGATCCTTCCCAAATGAAAATTTGAATTCCAAGGTGATCAAAATTGGACCCCAAGTGCAAATGGCTTGCAAAATCACGTACAAGGCAAAATCTGCTATAGTTAACCAGTTAACACTGTTAAAATTTCAAATCTGAGCTGATTTTCCAATGGATAACCGGTTAACCATATGTGTTAACCGATTAACACCTTCAAAATTTTGAATTTGGCGCCTTTTGGAGGGAAACCTGCCCGTTTTCCTGTTTCTCGCTGTTTTGAGCTCTGCTAAGCTTTTGACACTTGCTCTTGAATACCGTGACTGCGATAATGGTGGATATAGACTGAATGTTGTCTCCTGATCTGAGCATAACCTGCAAAATAAAATCGGCCGCTCGACCGCTGGGCAAAATAAATGACGTCTCTTGATGCTCGCTGCTCATTTGTTCGCACGGGAATGAAACCTGAGCCACGGGAACCTTTATCCCTTGCCTCGAGAACCAATGCTATGCAAAATGCGGATGCCATGTGAAATGCAATGAAACATAAACTAGATAAAGAAAAATAGGTTGGGCAAATTTTGGGGTGCAACATATATCATTGTCTTTTGTAGGGGATCAAGAGAAGTGTTCCATCCAAGAGAAGGTTATCAAGGGTTTCAAGCTCAAGCAAGAGTGCTCACTCAAGTCATCCGGTGCTTATACTCATCAAGAAGAGGTCAAAGTTCTCTGAGGGAGAAGATTATCTTGGAGGTCAATTGAAGCTCATTAGAGGTTCTCAAGGCCATGGTTATGGATAGGAGATGTTGGAGAAGCTGATTGAGTGGTTTGAAGTCATGG
Source organism: Lathyrus sativus (assembly GCA_963859935.3). Taxonomy (NCBI): domain Eukaryota; kingdom Viridiplantae; phylum Streptophyta; class Magnoliopsida; order Fabales; family Fabaceae; genus Lathyrus; species Lathyrus sativus. The sequence goes on from OZ012738.1 coordinate 249,461,137, forward strand.
AGGAGCTTATCCAAGTGGTTATATCATTTGCAAGAGGGTGCAGTCAAAGTTTGTGCATCTAGGGTTCCATCTGCTTAGTGCAAGGTCAATTGTTGGCTTGAGGGAGTTAGAGACTTGGTTCCAAGTCATTGGAGTCATGGGAAGTCATGTTGAGACATCTAGTATGTAATATCAAGTTCAAATCAAGAAGAATCAAGAGTTTGAGAAGTTACTAAATTAGGGTTTCAGAGGATCTCAATGTAAAATCCCCTTCTTTAGGAGCTAACTTCAATGACCATTTTTGGAAGGTGAATTTCATGGAGGGAAGAGCAGAGCCATTTTTGGAATTCAGGAGAGAAATTCAAATTTGGAAACTTAGATCTAGCACAATTCAAACCAAATTGAAGTGATATTCCTCTTCCTCAAGTTCAGTTGAGTGGATCTGCATGTTTTGGATCAAGCTCAACCTCAATTGAAGCACCAACAGAGTGTCTCTGTTAGGTAATCTTCTCTACCAAATTTCTCACATGTTAAGCATTGAATCTAGGTCATTCTTGCTGCATCTGAAGTCCTACAACTTGTAGGCAAAGTTTGAATGTTTGATTGTGTTGTTTGATGAGCTTTACAATTGAGCATCCAAATATTTCTTGTTCGAATCTCACAATTTATGCATGATAAATAGATTTGAGCACTGGATTTGGATACTACATGATGAGACCTTCAATTTGGTATAAAGTTTGTGGTGTTTTGGTAAGATTTTGAGACTTGGTCTCTGGCCACCTCGCCAGAGAAGACGACTAGAGCTAGGGCTCCAGCATCTGGTCTTTTTTCAGGCCAAGCTGATGTGTCTTGGTTGACACTTTGACTTGATCAAATGGACGGTCGTGATGTGTTTGACTTGCACGCGTGTATTATTTGACTGTCACCTCATTAAGTAAAATGATGCGTTTGGCTAAATGAACTGAATTGGATGGATCTGGGCCAAAGCTGCTTTCCATACCCCAATTTTGATGAGCCCAATGAATTACAACGCAGTTCATTGCTATTTTCATCATTTGGCTCATTTTATTTTATTTTAATTTCTGTTTTGATTTTAACCAATTAAAAATAGCTCCAATCATTTTAAAATTCAACAAAACAAAATTTTCTGACACTTTAATGTTTTAATTGATTTTTGATAATTTTTAATTCCATTTTCATTTATTTTTTAAATAAATTTGAATTTTATGATTGGAGGTAATTTTTAATGGTTTTTCACTTGATCTTATTTGTTCCATGCTTGATTCTTGACCAATGGATACCTCTAATGAGTGACACTTTTTCCTCATTTGAATAATGAGTTGAGGGGTCTTAGAGGATGGTTTTGGCCCTGGTTTTATTTATTTTTCGTTGACTTTTAAGTCCATTTGTTTGACCCTCAACATCCCTCCTTCAAAATGGGGCACCCTAGTGGATCAATTCCTTTGGTGATGTTTTGAATGGACATTGGTTGTGATGTTTTGGCCTCTGGTTGCCAACATCTTTATGAGCTTTTGGTATTTTATTTGGGTTTATTTGAATCATTTTCCTATTTTTGGCGTGCCTTTGCAATTCAAGATAATCCTAAGGATTGTTCACACACACACTTGACCTAGTTTTGATGGGAAATGACCCTTGTGGATCCCATATGCTTCCAAATCTTTTTGATTCACATTCCTAACATGTTGAAGTAATTGGTTGCCAATTTTTAGGTCATACACTTGTTTGGTTCATATTGTGAGTGGCTTTCTTTTTAGGCCTTCCATTCGGTTTCAAATGTTGAAAGTGTTTAGGACCTAGGTCCTTTGCCATGCCTAACCTTGCAATGTGCTTTGTTGTGCTTCCTTATCTGCTTTTTGCACTCTTCTTCTCATGTTATCACCTCTGTCCTAGGATCTTTGAGTCCCATTTAAGATGATTTGGTCCCTCCTTTGAAGGTACTTTGAGTTTGTCTTGAATGGTGATTCACTTTGAGAACTCTTGGTGTGTATCTTTTACATGATCATTGTGATGCCTTTGGTTGAGTTTCATTTGTTGTTGCTTTCTTCCCAAGCCTTATCTCCCATCTTCACAATGATCGTGTCTTCTTCTCCTTTCTTTTTGGTTTGCTTGTTGTTTAGTGGTTTGATGTTTGAGTGGTTGTAGGAATTCTATTTCTCCCACTTAATCCCACTTTTGTGTGAACTTGTCTAGTTATTTATGTACATCCCTTTTTTGGTTTTGCATCATCATCTTCGCATGCTTGAGGTTGAGATGTGCTTGTGGTGGCTACTTCCCCACACTTTGTTCCTCCCTCTTTCTTCATCTTTGTTTTACATTGCATGTTTGCATCTTCTTTCTTCTTTCACTTATGCTTTCTTCTTCTTTCTTCTTTGCCATGTTCCCTTAGGACCTCTAATCTTTCTTGTTCAGGATTGATTATGATAGACATTAGGTTTGAACCCATGCATGATAACATTAGGGTAGCTTCCCCTTTTCATCCCAATCTTAGGTGCACTTTGCATGAGAACATTAGGTTGAGTTTAGTCTCCCTTTAGTGTGTCTTTCTCTTCTCATCTTCAAACTTCTTCAAGACACTTAATATTGAATAATGAATGTTGTACGCTACGAGCCTTAAGAATTTGGAAATGATGATTGGGGGGCCTCCTCTCAATAGTCTAGAGTGTTTAGCGTATGTACTTTGGACGATATGCGACGCATTCGCTCCTAACCTGTGGTCTTGTTAGCCCAAACTATGTTTGCTCTGATTTCTCGTACTAGACGAGGATACGTAGGCACAAGACGGTGATGTCTTGGCGAGCAACCTTTCCCCACCTTCACCTGTAGTTTTCTGAACTACGTTGACTCTGACTTCCCCATTGTACGAGGGAGTACGTAGGCATAGAGCGGTGATGCTCTATCGAGTCTCGTTTCTTTTCTTTTGTCCATGTGGCCTGTAGCTTAGATAGATAAACACCCTTTTATATAGACAACAAGCGTGGATCCCGTTGAGTACAACGGACGTGAGGGGTGCTCATACTTTCCTCTTGCGTAACCGACTCCCGAACCCAAGATTTGGTTGCGATGACCTGTCTTCTCCCTTTTCCGTAGGTTTTCTGTGATCGTTTCCTTTCCCTCTTTTGGGATAAATAAAGAACAGTGGCGACTCTCTTGTCCTTACCGGCCCCTCTTCACAGCGACGCGACATATGGGAATATGTAATCTTTCATTTCGTGAAATGATTGGAAAAGCTTCATTTGTTAATGAAGGCTTTATGCTGTAAAACTTTTTTATTAATGAAAGTTTTGTTAAATTTTCATCACGTCGTTACGTGCTGATCCATCAATTTAGTTCGTAAACAAACTTTTTGTTTCTCCTTGAATGTGTGGTATGCATTACCATCCTGCATTTCATTTTTGCATTTCGTTAGTCCTCTAGCTTATCCCGTGTGCTGTTGCTATCAGAGAAAGAGAGAGAATCATGATGAATTCTCATCGGTACAATACAAGGGCCGACGCTCAGAAGAGAGTGGCAGATCAAGAATTGAGGTTCGATCAGATCAACAACGATGTCGATGGGCTGCGCAACGAAGTTAGCCAAATCATGGGGGTCCTTCAGGTGATTAAGGCGAAGATGGACACACAACCTACAATAGTGTCTGAAATCAACACAGCGATAATAAATCCCCCTCCATTAGTAGCTTTAGTGTTAGAACATCCTTTTGGGATTGCCAGAGATTTCATGCCTCCATATAGTGATGCTCAACCATTCAACCATCAACCATATTCAAACCCACAGAGTGTTCCCCTAATGATGGATTTTCAAAATCCCATTTACACTCAGGCCGGTGCTCAGACATAGGTTTGACCAGTTTTTGACAACCATCAACCAATATTCGACGTACCCGACGGGTCTGAAACTGCAGATGAGAAGCACGAGAAGCTAAGGGTTGAAATGGATATAATGGCCAGAAGAATGAGAGCTATAGAAGGGAACAATGTCTTTGGGTCTGATACCAAAGACATGTGCTTAATCTCGGGCTTGGTATTTCCTCCCAAATTCGTAATGCCTACGTTCGAAAAGTATGAAGGGGCAACCTGCCCGAAGGTTCACCTAATTATGTATTGCCGACGCATGGCACCGCATATTGAGAACGACAAATTGTTGATACATTACTTTCAAGATAGTCTCAAAGGCGCCTCTGCTAAGTGGTACTTAAGCTTGGATCAATCTAAAATCCACTGCTTCCAAGACCTGTCAGATGTGTTCATCTAGCAGTATAAATATAACATGGATCTAGCGCCAAATCGGCACTAGCGGCTTAGCATGACTCAAAAGAGTTCATAATCCTTTAAAGAAGAAACACAAATATGGCGAGGGACCGCCGCTCATGTGGAACCTCCCCTAACCGAAAAGGAGTTGGATGACTGGTTTATGGATACTGTCAAACCAGAATTCTATGAGAGAATGATTAACAGCAACACGACCAACTTCGCTGATATTGTGGTCATCGGTGTAAAAGGGGAAGCAGGTCTAAAAAATGGCAAGCTGACGAGTTCGACCAGTACCAGCTCAATGGAAAAGCCATCAGGAAGTTTCTACAAGAAGAAAGAAGGAGATATTAACGCCATAATTTACAACGAGAGGATTCAGCACAGAAAAAGCTGCCCGCAAAATCAACGGTTACCTCGTATACAACCTCAGCAAAATTGTCAACGCCAACGATATGTGGCTGCAGTCACGCCGGTGTTTTAACCTCGGCCGAACCCACAAAATTTTCAGCTGCCGACACCCAATACTTATGAACATGGACATAATCAGCAAGTACGACCATCACAAAGAGCACTGGCTCCAAGGCCTGCTTTTCAAAACAGAAGACCAGGGATTCAGCCTATCCCTATGAGATACACTGATTTGTACCCTCTGATGGTACAACAATGCCTAATTCAGACTAGGAAGTTAGGCCCTCCTTCAACTCTGTTACCACATTATTATGACCCGAATGCACGATGCGCGTTCCATAAAAACGTTGCGGGGCATGACCTCGAAGGATGCATAGCATTCAAACATATTGTGCAAGAATTGACTGAGAAGAAATTACTCTCCTTCGAAGACAATTAACCTAACATGGAAAGTCGTCCTTTGCCCAACCACGGTGGCGTCCATGCTGTGGAGGAAGACTTAGACATAAGACTAATCTCTGAGGTATCTGAAGTCAAAAATCCTTTGGTGGAGTTACATAAAAAGTTGATAAAAGTGGGACTAATCAAAAGCTCCCATGAAAGCGGCAAGAATTGCCATCGTGATCCCTAAGGTTACAACCGAGTACAGTGAGACATTTAGTCAATGGTTGACGAAGGCTTACTACAAATGTGTGGAAAGAAGAAGAAGGAAGACGTCTCAGTAATTGAGCCAGTATTCCATTTACCTAAGAAATCTGAAAAGAAGCCAGTGTTTAAGCCTGCTTCTCCTGCTACTGTCAGGCTGGTATTTCACAACAGCCCTGCGCCAACTGCGGGCCAACTGAAACCAAGATTCGATCCTAGGAGGGGACTAGGTCCTAATTTGAAAGCTATATCATGGAAGTACGACTATTCCTAGTACGACATGAAGGCTGGAAGAAGACAGGTGGATGGGACGAACATCGTCGGGGCAAGCAAAATGATCTGCAGTGGTCGAATATATCATCCAAAGGCAAACCATATTGTCCCTCAGGAAGCTGTCGTTGTTCCCAAAACCGCCATTAATATTCCTAAGGAAGCTGATCCTAAGGAAGTTATCTCTAAGGAGCCCGCCGTTAAAGGAAAAGGAATTCCCAAGGAGGATGAAGAAGAGTTTCTAAGGATAATTCGCCGAAGTGATTATCGGGTGGTAGACCAACTGAACCAAACACCATCCAAAATCTCAATTATGTCATTATTACTAAGCTCTTCCGCCCATCGAAAAGCCTTGTTGAAAATACTCACGCAAGCCCATGTGATAAAGGACATCATTGTGGAGGAATTTGACTCTGTCATTGCGAACATCATAGCCTATAACACACTAAGCTTTGACAACAATGACTTGACCACTGAGGGTCGCAAGCAAAATTGTGCCTTGCATTTATCTTCTAAATGCGAAGAAGATACACTCGCCCGAGTGCTTGTCGACACAGGATCAGTACTTAATGTAATGCCCAAAAGAACACTAGAAAAATTGGCATACAAAGGAGCTGAGATGAGACCCACATCTTTAATTGTGAAATCTTTCGATGGATCGAGGAGGACTCTGTTAGGAGAGGTTGATTTACCAATCGTGGTAGGGCCTCAAGTCTTTGAAATCATGTTCCAAGTGATGGACATAAACCCGATATATAGCTGTCTGCTGGGAAGGCCATGGATACATGCAGCATGCGCTGTTATATCCATCTTGCACCAAAAGATGAAATTCATTACGGAGGACTAGTTGGTCATAGTACATGGTGAAGAGGAATTGATGGTAAGCAATCTATCCTCTTTTCGATATATTGAAGCTGATGAAGACGCATTGGAAATAACTTTCCAAGTGTTGGAGATTGCGCATGCTGTGTTAGTTGTGGACACTGTCATTACATGTGCTCCATCTTTCGCCTCTGTCCAGAACATTAAAAAAGCCATAAGAGAAGGACTTCCACAAGGTTGGTGGGATATTATCGAAGTCAATGCTCGAGCGAAGAATTACCGACAAGGGTTGGGTTGCAAACCAACTCTGGGTGAAGAATCAGAAGCTGACAACAAGCGTTTTAAGACCCCGAAGGAGATCTTCGTGAGCGGCGGAATTCAAATAAATGCTATCGAGGAAGACGGTGAAGTGAACTACATAGACGACCTGGTGTTCCAAGGTGAAGCTTCTTTGAGCAACGGGGAGGTCGTAGAAATTCCCGTCATGTTGCCGCTCTTCGAGTAATCTGTTTGTTTTGCTTGTTAGCATTTTCTTTGTTTTCAATCCATGGTCGTGCCCAGAGGCCAGTGGATCATTTTGTACGGGCCACACTTTTTTGCAATTAAAAGATCAATTAATAAATGAGTGTTTTGTTAAACTCCATTTTTGTTGTTCATTGCATTTTTATTGTCTTCACTTTTTTGTAAAAATGGAAATATGGCAATCTTTTTGAAAATAACCTAAAAAGAACTCATCATCTGCATCTCCTTGTGTATGTTTACTCATTTTAATCTCATTCAACACATGCAGAGAACCTAGCCGCCAGATCCGATGGTCACCCAGTCCCTTTCGACTTTGATTCACCGGTGTTCCAAGTCGAAGACGAGAGTGATGAAGATTCTGAAGTCCCTGAAGAGTACGAGGATGCTTATCTCCAACCCTACAAAGAGCAGATTGACGTCATCAACTTGGGCTTCAAGGAAAAGAGAAAAGAGGTCAAAATTGGGGCATCACTAGGGGCAAAGGTTAAAGGCGAACTGATAACCCTTCTCAAGGAATATACAGATGTATTTGTTTGATACTACCAAGACATGCCTGGGTTGGATACTGACATTGTAATGCACAAGCTCCCTCTTAAACCTGAGTGTCCTCCAGTTAAGCAAAAGCTTCGAAGATCCAGACCCGACACGACTTTCAAAATCAGAGATGAGGTCAAGAAGCAAATTAACGCAGGTTTCTTAGCAGTATCGAAGTACCCAGAATGGGTGGCCAACATTGTACCCGTACCTAAAAAGGACGGAAAAGTTAGAATGTGCGTAGACTATAGGGACTTGAACAAAGCCAGTCCAAAGGATGATTTCCCTCTGCCACATATCGACACTTTGGTAGATAACATAGCCAACTTTGGAATGTTTTCATTCATGGATGGTTTCTCCGGCTATAATCAAATAAAAATGGAGCCGACTGACTTGGAAAAGACAACCTTCATCACACCTTGGGGCACTTATTGTTATAAGGTCATGCCTTTTTGTCTGAAGAATGCTGGGGAAACATATCAACAAGCCATGGTGGCATTATTTCATGACATGATGCACCTAGAGATTGAGGTTTATGTCGATGACATGATTGCCAAGTCTCAGAGCAAAGAAGATCACCTTAATCATCTGCTGAAGTTATTCAAAAGACTTATAAGATACTAATTGAGGCTAAATCCTGCCAAATGTACCTTCGGAGTTAGATCTGGAAAACCACTCGGCTTCATCATTAGTTAACACGGAATCAAAGTGGATCCCGACAAGGTACGAGCCATCCATGAGATGCCAGCGCCACAAATGGGGAAACAAGTCTGAGGGTTCCTCGACAGACTAAATTACATCTCCAGATTCATCTCCAACTTGACTCCTACTTGCACGCCAATCTTTAAGTTGTTACGAAAAGATCAAGCAGTTATATGGAATGAGAACTACCAGTCTTCCTAGAAGACCTCTCTTCATGTACATGACTATGCTCGAAGAAACAATGGGTTGTGTCCTGAGCCAAACAGATGAATTGGGGAAGAAAGAACATGCAATTTATTACCTAAGCAAGAAGTTTACTGATTGCGAGAGTCGTTACTCCCCATTGGAAAAAGCTTGCTACGTGCTGGCATGGGCAACCAAACGTCTGAGACAATACATGATTTGCCACACTACTCTATTGATATCCGAAATGGATCCAATAAAGTACATATTCGATAAACCTGCTCAGACAGGAAGAGTAGCAAGATGGCACATGCTCTTGCCAGAGTATGATATTCAATGTTTCGCACAAAAGTCAATAAAAGGAAGTGTCTTGTCAGACTACCTTGCTGATCAAGCTATTGAGGATTATTAGTTGCTTAAATTCAACTTCCCAGACGAAGATGTCATGTCTCTTGATAAAGCCAAAGAAGAGCCTGGCCCCGAGGAGGGTCCTGAACCTGCTTCAGGATGGAAGATGTTATTCGATGGTGCGTCCAAAAAGAAAGGTCATGGTGCTGGTGCCATCCTGGAAAATCCTACCAGAGGATATACTGCGGTTACTGCCAGATTGTGTTTCAAATGCACGAACATAGCCGAGTATGAAGCCTGCATTTTAGGTCTTGAAGCTGCCATTGATCTCCGTGTTAATATTCTGGAAGTAATCAGCGATTCTACCTTGGTGATTTATCAGCTCAAGGGCGAATGGAAGACCCGAGATGTAAAACTGATTCCTTATAAAGACTACATTTTAGTGATGATCGAGTATTTTGACGAGATCACTTCCAAACATGTCCCGAGGTCTGAAAATCATATTGCTGATACTTTAGCCATGCTAGCATCAATGAGGAAGGTCTAGTTCTTCAACAAGGATCCTTTAATATGCATTGAAAGAAAGACCGCGCAACATACGTCATGATAGTTGAAGAAGAATCTAATGGAAAACCATGGTTCTACGACATCAAAAATTACCTCTAGAATCAAGAATATCTAGTCGGTGCCTCTAAAATTGATAAGAGGGCCGTGGGAAGATTGTCATCCAAATTCTTCATTAGCAATGATGTTCTGTATAAGAGAAATCACGACATGGTCTTACTCAGATGTGTCAACAAAAGAGAAGCAGACATGCTAATGACAATAATTCATGAAGGTACCTTCGGTACTCATGCAATCGGCCATGCCATGGCAAACAAAATCTTGAGGGATGGGTATTACTGGTTGACCTTGGAGACTGATTGTATCCTGTTCGCCCAAAAGTTCCAAAAATGCCAAGTTTACGCGAACAAGGTGCACGTGCACCTTATCCCTTGAATGTGCTATTGTCACCTTGGTCGTTCTCAATGTGGGGCATTGACATGATTGGGGCAATCGAACCTAAAGCATCCAACGGTCATCGGTTCAACCTCGTCGCCATCGAATACTTCACCAAATGGGTGGAAGTTGCATCCTACGCCAACATAACCAAAAAAAGTGGTTGCCCGGTTCATCAAGAAGGAGATTATCTGTCGTTATGGAATCCCTGACCAGATCATCACATATAATGGGACAAATTTAAACAAAAAAATAATGAAAGACCTCTGTGACGGTTTCAAGATCAAACATCACAACTCTTCTCCTTACCGACCTAAGACGAACGACACCGTTGAAGCTGCAAATAAAAACATTAAAAAGATTGTGCAGAAAATGGTAGTGACCTACAAAGATTGGCACAAAAAGTTTCCATTTGCGCTACACGAATATAGAACATCGGTTCACACTTCAACAGGGGCAACCCCTTTCTCCTTGGTCTACGGGATGGACACAATATTGCCTATTGAGGTTGATATACCTTCATTAAGAGTCTTGATGGAAGCCAAGCTCGAAGAAGCTAAATAGGTGAAGGAAAGGTTCGATAATCTGAATCTCATTGATGAAAAGAAGATGACAGCGATGTGCCATAGTCAGCTCTACCCAAAGAGAATGAAGATGGCCTTCTACAAAAGAGTCCAAATCAAGAAATATAAGGAGGGTGAGTTGGTACTCAGAAAGATTCTGCCAGTACATCGAGACATGCGCGGAAAATGGATGCCAAACTACGACGACCCATTCGTTATGAAGAAGGTCTTTTCTAGAGGCTCCCTGAGCCTTACAACGATGGATGGTGAACAACTCCCTCACCCCATAAACTCAGATGCAGTAAGAAAATATTATGCCTAAAAAACCCGCTAAGTTGATATCTGGAAAGGCAACTTAGGCAAAAAAGGGGCATCCCGGTGGACTATAACATATGAAGGAGATCTAGGAAAAATTAGGGATAAAACAAAAGAAAAGAAGAGATCGCTATGTTGAAAACCTGGAAAGGCAGCTTAGGCAAAAATGAGCAACAAAGGCATTTCACTGCATTAGGCATTGTCCCTACAGCAGAAGATCGTCAAAAACAAGGGGCTCACCTTCCACCACTTTCATCAGAGGCAACATCTCGGACCGACTCTTAGCAAGTTAGGACTGGATGATCATTGGACTTTGAAAACCTTTACCTGTATTGATATTTTTTCTAAATTGTAAATGTTGCATGGGACTTTGCCTTTTGCAAATCTCCATCTTTGAATAAAATTAGATTTGGACCAATCTTTGTTTGTGCTCTATTGCTCTACCTTTTTGTTATTATGCAAAACATCACTTATTCATTAAGTATTGTGTGATAAATACTTATACCCCCGAGAAATCCAGTAGTTACGGGCATTGTTTAAATCTAATTATTATTGGTATCATTAATTTGGTTGTCACCATATCCTCTTGGACGCCTAGTCGTTACTCCACAATCCCCTAAAGTCCAGTAATATTTTGACTGGAACTGTTTAAAACCCAATTGACATTGGCATCTCCGTTTGATGGTTAACCCCATATGAAGTCTAGTAATGTTCTGACTAGGATTCAGTGTGAAAATTTACCTGTCATTGGTCTAGGGTGGTCTTATCCCTAGTAAGTCTAGTAATGTTTTGACTAGCCTCGGTTAAAGTCCAATCATTATTGGCATCTCGGTTTTGGTCGTTACCATATCCTTTTGCTAAAAGTCCAATAATTATTGGCATCGTTCATCTGTGGATGTTTTTATTTGTCATCTACATCTCCAATTATTTCCTAAAGATCCCGTTCGAACTCTTCACTATAAGGAAACCTTTGTTTTGGTGCAATCCCTAGGGGAAGTTTCATTCCTCTCTCGATTCCCCAGGAAGTCCAGTTGTTACCAACTCCCTGCTGATTTTTGCTTGACTGGTTGTCACCAGATTCCCTTGAGAAGTCTAGTCGTGACTAGCAATAGGTTAGTCGCTGACCCTTATCTGATACTGCTAGTTGGGACATACGAAGCTTTAGTCGTTGCTAATGTTGTAGCTTATCCTTGAGATTTGGTGTTTACCTGAATTTGTCCCCCAGACGATGTCCCGTTTGTTAACCGACTCTAAGTTCAGTAGTCACTGGCATTGTTTAAAGCCCGATGGTCATTGGCAATGTTCTTCAAAACTTGATCTTATGATGGTTGGTTGTTACCAGCATTCCTAGTGAATCCCTAGATACCCCCAGCAGGTCTCACAGGTCTAGTAGTCACTAACATCCCTGGTGAATCTAGTCTTGTTTCTAGTCTTTTCCTGAAGATCCTAGTTGAACTCTTCGTCGCGAGGAAATTCCCCATTTGTTTGTCCCCCAATAAGGACTATGCCTATCGGTTTTTGCTTCCCCAGTTGGATTCTTTCTCCGTTGACCTTGGTTCCCATGCGCGGTCTCTTATCCGTATCTCCCTCGATGCATTTCCCTAGTGGAGATTTGAATTTCCCCGGCGGAGATTAACCTTTTCCCCAATGAAGATTTATCTTCCCCGGTGGAGTTAGTGTCCTTTGTGTGGAAGATCCCTGTGAAAAACCACCCTTAGTCATGTCTGAACTATTGGTTAGTATGCTTTGGGTCTCTTCCCAGTGTGTCTGCTTTCCCCAATGAGTGGTTACTCGTCGTTTTGTCCTTCTTTTTCTTTTGTTCATGTGTCAGCATTTTCTTGCACTCCAGCAAAGGTCCTAGGTTCAAGTTACAAGCATGAAGCCAGGGTATACCCTCCCAAAGGACATGTACTAAGGTTTTCATTATACCTATAGAACAGGTTCTATCAAGAGTTCCCAGAGTCATAGATAAACCCCTCGGATATTATCAACCAACATGACTTCTCACGTGGGTTAAAAATATTCTCGGGATAGATTCATATGAGTGTAGTATCGCGTAACAACTATTTCGGAACTACCCTCTCATAGACTCCGCACTACGTCCTAAAAAGGCCAAGTGAGGTAAGTGGGTAACTAGAGGTCCTCAGTTTCATGGACTCTCGGGTTGAAACAACTAATGAAATGCATGACTACTCATACACCATCAATTATCTCAAGGAGGTCTCAACTGAGCGTGGTTACATCATATGTCAAACATGTTAGAACTACTACCAATAGTCAACTATTGATCATACCATATCCTATCATATGTACACTAAAGTCTGAGTTAGGACTTATCTCACCACTCAAGATATCACCCAAATGATCCAACAACATAGTTATATATTCACAAATATACATGTATAGGTGTTGCACCCCAAAATTTGCCCAACCTTTTCTAACCTAGGTTTATGTTTCAATTGCATAGTCATCTGCATTGTCATCATGTACATAGTGTATTCATCTGTATTGCATAGCATAAGCAAGCTATCTTAATCAGGGGATCAAGTGCTATTCTTATCTCAAGAGGCATATTCAAGGGTTTCATTCATAATCAAGACTACTCAGGTCATCAGGGAAGAATTTGAGCTTTGAAGAATGGACAGGTTGATCAGTGAGTTCTTTCCTATCTTGAGGTTGTTTGGGGATCATCAGAGGGTGTATGAGCTATGAGCCAAGAGCATGAGGTGTTTATGGATGTTTTGAAGAGCATAGATGATCATTTTGAGGAGTAACCAAGTCATTGGAATGATTGCAAGAGCCTTAGCTGAAGTCAGTCAACTAGGGTCAACACTGGGTCAATCCTAGGTCAAAGAAGTGCTTTGAAAGGCATCAAGGATCATTTGAAGAATGTGGGATTCATTATATCCTATATGGATATGGATATGGTGTTTTGCTAAAGAAAAATCAGAAGGAATCAAGGAGAAGAGGAGTTACCAAATTAGGGTTTCAGTGTAAAATCCCCTGATTTAGGTCAAACTTCAAAGCAGTGTAACTCAAGATGCAAGCTTCATATGAATTTCTGGTCCACATGAAACTTGTAGAGTATCTTCATAGCTTTAATTTGAGTGGTGAAAGTCATCAAGATGATTTATAGAACTAAAGTTATAGCTCTTGCAAGTTACAGGTCATCTGAGGACACTGAAATTTGTCTGTGAAAGTTGTCTGTCTTCCAAGCAACTTTTGACCTTCAAGGAGATTTCAAATGGATTTCTGGCCAACATGAGAGTTGTTCCTTATTGTCTTGGCTTTCTATAAAGGTATGTTATGCCTTCATATGATTTGTGGAACTCTACTTATGGTCTTGGCAAGCAAAGGGTATTTTGGTCATTTGTGAATTACAGGTCATTCTTAGCCTATGCCTAAAACTCATACAAGGAAGCTTCAAATGAAAAACTTCCCAACATCAAAGTTGCTCAAAATGTCATTTTAAGTCTAGAAAAGAGGTAATGGAAGTTTGGAAATGCATAGAACAAGACTTGATGAAAGTTGGTGAAAAATGACTTAAAAAAGGCATATAACTTGAAAAGGTTCAAGTTGGAAAATGGTTTGAGAGATCTACAAATCCAAAATGGGTCATCCAATATACCAAATTGAATCCAAACATCATTTTAAAGACATTGGTTCATCCACTTTTTTGAGTTAGGGTTTAAATTTTGGACTTGCTTTGAATTTTTGTTACTTGCATAATAAGGCAAGCATGGAAAACTTGGCACAAGGTAAATTTCAAGGCAAGGAGCTTGTTTTTTTCACACATCTCATGAGGAGAGATTTTAACACAAGTTTAGAAGGGTGTATGCATGAGATATGAGATGGTTCAATATGTCATCACATGAGAATTTCCATGAATTTCCACCACATTCTAGAATCATCCTAGAGGCATCCAAAAACTTCTAGATCTGTCCATCATCATCTATATAATGAGTGTGGATCATTGGTGCAAGGGGTTGGTGAAAAGAGAGAGAGAAGAGAGAGAATTCCATTGTTGCTTTCATTGTAAGAAAGTGTGAAAATCTATATTCTACACCAATTCTGTTCATCTTTCTTCTTCATCCACAATCCATTGAAGCTAGTGAGTGCATACATGCTGGATTTGAGAGCCATCCATGGAAGATTGAAGCTCTAGGGTTTGAAATTGCAAGAAGCATATCAGATTCGAATCTCTTCATCCAAGCACTCTTCTTCCAATTTTTTGCAAACAGAAGCCATAGCATCATCTAAGGACCATTGGTGAGGGATTGCAAGTGCTGATTCAAGCTATTTCACATCTGTTCCAACAAGAATTGCAGGTATGCATTTTCTCTTCTATCTCCATAATTAGGCGTTGTTAGGTTAGATTGTTAGGGTAAGAATGTTAGGTTAGGTTAGATGACCATTTTCAGAGAAATTGAGAAGGTTTCATGGAGTTTGGTAACATGGTGATGAATCTTTCAAGATCGAGATTAGGTTATGTAATGAGTTTTAATCAGCATACAATAGCTTGCTGAGATCAGTGTAGCATGATGAACAAGATAGGACAATTAGAATCAAGAATTGTGAGGTTCCATTGCAGTGTGCAGTTGGTGAATCAGGGGTTTCTACCTATGGGGTTTCATTCTAAGGCTGGTTTCAATTCAAACTTGTGGCACCATCGTGTTCAGGGGAGAGAATAGAGCAATTTTGCTCTTTATAGTGTAGGGTTTCACGGCCTATTGAGAGAGAACGATGGACTTGAAAGTGCTTGCATGAAGCTGAGGAAACCTGCAAACCCTAGGGCTCGTTGGAGAAGATGAAGCATGCTCGTTGGATCTTCCCAAGTTATTGACTTGTCAACCTAATCTAACGGTCCAGATTTGAAGAGAGAAACGGAGGGAATTGACAAAAGTGAAACGGTGCGTTTCACTTAATGAAGCTTCTGGGCCTAACCTCAATCTTGCTAACCCCACCCCACCAACCAAAGCCCAATGGATTTGCACTTAAAACCGTTGCTATTTGCACCGTGGATCTAATCTTTTTCTTTTATTTTTTTCAATTGATTTCTGATGCATGCTGGGCCTAGCGCCTCTTGTTATTTGCACCTCCTATCCCTGGCCCATCAATATAATAACTGGGCGAAGTTGATTTTGACACCCCCTCCCCATTTAATTCATGTTTTGTGATTTTTATTTTCTTTTATATTTTTAGCACCTTTAAAAATCCATAAAAAATGAAAAAAGCTTGTTTTTAATTGGTTCTTTTTGTGGTAGATTCATAATTTTGTTAAGAAAAATAATAAATAATAAAATTGGCATTTTATTTGGTTTTAGTATTTTTTGTATATTTTTCTTGTAAATAGCTTTTTAATGAGTTTAGTTTAGTACTTAATTTTGTTGATTTTAGTTCTAATAGTTCCCTTTTGATTTAGGACCCATTCTTTTTAGGTTGATTAGCTTAGGACTTCAACTTGTATATAGGATTTAAGTCATAATTTTAGGATTAATTTTTTAGGTGACTTGATTAGGTGAGATTAGAGTGGTTAAGATTAGGGTTTTAAGTGAGCATAGGTGAGATAGATCATTTCTTTTAGGAATTTTGATTTGATTTTGGGGTATGGGACTATAGGGTTTATGGGTAGATAATAGATCCCTTAGAAAATATTAGGTTTCCCCTACTGCTATTAGTATACTGCTTGTATTTGATTGATTGTGTGGTGTGCCCTCTTTAGGGTTATTATTTGTCTGTGTGGGGTATTGGGATTGTTTGGGGCTTGGGGTTTGAGCTGAAGACTGTGTTGATGAAGCCCATTTGAAGATTAAAGAATGAATACCAACTTCCAGAGTTGATGAGGAGTATCTCTTGCTGGCAGCTGTTGAAGTTTGTAGGATCTAGGAGTTAGGCAGAGCTCTAGAGTAGCAAACTTGATTCTCAAACATGGAAGGTCTTGATTGCCTCCATTCCTCTCTGTGATGCAGAGTCTCTCTGAAACACTCACCCCCTTCCTTTGGAAGGCTTGGTGCCAATGTCTAAGAGATAGAACTCTTGAGAGAAAATATTCTATGTGTTGATAGCAGTTTGTTTGCCAACCTTGGTGGTTAACTAATTGCTTAACACCCTGTTCATTCTTGTGATTGATTCCTCAGCTTGGAGATTGAGACTTAAAGAAAAGCCATTGAAGCTGTGAAGATCAAAGACTGATGTCTTCTCGAAGCCTGAAGATGGTTGCAGATGCTGATGAAGATTGCTTTGCTGTTTAGCTTTTGCTGTTTTAATTTTTGATGTATTGTGTGATTTTCCCGGACTGTATTGTTTGATGTTTAACCTGTTGGGTTGAAAGTGAATCCTATTCACTTTTGCCTATTGTTTTCTAGGTTCGAGGTTGAGTGGGACTCCCTTGCCTCGCTTGTATTGTTGCATCCATGCATTTTACTGCTTTATTGTATATATCTGCTGTTTCTGTTTCCGTCTATTCCCTTAGGATCTCTGTTTCTCTCTGCGCAAGAGAGGAATATGATAGACATTAGGTCTTAACCCATGCATGATAACATTAGGGTAGATTTTATTCCCTTTTCAAC
This sequence comes from Lathyrus sativus, assembly GCA_963859935.3. NCBI lineage: Eukaryota > Viridiplantae > Streptophyta > Magnoliopsida > Fabales > Fabaceae > Lathyrus > Lathyrus sativus. Next base: position 249,478,267 of record OZ012738.1, read on the forward strand.
CCTAGGATTTGTAGAGTGTCATCTCTTCTTTCCTCAAAACAACAGAAAAACATTAATAAAGGTTATAACAAAGTGAATTCATTTCTTCCGTCAAAAGATTTGAACAAACATCAAACTTTTTTGCAATAAGAAAACCCTTGGTTAAGGTGAGATTTTTCATAAAAGACACTTGAACAGCTTGTGTCGTGCGTAGCCCGAACTACGTCTGCTCTGATCTTCCATGCAGTGTGGAAGTACGTAGGCATAGGATGCGATATCCTAGCGAGCAACCTTTCCCCACTTTCCCCCATAGTTAGGCGAACTACGTTGACTCTGATTTCTCGTTCCAGACGGGAATACGTAGGCATAAAGTGCGATGCTTTGCCGAGTCATGTTTTCTTTTCTTTTCAAACCTCATCCTTTAGTTTAGATAGAAGTGTAATCCGTAGAAACCAAGCAAACGTGGATCCCGTCGAGTACGACGGACGTGAGGGGTGCTAATACCTTCCCCTTGCGTAACCGACTCCCGAACCCTGGTTTTGGTTGCGATGACCATACCTTTTCCCGTTTTTTGCGAGGTTTACTTCGAGCGTTTCCTTTCCCTCCTTTGGGATAAATAACGCACGGTGGCGACTCTTCTGTCAGCCGGCGCCGATTTTTCGCGGTAGCGACAATAGGAAAACATACAGAGATATTATAAACACACAAAGTGGGTGTCATACCCCAAATTTTGACCCCTAGATTCTATCATCATTCTAGGAGAATCAAGCATGGATTACCTAATATTAACCTTTTTCAAGTAGATATTTGTCAGGATACAGATGAATTATAGTTTTACACTATCAAAATCTAGGAACCTGTGGACTGATCAGTCAAGGTTTTGGATTGATCTTACATAAGTCAAGTAATAATGTCATCAATAGACTCTCATCTTGCCAAGAGCAAGTGTTATTGGAGGTTGTTACCAAAAGAATAGGAGCAGTGCAGTGCAGCACCCTGATTAGGGTTTCTAGTGGAAAAGTCAACTAAAGTTTGACTTTTAGTCTAGATGGGTTTCCAAATCTTGAATCATGACCCATGACACTCCTATGACCTATTAAAGTCTCCCCAATAAGTTTTAGAGGCTCAAAGAACCCAGAACACTAAGGATCGATCCTGAAGATTTCAACCATTCGGTTCGTCTGTTTGGAAAGTCAACTCTTTGACTTTTTGTGTTTCGACCCCAAATCAAAGCAAAAAAATTTTCCAACATCATTTTATGCCTAACTAGAGAGTTTGGTGAAGATTTAAATAAGAATTGATGGATAACTTGTAAATCAAGAAACTAGGGTTCATGATAAGCCATAATTTTAAGCCAACTTGAAATGATCATAACTTCTTAACCACATATCCAAATGGAGTGGTTCAAAGCTTGTTGGAAAGTTATTGAGGATCCCTAAAAAAGTGTCCTATGGGGTTGAGGCCCAAAAGTGCATAATTTTGAGTTGTGAGCTCATCATGTTGTGAAGAATTTCAAGAGGATTTTGACATAGTTCCCTTTGGATTTTGAAATAATCTTCAAGAGGATTTTTGACATAGTTCCCTTTGGATTTTGAACTTGCATAAAACATGAAAGTTGTAGATATTGTTTCGGGCTTGTTAAAAAGTACAAGATAATTTCTCAACCTTTGTGGTTAGGGAGAATCAAAGAAGGCAAGTTGGGCATTTTCCATGTCATAAAACCAAGTTCAGCATTGGCATTTTCTTGCATAAACCCTTCAAACCTCTCATAAACCCTTGCTTAAATCATTCTTTAATTCTTATGGACCTAATTTTGGAGATTATAATGCATGGACATGAGAAAAAAAATTAGAATTTGATTAAATGGAATTATTTAATCATGCAAGTGGATGCAAGTGGCATGAAAGAGAAACTTTTTGCAAGTTCTGTCACAACTCAGCAACCACATCAACTTCTCCCTCCCTATCACTTCAAGACTAATATTTTCATGCTATAGGTGATGATAAAACTCATAGAGAGGTGGCCAAAACTCAGAAGCAAGATTTTAAGTTGATCTTGCACATTTTGCCTCCAAAAAGGGCAAATTTGGCAAGATGAGCCAATCTGCCCATACCACTTGATTTCCAAGATTGCTTATAAAATGATCCATCTCCTCACATCCAAAATACACCATATTGAGCTAGAAACCAAGCCAAATCTCTTCCATTCTTCTGATCCCAACCTTCTTGCAAATTGAAAACTTGGTCACCTTAAGGCACAAAATCTGCCTTTGCATAAACCCTTCCAAAACTCATTCCAATTATCAAACACCTCTACCGACACTTCACATACATCACAGATGATGTATTTAAGCTTCTCAGTTACCTCACTTTCACCAGAAAACCACTCACTCTAAAAGTCAACTGTCAAAACCATAAAATTTTGACTTTCTGCACTTTGAAAGCCACAACTCTGTCCACCACTTTTCCAACCTCTCCAACACCTCAAACACCTTCCATATAACTTGTTTGAGCTATGCAAGTCATCACCACACTTCTGTAACATCATTTCCCCCATATTACACTTTGTATGTTTTGGTCCATTCTTGCATAAAGCACCATTCTATCAAGACAGTTGCTTGGAGGAGTTTTGGATCACTTGAACATCTCACTTGAGGTATTTTGAAGTTGTTCGCATCACCACATTCTACTGAAGAAGCTACAAGAGATAAGTTCTCAAACTATCTACTTTTGGAACCATGATAGATCTTGATGTACATTGATATTGAACATGTTTGATATGCATTATAGGTCATGTTTGAACCTTAACTTGTCACCAAACTTATGTAATATATATTGCCCATATGTTTCTTACTTGCTAGCTTGCTTAAAGTTTCATTTTCATATACAACTCATAGAGTTTGTTTAGGCATAGGTGTGTGTTGGTTATGAACATCATTTATATGTCTTATATGTCATGTTTGAACACTTGGTTGCTGCTAAAAACTTGTATCCATGACTGTCACCTTGTTCATGCTCAGACTTGCCATTTTGGCCACTTCATGTGTAATCTATTGATTGAGCCCCTCCCTTGGTGTTTGATGTTTGTAAACATCATCTATATGTTCCATATGTTGTGTTTTATCACTTACTTCCTGCTTAAACCATGTATGTTTGACTGACCACATGTTCTTGCACAAAACTTGCCATTTTCAATGATGTCTTTGAATTTTTCAGATGATGCCTGATCTGACCAAACCACCACCACCATTTGATTCCTTGTGAAAAAAATACACATTTCCTTTTTTATTTCACTCAATTTCATTAAGTTTTGAGAAAGTTATGACCCTTCATTCAAATCTGCCTGAAAGTTGTCTTGCCATGACTTGATTTTTGCCTTAGTTTGCCCCTTTTTGGACCTCATTTTCAAAAGTTCATAACTTCTTTGATTTTTATCATTTTAATGCCATTAGTTTTGCTAAATTCTCCTTGATATGTCTAGCTTCAATTTATTGAGGAAGAATTAAAGAATTGTTATTTTTGAAACACTTTGGCTCACTTGAACGACATGACCTTTTTTAGGGTTTTTCACTTGTCTTCATGAGCTACTTCGGCTTGATACTTGATTTTCCTTGTATGTATGATCATGTATGAATCACTTTTAGATGTGTAACATGTTGTTATGTTTTAAAACATTTGGTTCCTTGCCTTACCATGCCTATTCATTCCTTTGTAAATGTATGAACATGAAAACCTTGCCTTGAAACTTTTGTTGATTTTGTAACATGCTTCTTGATGTTATAAACTCTTGATCATGTTCCCTTAACCCCATATTAATTGTCTATGTGTATTTTTAGAACCATAACATGTTTAGAGTTTAATTCTTGCCTTTGTAAATGCATGAATATGGATGTGTGTATTGGAACTTCTCTGTGGATCTTTGTGTTGTGACCTCAGGAACTTGCCCCTCATACCTCATCTTGCTTGTTTATATGCCTTGTTAGAGCCATAACATATGGAGTATCGTCAAAACGACGGTCCTCACATCCTAGCACAACAGATTTAGCAAGACATAACGGTGATAAACATAAAAAATAATTTGTTTGTAGAATAAATCATTGGGGAAATAAATGCGTGTGTGATTAGTTTTCAAAAGAACGAAAGTGTCACGCTTAGGTTCAGTTCAGAAAATGAATCTTTGAAATAAAAGCGTTATGTAAATGTACGAAAATTTTAATGCGTGATTGGTTTCCAAAAGTGAGAACGAAAGTGTCACCCTTAAGTTCACTTTTAGAAAACTAATCTTTGAAATAAAAGCGATATGTAAATCGTGCGGAAATTAAATTCGAATAATAATGAAATGAGAATAGAATAAAACCTGCTCCAAATCGGAGACCTTAATCTGGTACAGTGCTAGAAAGTAAATCTGACTTGAATGTAAAATGATTGCACGCTTAAAACTCCTATGCTACGATGCTCCAACCTCGGTTACAACAATGGTACAATAACCCCTCGATGTGACAGATTATCACTTCTAACAACTAGATATATGTATATGCTGAGAACTAAGATTGGATGCTTAAAACTAAAGATCTAAGTCCTATTTATAGTGTAGCAATGCCTTGGAAATCACATAGCCTCTTCAGAAGTCGTGTGGAGGAAATATCTATGGTCATGGCATCATGCTCCAACCGTCCTTGACTAGACTACCAAATGCAAAGATGGCGTCCGCTATCTAGACATGGTGTCCGCCATGTGTACAAGAGGTGGTGAACATGGTCTTGTGGCCATTGGAACATGGAAGAAACCCTACACGTCATGGCTACCCCCATGGCCAACGCCATGTGGAATATTGTGTGTGTAATTTTCACCCAAAACTCCCTTTTTTGCTCTTCTCGCTCCATTTCTTCGTGGAAGGCTCTTACTAGGCAATGTACTTGAAAACAAGATAAAACATAAGCATAATGCAAGAAAATAACAATTAAATGACAATAAACATGTGCAATTCAAGCCAAATACCCAGTGTGTTTTCGGTGTTATCAAATTCTCCCATACTTGAATCTTTGCTTGTCCTCAAGCAAAATCTTATGAGCACAAAATAAAAACAACAACACATAAGTGTCGCTACTGCGAAAATAAGGTGTCGGCAAAACAGAAGAGTCGCCACCTTTCGTTATTTATCCCACAGGAAGGGAAAGGAAACGATCAGAAAAACCTAACGAAAAGGTATAAGACAAGGTCATCGCAACCAAGTCTGGGTTCGGGAGTAGGTTACGCAAGGGGAAGGTATTATCACCCCTCACGTCCATTGTACTCAACGGGATCCACGCTTGTTGTGTTTATCTGACGGGTTGGTTTAACTATCTACCTATCAAGGCTGGCTCAAAAGAAAAGAAAATTGACTCGGCAAAGCATGGCGCTTCGTGCCTACGTAGTTCGGTTAACTACGGATAACCAGGGTGTTCTTGATCATACAGGGGTGAGAGAAAAGGTTGATGATACTACCGTACGCATTCTAGCAGGTAGGTGTATGCTACTCGACCATTGGAGAATTAGGCGTTACTTGTTTGCGGTAGAACAGACGTAGTATGTCATTGGTTTAAAGGGTATGGGAACCTACGGGTTCTAGAACTACGGTCTGATCTCGATTGCGCTAGGGCAAGAAAAAGGGATAGATTAGTCGTCAGCAGGAAAGTATCGATCGCACGGAAGCGAGAGAACAAAGACATTAGTTGTTAGTGTGCTCACTAGGATATCGCATCCTATGCCTACATATTCTCGTCTGGTACGAGAAATCAGAGCAGCTGTAATTCAGCCAACTACAGGAAAGGGGGAAACGTGAGCTCGCTAGGATTATCGCAATCCTATGCCTACGTACTCTCGTCTGGTACGAGAGATCAGAGCAAACGTAGTTCGGCGAATCCAGAAAACAAGTCTCAATTGCAGAGGGGCAAGAGAAGGGATCTCAATCGCCAAGATGCGAGAGAAAAGGTTTTCGATCGCACGGGGGCGAGAACAAAGAGGAAGCAAGCCAAACGCGCCCAAACGGGAAGGAACTCGGGACACACACGCAAGAACCTAAGGCGTAGAAGCGAATGCGTCGCATATCACCCAAAGGGTGTACACTAAACATTCTAGACAAGTGAGAGGAAGCCCCCCACATACTAAACATTCTCCCCTCTTTCGATCCTTGATGATGACGTTTCGAATCAGAACCAATGTAACGCTAAACCGTCATGGTTCGATTATAAGAGAAATCAAACTCTAAGAGGTAGCGTATTGATATCCGTGTCAAAGACAAGATAGAGAAATGATATTGAGAATCATTCTCCAATTGAATCATGTCACACGGACAACACAGAATAAAATCAAAGTAAAATCAGATGGAAGAGGAAAAATGAGGAGAGAAAAAGTGGTCTCAGATCCTACATTATCCATCAACAAGTCGATTAATAATGCATTACGGAAGCCTCGTCATCGACCTACAAAACAAAAGTGGTGAGAAAAAATCCAATGACAGATGGGAATAATATTCTACTTCTAAAAAAGAAATAAAACTCCTAATAGAATAAGATTCCTAAAGAAATATAAGGAAATTGCATATAGAAAATAAAATGAAAATAAAATCCTATGCATAATATTCTATAAAATACTATAATTTCCTAAAAAAGAAAAATAGCAAGAAAATACAATACAAAAATTAAAGTATTTACAAAGAAAGGAACAGGGGTGTAATATGGAATATGGGGTGTACAAACTGAAAATGTAAACAAATGAGCCACCGGCCCACCAACCCACTCAAGACTTCCCTCTTGTCTTCCTCATTCTCTCTTGCAAAAAAAAACCTAGAGTTTTTTCCTCCTCAACTTCCGCCATCACCGACCACAAAACCACCGTCTTCCACCTCATCTCAACGTTCCGTTTCTGCACTCCAAAACTTCTTCAAAACGAAACCCCTCAGCTTAGTTTATTCCCTCCACACATCATCCTTACCTGAACATGCAGAGACGGCTTGTGGCTCAATTTGAAGTTTGGTAGAGCTCCATGAAGATTTATGAGTCGTGGATGTCTAATGAATCTTTGGAGTTTCTTTGAACATTTGATGAATGAACTGACGAAGGTTTGTGATCTGGAGATGCACGCTGACAATCCGAAGTTCGTCGATTTTTGAAGATGAAGATGGATTACTCATGGCGGAAGATGTTGATTCAGTTGATGAAGGAACTTCGCTAAAGTTGATTTAGACGAAGGATCTTGAAGAAATCTTGAGTTGCGGTTGGATGTTATTTGAAGAATCTGGAAAATCGTCGAATGATCTTGATGAATGTTGAGGATCTGGTGATGATTTCTGGAAAAAGGTTGATGGAAGATCTTGAAGATTCCAGAAAAAACGTTGTACGAAGGTGATTAATTTCTGGAGCAATCTGGAAAGTGCATGAAGGTTTGATGGATCGTTGCTTGCTCGCGGTGAGATGAGTTCGCAGTTCCGGAAAAAAATAATAGGTTGCGATGGATGAACATGATGAATCTGGGATGAAGATATACGGAGAATCTTAATGGAAGTTGCATCGGTGAAGATCTTGAAGATCTTGATGAAGGCCTGAGTTTTGATCTGGAAAATGGATGAAGGTGTTGAAGGTTTTTTGAGATTCTGGAAAATCGCTTGGAGAACGATGAAGATGGTTGATGAACGCGGTTGCATGTTCATGAATCTTGCTGGGAAAATTATGAAAGCGGTTGAAGTTCAATGAATCTTGCGGTGAAATCTGGAGAAAAATGATTGAATGTGGTGGTGAACATGGATGGAAAAGATGAAGATTCCGGCGAGTTGAATGCAGTTTCCGGTTGGTTGATTCTGTTCTCTGGCGAGATTGCCGCCGTATCTGATTTCGCCGGCGAGATGTCGCCGGTGTTTGCATGTGAGAGACGGGGGAGGCGCCACCTCATGGGATGCGTGGCGAGCATGCAGGGAGAGAGGGAATGACTGGGGTGAGGTGTCAACTAATAAAGGAGAGAGAGAGAGAGAGAGAGAGAGAGAGAGAGAGAGAGAGAGAGAGAGAGAGAGAGAGAGAGAGAGAGAGAGAGAGAGAGAGAGAGAGGCACTCTTAAATAATGACAAGTGGCAGTGAAATTGATTTAGGACTGAGGTGTGGACACCTGGCCCATGAAAATAGACAAACATGGACTTCAAAATCTGACTCATTAAAGACTGAAGTAATTAACGATGAAATGATTAGCATTAATGATAAACGAAGATGATTAAATGCTGAATTAAAACCTAAATGACACAACACTAATCAAATCCAATTAACTAATCCTAATTAACCTATATTAGAACCTAAAAAGAATTAATAAAAGGCTAAAAAGACTTAATAAAACTATTAAAATCTAAAAAGGGTTAATAAACCTAATATTCTAATAAAGACCAATTAATTTCTAAAAACCAATTAAAATCTATATAATATTTCTCGAAAACAAACATTCCATTAAACTCTAGAAAAAAGAAAATGTTATTCAATCTATTAAAATAGAAAAACTAATTAATCTATAAAAAGAATCTAATGCTCTAAAAACTATTAGGAGAAAATTACTATTAAAACTATTCTTAAAAATCTAGCAATATTCTAAAACCAATTAACCTAAAATCTATTTAATTCTAGAAAATTCTGACATACTCTAAATAATAGGAGATTAAACCTAAACTATTAACAATCTAATTTCTATGCTAGGAAATAGGAAATAAATTCTAGCAAAAATTAAATCGACAAAATATAACATGCGAGAATGCATTAAGATTACTGTATAGACTGAAAACACTGGGAAAAGCACAACTCCTAAAATAAATCTACGTATTCGAACTGGTTTGAACTGTCTAAGGCACGAGAAGAGCTGTAATCCCGATAGAACCAGACTGGCTAACGAAATGCACAGAATGCGATATGTCGATGCTAAAATACAAAATGAGTCGAAACATAAGCCAAATACAAGAATTGGTTGGTCAAATTTTGGGGTGCAACAGTTGCCCCTATTCAAACGGCTTGGACCTAAAGGGTTGAGAAGCGAACGACTTTCAAACATTCAAAGGTAGAAGACGGTTGAATACCAAAGAAACCCGGAAATTTGCCAACCGCAAAAATAAATTGCAACTCTGATTGGGAAAAAATATCTGGAAGACTGAATACAGACAGTTGCACGGTAACAAGCTGACTGCTCATCAGATACAAAACACCTGACCTCATCATCAGTCATCTGTGTAACGCCACAGACATTGAACCCACAGGCCGGATCAACATGCACTTGATCCTTCACGCTGCATAGGGCCGGATCAACATGCACTTGATCTTTCACTTCGTCAGAAAGAGAAACAATACTCACGTCGTCTAAAAGTAGACGGAAAGTCACCGCTAAAAGTTGGATCAACATGCACTTGATCCTTTCACATTGTCTAAGGATAGACAGCAAGAAAACCATACTCACATTGTCCAAGGATAGACGGGAAGACACCATACGTTCACATCGTCTAAGGATAGACAGAAAGAAAGCCACCACGCTCACATCATCTAAGGGTAGCCATCCAAATCTGATACTCACATCGTCTAAGGAAATACGGAAAGACTCCAATACTCACATCGTCTAAAGAAAGACGGAAAGAAGAACTTATCCGAAGAACCACATCGTCAATAGGAATCGACAGAAAGAAATATCCAATCAATGATTACGTCAACGAACGTCACAACTATTCAGCAAAATTCTGAATCCTTTCGTTAACTGGAATTGATGAAAAGGAAATATATTCAAAGGGTCACATCGTCAATAGGAATCAATAGAAAGAGAACCATCTTCAAAGAGCCCTATCGTCAATAGGAATCGACAACAAGGAAATCAACATTCTTCCGAGAGCCACGACATCAATAGGAATTGACGGCACAAAACCTTCTTAGAACAACATCTCATCCAATAACCTGAAAGAAAACCATATCCGAAACTCACATCGTCTAAGGATAGACGGAGAGTAAACCAACTCTGAAGTTCGTCTTGAAATCTCGCATCATCCAAGGATAGACGGAGAGGAACCATATCCAAAATCTAAATCATTGAATGTTGAACAAACACAGAAGACCGTATTCACAACTTACATCGTCTAAAGGTAGACGGTAAGAAGACTTGCTGGGGAAACACATCATTAATAGAGATTAACGGAAAGAGAATCTGCTCGGAGATACACATCGTTAATAGAGATTAATGGAAAGAAAATTTGTTGACATCAGAGGACTGATGAATAAAGGAGCTCTGTTTGGGGATGTCATCATCAGAGGATTGATGGGCAAAACATAACCGTCGTATGATCTGAAACCCGAGAGAAGGTAAGCTGATGAGCTGTCTGAACAAAGCTGCTGGATAAATGCCCCTGTATCGATCGCAGGGTGATTCACGTTGCCACGGAAGGCTGATAGAAAACTGGCTTATGCTTCGTATGCATATGCGTATGTTTGAATTTTCTATGGTGTAATGCTCCATACAAAATGGAAATGCTACGCATTTGAGGATGAAATGCAAATATGATGATATATGCAAAGATGCAAATGCAGGCTCTGGCTGCTGGAGAAAAGTTGTACACAGAAGGACCATTCCAGCAAAATAAGTGCTGGAAAGGTGAAGCCAACTCCGTTGGGGATAACTGGGTATCACAGAACTATTCCAGCAAAATAAATGCTGGAAAGAGGAAACCGACTCTGCTGGGGAATAACCAAATGTGCCAAGTACGATTGGACTTTCTGGGGATAACGTACCCATGCCAATGACGATTGGACTTTTGCTGGGGAAAACAGACGAAGTCTTCCTGCGTACCAATGGCAATTAGATTCTGGAGTGATGCGCCAAAACGGATTGGGCTTCCTGATAATCACCAATAGGAATCGGGCTTTAGGTTATCCATGATGGGTCAAGTACGAATGATGCTGGGAAATATCCTGTCTGAATCCAAAGGCTTTGGTTGAAGGGTCGAGGGATAGTAGCACGGCTTCCCGACATTCGTCTTGAACTTGCAAGTTGATCAAACCTGCTTGGATAACTCTGATGATACAGAGAGGAACGATTCCTTCTCTTCCATATTTGCCCCAGCCTGTGGGATCTCTATGGGGATGTTCCTTGAAAGGAAAACTGAATTCTCATACCCCGATGGTCTGACATGAACTGCCTCAGCATTATGAACTTCGAAAGAATGCTTCAGGTTAATTGCCCCATGGGCAAGAAATAACTTATGCGCTCTTAGGGTGGCCTGCCCCTATCTTGAAATGACTTTGCCCCTGATTGGCTAACCTGTGGGGAAATACCTCTGATTTTCCTCGAGAGATTTATCAAATCTCGACCCGACTACTTCAGATTAACTGACTTCTAGATGGCTGACTCCCATGTTGTAATCATTTGATATAGCTTGCCCCGGTTCACCGGAATTCAGGCATTCTACATTCTATTTTGGTCAGACTTTCCATTGTGGAAACTTTCCTGCTGTCAAGCGCTTACTCGTAAGTAAAACAAACGGTTCTGCATAAAAGACATATCAAATGCAATGCATATGGCAGTTTTGAAATTCCAATTCGGTTCACTGGAAAAAGATTTTGTGACATAAAATGTATGAATCATTCATCAACATGTCAATATTAATACAACATTGTAAGTAGAATCCTTTTGGGAGTCAGTTTCGAGGCGATCTTTACCGAAGTATGCTTTCAAAACAACCCTGCTTCAATTAGAACTTTTTCAGGTTGTAACGTGGTCAGGCTCACGGTTTAAGAAAGAAAGGATATAGACTCAAAATTCATTTTAACCCACCCATTCTTCGTGATGTTCTCCAATCCTACGTTCAGCTAATTCGACCTTAGCGTTCACCTTTCAAAGGTTTGATGGCAGGAGTGATAGTTCAGGAAACCACACGTTTTCCGAGTGACAGTCACTCGCTTTTTGTTTTCGTTGTGCCTGAGTCACACGATTTCGTTCTTGTTTGAGGATTTTTCCTTTTGTAATCCTTTTCGTTTTTTCGTTTTCCCTTAACTTTTGCCTGGACTAACTCTTCAGAGTTTTTTTTATTTTGAAGTCTAGCGGGGTACCCTAATTTTTGCCTAAGTCGCTTGCTTTCAAGATTCAACTTAGCGGGCTTTTGATTTTTTTTTTCTCTTTTTTTTGTGTGAACAAATCGTGTGATACCGGCTCGTCTGACTTGTTAAAAGAGCTTGTGACTATTTCACTCCTCATCGGCAAGGTTTAACCATTGCAGTTTTTTAGGTACGACCTATATAGGTGTGATTGATCCTCAAACGAACACTCCTGCTGTAATTTGAACGCTTGGTCAAATCAACTGACACCTACCCTGCCCCGAGTTAAGATTGAGGGTTTTTCATTTTCAGAAAGAAACTCCTATTACTAGTCTCAAAGCGGTTAACAAGGGATTATCTTCCTTATATCTCCGGTGTTTATGGATTGAAACAATGCCTGTACATCATCAACAGGTTTTTATCCAAAAGCATATGGTCGGAAGCTTGCGCTTCTTTCGATTTCGTCATCCTCCCCGGATTCCGCTTAAACAAGCGTTTGACATCATTTCAAACATTGAGTGAACCCGAATGGATTAAATCAAAACATGCATATTCATTTCATTATCAATATCAATTGAAAACAAATACAAGTTTTACAAATGCAATTCGCGCTTTAACAGAAAAGAAACTACAAATGCAAAGAAATGACATGATAAAACAAAGATTTCCAGCTTCTGGGAACCGGGCTTTTTGAACTTGATTTGCTGTTGAGCCAGCCATCTTCAGAATTGCTCGTCAAAGTCATCCTGATACTCTTCTGAACATCTGCTCTCAGTGAACTCTCCCATAACATGAACTGATACATCCACTTGGCTGGATGAAGGAAGGTCGTTAATCTGAACACCCTGAGGCGTGATTGAAATCCTGTTGGAATCCAACAGAGTCTGAACTTGGCTTCGAAGCCCCTTGCAGTCTTCAGTTGAAAGCCCCTGTGCCCCAGCATGATACTCACAGCGGGCGTTGACATCAAAACCTGGTGTATATGGAGGAATTTCTGGATTAATCTTCTTCGGAACAACCAATCCACTCTTGATCAGGTCTGGCAACAACTGACTGTACGACACCGGTAGCTGAGTAAAATGCCTTTCTAGTTTCTTGGGTCTTCGTCTAGCGTGCTGACGTGATTGATGACGGTAAGACTGTTGACTCTGGCGGGAAACAGATACCTGATACATAGACCCAACAGATTGTTGACTTTGAACACTCGAAGTATCTGAAAACTAAATCTGAGGTACCAGAGATTCCGGGATAACATCACTTTCTTTCTCCCATTCTTCTTGAGAACTGACAACTGATTCACTTTCATAAACTGAAGTATCTGAGATGTCTCGAATTTTTCCGCTCTTGATTCCACTCTCAACACGTTCTCCTGTTATCACTAAGTCAGCAAAGTTTGATGTCCCACTACCAACCATCTTATCAAAGTAGTGCCCTTGCAAAGTGCCCATGAATATGTCAACCAATTCTCTGTCTAGAAGTGGTGGTTGAACGCGAGCTACGAATTCTCTCCATCTCTGCACGTACCCTCTAAAGGATTCATTGTCCGCCCGAGATAATTCTTGCAACTGCATGCGACTGGGAGCCATGTCAAGGTTGTAGTTGTACTGCTTCATAAAGGCATTGGCTATATTTGACCAAGATTGGATACAACCACTTTCCAACTGCATATACCAATTCAACGATGCTCCACTCAGGCTGTCCTGAAAGCAGTGAATCATAAGCTGATCATTGGCGACATACGAAGTTATTTTCCTGCAGAACATTATCAAATGTAGCTTCGGACAACTATCCCCTTTGTACTTCTCAAAATTTGGTATCTTAAACTTCGGAGGCATCACGAGACCTAGCACTAAGCACATGCTCTAAGCATTCAAATCAAGAGTATTCTGACTCATCAGGGCGTCAAGCTTTTCCTCCAACAGGCGACATTTTTCCATAAACTCAACAGTTCGTGGGTTTTCAGCATTAACCTTTGGAACAATCCTCTGAGGATCTGGCACAGGGAACGTGAAGTTCTGATAATCTATGTCGTGGAGAGAAGATGAATCTTTGTCTCTAACAGGAATCTGCACATTCTGGACTTGAGCAACATTGTTCACCAGTATCCTCTGATCATTAGCCTCTCCTCTAGTCATAGCGGTTATGGCTTCCATGAGTTGACCCAACTAATTCTTCAACAGTTCAAACTCGGCCCTCGTAACAACCTGATTCTGCTCTTCAGAGTTCGTGATCCTCCCAAAAGCTAGTTCGAGTCCAATGTGAATGTCAGCAAATCAACTGCGGGTTGGACAAAAGACGGGTAAGCTCTCTGTTCCACCTGAGGATGGACATGCAAACATGAGATGCACATGAAATGCAATGCAAAATGCAATAAACACGGGGTCACAACCCCCACAAAGCTCTGAATACTGCTGCGCTGCTAACTGGATAAGTTCGCTCTGAAGAGAGAAACCAAAATATCGGGTTGGCTGGAAGTCAAGTTTCATGCAAAAACCCTCCCACTCACAGGTATGGACCTAAACTAACAAAGGTTCGGCATCCTATACGTTTCCCAGCATCACAGAATTTCACGAAATAATGATACGTTCACCAATAATCAGTTCGCAGAGTCGACAACTCTCTAGACCAACAACCATTCAAGCCCAAAGGGCTGGAAAAGAAGTCAACCAAGAGAATCTCGTCTGAGCGTGGATTTTGCGGGACACTAGTACATGCAAAGCATGCACGCGCCCACTACTTTCCACAACTAATGCTAGGTATACACTCAAGCTTGGGTCTGGCTTATCACTCATCAGAGCCCCTCTCCCACAACAGCACAACAAATAATCATATTATACTGAAAGTAAAGTGCAGGAAAGTAAAGTGCGATAAATAAATGTAACCCCAACAAGTAAACAAACAAGCGTTAGGATTGACTCGCATAGGGAACCGTTGGAGTCCCCAGCAGAGTCGCCAGCTGTCGCTACTGCGAAAATAAGGTGCCGGCAAAACAGAAGAGTTGCCACCTTTCGTTATTTATCCCACAGGAAGGGTAAGGAAACGATCGGAAAAACCTGACGAAAAGGTATAAGACAAGGTCATCGCAACTAAGTCTGGGTTCGGGAGTCAGTTACGCAAGGGGAAGGTATTAGCACCTCTCACGTCCGTTGTACTCAATGAGATCCACGCTTGTTGTGTTTATCTGACGAGTTGGTTTAACTATCTACCTATCAAGGCTGGCTCAAAAGAAAAGAGAATTGACTCGGCAAAGCATCGCGCTTCGTGCCTACGTATTTTCGTCTGGAATGAGAAATCAGAGTCAACGTAGTTCGGCTAACTACGGGTAACCAAGGTGTTCTCAATCACACAGGGGTGAGAGAAAAGGTTGACGATACTAGCGTACGCATTCTAGCAGGTAGGTGTATGATGCTCGACCATTGGAGACTTAGGCGTTACCTGTTTACGGTAGAACGGACGTAGTATGTCGTTGGTTTAAAGGGTATGGGAACCTACGGGTTCTAGAACTAAGGTCTGGTCTCGATTGCGCTAGGGCAAGAAAAGGGGATAGATTAGTCGTCAGCGGGAAAGTCTCGATCGCACGGAAGTGAGAGAACAAAGACATTAGTTGTTAGTGTGCTCGCTAGGATATCGTATCCTATGCCTACATATTCTCATCTGGTACGAGAAATCAGAGCAGCTGTAGTTCAGCCAACTACAGGAAAGGGAGAAAAGTGAGCTCGCTAGGATTATCGCAATCCTATGCCTACGTACTCTCGTCTGGTACGAGAGGTCAGAGCAAAAGTAGTTTCGCGCATGCGGAAAACAAGTCACGAATGCACAGGGGCAAGAGAAGGGATCTCAATCACCAAGATGCGAGAGAAAAGGGTTTCGATCGCACGAGGGCGAGAACAAAGAGGAAGCAGGCCAAACACGCCCAAACGGGAAGGAACTCGGAACACACACGCAAGAACCTAAGGCGTAGAAGCGAATGCGTCGCATATCACCCAAAGGGTGTACACTAAACATTCTAGACGAGTGAGAGGAAGCCCCCCACTTATCATTTCCCACATATCTACCGCTTACAGCTCACAACACTCGAAGGTTGCATAAAGACTTGAATAAGAAAGATGTTATCGAACGAAGCGGTTTCGTTGGCCCTTGACATTGTGCGCAAGCTCCATTCCAATCTTCTCTCTTTCGATCCTTGATGATGAAGTTTTGAATCAGAACCAATGTAATGCTAAATCGTCATGGTTCGACTTATTATAGAAATCAAACTCTAAGAGGTAGCGTATTGATATCCGTGTCAAAGACAAGATAGAGAAATGATATTGAGAATCATTCTCCAATTGAATCATGTCACACGGTCAACACATAATAAAATCAAAGTAAAATCAGATGGAAGAGGAAAAATGAGGAGAGAAAAAGTGGTCTCAGATCCTACATTATCCATCAGCAAGTCGATTAATAACGCATTACGGAAGCCTCGACATCGACCTACAAAACAAAAGTGGTGAGAAAAAATCCAATGACAAATGGAAATAATATTCTACTTCTAAAAAAGAAATAAAATCCTAATAGAATAAAATTCCTAAAGAAATATAAGGAAATTTCATATAGAAAATAAAATGAAAATAAAATCCTATGCATAATATTCTATAAAATACTATAATTTCCTAAAAAAGAAAAATAGCAAGAAAATACAATACAAAGAGAAAATACAGCAGGGGGTGCAGCATCCATGCCAGAGTGTGTGGAATTCAGCCATGCAATTGGGCTTTGAGGCCAACAAAACAACAACAAATAATAAGGGAAAAGAAACCGGGGGGGGGGGGGGGGGGGGGCGAATATGGAAATATGGGTACAGTTCATCAAAACCAATTGGGCTAAGCCCACCAAAACAATAACCAAAAATATAAAAACAGTGAGGAACAAGGGTATAATATGGAATATGGGGTGTACAAACTGAAAATGTAAAAAAATGGGCCACCGACCCACCAACCCACTAAAGACTCCCCTCTCGTATTCCTCATTCTCTTTGGCAAAAAAAACCTAGAGTCTTTTCTTCCTCAACTTCCGCCGTCACCGACCACAAAACCACCATCTTCCACCTCATCTCAACGTTTCATCTCCGCACTCCAAAATCTTTTCAAAACGAAACCCCTCAGCTTAGTTTATTCCCTCCACACATCATCCTTACCTGAACATGCAGAGACAGATTGTGGCTCGATTTGAAGTTTGGTAGAGCTACATGAAGATCTCTGAGCCGTGGATGTTGATGATATCTTGAAGTCTAATGAATCTTTGGAGTTTCTTTGAACATTTGATGAATGAACAAACGAATGTTTGCAATCTAGAGATGCACGCTGACGATCCGAAGTTCGTCGGTTTGTGAAGATGAAGATGGATTACTCATGGAGAAAGATGTTGATTCGGTTTATGAAGGAACTTCACTGAAGTTGATTTAGACGAAGGATCGTGAAGAAATCTTGAGTTGCAGTTGGATGTTATTTGAAGAATCTGGAAAATCGTCGAATGATCTTGATGAATGTTGAGGATCTGGTGATGATTTCTTGAAAAGGTTGATGGAAGATCTTGAAGATTCCAGAAAAAAACATTGTACGAAGGTGATGAATTTCTGAAGCAATCTGGAAAGTGCATGAAGGTTTGATGGATCGTTGCTTGCTCGCGGTGAGATGAGTTCACAGATCCGAAAAAAATAGGTTGTGGTGGATGAACATGAAGAATTTGGGATGAAGATCTACGAAGAATCTTAATGGAAGTTGCATCGGTGAAGATCTTGAAGATCTTGATGAAGGCCTGAGTTTTGATCTGGAGAATGGATGAAGGTGTTGAACGTTTTTTGAGATTCTAGAAAATCGCTTGATGAACGCGGTTGCATGTTCATGAATCTTGCTGGGAAAATTATGAATGCGGTTGAAGATCAATGAATCTTGCAATGAAATCTGGAGAAAAATGATTGAATGTGGTGGTGAACATGGATGGAAAAGATGAAGATTCTGGCAAGTTGAATGTAGTTTTCAGCTGGTTGATTCCGTTCTCCGGCGAGATTGCTGCCATATCTGATTTCGCCGGTGAGATGTCGCTGGTGTTTTCATGTGAGAGACGGGGGAGGCGCCACCTCATGGGACGCATCGCGAGCATGCAGGGAGAGAGGGAATGAGTGGGGTGAGGTGTCAACTAAAAAAGGAGAGAGAGAGAGAGAGAGGCACTCTTAAATAATGACAAGTGGCAGGGAAATTGATTTGGGCCTGAGGTGTGGACACCTGGCCCACGAAAATGGACATATATGGACTTCAAAATCTGACTCATTAAAGACTGAAGTAATTAACGATGAAATGATTAGCATTAATGATAAACTAAGATGATTAAATGCTGAATTAAAACCTAAATGATAAAACTATATTAACCTATATTAGAACCTAAAAAGAATTAATAAAAGGCTAAAAAGACTTAATAAAACTATTAAAATCTAAAAAGGGTTAATAAACCTAATATTCTAATAAAGACCAAATAATTTCTAAAAACCAATTAAAATCTATATAATATTTCTCGAAAACAAACATTCCATTAAACTCTAGAAAAAAGAAAATTCTATTCAATCTATTAAAATAGAAAAACTAATTAATCTATAAAAAGAATCTAATGCTCTAAAGACTATTAGGAGAAAATTACTATTAAAATCTATTCTTAAAAATCTAGCAATATTCTAAAACTAATTAACCTAAAATCTATTTAATTCTAGAAAATTCTAACATACTCTAAAAAATAGGAGATTAAACCTAAACTATTAACAGTCTAATTTCTATGCTAGGAAATAGGAAATAAATTCTAGCAAAAATTAAATCGGCGAGATATAACATGCGAGAATGCATTAAGATTACTGTATAAACTGAAAACACCGGGAAGAGCACAGCTCCCAAAATAAATCTCCGTATTCGAACTGGTTTGAACTGTCTAAAGCGCGAGAAGAGCTGTAATCCCGATAGAACCAAACTGGCTAACGAAATGCACAGAATGTGATATCCGGATGCAAAAATGCAAAATGAGTCGAAACATAAGTCAAATACAAGAATTGGTTGGTCAAATTTTGGGGTGCAACAATAAGTATTCAATTCAGGCTAAAGACTTTTAGTTCGATCAAGGTTGCGTCGATAGGGACTAACTAGGGAACCAAGGATATCATAGTGACACTTCCCACGGGTCGCGGTCATAAGTTTCCTTCCTATACAAACCAATTTGTATCATGTTATTATACCTAGGCCTAACTCACTCATCCCTCTTTTATCCTTTTTCATTCAGGCGCAATCACATTAAGCTCGTTATCTTGTACTCGCATGGTGAACAAACCTGTTGGTTATTCTGATCCAATATTGTGTCAAATTCAATGATTTTTTCTTTAACACAGACATATAAGCATTTTTTGAAGTTTCACTACCGTTGGGCTAAGTAACTGGGTGAGGGTTACCAAACTTAGAAGGCGGGTCCTTTTCTAAATGCTTTCTTTTTGTATATATTTTCTTTCTCTCACTGGATCATTCACCTATTTGCATCGGTTCGCCCACTTAGCAGTACCCAAGATGGTGATGACTGCTAAAATAATCTACTTAGGGATTAGTTCAAGGGTGAGGTTTTAAGGCCATGACATAATAAGTATCCGGATCGATCCCTATAATTAAGAAACTTACGGTGTCAAGACGATATCGATTTTTCAAAAGTTTTTCCAAGTCTCTGTAAACTATCCTAAACTTGTCTAACAATCCAAATTTTCAAATTAAAAGTTGTTTTCTTATTCAAAAATTTTGGTATGGCTCAAGAAATGGGTAAAAATAGACAACCTACACATACGACTCGTCAAGCACATGTAATTATTAAAAATAAACTAAAAATAAGCTAAAAACATAGAACCAAACTAGAAAGAAATGAAATGAAAAACATAAAGGGAAATACAAACAGAAAAAATAGTAAATATGTCCTCCCACACTTAAACCGAACATTGTCCCCAATGTTTCAATAAAAGGTGAAGAAGATATAGGTGGAACCTGAATATGGCTACTATTAACCACTAGTGCCCACTCCTCCCTGCTCTGGATATCGAGAAAGACGACTTCTACTGCGCTAGTAATTCCTTTAAAGCGACTGGCGACGAACACCCTAATTCATATGTGGACAGGATGCCTACGCCTCTACAATCTAGCATCTGAGACTATAGATTTCCTGATACAGGGAATCAAATTCGGTGGCATGTGTCACATCGGAGACCTCCATCTGTATGGTTAATTCAGTAAGCTCTTCGCGAAGAGAAAAAATCTCCTTGTGCATAGTATTGAACTCAAAGCAAATATCGCGTCGTTGCAGATGAAAATTATAGGAATATAATATGGTCCTTTTGAGAGAGGGGTAGAATGGTATTTAGGAACAAGTGACGTCTTAGGTCTGGAAGGTGTCTCGTCCTGGCCTTCTAGGGCATACAACCAGTATTCTTTATTGTGGACATTGATTCTGGTCAGATTAGGTAGTCCAAAGTAGTGGTTTGTCTCATCATCTATCAAGAGTTTGAAATTGCCAGGACCAAAGAACACTATCCTCACTAGGCCATGTTCCAAACAATGGTTTAGATCAATAAGGGTGTAGCCACAATAGGTGGTCAGGTGAGATAATTTGGTGGCGAGACCTAGGGCATAAGCTATGTGTGTCATTGTACCTCTTATATGGATAGGTCCTTCGGAATATCTGGCGCTTAGGTTAAGGTTATCCATCAGGAAATTTCCATTTGTTATAGGACGTGATTGGGAGGTGTAGAAGAGCATAAGGATCTCTTCAGCACTTACATGGATGTCGGTTTCACTTTTTCCAAAGAAGGTCTGAGCTAGAATCATCTGTAAGTATCTAAAGTTTGAGTTATGGATCTTGTTTGATAGTTGGGTGGAAGGATCAGGGCCTCCTCCACCAGTGATTTGACTCTAGAACTTATCCAGCTTATTCGGCATAACTATTAGGGATCAATTGGTACTAATTTTTATATATTTTATCGGTCCCTTTTATCAATTTCTTAGTAAAATCACACAAGTTTTTTTTACAATTTAGTAAACATTCAATTTAAGTTATTTTATTTTGTTTCGAATAGATATTTCACTTTTTCTCTAGTTTTTGTAGAATATAGGTCAAGAAAAGAATGATCTCCAGAGCAACTCTTGAAGATAAAATTTTGGGAAAGGAATTGCTTAGGAAACACAAAGCAAACAATTCTCAAACTGGGCAGCTCGCACCGCGAACTGAGTGAAATTCAACACATGCAAATTTGTGACACATCTCATGTCTTGGAATAAAAACCACTTTTGTGTAGGGTGGCGCCCCATAGCCTATTAAATGCACTTTTTCCTTGCATGTAAGACACAATCATTCCACCTTTTAGTCTTAGTATCTCTTAGGTTTGTAAGAGGATCTTAGAGAGATTTTAGAGAGATTTTTCTTGTTTTCTTGGAAGAAGCTTCATGCAAGAAGAACTTCTTGAAGAATTTTCTATGGAATCAAGGAAGATGATGAGTAGCTAATTTCCTTCTTGGCAAGGTTGAGGTAGTAGTTATCTTTTGTTATTTATGTAACATTTGTATCATTGCATTTAACAAACTTCATCTTTGATAAGGAATAATATTTTTTCTCTTTACATTACAAAATCAGAATTGAATTATTGTTGAGAAAGGTAGTTTGATTCTTGAACTAAAATATATTTCCAAGTAGAGAATAAATTGTAGAGACAGATTTATTCACTACTTTTTCTATTGTGTTAAGCATTAAATATTATTATATCAATAGTTAGATGGAGAGATCGTCTAAGGATTTATATAGTAACTATCACAATTTTATTTAGACATAAATATTATTGAGAGGACACTTGAATATTATCAATGGAGTTTGAATGCATGCATGTGATATTAAGAATACATAAAGAACAAAGATAATGAAACTCAATCTTGACAAGGCTTCTAAATTTTATTCTAAAACCATTTTTATTGTCCTAATTTTCTTATAAGTAAGAAGAACAATTTATTCATCAACAAACAATTTGAATACCTTTGAACTTACAACAATCGAAATTATAGAACAACGGTAATAACACCAATCTTTGTGGATACGATATTAAAAATATTTGCCGGAAATATACTTTTCAACAAATTGGCGCTGTTGCCGGGATTGGTGTAAATATTACATGCATTGCAATAATTCATTGTTCTAAGTTCTTGTTTTATTTTTCTCTATCACTCTTTTGTTTCACTTGGTTTGTTAGTTTTGTAGATTCTAGTGCATGCGAGAAAAAGCCACCGAGGAGAAATTTCAATTCGACCCCGAAATTGAAAGAACAATCCGAAGGCTTAATAGCAAGATACGAAGAAGAAAGAAACTAGCCGACGAGAGGAACTGAAGAGAAGCAGCAACAAATTCTGCACTCACTCAAATTGAAGAGGAAATTGTAGAGGCCGTTGAAGGAAGTATGGGTGACGACGCTCGTACCGAAATGTCCGCTAATAGTCCAAGGCGGACATCTCAATTTGCTTGAGGCGGAAGGAATACGGAGATGAAGACCGGAATCCTTCAACTCCTTTATGCAAATCCATTCACCGGAATGGATCATGAAGATCCGTACAACCATCTCATCAAATTCTATGAGATTGCGGGTTCTACGGGAGTAGATGAAGCAAGTGAAGAAAACTTATTCAAGAGAATGTTTCCACACTCATTGGTGGGAAAAGAAAAAGAGTGGTACCTTGATCAACCAACAAGAGTGATGACAGATTGTAATTTGTTAGAAGAAAGATTTCTAGAGAGGTATTACCCTCAATCCCGATTCATGGAAGCCAAAACGGCTATTTCGGTGTTCACACAAGGAAGCAACGAGTCTCTAAACGAGGCTTGGGAAAGATTCAAATCCATGTTGAGGAAATGCAAAGGTCACAGTTTTGATGATCTCCCACAAATTCACATTTTTCTCAACGGACTCCAAACCTCACAAAAGACACTCTTGGATGCTACCGCGGGTTGTTCTCTCATGTCAAAGAATGCTGAGGAAGCAAAAACCATTATTGATCAAATGGCACTCAACGATCGACAAAGTCAACACGACCGTAGTCCTTCACAAAGGAAAGCGGGGGTTCTTGAGTTGAATACCAACGATGCCATACTTGCTCAAAACAAGCTACTCTCTCAACAAGTGGAGCTGCTCACTCAACAAATGTCCAAACTTCCACAACAATTGAAAGAGATTCATGGAACACAAGTTAGACATCAAGTGGCAAGTTGTGAACTTTGTCCAGGAGATCATCCAACCGGATTTTGTCCCCCGATTCAAGAGGAAGTAAGTTATGTCAACAATCAAGGTCAATGTTACCAAAGATATCCTCCACAACACAACAACACTTTTCAAAGGAACAACCAAGGCTACCAACAATCAAGATTCAACAACCAAAACTTTCAGCAACAAAGTCCATATCAAAATCCAAACACACAAAGCCAACAATCACAAGGCGGAAGTTCCAAGTTAGAAGATACGCTAGCACAATTCATACAAGCCTCCATGGCAAGTCAAAAAAATAATGAAGCAGCAATCAAAAACTTGGCGACTCAAGTAGGCCAACTTGCAAAACAATTGGCGGAACAACAAGCAAGTCCATCATTCTCCGCCAACACTCAAACCAATCCAAGGGAATATTGTAAAGCAATTACCACAAGAAACGGTAAAAAGGTGGCAAGCAACGGAAACGAGGAAATTACAGTGGAAAATGATATAAATGTCACAGCTGGAAATCAAGAGGAGGAATTGTTGGAGGCTCAAAGTGATGAAGAGAAAAATTCTTCTCAGGTCGCGCCGCGCTAGAGCTTCGTGCCGCGAACTGGGCAAGATCAGAATCCTAAAAGTGGTGTTCAGAAGGAGTCAAAAATGAAAAAAAAAAAAACGGGGGACAAAGGCATAAGTCATATTCCAGTTCAACACTTACCTTATCCACACGCACCATCAAGGAAGGACAATGCTAGGCACTACGCACGGTTTAGAGATATACTCAAGAAACTTCAAATTAGTATTCCATTTACCAAAGCGTTAGAACAAGTTCCAAAATACGCAAAGTTCTTGAAAAATATTCTCACAAAAAAGAAGAGGTATACTGAAGATGAAATACTTTCACTTGATGCACGATGCAACACTATAATTCAAAAAAAATCCCAAGGAAGGAGTTCGATCCGGGCCGAGTAGTCCTACCGGTGACCATTGGAGATACGTACATTGGCAATGGTTTGGTTGATCTAGGGTCCAGCATCAATCTAATTCCCTTATCTATTATCAAAAGGTTGGGGAACATTGAGATGAAGTCTACAAGAATGACTCTCCAACTAGCCGACAAGTCTACCACTTCACCATGCGGAGTTGCTCAAGATATGCTAGTCAAGGTAGACAAGTTCTTCTTTTCAGTGGATTTTGTGGTAGTAGACATGGATGAGGATCGTGATGTTCCTTTACTTCTCAGAAGGCCATTCATGAAGACAGCCCGGATGGTGATTGACATTAATGATGGTCTCATGAAAGTGAGAGTGCAAGATGAAGAAGTAACTTTTAATCTTTTTGAAGCCATGAAGCATCCTAAAGACAAGCACGATTCCTTCTGAATCGATGTAATCAAGGAGGAAAAAGAAATTGCGGAAATTTCGTGTGAATTAGGGTCTTGTGGAGAGATTGTCTCTCATAAAGAAAATATTGAGGAGTTGGATGAGAAGAAGAAAGTGGAAGAATCAAAGTTAGAATTAAAAATGCTACCTCCACATTTGAAGTATGTATTCCTTGGTGATAATTTCACCAAACCGGTGATAATTAATAGTGCTTTATCCACCCAAGTGGAGAATAAATTGACACAAGTGCTGAAAAAGACTGGAAGCTCACTCACTATAACAAAAAATTTTCAAAATCCTGACCAGTTCGCGCCGCAACCACCCTTCGCGCCGCGAACTGAGAAAAGTCTGCATTCTATTTTTGACAGTTTGCGCTGCGACCTTAAGCAAAAAAAAAATTTCCCTATTTCTTTTCCCCTTTTTACTCACTCCCCTCTCACACCAACCACACTCTTCCCTGTAACAAACTCAGAACCCCCAAGGTTCCCACCACCCTCAAACCCCATTTATCACTCTTTGCTTATGCTAATTGGCCTGAGGGTAGGCCATCTTTTATGAGGGGGGCGGGAAGCAGTAGCCACGCTCCAGGCATGGACCAAGATGCACAGATGGAAGATGTTTTAGGACCCGTGGGAGGTGGAGAAGATGATGAAGAAGAGTGAAGATCTTATGTGGTAGTATTTATATTTTTTTATTTTATTTTAGTTTTGTTATTTTAATTTCGTTTTTGCATTATGTACATTGGTGGCTCTAGTTTCACCATTAACCTCCTTGTTGGATGCACTTCTATTTTGTGAATTTTAATTTGTGTGTTTTCAAAACCTTTTTGGTATACCCCATTGTTTTTAAAGTTTTCAATTGTCCTTATGCTTAAGTAAGTTGAAGGAACCAAGATGATTGCGACGAACAAGTTGGGAAAATTTGAGTGGTGATGATAAGAACCAGCTGTCGACACTTCAAGGTACACCTTATTTTTATTTTTTAGACTTTAGATGAAAAGTTTAATGGTGTGTTACAAAATTGTTATCATAAAATTCCTTGAGTTACATGTTTACTTTGAATCAAATTAGGACCTAACCAATTGTGAGGTAACCTTTTATTATACACTAAAATGTGGGAGACCGACAATTTCTGTTCAACTCATTCTTATCATGCTAAATCATACATTAATCTAATTTTTGAGAAAACATTTTTGAAAAGGATAGAGGCAATCTTTGTTATTGAGAAAAACCATTTGGCCAAAGAAATTAAAAACCTTGTGAGAAGTGATCCGTAGTAAACCCCTTTTTGAGCCTATATTAGGATCCATCCGAAGTATAAATTTAAATCCATTGATAATATGGTAAATAAATGGATCCTAAATTCTTTCGTTTCAAGTGAACCTAAACCAAAGTTGGTCGCAATGTGATTTTTTGCCTATGTCTAAGTAGAGAGTTTGATTGCATCAACTATGGTCAAAATGATGAAGTTGGGGAGAAAACATAATACATCACCTTGAAAATAATTGAGCTAACAAAAAGAAAAATGAAAAGAAAAGCTCATGGTGGTGTGTTATCAAAAAAAAATATTTGAAAATAAAGATTGTTGAATAAAAGGAAATGCTCTCTTAGAATAGGCAATCTTTAATTGAGTCTTGTGATCATGTCCTTTCTCGTTAACCCGAACCACATTACAACCCTTAAAAGACCTCTTGATTCTCAAAAAATTTCATGATTTAGTGTATGTTGTGATGAACGCATGATTCGAGTTGATGTTGATTTAATTGTTCGGATGAGTGTAAGAAAACCCTTATGATTATTCATCATCACTATGATGTGTGTGTAGTTTTGATTCAATTTAAACATGTATTACTTGGAATTTCTTGGTATAATTTTTGTAGCCAACCATTATTTTTATTCATGTTTTGTCTAATATTGAAAGTAGGTGTATCATAAGAGTGTTGTATGCTTTTGAACCATTTGAATATCATCCTCTAACACTTGTTTCATTCCTTGCCTTCATAAATTGGTTTGCTTTAAGGAATGACTTTTGTTTAGGGACAAACAAAATGATAAGTTGGGGAGAGTTGTTAGGGACCAATTGGTACTAATTTTTATATATTTTATCGGTCCCTTTTATCAATTTCTTAGTAAAATCACACAAGTTTTTATCACAATTTAGTAAACATTCAATTTAAGTTATTTTATTTTGTTTCGAATAGATATTTCACTTTTTCTCTAGTTTTTGTAGAATATAGGTCAAGAAAAGAATGATCTCCAGAGCAACTTTTGAAGATAAAATTTTGGGAAAGGAATTGCTGAGGAAACAAAAAGCAAACAATTCTCAAACTGGGCAGTTCGCGCCGCGACCACCCTTCGCGCCGCGAACTGAGTGAAATTCAGCACATGAAATTGTGACACATGTCATGTTTTGGAAGAAACACCACTTTTGTGTAGGGTGGTGCCCCATAGCCTATTAAATGCACTTTTTCCTTGCATGTAAGACACAATCATTCCACCTTTTAGTCTTAGTATCTCATAGGTTTGTAAGAGGATCTTAGAGAGATTTTAGAGAGATTTTTCTTGTTTTCTTGGAAGAAGCTTCATGCAAGAAGAACTTCTTGAAGAATTTTCTATGGAATCAAGGAAGATGATGAGTAGCTAATTTCCTTCTTGGCAAGGTTGAGGTAGTAGTTATATTTTGTTATTTATGTAACATTTGTATCATTGCATGTAACAAACTTCATCTTTGAGAAGGAATACTATTTTTTCTCTTTACATTACAAAATCAGAATTGAATGATTGTTGAGAAAGGTAGTTTGATTCTTGAACTAAAATATCTTTCTAAGTAGAGAATAAATTGTAGAGATAGATTTATTCACTACTTTTTCTATTGTGTTTAGCATTCAAGAATATTATATCAATAGTTAGATGGAGAGATCGTCTAAGGATTTATATAGTAACTATCACAATTTTATTTAGACATAAATATTATTGAGAGGACACTTGAATATTATCAATGGAGTTTGAATGCATGCATGTGATATTAAGAATACATAAAGAACAAAGATAATGAAACTCAATCTTCACAAGGCTTCTAAATTTTATTCTAAAACCATTTTTATTGTCCTAATTTTCTTATAAGTAAAAAGAACAATTTATTCATCAACAAACAATTTGAATACCTTTGAACTTACAACAATCGAAATTATAGAATGACGGTAATAACACCATTCTCTGTGAATACGATATTAAAAATATTTGCCAAAAATATACTTTTCAACAATACCATTTACCTCTGATAGATCATGTATAGCATCCAGGCCATGCTGAAATCCTAAAAGGTTAGTAAAATCTTTTTGGTTGAGGATGTATTCTTTTCCAAATAATCTGAAATTAATATGTCCTCTTTTGAATCCTCTACCAGCATAGGGTTTGTAAATGAGAGAGCTGAGGAATTCTAAGGTTAAGTTTTTGTATGTGACATTCATTGCCTCAAAGTATTCTTCCCATTGGCGTTGATGGTTGAGGTATATCACACTGGCTTCAAGACCTAAGGTTTCAAGGCAGTTGGAATCAGGGTATCTTGTTGGAAGCATGGGTCACTAAAAAAGGATCACAAATAGTTTCCTATGCTTATCATCCCTAAACACAACATGCATATCATCCTGGTTCTGCATCCTGAAAAAAATGTTAGTGGAGAATGTTATCGAGGGCGATAGGATCTGAGATCTGAAACATAAATATCACATAAGTTAGTCTTGTTAAGCAGATAATAAATGTAAATAATTCAACTTTGACAATAAGAAAAATAAAAATAACAAGGAAATAAAATGGTCGTGGGTTGCCTCCCATACACCGCTTGTTTAACGTCAGTAGCTCGATGATTATGGAACTTAACTAGTAGATGTGGCAATGGGTGGTTCGATCAGAGTATGGCCAGAGTAATAGGTAGGGGTATCTCCTCCATAATGATGTTTCAATCTTCGTCCGTTTACTATAAAAGGACTACATGAATGATCTCGGATTTCTACTGCACCAGACTTCAGGACTTGGGTGACCTCAAAAGGGTTAGTCTATCTTGAGCATAACTTACAAGGAAACAGATGCAATCTAGAATTAAAGAGAAGTACAGGGTCACCTACGTTGAATTCTTTCTTAACAATCCTTTTGTCATGCCATGCTTTAGTTATTTCTTTATAGATAATTGCATTTTCATAAGCATTGTGACATAGCTCTTCTAATTTATAGATGTCGAATTCTTGTAGCAAAAGGATCCAGTGAAGTAATTTAGGCTTAACGTCCTTTTTTCTTAATAGATATCTGATAGCAGTGTGAACTGTGTAAACAATATTTTTTTCTCTAACTAGATAAGATCGAAACTTGTCAATAGAGAAAACTACAATGAGGAGTTCCTTTTTGGTTGTGGCATAATTAAGCTAGGTGGCTTCTAGTGTTCTACTAGCATAATAAATTACATAAAGTTTCTTATCTTTCTTTTGCCCTAAAACAGCACCCACAGCGTAGTCGCTTGCATCGCATATAATTTCAAGAGGTTGATTCCAATCGGGAGGTTGTATAATAGGTGCAGAGATTAGTGTTTTTTCAAGGTGTTTGAAATATTCAAGACATTTATCATCAAAATTGAATTCAACTTTTTTCATAAGAAGGTTGGTTAAGAGTTTAGTTATTTTGTAGAAGTCCTTAATGAAGCATCAGTAGAAACAGGCGTGTCCAAGGAAACTTCAGATGTCTCTAATTATTTTCGGTGGTTAGAGATTTCCTATAACTTCTATTTTGGCTTTTTCAACCTCAATGCCTATTTCGGAAAATATGTGTCCTAATAATATTCCTTCAGTAACCATAAAATGGCATTTCTCCCAGTTTAGAACAAGATTGACTGCTATGCATCTTTCTAGGATTCTCTCAAGTTTGGTCAGGCAGTTTCTAAAACTAGATCCACATACCAAGAAATCGTCCATGAAAATTTCCATGATCTCGTCGAGGAAATCTGCAAAGATTGACATCATACAACATTAGAAAGTAGTTGGGGCATTACATAGTTCGAATAGGATTCGTCGGTAGGCAAATATTCCATATGGACAAGTAAAGGTTGTTTTCTCTTGATCATCGGGGTGAATAAGAATTTGGAAAAATCCTGAATATCCATCTAGATAAAAAGTAAGAATGTTTTGCTAGACGTTCAAGCATTTGTTCTATGAATGGAAGCGGGAAATGATCCTTCCTAGTTGCTTTGTTTAGTTTTCTATAATCGATACACATATGCCAATCGCTTTCTATACGCTTAGCTATTTGTTCTCCTCTTTGGTTTTGTACGGTTGTGACACCTCCCTTTTTAGGCACCACATGTACAGGGCTCACCCACTTACTATCAAAATTTTGGTATATTATTCCACCCTCTAATAACTTTAACACTTCCGTTTTCACAACATCACTCATTATAGGGTTTATCCTTCATTGATGTTCTCTGGAAGTTTTAAAGTCTTCCTCCAACATGATCCGATGCATACACGCGGAATGACTTATCCCTTTGAGATCATAAATGTTATAACCTAGAGCTGAGAGATATTTTCTTAAAACATTTCTTCACTATCTCAGGTTCTTAGGTAGTTTCTTAAGTTCTATTAATGGTTTCTTAGGACATGGCATATGATCTTGGGTGAGTGCCAAGCATTCATAAATGTTGTCATCTATATAACGCTCAGTTTCAAATCTGTCGTCCTCTATTATGGGAGTTGAAGGTAATTTAATCGTTTCGACTGGATCTACTCGGTCTAATTTTTTTATGCATTCATCAATGATATCAATAACATAACATGAGTCATCTATTGCTAGTGCCATCAGGAATTTGGATAATATGAATTATACTTTTTTGTCACCTACTTCAAACATCATTTTTCCTCTCTTGACTCTATTATAGCTCTAGATGTTGATAAAAGGATCTACCTAGAAGAATTTGGATTTTGTCGTCTTGTTTAATATCCGTGACAACAAAGTCTGTTGGAATATATAGTTGGCCAATCCTAACTGTGACGTCTTCTAAAATGCCTATATGATATTTAACAGATCTATCAGATAACTGAAGGGACATCCAAGTTGGTTGTAATTCTCCTAGGTCTAATCTTTTACAAATGGATAAAGGCATTAAGCTTGCACTGGCTCTTAAGTCCATAAGTGCTTTATCGATAACGTAATTTCCTAAAACGCAAGGTATAGAAAATCTTCTTGGGTCTTTCTCCTTTTTAGCAAACTTTTTTTTTGGCAATAGAATTGCATCCTAAGGGTTTTGGATCATCAAGACTTCGTTTGTTGGTTAATATGTCTTTAAGGAATTTGACGTAAGACGATATCTGGGTGTTGCACCCCAAAATTTGACCAACTACGTATCGCTATTTGGCTCATGTTTCGACTCATTTCATTTTGCATTTGCATACCACGTACATTGCATTTTTCCAGTCAGATTGACTTTATCGGGATCACAGCCCTCTGATCGCGCTTCAGGCATTTCAGGCCAATGCGAGGACGTATTTTGAGAATCGGTGCTCGTCCCGGTGTTTTCAGCTCTCGCTGTTGTTTTTGAGGACATCTCGGTGTCCGAGATTTTTACCATTTATTTCGATATAGGCGCTAATCGATTTAATCGGCTTCCTCACTTTTTTAGGTTTTTCCCTTATTTTTTAGAATTTTTATAGATTTAATTAATTTTTTCTAGGTGTTAGTTAGATTTTTTAATAGATATTATTTGTTTTTAAATAGTTTAGTTTAATTTCTTTTTTTTTAGGAATTTCTTTAATCATTTTTAGATAATAGATTTTAGTTTTAATTTCTTTTCTAGAATAAATCATATATTTAGATATTAGAATTTTTAAAATGATTTTAATAGGATATTTCTTTTAATAGGTTTTTTTAAATAAGAATTAATAGAGTTTCTATTTTTTGCTTAATAGGAAATTAATTAGAGTCTTAGTTAGATTTTAATTAGAGTTTATTAGGCCTAATTAGGTTAGAGTAGTCTTAATTTGCAATTAGGCTTTAATTATTGTTTTAGTTTTCGTTTTACATTTTAATCAGTATTAATTAGGCATTTAATTGTGTTCATTAGTCATTAGTGATGTTAATTAATCATTAGTTCAGTCCAATTTTCGTGGGCCCAGCTGTTTTGGAGGCCCAGTCCGTCCAGTCCAGGTGTCACCCATATATAAAGCACACGCGTGTGCATTCAGGGTTTCCACTTCACCTCCACGTTTTCACCCCCATTCATTGCCACGTTTTACCACTTGATTGCCTCGTTTTTCTCTCCACTTCATGCCCACGTGTGCCTCTCTAAGACTTCCACACCACCCCACACGTGGCTTCGCCACATTCTCTTTTCATGCCACATTTCGCTTCCTCATCCACCCACATCCCTCGCCGGATGCATGGCCGCCGGCCATGCAACATCCTCTGGTCACCATCCCAACTGACTCCGGCCACCATAACTTCCCACCGGCGACGCCGTAACCGTCGTCGGAATCTCTAACCACCACCAGAAAACCCCAAAAACACCAGAAATTCGTCTTTCCTCCTCCAATCTTCATCCCAACACCACATTCATCATGATTTTTCCAGGGTTGCTTGATTTTTCATCGCGTGTTCTTCAGCCAAATCCAACGGAAACATCACCAGAACATCAAGAACGTTCATCATCCAACTTCATCAACTTTTCCGTAAATCATCACTAGATCAATAATCAAAGCTCCGAGATCTTCATCTGTTTCTCCGCGTTCATCACGATAACAGACTTCGCATCAGTTCATTGACGTTCTTCGTCATTCATCATACTTCGTCCAGATCCATTACGCCTTCAAGAGATTCTTCAGACAACACTCATCTTCAAGAACATGCATCATAGATCTTCCTCTTCCTCGTAGAGATCTTCAACGGATCTTCATCTGTTCTTCAAGCTCTTTCCAGAAAACTTCAAGATCTCTCAGCGCAACTCAAGATCTCCTCCAATGCAACTCAGGATTGTCTCATCGTGATTCAAGACCTTCCCATCTCATCTTCCAGAATCTTCCTCCAAAGAGATATTCAGGCATGTTTGGCTGTTGATTTCGCTGTTTACGGTTTTGATTGAGGGAACGTGTTGATTGTTTGGATCAGATGGAAGGTTAGGGTTGATTTGTGTTTGAGGATGATGAAAGTAGGAGAGATTGAGGGTGAGGTTTCGTTCATGGTTAGGGTTTGGCGGAGAGGTGTGGAGAGATTGAAGGTGACGGCGGAGAGAGGGAGGAAAGGAGAATTAGGGTTTCAGAAGATTAGGGATTGAAAGAGTGAGTGAGGGAGAGGAAGGGACGCCCGTGGACTCCTTGGGTACTGGGCCTTGCTGAGGGCCCAACGAACCTATTTGCTAGCACACCCTCCATTTCCATGTTTACACCCCTATCTGTGTGTTCCTTTGGTGAGTATGGGCTGGGCCCATTGGCTTATGACCGGCTGCACCCCCTGTTTCAGTTTTGAGCCCCCCCTCCGTTTTTTTAGCCAATTGGCTATTGGGCTGGGCCCTAGTTGTTTTATTTTTTTATGGCTGTATACCCCTGGCTAAACCAAAGCACCCCCTGGCAGAATTTTATTTTCTTTTCTCTTTTTAGAGTTTAATTTTTGCAATATTTTCATTTAATATTTTAGATGTTTTCTTGGATAGAAAAATAATGGAAAGATATAAAAATAATAGGAATATTATATTAGCTCATAGCATTTTACTATTTTTCTTTTTAGGATATAATTTCTACCTAGAGTTTATTTTACACTTTTCTTTTAGAAGTAGATTTAAAAGTCCACTTGTTAGGGGACTATTTTTCATTAGATTTTCCATATTAGATGGATATGATTTTTTAGGAGTTTATTTTCCTGTACTTTATCATTATAACTTTCCGAATATTAATAAAATGAGATGTGTGTTGTGGTCTCCGAAGTACCTGAACTACGCTGCTCTGATTTCTCTGATGAGAATACGTAGGTACAATACTGATGTATTGGCGAGCAAACTTCCCCCGTGGGCACAATACTGACGTATTGGCGACCACCTTTCCCGTTTTAGCTGTAGGCTGAACTACAGCTGCTCTGACTTTCTCTGATGAGAATATGTAGGCATAGGATGCGATATCCTAGCGATCACACTAACAACTAACTTTTGTTCTCCTTGTTGCCGTGTGAACGAGACTTTCCCGCTGACGACTGATGTTATCCTTTTCTCTTGCCCGAGTGCATTTGAGACCAGACCGTAGTTCTAGTTCCCGTACCTCGAAACCCGACATACTACGTCCGTTCTACCGCGAACAGGTACGCCTAAGTCTCCAATGGTCGAGTAGCGTCCACCTAACTGCTAGAATGCGTACACTAGTATCGTCAATCCTTTCTCTCACCCCCGTGTGACCGAGAACACCCCTGTCTAGCCGTAGTTAGCCTGAACTACGTCATGCTCTAATTTCTCTGATGAGAATACGTAGGCCCAAGACGCGACGTCTTGCCGAGCAACTCCCCCCGTAGTTTCCCGAACTACGTAGACTCTGATTTCTCATTCTCTGATGAGAATACATAGGCATAGAGTGTGACGCTCTATCAAGTCAATTTCTTTTCATTTAGACTTAGCAGCCGTAGATAGATTGTTTTTCACCCGTAGACAAACCAACAAGCGTGGATCCCATCGAGTACGATGGACTTGAGGGGTGCTAATACCTTCCCCTTGCGTAACCGACTCCCGAACCCAGACAATGGTTGCGACGACCTTGTCTTACCCTTTTTTCGTCAGGCTTTTCCGATCGTTTCCTTTCCCGCTCTGAGGGATAAATAACGAAAGGTGGCGACTCTTCTGTTGTGCCGGCACCTTATTTTCGCGAAAGCGACACTAGGTAATGGCTTTGGTGAATGGAATCTCTACGTGGAGCTTCTCAATTACTTTTATAAACTTTTTATATTGGTTATCTAATTTTGCTTTGTTTTAGTCTTTGTGGGTGTGGAATTT
This sequence comes from Lathyrus sativus, assembly GCA_963859935.3. Lineage (NCBI taxonomy): Eukaryota > Viridiplantae > Streptophyta > Magnoliopsida > Fabales > Fabaceae > Lathyrus > Lathyrus sativus. Next base: position 249,512,975 of record OZ012738.1, read on the forward strand.
AAGGTTTATAAGGAGGGGTGGTACATAAACTTTATCGTCTTTCACTCCTTCCTTATCTTTAATTCCTTCGTCCTTTGGTTGTTCATATTCTACTGGCACTACATTTTTCTTATGCAATTCTGGCTTATTCAACCTATGGTCTATGACACCATTGTAAGTAGTTCCACTCTGTAGGGAAATAGCGTTAGGATGCCCTTTGGGGTTAGGTTTAGGTTGTCCAGGAAATTTTCCTCCTGGTGAAACTTGAGTAGATTGTTGTTGTGCCACTTGAGAAATCTGGGTTCCAAGAATTTTGTTGTATGTAATTATATAATCGAGTTTGGTACCCAATTGTGTAATTAGTCCATTTTTATGAATGTTTTGGTTCATGAAATCCTTGTTTTGCTGAAGTTGAGTTGCGATGAAACCTTCCACCATTTTCTTAAAATTCAGCTTTTGAGGAGAAGATTGCATATGTGGGTTTGGTTTTTGAGCTTAGAAACTGGGTGGTCTTTCGGGTGCAGAATTCTGAGTAGGGTTATTATTCTTATAGGAAAAACTGGGGGTGATTCCTCCATCCAGGGTTATACGTGTTAAAATAGGGGTTGCCTTGGGCGTAATTCACCTAGTATGTGGTTATTTCAGCTAAAAGATTACATCCAGCTAGAGTATATCCTTGGGTTCCACAGATCTCACATCCAGGTTGAACTGGGGATATGGTAGCTGTAGGGTTGATAGTCAGGCTTTCTACCTTTTGAGTTATGGCGTCCATTTTGGCATTCATATGGTCGAGGCAACATACTTCATAAACACCTCTTTGGTTTCTTTCTTCTCTTATGAGGCTCGTTCCGTTCCCCATTGGTAATGGTTTTGTGCCATATCTTCAATGAGAGCGCATGCCTCAGGGTAGAGTTTGTTCATTAATGCGCCATCGACGGAAGCCTCAATGGTCATCTTGGTGTTATACATGAGTCTGTTATAAAAGGTCTGACTTATGAGCCATTGTTCTAACCCATGGTGCGGACAAGCTCTTAATAGTCCTTTATATCTTTCCCAAGCGTCGATAAGTGATTCTCCCTCGTTTTGTCGAGTTATTTGGTTTCGTAGGACAACGATTTTATTCGATGGAAAGTATATAGCTAGGAATACTTTTTTTAGGTCATTCCAAGTGGTTATGGAGTTCGCTAGAAGGGAATCTAACCATGATCGGGCTTTATCTCTGAGGGAAAAAGGAAATAGTCTTAGATGTATTGTCTCAGGAGGAACACCATTGGCTTTCAAGGTGTCGGCCAATTGGATAAAAACTTTCAAGTGTTGGTTTGATTTCTCTATAGGAAGATCTGCGAACTGGTTTTGTTGCACTAATTGTAACAGAGAGAGTTTTAATTCAAAGTTATGAGCTATTATAGTTGGGTTCACTGTACTAGAGTGGGGTTCTTCGTTAGATGGTAGGGCAAAATCCTTAAGTGGTTTCTCATTCAAATCTTCTGTCGTTGCTCTTTCAAGTCTTCGGAGCAAAATATGAGCTCGGGTGTATCGTTTGGGCTCTTCTATTAGATCAACTAGGTTTCTGGTGTTGTGAGTTCTTCGCATTCACCGGCAAAAGGGATGCTTTAGTTTAGACGGTGTAACAACAGGGTATGAAATTGGATGAAATTGGTCCCTGGCAACGGCACCAAAAACTTAATGCGTGTTATCCGCAAGTATATGGAGTACGTCAGAGTAATATAAAAGATTATCGATCCCACATAGACCAATGTCAATCTATCGATTACTACTGTTACAGTGTTTATCTAAAGCTAGTGAAAATAGAGTGTAATACGCACAAAAGAAAAAAATAATTAAGGAATGAATTCGAATTCATAATAAAGGCATACTAGAATGTAATTCTCATCGATCAAACAATACTCCTATTGTCTAAGTAGTAATACTTATGGGGAAATTTTTTTCTTCCTTGAAAAAGAGTTATTAAAAAAGGAACCCTCGGGTTAGCGAAATAGAACCAGACCTGACCATTAATCTATACCAGTCGCACCGTTACATCTTGCATTAAAGTGAAAAATTCCTTTTTTATATAACTACCTCTAAGACTCAATCAAAAAGTGTTTTTGATTGGAAACTTTAATATCAAAGGGTTTCCAGCATATGCCCGGCTAATCGAATAGTTTTTCATCATCTAACTTCATTCTTTTCCTTTGAAGACTGCAAGACAAACCTTTAAAGCACAGCAGATTCAAGATGTAAACATCCTAAATAATTGTGATCTTAGATTTAATTCTCAGAGCAATCTTCTCATAATTTTCTTGAAGAGATTAGATGAAATGTAATTGTACAAGCTTCAAAAACTGATCCCCACAAATCCAAACACGATAATTCAAAGATTGTCCAAGCATCAGACACATCAATGATGTTGATATACTCAGAAGTCAGATAGAGCATCTACTAGAATGAAAATACCCCTAAAGATATTAAATATGCATCTTCTGATCAGGTGAAAGAGATTTTCAAGAAGATCAACTTCTATAGCAATGCCCCTTTCAAGGATATTCTATAGACCTTTAACAACCTTTTACTAAGACCAATGAATTAACAATATGTTTATCTTTTCCATCATTTAAATTCAGTGGAATCATCCATTGAAAATGGTAGGAAAATTTGTATAATATTTTTCATGTGGCACTTGATTCCTTCTTGAAGAAGAAATATACTTTTCTTGTTGGACCATTATCTGCACCACTGTTAAGTGTTAAACACAGACCATGCTCTGCTACCAATTAAAGGTGTGAAAATTACACAAGAAGGGAAGGGGGTGAATTGTGTTTCGCGTTTTCTTTTCATTTAACTTCTGATCAGAGTTTCAGAATCAGAACTGATGTTCAAATTCTAAAATAATTCATTGGCAACAGATATAATAGAAGTAAACAAAATAATAGTAGAAGAGACAAAAGATTTATCCTAGTTCCTCTCTAAACTAAGAGTAACCCAGTCCCCTTGCCTCACAAGACTTGTTGCTTGAATCCCAATGAGACAAGATTTATGCTCAAGCACATAGCAAGATACTTTGATCTAAACTACTGAAGGTCTGTCAGAATAGAGAACAAGTTGTACGTGATACAAGTATCAAAGGTATGGGAAATCACCATAACAAAGACCTAAAGCTCTTAAAATTTCTAAGATATTTAATGGTAAGAAATATTAAAGCTTTTACAATTACAACCTACAACAGAAAATATGCATATTACAATAGAGTTGATAATTGCTTTATCTTGCTACTCCTTAAACTGAAGAATCCTTTTTAATATTCAAACTTGAATCTTCAACCATATTTATAGCCTTCGCATAAACTAGTGATTGAAGAGGAAACTTGGTCAAGTCACTTTGCCTTTGCCTCATAGTACAAGAGACATTGAAGATGGATGCACAACAGATTCTGAATCTAGTATGTAACACGTTTAACATTTGATTCTTCAAGAGGTTCTGTACTAATATAGTCGTTGAGAGAAAATATCCATACATCATGCCAAACTTTCTTGAGCCTTGAAATCTTGTAGACTCTAGCTGACAAGCTGATAAGACAATACAACTTGCTTTCTACATACAATCCACAACTTTATCAATAACTCTAAATGGTATCAGAAGCTGATATGCAATTACCAAGTGTAGTAACTCGTTTGAATGTTGAGGCCTTCAGTTTAGAGTCTGCGCCAAGTGCCTTTGTATGATTTTATCTTCTTTCGAATGGGATATCCCATTTACAGGTGAAATTTTAATTTTTCCTAAGAGATGGAAGGGGAAAAAATCAATTTAAACCCGTGAGTGTATGGAATGCAAGGTAATACACTAAGAGATTTGGGAATCGAGATTGGTTATATAAAGGGAAGGTATTAGCACCCTAAATATATATAGTATCCTATAGGAACCTCTTGTATATATTTGTGTTTACTGTTGGTAAATTTATTTGCTGTGTAATGGGGATTTGAGTGATAGGAGGTATTTTGTTGTTTTTGTAGTGCTAGTTGAAATATTCTAAGATAAAGGTGTAGGAACCTAAAGGGTTTTATTTATTATTGTGCTCTCTAAGATCTTGCAATCTTATTCCTACATACTCATAAAAGCAAGTTGAGAAATCAGAGCTTTTGTAGTTCCACCTACTAATGGGTGGAATTAAGTTTCAGAGAAGAGACAAATTGTCATCTTAGGGGAGACATCTCACCTATTCACCACAAACATTTTGAGAAAGAAGATAATAAGGGAAAAAGCTTTAAACTTGGATGTAGAAAATCCAGAGTAATGTCACATCTTCCTTTAAATGAGTATTTCCATACTAAGAGAAGGACCTTGACTTGGATATAGAATCAAAAAGTGTGCCACTTACATCACTTAAATGAAAGAAGTGTTTTTGTACCATAAGAAGAGAAGGACATTGACTTGGATATAGAATCAAAAATTGTGCCACTTACCTAACTTAAATGAAAAATGTGTAAAATGTTTTATTTATGTTATGGGGAATAAAAGAGACATCTCTTCTATGGAAATGATTCATGTCTCATCTCTGGGGGAAAAGTTTTGAATTAGAAGCCAAAGATTGGATAAGGTTTGACTTGAAGTTTGAGTTTGAAGCCACAAAGGGCTATGGTTTGAAATTTTTGAAGGTTTGAAGCCACAAGGGGCTATAGTTTTGAATGAAGTTGAAAACTTCAAAAGGAATCCTAGGGTTTGAACTAGGTTATAGTTTAAAAGGAATACTAAAGTTTGAACTAAGTCTAAACTAAGGATGAGTGTTTAAAAGGCAACAATTGTATGAAAGCAAGTGTTCAATAAATATAAATGCCAAGAAAAAATTAATAAGGAAAAATTGATTAAGCTCTTAAACAAATGTGGTCATCGAGGATGACATAAACATGATATGATCAAGCATGATATATCAATATGTGAATGTGCATTAGATAAGTAGATATATTCATCATGGTAAGAGTTTATGAAGGAATTACTTGAATATGTGAGCAAAGATTTAATCCATGGAAGCAATCACAAAGAAGTTCAAGTAAGCATATATTTAAGATGAATCGAGGATCAAATGAATATAGTAAAAAGGGTAAACAAAAACCCTAATGGAAATTTGTGAGGGTGATCATATTAACATGATTGAATCAAGGACTTTGGGGAATCTAAACTCAAGTAGAAGCCATAGTAAAAAAGGTTTTCAAAGGATCATTTAAGAGAAACCCTAAAATTCCAACTAATTAAATACTTAATCAAAGTATTTTTCAAAATAAATAATACATTAACCAAGGTACACAAGTTAATACAACATGTTATGTATACCAACAAAACTATAAACAAAGGGTATCATGACCATAAAGACACATAAGTGTGATTAGGTTAAGAAAAGAATCAAAGGAAATCAATAAAAAGGTATGAAATGTGACTATATATCAATACTTATGTCACAAATTGTTGCACCCCAAAATTTGACCAACCTCTTTCCTTGCTTGGCGTATGTCTCATTACTTTTTTTTAGTATCTTGCATTTTCATAACATTGTTCTCATAGGGGATCAAGATTTGTTTGTGTGCCATCCAAGAGAAGAGTCTTATTGGCTTCAATTTCAAGCAAAGGCATTGGTTTCAAGTTCTTAAGTGTTTGGTACTATCATGAAGTTGTCAAAGCTCCTTGAGAGGAAAGGCTTGTTATAGCTCCTTGTATGAGAACAACCAGGGGATTGGTCAAGAGTTCATAAAGTCTTTTTACCGGTGTGAGCATGGGATAAAGAGTTATTGAGTACCTTAGAGGCTATTGTAGAGTTGGAATGGTCATTCAATTCATCTGCAAAAGGCCTAGACAAAGGACTAGAAATTAGGGTTTCACATTTAATCAGTCTAGACTTGTTCTTGGAGCAAAAATTGTTTCCATGATCCTTCATATGTCCCAAGGTGTTTAGAGTACAAGGTTGATCATCAATTTAATCCAGAAGAGCTCCAATTGGACATAATTGCAAATCAGGAGATTTGGGGAAAAGTCAAATATGTAGAGGAAAAAGTCAACTCCTGACTTTTTAAGGTCAAAATCATGTTCCTCACCAATATGGCCAATGAGTGAAATTTGACCAAGAAATGTCAAAGGGATCATAAGAAAATCAAGAAGCGTGAAATTTGCCATTTTGGGGAAATTAGGGTTTTAGAGACTTTCCATTTATGGAAAGTGTCATATGTGAATCAACCACTTTCAAAGCTATTTTTCTCCATGGTCAAGGTTCCAAATGAAATTTTGTCCAACATCAAAGTTGTTCCTCATAATCCGAGCTTACTTTTGAGTACTAATTCACCATCATGTGATGCTTAGAACTCAAGTTATGATGTTCAAAAGTTTGAGTTTTCAAGAACCTCAAATTTAGCAAGTCTGGACAGATTTTTGGACAAAGTTTCCAAGCCAATTTTCATCAAGTTCTTGGTGCCAAATGGAATTTTGTCCCACATGAGAGTTGTAAGTCTTGTTTCAAGCTTTTCATCCATTACTAGAAGTTTCTCATGTCATGCTTGAAGCTCAAGTTATGGAGGTTAAACGTTAGGGTTTCAAGTGAATCAAACTCATAACTTAGAATTTTTTTTCTAAGTTATTTCAAGATAGATTTTATGTCATGACATTCAAGCTCAATTTTCATGACTTTCCAAGTTACAAACCAAGATTTCTTCAACATCAAATTTGTTCCTTACCATGCAAGCTTTCATTCGAGCCAAATTTCCAATCAATAGGAGCCTTGTGCATCAAGCCATAATGGTTCAAAGTAGGTGGTTTGGAAAGTATTTCAAAGCATGATTCATAGATGATTTTGGTTTGTTTCTCAATTCAACTTTACAACATTGTCTCATTATCAATATCATGTGCAAGATGCCTCTTTCCACACTCCAAAACATTGCCAAAATGAGGCCAACAAGGCACGTACCATTGTGGTAGGATTTTAAAAATCTTGGCCAAAGAAGGAAAGGGACAAACATCCATAAGCCTGACCATTGCTCACTCCCTCTAATTCTTCTTTCCACTAAAGCAAACAGCCACAATGCAAGGAAACCCGTGTATGTTTCATCATCAACCATTGAATTCAAAGTCTCCCTTTGATTTGCAGCATCTTTTACCATTGAATTTTCACCACAGTTAAAGTCTTTAACCTCATTTTTACTTCATACATATGCAAAGGAAAAAACCTAGCAAGAGGCAGCCTCCATTTGAGTAAAAATCAGACCTATCTCTCTTTGGCTCTCTCTGAATTTTTCTTCAAAACACACTCCTCCTTAAGCCTTTCATCAAGATTCTTCTCACAATCTCTTCACCATAACCTTCTCTACTTACTGTTTGCAAGAAAATCCATCTGTGAGCATTGTGCTTCACACATGCTCAAACTTTTTTGAAGGATTAAGGGAACTTTCAAGGCCATTCAAGCTCAACTCAAGCTTCTACAAGCTTCAAGGAAGTATTCTGCATCTTTTGGAGGCTTTTCTGCAAGCATTAAAGAAGTAGTGGACATACTCCACTAAGTAACTTCTTGAACTCTTTCCTCCCATTTTAGGCACGCATTAGGAGCATATTGAGTACATCTAAAGTCCTACTCGAGTAGGCAATGTTTGCATCTCATTTTGGTTAGGTTTGGTGAAGTTTTAGTTTGTGATGTTTAAACTTGTGGCTTTCGATTCACCATGAAAACAAGTTTATTTTTAAAATGTGAGGTTGGATTTGAGATCACCATGGAATTATGGGTCGAGGGGTACCCTCACTTGCCATTTATGGGCACTTTGGATTCTTGCTCTGATGGTGTGTCACCGGAGAAGAAGACCAGAACTAGGGTTCCGGCGTCTGGAGGTGGGAGACAAGCTGAGTTGGCCTTGGCGCCATGTTTTGAATTTGAATGATATGTGCTGTTGTGTTTTCATTTGCTAGCACGCGTGATTGGGCGCCAACTCAATTAAAGAGCTCCCAGCGTGGCATCTGGGTTTGGCTTGGGCCCAACTTGTTTTGATAATAGCACCCCCTAGTCTTGGGCCCGTTTGTGCTTTTAACGTGGATTCAGTTCATGTTCACTTTGCTATTACACCCCCAACCCATGTGTATTTATTTTATTTTATTTTTAATTGCTCTTTTCATTATATTTAATTAAAAAACGCCTCTGGTCATCCAAAAATTTCAAAAAAAAAAATTTAGTTATTTCAAGACTTTACTTAATTTTTCATATTTTTATTTTAATATTGCAAGTAAAGGGCTTTATGGTGTGCATCTTATGATGTCTTGATCTTTTGGGCCTCCAATTCAAATCTCCAATGACCATGGCCTCTCCCTCACCTAGGTAAGGGATTGACACACTCTTGAGGATGATTTTGGTCCATGTTTGATCAATTTTGGGTTGACTTTGAGTTGACCTTTAATGCCCCTCGATAAACCCTCGATAAGGTGGAGCACCCTTAACAATGGAATTGTTTGGTGATGCCTTGAGGTGAGTTTCACTTTGAAACTTTGGTTTCTCTTTGCCCTTGGCCTTAGCTACTTTTTGCATTTTATTTGAGATTTATTGAGTTACCCTTCTATTTTTGGTGAACCTTGCAAGTCAAGCCACTTTTAAAGGTGCTCATACAAGCTAGTTTGACCTAACTTCTTTGGGAAATGACTTTGATGGACCCCATATGCACCCTATGGGTCTTGATACTCATTCATGACATGATTAAGGTGCTTTTTTTGCCTTTTTTGGTCATTACATTTGTGTAACTTGTGTTACAAGTTACTTTGAAGTTAGGGCATTCCACTTGATTCTTAAGTGTTGATCATGGATTGAACTTTGGTTCTTTTCTCTTGCCTTGACTTGATCCTTGCTTGAACTTTGTTTTCCATCTTGATTTGAACCTTTTTCTTAGGGTTTCATTTCTATCCAACTTGCTTTGATCATCATTCAAGATAATTTGGTGTTCATGTTCAAACTTTGAGTTTGTCCTGAATGATAGTTTATTTTGAGCACTTGTTTGCTCTTTGTTCTTTCATGATCATTGTGATGTGTTTGGTTAAGACATTTCCTCATGTGCTTGCTGCCCAAGCCTTTTTCTCCCATCTATAATTTGGTCATGGTCTTTGCTTGTGCATTGTTGTTTATCTTTTGGTGTAAGTGATTGATGTATGAATGGTTGTAGGAGTTGTAACTTCTCCCATTTCATCTCACTTTGTCTTTGACTTGTTCAAGTCATTTTGCTTTAATCTTTTGTTTGTGTTGTGTCATTTGAACCTTGCATATTATGATTGCATTACCCCTTTGACTTATTCAATTCAAATTCATCTCTTTCTTGCATTTCATTCGTGGTTGAATTATTTTGTGTTTACTTGGTCTTTTGCCATGATGCTTAGGATTCCTAGTCCCCCTGTTTAAGATGGGAGTAGGAGACGCATTAGGTGTTCAATCCTTTGTATGATAACATTAGGATAGATTCTTTCCCTCTTAATCCCAACTTTAGGAGCATTGTGCATGATAACATTAGGGTTCAGTTTCCCCTTAGTTATGTCTTCTCTTTTCATCTTCTAAACATCTCAAAACACCTAATAAAGGATAATAAGTGTGTTACGCTATGAGCCTTAAGTACTTGAGGAATGATGGTTTGGGGGGCCTCCTCTCAATCTGTCTAGAGTGTTTAGCGTATACCCTTTGGGTGATATGCGACGCATTCGCTCTCAAGTCATAGTCTTTAGTGCAACATGAGTTACAAATGTTAACTCAATTCACTTCTTCATAAAAAACACAAAAACAAACATCTAACTTTTTTATCCTTCGGGATTGTTTGGAAAATCATTTTCAGAACGAGTGTGTTAAGTATTGGCTCTACCGCAAACATGCATCGTCCCTAACTGCCTGAACCATTATTTAACCCTACTCAGTTAAAACACTTGAACCAATCTGTGGTCGTGTCAGTGTGAACTACGTTTGCTCTGATTTCTCATACTAGATGAGAATACGTAGGCACAAGACGGTGATGTCTTGGCAAGCAAACTAACGACTAATCTCCCCTTCTCTTGCCTTAGTGCAATCGAGACTAGACTGTTGTTCCAAGCCTTATCTCTCGCCCCCGCGCGATTGAGACCCCTTTTCTCTCGCACTCGTGCGATCGAGACCCGTTTTTCCCGTAGTTAGCCAAACTACGGCTGCTCTGATTTCTCATACCCATTGAGAATACGTAGGCACAGGATTGTGATGATCCTGGCGAGCACTTTTCTTTTTTCCCCTTTAGGATCCATACCTTTTTACCCAAGGACATACTACGTCCGTTCTACTGCAAACAGGTAACGCCTGAGTCTCCAATGGTTGAGCATCAATACACCTAACTGCTAGAATGCATAAGCTAGTATCGTCTATCCGAACCGTTTCTCTCTCCCCCGTACGATCGAAACACCCTGTTTTCCTGTAGTTAGCCTGAACTACATTCTGCTCTGATTTCTCATACCAGATAAGGATACGTAGGCACAAGACGCGATTTATTGGCGAGCAACCTCCCCCGTAGTTTCCCGAACTACGTTGACCCTGACTTTCCCATAGCACGAGGGAATACGTAGGCATAGGGCGGCGATGCTCTATCGAGTCAGTTCTTTCCGTTTCCCCCATTTTAGCATCAGCCTTAGATAGTTTGTTTCTCACCCATTAGACTTAGACAACAAGCCTGGATCCCGTTGAGTACAACTGACATGAGGGGTTCTCATACCTTTCCCTTGCGTAACCGACTTCCAAACCTAATATTTGGTTGCAAGGACCTGTCTTTTCCCTTTTTCGTAGGTTTTCTCTGATCATTTCTTTTCCCTCTCTTTGGGATAAATAACAAACGGTGGCGACTCTTCTGTCTTTATCGGCCCCTCTTCGCAGCGATGCGACAACTACTTGTTTACTCTTTGTTCTTTCATGATCATTTTGATGTGTTTGGTTAAGACATTTTCTCATGTGCTTTCTGCCTAAGCCTTTTTCTCCCATCTATACTTTGGTCATGGTCTTTTCTTGTGCATTGTTGTTTATCTTTTGGTGGAAGTGATTGATGTATGAATGGTTGTAGGAGTTGTAACTTCTCCCATTTCATCTCACTTTGTCTTTGACTTGTTCAAGTCATTTTGCTTTAATATTTTGTTTGTGTTGTATAATTTGAACCTTGCATATCATGATTGTATTACCCCTTTGACTTATTCACGTCAACTTCATCTCTTTCTTACATTTCATTCGTGATTGAATTATCTTGTGTTTACTTGGTCTTTTGCCATGATCCCTTAGGATTCCTAGTCCCTCTGTTTAAGATGGGAGTAGGAGAGACATTAGATGTTCAATCCTTTGTATGATAACATTAGGATAGATTATTTCCCTCTTAATCCCAACTTTAGGAGCATTGTGCATGATAACATTAGGGTTCAGTTTCCCCTTAGTTGTGTCTTCTCTTCTCATCTTCTAAACACCTCAAAACACTTAATAAAGGATAATAAGTGTTTTACGCTACGAGCCTTAAGTACATGAGGAATGATAGTTGGGGAGCCCCTCTCAATCTATATAGAGCGTTTAGCGTATGCCCTTTGGGCGATATGCGACGCATTCGCTCTCAACTCATAGTCTTTAGTGCAACATGAGTTACAAATCTTAACTCAACTCACTTCTTCATAAAAAATACAAAACCAAAACATCAACCTTTTTTATCCTTCGAGATTGTTTGAATAATCATTTTCAGAAAGAGTGTGTTAAGTCTTGGCTCTACCGCAAACAGGCATTGTCCCTAACTGCTGGAACCACTATTTAACCCTACTCAGTTAAAACACTTGAACCAATCTATGGTCAAGTCAGCGTGAACTATGTTTGCTCTGATTTCACATACTAGATGAGAATACGTAGGCACAAGACGGCGATGTATTGGCGAGCACACTAACGAATAATCTCCCCTTCTCTTGCCTCAGTGCAATCAAGACTAGCTTTTTGTTCCGAACCTTTTCTCTCGCCCCCGCGCGATTGAGACCCCTTTTCTATTGCACCCGTGCGATCGAGACCCGTTTTTTCCGTAGTTAGTTGAACTACGGCTACTCTGATTTCTCATACCCGTTGAGAATATGTAGGCACAGGATTGTGATTATCCTGGCGAGCGCTTTTCTTTTTCCCCTTTAGGATCCATACCTTTTTACCCAAGGACATGCTACGTCTGTTCTACTGTAAACAGGTAACGCCTAAGTCTCCAATGGTCGAGCAGCAATACACCTAACTGCTAGAATGCGTATGCTAGTATCGTCTACCCGAACCTTTTCTCTCGCCCCCGTGCGATCGAGAACAGCCTGTTTTCCTATAGTTAGCTTGAACTACATTCTGCTCTGATTTCTCATAACAAATGAGGATACGTAGGCACAAGACGCGATGTCTTGGCGAGCAACCTCCCCCGTAGTTTCTCGATCTACATTGACTCTGACTTTCCCATTCCACGAGGGAATACGTAGGCATAGGGAGGCGAAGCTCTATTTAGTCAGTTCTTTATGTTTCCCCCATTTTGGTAGTAGCCTTAGATAGTTTGTTTCTCACCCATTAGACTTAGACAACAAGCGTTGATCCCGTTGAGTATAACAGACATGAGGGGTGCTCATACCTTCCCCTTGCGTAACCGACTCCCAAACCCAAGATTTGGTTGCGATGACCTGTCTTTTCCCTTTTTCGTAGGTTTTCTCTGATCGTTTCCTTTCCCTCTCTTTGGGGTAAATAACGAATGGTGGCAACTCTTCTTTCTATGTCGGCCCCTCTTTACAGCGATATGACAACTGGCGACTCTGCTAGGGACTTTTCCCATCCCCTATGCTAGTCAGTCCTAGCACTTGTGTGTTTCATCTTTGGGTGTGTGTATATATGTGTATATGTGTTGCATTTGTACTTTATTGCATTTTGTCGCTACTGCAAAAATCGGCGCCGGCTATGACAGAAGAGTCGCCACCGTGCGTTATTTATCCCAACGGAGGGAAAGGAAACGCTCGAAGTAAACCTAATGCATAACGGGAAAGGAATGGTCGTCGCAACCAAATTCCTGGATTCAGAAGTCGATTATGCAAGGGGAAGGTATTAGCACCCCTCACGTCCGTCGTACTCGACGGGATCCACGCTTGTTTTCTTCCTAAGGGATTGTTATTCTATCTACTCTACAGGTCTGGGTTAAAAAGAAAAGAAAATGGGAAAAGAGACTCGATAGAGCTTTGCCGCTCTATGCCTACGTATTCCCTCGTGCAATGGGAAAGTCAGAGTCTACGTAGTTTGGCTAACTACGTATGAAGGTGGGAAGGTTGCTCGCTAGGATACGGCATCCTATGCCTACGTACTTTCATACAGCATGAAAGATCAGAGCAAACGTAGTTTAGGCTATGGAAGACACAAGCTTGTCTGACTATTTTTTATTAACTTCAAAAAGGGTTTTTCTTAATTAAGAGTCCAAGCGGGCAAAAATGACACTTTGATGTTTGTTTTGAATTTTTTACGAAAGAAGTGTTTTTTAGTTTGTTTGCAATCTCTGACGCACTAGAGACTATGATTTGAGAGTGACTACGTCGCGTGTCACCCAAAGGGTGCCACATTAAGCAGCCAGACTACTGGAAAGAAGCTCTCCAGCAACCCTTTCTCAAATAGCTTAAGGCTCGTAACGTACGACATCGATTAACCTTATTACTGTATTTTTGAGTTGTTTTGAGATAAGAAGAGAAAGAAGCTCTAAAAAGCCTAGGGTTGAAAAGGGAATAAAAACTAACCTAATGTTGTCATGCATGGATAAGAATCCTAATGTCTGTCATAATTCCCTCCTGCACAGAGGAAATCAGAGATCCTAGGGGATAAACAGAAAAGAAAGCAAGCAAATACAGTAAAATGCATGCAATGCAGCAATACAAGCGAGGCAAGGGAGTCCCGCTCGACCTCGAACCTGGGAAAACAACAGGCAAAGTGAACTAACATTCACTTCAAACCTAAAGGGGCAAGCTGCACAAGCCAACAAACACTACAGAAAAACAAAAACCACAACAAAGGAGGCAGCCCAAGCAGCAGCACCAAACTCCTATAGTTGACAGCACAAGCAGCAGCTCTGACAGCAACAGCTGATTAAACAGCAAAAAGTTGACAGCAACAACCTTCATCTTCATGAATAGCTCCTATATTCAAGCTCCACTAAACCTTCAATCTTCAACAAGCACCAAGCTTCAACAAGCTTCAAACTTCAACAAACAACCAGCTTAAGCCCTAGCAAACTTCAACCAGTAAACAACTTCAACAAGCTCCTAACTTCATCTTCAACAAGCAGCAAAACCCTAGCTTCAATAAGCAACCAACTTCAACAAGCACAAACTCCTAGCTTCAAAACAAGCAATACTCCTAGCTTCAACAAGCAACCTCCAAGGGAGAATCAATTAACAAGATCAGGTTGGAATGTTAAGTAACTTACTGACAACCAAAGGAAGCCACTAAGAACTTAACATTATAAGAGAATGGCATCCTCAAAGTTCTACTCTTAAATCATGCCATTCATCCCTCCAAAGGAGAGATGTGACTTCTTTAAGAGTACTTTATTTCATTGGATTGAATGGAGATGAACAATATACTCCATGTTTGAAGAAACAAGCAAAACTAATCTAATGCTCTTCCTAAAACCCTAGTTTCCCTAAGCTCCTGACAAGCATCCACAAGATGAGAAATTCTTCATGTCCATGCTCTTTCAAGCTCTCCAAAGCATCTTCAAGTTGTCTTCATGTCCATCCAAAAGCAAAAGCACCACCACCCTAGTCTAAAGGGAACTATTGGGTTAAACTAGTCAAATTAGTGTGTTAGAAACACCTAGAAGTTAGTCCTAAAACTAAATCTAATTAAAATACTAAAAATGATTGTAAAATCCTATAAAAAATTCTAAGGGTTCCTAAACCTCTTAAGAATCTCTCCTACAAAAACCAGGGGGTTAATCAACCATTAAGTCCTAAAACTATGCCCTAAACCTAAGGGTACTATCCTAAAACCCTAAATCTACACCACTTAAAGTTAAATGTTCAAAACAGCCTAAAATTCTCTCACAAAAATGTGAGAAAATTGCTAGAGGTACATGCATATCTTAGCTAACTATACCAAGAAGAATCAACTCAAAAATCAAAACCAATCTCCCATACTAAAATCTGTGAGGGAAAACTGTCTCACAACATACGTTCTCAAGTTTCGATGATGACAAAGTACAACCTCGGATGAATCAGAATCGTCATGCAATACTTAACATATTACATCCTTCCTATATCCTTTTAAATCATCATATTTCATTGGCAATATATGTGACTAATGTTTGGTCGTGACAAGATGCACGAAACAACAAACATATCAATTTTTGCAGGTTTTGTAGCTATGAGTCAACCATACCACTCAGCGCATGAAGCTGTGTATTCCCCACGGGTCAGCGCATGGAACCATGCGTCGACCGTTAACTTGGCCCATGCAGGTTTAAGAATCACACGGCTCAGCGCATGAAGGTCATGCGTCGACCGCTAACTTGGCGCATGCAGGTTTAAGAATCTGACGGCTCAGCGCATGAAGATCATGCGTCGACCGCTGACTCGGCGCATGACAGTTTGAGTGTCACACGGCTCAGCGCACGCCGACCCTATGGTCGACCGTTCGCGCGCAGAATCAGAAATTCTGCTATGTTTCATTGATCTGTCAACTGTTTGTTTTGTGTATTACTATAAATAGCTGTCTTTTCAATTTTAACAACGAACAATTTTCAATAACATTTTTGAAAGCATTGTGAGAAAGTGTTTAGGTCAAGAAACGTGAAAGAGGTGCATCAGTGTTCTTCATCTTCATCGTTCAATCAACTCACAAATCCTCAAATTACAGATAATCAATTTTTTGCTGCGGTTTGTGGTTTGCTCGACGGTGATAAGGTTCGAACGCGTGATTGAAGATCCGGTTCGAGTGGAAGCTGGTGCAGGTGTTTCTTGGGAGAAAACCTTGAGGTTTTACCTATCAAGACTACAGGTTTTGAAGGCTTTTGTTACGGAATCGTCGGTTCAACAATCAAGCGAGTGCGAAGGTGATTGATTAGCGGAAGGTTGATCAATCTAGTAGCTAGGGCGTTGAAAGGTTGAAGACGTTCCGGGTTCAATTTGGGTGTGTCTAAGATCAGCCGTGCCGAAGGTTTGATCAACGGAAGAGTTGTCAATAAGGTGGCTGCAATCGGAGGTCATTCACATCAAATTGGAGGACTTGATTCATCTTGAATCAAGGGGCAAGAAGTGATAGAAATTATCAGCATCATTGAGATTGTTTGTATCAATTGTCTATCGATTCTTGTGTATAACTATTCTACCAAACAGGTGATATCTATTCAATACATATCTCAATTCTCTTTGTAGAATTGAGGGCAGACGTACCCCAACGCGAGGACGACTGGGGGAACTGCCTCATCAAATCTTGTGTTCCTTTATTTTCTGCATTTTCAATTACAGCTTAAAAATTAAGTGATTCTAGAATAAGTGATTTTGTCAAATTATAGTATTGATTGAGTGAGTTGGTGAAACACTGTTTTTTAACTGCTAAGTACAATAGAAATACTGTACTAAGGCTTTTTCAATCACTAATTCAACACAAATATCATTTAAGGTATTTGTGCACACCAACTGTTCGACAAAAGTGCTGAACTAAAATTGCCTTAATTTTGCTGCTAGTTTTGTGCACACCAACTGTTTGACAAAAGTGCTGAACTAAAATTGCCTTAATTTTGCTGCTAGTTTTGGTGTAATTTTTGATCATTGGAATAAGGAAATAGTACGAGTGAATCACATCTGAGTTTTGCATAAAAGTGTGTAGTGATTTACTATCCGTTATCGTCTTAAATTCATCCGCTTGACGCATATCCGGCTCTCCAATAGTTGTTCGTTTTAGACTATATTTTCCAAGGCCGCTTCCGCATTTGAAAACAATTTTGAAAACCAATTTTATTGGTAGCGCCACTCAAATTTTTAAAAGGGATCTATTCAACCCCCCCTTCTAGATCCGTGCCTTAGTCTAACAAGTGGTATCACGAGCTCCGGTTGTCCGGTGCTTCAAATACAACATTGATAGAATAATGGCAAACGAACCAAAAGGGGCGTACAATAGAGCTCCCGTTTTTAACGGTGAAAATTATAGCTATTGGAAAGACTGTATGCGGGTGCACATTAATTCCATAGATAGAAAGATATGGAACGTTATTCTCAATGGTCCGATTGAAATAATCATGACAAATGAGAATAACGAAGTTGTGCCAAAGCCCGAAGCACAATGGACCGACGACGATGAGCGGAAGTATAATTACGATTGGAAAGCTAAGAACATTCTAATCTCCTCATTAGGTGTAGATGAATACTACCGTGTATCCCATTGCCCTACGGCTAAGACTATGTGGGATGCACTACAAATTGCCCATGAGGGGACAAACGATGTTAAGTTGGCTCGAATCAACACTCTTATACAAGAGTTTGATCTTTTTTTCATGGAGCAAGGGGAATCCATTGCTGACATGCAAAAGAGATTTACTCATCTCATAAACAGACTACATTCACTAGGAAGACCTATTTCCAATGATCTTGCTACTAATAAAGTTTTGAGATGTCTTAGCAGGGAATGGCAGCCGAAAGTGACCGCCATCAAAGAGGCAAATGATCTTACGGTATTAGACCTGACTACATTGTTTGGCAAACTACAAGAGCATGAACAGGTACTCTTGAGTCTTGACCAACATGAAAGGAAAGAAAAGAAGGACAAAGTAAAGATGAGTGAAAAGAAGTCAATAGCTCTCAAGGCTTCTTCCTCGAAGTCTAAAGCAAAAGAGCAAAGTGATTATTCTTCAAGCGACGACGAAGAAGAAGACATAAATGAGGACATGGGACTGTTCGTTAAACGGTATAACCGGTACGTGAGAAAGAACGGCATCCAACATTCGGAGAAGAACCTGGTAAATTTCCGAAGGCAATCAAGGTTCTCCAAAGATGACAATCAAAAAGGCAAAAAGACTAGAGGAACGTGCTATAAATGTGGAAAGCCCGGTCACTACAAACCGGACTGTCCAATGAACAACAAGGGAAAAGAAAAGGAACCATCGAAGTCACATAAGAGAGCATCAAAGCCTAGGAGGGCGTACATCGCGTGGGAAAGCGACAGTGATTCTTCCTCCTCTAATGAAAGCTCTAGTGATGAAGAAGAGTCCGTGAATCTATGTCTCTCCGCAAATCAGAAAAAGAAAAAGAAACAGGTACGTCACTCTAGATATAATATGTCATCTAATATGTCTCATTCCGAATTACAAACCGCATTCGATGTTTTACACAAGGAAGCAACTGAAGCCTTTAAGAAACTTGCTTCTAATAGAAGAATTTTTACATATTTAGAGCACAAAGTCTTAGAGTCCGAAAAGAAATTAGAGGACCTTAAGGCTTCCATTGTGAAAGATAATGAATCGGATTGTAAGGACAATAGTAATCCTTTTAACTTTGGTTGTGATACTTGTCATATTTGGCAAGGTGAGGTTAGAAACCTTAAGGCCAAATTAGACAAGGCACTTGAACCTAAAATTACATTTGCAATCGATAAAAAGGATTTTAGAAAAAGTATGATAAACCCATATCAAAAATATGCATATGTAATTAGGGATCAAGCAAGTGAAAGTGATTCTAATGTCGACTTTGTATGCTTTTACTGTTGCAAGAAAGGCCACTCCATTGGTAAATGTCGATTTAGGAGATTTCTTGTTCCTAAAGGCATCTACCAATGGTTGCCCAAACGCAACCGTCTTGTCGCTAACCTATTAGGACCCAATATGCCATTGGGTACCTCCCTTTTCTGAGTTATATTTTGACAGGTGAAATGTGTCGAGTCCACCGAGAGAAGATGGATTCTTGATAGTGGGTGCTCAAGGCACATGTCTGGAGACATATCCTTATTCATAGACTTCGTGGCTAAGAAGAAAGGGTATGTAACATACGGTGATAACAACCGCGGAGCTATACTAGGTAAAGGTAGTATAGGTAATCCCTCCTCTACTACAATTTCCAATGTGTTGCTTGTCGAAAACCTTAAACATAATCTCCTTAGCATTAGCCAATTATGCGACAAAGGTTACAATGTTTCCTTTTCAAAAGATTGCTGCAAAATTGTGCATGAAAGTGATAAGAAGAATGTGTTTATTGGTTTTAGAGTAAACAATGTGTATATGCTTGACTTGAATGTGGTATCCCCAACAAGCGATCAATGTCTCATATCTATGAGTGAAGACTCATGGCTATGGCATAGGCGCTTAGCGCATGTCAACTTTGACTTACTCAATAAGATTGTCTCAAAAGATCTAGTACTAGGACTTCCCAAAATTAAGTTCACCAAGGATCACCTTTGTGATGCTTGTCAAAAAGGAAAACAAACGAGGATCTCCTTCAAATCCAAAAAGATTATTTCAACGACGAGACCTCTTGAACTACTTCATATGGACTTGTTTGGGCCGTCTAGGATCAAAAGTCTAGGAGGAAACTATTACGGATTCGTAATAGTGGACGACTTTTCTAGGTTCTGTTGGACCATCTTCTTAGTGAGTAAAAGTGACACGTTTGCCGCTTTTGAGAGATTTGCCAAGCTCTCCCAAAATAAGTTAAATACAAACATTGTGTCAATAAGAAGTGACCACGGAGGTGAATTTGAAAATCATTTATTTGAAGAATATTGCGGTAACCATGGCATCGATCATAACTTCTCGGCTCCACGAACTCCTCAACAAAATGGGGTTGTGGAGCGTAAAAACAGAATTTTAGAAGAATTGGGAAGAACAATGATTAATGATAGTGGTTTACCAAAATACTTTTGGGCCGACGCCATTAGTACGGCATGTTATGTTTTGAATAGGGTACTCATCCGCCCCATTCTAAACAAAACTCCGTATGAACTTTTAAAAGGGCGAAAGCCTAATGTTTCTCACCTTCATGTTTTTGGATGCAAGTGCTTTGTATTAAACAATGGAAAGGAAAACTTGGGCAAGTTTGATTCAAAAGCCGATGAAGGCATTTTTCTAGGGTACTCGCAATCAAGTAAAGCATATAGGATTTATAATAAAAGATTACTAGCTGTTGAAGAGTCTGTGCACGTTACGTTTGATGAGTCCTATCCGAGAAATGTCGGAAAGGATAGTGTTGTTCATGGTGCAGGTACATCCACAGAAGACATACTCAAAGGTGGCGAAACGGGGATTGATCAACCCGATAGAGTCAAAATTGAGGAGGATAAGGATGCACACCATGAGGTAACTGAGGAAGCTCATCCGCCTACAAACGATGATCTCCCTCAAGCTTGGAAGTCGTGTAAAGATCATCCAATTGACAATATTCTCGGAGACATCACAAAGGGAGTCACCACTCGATCTAAGCTAAGTAACTTTTGTTATCACTTCGCTTTCGTTTCACAAATAGAGCCTAAAAACCCCAAAGAGGCCCTACTCGATGAGCACTGGTTTTTATCGATGCAAGAGGAACTAAATCAGTTTAAAAGAAACGAGGTATGGGACCTTGTCCCTCCTCCGCGAGGCCATCGAGTAATCGGCACCCGATGGGTGTTTAGGAACAAGTTGGACGAAAACGGGGTAATAACCCGTAATAAAGCGAGATTGGTCGCTCAAGGGTATAACCAAGAGGAAGGCATCGACTATGAGGAAACTTATGCGCCGGTTGCCCGACTCGAGGCTATACGCCTTTTACTCGCCTTTGCATGTGCAAAGGATTTTAAGTTATTTCAAATGGATGTTAAAAGTGCGTTCCTTAACGGTCACATAAATGAAGAAGTATATGTGTCTCAACCTCCCGGTTTTGAATCTCATGAATACCCTGAACATGTTTACAAGTTAAAAAGAGCTTTATATGGTCTCAAACAAGCTCCTAGAGCTTGGTATGAGCGACTAAGTAAGTTTTTACTTAATCAGGGGTACTCACGAGGAAAGGTTGACACTACACTCTTCATTAAACGTCAAGGAAAGCACTTGATTTTGGTGCAAATCTATGTTGACGATATTATATTTGGATCCACTAACATGAATCTCGTGAGAGAGTTTTCTGACCTCATGCAGGGCGAATTCGAGATGAGTATGATGGGGGAGCTCACATACTTCCTCGGCCTGCAAATTAAACAACTCCAAGAAGGGACATTCGTGAGCCAAACAAAATATTGTTTGGACTTGATCAAGAGATTTGACATGGCAAAATCCAAGGCCATAGACACCCCAATGCCTACATGCGTAAATTTGGATAAAGATGAAAATGGCAAGGACGTAGAGGTAAAACGATATAGAGGTATGATTGGTTCACTTCTCTATCTTACTGCGTCACGTCCTGATATTATGTTTAGTGTGTGCATGTGTGCACGATACCAATCATGTCCCAAAGAATCCCACCTAAAAGCTGTTAAACGAATTCTTCGATACCTGTCAGGTACCCCGAAGTATGGATTGTGGTATTCTAAGGGTAGTGATTGCTCGTTGGTAGGTTACTCCGATTCCGACTTTGCCGGGTGCAAATCGGATAGGAAAAGCACTAGTGGTACATGTCATTTGTTTTCAAACTCCTTGGTTAGTTGGCATAGCAAGAAACAAGTTTCAGTTGCTTTATCAACGGCCGAGGCGGAATACGTTGCCGCGGGTAGTTGTTGTGCTCAAATTCTGTGGATTAAGCAACAACTACTAGATTTCAATCTTACACTTGAACGTATTCCTATCCTATGTGACAACACTAGCGCTATTAACCTTACCAAAAATCCCGTATTACACTCTCGCACTAAACATATAGAAATTCGACACCATTTTCTTAGGGACCATGTTGAGAAAGGTGATGTTGTATTTGAACACGTTGACACTAAAAACCAACTAGCGGACATTTTCACAAAGCCGCTAGCAACGGAACCTTTCTTTCATATCCGCCGAGAACTTGGCATCCTCGACATTTCGGAACGGGAATAATATTTGCTGATGTTATCTTATTTCATTCAAATAATCATGCTGTTGTACTTCTAACAATTTGATATTCGTGTAAGTACAAGTATGTTGTTTATCAAGCTACTCCGGTATTAAGGTGATATTGTTCCATTTCTCTCTCTCACTCTCTCTATATATTTTTATGTGATCTCAAAATAAAATATGTGATGCATAGTTGACCTATCTGTTATGTATTGAATATTGTTTGATTAAACACTATTGTGGCATTTTGTCTGCATCAACTAAGCATCATAACATAGGTAGCAAAAGAAAAATTCTGAGTTTTCGTGGCTTGAGTCGACCATATCAGAACAGAGGTCGACGCACTCTGTTCAAAATCTGTGATTATCAAAAATTCTACAGCATGCGTCGACGCATGCAGGGCTATGGTCGACGGCTCGCTAAAAATCCCAGTTTTTTTTTTTGGCGCTAACTGTTCAAATTCTGCATTTATTAAATTCAAAGCATGCATCCATTCATATTCTTTGGTAACCGCAACTATTCCTATCCACTCCTACTTTTCTCTCTTCTCCACAACTACTTGCCTCCTCCACTTACCCACAAACCCTAAGTGTGTTTGCAACAGAAAAGAGTTCACCTTCTCTCCATCTACAACTTGTCTCTTACCCATGGCAACCTATGCTCGCCGAAAAAGATCACGAGGGTCAACCTCCGGAACAGTGCCAATCACTGCAGAATCCCTGGTTCATCCGTCTCGTCGGGAAAACTTTAACAAAGACATTGGTAAGAGGAAAGTGGTTCGACAACACGCCTTCTATGAACTGGTTGCTGAACGCATGCATCTGGGTGAGTTCATGAACTTTCTTACTTATCATGGTGTTGAACGATTTGTTGAATGCAATGCACAATATAGCGAAGATCTGGTGCGTGTCTTTTACTCTGAATTGAATGATAAATTTCACGGAGAAAACTTTCATTCCCATATTGGAACAACTCAAGTGACTGTAAATACTGAATTCTGGAGTAAGTATTTTGATATGTCTGTAGAGGATGGTGAACCTCCCCTAGCCGAAGTGACCGATTCTAAAACTCTTGAAGGTTATGAGTATAACAAAGCACTGAATAATATGCTCAAGAGGCCTTATCCGGAGCACATTGTAAACAGTGCGGCTTTTCCGAGGTCCGTCACATCCGGAAAACTCAGAACATTTGCAAGGATCCTTCAATGGATTGTGGCGCGCATTCTGCGGCCTAAACAAGGTGGTTTGTCAAGAGTCGAACAAGCTGAAGTGCATCTCATCCATATACTCGGTCACGGCATTAAAATTAACTGGCCGTACTATATTACAAGCCGGATGTATGAACTAAGAGACTCCAAGCGAGGCACCGCGCTCGCCTATGGCTCATTCATTCAGGAAGCTTTAAACTCTGCAGGTATCAATTACCCGTCTTTTCCGTATACTCCAATCTCTTCCGATAAAGAGTTCAGTTCAAAGGTCTTTGCTATGATGGGATATGTGTGGGATCAGTCGCTCAAAAAGTACAGATTTTATCGGCACTCAACCATGGCTGCAGCTGCCTCCTCGAGTGAAGAAAGTGCTGATGAGTCAGAGGGTGAAGAAGATGAAGAAGCAGAAGGAAGCTCAAGTGAAGATGAAGACAATCAAGGTGACAATGCAGGAGAGGCACAAGAAACCGCTGATGAGACTCAGCTGGACCACGATATTAATGAAGGTCATCAACCATACGTGCCTTCTGAAAACTATCAACAAACATATCAAGATGACAATCAACACAATAACTGGTCTGCCTACTCAAACCAACAGGAAAATGAGGATGAGGAGAATAACCAAGGCTGGGGTGAATGGCAATACACCGGGTGGACCACCCTTGGCAAATTCTATCAGCCGTATCAACCAAGCACTGCAGACCCACCTTCTCCTCAACAACCGTCAAACAATTCGGAGATTTTAGAAATGATGCAGTCGATGCAGTTGGAACAGCGAAATTTTATGACCAATATGCAGGAACAACAGCAACATTTCATGAGGGATCAAAATGAAAGAATGGCACAAATTCGTTCTGAACTGCATAACCAAAATGAACGGATCAGTGGAATGTCGACTCAGCTGGACGCTCGATTC
This sequence comes from Lathyrus sativus, assembly GCA_963859935.3. Lineage (NCBI taxonomy): Eukaryota > Viridiplantae > Streptophyta > Magnoliopsida > Fabales > Fabaceae > Lathyrus > Lathyrus sativus. Next base: position 249,537,075 of record OZ012738.1, read on the forward strand.
GAGACTCTAACTCACTGTCATCAAGCTGAAGAGCGCGCCATTGTCGACAGTCTTGACTTTTTGAATAACATCACAGAAGAATTTACTGATCTAGCTCATCCCCAACGCCATCCTCATTACTATGACAGGCGTGGTCGTGGTCGCGGACGTGGACGGGGCTATTAGCATGCGCTCATATGTCATTTATTGTTTTCTGTTTTGACTTGCATTCATTTTGTTTGTTGTGTTTTGCTTTTCTGCCCAAACTCACTATGATTGTTGCTTACTTCTATGTTGCTATCATGACATTTTTGGTGGTTCTGTAATCTATTAACTGTTATCTCCATCGTATGTATAACTGTTGTTTACTTCTCATCTGTTGGTATCTCATTTATGCATGATTCAATGTGTTGTTATTGTGTCACGAGTTTACCTCTTTTTGATGTTGTCAAAGGGGGAGAAAAGACAAGTAGATTGTAGATCACAACAGCTATGACTGTAAAAGAAAGGGGGAGCTTACTACTATGTTAAAGATATCGCATGTTGTGTTCACCAAGCTTCGCACAGGTTTGTCATCATCAAAAAGGGGGAGAATGTGAGGGAAAACTGTCTCACAACATACGTTCTCAAGTTTCGATGATGACAAAGTACAACCTCGGATGAATCAGAATCGTCATGCAATACTTAACATATTACATCCTTCCTATATCCTTTTAAATCATCATATTTCATTGGCAATATATGTGACTAATGTTTGGTCGTGACAAGATGCACGAAACAACAAACATATCAATTTTTGCAGGTTTTGTAGCTATGAGTCAACCATACCACTCAGCGCATGAAGCTGTGTATTCCCCACGGGTCAGCGCATGGAACCATGCGTCGACCGTTAACTTGGCCCATGCAGGTTTAAGAATCACACGGCTCAGCGCATGAAGGTCATGCGTCGACCGCTAACTTGGCGCATGCAGGTTTAAGAATCTGACGGCTCAGCGCATGAAGATCATGCGTCGACCGCTGACTCGGCGCATGACAGTTTGAGTGTCACACGGCTCAGCGCACGCCGACCCTATGGTCGACCGTTCGCGCGCAGAATCAGAAATTCTGCTATGTTTCATTGATCTGTCAACTGTTTGTTTTGTGTATTACTATAAATAGCTGTCTTTTCAATTTTAACAACGAACAATTTTCAATAACATTTTTGAAAGCATTGTGAGAAAGTGTTTAGGTCAAGAAACGTGAAAGAGGTGCATCAGTGTTCTTCATCTTCATCGTTCAATCAACTCACAAATCCTCAAATTACAGATAATCAATTTTTTGCTGCGGTTTGTGGTTTGCTCGACGGTGATAAGGTTCGAACGCGTGATTGAAGATCCGGTTCGAGTGGAAGCTGGTGCAGGTGTTTCTTGGGAGAAAACCTTGAGGTTTTACCTATCAAGACTACAGGTTTTGAAGGCTTTTGTTACGGAATCGTCGGTTCAACAATCAAGCGAGTGCGAAGGTGATTGATTAGCGGAAGGTTGATCAATCTAGTAGCTAGGGCGTTGAAAGGTTGAAGACGTTCCGGGTTCAATTTGGGTGTGTCTAAGATCAGCCGTGCCGAAGGTTTGATCAACGGAAGAGTTGTCAATAAGGTGGCTGCAATCGGAGGTCATTCACATCAAATTGGAGGACTTGATTCATCTTGAATCAAGGGGCAAGAAGTGATAGAAATTATCAGCATCATTGAGATTGTTTGTATCAATTGTCTATCGATTCTTGTGTATAACTATTCTACCAAACAGGTGATATCTATTCAATACATATCTCAATTCTCTTTGTAGAATTGAGGGCAGACGTACCCCAACGCGAGGACGACTGGGGGAACTGCCTCATCAAATCTTGTGTTCCTTTATTTTCTGCATTTTCAATTACAGCTTAAAAATTAAGTGATTCTAGAATAAGTGATTTTGTCAAATTATAGTATTGATTGAGTGAGTTGGTGAAACACTGTTTTTTAACTGCTAAGTACAATAGAAATACTGTACTAAGGCTTTTTCAATCACTAATTCAACACAAATATCATTTAAGGTATTTGTGCACACCAACTGTTCGACAAAAGTGCTGAACTAAAATTGCCTTAATTTTGCTGCTAGTTTTGTGCACACCAACTGTTTGACAAAAGTGCTGAACTAAAATTGCCTTAATTTTGCTGCTAGTTTTGGTGTAATTTTTGATCATTGGAATAAGGAAATAGTACGAGTGAATCACATCTGAGTTTTGCATAAAAGTGTGTAGTGATTTACTATCCGTTATCGTCTTAAATTCATCCGCTTGACGCATATCCGGCTCTCCAATAGTTGTTCGTTTTAGACTATATTTTCCAAGGCCGCTTCCGCATTTGAAAACAATTTTGAAAACCAATTTTATTGGTAGCGCCACTCAAATTTTTAAAAGGGATCTATTCAACCCCCCCTTCTAGATCCGTGCCTTAGTCTAACAAAATCAGCAAGATCAAGCACCAAACAAATTGAATTTAAAACCAATTAAAATGCAAAAATTCCATTAAAATAATAAAATGCATGAATTGTTAAAATTTTAATCCGATAAAATTCTACACTCTTTAAGGAGTCCAGGAATAAAAATCTAGCCTAAAAATGTTTATTTTCCTATTTATGGTGAATTAATTCCTAACCTATATGAAATATGTAAAATAAAAAAAATATAAAGAAAATAGAGAAAAGCGCGTGCTGAATAGCAATACAAACCAGTTGTAATCCAGGCTGGGCCCAAAGAGGGGGTGTGAAAAGCGCTTCAGACTAAGCCCAAACCAATTAAAAAGAAAATGGAAGAAAACATGAAAAATTGTAAAACGTGCGTGGCATATTGCAATCCTTTTCAGTTCAAATCAAACCATGGGCCTATCCTGGGGTGTGTATAGCAAGAAACTCACTTAAGCCCAACACACTTGGATTAATGAAACGGTGAGTTTCATCAAACTCACTCTCTTCAGAAATTGAAATGAAATCCTAGCCGTGGATGCTAGTCTGAGTCAACAGTCAAAGCCGCATCTGAGGCTCTCAGTCATCTTCTCCAAAACATTCAAAATTGGGAGGGAGAATTGGACAGTGGCCTGAGCTGTAGCGCCACCGTCGTCTCCGGCGAGGCAACCACAGAAAGGCATCAAACGCAACAACTTATTATCCAATCTCACTCCAAATTTCATCCTGAGCACGAATATGCCATCAAAATTCATTGATCATCACCCTAACTCCAAAACCGATCGCATGTTCAGAAATTCACCAAGTCTTGAATGTCACAAAACTTAAAACTAATGATCCTATTTTCATCTACACGCATCAGGAATGAATTCTTGCTATCCAAACATGATCAAAACCTCAAGAATCTCAAGATATCTCTCTCAACAGAAATGGTGTCATGACCTAGATTGTCACTAAACACTCCAATTTTGTACTGAAATCCACCTAAGCATCATCACTAATCTATCCCCCTATCAAATTCTAATCAACTTCCTATGAATTATGCTGAAAGTTGAAAAATGAAAACCTGGTAAAAATGGATGAACAGAGTAGGTTCTTGCTCGAATCAGCCCTCAATCTTCTCCAGATTCATTCAATAGCACCTTCTCAAGCTTCTGAAACAATCAATTGGCCTTGAAATCAACTCAATCTCCAAACACGATTCTTGATGCAGCTATGCAATTTCAACTTGCTCCTTCTTGTTTCTCTCCAATTCTTGCCCAAAAAACTTGTTGAATACATTGCAATGAATATATAGAAGCTGTTGGAAACCTCTAGAAGTTTCTGTAACTACCTGAATGAGATTTTGAATTTCTCATTCTCCTTCAATTTCTCTTTGGTGACAGTCGTGCCTTGCTTCAGTTTTAGCTTCATTGTGCTTGCAGTGAATATCTCATGAGATTTAGAAATGAATGGGAGTGATAGATCCCTTGCTTTTGATCTTATGGTGTGCAATTCAAGTGTTGCTTCAACCTTAAGTTACAAAGTGGAAGTGCTTGAAAATGGCCTCAAATGCAAAATGTAACATTGCCAACCTTCTCAAAATGCCTTTTCTGATCAAAATGACATATAACATGACCTCGTTTGACCCTAAATCAAAAAATCACATTTTTTGGCCTTTTAATGACTTTAATTTCTTCCTTTTTAAGCCATTTCAAGCAACTTTGTGTTCCAAGCCAATCCAAACTCTCATGACCACTTGGTTGCACTCAAAACATCATTTTGAACAAGTTCCATGTTGAACAATTTTCCATTTGAAGCTTGCAAGTTGGAGTTATGGACCTATAATCCAAAGTGACCTATAATCACAAATACCCAAAATACCCCTGGCTTGCAAAGATCATAGCTTGAGTTCTACAAATCCTATCAAGGACTTCTAGTACTCTATGGAAATCTAAGAGGATAAGGAACAACATTCATGTTGACCAAAAGTCTATTTGAACACTCCTTGAAGGGGAAACGTTGCTTGGAAGTCAAGTGACTTTCATAGATAAATTTCATAGTCATCTGATGACCTGTAACTTGTCTGGACCATAACATGAGTTCTATAACTCCCCTTGAGGACTTCTAGTACTCAAATTAAAGGTATTGAGATGCTCTACAAGTTTCATGTTGGCCAAAGATCCATTTGAAACTTGTATTTTGACTTATGTGGCTTTGAAGTTAGGCACTGAACATGGGATTTTACACTGAAACCCTAATTTAGCAACTTCCCACATTCTTATTCTTCTTTGCTTAATCTTGGCACAACACCACACATGTATCAACATACCATTCCATGAACCCCATGACCTCAAATTAGGCTTTGATGCTCTTCAATTACTCAATTGACCTAGGATTGACCCAGATGAAACCCTAGTTGATTGCACCTCAACTGTGGCTCTTGCACTTGAATCAATGACTTGTCTCAGCTTCAATATGGCCCTCTAGGCATCCCATGAGATCTATACACACCTCAAATTCACATTCCATGTTTCACATCTCACTGATGATTCTCAATATTCTTCAAGATAGGAGCAAAACCCACATGTAAAATCACTTCTTGATGGCCTGGATGACTTCTCATACTTGGATAAGACCTCTTGCTAGGCTTCTTCTGATAAGAATCACACTTGATCCCTTGTTGGATGAGTGATATGCTATGATATGCAAATGATTAGAATTATGTGAATGATGTAACTATGCAAATGACAATGCAATGAAACATGAACCAGGCAAGAAAAGGTTGAGCAAATTTTGGGGTGCAACACATTTGCATTTTACTTTCAGCATTTTATATATCATTATTGTTGTGTTGTCGGGTGGGAATATTCCATTGTGTGATAAGCCAAAACCCATGCTTGAGTGTAACCATAGTATTAGAAGTGGAAAGTAGTGATGAACCTGTATGTTTGGCATGCACTAGTTCTCACGAAATTCGCTCTCAGACGAGATTCTCTTTTATGACTACCTTTCCAGTCTGTTTCAGACATTTGAGAGGATGTTGGATCTGAGGATTGTCGACTCTTGGGACCGATCATTTGGGAGTCAGCTAAGTGAGGCCGCTTTGTTAGACTATGATGCCAAACCAGAAATGGTGAATGTATCATCGTTTTTCGAATGTCTGTGACGCTGACGACCGCATAGGATGCCAGACCTTGTCAGAGATAGGTTCATACTTGTGAGTTGGGAGGGTTATGCAGGAAACATGACCTCCAACCTACACGAATTTCTTATCAGTGCGAACCTTTGATCTTTCATGATATGAGGTTCCTATACTTTGGTGTTCCGGTATTGTCTCACCAAAGCAAAGCGCTGGTTCATCTCAGTTAGCAGCGCAACAATCTTGATCCCCTATTGCATTTGCACACTCATTTGCATATTAACATTGACATGTATTTGTGTTTCAGGTGCATATCTTCCTCTTGATTCTAGTACTCTGATTCACTGTCATCATGAAGACCAGTTTGACGAGAACAGTTGTGTACAAGTTTCCAACACCAGATATAGGGTCCTTGCTCAGTCTGATTTCTGCAGTCAATCATAGTATGATGGAGGATTTTAAGAAAGACTACGGGAAGATTCTGAGTTATGTATGCAAGGCTTCAATGATTGAGTTAGGAGGTCTTCATACATTGCTTCAGTTCTATGACCCTCAGCTGAGATGTTTCACCTTCCCGGGATATGTGTTAATGCCTACTTTGGAAGAATTTGCCATGCTGCTAGGAATTCTAATTCTAGAGAAAATGCCTTTCTACCATTCTAAGGCAGAGCCCAACTTGACAAAGTTAGCAAATTCTCTTCATTTGGATGCTTCTGAGTTGGAGGGAAAGATGATTGGGAGAAATGGAATGCCTGGTTTCCCATTACCTTTCTTGGTGAATAAAGCTCAACATTTTGCAAAGGAAGGATGTTAGATTGTCTTCAATGCTATCTTGTCTCTTTGTATCTATGGTATAATACTGTTCCCGAATATTCCAGATTTTGTTGACTTGGATGCCTTCCATATCATTGCCTCGAAGAATCCTGTGCCAACGCTCCTAGGAGATGTTTATCATTTTGTCCATTACAAGAATGAGAACAAAAGAGAGAATAGTGTTTCTTGTTGTGTGCCTCTCTTGGTTTATTTCGCATCTGCCTAAGTCTGGTCCTTTTGTTGGCATCTCCGATACTGCTGATTGGTCAGAAAGGCTTATGGGTTTAACTTCTGAAAACATTGTATGGTTCAACAAAGATCTTTTGGGAATGGAGATTGTCTATAGTTGTGGTAACTTCCCCAATGTTCCTTTGATTGGGAGAAAAGAGGGCATTAATTATAACCCTGCTCTCATAGTCAGACAGTTTGGTTATGCTCTAAGAGGACCTCCGAAGGAAGAAGAAATTCAGGAGTCTTTGTGTAACGCCCCGATTCTGATTTCCCATTTTTGTTGAGTCTTTTATTTTATTTGGGTGATTATTACTTTATTTGTGGAATTGGTGTGTTAATATGTTATGTTTGCATATTGTGTTATTTTATCGTTTTTGAGAGTTTTCGGGGAAATTAGTTTGGAGGGTATTTTAGATATTTCTTAATTAATGTTAAGTTAGAAATTTTATGTGAGAAAATGAATTATTATATATTTTGTGAGAAAATGATTTATTAGATATTTTGAGAAAAAGGGTAATAGAAAAGAAATAGAATAGAAAGATATAAGAGAGAAAAATGAGAGAAAAGAGAAATAGAAGAAAGAGAAGAGAAAGAAAGAAGAAAAGAGAAGAAAAGAGAGAAAATTTGGAAAATCATCAAGAACACTTCTAGGAATCGATTTGATCAGCTAAGGATGTGAAATATTGTTATCTTATCATTGTATATGATTATGTATGGTTTTGTTTGGATTGTTTTGGTTGTTTTTCCACATATTTCCATTTTAGGTCGAATTGGTAAAATCGATAGAAACCGATATTTTCACTGTTAGAATTCGAAATAAATTGCATAGTTTAGTAAAGGAATGTTAGGTCGTGACTATTGAAACTTGTTTGATTGAATTCGGGTGATTTCGTAACTTTTGACATTTGTGGATAATTGAGGGTTTGAGATTTGAGTGGAAATCGGACGTCGTAGAGATCGTATTTAATGGTTCTAATTCACTACTATATGTTAGATGAGTATGAGTATGTGTTTGTTTCGAAGGAAAGGATTGAATCGGTCGGATTTTCGGGCAAAAATGCAAAATCCCGTAGCAGTTTTTAGGCAAAATTCTGGTTTTTCGAAAAACTTCGAAAATTCATACCTTTTGATCCATAAGTCGGTTTTTGTCCCCGTTCGAAGCGTTGGAAAGATAAAGAGATGTTATTTCTAGGAAAAATGATTTTGATGTCAGTGTATGATCCAATTATAGCAGAAAATTCGAAATGTGTCATTTTGTCAACTTTTACCGTCGTGAACGGGTGCGTTTGATGTGTTATCATACTGTATGCTTTCGATATATAACATGTAGCTTGTGTGCTGTTATATGATATGCTATGGGTAGCCATATGGAGCGAATCCTAGATTGTGGAATATATTATGAATGTATATAGATTGTATGTGATAGAATGAGATGAATGCATGAATATATTGTAAATATGTATGCATTTCAATAATGTCTTGAGTCATTTTGTATGTGTAGCATAATGATGTACATTCTTGTGTTGTATGATTCTAATGAGAATCCGTTGTAACGTCGTGTGCCTATGTGAGGTGTGAGCGAAGATTACAAACGATTGTGTGCCTAGGTGAGGTGTGAGCAATCGGATTGTGTGCCTATGTGAGGTGTGAGCAATCCACAAACATTGTGTGCCTATGTGAGGTGTGAGCAATGGGTGAACATCGTAGTCCGACGGGGAGTTACATTGGTAACAAGCGATGGTTCCAATAGGTTCCTGAGTGAACTTGAGATGATTGAGTCAGTACCGCATTGCATTTGCATAGAGTCGTGAGTCGGTCTCTATGATTTGCGTTTATCATCTTTATAATTGTGCATTGGTGAATAAACATAAATGTGTATGTTTATGTGGAATGATAAGAATTGTGAAAGTATGCATGATGAATATGCTTGGTTATATATATATATATATATATATATATATATATATATATATATATATATATATATATATATATATATATATATATATATATATATATATATATATATATATATATATATATATATATATATATATATATATATATATATATATATATATATATATATATATATATATATATATATATATATATATATATATATATATATATATATATATATATATATATATATATATATATATATATATATATATATATATATATATATATATATATATATATATATATATATATATATATATATATATATATATATATATATATATATATATATATATATATATATATATATATATATATATATATATATATATATATATATATATATATATATATATATATATATATATATATATATATATATATATATATATATATATATATATATATATATATATATATATATATACATTTTGATGTATATGAGTGAGTTGTGATGAATTGTGGTGAGAATGTAGAATATGTGTATTTTTATGCTAAGATATATAATTATATGCATTGTTATTATGATAATATTTCTCACCCTTCTGCTGTTTTATGATGCTCTATGAGGCATTGCAGAGTAGGTATGCTGGTGGTCTTCATTCTTTTGGTCGGTCGGCTCTGATATGTAGAACCGGGTAGCTAGGATGTATATGATTCTTTTGTGATACATTTTTATATATATCTTGTTGATGAATGTTTATGTAAACATGACTTATGTTGTTGAATCTTACTGGATGATATATATATGTTTGACGTTATCAATGTTTAGATTTTCCGCTTTTATTCTAAATTTTGAGATGTGGGTGTAAGGACTAAGTTCTTCTGTTGCAAAGTTACCACATTGTTGCATATCTTTTGTTGAGAAGGTGTTGTATATTTTAATTTCAAGCATAATGTGTCACGCCTCTTTTATACTATGTTTATAATTATACTCTAACAAAATTTTTAATATTTGATTAAATGATTATGTGATTATTTGGGGGTATAGAAAAGGGGGTGTTACACTTTGTATTTCACCGGTGCAGTTGATGATGAGACCTTAACCAAATTAGAGAAGGCTTGGGGTAGGATTCACCGTAGGGGAAAATCTTCATTGGGGAAGAGTGATTGTAGAGCTTATGGACCATATGTTGAATGGATTAAAGAGAGAGTTGAGAGACTGTTGCTACCCTTTCCAGTCAGAGAACCATTGCACCCCTTGGTAGTTGAAGAACCAACGACAGTTGACATTCATAAATATAATTAACTGTGGGCCAAAAAGGAAGAACTACGCAAGACGAATGAAGAGTTGGAAGAGCAAATCAATCAGCTTAGGAGGGAAAACAATCAGGCCACCCATTTGTCCAAAAAGAAGACAGAGATAGTGAACAAGATGGGTAGAGAGTTGACAGAAGAGATTCATGCCCGAGAGCGAGTAGGTCAAGATTTGAAAAGCGTCAGTGATATTATCAAAGATAAGAAGAAGGAGTTGGAGAAAGCATACCTTGAAATATCCAAGTTCAACACTCAATGGAACGCCATCTTAACCAACAACAAAGAAAGAGAAGATGGACTTCGTCAACAGATTCTCAAGTTGAAGACTCAACTCCGTGTAAGAGATGAGAAGGATCCAGGTGAGTCTTCTCGTCATTACAAATGCGACTGCAAGTTACGTGAGGCTCTTGAAATGTTGGAAGAGTACAAGTTGAGAGTGGACCTGAAGAAACCTAGACTTGAGGATGTCTTTGGGGAGGATGCTTGGGAAGACTACGTTCAAGGTTTGCAAGCCACCATCAGCAAGAGGGATTTGCTCATTCAAGGATTGATTGACAGCCCTGATCATCCGGACACGAAGAAGCTATTAGAGGAGTTCCAGATTCGACGCCGTACTTGATGCATTTTCTCTTTTAATTGTTGTTATGTTGTATCCCGACCATCTCCAGGATTGTTGGATGAGGTCGTGTTGACTCTGTTGTATATCCTCTGTGATGTGTATTGATACTCTGCGCCTCATTTTATTTATGGGATGATTTTTCTGGTTACGTCCATTGGCCCTTCATCCTCCTATCGCTCCCGTGGAACTAGAATCAAGGGGAAAATTTCCTTGAAACATATTTACATGTCTGCATTTTGCATCATTTTTTTTCATACTGCATTGCAGGTGTTCTAGGTTCTGTTAACCTTACTTCTTCATATGGTTCTCCACTAGTTTATTTCAGGATGAAAGACTAAGCAACCCATCGCTATTCTACGAGGGGGAATCAACGAAAAGCTATGGATCAGATTCAAAACGAGCTACAGGAGTTCCGTGATCGTATGGCACAGTTTATGGACCTGATGCAAGGGGTCGCCAATGGACAAGAACAATTAAGGATGCTGGTCTAGCCTCTGATTGCAAGGATTGACGGAAGTGGGGTCCTTCACTGTGGAAATGTTGTTGTTCCTCCTCAGAATGATGTGGGTACGCCACACGTAAATGCTATCCCGACAGTGGTTGTCCCTCCGGGCGGAGGAAATTAGAATGGAGTTCCTATTCCAGGTGTGACGTGTGCTGTGCACGGTAATGATGGTCCCCAATGGGAGCAAGACGAGCAGGATGACGTCTTCTCCATGGGAGACCTTGGTGCAGGTTTACAATCTGATGCGGACAGAAGGTTCAGGGTGATAGAGCAAAAGATGAAGAGAATTGAAAATAAGAATGATATGGGTCTAGATATGTCAAATTTGGGATTGATCTCAGGGCTGAGGATCCCTCAAAAGTTCAAAGTTCCAGATTTTGATAAGTATAAGGGGACGACCTGTCCCAGGGTGCATCTCCGCTCTTATTATAGAAAAATGTCAGCATCCTCCGATGATGAGAAGTTACTTATGCATTTTTTCCAAGATAGCCTATCAGGTCCGTCCTTGGAATGGTATATAGGTTTAGAGCCGGTCAATGTTAAGAGTTGGAGAGATTTAGCGGAGGCTTTTGTCAAACACTATCAATATAACAGTGATTCGGCACCAAACCTTGTACAGTTGCAAAATCTATCGCAACGGAACAGTGAAGGATTTAAGGAGTATGCCCAGAGATGGCGTGAACTTGCCGCAATGGTTCAACCTCTCATGTTGGAGAGAGAACTTATTGACGTGTTTGTGGCTACGTTGCCCAGAGTTTACTATAAGAAATTGATAGGCAATATGTCTGGCAGCTTCTCAGATTTGATCATTACAGGTGAAAGAGTTGAAAATGGCATAAAGTTGGGGAAGATACAGGCAGGAGAAGAGCCTTCATCTAGAGGAGGTAGGAAGAACTTTGGTACCAAGAAAAGAGAAAGTGAAACAAATGCAGTGTCGAGTTTCAAGAACCGGAATAGGAACCAAAATCAGCGTCAACATCAACAATACTATCAACAACAACCTCAAGTGGCAAGTATTGCTATCCTAGAGGTACAACCTCAGCAACAACAACCACGTCCACAGCAGCAACAACAACAAAATTATTCACCGCGACAGTTCCAAGATCGCAGAAGGACGGTGAATAGGCAATTTGACGCGCCGCCAATGCCTTACTCACAATTACTACAACATTTGATGCAGCTGCAGTTGATCCAGAAAAGGACGTTAGCACCTTTAACGGGCGCACCGCCTCTAGGATATGATGCTAATGCTAGATGTGACTTTCACTCTGGCCTCTTGGCCATCGTATTGATAATTGTAAAGCCTTCAAGCATAAGGTACAAGACCTTATCGATAGTAAAGCTATCAACTTTACCCATGATGTGCCTAATGTTGTCCAGAATCCCATCCCTAATCATGGAGTGGCTGGGGTGAATGCTACTGTTGAGGAAGAAGGTTTGAATCTGGTGTCAGATGTAGAAGAGCTGAAAACTCCTTTGAGTTTTGTGAAGATTAAGTTGTTAGAGGGTGGAGTGTTCCCTGGTTGTGGAAGAGACTGTGAAGATTGTGTAGCTTATCCTGAGGGATGTAAAAGTCTGAAAGATCATGTGCAGCGTATAATGGATAAAGGTGTACTATAGTTTGATATGATTGGTGAAAGGAACGACGAAAGGGTAATCATTGAAGAGAAGGATGAGGTGGCCATCATATCCATTCCTTACAAAAAAATCAACATATCTGCGCCGCCGAGGCCAACTACCATCATAATCACTAAGGCGGGGCCAATACCTTATGAAAGCACCAAGGCGATCCCATGGAACTATGGGGCTGAGGTCTTTTGCAATGGTCAAAAGTAGGAGCTGAAGAGTTCGCCGTTTGATTTTGTTGATAATTTGGTAGGAACCAGAAGTGGGAGGGTGTTTGCACCTCTGGAAGTAAATGTTGAAAGATCGGATAAGGGTAAAGGGAAGGTTGTGGTTGAAGAAAGTCCTCAGTGTGGTGAGAAAGAAACATTATTGAAAGATGCAGAAGAATTTATGCGTCTAATTAGGAAAAATGACTATAAGATTGTAGACCATTTGCAACAAACTCCGTCAAAGATTTCCATCTTATCATTGTTATTGTGCTTTGACGCACATCAGAGTGCCCTGCTGAGGATTCTGAATAACGCATATGTACCGCAGGAAATCTCCGTGAATCAACTTGAAGGAGTGGTGGCGCACGTCAACATTGGGAACAGGCTAGGATTTACTGATCATGATTTGACCCCCAAAGGAAGAGACCATAATCACACCCTGTAACACCCATTTTTTAATTATTTAGTCTTTTGGTGTTATTTTATTTTGGTGTGTCCTTTGTCGGGGAGTGTATCGGAGCGCGTGGATGGGTATCCTTGAGTTATATGAGCTATTTAATAAAATATAGTTTTTAATAATAATATAATATAATTAATAATGATGATAATCTAATAATTAGTATATTATTATTATTATTAAGATTATTATTATTATTATTATTATTTGTATTATTATTATTAATGAAATAAGGATTAAAAAGGGGTATTAGAAGAGTTTGGGGAGGAGGGAGAGTTAGAAACACGATAAGTCAGTTTCAGAGAGAAGAGGAAAGAGGAAGAACAAGAAGGAAGAGAAGAAGGCTAGGGCTAACAGTTCTTCAGAGTTCTTCGTCAATCGGAGCATTAATCGAGGTAAGGGGGATAAACGGGTTAAGATTGGTAAATTGCATAAACAGGGTATGGGGATTCCTTAACCCCGTAGGAGTTTGGTGAATATGAATGATATACTGAAATGTTGATGAGTGTTGTTGTTGTTATGATGAAATTGGTGTGCATGTTGATGTGTTTATAATTTTGGTTGCCATTGATGACTTTGGGTATGTGTTGTTGGGAGATTGGTGAGGTTCTGAGTAACTTTTGTAGTTCTGATGATGAACATAGGTGTGGGTTCTGGAGTTAAAATTGATAGAAAATGATAGAGTAGTGTTTATTGGTTGTGGTATTGATATGATTGAAGATAGAAGTAGAATGATAGGCTTGAATTTGAGCAAGATAACAGTTATGGACTGTGAGGGTTTTAAGAGATTGCAGAACTCGCTAAGCGAGTAGCTAGCAAGCGATTCGCTAGGGGGTTTGCTAGGCGAGCTAGGAGAAAGTGTTCGCTAGGACTTCGCTAGGTGAGAGGGGTAGCGAAGGCTTCCATTAGCAACTATCTTCCTTCGCTAGGGAGTTCGCTAGGCGAGCAGCTAGCGAACGTTCGTTAGGGCTTCGCTAAGCGAATGAGCTAGCGAGCATGACAGCAAGTTGTGATTTTTGTATGGTGAGGTGGTTCTATTGTCTTGTAGTATTTCTTGAGTTGTGACTAGTATGGATTTGGTGATTAGTGGTGATTAGTGGTGAAGAGTGTATACGTAATATTAAAAGGTGAAATCATGTAGTGTTTGAGTAAGTTGAAATAAGTAGATTGTGGTGTGAGATATGTAAGAGGTATGGTGAAGGGATCAGGGGGATCGTGTAACTTTAATTAAAATAATTAATTGATGAACAATATGTATGTATGATGTATGGTGATGTGATCAGTGGATCGTGTGCACCTTGTGTGCTTGAGTTCATTTGTTCTGCATTTGGTGTTATGCATATCATGGTGTTGATGAGATGAATCATTACTCAAGAGGAGTGTAGGTGATTCATCCGTACTCCATTGTGGAGAATGGTGGGGATAGATCATGGCCAAGGACGGGTGTATGTGATCTATCTGGGGTTCGATTGAATGAACCAATGAGTCGGTATCGCATGCATGGTGTTGAGTTGCATATTTGCATTATGGTGTGTTGTGTTGTTCTTGGACAGTAGGTCGTTTTTTATGAATGTTGGGTGATATTTTATATGATTGCTACTTTTATTTCATGTATTGTATTACCGATAATTTTGATCATGTTTTCTCACCCCTTTGTTGTTATTGTGGTGTGTGCTTCTTCGGAAGTACAGATAATCCAGGTACTTAGCTAGCTTGGAAAGTGGTGTGCGAGTCAAGTCTTAGGATGCTCTGATACGTAGCACGGGAATTGGGGTTTATTTGTTTTTTTATGCTGAACTTGTTTTATTTCCTGTGACGTATCATGTTGGTGAACATTTTCATGAATCTTTTTATGTAATTCGGTAAATGGCCGAGAATGATGAATTAAATATTATTCCGCTGTTTTGTTTTGAAAACCTTCTAATGAAGAGTATTATGGATTATGTGATGTGATATCCCACTTGATGAGGGGAGACTCTGATGTTTATTTGGATTAATCGTATTTTATTTTAATTTTGGGAAGTGGGGTGTTACAATTGGTATCAGAGTAGGTCGGTCCGTCCGGCTAGTGTAGTTGTTGGTCTGTCCTTAGGATAGAGATTGTGTATCTTTTAACCTGGTGTTGTTATTGTTGAGCAGTATGGAAGGAAGGAATGATGTTGTTTTGGTTGCTGCTATGCAAGCGATGGTGCAGGTGGTTGCTAATCAGAACCAAGCTGCGGGTGTGCAATTTGGGGATTTGGCACAGTTTTGGAGTAACAAGCCGCCGACGTTTGAAGGAGGAGTTTTGGATCCTAAAGCTGCGCACAAGTGGCTGAAGGCGATTGAGACAATGGGTTGTAGCGATGAGCAAAAGGTGAGGTTTGGTACTCACATGCTGGAAGGTGAAACTGAGGCTTGGTGGGACAACAGTCGCCAGAGATGGGTGACTGCAGGAACTGCGATCACTTGGGATGTAGTTCGAAAGGGTTTTCTGGAGAAGTACTTTCTGGAAGACATACGAAGTGCTAAGGAGATAGAGTTCCTAGAGCTGAAGAAGGGTGATCTGACCGTAGCAGAGTATGCTGCGAAGTTTGAGGCGCTGGTGCAGTATTGTCCTTATTACAATACTGAAGATGTGATGACCTCTAAGTGTTTGAAATTTGAGAATGGGATGCGTTTGGAAGTTAAGTTGGGGATTGCTTGTCAGAAGATCAGGAATTATCCTGAGTTGGTAAGTAGAAGCAGGATCTATTATAATGATAACTGGGCCAGGATTGCATATTATAAGGTTGTGAATGACCGTAAAGGTAAGAAGAGATTTGGTGGTACTCCTTACAGTGTTCCTGCTGATAAGGGAAAGCATAAGGCTGATTCTGATAAGAAGTCTAGAGAAGGGAAGACATCTGCTGATTTGAAATGTTTCCGGTGCGGTGGCGCGGGTCACCGTGCTAATGAATGTCCTAAGGAGGTGAAGAAGTGCTTCAGGTGTGGTAAGCCAGGCCATGTAATAGCTGATTGTAGAGCCACTATGCCTACCTGTTATAACTGTGGTGAGAAAGGTCATATCAGTACGTATTGCGAGAAGCCGAAGAAGTCTCAGGCGTCTCAGGCCAGTGGTAAAGTGTTTGCTGTAGTGGGAACTCAAGCTGCCAGTGAAGAGCGTCCTATCAAAGGTACTTGTTTCATAAATAATATTCCTTTGACTTCTATTGTTGATACGGGTGCAACCCACTCGTTCATTTCTGTTAATTGTGTGAAGAGGTTAGGATTGGTGTCGTCTACTCTTGATTGACGGATGACTATTGAAACTCCCTCTATTGGTTCAGTGACTACTTCTTTAGTGTGTTTGAAGTGTCCATTGACTATCTTCGGTAGAGACTTTGGGGTAGATCTGATTTTCTACCACTTGGTAATTTGGATGTTATTTTTGGTATGAACTGATTGGAGTTCAACCGAGCCTACATCGATTGTTTTTGGAAGGTGTTGTTGTTCCTTACTCTAGAAGAGGAAGCATTGGCAGATTCCTTGTGTAATAAGGAATTGAGGACCCTGTTGGAGGACGAAGCTAAGATGTTTGCTTTATTTGCATCATTTTTTATTGACAGCAAGACATCAGTGAAAGAGTTGGTTGTGGTGAATGAATTTCCTGAAGTATTTCCTGATGACATTACGGAATTACCTCTGACGAGAGAAGTTGAATTTAACACTGATCTTGTTCCTGCTACAAGACCTATATCTATGGCGCCGTACAGGATGTCGGCAGTGGAATTGGCTGAATTGAAATCTCTGATTGGAGAATTGTTGGATAGAAAGTTTATCCAACCGAGTGTGTCGCCGTGGGGAGCCCCAGTGTTGTTGGTAAAGAAGAAGGATGGCAGTATGCGTCTGTGTATCGATTACCATCAGTTGAATAAAGTGACCATTAAGAATAAATATCCTCTTCCAAGGATTGACGATTTGATGGATCAGTTGGTGGGGGCTAGAGTGTTTAGTAAAATTGACTTGAGGTCGGGTTACCATCAGATTAGAGTGAAAGAAGGTGATATTCGGAAGACGGCATTTAGAACTCGATATGGACATTACGAATATCCTGTAATGCCTTTTGGGGTGTCTAATGCGCCGGGAGTGTTTATGGAGTATATGAACCGAATTTTCCATTCTTACTTGGATCAGTTCATTGTTGTGTTTATTGACGACATATTGATTTATTCTAAGTCAGAGGAAGAGCATACAGGACATTTGAGAATTACGTTGCAGGTACTGAAAGATAATAAGTTGTTTACTAAGCTATCAAAGTGTGAGTTATGGTTGAAGACAATGAGTTTCTTGGGGCATGTAATATTTGGTGATGGTATATTGGTGGACCCATCGAAGGTGAGTGCAGTGTTGCAGTGGGAACCGCCGAAGACAACGACGGAAATTAGAAGCTTTTTGGGTTTGGCAGGTTATTACCAAAGATTTATTGAAGGGTTCTCTAATTCGGCGTTGCCATTGACGCAGTTGACGAGAAAGAATCAAGTTTTCATATGGGATGCTGCTTGTGAAGAGAGCTTTGAGGAACTGAAAAAGAAATTCACTATGGCACCGGTGTTAGTGTTGCCGACTCCGAGTGAACCTTTTGTGGTGTACTGTGATGCGTCTAAAATGGGATTAGGCGGAGTTCTTATGCAAGATGGTAAAGTGGTAAAGTATGCTTCGCGGAAACTGAGGGTGCATGAAAGGAATTACCCTACTCATGACCTTGAGTTGGCTGCAGTAGTTTTTGTGTTGATGATCTGGAGGCACTAATTCTATGGTTCAAGGTTTGAGGTATTCGGTGACCATAAGAGTCTGAAATATTTGTTCGATCAGAAGGAGCTAAATATGAGACAAAGAAGATGGTTGGAATTCTTGAAATATTATGATTTCAACATAAGTTATCATTCAGGAAAAGATAATGTAGTAGCAGATGCGTTGAGCAGGAAAGCAATTCATATGTCAGCTTTAATGGTGAAAGAGATGGAACTAATTGAGCACTTCAGAGATCTGAGCATGGTTTGGGAGACTACGGACGATGGTGTGATGTTGGGCAAGTTGCAGGTGAATAATGATTTCTTAGATTTGATTAAGGAAAACCAAAAGCTAGATGTGAAGTTAGTAGATATGATGCCTGGAGTAGAGAGCGACCTCAGTAGTGATTTTAAGTTGGATAGTGCAGGTGTGTTGAGATTCAGAGGCAGGATTTGTGTGCCGGATGATGATGAACTGAAGAAGTCAATTCTGAGTGAAGGACATCGTAGTAGTCTGAGTATCCATCCGGAAGCTACGAAGATGTACCATGATTTAAAGAAGTTATTTTGGTGGTCCGATATGAAAAGAGATATAGCTCAATTTGTTTATGCCTGTTTGATATGTCAGAATTCGAAGGTAGAGCATCAGAGACCTTCTGGATTTATGCAACCGTTGGAAGTTCCGGTTTGGAAATGGGATTGTATCACTATGGATTTTGTTACGGGTTTGCCGAACACGACGAACGGATTTGATGCTATTTGGGTAATTGTAGATCGACTTACGAAGTCTGCACATGTTGTGTCGATCAATATCATCTTCCCGTTGGTGAAGCTAGCAGAGATTTATATTCGTGTAATTGTGAAGCTACATGGTGTTCCATCGAGTATCGTGTCAAATAGAGATCTGAGATTTACTTCAGAATTTTGGAGGAGTTTACAGGAAGCTTTGGGTACTAAATTGAAGTTGAGTTCATCTTACCATCCACAAACTGATGGTCAGTCAGAGAGGACTATTCAGTCGCTGGAAGATTAGTTGAGAGCTTGTGTGTTGGAAAAGGGTGGTGCGTGGGATACTCATTTACCGTTGATAGAGTTCACGTATAACAACAGTTACCATTCTAGTATCGGAATGGCACCGTTTGAGGCTTTATACGGTAGTAGGTGCAAAACTCCTCTGTGTTGGTATGAAATAGGTGAGAATGCGGTATTGGGACCAGAGATGGTGCAGCAGACTACTGAGACCATTTATATGATTCATAAGAAAATGAAAGCGTCTCAGAGTAGGCAGAAAAGTTATCATGATAACCGAAGGAAAGAACTGGAATTCAGTGAAGGTGATCACGTGTTCCTAAGGGTTAACCCAGTGACTGGTGTGGGTCGTGCGTTGAAGTTGAAGAAGCTGGATCCTAAGTTTATTGGACCATATCAGATTTTGCAGAGAATTGGTGTTGTAGCTTATAGAGTGGCGTTACCGCCTGAATTGTCGAATTTGCATGACGTGTTTCATGTGTCGCAACTGCGAAAGTATGTCTCGAACCCATCTTATGTGATTCTGAGAGATGAAGTTCAGGTCCGGGAAAATATTACTGTTGAGACGATGCTGTTGAGGATCGAAGATCGTAAAATGAAACGACTCGGAGGAAAGGAGATATCTTTGGTGAAAGTAGCTTGGGGAGGTGCTGCAGGAGGCAGTGTGACCTGGGAATTGGAAGGCAGGATGCGGGAAGTGTATCCGGAATTGTTTCCATCAGGTAATTTTCGAGGACGAAAATAATTAAAGTGGGGGAGAGTTGTAACACCCATTTTTTAATTATTTAGTCTTTTGGTGCTATTTTATTTTGGTGTGTCCTTTGTGGGGGAGGGTATCAGAGCGCGTGGGTGGATGTCCTTGAGTTATATGGGGTATTTAATAAAATATAGAGTTTAATAATAATATATTATAATTAATAATGATGATAATCTAATAATTAGTATATTATTATTATTATGATTAATATTATTATTATTTGTATTATTATTATTAATGAAATAAGGATTAAAAAGGGGTATTAGAAGAGTTTGGGGAGGAGAGAGAGTTAGAAACACGATAAGTCAGTTTCAGAGAGAAGAGGAAAGAGGAAGAACAAGGAGGAAGGGAAGAAGGCTAGGGCTAACAGTTCTTCAGAGTTCTTCGTCAATCGGAGCATTAATTGAGGTAAGGGGGAGAAACGCGTTAAGATTGGTAAATTGCATAAACAGGGTAGAGGGGATTCATTAACCCTGTAGGAGTTTGGTGAATATGAATGATATACTGAAATGTTGATGATTTTTGTTGTTGTTATGATGAAATTGATGTGCATGTTGAAGTGTTTATAATTGTGGTTGACATTGATGACTTTGAGTATGTGTTGTTGGGAGATTGGTGAGGTTTTGAGTAACTTCTGTAGTTCTGATGATGAACATAGGTGTGGGTTTTGGAGTTAAAATTGATAGAAAATGATAGAGTAGTGTTTATTGGTTGTGGTATTGATATGATTGAAGATAGAAGTAGAATGATAGGCTTGAATTTGAGCAAGATAACAGTTCTGGACTGTGAGGGTTTTGAGAGATCGCAGAACTCGCTAAGCGAGTAGCTAGCGAGCGATTCGCTAGGGAGTTCGCTAGGACTTCGCTAGGCGAGAGGGGTAGCGAAGGCTTCCAGTAGCCACTGTCTGACTTCGCTAGGGAGTTCGCTAGGCGAGCAGCTAGCGAGCGTTCGCTAAGGCTTCACTAAGCGAATGAGCCAGCGAGCATGACAGCAAGGTGTGATTTTTGTACTGTGAGGTGGTTCTCTTGTCTTGTAGTATTCCTTGAGTTGTGACTAGTATGGATTTGGTGATTAGTGGTGATTAGTGGAGAAGAGGGTATACATAATATTAAAAGGTGAAATCATGTAATGTTTGAGTGAGTTGAAATAAGTAGATTGTGGTGTGAGATATGTAAGAGGTATGGTGAAGGGATCAGGGGGATCGTGTGACTTTAATTAATATAATTAATTGATGAACAATATGTATGTATGATGTATGGTGATGTGATTAGTGGATCGTGTGCACCTTGTGTGCTTGAGTTCATTTGTTGTGCATTTGGTGTTATGCATATCATGGTGTTGGTGGGACGAATAATTGCTCAAGAGGAATGTAGGTGATTCATCCGTACTCTATTGCGGAGAATGGTGGGGATATATGATGGCCAAAGGACGGGTGTATGTGATCTATCCGGGGTTCGATTGAATGAACCAATGAGTCGGTACCGTATGCATGGTGTTGAGTTGCATATTTTCATTATGGTGTGTTGTGTTGTTGTTGGACAGTAGGTCGTTTTTGATGAATGTTGGGTGATATTTTATATGATTGCTACCATTATTTCATGTATTGTATTACCGATAATTTTGATCATGTTTTCTCACCCCTTTGTTGTTGTTGTGGTCTGTGCTTCTTCGGAAGTACAGATAATCCAGGTACTTAGCTAGCTTGGATAGTGGTGTGCGGGTCGAGTCTTAGGATGCTCTAATATGTAGCATGGGACTTGGGTGTTTATGTGTTTTTTTATGCTAAAATTGTTTTATTTCCTGTGACGTATCATGTTGGTGAACATTTTCATGAATCTTTTTATGTAATTCGGCGGATGGCCGAGAATGATGAATTAAATATTATTCTGTTGTTTTGTTTTGAAAACCTTCTAATGAAGAGTATTATGGATTATGTGATGTTATATCCCACTTGATGAGGGGAGACTCTAATGTTTATTTGGATTAATCGTATTTTATTTAAATTTTGGGAAGTGGGGTGTTACACACCCTGCATATCTCCATTGAATGCAGAGGGGCTGTACTGTCGTATGTGCTGGTGGACACTAGGTCTTCACTTAATGTGTTACCCAAGAAAACTTTGATGAAGCTGGACACCCAGGGAGTAATGTGCACCTCAAGTGATTTGGTTGTACGAGCATTTGATGGGACAAGAAGGTCCGTTTTCGGAGAAGTGACTCTTCTAATCTAGGCTGGTCCAGAAGTTTTCAATGTCGTGTTTTACATAATGGATATTTAGCTAGCGTACAACTGTCTGTTGGGACGACCTTGGATTCATTCAGTGGGAGCCGTGACGTCAACTCTACACCAGAAACTGAAATACATGGTGGTTGGTAACATTGTCACCGTTTGCGATAAAGAGGATATCATGGTAAGCCATTTGTCCTCGTTTAAGTATGTGGAGGTAGAAGGGGAGATTCATGAAACGCCATGCCAAGATTTTGAAACCGTCTAGATCAAGGAGAAGGTGCCAATTGAGGGCAAAGTGCCAGAGGTTGCTATGTCGTCTTTCAAGGAAGCACGAGCCGTGGTGAAGTCTGGATCATCTCAAGGGTGGGGGCAAGTTTTGAGCGTCCCTAATAAACAAGACAAGTTTGGACTGGGGTACAACCCGTTATCGTCTTCATCTTCTTCATAAAGCGCTCTGCGCTACAGGGGACCAGTCCAATTCACAAGCGGTGGGGTAATATTTGATCGAATCAATGTTGTGTCTGAGGAGGAAGGAGATAGTGACTACGATATGGATGCATGGATCCAACCATGTATTCCAGGCCAGAGCTTGAACAACTGGACCATCGAAGAAGCTATCCAAGTGACTTATGAAGAGTAATTGCCTTGTTTTTGATTATGTACAGTCCTATGTTCTGTGCGTAGCATAGTGGTCTTTATTTGTAGGGCCCTATCTTTTATGTTTGACCAATCATTTTATCATTAATCAAAGGGCGTCTTTGCATCCAAATTTTTGTGATCCTTGTTTTTCTTGTTTTTATTTTAACAATAAAATGGCAATATGGTTCGTGTTTGTTTGCATATCATTTTAAGCATTAAATCATCATCATTGTAGGTTTCACATTGCAGATGCCACCAATTCAGACTCGTCTATGACTCGGTATGACTTTGATAATCCGATCTTTCATGCGGAAGAAGAGATTGAAGAAGACGAAGACCTACCTAAAGAGCCCGCCAGGTTATTAAGACAAGAGGAGAAAAGCATTATTCCTCATCAAGAAGAAGTTGAAGTCGTCAACCTAGGTACAGAAGAGGCTAAGAAAGAGGTCAGATTAGGGCCTGCCTTATAGGATGATGTCAAACAAAGACAAGTAGAACTTCTCAGAGAGTATAAGGGTGCCTTTGCTTGGTCCTATGAAGATATGCCCGGACTTGATACAAATATTGTGGTGCATCGCTTGCCTCTTCGAGAAGAGTGTCCACCTGTCAAGCAGAAGGTAAGAAGAACCATAATGGACATAGCGGTAAAAATCAAAGAAGAGGTCCAAAAGCAATTGGAAACGATCGGAAAAACCTAATGAAAAAGGAAAAGACAAGGTCATCGCAACCAAGTCCTGGATTTGGGAGTCAGTTACGTAAGGGGAAGGTATTAGCACCCCTCACGTCCGTCATACTCGACGGGATCCATGCTTGTTGTTTATTTATGGGTGTGTTTAAACTACCTACGCTAAAGGCTCACAGGACAAAAACAAAAGAAAAGAGACTCGGCAGAGCATCGCCGTTCTGTGCCTACGTATTCCCTCGTGCAATAGGAATGTCAAAGTCAACGTAGTTCGGCTAACTACGAGTGAAAGGGGGAAAGGTTTCTTTCCAAGACATCGTGTCTCGTGCCTACGTATTCTCATCTGGTATGAGAAATCAGAGCAAACATAGTTCGGGCTAACAAGAACACCGGTTGGTTCAACATGTTTTACCCGAGTAGGGTTAAACCTTCGTTCTAGCAGTTAGGGACAATGCTTGTTTGCGGTAGAACCAAAGCTTAACAACACTCTTTTTATGAAAAAGGTTTTCCTTTATTAAGGGTCCCAAAGGACAAAAATAAGTTTGAAGTTGATTTTGTGTCTTTTAGAGAAGAAGTGTTTTGAGTTTACTTTGTAACTCATGTTGCACTAAAGACTATGACTTAGGAGCGAATGCGTCGCATATCGTCCAAATGACATACGCTAACATTCGAGACAATTGAGAGGCAACCACCCAATCATCATTTCCCAAGTACTTAAGGCTCGTAACGCACAACATTCGTTAACCTTTATTAAGTGTTTTGACATGATTTGAAGATGAGTAGAAGAAAGGACAAACTAAAGGGAGACTAATTCAAACCTAATAGTTGTCATGCAAAATGGTCCTAAGGTTAGGATTGAAAGGGGAAAACTCTACCTTAATGTTAGCATGCATGGATTCAAACCTAAAGTCTATCATAACCTCAAAAGAGATTAGAAATCCTATGGGGAGCATGGCAAAGAAAGACAAAGGAAAAAGAAAGATCAACCACCAATGAGAGTGAAAATAGGGATGCAAACATGGAATGTAACACACAAGCAAAAGGAGGAACGAAGTGTGGGGTAAACACCACCACAAGGACATCTTAACCTTTATTAATGCAAGAAATAAAGATGCAAGCACAAGAGGAAATGCAAATGGAAGAATGCAAGCAAACATGAATATGCAAAAACATCACCACTACGAACAACAACACATAAGTGTGCATCCAAGTGGAAAATAAACACAAGTCGATGAAATCTCAATTAAACAACCAAAACAGCGACATATGTCTCAAAACATTTCACCTCTAATGCATCATATTGAACTACGATGATTCGGTGCGAAATGGTATTCAAACAAGCAAGAAAATCAGCAAAACAGACCCACTGGCACAGTGTTAATCGGTTAACGCCAGAGGTTAACCGACTAACAACTTAAAAACGTCTGAAAACCTGGAAATTTGTACATGTTAATCGGTTAACACCTGGCGTTAACCAATTAACACTTTGAAAACATTGAAAATTTTTGAATATTTGAAATGGTTAATCGGTTAACCATATGTGTTAACCGATTAACACTGCCAACAGTAGAAAAACAGCAACAGAACAGCATGTTCAGCAAATAAGCACTTACCCGATCAACCAGATGATCGCATAATAACTTAATCACAAAATTAAACCAGCAAGTCATGATTCAAACAGCATGTAAACAGATTAACACAACCAAATCATGAATCAATCGGATCAAATTAACCAAAAGTTAATCAAATATGAAAATCCCCATGATTATGCAAATAACCTAAAAACAGATTCTGATCCAACCTTTGAAGCGGAGATTTGCTCTGGTTAATGTTGATTCAACTGTAACTGAATAGATCCAATGCTAGAAGTCCGGAATACTTCAAGATCCACACCAATTCTTGTAGTAGCAAATAAGATCCTTCAAGATTAAACCAAATTGCTCCAAATAATCACTTCTAAAATCATTTCCAAGTTCAAATCCAATTTTGCACGAAAAGTGGATGAAGAAATGGATTCAATGGAGAGAATGGATGAAGGTTTAGCTCTTAGAAATCAAGGATTCCAATGAAGAATCAATGATCTCAATGAGAAGAGCTTTGGTGAAGGTTTTGGAGATTGGAAAATTGAGAGAGAATTGAGAGAGAATGAGATCAATTCTGAAAATGAGAGTGAATTATGAGTGATTATCCCCTTTGGTTTGGAGTGGATCACTTAAATATCACCTAGGATTGGATCCAAATGAAAGGTTTAGATAATTTGGATTTGAATGAGGAATGGGAATTTGGAGGAAAAATGAAATTAACCAAATTTCAAATAGGTTCTAGATCCTTCCCAAAGTGAAAAACATATTTACACATGGCCAAAATTGGACCCCAAAGTGGCTTGGATTGAAAGTTCACGTGCAGAGGCGAAATCTGCACTAGTTAATCAATTAACCATATAGGTTAATCAATTAACCATATAGGTTAATCAGTTAACACCCTCAAAACTTCAGATTTGACCTGATTTTGACTTGGTTAATCGATTAACCATATGTGTTAATCGATTAACACCTTCAAATTTTGAATTTTGGCGCCTTTTGGAGGAACGGGAAAACCTTGATCCCCTGTCTCAAGAAAGAATGCTATGTAAATGCAGAAATGCGAAAATGCAAAGAAACAAAAGCCAGATGCTGCCAAAACGAAAAGGAAAATTTTGGGGTGCTACAGCTGCCCCTATTCAAACAACTTGGAATTCAAGGGTGGAAAAGCATCTGCTTTCAAACATTCAAGGTACAAGGTTATTGAATATAAAAGAACCCGGAAATTTGCACCCTGCGGGAATGCAAAATAGCGAATACCGGCTAAAAGTTGGAATACGACACGCTGGGGATAACAATCCAATACGATCTTCACTTCAAAAGATACCAACCAAGAGTTGGGGAATAACTGTCAAAGGATATCCACCAAGAGTTGGGATAACGAACACCAGGGGATAAAACCAGAGTTGGGATAAAGATCTACGGATACCAACCAAGAGTCGGGATGAAACCAACGACAGATACCAACCAAGAGTTGGAACAAACTCTCCCACAAAATACCAACCAAAAGTCGGGATAGCGAACTCTAGATACCAACCAAAAGTTGGGACAACCAAAGATACCAACCAAAAGTTGGGATAACTCTCCCACAAAATACCAACCAAAAGTCGGGATACAACCCTGCTGGGGAACAAAAGAGAAAATTAACCAAACAGCTTTATGGCAACTTCACCGGGGAAAGAGTAGACTAACTAGACGACTCTGCACGTGATAAACATCCATCACAAGACAGTAATCGGACAATACCATCCAAAAGATGGGATAAGGGCTGCTCTCTAGGGATAAAACCACACACTACCAACCAAGAGTTAAAATTACCACAACACTAACCGAAATTTACATGGCGAGACGATTTCGTTGGGGAGGTATACTAACCAAAAGTCGGAATCAACAACCAGGTAACAAATGTGACCAACCAAGAATTGGAATAACATCAACAAGACGACCAAACCGGATATCACGACCCTATTGGAGAATCAAAGACTACCAACCAAAAGTTGGAAAACGTCAACCAAACCTCACCAACCAAAAGTTGGGATGACGACTTCGCTAAGGAATAGTGGAGGACCGTCAACCAAAAGTTGGGACAACAACCAATCAGACCACCGACCAAAAGTTGGGATAATAACTGAAGGGGATAACATCCAACCAAGAGTTGGGAAACAAAGCTACTAACCAAGAGTTAGGATCACCATGAAAAGATCACCATCGACCAAAAATCGGAACAAGAGCTACTAACCAAGAGTTAGGATTGGTGGGGAAATCCTCATCCACCAAAAGTCGGAAAAAAAGATACTAACCAAGAGTTAGAATCGCCAGCTGAAATGCTCATCGACTAAAAGTCTGAACAAAAGCTTCTAACCAAGAAATAGGATAAAAGGTACTACACAGAGTCAGAATAAAACTCTGCGAGGGGAAACCAGAGATTACCAACCAAAAGTAGAGATCACCTTCTAGGCCAACCAAAAGTTTGAAAACCAAACACAATAATTTGGATTACGCTGGGGAGCACCAACCAAGAGCTGGAATCCCCGACTTTGCTGAGAAAAATAAGGATTAACCACCAAAAGTTGGAATAACAAACGCCACTGGATCACCAACCAGGAGTTGAAATAAAGCAAAGATGACCAACCGAAAGTTGGAACAACGACTCTGCAGAGGAAATCGAACAACTCTGTTGGCGAAAAGAACAACAGGCTTGACCAGGGAAGACAACACTCGCAAGTGACTTACCTGGGGAGAGCGAAGACGTTTAACCAAATGACTCAGCCGGGAAGAATCCGATAAAATAACCAACCCAAAGATCCATCTTGCTGCAGATAACACGAAAACCCCTTGAATCAAACAGTCTCTGCTAAGAAGATATCTGGTCTTAAAGATACCAATCCTGGCTTATGCTTCAGATGCATATGTTTGAAAATGACATAATACTCCATACGAAATGAAAATGCTACGCATTTGGGAGGATGCTATGAAAAAATGCAAATACAAAGGAACCACCCCAGCAACATAAATGCTGGAAGGAAACGACCAATTCTGCCGGGGAGAAATAGGACGTGTCGTGTACGCTAGGACTCATGCTGGGGACCAACAAACCCTGGAGGACCTCCTTGTAAAGCACCTTCTCGGATACGACTGTCTAAAGAGAACAACAAATTACCCTGCTGGGAATCAGAACTCTGCTGAGGAAAATGCCCTGGATGGCTTCCCAGGAAACAACTCTTATGGGATATCAAATGCATAGGCTGGGGAAACACCTGGAACAGCCTTCCAACACTCTAGGGAATACACACTCAACTGGGGAGAACCTTTCATAATACGACATTACCGGGAAGTAAAGTACTGTTGGGAAATATCTCCACTCTGCTTGGAAAGAAATCCCACCCTGTCGGAGAATATCAAACACTTCTATTGAGAGCTCCACTCTACTGAGGAACAGATCATGCTTCGCCTATGCATCTGTCATGTCGAGGGAATCAACATTGAACTCTGCTTGGGGAACAAACCCTGAATACCGATACTACCGGTAAAACACTAGAAAATCAACTCCGTTGGGGAGAGGGCGTCGAAAACGTTGCCTCTGCTGGAGAATAATATGTTGAGAACAAACCCACCCTGTCGGTAGTTAGCCTTTGCAGGGAGTCAAAACCTTGCTCCGCTGAAGATTCCTTACACACCTCTGCTGGTGATACCTGACTTGATAGTGAGACTCTGTAGGTAAGACAAAAGCTCTGCTAGGGGAGAAATGAATCTGTATTATGATTTCAATGCCATGGAGGAACACATCTGCTGGCGAGCTGCCATCTTGCAACAAGACAAAAGAAAGCCTACATGCGAAATGGTTACCTCAGTTACCATTCATGACACTTACCACGCGAGTAAAGTCATTTACTTTCGTTACGCTCTGTAAAGCCTCTTGTTTTCTCCTACAATGTTTATTAAAATATCAGACGTTTTTGCAAACAAAACAGTAAAAGTAAAACAAGAAAAGGAAAGCTCTTTGACTGAAGTGAATACTTTTATTGATAAAAGACCTATAAATAGGAAATTACAATTTGGATGCAATTCCTAAAAAGAGGCAATTGGGAAAAAGCAAAAGAATATATACAAATGTCGGCAACATGGAAACAGACATCCACCATGTGTCGATTCGGCTATGACCTGTATGTCTCCGATGTGCCCCGTGTTTTGCCTTCTGAAAAGACTGACTGGACTGATTCCTTTCCTTTGGGATAACTGCTCTTAAGCTCACAGATCGAACGCAAACCGCAGTTGTTTGCTTTTTGAATCCCTAACTTTTGCCTGGATCGCCCTTTCGGGTTTTCAATCCACCAGGATACCCCTTTTTCCCAAAGTTGCCTTTTCAGGTTTTCAACTTTGCGGGTTTACATCTTTCCTTTTTCTTTTCCCTAATTTTTTCCCGAACCTTCTCATTTTATGGTTCACCGGGATGCCCCATTTTTGCCTGGACTTTTCTTTTTCTGTCCAGCGGGTCTCTTTAAGCAAACTATTTTTTAACCGCGTCTGCATTCACAGGGGACGAAAAATATTCACCATCCATGGTAGATAGTAATAAGGCTCCTCAATAGAAAACCTTTCTTACCATATATAGACCTTCATAGTTAGGAGTCATTTTTCCCCTGTGATCTGTCTGAGGTGGAAGGATCCTTTTCAACACCAAATTACCCTTGTGGAAGCACCGAGGACGCACTTTCTGATCAAAGGCTTTCTTCATCCTACTCTGGTACACCCGACCATGAGCAATAGCCGCCAATCTCTTCTCGTAAATCAAGCTCAGCTGATTCCACCTGGTTCGCACCCACTCAGCTTCGTCACACTTTACATCCGACATTACCCTTAAAGAAGGAATCTCAACTTCTAATGGTAGGACCGCTTCCGTGCCATACACCAGTAAGAAAGGAGTTGCCCCGGTTGATGTAGGCACTGAAGTACGATAACCGTGAAGAGAAAAGGGCAACATCTCGTTCCATTCCTTGTAGGTTACTACCATTTTCTGCACAATCCTCTTGATATTCTTGTTAGCTGCCTCAACAGCGCCATTCATCTTCGGACGATATGGAAAAGAGTTGTGATGCTCAATCTTGAAACCCTGACACAGTTCCTTCACCATTTTGTTATTCAAATTTGAACCATTATTAGTAATGATTCTCTCAAGAATTCCATAACAACAAATGATATCCTTCTTTATGAATCGGGCGACCACCTGTCTCGTGACATTAGCGTAGGACGCTGCTTCTACCCACTTCATAAAGTAATTAATCGCGACCAGAATGAAGCGATGTCCATTAGAAGCAGTCGGCTCAATCTTTCCGATCACATCGATTCTCCACATAGCAAAAGGCCAAGGAGACGTTAACACATTCAGAGGAGCTAGTGTCACATGCACCTTATCCGCATAAATCTGGCATTTATGGCATTTTTTGGCGTATTTGAAGCAATCGAATTCCATAGTCATCCAATAATACCCAGCTCTCAACAATTTTCTAGCCATTGCATGTCCATTGGCATGAGTGCCAAAAGAACCCTCGTGGACTTCCTCCATCAACAGGTTTGCTTCAAGTTCATTAACACAGCGCAGCAAGACCATGTCGAAATTTCTCCTGTAGAGCACATCGTCTTTGTTCAGATAAAAGTTACCGGCTAACCTCCTCAAGGTCCTCTTATCTTTGCTGGATGCCCCAGATGGGTATTCCTGAGTCTTGAGAAAATGCTTGATATCAAAATACCAAGGCTTTCCATCTGATGTTTTCTCAATGGCAAACACAAAAGCAGGTCTATCAAGACGCATAATGGTGATGACTGGATCTTCATTCCAGAAATTCACTTTGTACATCGAAGATAGCATGGCCAAGGCATCTGCCATCTGATTCTCGCTTCTCGGCACATGATGGAACTCGATTCTATCAAAGAAGGGCAACAGTCTCCTTGCATAATCCCTGTAAGGTACCAGGTTGGCCTGACGAGTTTCCCACTCTCCTTTGACTTGGTTAACAACTAACGTTGAGTCACCATACACATCCAAATTCTTGATCCTCATATTAACGGCCTCTTCTAAACCCAATATGCACGCTTCGTACTCAGCTTCATTAGGCGAAAGTCAATCGGGAAGTGAACGCTATATGAGAACCGTGAGGAGTAGTAATGATAGCCCCGATTCCATTTCCATATGAATTAACTACTTCGTTGAAAACCAGTTTCCACTGAGATCCAGTCTCAGGACCCTCGTCAGGTAAAGGCTCATCATAGTCTTTCATCTTCAAACGGATGACGTCTTCATCTGGAAAATCAAACTTGATCGGCTGATAATCCTCAATTGGCTGTTCCACGAGATATTCCGACAGAATGCTTCCCTCAATGGCTTTCTGGGAAACATACTAAATATCGTACTCTGTTAAAACCATTTGCCATCGTGAAATCCTTCCGGAGAGTGCTTGCTTTTTGAAGACGTACTTGATCAGATCCATCTTTGAAATTAATAGGGTTGTGTGGTTTAACATGTACTGTCTCAAACGCTTAGCAGCCCAAGCGAGTGCACAACATGTTTTTTCCAACATCGAGTATCTTGACTCACAATCAGTGAACTTCATACTCAAGTAGTAGATGGCATGCTCTTTTCTACCTGACTCGTCTTGTTGACTGAGCACACATCCCATTGAATTCTCAAGAACCGTGGGGTACATGATCAGTGGTCTTCCTACAACTAGAGGCATGAGTATTGGAGGTTCATGCAGATATTCTTTTATTCTTTCAAACGCTTTCTGGCAATATTCATTCCACCTAACCGTTTGATCTTTTCTTAGCAATTTGAATATTGGTTCACAAGTGGCCGTAAGATGAGATATAAACCTTGCAATATAGTTCGATCTCCCCAGAAAACAACGAACCTCTTTTTTCGTTCTCAACTCAGGCATATCTTGTATAGCTTTTATTTTGGCAGGACCTACCTCAATACCCTTTTCACTGACAATGAAACCCAGTAACTTTCCAGATCTCACCTCGAAGGTGCACTTGTTAGGATTCAGCCTCAGCTTGAACTTCCTCAACCTTTCGAACAATTTCAAAAGATCAACCAGATGTCCTTCTGTTGCACCACAAAATTTTACCAACCTTTTCTTAACTTGGTTTATTTTTCATTTCATTTCCTTCTAGCATTTGCATTGCATATCATTTTTCATTGAACATGGGATCAAGAGGTTGTGCATAGCAAGAAGAGGTTACTCAGAGTGTTGAGCCTAAGCAAGGGGTGTTACTCAAGCATGGATGGTCATCAGGTCATCTAGAAGTGGTCAATGTTCTTTGAAAGGATTGATGGATGTATGTGGATCAGCTCTTAACTTGGAGGCCAGTTGAAGATCATCAAAAGATTTTGAATTTATAATTATGGATATGGGATGTTGAGAGAGCTCATTGAGTGATTTGAGAGCCATGTTGGAGCTTATTCAAGTTGTTGTGTGATGTGGAAGAAGCCACACTCAAGAATGTTGCATCTAGGGTTTTCATCTAGTTAATCCTCAGTTAACTGTGAAATTGAAGGAGATTAAGACTCAATTCTAAGTCTCTATGGTCATGGGATGTTGTGTTGAGATGTCTAATATATCATTTCAAGATCAATTCATCAAGAATCAAGAGTATGAGAAGTTGCTAAATTAGGGTTCTTAGTGTAAAATCCCTTGTTTAGTCCCCAACTTCAAGACCTCCTTTCTCAAGATATAAATCACATCTCATCTTGACCCCCAACATGAAACTTGTAGAGCATGTTCTTAGCTTTCTTTTGAGTACTAGAAGTCATTCATCTGATTTCTAGAACTCAAGTTATGATGCTGACAAGTTACAAGTCCTCAGATGAATGTGGTTTTGATCAACAAAAGTCAACCAACTTCCTAGCCATTTTTGACCTAGAAGGATGTTTTTCCTCAACTTTTGGTGAACATGAAAGTTGTTCCTCGTGAACTTAGCTTTCCAAAGAGTACTAGAATTCTTTCATATGATTTGTAGAACTCAAGTTATGAGGCTTTCAAGGAAAGGGTATTTTGGGAAAGTAAGATTATAGGTCATAAAATTATAGGTCCATTTCACCAACTTGCATACTTCAAATGGAGATTTTTCCAACATCAGACTTACTCCAAATGGGGTCATTTGCATTACCAAACCATCTCTTGTCATGGTTGAAGCTTGTATTGAAGAATGCCTAAAGTGATTTTCATGGAAAAGGCCTTAAAAGGGGAAAATCAAATTAAATTCATTTGAAATTATTTTGTACCAAGTTTATGCTTTTTTTGAGTGCAAAACACATTATAAACACGATGGCACTTCTAGAATTTGAATTTGGTGAGTTTTGGTATGCCATTTTCATGCTTACTTCAAGCTTAAGTAACAAAGTCAAAATCCACCATTAAGATCAAAACAAGGAATGATTATTGGCCCTTTGATCAGTATATCCCATGTGCAGATTACATGAAACAAATTTGGAGCAAATGAAGCTCATTTCACACGGTTTTGAAGCTTAAAAATCCAAGGAAAATTTAAATTGCAATTGGGCTTAACAGCATGTATTTGGGCTCCCTTGGCATATGAATCCATCACATATAACCTCAGCAAGTTTCTCAGACCTAGAAGAGGCGTTTTGGTGAAGAAATCAGCAAGAACACATTGAGAAAAGCAAGGAAAATGTGAAACACGATTTTTGAGACTTACACCATTTCAAGCCAAATTGAGCATAGCAAAAGCTTCACTGAAGAACAAGGAGTGATTCTGGGTGTTTTCTTCTAAGTTTCATCAAAGAACAAGGCCCAGTGGAGGCTCTCCACTAGGTAAATTATTTTTCATCCATGCTCTCTTTTTAAGCCATGTTTGCATGCCATGTTTGTTTATTTATGATCCTTGAACATTGTAGATGATTTCTGGTATGAATTGATGGCTATTTGTGAACCTTTGTGATGTGAACTCCAAACTTGTTGTTTGCATTTTGGCTTATTCTTGAGTTTTTATGCTTAATGAACCGTGGATTTGAACTCTATGTAATGTGTAGATGATTTCTTGGTTCATTTGGTTGCTGATTGTGAACTTTTCAGTTTGAGCATGTTTTCTATTTTCCTTTGATTTTGTTTGTATATGCGTAATAAATGAAAATTGATGGCATATTTGGACTCTACGTGATGAGTAGATGAATTTTGACTATTAATTTGTTGATTTTGGTGAGGTTCTATGGACTGTGTGTTGTTGTCACTATTTACGGTGGAGACTCGACCGGAGAAGATGATCGGAATGGTCTCCAGCCACCGTCTGGTTTTGCCTTGTGTTGAAGACGATTGCACGGCCGTTGGGTGTGTTTACTTTTTGTTTCGACGTGTTAGATTAAGACACACGGTATTCCACGTTTGGCTCATTACACGGAATCACGTTTAAATTTTCATTAATTAACTTGGCTTGGTCTAATCCGCTTGATTAACATACTTTTTGATCCAACGAGTTTGGTTGCGTTCCACCTTGGTCCTCTGTTGACTGTAGCACACACAACCACCAGGTTTTCTTTTTTGTCTTTTATCCTATTGGATCTGGGCCTTCTGGTGCTATTGGCACTCCCCCTTGAGCGTGTCCCATTGTTTTGAACGTGATTCATTTGCAATTTGTACCACTGCTTTTATTATTTTAGCTTTTATTTGTTATCTGTTTAGATTTAAATCATTTTAAAATACTTCCAATGGTGCAAAAATTCCATAAAAATATTTTTTATACACTTTTGAGATCTCCTCTAATTTTAAAAAAAATTATTTTATTTTTTTAGTTTTACTTTCAATTTAAAAAGGAATTAAGCATTGGAAGTGTTCTAAGTGAGTTCAATCTTGACATGTGTTTGTTTTTGAATTGTTTCTCTCATTTCGTTTTAATCCAATGACTAAAATTTAATCCTCATATCCATGATGAGTTGATTAAGTTTTGAGGACCATTTTGCCCCTTTTTGGTTGACTTTTGGGTTGACTTTTATTGCTTTTCCTTTGACCATCGACAATCCTCATTCACAATGGAACACCCTTGTGAATCAATTTCTTTGGTGGTGTTGTGAATTGATTTTTATTGTAATACTTTGGCCTCTGTTTTCCAACATGTTTATGAGTCTCTTGCGTTTTATTTGATCATTTTTTAACCATTTTCCTAATTATGAAGTAACTTGCAAGTCAAGTTACCTCTAAGGGATGTTTATACAAGTGCATGACCTAGTTAACCCATTTTCCTTTTGAGTGATTTCTTTTTGTGCATTTCTTCTCATCCTTTCTTCTTTGCATTTCCCATATGCATGCTTGGTTGAGATGAGCTTGTGGAGGCTACTGCCCCACACTATTTTCCTCCCACTTTCATTCTACTTGTGCATCTTATGTTTGCATTTTCATTTGCATGTTATTTCTTCTTCTTCTTTGGTTCTTCTTTGCCATGTTCCCCATAAGTTATTGAACCTCTTGAGGTTATGATAGACATTAGGTGCCTAACCATGCATGATAACATTAGGTAGTTCTCTTTTGAATCTCAATCTTAGGATCACCATTGCATGACAACTTTAGGTTTGTGTTAGTCTCCAATTAGTGGTCTTTTCTTCTCTTCTCATCTTCATACAATCTTAACACACTTAATAAAGATAATGGATGTTGTGCCATGAGCCTTATACTTGGGAAATGGTGATCGGGGGGCCACCTCTCAATTGCCTAGAGTGTTTAGTATACATCCTTAGGACGATATGCAATGCATTCGATCCTAGGTTTTAGACTTTAGTACAACATACATTATAAACACTCAAATTCAAAAAACTTCTTCTCTAAAAAACACAAAAACACTTCAAACTTTTTTCATCCTTCGGGATCTTAATCGGGATAACCTTTTCAGATAAAAAGAGTGTCGTTAACTTCTAGTTCTACCACAAACGGTAACGCCTAAGTCTCCAATGGTCAAGCTGCATACACCAACTGCTAGAATTAATTGTTAACCCTACTCGGGCCTAAAAAACTTTTGAACCAGCCTGTGGTCCTTTTAGCCCAAACTACGTTTGCTCTCATCTTTCATACCAGATGAAAGTACGTAGGCACAAGACGTGATGTCTTGGCGAGCAACCTTTCCCCTTTTCGCCCGTAATTGGTCGAACTACGTTGACTCTGACTTTCCCATTGCACGAGGGAGTACGTAGGCACAGAGCGGCGATGCTCTGCCAAGTCACTTCTCTTTTCTTTTTCTTTTGTCCCTTGACCATTACTGTAGATAGATTAATCACCCTTTTAGATAGACAATAATGCTTGGATCCCGTCGAGTACGACGGACGTGAGGGGTGCTAATACCTTCCCCTTGTGTAACCGACTCCTGAATCCAGACATGGTTGCGATGACCTTGTCTTTCCCTTTTTTGTTAGGTTTTTCCGATCGTTTCCTTTCCCTCTCTTTGGGATAAATAACGAAAGGCGGAGACTCTTTTGTTTTCTGCTGGGTGTTTTTCGCAGTTGCGACACCTTCCTCCGTCTGTGACTTCGCAATCATATCATCAACATAGACTTCAACCTCATGATGAATCATATCATGAAACAAAGTGACCACTGCCCGCTGGTAAGTTGCCCCTGCATTTTTCAATCCAAAGGAATTACCTTGTAACAAAAAGTCCCCCATGGTGTGATGAAAGTAGTTTTCTCCATGTCTTCTGGGGCCATCTTGATTTGGTTATACCTAAAGAAGCCATCCATGAACGAAAACACAGAATATTGAGCGGTGTTATCAACCAACACATCGATATGGGGGAGCGGGAAATTGTCTTTCGGGCTCGCTTTATTCAGATCTCAATAATCGACACACATTCGGACCTTTCCATCTTTCTTAGGAACAAGAATGATATTAGCGACCCACGGAGGGTAATTCGTGACAGCAAGAAACCCAACATTCAACTGCTTCTGAACCTCTTCTTTGATCTTGACTGCCATGTCAGGCCTTGTTCGCCTCAACTTCTGCTTAACTTGTGGACATTCTTCTCTGAGAGGTAATCAGTGTACCACAATATCTGTATCCAGCCTAGGTATGTCTTGGTAAGACCAGGCGAAGATATCTTTATACTCACAAAGCATTTCAACCAATCTTCTCTTGACACTGTCTTCCAATGCAGCCCTAATTCTAACCTCTTTCTTATCATCCTCGGTGTCCAGATTGATAACCTCAATATCCTCCTGACGAGGTACAATAACCCTTTCCTCTTGCTTGAGAAGCCTGGCTAACTCTTCGGGTAGTTCACAGTCTTCGTCAGTCTCCTCTTCAGCTTGATAAATGGGATTATCAAAGTCATACGAAGTCATTGTCGAACCTGAATCGATGGCATATGATAGAAAATACCTGCATGATGATGTTATGTTTATTATGCGATGCAACAAACAAAACACATTGCCATTTTTCTATTTAATATAAATGCAAAACAAAAACAAGAAAAACAGGGATCACAATATTTGAATGCGAAAACGTCCTTTATTTAATGATAAAGTGTGAATAACAAAAGGCTCCACAAATTGGGTTACTACATCTTGGGAAGAACGTAGGACTAAGCATAATCAAAACAATGAACATTACTCTGCAGTAGTAACATGAATGACTTCTTCGGTAGTCTAGTTGCACAGGTTCTGGCCAGGAGTACACAGACGAATCCAAGCATCCATATCGCAATCACTGTCACCTTCATCATCTCCAACGACATTAATCCTGTCAAATATCACACCATTGCTGGTGATTTGCACAGGTCCCCTGTACTTCGGAGTGCTCTGAGAAGAACTGGAGGGTTTGTATCCCAGGCCAAACTTGTCCTACTTGACGAGAACATTAAGAACTTGGCCCCACTTCTGTGACGAACTGGATTCTATGATAGCACGAGCTTCCTTGAGCGATGACATCGAGACCTTTGAACTCTCGGCTCGAACAGGAGACTTCCCCTGAATCTGAACTGTTTCAAACGCCTGGCAAAGTGTTTCGTGGATCTCCCCATCCACTTCCACGTACTTGAAGGATGACAAATGGCTAACCATAATATCCTCTTCACCGCAGATCGTGACTATCTTCCCTTCCACCATATACTTCAACTTTTGATGCAACATTGAGGTGAATGCCCTCGCAGCATGTATCCAAGGTCGGCCAAGAAAATAGTTGTATGCTGCCTGGATATCCATAATTTAGGAAGTTTCATCAAAGACCTCTGGCCCTATCTGAATAGGCAGCGTGATCTCCCCAAACACTGATCTCTTAGATCCATCGAAAGCCCTCATGACCAAATCACTTGGCGTGCATATCAAACCTTGAATATCCAACTTCATTAACGCCTTCTTTGGAAGCACATTGAGGGATGATCCTGTATCAACCAGGACATGTGACATTAGAGAACCTCTACATTCCAAAGATATATGCAAAGCACGGTCATGGTTCCTCCGAGTAGGAGTCAGATCCAAATCAGTAAAACCGAGACCATTACCAGCGTTTACATGAGCTACTACCCCCTCCAACTGATTAACAGAAATCTCCTGGGGTACGTACGTTGCATTCAAGATCTTCAATAATGCATTACGGTGTGCCTCCGAACACA
Source organism: Lathyrus sativus (assembly GCA_963859935.3). Taxonomy (NCBI): domain Eukaryota; kingdom Viridiplantae; phylum Streptophyta; class Magnoliopsida; order Fabales; family Fabaceae; genus Lathyrus; species Lathyrus sativus. The sequence goes on from OZ012738.1 coordinate 249,575,609, forward strand.
ACAATAACGACGTGATAGAAATCTTTGAAGGAGTCTAATTTAAGTGATCTACCATCTTGTAGTCACTTTTTCGAATGAGTCTCATAAATTCCTCTGCGTCCTTCGAAAGATCATCAGCTTCAACCTGTGGTTGGACATCCTCTTCAATCACGGCCTTACGTTTAAATTTGTCATTCTTATCAGCATTAACCTCTGGTGGTGAAAAGACCCTACCACTTCTAGTGATACCTCCAGCCCCAACTATATTCTCAACCGACGAACTTCCATCTGTAGATGCTGACCATTCCTGCTTTTGCCCATTACAGAACACCTCTCCCCCATAATTCCATGGGATAGCTCTAATGCTCTCGTATGGCACCGGTCCTGGTACATTAATGATAACCGGAGCTGGCCTAGCAGGCGCTGAAGTATTGATCGTCCGGTATGGAATGAAGATCGTAGCAACTTCGCTTCCATTATTACTCACTTTATTCTCAGCATCTTCTTTCGCAACTCTATCAAATTACAAGCAACCCTCATCCATCATTCTTTGAATACCCTTTCTCAAAAGATCGCAACCCTCAGGATGCACTTCACACTCTAAGCAGTGAAAAGAACAACCTGGAAACACCCAATTCTTCAGCAGACTAGCCTTCACAAACCCCAGTGGAGTCTTCAAATTCCCAACATCAGTTACCAGATTTAGCTTATCCCCTTCAATAATGGCATTGGCTCCTACTGCCTCGTGATTCGGCATCGGGTTCTGATTCACATTGGGCCCATCGTTGGTGAAGTTAATAGCTTTGGAATCAAGCAAATCCTGGACTTTGTCCTTGAAGGCTTTAAAATGATCAACATCATGGCCTGGGGAACCTGAGTGAAAATCGCAATGAGCATTCGCATCATAGCCAGGAGGCAGTGTACCAGTGAGAGGAGCTAGAGTCCTCTTCTGAACCAACTGTAACTGCAGCAGATGTAGTCGAGGAGCATTGACTTGTTGCGGAGCTGCGGCCGGGATATTTATTGTACCAACTTGGTGATGATGACGGGACCGAGCTCTACCTTTACCCTTGTGAGAAATAGTGTTTGCGTCCCCTTCCTTTCTCTTAGGGTTCGCTGAATATGATTTCTTCGTTCCTCCCGAAGAAGACCCAACACCATTTGGAATCTTTCCAGACTTAATCCCACTTTTGATTCTCTCACCAGCAATTACCAGATCCGAAAACCCTGTAGACATGCAGCCTATCAACTTTTCAAAGTACACACCAGATAATGACGCCATGAACAGGTCGATCAACTCCCTTTCAACCACAGGGGGTTGCACTCTTGCAGCTAAATCCCGCCACCTTTGGGCGTATTCCTTGAAACTCTCAGTACTCTTCTGCGACAAGCTCTGTAATTATACCCTGTTTGGGGTCAAGTCACTATTATACTGATAGTGACGCATAAAAGCTTCGAGAAATTCTCTCCAGCTGCGGATATGAGTTCTCTCAAGTCCCATATACCACTCTAAAGATGCCCCTACCAGACTATCTTGGAAAAATGCATCAGCAGCTTTTCATCGTTGGAGTAAGCAGATATCTTCCTGAAATACGCCCGAATATGCACTCTTGGACAGGTCGTCCCTTTGTATTTGTCAAAATCGGGCACCTTGAATTTGGGAGGAATCCTGACTCCAGGAACTAAACCAAGATCTGACATATCAAGGCCCAAAGAGTTCTGATTCTCAAAAGATTTCATCTTCTCCTCGATCATTTTAAACCTTCGGTCAGCTTCAGTCGGTAAACCACCCTCCATATCTCTCATGGAAAACACATCATCCTGATTATCTTCCCAATGAGGGCCAGCAGCCCCGTGCACAGCGCACACACTTCCATTACCAGCAACGTTACCATTCTCATTCGTAGCTCCTTCGCCCCGAGGTACGACAACAGTAGGGATACCGTGTGGGATAGATCCACTGATCGGTGGAGGAATAACACCAGCTCCTCCATGAAAAACCCCCTCTTCGTCCACCCGTGCTATCAACGGCTGGATTAAAGTTCTTAACTGTTCCTGTCCACTAGCAACAGTCTGCATCAACTCCATGAATTGAGCCATGTGAGCCCTGACTTCCTTCAACTCAGCTTGAACCTCATCCATTACTTTTTGCTGATTCCCTCGGGTTGGATACCTATAGAAACTGAACTCCTCAACTTCCTCAATCCTAAACTAAAGAAAACCAAGCAGAGTTAGGAACAGAAGCCGCTGAGAACACCTGCAATGCAAATGAAAATGAAAAATGCAAAATGCAAACACGTATATATGCAACAGGGAAATTCCCCCTGATTCTAATTCCAAGAATAACAGGACGACAATGGAGAACCCATAGACAATCATAGAGCAAGAACCTCATATATAAAGATGAACAACCAAACAGGCAGCATACAAGCATAACACTGAGTACAAATAGAATGACCTCAACCAACAAGCCTGGTGATGGTCAATACAATAGCAACAACAAGCTACAAGGAAATAAAAAACATCAAGTACCATGCTAAGCTTGAAACTCCCCTAACAACTCCTGTGTCTCAGGATGGTCCGGTCTAGTGAGCAACCCCTGGATGAGTAGCTCTCGCTGGCTAATAGTGCGCTGTAGATTCTCAACATGGTCTTCCCAAGCACCTTCACCAAAGACTTCTTCCAGCCTGCGCCTCTTCGAATCAGCCCAAGCTCTGAAATCCTCCAAGGTTGCAAGCGCTTCGTGCAGCTTACAATCACTGTGTCATCTGAGCGAGGCTTCATCTGAAATCCTCTCATCTTTCGCTCTGATCTCAGCCTTCAGCTTGTTGAATTTTTGTTTCAACCCATCTTCACGTGCTTTGTTGTTGGTGAGAGTTGCATTCCACTACTCGTTGAACTTCGAAATCTCCAGATAAGCTTTGTCTAATTCTTTCTTCTTGGAAGCAAGAACGTCACTAACAGCTTTGAGATCCAAACCCAAACGCTCTTGAGAACTAGTTTGCTTGGTCAAATCCATACCCAAATGTCGTAACTACGAAAAACACCCGGCGGAAAACAGAAGAGTCGCCACCTTTCGTTATTTATCCCACAGAGAGGGAAAGGAAACGATCGAAAAAACCTGACGAAAGGGAAAAGACGAGGTCATCGCAACCAAGTCCTAGATTCGGGAGTCGGTTACGCAAGGGGAAGGTATTAACACCCCTCACGTCCGTCGTACTCGACGGGATCCATGCTTGTTGTCTATCTAAGGGTGTGTTGAAACTAACTACGCTACATGCTCGCGAGACAAAAAGAAAAGAAAGAGAGACTCAGCATAGCATCGCCGCTCTGTGCCTACGTATTCCCTCGTGCAATGGGAAAGTCAGAGTCAACGTAGTTCGGCTAACTACGGGAGAGAGGGGAAAAGGTTGCTCGCCAAGACGTCGCGTCTTGTGCCTACGTACTTTCATCTGGTATGAAAGATCAGAGCAAACGTAGTTCGGGCTGACACGAAACCACAGGTTGATTAAGTGTTTTAATCGAGTAGAGTTAAACATTTGTTCCAGCAGTTAGGGACTAAGCCTGTTTGCGGTAGAACCGAAGCTTAACAACACTCTTTTCTGAAAAAAAGTTTCCGATTATTCCTGAAGGAAAAAGTTTTGAATTTTGTTTTGTGTTTTTTAGTGAAGTGAATTAATTCGGTTTGTGATTCACGTTACATTAAAGACTATCACATGGAGGCGAATGCGTCGTATATCGCCCCCAAACGGGACGTATACTAAACACTCTAGATAAGCGAGAGGAGATCCCTCACTCATGATTCCCCATGTAGCTTAAGGCTCGTAGTTTGCAACGTTTATCGCCTTTATTAAATGAGTTAGCATGATTTTTGAGATGAGAAGAAAAGACGCACGGAAGGTCTAAGGGAAACTAGGCCCTAACGTTGTCATGTAAAGTGATCCTTAAGTTCGAATGAAAAGGGGAAACATCTACCCTAATGTTAGCATACTTGGATTGAGCACCTAATGTTTCTCCTACCCCCATCCTAAACGGAGGGATTAGGAATCCTATGGCGATCATGGCAACAAAGTACAAGAAGAACAAAGGAAGAATCAATCGCAAGTAGAAAGATGCAAACATGAAAATGCACATTTAGAATGGTGGGAGGGAGGAAAAATGTGTGGGGCAGCAGCCGCCACAAGCGTGTCTTGACCTCAACAGTGATGCAAAAATGATGCAAACATGTGGGAAAAACAAGAGATGAAAGCAAATGAACATGCAAACAATAACTCAATTCGAACCACATACACAAGCATGCAAACAATTGAAAAATGATCACACATATCAACAAAATCATGATTAATCAACCATAAATAGTGACAATTATCCAAAACAATTCAATCCTAATGCATCACACTGATCTATGAAGATTCAAATCAAACCGGTATGCGAACATGCAAGCAAAACAGCAAATATAGCATTCTGGCACAGTGTTAATCGGTTAACACATACTGTTAATCAGTTAACACCTTAAAAAGTTTGAAAAATCTGAAGTTTTGAATAGGTTAATCGGTTAACCCTATGCATTAACCGATTAACATTGTTAACGTTTGAAAAAATTTGAAAATTTGAATTGGTTAACCATATAGGTTAACCGATTAACACTGCACCAGAAGCTAAAAACAGCAGCAGAAAAGTACTTCTAGCACAAAAACAGCTTATCCAAGGTTCCAACAGATTGACTTATCAAATAAGCACGAATTTAACAACAGAAAACATAGATCCAACAGCATGGATACATAATTGCACATTCATATCACAAATCGAACAGATCAAAATCAACAAAATTCAATCGAATATGAAGATTAACATGATAAGCTCAAAAATTAAATTGGATCGAGAATTCCAACCTTCAAAGCAGAGATTTGCTTCGGTGAGTGTTGATCAACTGAATTTGAGCAGATCAAACGCTAGAAATCCGGAAAACTTCAAGATCCACAATAATTGTTGCTGTATGAATAAAGATCCACCAAACTTGAGTAAAAAAGCTTCAAATAATCACTTCTAGATCCAACTCCAGATTCAGATCTAAGCTTGCACGAATATTGAAGATGAAAATTGATTCAATGATAATGGTAGATGGAGGATTATGCTCAAGAATCCATTGATTCCAATGAAGAATCAATGAATTTCAATGGAAAAAAGCTTTGAGTGAGTTTTGTAAATGTAGAAGTTGAGAGAATTTGAGAGAGAATTCTGATCAATTCTGAAAAATGGATGTGAGAAATGAAAATTGGATGGCTTACTTTGGAGTAAATCACTTAATATGACTTAGGTTTGGGATCCAAAGCAAGGATGGGAATTTGGATTGTAAATCAAGGCTTGGAATGTGGAATGGGATTTTGGAGGGAAATCTGAAATTTAAAGGTGTTCTATATCCTTTCCAAGTGAAAATTTGAATTTCAAGGTGATCAAAATTGGACCCCAAGTGCAATTGGCTTGCAAAATCACGTACAGGGCAAATTTTGCTATGGTTAACCGGTTAACCATATGCGTTAACCGGTTAACACTGTTAAAACTTCAATTTTGGGCTGATTCTCCAATGGTTAATCGGTTAACCATATGTGTTAACCGATTAACACCTTCAAAATTTTGAATTTGGCGCCTTCTAGTGGGAAATCTGTCCTTTTGCCCTGTTTCAACTGTTTGGAGCTCTGTTTAGCTGCTGAACCTCATTTTTTACGATTGTCACTATGAAGATGTTTGTCATGAGCCTGAGTGTTGATTTCTGATATGAAATTAACCTACAAAATAAAAATTGGTCGCCTGACCGCTGGACAAAATAAATGTCCGAGCCTCTGATGCTCGTTGTTTGTTGTTCAGTCTTTTGCTCCAAAATGAACTTGAGTCACAAGAACACCTTGATCCCATGTGTTGCGGTGGAAATAGGATATAAAACTATTAATTAGTTTGAATCACAATTCTTAATTCACAACCGCTCTTTGATTTATCCGAAGGAAAAGGTCAAAAGAGGGAAAACTTATTTTTGCATCATAAACACAATGCGGGGAGAGACCTAGGTAAGGGGTTGGTTAAATTTAGGGAAGGTACTAGCACCCTAAACTTTTGTAGTACTCTACAGGAACCTTTTGTTTATTGTACACCTTTTTTATTTTATTATCTGTTTGATCTATATATACTGAGCTAAGGGATAGAGTGGCCTAAAAAGACCTAAGGGTTAGTCCTAAGTTACTCGGCAAGATTCACATCTTGTGCCTACGTATCCTGGATAGGGAATGGAATCAGAGTAATCTTAGTTCCCCTCGAAAGGGAGGTTAAAAACTTCTTGACTGTGGTCAAGGATTTTAATGTGGAGTAAACGTATCTTAAGGAAACGCTTACGTGAAGTCCTAAAACTCCTATTTCTACGTTGAATGTTGAATTGAAATTAGGGTTGAAATTAGGGATTCCACGGCGGGAAACCCTAAAACAGAGTACGGCGACTCTTTGACCTAATGCTCGGGTAAAGGGCATTTTCGTCCACGGCAGGACGTCTAGGCTAATTAGGGTTTTGGAAACGGTCAAGGGTTAGGACTATTGACTCGGCGGTCAAACGGGTAGACCTAATTCCTTCGGAGGGGAAAATAACGGTAAAACATGCAAATATACAAAATACATCATAGCGGCATAATTAAGGTGCGGAAAGTAAAGAAACGGTAAGGAAAATGCGAAAATTACAAATCCAAAAACAAATGCGGAAATAAAAAATAATTGCGATCATGGCTTCGCATAAATTACATCCATGCCAAAAAAAATAGTACGAATAAATGAAACGACAATAAGCTGAAACGAGCATGATAATGGCGAGGGTTAGACGAAAAGGAAACGGCTAACTCAAGAACTTTTTTTTTTGGATTTGTATTGAAAATAGGAGGATTAATTTTATGTTTTAATGGAGAAGCTATTCCAATTGTTTATTAAAAATTAGTTTTAATTTCATCAAAGAAATTTGTTTTTAATTTTATTGTAAAATTTTTTTAATCTTATTGAAAAAATGTTTTAATTTTATCGAAAATAAATGTTTTAAGTTTTAATGAAAAAAATATTTTAAATTTTAATGAAAAATTTTGATTTAAATTCAACGAAAAAGGCTTTTAATTTTTGTTTTAGTGAAAGATAGGTCATTTTTTAATTTTTGTTTTAACTTAATGAAAAATGGTTTTAATTGGAAAAAATCTTCAATTAAGAAAAACTGTTTTATTTAGAAATATGTTTTTAAATAAAAAATGGTTTAATTTTGAAAAAAACTTTTTAGAAAGATCTTAATTTTTTAAAAACTAATTACGTTATGTTTTTTTTGTTGAAATAGCTTACCTAAACTTAATTGCATTATTAATTACAAACTACATAGTTAATATAAATGAAAAAATAAACAATTGAATAATAAAATAAAAAAACAAATGAAACGTAAATAAAAAGGCTTATGCCGTTTTCTCCATGGATGGCTATCGAAGCTTTTCCTCTCCTTCAATCCTTGCATGTCAATGGTTCCTTCTTCTATTTATTCTTCCCATTAATCTACAATCAATGAACAAGACAACACACAAAAATCATAAAATGTTGTAAATCAAAGGAAAGAGAAAGGTTACGGTAACGGCGATGATGTTGAACGAACTGAGCCTCCGACGTTGGGACTTTTTGCTCGCCGGTAGCGCTTGGCCGATTATGAATTCAAACCTTTTAGGGTTCTTCCAAAAGAATCCCCTCTTCCTCTGATGACCTTGTTCTTGATTTTCTGATGTTCATGAAGTTTTCTCCCATCACTTATGTTTATAAATGTAATAAATTAGGGTTAACTCTAACCTAATGCCCACTTTAAATTAATATTAGTTATAATTACAGAAGTTTAAATAATTAAAATAAAATTGAAATTAATAATTCTATTTATTTATTATTATTTTTTGTAAAGAATTCTTATTATTTCTAAAAAAATCCTTTATTTTTTTCTTAAAACATTATTATTATTTTTTTATTTTTTTGATATGCAAATAATAATAAAAACTAAAACTTAGCATAAAAATGTATAGAATGAAAATAATATTAAAGAAAAATGAAATTAATTTAAAATGAAAAATAGAAATGAAATGAAATTATTTAAAAATAAAATGAGACTAAAATTAAAAATGAAATAAAAATGACATTGATTTTTATTTAAACAACGAAACAATGATTGATTTAAAAAATGGGATTAATTAAAAAAATGATATATGATTGATTTTAAAAATGCAATGAAATTAATTTAAAAAATGAAATATGATGAATGAAAAAAATGACACATGATTGATGAAATTAATTTAAAATAGGAAATGAAAATTGAAATGAAAAACCCTTTTTTCTCTTAATTCCTAGTTATTTCAATTTAACCGATTAATCTCATTTCCGACATAACTTCCGATGAAATCTTCCGGCCATTCAAATGAGCAACTTTATCCGAATAAATTCAAACCGTCTGATTAAGCTCACATGACCATACTCTGTGGACTGACTTCAGTCCGAAACATTGAATAAATTTAATTTGAAAAGCCCGAATCAAACCATTCTAACAACATCCAACAGCTCAGATCTCTGACTATAGCTCAGAATTTGCAAATTGACGGCCGACTGCAAACAACTGACCGTTTTACCCCTCATGACCCAAAGAGCATGCCACATGACCTTATCCTGCAAAAATCAACCAACTGCACAGTCCGTTAGTGGTTAGTCAAATGCAATGCGAAATGAAATGGAATGCGAGGTGAATCGACTAATGTTAGGGAAAATTTTGGGGTATTACAGTTGCCCCTATTTAAATAGCTTCACCGGATGGTTTGAGCGACGAAGGCTCGAGAAATCATGGTGGAGGGATTTAAATATAGATAACCGAAAATTTTGCCCTTAGATGCAGTGATATGCAATGCTATAGACAAAACGAAACAAGATATGATGCTGACAATGTCATGAACTTAGTATGCTGCGTATGATGGAATGGTAAATGCAAAGATGCAGACGACACACCGACATATGGGACAGACACGACGAACGAACCACACTGGGAATACGATGCACTGGGTGACAGCACGACACTGGGGAATTCTAAAGTGTAGTCAGCTGGAGCGAGTACGACCATTTGTCACTTTAGGAAAAAGGAATGGTAGAACGAGATCCTCAATGGAGATGGCACCGGCGAGACGGCCTCCAATGGGGAAAATCTAGGAGTAATTATTCAACATGTTCAAGCGTGACCGGCTGATACTCTAGGGTAAAAAGTAAAACTGGATCTGCACGACTGTAGGATCAATTAACAAGAAGCGGGAGCATTGAGCAAAGAATAACATCCGAGCTTCTGGAAACTCTCCCTCGTGACAGGATCAGATGAAATTTAGGAATTCGTAGAAAATATACAGGGTAAAACCGGCTGTATGCCAAAATAAATGGTCTTAAATGGGAAACTCCCTGATAAGCTTTCTCGAGAGAGAGAACTTCCACTTATCGTCAGAAGGGACTTATATGCCAAACTGGATAAGCTCTCAAATAAAGAGACTGTTGCTTATTTGTGGATAATGGATTGATAACATAAACTTCTTCACGTCTCAAGTCTGTGCTCCCTGGACATGATTCAGTTTCTTCTTTTGCTAAAGGATAAAATAAACTTCCTCATACTTCAAAATTTGTGCTCTCCTGAATATGATTCAGCTTCTTCTTTTACTAAAGGGTAAACGAACTTCTTCATACTTCAAGATTCATGCTCTCCTGAATATGATTCAGCTTCTTCTTTTACTAAAGGGTAAACGAACTTCTTCATTCTTCAGGATTCAAGCTCTCCTGAATATGATTCAGCTCCTTCTTTTACTAAAGGGTAAATGAACTTCTTCATACTTCAAGATTCATGCTCTCCTGAATATGTTTCAGATCCTTCTTTTACTAAAGGGTAAAACGAACTTCTTCATTCTTCAGGATTCAAGCTCTCCTCAATATGATTCGGCTCCTTATTTTACTAAAGGGTAAATGAACTTCTTCATACTTCAAGATTCATGCTCTCCTGAATATGTTTCAGATCCTTCTTTTACTAAAGGGTAAAACAAACTTCTTCATTCTTCAGGATTCAAGCTCTCTTGAATATGATTTAGCTCCTTCTTTTACTAAAGGGTAAATGAACTTCTTCATACTTCAAGATTCAAGCTCTCCTGAATATGATTCAGATCCTTCTTTTACTAAAGGGTAAATGAACTTTTTCATACTTCAAGATTCTTGCTCTAAGATTCATGCTCTCCTAAATATGATTTAGCTCCTTCTTTTAATAAAGGGTAAACGAACTTCTTCATACTTCAAGATTCATGCTCTCCTGAATATGATTCAGTTCAAAACCTCCCCTCACTTCAAAATGAAAAGGAAAATGGAAGCCCAGCTGTTCGATGGAGATGGCCATTTACTGCAGGTCATAACGAAGATAGGATAAGCTCCTCAGGCGAGAAATACCGCTTATTGGTAGGCTTCTCGGGTGAAAACTGCTTCTAGAGGTGGTAACAGGTAATGTAAATTGTAAAGAAAGTTGTGATGAGCTTCTTGTACGAGAAGATCGATTGTAGAGTGTAATGTAAAGTGTAAGGAGGGTGATAAGCTCCTCGGCTGGGAACTGCTGCTTGTCTGTTGTGCGATGCAGTGATAAGCTTCTCAGGTGAGAACTGTCGCATATCTGTAAATGATTATGAAGGATTTTCTTGAAAGATAGTGCAAAATAAATGCACGTCCAGGTAGGTTCGACGTCAGACGGGCCCAAAGTTCAATTTAGAATTGGGCCAGAAAGAACTGACAGACAAGACTCCATTGAGGAAATGAACTCAAATGGGGATTATCTTATCCTATCATGGAAAGATAACTGGAATAACCATCGTCCACGAGGGTTGAACTCTGTGGGGACTAGCTGGAAATAAAGAGTACTTTATGCTTAAGGCTGACGATCTACTTGGAGAGAGCGGACAACCCAGTTACTCGGCAGTAACGACAAAGGATGACGACGAATAGCAAGCATGCAAATGCCACTGCGTATGCCAAAGTGTATACGAATGTGTATGGTAATGGGTATGAAAATGTCATGCAATGAGTATGTGATGCTTAGGATCATGCATATGCTGACAAAATAGATGAGAGAGGAGACATGAGATAAAATAAACATCTCGACAGGAATACCCCGCGACCTCTGCAATAACACATCTATCGGAGGATAGGAAAAGTCGGTGGTAGCACCGAATCTGGCTTCAAAGTTATAACTTCCCTGGGGAGAAAATCTCATGACTTCCACATGGGGATACGATACGACCTCACTGAAGAGTACTATATCATGACTTCAACTGGGGATCCATGACCTCTGCACGAGGATACGATGTCATGACTTTACGTGAGGGATTGCTATCATGAACCATAATCAGCCAAAGAACTCTTAGGATCAGAGACTTTCGGGGATAAAAATAAATATCCGCTTTGTGGGGAAGATGTGGAATTAGGCAACTTCATGGAGATAACGTAGCAACTTCCTGGGAATAGTACCTCAGCTTCCTGGGGAAAGGTACGTCCGAATAGGGATAAAGTATATCAAACTTTCTGGAGAGTTCATCAGACTTACTAGGGAGAATTCAACAAACATTCCTAGGGACCGTATCTTGACTTCTTTGGGGAGAATATGGAAGTCTCTTGGGAATTATTTCCTGAGGAAAGTAAGGCAACTTCACCGAGGAACAGATTCTTCCATTGAGAATGGGTCTTCAAGGACATATATCACTTGGAGGATACCGGGATATCTCTGCAGTCTTGAGAGTCACTGAAGATTTATCGGATGGATCCCAAAAGTGTGAACAGCTTAAAGTCTCGTTGGGGACTATCATTGGGAAGATGATGGTGTCGCTATTGCGAAAATAAGGTGCCGGCAAAACAGAAGAGTCGCCACCTTTCGTTATTTATCCCTCAGAACGGGAAAGGAAACGATCGGAGAAACCTGACGAGAAGGTATAAGACAAGGTCGTTGCAACCATTGTCTGGGTTCGGGAGTCGGTTACGCAAGGGGAAGGTATTAGCACCCCTCACGTCCATCGTACTCGATGGGATCCACGCTTGTTGGGTTTATCTGACGGGTTTGTTTACTATCTACCAATCAAGGCTGGTCTGAAAAGAAAAGAAAATGACTCGGCAAAGCGTCGCACTTTATGCCTACGTATTCTCATCAGAGAATGATAAATCAGAGTCAACGTAGTTCGACTAACTACGGGTTATGGGGAAGGTGGCTCGCCAATACGTCAGTATTGTGCCTACGTACTCTCAACAGGCTTGAGAGATCAGAGCTTACGTAGTTCGGGTAACTACGGATTACGGGAATTCAGATTCATCTGTTTTATCGAGTAGGGTTAACAAACAGTTCCAGCGGTTTGGTGTATGCAGCTCGACCCTTGGAGACTTATGTGTTACCGTTTGCGGTAGAACTGGGAGTTAACAACACTCTTTTCTTCAGAAAAGCTTCCTTTGAATTATGGGCCCACGGGGCAAAAAGGTTTGAAGTTTGTTTTCTGTATTTTACGGAAGAACTGTTTTTTATGGATGTTTGCAACCAATATCGCACTAGAGACTATGACCTGAGAGTGAATGTGTCGCATGTCACCCAAAGGGTGCCATACTAAACATCCAGAATGTTGAAAAGAAACTCTCCAACAATCCTTTCTCAGATAGCTTAAGGCTCGTAACGTGCGACGTCAGTTAACCTTTATTACTGTATTTTAATTTGTTTTGAGATGAGAAGAGAACAGGCTCAACTAAAGGGAGACTATCAAGTCCTAATGTTGTCATGCCAAGGATTCATCCTATGGTTGAGGTTTGAAACAGGGAACTCCTAGAAGTTATCATGCATAGGTTTCAACCTAAAGTTCTAATCATCACTTCCTTATCAAAGGAAGTGAGGTTCCTAGGGGATCATGTCAATGATAAACAGCAACAGATAAAGCATCAGCTTAAACAGTAAATAGTAAACGACTGCAAAATGCATGCAATGCAAGTGAGGGAGGAAATGTGTGTGGGACATCAGCCTCCGCAAGCTCATATCAACCTCAAGCCAGATATGAATAACTGCAATCATACAAAAGAAATAACATGTTATCAAGCAAAATATAATAACTGCAATCATACAGAAGAAATGAAATAAAATGCCATCAAGAAAAGGACAAACTACATAGGCAAGGGAGCAGAGCTCTACCGAATACCCGCAAGCAAAGCCATACAGTAACAAGACAAGCAGAGGGAGCAACTCAACCTCTAGTGCAATCATGCTCCTAGCTTAACACAATCTAAATATGAACTTATTCTAATGCATCAAGAAAATCAAATAAGTCACTGCAATACAGTTGCACAGAAAGCAAACAGACAGGAAGGAAAGCAAATCAACAGCTCCCACAGCAAAGCAGTCTTCTGACAGCAGTTCAGTCCTCAGTCTTCAACTGCTCTTCAAGGCTATCATCTTCAATAGCAAGTGTTAACTTGCTTCTAATACATCCACATAAGTATCAACTTATTCTCTCTTCCTCAAGCCTCAGCTCTTCAGTAAATTCCACCTTCAGGCTCCACTCCTAATATCAAGTATCAACTTGGCCCCTGCAGGCTCTCAATGTATCAACATAAGTATCAACTTGTTGTTTCTTCTTCAAGCCTTAGCTCCTCACTCAATTTCAATTTGATCTTCTTCACAAGTGTCAACTTGTTCTTCTCGACCTTCAAGCTTCAGCTCTCTCCTCCTTACAAATATCAACTTGCTCTTCCTGATCTACAAGCTTCAGCTCCATCCTTCTTACAAATATCAACTTGCTCTTCCTGATCTACAAGCTTCAGCTCCAATGGGTAATCTTCAAACACAAAGAAGTATCAACTTCTAACCCTCAATCTCTTCAAGCAAGGAACTCCATCCTCTATCAAGGGAGAAAGATTCATCTAACAAGAGCAAAGTTTGGATGCTTGGTAGCAAAGTGAAGACCAAAGGTCACCACTAAGCATCCTATCATCAGAGAAAGGGATCCTCAAAGGTTCTACCAACTTGTAAAGAGCCACACATACTACCAAAGGAGGGATAAGGCCTTTACAAAGGGACCTTACATCATAGGGAAGAATGGAAGTGATCAACATCTTCCATGTTTATGAAGGAAGAGAATCTATCTAGAAGCTCTGCCTACAAACCCTAATCTTAACACTTAATCAATACTACACCAAAAGAAGGGAAGATATTCACATCCAAGCTTCTTCAAGCACTCCATGGTAGACCAAACTTGTCTTCAACATCATCCAAGAGCAAGAGAGACAAAACCCTAATCTAAGGGAACTAAAGAAGTCATTCTAGTTGAATTAGTGCATTAGAATCATCTAAAGTTAGCACCTAAACTAAAATCAAACAAAAATAGTAAACTACATTGTAAATTCCTACAAAAATTCCTAAGGGACCCTAATTCAATCATGAATCTACCATACAAAATTCAGAGGTTGAATCACCCACCAAGTCCTAGAAATAAAACCTAAATCATAAGGTACTAATCATAAACCCTAAAAATGGATCTCCTAAAGTTTCAACCAAAAACTACCACTTACATTCATCACAAAAATGTGAGAAAAATCTAGGGGGAACATGCATATCTATGCTAGCTACACACAAAAAATCAAGGCAAAAATCATCATCACATGATCAAACCAAATTCACCAAACTAAGGTATCAACCATGGTCATTTTAATATCAATTAAAATTCAACAAATGCAAATAAAATCAAAAATGCATGAAATATTAATATTTTTTATCTAAAAAAAACTAGATTCAATCATGAATCCATGGAAAAAAAGAATGGAATTAATTGAGTTATGTTTCAATTTTTTATGGATTATTCAATAACCATGAATGAAATGAAAAAATAAAATGAAAATGCAAGGAAATTAATAAGCGCATGGTGTGAATAGCATATTTTCTCAGTTCATTTCAGTGTTGGGCCCAAAAGGGGGGTGGTGATATCAATGTTGCACTAAGCCCACCCAGACCACTTAAATGAAACGCTGCGTTCAAGTACTCAGCCTCCTTCACAAAGTGAAATCAATTCGTGGTCGTTGGATCCTACCCAGGTCAAAGTCCTCAGCCCAATCCAATGGCTATCTAGTCATCTTCTTCCTTTTGAATGTTGGAGGGAAAGAAACCATGGAAGTTCAGAGCTTCAACTCCATCTTCCTCAAATCGTACTTCATCAATACTCCATCAAAACTCTCACATGAATACACTAATCCACTCCGTTTTTTCCACTGAATCTAACCATGCTAATCAATAACATTGAAACCCATCCTAACTCAAATCACGATCAAAATCTCAGAAATCACTCAAGAATCAAATCATACCAAACTCCAAATTATGGTGTCTAACATCATCACCATGCTTCACTGGGTGGATTCCACTATCAAACTAAGCCTAATTCTAAAAAATCATCAAGATATGATCAAGAACAGAATTTGTGTCATCTTACTTATTGCCTCTAAATCGATCCAATTGTTACCAAAAAGATCCCTACATCAATCTACATTGCATCTAACATAACAATTCCTATTGATTATGCTTAAATTAAGCTGCACGATGAAAAGTACATACCTGCAAATTCTTGATGAACAGAGTGGTTAAATCTTCAAATCAACCTTCAATAAGCTCCAGATTCCTTCACTAGCATCCAAGGAAGGTTCTGTATGCAAAGAAATGAGTTGAAATGCCTTGAATTCTTGAACCCGATTCTGAGTTGCAAGCTCCCAACTCCAATGGCTAACTCACGATTCTCCCACAGTTTTGCCTTGGATTTGATCTGGAATCAACCACCAACCCTAGAGCAAGCTATTGGGATCAAGAACTTGGATTGAAATGTCTCCAATGGCTGTAACAGATTTTGATTTGCAATGTGCAAATTCAAAATGCAATCTCACTCTCCTCTCTCAATTCTCACCAACCTTCGCCTTGGATCACTTCATGTGCTTATATAGGACATGAATGAACATTCTAGAAAGTTCTGGATCAATCTAAAGAGAACTTCAATATCTCATGTCATGGAAAATTCAATCTCATGCCATCCTCATACCAATTCTGCTAACAGCTTGCATATTACCTCACTCTCATCCAAATTCTCTCCACATGATATTTTGAGTGTGTTTGGATGTGTTTGCACCTTGGTTTTGATCTTATGTGTAATTTGGCATATGTAACTTAAGCCTTAAGCAAGCAAATGCAACTCCATGATTTTGACCTCAAATGAGAAACATAATATTGCCAATGTCTTTAAAATGTCATTTCTGATCAAAATGACATATTACATGCCTTATCTTGGCCTTGGAATGAAAAATCACAAATTTGGTCCTTTTAATGAACTTTAATTCTTCCTTTTTAAGTCAATTTTGCAATTTTGAGTTACAAGCAATTCCAACCTCTCATGACCACTTTTCTAGCCTTAAAACATCATTTTGAACAAGTTTGATGTTGAACATTTTCCCATTTGAAGCTTGCAAATAGGAGTTATGGACTTATGATTGAAATGACCTGTAATCTCCAAATACCCAAAATACCCTTGACTTGTCAAAGCCATAACTTGAGTTCTACAAATCCTATCAAGGACTTCTAGTACTCTCTAGAAATCTAAGAGAATAAGGAACAACATTCATGTTGACCAAAAGTTCATAGGAATCATACTTCTAGGGCAAAAGTTTCATGCAAGTTGGGTAACTTTCAAGCTCCCAATTCACATTCATCTGATGACCTAACTTGTCAAAGTCATAACTTGAGTTCTACAAATCCTATCAAGGACTTATAGCACTCAAATTAAAGCTAAGACCATGCTCTACAACAATCTTGTTGGGGGCAAGATGAGATGACAATCACATCTTACACTGTCAAGCCTTAGAAACCCTAGCTTGAAACTTCTCAAACTCTTCAATCCTGATGAGTTAACCTTGGAATCATCCTTAGAACATCTCAATGTATCAATCCATGATCACATGGTTCTTGAATTAAGTCTCAACTTTCTCCAAATCATCAGTTGACTTAGGGTTGACCCAGTCAAACCCTAGCTGCACCACTCATGGCTGAGCCCTCTTAACCTTGCACAATGACCTATCTAGGCTTCAAAGTGATCTTCAAAACTTCTCATGGGCTCACTCAAGACCTCAAGTCTAACTTTATGGCTTCAGAATCATCTGATGGATTTCCACAACTCTCAAGCTAGGAGACACACTCTTGGTTTCAACCACTCTCTCTGAGGATCCTTTAATTTCTCTGACAAGGATATCAACCCTTGAACCCTTGAATAACCTTCTTAGCTGGTTTCATAGTCTTGTGTAGCCCTTGATTGGTAATCATACCTCTTGATCTCCTGCACACATGTCAATGAAATGCAAATGATAATGCTAATGTGAATGAAATGAAACATAAGCTAGGTAAAGAAATGTTGAGCAAATTTTGGGGTGCAACAACTGCCCCTATTCAAACGGCTTGGACCTGACTGGGTGAGAAGCGAACGACTCTCAACCAATCAAGGTAGAAGACGGTTGAATACCAACAAACCCTGAAATTTGCCAACTGCACAAGTACACGGTACTCTGATGGGGACAAATCTTCGGAAACTGAAATAATAGCTGCACGGCAACTAGCTGGAGAAATACTGATCTGAACCTCCGTCAGGACGATTCTCTGATTTATCTGATATCATTGCATCCTCAAATCATCTAGGGATCACCGGTTACACGGTAACTGGCAATTTGCTAACCGCACGGGTAAATAATACTTGGATTGGTAGGAACATCTTCAAAAACTGAGCCTGACAGTTGTACCGCAATTCGCTGGGGAATTGGTCACACGGTAACCGGTGAAAGGTCTAATCTCAAAAATGTTGTAGATCTTCGTCCTCAAGTCATCAAGGGGTCACTGGTCACTCGGTAACCGGTGATACATGGTCGATCATGCCGTCAGGCATCAGAATTCCTCGGGACTCATCAGGTCATTGGGAACGTTTTAACAATAAAGTTAATCATGTCGTCGGGCATTCAAAGAAACTTTCGGGCGTCAGCCGGACTTCATCAGTAAGTCTGGAATAGAATCCTCGTTCAATCATGAACCAAATAGGGATATCCAAACTTCTACCATCAGGCATTCTGCATCAGCTAGGAGAACTACGTCGACATCACAGCTGGACTTCATCAGTAAGTCTTCAAATGGGATCCTTAATCAATTAGGAACTAATAAGGATATACAATCTTTCGCCGTCAGGCACCCTGCGTCAGCTAGGCAAACTTCTTTGACACCGCAATTGGACTTCATCAGTAAGTCTTGGGTTTTGGCACCGCTGCCGGACTTCAATCATCAAGTCTTCAAGAGAAGTTTCAGCTTTTCTGTTTCAAACCTGCTAGGGATGACACATCTCCGCTGGGGATTCTGGAGAACTACCAAGTAGCTCTGCTTCGGGGATCCATAAATCATTCTGGGCAAAGGAACTCAGCTGAGGAAATCAAGAATCATCTTGAACAAATAACTCCGTCGGGAACTTCAAGAATCATCCTGAACCAATAACTCTGCTGGAGATTTCAGGAATCATCCTGAGCAAACACTCTGCCGGGGACTCTAAGCATCAACTTAAGCAACCCTCTATGGTGACTTCACTGGGGATTTTAAGAATCATCTTAAGCAATCAGCTTCGCTGAGGAGTTCAAGAATCATCTTGGGCAAACGACTTTGCTGGGGGGATTCAAGAATCATTTTGGGCGAAACAACTCTTCTGAGATTTCAGGAATCATCCTGGGCTGACACCCTGCCGAGGGGGGGCACCTGCAAAACAAGAACGGTAACAACCTAGCTCATGTTTCATATGCATATGATCGACAATGGCGCAATGCTCCACACGGTGTAAATGCTACGCATTTTTAGGGTAAATGCTATGCAATCATGCAAGATGCTACGACCCCATCAGCAAAATAAATGATGAAGGGAGAATCCTCCTGTCAAGGAGAAAGAACCACTCTGGCGGAGAGGAGGAACCATCCTGCCAAGGAGAAGAAGTTACACCAATCTCAATTGGACTCCGCCTGGGGAAACGAACTTCAGTCGACTGCTGCAGGGGAAAAAAGCTCTACGAGAACCTGAACCTGCTCATCTGGGTATTCAAACCACAAACTGTCGAGGGAACGATATCAATTGCAGAAATAAACTGCACGGCCTTCGCGGCAAAGCTCTCCTAGAGATAACGTCTCTGGTGGTGAAATACAGCATCAACTATTCAACACTCTATTGGGGAACACCAATCATGGCCCGAACGCTTTCCAAGGACTCGTCTCTCTTGGGGGTTTGCATACTCGGCTGGGGAAGAAGGAATCATCCTGCTTACTGGGGAGAGTACGACTCTGTGGGGAATTTCAATTCCGCTGGAGGCTTCAGTCCGGAACTGTCGAGAGCTGCACGCTTCAGTGTATGACTCAGCTAGGGAAGCGACGATCCTTCGGGATGCATCTGATTAGGGAGAGAATCTTCTCTGCTTGGGGAGACATATCAATGCCTACGATCTCATGTTCAAACTCCACGGGGAGGTACTACTGAACTTGCTAGAGAAGAAGGAATCATCCTACTTGGGGACGCATACGGCGTACTGCCTGGTATATGCTACACCTGCAACAACACAAACAAACAGACAAGATACCCTTCTCAAAGGGACCTATCAAGGTTATCATCTTGTGACAATGTTCGAGTAATTCATTGTTTCAACAATCAGCGGCCTAGGCCAGTAAGTTTATGTATGCGCATTTTATCAAAAACATCGGCGTTCTTTTTCGCAAACAAAGTAGATAGATGCTAAACAGGCAAACAGAATTGCTGAATAATATACATTTTATTGATAACGAACCCCTGAATGGGTAAAAATGTTTTACAACAGATGCAAGCTCCTGGAATGAGGAAGCTGCGCAAATATACAACATAAATATACATCAGTATTTACAAATGTCGGCAATGAGGCGTAGACGAACACCATGCGTTGATCCCTCTATGACCCACTCGACTTCGATACTTCTCCGACGCTTCAGCTTCAGAAGAGATTGATTCAGATAAACGGCCCTCAGGTCCTCCAAACCACTAAACAAATACAGTCCACACGCGAAACGCGGTCATTTGCTTTTTCAAATCCCTAACTTTTGCCTGAATCGCCCTTTCGGGTTTTCAATTCACCGGGATACCCTTTTTTGCCAAAGTCGCCCATCCGGGTTTTCGACTTTGCGGGTGTACATTTTTTCTTTTATATCCCTAATTTTTGCCCGAACCCTTTTCCTTTTTTATGGTTTGCCGGGATGCCCCATTTTTGCCTGGATATTCTTTTTCTTTCCAGCGGGTCATTGTTAAGCAAAGTATTTTTTAACTGCGTCCGCGTTCACCGAGGATGCAAAATCTTCACCATCCATCGTGGATAACAACAAGGCTCCTCCCGAGAAGACCTTGTTGACGACGTACGGACCTTCGTAATTGGGAGTCCACTTGCCCCGGTGATCGGAGTGTGGAGGAAGAATCTTCTTCAGGACGAGATCACGCGTCTGAAAGCTTCTAGGACGCACCTTCTTATCATAAGCTTTCTTCATTCGGCTTTGGTACAGACGACCATATGCAATCGATGCTAACCTCTTCTCGTCCATCAGGCTGAGTTGGTTTAGTCGGTTCTTAATCCATTCTGCCTCTTAGAGTTTCACATCAACCAAAACTCGTAAAGAAGGAATCTCAACTTCTAACGGTAGGACAGCTTCCACACCGTACACCAATGAGAAAGGAGTTGCCCCGGTTGATGTACGCACCGTGGTACGATAACCGTGCAATGCAAATGGCAACATCTCGTGCCAATCCTTGTAGGTCACAACCATCTTCTGTACAATCTTCTTAATGTTTTTATTGGCCGCTTCAACGGCGCCATTCATCTTCGGCCGGTAAGGAGATGAGTTGTGGTGTTCAATCTTGAAACTCTGGCACAACTCCTTCATCATCTTGTTATTCAAATTCGAACCATTATCAGTAATGATCCGCTTGGGAATTCCGTAACGACAGATGATGTCCGTCTTTATGAATTTAGCCACCACCTGCTTGGTCACATTAGCGTATGAGGCTGCCTCCACCCACTTGGTGAAGTAGTCGATAGCTACTAGAATGAAGCGATGACCATTAGATGCAGTGGGCTCGATCTTGCCTATCATGTCGATGCCCCACATGGAGAACGGCCACGGGGAGGACATGATATTCAACGGGCACGGCGGTACATGAATCTTATCAGCATAAATCTGGCATTTATGACATCTCTTCGCGAATTTAAAGCAATTTGACTCCATCGTCGGCCAGTAATATCCTGCTTTCAGGATCTTTCTTGTCATAACATGCCCGCCGGCATGCGTACCAAATGTGCCTTCATGGACTTCTTCCATGAGCATACTCGCTTCTTTCTCATCTACACATATGAGTAGCACGAGATCATGGTTTCTCTTGTACAAAACTCCATCAGGATTGAGATAAAAATTTCCAGACAGCCTCCTCAGAGTCTTCTTATCCTGGGTTGACGCTCCCGCAGGATACTCCTTAGTCATAAGGAAGGTCTGGATATCATGGAACCATGGCTTGCCGTCGGAGGCTTCCTCGATCGCAAAGATGAATGCAGGTCTATCAAGACGAGACAGGACGATTCTTGGAGCTTCATTCCAAAAATTGACTTTATACATCGAAGCCAACGCGGCTAAGGCATCAGCCATCTGGTTTTCAGCCCTGGGCACATGATGGAGTTCCACTCGATCAAAGAACGGAAGCAGCCTTCTGGCATAGTTCATGTACGACACCAAATTCGATTGGCGAGTCTCCCACTCCCCTTTAATCTGGTTAATCACAAGTGCTGAGTCACCATATACATCTAGGTTCTTGATTCTCAAATCAATTGCCTCTTCTAGACCCATGATGCATGCTTCGTACTCCGCTTCGTTATTGGTGATTGGAAACGTCAGTCTCGCAGTGAACGGGATATGGGATCCGTGGGGAGTCGTGATGATCGCCCCAATGCTACTTCCATAAGAGTTAACCGCCCCGTCAAATATCAATTTCCACTGGGATTTCCTATCTGGCCCCTCGTCGGGCAACGGTTCATCACAATCTTTCACCTTGAGAAACATGATATCCTCATCAGGGAATTCAAATTTCATCGGCTGATAATCCTCGATCGGCTGTTCGGCAAGATATTCAGACAATACGCTGCCCTTGATGGCCTTCTGGGAAACGTATTGAATGTCATATTCCGTCAACACCATTTTCCATCTAGCAATCCTGCCCGAAAGCGCTTGTTTCTCGAAGACGTACTTGATCGGATCCATCTTCGAAATTATCATGGTCGTGTGATTGAGCATGTACTGTCGTAAACGTTTGGCAGCCCAGGCTAGTGCACAACACGTCTTCTCCAGCATCGAGTAACGAGATTCACATTCTGTGAACTTTTTACTCAAATAATAAATGGCATGCTCCTTTCTGCCTGTCTCGTTGTGCTGACCGAGAACACACCCCATACTATTCTCAAGAACTGTCAAGTACATGATTAAGGGCCTCCCTGCCACTGGGGGTATCAAGATCGGAGGTTCTTGTAGATACTGTTTTATCTTATCAAATGCCTTCTGGCAATCCCCGTTCCAGATAATCGCCTGATTTTTCTTTAACAGTTTGAACATCGGTTCACACGTGGCCGTGAGCTGAGAGATAAACCTTGCAATGTAGTTTATTCTGCCCAGGAAACCACGAACTTCTTTTTCGGTTTTTGGCGCTGGCATTTCTTGTATTGCTTTTATCTTCGCAGGATCAACCTCGATGCCTCTTTCGCTCACGATAAACCCCAGTAGTTTTCCAGACCGTACTCCGAAAGTACACTTGTTATGATTCAGCCTCAACCTGAACTTCCTAAGCCTCTCGAAAAGCTTCAGCAAATTGACCAGATGTCCTTCCTCCGTTTGGGACTTCGCAATCATGTCATCAACATAGACTTCAATCTCATGATGAATCATATCATGAAACAAAGTAACCATTGCTCGTTGGTAAGTGGCCCCTGCGTTCTTCAGACCGAAAGGCATTACCTTGTAGAAAAATGTTCCCCAAGGTGTAATAAATGTAGTTTTCTCCATGTCCTCCGGCGCCATCTTGATCTGATTGTAGCCGGAGAAGCCATCCATGAACGAAAACACTGAGAACTGAGTTGTATTGTCGACCAACACATCGATATGAGGCAGCGGGAAATCATCTTTAGGGCTCGCCCTATTCAAATCCCGATAATCGACGCACATTCGCACCTTACCGTCCTTCTTCGGTACAGGCACGATGTTGGCGACCCACGGAGGGTAAGTAGTGACCGCTAAGAAGCCAGCATCAAGCTGCTTTTGCACTTCTTCTTTGATCTTAACGGCCATATCTGGTTGTGTCCTCCTAAGCTTCTGCTTGACGGGAGGACAATCTTCTCGTAGCGGCAAGTGGTGGACCACAATGTCGGTATCAAGTCCGGGCATATCTTCGTATGACCAAGAAAAGATGTCACTATACTCTCTCAGCATCTCGACCAATCTTTGCTTGACATCACTCTGCAATGCAGCTCCTATCCTGACATTCCTGACTAGTTCTTCAAAACCCAGATTCACGATCTCGATCTCTTCTTCGTGAGGCAGAATAACTTTCTCCTCTTGTTTCAACAAGCGGGCCAACTCTTCGGGAAGGTCATCGTCTTCATCAATCTCTTCTTCGGCTTGATAGATCGGGCAATCGAAGTCGAAGTGAGTCGTAGAAGGTCCAGAGTCGATGTCATCTGCTATGTGGATCCTGCAATAACAAGGGTTAAGCTTAAAACAAGGATATGCAGGTTAGCACAAACCCCATTGCCATCTTGTTGTTTTTCAAAACAAATATAAAACAGGAATAACAGAGATCACAATATTTGAATACGAAGAAAAACGCCTTTGATTTATTGGTAAAATGCATGTACATAATCAAACAAGGCCCTGACAATAAAACAATTATGCCCCAGGTAGGACATAGGGTTGTACAATGATTGGAGAAAGTAAATCATTACTCTTTGCCTGTCACTTGGATGGTATCCCTGATGGACCAGTTGTTGAGGCTCTCGCCTGGCTTGCTTGGCTGGATCCAAGAGTCTAGGTCGCAATCACTGTCTTCGCCGTTTTCAGACACTGCGTTGACACTTTCAAATATTACTCCGCTGCTTGTAAACTGGATCGGCCCTTTACCTCGCGACGCACTGTGAGAAGATGAGGCTTCAGCCGCAGGAGAATATCCCAACCCAAACTTGTCCTGCTTGTTGGGTATCTCTAGAATCTGCCCCCAGCCTGAGGTAGATCCGGCTTGAACAACGACTTGGGCTTCCTTGAAGGAAGAGAGAGTCATCTCTGGTTTCTCAGTGATTACAGGAGCTACGTTCTTGACTTTAACAGCTTCAAATGCTTGACATAGGGTTTCGTGGATTTCCCCATCCATCTCAACATATTTGAAGGACGACAAATGGCTCACCATTATGTCTTCCTCGCCACATACAGTTACAATGCTGCCTCCGACAGCATACTTGAGCTTCTGGTGCAACGTGGAGGTCACAGCGCCAGCAGAGTGGATCCATGGCCGGCCTAAGAGACAGTTGTAGGAGGGCATGATGTCCATAATGTAGAAGACTGCGTTGAATGTTTCCGACCCCACTTGGATTGGCAACGTTACCTCTCCAAAAACATGACGTTTGGTTCCATCGAACGCTTTCACAACCAGACCACTGGGTGTGCAAATAAATCCTCGAGTATCTAACTTCATCAATGCTTTCTTCGGAAGAACATTGAGCGATGACCCTGTGTCCACCAACACATGAGACATAATCGTTCCCCTACACTCTATCGAGATGTGCAGGGCGCTGTTGTGGTTTCTTCCCTTCGGCGTTAGCTCCAGGTCAGTGAACCCTAACCCGTTTCCAGCATTCACGTGGGCTACGACCCCTTCTAACTGGTTGACCTATATTTCCTGCGGCACATACGTGGCATTCAAAACCTTCAGCAGAGCGTTGTGATGTGCCTCAGAACACAGCAACAAATTCAGGATGGAAATTTTCGAGGGTGTTTGCTGGAGGTGATCCACGATCTTGTAGTCACTCTTCTTAATCAACCTTATAAACTCTTCAACGTCCTTAACAAGTAAGTCCTTTTCTACCCCACGAGGGGTTTCTTCAACGACTTTACTCTTTCCTTTATCAGTTACATCAACTTTGTCCGCTTTGTCCGCCACGATCTCAGGTGGAGCAAATACTCTCCCGCTACGAGTGATTCCGCCAATTCCCACTAGGTTATCCACACACGACCCTGATGGTTCCAATTCCAACTTCTGTCCGTTACAGTAGACGTCTGCCCCATAATGCCATGGGACAGCATTGGTGCTTTCAAAAGGTATCGACCCAACTTTGGTGATGGTAATTGTGGGCGGTCTGGGTGCAGAAATAGTTATCGTCTGACGAGGGATGATGATGGTGGCAACCTCATCATCTTGCTTCAGCATTACCTCTCCAGATCTACTTTCGGCCCTTCGGCTAAACTGCAAGATTCCTTCGGTCATCAGACTCTGAATCCCTTCTATCAACTGTTCACATTCATTAGGACGAGTCGCACAGCCCATACACAGTTCCCCACAGCCAGGGAAGAAACCTCTTTTCATCAACTTGGCTTTAACGAAGCTAAGCGGTGTTTTCAGATCCTTGACATCAGTCAATAAATCCAAACTCTCGTCTTCAATAATGGCATTTACCCCACCTCCCCTATGATTCGGTATAGGGTTCTTCGTGACATTTGGCACATTATTTGAGAAATTGATGATCTTAGCGTCCACCATATCCTGCACCTTGTGCTTGAAGGCTTTGCACTTTTCTATCGTGTGGCCTGGTGCCCCCGAGTGAAACTCACGTGTTGCATTCGCATCATAACCTGGCGGAGGTGCCCCTGTCAAGGGAGCCAAGGTTCTCTTCTAGATCAGCTGTAATTGAAGCAAAGTCTGTAACAACTGAGCATAAGACATGGGTGGCGTCTCGAGGTGACGACTTGACAGAGGTGCCCTGTTCTGATACTTCCTGTACCCTTGCTGATTCGGCTGCTGCTGCTGCTGCTGTGGCTGTTGGACAGCGGGGATGGTTATGCTAGCCACCTGCTGGTGCTGGCCTTTGCCTTTCCTTCGAGCGTTGGACACAGCGCTCGTCTCTCCTTCCCGCCTTTTGCCACCATATGGTTTCTTTCCTCCTCCAGCTGAGGATAGATCACCTTGAATTTTCCCCAGTTTGATCCCATTTTCAACGTGCTCACCTGTGAGAATGAGATCTGAGAAGCTTCCAGACATACTACTGACCAATTTCTCGTAGTAAACCCCTGGGAGGGTGGCTACAAACATTTCAACAAGCTCGCGTTCAACCATCGGCGGCTGAACTCTAGCTGCCAATTCACGCCACCGCTGGGCGTATTCCTTGAACCCTTCGTTGTTCCTCTGCGACAAATTCTGCAGTTGGACCCGGTTCGGAGCCAAGTCACTGTTATATTGGTAATGGTGCACAAATGCTTCAGCAAGTTCCTTCCACGTGCGCACACTGGTAGGTTCCAGACTCATGTACCATTCCAGGGATGGCCCGGACAAGCTATACTGAAAGAAGTGCATCAGCAACTTCTCGTCTTCAGAGTGAGTGGACACTTTCCGGTAGTATGATCTCAGGTGGACGCGAGGGCAAGTGGTGCCCTTGTACTTTTCAAAGTCGGGTACCTTGAACTTGGGAGGCACCTTGAAATCCGCAATCAGTCCCAGCTTGGACATGTCAACACCCATAGTTTTCAGGTTCTCGAAATTCCTCATTTTGTCCTCGAGTGCCTTAAACCTCAGACGTGCTTCAGCAGTCAGCTCTCCTTCAGCACCCTTATGTGAGAACACATCGTCTTGACGGTCTTCTAACCATGGCTGAGGCCCATACAGATTTCCAACACCTGTGTTGCCGTTGCCCAGCCCAACATTGACATTAGCTTCGAAATTCCCATTACCGATGCCAGTCGTATTACCATTGAGTCCCATGTTAGCGATCATATTGCCGTTGGCACTACCGTTCCCCCCCAGTCACGGGGACGCCATTCTGAGGAGTTTCAACAGGTGGAAGGGTTGGAACAGTCCCACCATGGAGTACACCATTGCTGTCAACCCTTGAAATCAGAGGCTGGACCAATGTTCTGAGCTGATCCTGGCCGTTGGCGACCACTTGCATGAGTTCCATGAAGCGGTCCATCCTCTCTCGGAGCTCTTGAACGTCAATCTGCACTTGCTCCATAGCTCTAGCTCGATTTGCTTTGGTCAGATAGCGGTGGATTGGTCTTTGACCAATCTTGGAACAACCTGCATACACAAAGGGTTAGAAAAACGACAAAGTGCTCGTCATGCAGATGCTTCATGTAAATGCAAACGTGTGTCTGTGCGTTAGAGAGATTTCCCCCGATCCTAGTGCCTGAGTGCCAGTGCTGATAATAAGAAGTCTGAGTCCAGTCATGGAAATAACATCTCATACATATAAAGAAAGCCCCTCAAGGCGGTGCACAACGTCACTGAGTACAAGCTGAATAAATAGCATGACCTCAACCAACAAGCCTGGTGATAGTCAACATACAACAATGATCAACACAAAAGGATTACAAATAGTCAAGCACGACCACGGACGCGAAACTCTTCTAACAACCCCTTCGTTTTTGGATGATCAGGCCGAGTGAGCAACCCTTTGACGAGTAACTCTCTCTGCATAATGGTGTATTGAAGACCTTCAACTGAGTCTTCCCATGCTCCTTCGCTGAAACAAGCCTCTAACTTCCGCTTCTTGGACTCAAACATCAGTTTGCACTCTTTCAGGTTAGCAAGAGCCTTGTTGAGCTGGCCTTCGGCGGCATATCTGCGAGCGGTTTCTTCATCAAACCTCTTCTCACTAGCCTTCACCTGGGCTTTCAACTTGGAGATCTGTTGCTTCAGCTTATCCTCCCGTTCTTTGTCGTTGGCTAGGGTGGCCTTCCAATGCTGATTAAACTTGGATATTCTCCGGTACGCTTCATCCAAGTGCTGCTTCTTAGTGACCAGTACGTCATTGACAGCTTTGAAGTCTCGACCCAAACGCTCACGCTCAGTTATCTGCTTAGTCAAATCTGTCCCTAACTGGTTCACCAGCTCTGTCTGCCTCTTGAAGGAATGGACGGCTTCGCTTCTCTCGCTTCTGAGTTGAGCCAATTCTTTCTCCAGTTCTTCATTTTCCTTTTTCAGCTCATCTCTCTCAGCTAACACCTGATTATGCTGCTGAATAGGCATGGTGGTAGGCTCTGCAATCACTAGAGGGCCTTCCGGCTTGGCAGGTGGAAACGGCATTCCTATAATATCTGCTTTGGCTCTGATCCAGGTCACATACGGAGCGTAGGCTTGGCTATTACTTTTCCCCAGTAACGACTTTCCCCGCTTACAGATACCATTCCAAGCGCGCCGAAGCTTAGATAATATATCCCCCTCTAGAAGACCAGTGAGGTATAGAGATTCCTGCACCTCTTCATCCTTCGGCGGAGCTCTCAAAGCATAAGAAAACTGTCGGACCAACAGAGATGGATTATAGTTTATACATCCCTTCCTGCCTATCAAAGGCACGTTCGGAAACCCACTGCAGCTGAAGATGATCTCGGTACCCAACCTATCTCTATCAAACCAGGCAATATCCTCCGCTGACAGACTCATCAAACGCTCAGGCCACTCAGCTGTGGCTGCAGACGAAGCAAAGGGACCTTTCTTGGGTAGGTGACTATCAAGCCATCTGTAGAGCAGGGGCACACAACACGAGACATTCTTGCCCCTTCTGTTCTCATTTTTGTAGTGGACAGAATGGTAGACATCTCCTATCAAGGTAGGGACTGGATTCCCTGATGCAAAGATGTGAAATGCGTCGAAGTCTACAAAGTCGGGCATATTGGGGAACAGAAGGATGCCATATATGCACAGAGCAAGAATGGCGTTGAACACGACCCAACATCCGTCTTTGGTGCACTGCTGAGCCTTTCCCACTAAGAACTGCAAGGAGAAACCGGGAACCCTGTTCCAACTAGACAAAACCAACTCGGAGGCATCCAGATGAAGTGAAGGGGCTAGGCTAGCCAGATTAGGCTCAGCATCCATATGAACAAAAGGCATATGACTCTTGATAGGCACACCTGACAAATCAGCATACTCCTCTAGTGTAGGTGCGAGAACAAAATCCGGGAAAGTAAAGCATCTCAAAGGAGGATCGTAGAACTGCAGCAAGGCGTGCAACCCATTCAATTCAAACACCGAGGGTTTACGAACCAAGCTGAGCAGTTTCCCATAAGACTTTCTGAATTCACCTCTTACAAAATCATCTGCCAAAGAAATCAAACCAGTTAGCTGAACAACATCAGGAGTGGGGAGCTTGTAGGCCACAGTCTTCCTCAGAGAACCCATAATAGCACAATAGACGGCAAGAAAACCTGAATCGGGGGGTAACGGTACCTGCAACACAGACACACATTAATGAAATGCAAATGAGTATGCAAAACAATGCAAAATGCAATCATGCAGCAGGAGATCAAGACGACTGTGCTGTTGCGGAGAAGAAGGTTCTGTATCAACAAAACCACAATACTGCTCTATCAAGAACAACCATTATCTCTGATAAGAAAACCATGGTATCGGACCATAAATCTGCTATGTCAAGAACACACACACATCTGATGATGAGAACCTCTGATACCAACAAAACTAATTCACTATCAAGAAAACCAGGTAGTCTGAAGGTTAAGGTGTCCTGCAACAAACCCAACCCTGCTCACAGGTATGGACCTATACTGACACAAGTTCGGCATCCTATGCGGTCATCAGCGTCACGGACATTCAGGAGGGGTGATACGATACCCAGAAGGTGTGGCATCACCATCTCCTGAAGCGGCCTCACTCAGCTGAATTCCAAATGATCGGTCCCCAGAGGCGACAATCCTCCAAACCAACAACCCCTCAGGCCCAAAGGGCCGGAAAAGAAGTTAACCGGGAGAACCTCGTCTGAGCGTGGATTTCATGAGACACTAGTGCCTGCAAAGCAAGCACGCGCCCACTAATTTCCACAACTAATGCTAAGTACATTCAAGCCTGGGTCTGGCTTCTCACTCATCAGAATGCCCCTCCCACAACAGCACAGATAATCATATCATACTGAAAATAAAGTGTGGGGAAATAAAATGCGATAAACAAACATAACCCAACAAGTAATCATACAAGCGCTAGGATTGACTCTCGCAGGGGACGTTGGATCCCCAAACTGACTCGCATAAGGGACGTTGGATCCCCAGGAAACTATCAAGTCCCCAGCAGAGTCGCCAGCTATCGCTACCGCGAAAATAAGGTGCCGGCAAAACAGAAGAGTCGCCACCTTTCGTTATTTATCCCTCAGAACAGGAAAGGAAACGATCGAAGAAACCTGACGAGAAGGTATAAGACAAGGTCGTCGCAACCATTGTCTGGGTTCGGGAGTCGGTTACGCAAGGGGAAGGTATTAGCACCCCTCACGTCCATCGTACTCGATGGGATCCATGCTTGTTGGGTTTATCTGACGGGTTTGTTTACTATCTACCTATCAAGGCTGGTCTGAAAAGAAAAGAAAATGACTCGGCAAAGCGTCGCACTTTATGCCTACGTATTCTCATAAGAGAATAAGAAATCAGAGTCAACGTAGTTCGACTAACTACGGGTTATGAGGAAGGTGGCTCGCCAATACGTCAGTATTGTGCCTACGTACTCTCAACAGGCTTGAGAGATCAGAGCTTACGTAGTTCGGGTAACTACGGATTACGGGAATTCAGATTCATCTGTTTTATCGAGTAGGGTTAACAAACAGTTCCAGCGGTTTGGTGTACGCAGCTCGACCCTTGGAGACTTATGTGTTACCGTTTGCGGTAGAACTGGGAGTTAACGACACTCTTTTCTTCAGAAAAGCTTCCTTTGAATTATGGGCCCACGGGGCAAAAAGGTTTGAAGTTTGCTTTCTGTCTTTTACGGAAGAACTATTTTTTATGGATGTTTGCAACCAATATCGCACTACAGACTATGACCTGAGAGTGAATGCGTCGCATGTCACCCAAAGGGTGCCATACTAAACATCCAGACTGTTGAAAAGAAACTCTCCAACAATCCTTTCTCAGATAGCTTAAGGCTCGTAACGTGCGACGTCAGTTAACCTTTATTACTGTATTTTAATTTGTTTTGAGATGAGAAGAGAACAGGCTCAACTAAAGGGAGACTATCAAGTCCTAATGTTGTCATGCCAAGGATTCATCCTATGGTTGAGGTTTGAAACAGGGAACTCCTAGAAGTTATCATGCATAGGTTTCAACCTAAAGTTCTAATCATCACTTCCTTATCAAAGGAAGTGAGGTTCCTACGGGATCATGTCAATGATAAACAACAACAGATAAAGCATCACCTTAAATAGTAAACAGTAAACGACTGCAAAATGCATGCAATGTAAGTGAGGGAGGAAATGTGTGTGGGACATCAGCCTCCACAAGCTCATCTCAACCTCAAGCCAGATATGAATAACTGCAATCATACAGAAGAAATAACATGCTATCAAGCAAAATATAATAACTGCAATCATACAGAAGAAATGAAATAAAATGCCATCAAGCAAAGGACAAACTACATAGGCAAGGGAGCAGAGCTCTACCGAATACCCGCAAGCAAAGCCATACACTAACAAGACAAGCAGAGGGAGCAACTCAACCTCTAGTGCAATCATGCTCCTAGCTTAACACAATCTAAATATGAACTTATTCTAATGCATCAAGCAAATCAAACAAGTCACTGCAATACAGTTGCACAGAAAGCAAACAGACAGGAAGGAAAGCAAATCAACAGCTCCCACAGCAAAGCAATCTTCTGACAGCAGTTCAGTCCTCAGTCTTCAACTGCACTTCAAGGCTATCATCTTCAATAGCAAGTGTCAACTTGCTTCTAATACATCCACATAAGTATCAACTTATTCTCTCTTCCTCAAGCCTCAGCTCTTCAGTAAATTCCACCTTCAGGCTCCACTCCTAATATCAAGTATCAACTTGGCCCCTGCAGGCTCTCAATGTATCAACATAAGTGTCAACTTGTTCTTCTCGACCTTCAAGCTTCAGCTCTCTCCTCCTTACAAATATCAACTTGCTCTTCCTGATCTACAAGCTTCAGCTCCCTCCTCCTTACAAATATCAACTTGCTCTTCCTAATCTACAAGCTTCAGCTCCAATGGGTAATCTTCAAACACAAAGAAGTATCAACTTCTACCCCTCAATCTCTTCAAGCAAGGAACTCCATCCTCTATCAAGGGAGAAAGATTCATCTAACAAGAGCAAAGTTTGGATGCTTGGTAGCAAAGTGAAGACGAAAGGTCACCATTAAGCATCCTATCATCAGAGAAAGGGACCCTCAAAGGTTCTACCAACTTGTAAAGAGCCACACATCCTACCAAAGGAGGGATGAGGCCTTTACAAAGGGACCTTACATCATAGGGAAGAATGGAAGTGATCAACATCTTCCATGTTTATGAAGGAAGAGAATCTATCTAGAAGCTCTGCCTACAAACCCTAATCTTAACACCTAATCAGTACTACACCAAAAGAAGGGAAGATCTTCACATCCAAGCTTCTTCAAGCATTCCATGGTAGACCAAACTTGTCTTCAACATCATCCAAGAGCAAGAGATACAAAACCCTAATCTAAGGGAACTAAAGAAGTCATTCTAGTTGAATTAGTGCATTAGAATCATCTAAAGTTAGCACCTAAACTAAAATCAAACAAAAATAGTAAACTACATTGTAAATTCCTACAAAAATTCCTAAGGGACCCTAATTCAATCATGAATCTACCATACAAAATTCAGAGGTTGAATCACCCACCAAGTCCTAGAAATAAAACCTAAATCATAAGGTACTAATCATAAACCCTAAAAATTGATCTCCTAAAGTTTCAACCAAAAACTACCACTTACATTCATCACAAAAATGTGAGAAAAATCTAGGGGGAACATGCATATCTATGCTAGCTACACACAAAAAATCAAGGCAAAAATCATCATCAAATGATCAAACCAAATTCACCAAACTAAGGTATCAACCATGGTCATTTTAATATCAATTAAAATTCAACAAATGCAAATAAAATCAAACATGCATGAAATATTAATATTTTTTATCTAAAACAAACTAGATTCAATCATGAATCCATGGAAAAAAGAATGGAATTAATTGAGTTATTTTTCAATTTTTCATGGATTATTCAATAACCATGAATGAAATGAAAAAATAAAATGAAAATGCAAGGAAATTAATAAGCGCGTGGTGTGAATAGCATATTTTCTCAGTTCATTTCAGTGTTGGGCCCAAAAGGGGGGTGGTGATATCAATGTTGCACTAAGCCCACCTAAACCACTTAAATGAAACGATGCGTTCAAGTACTCAGCCTCCTTCACAAAGTGAAATCAATTCGTGGCTGTTGGATCCTTCCCAGGTCAAAGTCCTCAGCCCAATCCAATGGCTATCTAGTCATCTTCTTCCTTTTGAATGTTGGAGGGAAAGAAACCATGGAAGTTCAGAGCTTCAACTCAATCTTCCTCAAATCGTACTTCATCAATACTCCATCAAAACTCTCACATGAATACACTAATCCACTCCGTTTTTTCCACTGAATCTAACCATGCTAATCAATAACATTGAAACCCATCCTAACTCAAATCACGATCAAAATCTCAGAAATCACTCAAGAATCAAATCACACCAAACTCCAAATTATGGTGTCTAACATCATCACCATGCTTCACTGAGTGGATTCCACTATCAAACTAAGCCTAACTCTAAAAAATCATCAAGATACGATCAAGAACATAATTTTTGTCATCTTACTTATTGCCTCTAAATCGATCCAATTGTTACCAAAAAGCTCCCTACATCAATCTACATTGCATCTAACATAACAATTCCTATTGATTATGCTTAAATTAAGCTGCACGATGAAAAGTACATACCTGCAAATTCTTGATGAACAGAGTGGTTAAATCTTCAAATCAACCTTCAATAAGCTCCAGATTCCTTCACTAGCATCCAAGGAAGGTTCTGTATGCAAAGAAATGAGTTGAAATGCCTTGAATTCTTGAACCCGATTCTGAGTTGCAAGCTCCCAACTCCAATGGCTAACTCACGATTCTCCCACAGTTTTGCCTTGGATTTGATTTGGAATCAACCACCAACCCTAGAGCAAGCTATTGGGATCAAGAACTTGGATTGAAATGGCTCCAATGGCTGTAACAGATTTTGATTTGCAATGTGCAAATTCAAAATGCAATCTCACTCTCCTCTCTCAATTCTCACCAACCTTCGCCTTGGATCACTTCATGTGCTTAAATAGGACATGAATGA
The DNA here is from genome assembly GCA_963859935.3 of Lathyrus sativus. Taxonomy (NCBI): domain Eukaryota; kingdom Viridiplantae; phylum Streptophyta; class Magnoliopsida; order Fabales; family Fabaceae; genus Lathyrus; species Lathyrus sativus. The sequence continues at coordinate 249,610,163 of OZ012738.1, forward strand.
ACATTCTAGAAAGTTCTGGATCAATCTAAAGAGAACTTCAATATCTCATGTCATGGAAAATTCAATCTCATGCCATCCTCATACCAATTCTGCTAACAGCTTGCATATTACCTCACTCTCATCCAAATTCTCTCCACATGAGATTTTGAGTGTGTTTGGATGTGTTTGCACCTTGGTTTTGATCTTATGTGTAATTTGGCATATGTAACTTAAGCCTTAAGCAAGCAAATGCAACTCCATGATTTTGACCTCAAATGAGAAACATAATATTGCCAATGTCTTTAAAATGTCATTTCTGATCAAAATGACATATTACATGCCTTATCTTGGCCTTGGAATGAAAAATCACAAATTTGGTCCTTTTAATGAACTTTAATTCTTCCTTTTTAAGTCAATTTTGCAATTTTGAGTTACAAGCAATTCCAACCACTCATGACCACTTGGCTAGCCTTAAAACATCATTTTGAACAAGTTTGATGTTGAACATTTTCCCATTTGAAGCTTGCAAATAGGAGTTATGGACTTATGATTGAAATGACCTGTAATCTTCAAATACCCAAAATACCCTTGACTTGTCAAAGCCATAACTTGAGTTCTACAAATCCTATCAAGGACTTCTAGTACTCTCTAGAAAGCTAAGAGAATAAGGAACAACATTCATGTTGACCAAAAGTTCATAGGAATCATCCTTTTCTAGGTAAAAAGGTTCATGCAAGTTGGGTAACTTTCAAGCTCCCAATTCACATTCATCTGATGAGCTAACTTGTCAAAGTCATAACTTGAGTTCTACAAATCCTATCAAGGACTTCTAGCACTGAAATTAAAGCTAATACCATGCTCTACAACAATCATGTTGGGGGCAAGATGAGATGACAATCACATCTTGAGCTAAATTGCCTTGAAGATAGGGGTCAAACTAGGGGATTTTACACTATCAAGCCTTAGAAACCCTAGCTTGAAACTTCTCAAACTCTTCAATCATGATGATTTAACCTTGGAATCATCCTTATAACATCTCAATGTATCAATCCATGATCACATGGTTCTTGAATTAAGTCTCAACTTTCTCCAAATCATCAGTTGACTTAGGGTTGACCCAGTCAAACCCTAGCAGCACCACTCATGGTTGAGCCCTCTTAACCTTGCACAATGACCTATCTAGGCTTCAAAGTGATCTTCAAAACTTCTCATGAGCTCACTCAAGACCTCAAGTCTAACTTCAAGGCTTCAGAATCATCTGATGGATTTCCACAACTCTCAAGCTAGGAGACACACTCTTGGTTTCAACCACTCTCTCTGAGGATCCTTTAATTTCTCTGACAAGGATATCAACCCTTGAACCCTTGAATAACATTCTTAGCTAGTTTCATAGTCTTGTGTAGCCCTTGATTGGTAATCATACCTCTTGATCTCCTGCACACATGTCAATGAAATGCAAATGATAATGCTAATGTGAATGAAATGAAACATAAGCTAGGTAAAGAAATGTTGAGAAAATTTTGGGGTGCAACAGATGGTATGATCTCTGTAGTCTTGGAAATTACCGGCTCGGCCGAAAGTGTTGTCAGCTTATAGTCTCGCTGGGGACTGTATCGGCTTAAAGTCTCTCTGGGGACTGTGTTGAGGCAATGGTTAAGATGTAGATTCTGCAATGATGAGATTTACTGGGGAATAAAGACCGTCGGGAGTAAGAACCATTAGGTGCATGAAGAATGTTGTGGACATGGTAGTTTTGATCTTACTGGACTTCAGGATAGTCGCCATTTTGAAAAATATCATGCCCCAGAGTACCTGCTTTGTAAGAAAGTCATCTCGAGAGGATTTTACAGAGAACATAGGGTTCGATTTCCCCACTGTTTTCAAACTCTTTGAGAGATTTGTCAAATCTCGACGTAACTGGATCAGATCGACGGTGTCATGACTGAGTCTTCGAGAAGTAGCTCTCAAGAAAGTCAGGCTTGCATCAATAAATAACTTGGTAACCCACCTGCCCCTGTTTAGCAGGATCTTCGAGCTCCATTAATTATGTCTATATGTAAGTTTCTAAGATGTTAGGCAAAATCGACACGCGTGAAATGCTATCCTGAAACTATCAATGCAACAATATATTTGTCTTGAAAATTTTGTTTTTATTTTTGAAAAAGGATATCGCAATGGCTCGTGGCCGAAATCACTAGCTAGGATATGAATTTTAATTTGTAATTCCAACATTAAATTGAGCATAGCTCATAGGAGTCAGGAAACGTTATCTCGTCGAGTATGCTTTCAAAAGAATTCCTACTTCAATTAGGTCTTTTAAAGGTTGTATCGTGGCTTAGTTCAGGGTTTAAGAAACAAAGGATAAAGGCTCAAAGTGATTTATACCCACCCATTCTTCGTGATGTTCTTCAATCCTAATTCAGTTAACCGGATGCGAGCACTCATATCTCTATCAGATTTGATATGGCCGAGAACTCATCAAGGCTTTGGACAATGGCAGTCACTCACCTATTTTTTGTTTGATCAACACGAATTTGTTCTTTATTGGGGATTCTTTATTGTAATCCCTTGTTTTTATTATTTTTTTTCATTCCCTATCTTTTGCCTGGACGGCGTCTTTGGGATTTTGACTTTGTACTCCAGCGGGATGCCCCAGTCTTGCCTAAGTCTCCTTCATAGGTTGTGACTTAGCGGGCTATATATTTTTTATTTTTGTTGAATAAGTCATGTGACTCTTTTGAAAGGCTTGTGATTGCCCCACTCTTTAGGTAGTAGAGGGATAGTCATTGACTTCTAACTACCTAAGATATTAGGGATATATTCTCGAAGGTTCGCTCCTCCTTTTTGATAGTCTGAGCGCTCGATCAATTTAACTGAAAAACTACCCTGCCCCAGGTTAAAAAAAAGGGTTTTAATTTGGAATAGAAGAAAACTCCTACTTCAAGGATCAAAGGGGTTAAAGAGGGGTTATCATCCTTATGTCTCCATTGTTTGGGATTTGAAACAATGCCTTACATCATCAGCAGGTTTCAATTGAAAGCATACGACAAGAGATTCGACGTTTTTGTTCATAATCCTCCTCCCAATTCTCCATCAAACAGGAGATCGGGTAAAATTGGCATTATAAGTTCATAAAAAATATTTTTAATGAGTGAAACGAATGGATTTATTCAAGACAAATATGCATTAATTATTCCAAAATAAACAAGTTCTTACATGCTAATTATGCTTAATCAAAGAAAATAAAACATATAAATAAGCGAAATGTAATGTCTCAAAGTCCTTCAAAATGTGTTTACGAATTCTTCGCATCTGAGACCGGCATGGTAGTGGTTTCCTCTGGCGGAGCCTCACGGGAAGGAGTCGTCTTGCTTGCCCCAGCTATGCCGATCTGAGCTACCTCAAGAAGAAGACCTTTCAACGGACGAGTTGTCAATAGCGCTAACAGCCCCATGGTTAGGTAGAGGGTTGCTTTTGATATTAGGCTGCGGATCATCAAAAGACAAGATCTTCTTTTCCATCAGATCCCTCACAATATTCTTCAAAGCATAGTTGTTCTCTAAATCGTGACCTGGCGCACCCTCATGAAATAAACAACGAGCGACAGCGTTGTAGTTGGCTGGCAAAGGATTTGGTGGTGGACCCACGGCTCTAGTGGTAATTAAACCTCGTTGCACTAAGTAAGGATACAACTCGGTGAACATCATTGAAATTGGCTGACAAGGCTTGTATTGTCTCCTCGGAGCATTTTGGCGAGGTGCCTGATTCCTCGGTTGTTGATTTGAAGGAGCGTTGGACGCTTGCTGATAATTAGGCGGAGGTTGTTGATAAACCGGAGGCGGATAAACAGGTGGCGGCTGCATAGGCTGGTAAGCAGGAGCTTGTGGAGCTTGCTGATTAAAAGATGGTGCAACAGCAGCTACATATGGAGGCGGAGCATACTGAACCGGGTAACCCTGTGGTTGAGCATACTGCGGGTAATGATACTGCCTATTCCTTCTCTTACCTGATGATACAGCATGAATCTCCCCTTCCTTCTTTTTCTGAGGATTGAAAGAAGGCTTCTTAGCTTGGTCCTTCGAACTTGTGCTGCTAGAACCTTTAGACATTTTTCCACTTTTCATAGCCAATTCAACCTTTACTCCGACAGCGACAATATCAACAAAATTCGTGGTTACACTACCCACCATCCTTTCATAGAATTCAGGACGAACGGTGTTGACAAACCAATAAGCTAGTTCCTTGTCGGTCAACGGAGGTTCGACTTGAGAAGCAATTTCCCTCCATCTCTGAGCATATTCTTTAAAGGTCTCGGAATCCTTCTGAGTCATACTCAAAAGTTGTCTCCTGTCAGGAGCCAAGTCCATGTTGTACTTATAGTGCTTAATAAAAGCGTCAGACAAATCCTGAAAAGACTTGATGCGAGATTGGTCCAATGTCAAATACCACTTCGACGAGGCACCTTTCAGACTGTCTTGAAAACAGTGCATCATCAGCTTGTCATTTTGCACGTGGACAGCCATTCTACGATAGTACATTATCAAATGGCTTTTCGGACAAGTAGTCCCTTCATAGCAGTCAATGTTCGGAGTTTTGAACTTTGGCGGGATAACTAGGCCGGACACTAAACAGATGTCTGTAGCGGCAGCACCAAAGATCTGGTCCCCTTCCATCTTTCTCAATCTTTTATCAATAGTAACAACTTCCTCGCAAAGCCTATCACGTGGTTCGTACCCTTCATCATTATCATCTAGAATTTCATAAACAGGCTCATTGAGATAAGGTTGTACCCGAGTATGAACATTAGCTTGTGTGAAGTTAGGAACCACTTTAGGAGGCTTAGAAACCAAAGGCACAGTTTGCTGAACATTTTGTATAACGGGCATGGCTTGTTGAGCTGACGTAACAACATGCAGATGTATAAAACTCTACGAAAGACCATAAGGAAACAGGATCTCAACCGAAACAACCGGAGGATCTACGGTAGCAGTAGCGTTGATCTCGGAAACCACAGTCGGCTGAGCATCCATCTTTGCATTGATCACCTGGAGTAATTCCATAATTGTCCCTATATTCCCTCGAAGGTCTGCTATGTAACACCCCATTTCTACCCAAGGCATATTTAAAATAAATCAAAATCAGAGTGCACGAAATTTGTACGCATGACGGTCGTCATGGACTTGTGACGGTCGTCACACAGACAAAAACCTGGGCGTCACATTTTTCAGCTAGCAAAAGCATGCATTTTACCATTTAATTTAACTAGGCAACATGCATTCAGTAATGATACATAGCACATGAACTTGGATGAACATACGACAGCTTGCTTAACATATCGAGTTCTCAACATTTTATTAATTTACAGCGGAACATAAAACACTTCCAACATTCTTAATGATTAAAGTAAAATCATAAAACTTGCAACCAACTCGATTAAAATTCAGCAAGCAATCATCTTGCATAGATTCCACAAAACAATTAGTTCAGTCATAAATTTCAGCACTACCGACCCACCGGTCCAGTGCGTACAACCAGCATTCGGTGCATTAACAAAAACAACCAATTCAACTAAAATACTTAGTAAAATTCAGCAACAAGAAAACATCAAATAAACAACATGAACAATCGTTCATCCCCCCAAGAGTGCTACGTATCAGAGCGACCAACAACCACTTAATCGACAAAGCGGAACTTCATTCTGAACTACCTGCAAATTACCACCAGAGGAGGTAACATACAAAGTAAAGGGTGAGATATCATTAATATAACATAGAGCATGATGGAAAACATGCCAGAAACTCATCACAACACTATAAGTTTCGAAATCATAAACATCATCGACAACAACTGCAACAATCCATACCCCACGTAAAACAACATTAATATACAACTAACTTAATTATGCAACTTCATGTGACTCAACAATGAGACTCAACTGTGCATATGCATGTGGTACCAATTTGGGAGACAACTCTCCACAACTCGGGACAAGGCCAACACCCCGAACCCATCTAGGAGCCAACACTCCAAATAACGCCAATACAGGCACAACCGTCGCCAATACAGGCCAAATGCTATGCCATGAAATGCATCTATTATGGACTACAACACAACCATAGCAACCATATAACAAGGCATTATGCCTACAACCAGAATGTCCATAACAGAGCATCATAACATCATACCACTCATACAACCATCACTTTCTACTCGTTCACATATGGGAACAATAACAACATAATTTCAACATTTACGACTGTTCATGTAAAGGAACATTGCAATATCGTATCAATAAATAGGAACTCAAAGTGTTCACACAAAACGGCTATTCCTATACAAGTATAACATCAAGATCAGTTCTACAATTAATCTTTAACATTTCATTGTAATAACAACATTACGGCATCTTCTCACATAATTAATTACAAATCAATCACAACCAGGTAACTGTCCTTTTTGGACCAGTACCTGAAACTGGCGCCTTAGACCAACTCGACCATCTTGACGCCCATTAGGGAAAACCATTAGAGCATTGTACGAATAATCGTATAGCATATTCGTTCTACGTATTTTCCCATAAGGAAAACCTTAGAGAATCGCACTAATAACCACATAACACATTCATTCCTACATAGAAATCTGGTCCCATTAGGGAAACCTTTTCCTTAACATTTATCGATTAACGAAAACTATACCTATGACTCGATTCCCCACATGAATTCGATCATACCCACGGTTATAGAATTGAACCCCACCCTTACCTTAGAATTGAGGTCAATTCCACGCTTTCCGATTCCGCTTCTGCTCTACGGTGATTTTTCTGCAACAATCTTCCAAATCTACCGATCGACAATTCTTCTCTCTTCCTTTCTCTCCATTACGTAACTTCTCTTTTCAGTCTTTTCTTTCCCAAAATGATGTAATTTAGGGTAAAAGAGTCTACAGGAATATATTTTTGCTACAAATTCTCATTCCACCAGAACACGTTCAAATTCTGCATAACTGCAGTTTTTGCTCGTGTGACGGTCGTCACACTCCTGTGACGGTCGTCATAGCAGCAAAATTAAATTTTTTTTCAATTTTTTTCTAGATAGAACATCTCTTTAGCTTTCCAACGCTTTGAACGGGGGTCAACTTCGACTTACGGATCAAGAGATATGAATTTTCAAACTTTTTCGACAAAACCAGAATTTTTTCGACAATTCGACCGATTCAATTCCTTTCTTCGAGACGAACTCATACTCAAATATGACTACGAAGCAACGAGACATGGCAAAGTCATAATTGGATTTAATCGAAATAAAACGGGTGTTACAACTCTCCCCCACTTAAAAGAATTTCGTCCTCGAAATTACCTCGATTCAACCAACTCCGGATACGACTCTCGCATCCCAATCTTCCAAATTACCTCTACCAAAGAATCCATTTACCTCGAAGTTGCTTCTCGTCCATCAACTTGAACTAGAAATGCCTCAACAATCAAATCATCCTTCACTTGTACACTATCCATCTGAAACAATGTACTTCCTCATCTTGGACACATGAACACATCATGCAATTCCCACAAGCGACAGCGGTAAAACAGCCTAGCATGCTACTTTCTCCACGCTTCCGCTGCGCCACTCTGATACAGATAAACAAAACATAGTGATATTTCCGAGACCTCACGCTCGACCAACACCAGTTACTATCGTAACTCTCAAAACACATCTTATCTTGGATGCTTTTAATCTTTTCAATCGTCTCTTACACAATCTCATGTCCGAGCACAACACTCTCGCCGGACATACATCAACATAACTCAACAAATTCTCTACATACTGAATAGTTCTCTCTGTCTGCCCATCCGTCCACGGATGCTAGAAAGAATCCAACTTCGACATGACATTCAAACGTCTGCAAAACTCTCCTAAAATCTCAATGAAGAACTCAGGTTCCCATCTGACACAAAATTCGATGGCACCTTATACAACTTCACAACTTCATCGATACACATCTCAGCTATCTTCAGCATAGGCTGGTTCTCCCTCATTGGTAGGAAATGGGTTAATCTTGTCAATTCATTCATAACCAACCAAATCGAATCATATTCCTTCAAATTCTTTGGAAAACCCGTCACAAAATCCATGGAAACACTATCCAATATCCATTCTAGAGTTTCTCACGGTTGCATCAACCCAACAGGTTTCTGATGCTCAACTTTCTACTTCTGACAAGTCAAACATGCATACACAAATCGTGTTACATCACGCTTCATACTAGGCCACCAAAACAGATTCTTCAAATCACTATACATATTCGTCGTTCCCGGATGAATACTCAACTTACTCCTGTGACTCTCTACCTATGGCCACCAAAATAATTTCCTTAAATTCGGCCGCATCCTCATGGCACTTGGATGGATACTCCATCTATCTCAAGGCACTTCTTCAAGAGTATTCTTACTCCACTCAACAACATTTTTCTGCCCAGGACACTTCGCTAGGCGAATCTCTCGGCGAACATGACAGTCCGGATTTCTATTTTCGACCGTTAAACGACTTCCGTATGTCCGATTTCGATTCCGTAAAAAGCTGCGATCTTAGAATTCGACGTACAACAACAATTTCACACTTAGGAAACCATTCGGCACAGTTTCAACTTGAAATATTTTAAACCTCAAGTACACCAATATTGCTTTCCACGCCCAACCTCTTCTCACAATCACCAGAAATCACTGTCCACCCTCTATTCGACTTCACAATCTGCTGCCTTAGAATACACCCCAGACACAAGTCTCAAAAACATGCAATCAAATTAATTCCTCGACCATCCAAACAGACATACAATGTGGAGTTCTCAATATCGGACTAGTTTCCGTAACTAAGTCGACCACAAACTCCATCACGACATATCGCGATACCACTTCCACAAATCCGAAAATCAACTCTTCGAATTTGATTCATCAACTTCAGCTAATCTACCAACTCAAACCAGATTCTCAGACCTTCTCGAATCTCTTCAAGAATACTACTAGTAAGTTCTAACACACACAGCTTAACTCCATAACAAGTCTCTTCACAGACCAAACTTGTATCGCCAAACTGCTCAATCGGTTCTAACTCTTTTCACCATCATCATCGTTACCGGTAAGGTTTTCAAATCAAAGCATCAGCTACCACGTTATATACCGAAAACACACAGTATGATAACACATCAACCGCACCCGTTCACGACGGTAAAATTGCCAAAATGACATGTTTCGAATATTCTGCTATAATTGGCTCATTCACTGACTCCAAAACCATTTTTGCTAGAAAGATCATCTCGTTAGCTTCCTGTCACTTCGAACGGGAGTCAAAACCGACATACGGTTCAAGAGTTATGAATTTTCGAAGTTTTCCGAAAAACCAGAATTTTGCCCAAAATCTGTTGCGGGAATTCTGCATTTTTGCCCGAAAATTTGACTGATTCAATTTATTTCTTCGAAACAAACACAGACTCATACTCCCCTAACATATGGCATTGAATTAGAACCATCAAACGCAATTTCTACGACGTCCGATTTTAATCCGAATCTTAGATCCTCAAATCTCCAAAATGCCAAAACTTGCCAAATCAACCACATTTTATAAAACAAGCATACTCAATCACGGCTTAACATTACCCGACACAACTACGCAATCTACTCCGACTTTCGTCTGTAAAACATCGCTTCCTCACAAAATCTCAGATTAAGCAATTTCAGCCTCCAACTCCGGCACAACTACAACAATGACCAACTCTTGAACACTGGTCAGATAATTCTTCTTACGTACTTCAAGTTGCCTTAAAGCATAACTAACTCGCTGAAGTTACTTTTAACATATCTCCAAATCATATCAACAAAGCATCTCCAAACACCATCACTAGTCCCGTCGGGTTTGGCAACAATCAACACACGAGTCGTCGACAACTCTCTCGAAAATTCCAATCAAAATGCACATCTCTGCACCTTCTTACATCGACCGACTCATCAAAACAATTCTTGAGCACTTAGCTCCACTCCAAACAATTTACTGCTCACGCCATCCAAGCTTGCAAGACACGTCTATCCCATCCAACACAATCCCGTCTACTATTAACAAGAGATTAAGGGTGATCAGTTCCTCAATTTGTCAATAGGCAGTCGAAAATCATGATGGGGTACAAACCATCTTTGCCAAACTATGAGAGCATTCAACCACACACTAAGCCTTCACTCTACACTTGCAGCATTCCGGAGAAACACATGCTTCTCCCCCACTTGAATCCTTCCCACTTCTGCAGACAAAGGCTAGACGACAAACATGTACCGGCAGTGTTTTCACACACATGCCGCATACAAGGGATTAAACAACAACATTAGACAACTTGGTCGGACGAACCAACCTGCTCTGATACCACTAATGTGACACCCCATTTCTACCCAAGGCATATTTAAAATAAATAAAAATCAGAGTGCACAAAATTTGTACGCATGACGGTCGTCATGGACTTGTGACGGTCGTCACACAGACAAAAACCTGGGCGTCACATTTTTCAGCTAGCAGAAGCATGCATTTTACCATTTAATTTAACTAGGCAACATGTATTCAGTAATGATACATAGCACATGAACTTGGATGAACATACGACAGCTTGCTTAACATATCGAGTTCTCAACATTTTATTAATTTGCAGCGGAACATAAAACACTTCCAACGTTCTTAATGATTAAAGTAAAATCATAAAACTTGCAACCAACTCGATTAAAATTCAGCAAGCAATCATCTTGCATAGATTCCACAAAATAATTAGTTCAGTCATAAATTTCAGCACTACCGACCCACCGGTCCAGTGCGTACAACCAGCATTCGGTGCATTAACAAAAACAACCAATTCAACTAAAATACTTAGTAAAATTCAGCAACAAGAAAACATCAAATAAACAACATGAACAATCGTTCATCCCCCAAGAGTGCTACGTATCAGAGCGACCAACGACCACTTAATCGACAAAGTGGAACTTCATTCCGAACTACCTGTAAATTACCACCAGAGCAGGTAACATACAACGTAAAGGGTAAGATATCATTAATATAACATAGAGTGTGATGGAACACATGCCAGAAACTCATCACAACACTATAAGTTTCGAAATCATAAACATCATCGACAACAACTGCAACAATCCATACCCCACGTAAAACAACATTAATATACAACTAACATAATTATGCAACTTCATGTGACTCAAAAATGCGACTCAACTGTGCATATGCATGTGGTACCAATTTGGGAGACAACTCTCCACAACTCGGGACAGGGCCAACACCCCGAACCCATCTAGGAGCCAACACTCCAAATAACGTGAATACAGGAACAACCGTCGCCAATCCAGGCCAAATGCTATGCCATGAAATGCATCTATTATGGACTACAACACAACCATAGCAACCATATAACAAGGCATTGTGTCTACAACCAGAATGTCCATAACAGAGCATCATAACATCATACCACTCATACAACCATCACTTTGTACTCGTTCACATATGGGAACAATAACAACATAATTTCAACATTTACGACTGTTCATGTAAAGGAACATTGCAACATCGTATCAACAAATAGGAACTCAAAGTGTTCACACAAAACGGCTATTCCTATACAGGTATAACATCAACATCAGTTCTACAATTAATCTTTAACATTTCATCGTAATAACAACATTACAGCATCTTCTCACATAATTAATTACAAATCAATCACAACCAGGTAACTGTCCTTTTTGGACCAGTACCTGAAACTGGCGCCTTAGACCAACTCGGCCATCTTGACGCCCATTAGGGAAAACCATTAGAGCATCGCACTAATAACCACATAACACATTCATTCCTACATAGAAATCTAGTCCCATTAGGGAAACCTTTTCCTTAACATTTATCGATTAACGAAAACTATACCTATGACTCGATTCCCCACATGAATTCGATCATACCCACGGTTATAGAATTGAACCCCACCCTTACCTTAGAATTGAGGTCAATTCCACGCTTTCCGATTCCGCTTCTGCTCTACGGTGATTTTTCTGCAACAATCTTCCAAATCTACTGATCGATAATTCTTCTCTCTTCCTTTCTCTCCATTACGTAACTTCTCTTTTCAGTCTTTTCTTTCCCAAAATGATGTAATTGAGTGTAAAAGAGTCTACGGGAATATATTTTTGCTACAAATTCTCATTCCACCAGAACACGTTCAAATTCTGCATAACTGCAGTTTTTGCTCGTGTGACGGTCGTCACACTCCTGTGACGGTCGTCATAGCAGCAAAATTAAATTTTTTTTTCAATTTTTTTCTAGATAGAAAATCTCTTTAGCTTTCCAACGCTTCGAACGGGGGTCAAATCCGACTTACGGATCAAGAGATATGAATTTTCAAAGTTTTCCGACAAAACTAGAATTTTTCCGACAATTTGACCGATTCAATTCCTTTCTTCGAGACGAACTCATACTCAAATACGACTACGACGCAACGAGACATGGCAAAGTCATAATTGGATTTAATCGAAATAAAATGGGCGTTACATGCTAGCTCGTTATCGACGCGATCAAATTCTCGAGCTTGGTCTTCCATCCTCTTTCGAGCTTGAGCTCTAGTGTGGTATCGATGCAGAGAGCTCAGGGTGACGAAACTGGAAGGCGAGAGAACCGAGTATGAGAAACCGGGAGACACATGGAATGCAAAAATATGATGCTAAGATGCGAATGAAATGATTTTATGGAATTCAAATATTTACGAATATTGCAAAATAACAAAGAAATTTTATTTATTAATTGAAAATGGATTATTAATAATATTCTTAGAAAAGTCTTGGCATAATAGCTAAATAAAAGCTAATAATGACCCTAAGGAAGCTTCCTGTTCTGCCCCTTGATCTGCTCTTCTAGCTGGGCTTTTTTGAGGATGAGCGTATCTTCAAAAGGTAGATCGAGAGTTGGAGGAAAATAAATCCTCCATTGAATCCAAGCAAGGGTACATGGGAAAAGTCTCCACAACTGTTGGTGATCATATTGCCCTTGATATCGGATACCTTCAAGCATATGGCTTTAGCAACGATCTTGTTCTTTAGGGTCCTTCTCCAAGATAGGGAAAGGAGTCTTATCCACCATAGACAACCCTACAAGTTGAGAATATTCTTCCAAAGTAGGTAATAAATCGGGATCCTAGAACTGTAGCAAAACCGAAAGACGTCCTTCATTCACTTTAAATTCCAACAGAGATAACAATCTTCCATACTGGTTACAGAATCCTTCTTGACCTTTGATTAAAGATCCTAGCTTCCTTAGGTCATCTAGCTTAAGACTTTTAAAAGTATATTTCAAAGTTTTCCTTCGATTGTAATCCATAATCCTGCGATATTCATAAACAAAATTCGAATTCCATGAAATGTAATGCAATGTGATGCTTTATGGATGCAATGCACATATATACACGAGTCTTAGGTTAAAGGTATGTGCAAGGAGTTCGGGTCTACCCATCCCAATAAGGTATCTACTAAGGTTAGTTGTACCTGCCGAACAAGGTTCTAAGAATTTCTCAAAGTCATCAGCCCTTCCTTCGGTTATTACCTACCTTCCGACTGACTCGAGGGTTGATAATATTCTCAAGAGAACCTCTTTTGAGTGTAGCATCGCGTAGCAACCATTGTAGGACTACTCCCACATAGTTCCCGCACTACGTCCTATATAAGGCAAAGGTGGTGTTAAGGTACTACGGTCCCCAGTATCACGTACTCCAATCGACAATAGTAAAAGTTTTCACGAATACTCGTTCAACCGAACCATTTTCGAAAGGGTCTCAACTGAGCGATGATTCTCGAGTCAGCTTGGTTGGGAATCACTCCCTATAAGCCTCGTCGAATATCTCACCTCCTATAATAAGGTCACTCAAGTCCGGGTGTAGGACTTATCTCACAACAAAATAGATACCCCCCAAGCAAGGTACAATATGAACATATTATATACAAGAAAACAAATAATAAAGTAGATGGCCTGCAATAAACAAGGTAGGGATAACCCTTAAAAATTATGGCACCTCCCTAGTGAAGTCGCCATTTTCTGTTGCGGTGGAAATAGGATATCAAACTATTAATTAGTTTGAATCACAATTCTTAATTCACAACCGCTCTTTGATTTATCCGAAGGAAAAGGTCAAAAGAGGGAAAACCTATTTTTGCATCATAAACACAATGCGGGGAGAGACCTAGGTAAGGGGTTGGTTAAATTTAGGGAAGGTACTAGCACCCTAAACTTCTGTAGTACTCTACAGGAACCTTTTGTTTATTGTACGCCTTTTTTATTTTATTACCTGTTTGATGTATATATACTGAGCTAAGGGATAGAGTGACCTAAAAAGACCTAAGGGTTAGTCCTAAGTTACTCGGCAAGATTCGCATCTTATGCCTACGTATCCTGGATAGGGAATGGAATCAGAGTAATCGTAGTTCCCCTCGAAAGGGAGGTTAGAAACTTCTTGATCGTGGTCAAGGTTTCAATGGGGAGTAAACGTATCTTAAGGAAACACTTACGTGGAGTCCTAAAACTCTTATTTCTACGTTGAATGTTTAAATGAAATTAGGGTTGAAATTAGGGATTCCACGGCGGGAAACCCTAAAACAGAGTACGACGACTCTTTGACCTAATGCTAGGGTAAAGGGCGTTTTCGTCCACGGCAGGACGTCTAGGATAATTAGGGTTTTGGAAACGGTCAAGGGTTAGGACTATTGACTCGATGGTCAAACGGCTAGACCTAATTCCTTCGGAGGGGAAAATAACGGTAAAACATTCAAATAGACAAAATACATCATAGCGGCATAATTAAGGTGCGGAAAGTAAAGAAACGGTAAGGAAAATGCGAAAATTACAAATCCCAAAACAAATGCGGAAATAAAAAATAACTGTGATCATGGCTTCACATAATTTATCCATGCCAAAAAAATGGTACGAATAAATGAAACGACAATAAGCTGAAACGAGCATGATAATGGCGAGAGTTAGACGAAAAGGAAACGGCTAACTCAAGAACTTTATTTTTTTTTATTTGTGTTGAAAAGAGGAGGATTAATTTTATGTTTTAATGGAGAACCTATTCCAATTGTTTATTAAAAATTTGAGTTAATTTCATTAAAGAAATTTGTTTAAATTTTATTGTAAAAATGTTTTAATCTTATTGAAAAAATGTTTTAATTTTATTAAAAATAAATGTTTTAAATTTTAATGAAAAAAATGTTTTAATTTTAATGAAATTTTTTTATTTAAATTCAACGAAAAAGGCTTTTAATTTTTGTTTTAGTGAAAGAAAGGTCATTTTTTAATTTTTGTTTTATCTTAATGAAAAATGGTTTTAATTGGAAAAAAGCTTCAATTAAGAAAAACTGTTTTATTTAGAAATATGTTTTTAAATAAAAAATGGTTTAATTTTGAAAAAAACTTTTTAGAAAGATCTTAATTTTTAAAAAACTAAATACGTTATGTTTTTTTTGTTGAAATAGTTTACCTAAACTTAATTGCATTATTAATTACAAACTACATAGTTAATATAAATGAAAAAATAAACAGTTGAATAATAAAATAAAAAAAACAAATGAAACGTAAATAAAAAGGCTTATGCCGTTTTCTCCATGAATGGCTATCGAAGCTTTTCCTCTCCTTCAATCCTTGCATGTCAATGGTTCCTTCTTCTATTTATTCTTCCCATTAATCTACAATCAATGAACAAAACAACACACAAAAATCATAAAATGTCGTAAATCAAAGGAAAGAGAAAGGTTACGATAACGATGAGGATGTTGAACGAACTGAGCCTCCGCCGTTGGGACTTTTTGCTCGCCAGTAGCGCTTGGCCGATTATGAATTCAAACCTTTTAGGGTTCTTCCAAAAGAATCCCCTCTTCCTCTGATGACCTGTTCTTGATTTTCTGATGTTCATGAAGTTTTCTCCCATCACTTATGTTTATGTAGGTAATAAATTAGGGTTAACTCTAACCTAATGCCACTTTAAAGCCCAACTTAAATTAATATTAGTTATAATTACAGAAGTTTAAATAATTAAAATAAAATTAAAATAAAATTGAAATTAATAATTCTATTTATTTATTTATTATTATTTTTTGTAAAGAATTCTTATTATTTCTAATAAAAATCCTTTATTTTTTTCTTAAAACATTATTATTATTTTTTTATTTTTTTGATATGCAAATAATAATAAAAACTAAAACTTAGCATAAAAATGTATAGAATGAAAATAATATTAAATAAAAATGAAATTAATTTAAAATGAAAAATAGAAATGAAATGAAATTATTTAAAAATAAAATGAGACTAAAATTAAAAATGAAATAAAAATAAAATTGATTTCTATTTAAACAACGAAACAATGATTGATTTAAAAATGGGATTAATTTAAAAGAAATGATATATGATTGATTTTAAAAATGCAATTAAATTAATTTTAAAAATGAAATATGATGAATGAAAAAAATGACACATGATTGATGAAATTAATTTAAAATAGGAAATGAAAATTGAAATGAAAAACCCTTTTTTCTCTTAATTCATAGTTATTTCAATTTAACCGATTAATCTCATTCCCGACATAACTTCCGATGAAATCTTCTGGCCATTCAAATGAGCAACTTTATCCGAATAAATTCAAACCGTCTGATTAAGCTCACATGACCATACTCTGTCGACTAACTTCAGTCTGAAACCTCGAATAAATTTAATTTGAAAAGCCCGAATCAAACCATTCTAACAACATCCAACATCTCAGATCTCTGACTATAGCTCAGAATTCGCAAATTGACGGCCAGCTGCAAACAACTGACCGTTTTACCCCTCATGACCCAAAGAGCATGCCACATGACCTTATCCTGCAAAAATCAACCAACTGCACAGGTTAGTCAAACGCAATGCGAAATGAAATAGAATGCGAGGTGAATCGACTAATCTTAGGGCAAAATTTGGGGTATTACAGTTTCCCCTATTTAAATAGCTTCACCGGATGGTTTGAGCGACGAAGGCTCGAGAAATCATGGTGGAGGGATTTAAATATAGATAACCGAAAATTTTGCCCTTAGATGCAGTGATATGCAATGCTATGGACAAAACGAAACAAGATATAATGCTGAAAATGTCATGAACTTAGTATGGTGCGTATGATGGAATGGTAAATGCAGAGATGCAGACGACACGACGACATATGAGACAGACGCGATGAACGAACCACACTGGGAATACGACGCACTGGGTGACAGCACGACACTAGGGAATTCTAAAGTGTAGTCAGCTGGAGCGAGTACGACTATTTGTCACTTTAGGAAAAAGGAATGGTAGAACGAGATCCTCAATGGAGATGGCATCGGCGAGACGGCCTCCAATGGGGAAAATCTAGGAGTAATTATTCAACATGTTCAAGCGTGACCGGATGATACTCTAGGGTAAAAAGTAAAACTGGATCTGCACGACTGTAGGATCGATTAACAAGATGCTGGAGCATTGAGCAAAGAATAACATCTGAGCTTCTGGAAACTCTCCCTCGTGACAGGATAAGACGGAATTTAGGAATCCGTAGAAAATATACAGGGTAAAACCGGCTGTATGCCAAAATAAATGGTCTTAAATGGGAAACGCCCTAATAAGCTTTCTCGAGAGAGAGAGAACTTCCACTTATCGTCAGAAGGGACTTATATGCCAAACTGGATAAGCTCTCAAATAAAGGGATTGTTTCTTATCTGTGGATAATGGATTGATAACATAAACTTCTTCACGTCTCAAGTTTGTGCTCCCTTGACATGATTCAGTTTCTTCTTTTGCTAAAGGATAAAATAAACTTCCTCATACTTCAAGATCTGTGCTCTCCTGAATATGATTAAGCTTCTTCTTTTACTAAAGGGTAAACGAACTTCTTCATACTTCAAGATTCATGCTCTCCTGAATATGATTCAGCTCCTTCTTTTATTAAAGGGTAAACGAACTTCTTCATTCTTCAGGATTCAAGCTCTCATGAATATGATTCAGCTCCTTCTTTTACTAAAGGGTAAACAAACTTCTTCATACTTCACGATTCATGCTCTCCTGAATATGTTTCAGATCCTTCTTTTACTAAAGGGTAAAACGAACTTCTTCATTCTTCAGGATTCAAGCTCTCCTGAATATGATTCGGCTCCTTCTTTTACTAAAGGGTAAACAAACTTCTTCATACTTCAAGATTCATGCTCTCCTGAATATGTTTCAGATCCTTCTTTTACTAAAGGGTAAAACGAACTTCTTCATTCTTCAGGATTCAAGCTCTCCTGAATATGATTTGGCTCGTTCTTTTACTAAAGGGTAAACGAAGTTCTTCATTCTTCAGGATTCAAGCTCTCCTGAATATGATTCGACACCTTATTTTACTAAAGGGTAAACGAACTTCTTCATACTTCAAGATTCAAACTCTCCTGAATATGATTCAGATCCTTCTTTTACTAAAGGGTAAACTAACTTCTTCATACTTCAAGATTCATGCTCTAAGATTCATGCTCTCTTGAATATGATTCAGCTCCTTCTTTTACTAAAGGGTAAACGAAATTCTTCATACTTCAAGATTCATGCTCTCCTGAATATGATTTGGTTCAAAATCTCCCCTCACTTCAAAATGAAAATGGAAGCCTAATTGCTCGATGGAGATGGCCATTACTGGAGGTCATAACGAAGATAGGATAAGCTCCTCAGGCGAGAAATATCGCTTATAGATAGGCTTCTCGAGTGAGCACTGCTTCTATAGGTGGTAACAGGTAATGTAAATTGTAAAGAAAGTTGTGATGAGCTTCTTGTACGAGAAGATCGATTGTATAGTGTAATGTAAAGTGTAAGGCGGGTGATAAGCTCCTCGGCTGGGAACTACTGCTTGTCTATTGTGCGATGTAGTGATAAGCTTCTCAGGCGAGAACTGTCGTATATCTGTAAATGATTGTGAAAACTTTTCTTGAAAGATAGTACAAAATAAATGCACATCAAGGTAGGTTCAACGTCAGACGGGCCCGAAGTTCGATCTAGAATTGGGCCAAAAAGAACTGACAAACAAGACTCCATTGAGGAAAAGAACTCAAATGGGGATTATCTTATCCTATCATGGAAAGATAACTGGAATAATTGTTGCGGTGAGAATGGTGATATCAAGCTATTGATTAACTTGAATCTTTAATTCTTAGAATTCACAACCGGACTTTAATTTATCCAAAGGAAAGGTCTAAAGAAAGAAAAACCCTTTTCGCGATGTAACAACAATGCTAAGAGATTCGGGGATCGGGGGTTGGTTATGCATAGGGTAGGTATTTCACATCCTAAACATCTGTAGTACTCTACAGGAACCTTTTGTTTGTTTGCATGCTAAGTCTGTAAAGTGTTTGCTATGGATTAGGAAAAAGGTGTAGGTTAAAACCTAAACATATGTACACTAAGTTTTCTCGCAAAGACGTCGCGTCCTCTGCTTACGTATCCTAACTAGGATAGAATCAGAGCAATCGTATTTCACCTCACTAAGTTTGAAGAACACTTGATTACGATCAAAGTTCAGAGGGGAACAAACATGACAATGTTTGTGTAGAGTTTAAGGAAACTCTCTAAATCTAAGTTGAACGCTCAAGAAAGGGAAGTAAGTAATCATGACGATGATTCTTACATAGAGTTAACAAACTCTATCCTAAGTTCTAGTTGAAAGAGCACTCCTAACAAGGGTGGGCTTTGTAGACTTAAGAAAAGTCTAAAGGACAAGTTCCACTTAACTAAGTGTATGAATGACTTAACGAAGTCGAGGGAGAGATGAGTTGTTTATGACCCAAGGGTCAACGGAAAGACTTTTCCTTTGGAAGGAGAGAGAGAGAGAGAGGCAACTTGGATGAGAACTAAAAAGTTCCATCACTTGGGGAAGGAATACTTAACAAAGTAAATGAACATTACGCAAGATGAATAACATTACAATCAAGTAAGCATGCATATTACAATAAGCAGATACTTCAAACAAACACCAATGGTTACAACCGGTAATCAAATATCTTAACAAAGATGGAAGCATAGTCTTAACAAAGATTGAAACATGACGAAGGTAACAACCATGTAAACAAATCACAATCTGAAAGTAAACATGTCATAAACTCAAAGTACATTTAGGGTAACAACAACATGTATTGATGACAATCAAACACAAGCAAATTAGTTTAACCTCATGATTTAGGAGAAAAATAAAATGATATCATGGTGACAACCAAAGGAGAGTAAACCCTAATATGTTAACTAGCATGGGAAGCAAAAATCGCACAAGAAAATTCAAGCATATTCAAAGGGAATTCAACAGCAGGTAAGATAACGATCTCAACAAATGAACAGGTTTCCACATAGACAAAAGGCGAAACAATTAATAACAACATGTAGTATTTTTATATCCTAAGAAAATAGACCTTAGGACAAGCATGTTGCAAAAAAAATGGGCCAAAAAGGATGAAAAATGAGAAAGATATGAATTTTTGAAGTTTCATGTACAAATCACACTTAACAAGCAAAAAATAAAATAAAAGAAGTGCAAGGGGTAGGAGTTGAACCCACGCCCCTCAACTTGTACATGTGCGCGCATAAAAAGGAAAAAAGAACAAAAGGGTTGATCCTCCTCAGGGATCGAACCCAGGTCTGGCTAGTGAAAGGCACATTTACATGCAAGGTTTCTACCACTGGGGTGGCTATACATCCGTGTATTTAGCCACCCCCATATATATATATGGTATAACTTCAATAAAATTTTGGGCAAACATGAAGAACCAAGACCAAGCATGAAAAACTGATTTGCATTTTGATACACAACTAGCTCAAAACTCAATGGATTTTAGTGCAATTTAGGTCTAAACTGAGTGGAATTTAATAAGGAATGCAGTGGTGGTGTTGAAATTGTGAGATAAAGCTTCTAATTAAAAACACGATAGGAGATGCATATTTGTCATTTTGAATGCATAATGAGATCAAGGCATAGCTCTGTGCACATTTAGATCAAACAAATCAACACACAAATTACAAATAGGTCAACCAGCAAATTTAAACACAAGAATCAGTTTCAAATCAAACAGAATTGAAAATGGTTTGCAAACTGCAATTTGGCATTTTTGAGATGCATGAGGAAAGGCAAAAAAGATCCTAAGCACATTCTCCATAGATAGGCATCACACACAGGTCACACACATATTGATTGATGATTTCATGGTCTAAAATTGGGCACAAGCTAAACAAAAAGATACCTGGTTCACAAGTTGCAAAAACGGCATTTAGAAATGCAAGATGGAGCTCATGGCAGGTTTTAACATCTTCACACCAAACATACTTTACACACAGCTTACAAACAAGTTTATGAATGATTTTATGCCAAACATTTGAACACAAACTGAACAAAACTAAGCTTGATCCCACAGTTGCATATTGATGTCTTGAAATGCATGATGGAACTCAAAGTACATTCTAAGCATGTTCTTATCAAATAGATGCTACAAACATGTTATAAACATATACATAAATGATTCTAGGCACATGGATAAATTTCAAACCAGACAGAAATGAGAATGACTTACCAATTGCAAAAATGTCATTTTGAAATGCAAGAGGAAGTGAAGTGCCAGTTCAGGTGTAATCAAGTGGTGAAAACAAAACATACACCTCATTCATGATATAACAGGTGGCATTGAATGCAGAAATCAAGCATATCTCAATCAATTTAGCATTTGGCATGGTGAGTGGAAAATGCAACAGTTTTGTAGATAATGTGATGAGGCAGTAGGGGTATTATTGCAAGCAGTGAGGTTTTCATTAAAACAAATAATACACACACATCTCATACATCATGGCAAGTAGGATGAGCCTAAGATTTGGAGTACATGGCCTCTAAAACAGGTTTTGAAATATTCATGGAAAAGTAAAACAGTTTTTGATGACAGTAGGTGAAATTCAAATGGAAATTGTTTTAAACCAAAACAAGAGCATACACACACCATATATGTAATAACAGATGGTATTGAGTTCAAAAGTTAACCACATCCTCTTTGATTCAAAGTATGACATGATGATGGTAATACATTGAAAATAGCAAAGAGACACAAACTGTCAAAAGCCAAAACAGAAAGGTATACCCTATGTTGCTACCACACATACACTCCAAATGTGCACTCTAATGATTATAGGCCTTAGCATCAATCAAAACCAAATTGTCATGGAAATTGGGGATGCTCATGGTACATGCTTTTCAATACAACATCTCAAGAATGCCAAACATGGAAATATGATGTAAAGAAGTTAATAGAGTACGTACCTCTTGTAGACTATGTTGAGCAAGTTAGAACACAAAGAAATCCAGAGATCTTGTTTTTGGCACAATGTTGAAGTTTGCTTCCTCTTGAAGCCATATGCAAACCTTGTGACAGTTGGAGAAATGAGCTTCACCACTGGTTTTCAATGCTGTGGACAGTTGCAATATGACATATGTGAGGTGTATGGATGGTTAGAATAGCAAGAATAGGCCGACAAGGATTTGGCAGATTTTGAGCATAGTGGTCAAACTTGCTTGGTGTGAAAGTTGACTTTTGTGAAAATGAGATTTTTGAGTGGTTTGAATGTATGGACACCTTCTACACGATGTTTAGAGGTTGTGTAGATGGTTTTGAAGGACTTGGAGATGGTAGAACTGATCTTGAGCAGAGTTTTGCTCAAGACAGCTTTTTGGTGAAAAATGGAAGTTTGAAAATTTGAGATTCTTAAGGAAATGAGAGGGAGTTGAGAGCTATTGTTTTGTCTGGTTTTGGAGATTTCTCTTGTGTATAAATTACATAGAGGGAGCCTCTATTTATAGGAGAATGCAAGGGGAGGGCAGATTTGTAAACTTGGCATTTTGGAGGGATTTTGAAAAGGAAACCCTTGGCTTGGGGCTTGGTACAGCTGCAAGCTTCAAAGCTTTGCCTCAACTGATGAATTAGTCAAGTGAAAATTAATGACATGAGATGATTAGAGTGGCTAGGAAAATAGGTAACTGCAGCTGCAAGTGCAAGTGGCAAAAGTTTCTCTTTCCAATTTTATGAATATTATATTGTCAACTTGCCTCCAAGTTGCCAAGTCCATCAATTCCTTCTTTCTTATGGTTTTCTCTTCATCTAGGCCTCAAGTTATCAGAATAAAACATGATCCAATGGTTGGGGATGGCCCAAGTTGTTAAAATTTGAGTTTGTGAAGAATTGTCAATGTGGGACTCAAGTGTAAAAAGCCCATCTAACAAAATTCATAACTCTCAGCTCATAAAGGCTCTGGAGGAGTTCTACCACAATTTGGAAAGCCCTCATGTAGTTCTATAACTTTCATGCTTTCATGAGTTTCATATTCCCAAAGGAGCTTGGCCAAAAAGCCTCTCAAAGTTGCTGAAACACAAGCTTAAAAGTGAAATTTCTCTAAGTAATTTTCTCTTCTTGAAATGAATTTGATCATAACTCCAAATCTATGCATTTTCTGATCATGGACCATGGGACTTTTGTAGGACTTGTCAAGAGTTTTCCAATGAGCTTTGAACCAACTCAATTGGATGTGTGGTTAAGGAGTTATGGCTTTGCCCCTTTCAAAACCCTAATTCCCGACTTTTGCGATTACTCCTCAACCCTTGATCCAATAGTCATGTAATTTTATGGGTAGATGAAATATGTCATTAGGAAAATTTTTGAATCACATCTTGAGGTCAGATTCGTTATGAGAGAAGAATTGACTTTTCGGTCAACCGAACGATCGATCGGTGGCTACCGAGTCGACTGTTGATGCTCTGGACCTTTTGAGGCTTTGAAATTCTTTGAATAGACTTTACCAAGACATATGAACTTTATGGACCATGATCCTGCCATTGCAACACCTTTTAAATTAAAAGTCAAACCACAGTTGACTTTTCCTGTTGGAAAACCCTAATCGGGTATCCTGAACTTCACTGCTTTTGATTCCTGGGTGACAACCTCAAATTGGATTCATGCTTGATCCAATACAATATTCTTGATGATGTGGAGACCCAATCTCAAAGAGAACCAATCCAAAACATTGACTGGTCAACCCTCGAAATCTCAATTTCGGCTGTACAAAACCCTGATCCTCCTGTAACTTGACAAAGACCACTTGAAATGGGTTAAGGTTAGATAAACATGTGAACATGCTCCTAAAATGATGATGAGGATCTAAGGGGTCAAAATTTGGGGTATGACAGTTGCCCCTATTTAAATATCTTTTACTGGATGGCGGCGAAAGATGACAATCCTCGCGAAATCGTAGTGAAAGGTATTTAAATATAGCGAACCAAAAATTTTGTCCCTTAGATCCAATGGTATGCAAAAGGAAAAATGCGTATATGCTAGGAATCTAGATGATGCTTTATGATGTTTGAATGCAAGACAGATGCAGACACGCGAGCAAAGATAAAAGAACGGCCATACAACGAGTAACTACTCATGGGGGACCCACACACTGGGGAAAGGTCCAAGGAAAAGCAAACAAGAATAGTTCAAACATGACTAAAGATGTTGCTCAAGGGAATCATTCACACAGGGAAGCAAACTCCAACAGGGAAGATAAAACTTCATTGAGGAAAAGGAGACAAAACTCCGTTGGGAAGAAGGAAATCTTCCACCGGGGAAACGAAAGAAAAGAGACACAAACCTCACTGGAGATAATTAGATGAGGAATTTACTATAACGAAGAGTTCGAACGGGATCTTCAGGAAACACCAGAAAAGAAATAGAGGAAAAAACAGACTTTGCATAATAGCAAAAAGGGATAAGATTGCCAAAGAAAAATGGTCCTTCAAACAATGCCAGTCACCACTGGACTTCAACAGAAAGCTGCCAGTCACCACTGGACTTTAAAGGAAAGCTGCTAGTCACCACTGGGCTTTAACAGAAAACGCCAGTCACCACTGGACTTTAAAAGAAAGCTGCCAGTCACCACTGGACTTTAAAGGAAAGCTTCCAGTCACCACTGGACTTTAACAGAAAACGCCAGTCACCACTGGACTTTAAAAGAAAGCTGCCAGTCACCATTGGACTTTAACAAGAAATGCCAGTCACCAATGGACTTTAACAGGAAATGCAAGTCACCGCTGGACTTTAACAAGAAATGCCAGTCACCACTGGTCTTTAACAAGAAATGCCAGTCACCACTGGTCTTTAACAAGAAATGCCAGTCACCACTGGACTTTGATAGGAAATGCCAGTCACCACTGGACTTTCTAGGGACCTCACCAAAAGACGTGGGACAAATGCTTTACAAGCCAAATTTTCTCAAACAAAGAGAAATAACCAAAATAAATTCCTCAATTCTTCAAGGATATGCCATAAAATCCAAAGAAAGGTTGTTACCACAACACTACTGGAGGAGGATTTATTTTTAATAGGATCAGTAAAAGATTCTTCCTGGGGGCACAGTGCATGATAAATGTACGCCCAACATAGATTTGGAAACCACTTTCCAAGGATCAAAGTTCAATCTAGGAATAAGCTAGAAAGAAAAGGTCAAACAAGACTCCAACCATTGAGGATTGAACTTAAATGGGAATTTATCCAGGCGTGGAAAAGATAACAGAGACAACCATCATCCACGAGGATTGAACTCTGTGGGGAAATTAGAATTGGCGGGCACTTTATGCCTAAGAGCTGACAACTCTAATGAAGAGAAGAGACAAACCCAAACACTTGGTAAAAAAACACCAAAATGAAACAGGAACAGATAATAACCGGAGATAGCAAAAATGCACCGATGCTATGAAAATGCTGAAATGCTATGCTTATGGTTATGCTGACAAAACAGAAAAAACAAAACAGGAGATGAAATAAATATCTTGACACGGATACCCAGCCAACTTTAGCAGATGGACTATCACTGGGGATGATCATAAAGATCAACAGTTCCACTTCAAAGTTACAACCTTCTATGGGAGAGAGTAATCCACAACATCATGACTTCGGATTGCCATCATGAGCTCGAATTCTTTGTCGAAGGAAAAATCACCAAAGGAAATTCCAAGATCAACTGAAGTAACCACTTAACCAGAGAGCTGACAAAAGGGTATCAAGAGAACCAAACACTTCTTCCCCTCGGTAGTATAACAATCCTCTGCAAGTGAGAAACGGCTCTTGCGACAAACAGTCTTCCAACTTTTCTGCCCCAGATTACATGGTCCACAAGAAGGAATCATCAAGAGGATTTCACAGAAGAATTGACATACAAGATGCTTCAATATCTTCCAACTCTTGGAGAGATTCATGAATCTCGACATAACTGCCCCAGTTCAACGGTCTTTGAGAGATTAATCTAACCTCGACTTGATTGCTTCTGATTAATTGGTCTAGAGTAGCTGGCCTTGAAAGGAGCTAAGAAACAACTTGTTTATAAGACCTCAAATGGTGTGCCCCATAACACATGGTCTGCAAGAACAAATCACCAAGAGGATTTTACAGAAGAATTGGCATACAAGATGCTTCAATATCTTCAAACTCTTTCAGAGGTTCATGAATCTCGATGTAACTGCCCCAGTTCAACAGTCTTTGAGAGATTAATCTAATCTCGACCTGGCCGGCTTTGATTAGCTGAACGTTGTGACAAATGATTAACCAATCCTTCAAATTAGTTACCCCAGGCCGAGCTTCCTTTATCAAGTCAAATTCCCTAGCTTACGGCGCATGTTGGGATTCTTTTTACATTGGATTGTCTAGCAAACAATATTGTTCATTAAAAATTGGCAATTTTCAATGTAAAATTCATGCAATCTTTTGAAAACATTTTTGATGAAACACACGCGGCGTAGTGATCAAATGATCAAAGTGAAAGTGATCCAAACATTTTACAGATGAAGGTTAAAGTGATGAACACCCACAAACATCAAAGATCATTAGGAGTCAGATTATCTAACTTTGCTGTAATATGATTTCAAAATAACCTTACCTCAATTAGGTCTTTTGAGGGTTGTAACGTGGCTTGGTTCACGGTTCATGAAACAAAGGATAAAGGCTCAAAGTTATTTGGTCCCACCCACTCTTCATGATGAACTCCAATCCTACGCTCGATTAACTCAAATTATACATTCAGGTTCTCATAGGTTCTTAAGGATTGAACCGATGACAGTTGGTGATGATTCACAAGTCTAAGGTAGTCACAACTCCCTTACAGTTTTTTGATAGCTTTTGCTATTTGAGGATTTTTTAGAGTGAAAGCTTTAAGGATTTCCTCTTTTTATTATCCCTTACTTTTGCCTGAACTGTTTCTTTTTGGATATACAGTCATCCGGATGCCCCATTGTTGCCTAAGTCCCCTTAATAGGTTTTGACTTAGCGGGATTTTCAATTTTCTTTTTCTTCTTCTCTCTTTTTTTGTTTTTTTAAGAAGGAGGTGACTACCTAGTTTAATGGCCATGGCGGACCATCATCATCTTTTGAACTTCGACACTTGCTTTTTTTGTGCGTGAAGGAAAACCTGAATGCATCACTTTTAAAGTGCCTTGTGTGCACATATCTCCAAGTTAACCGAGAACTACCCGCCCCAGGTTTGAGATTTAAGGTTTGTTTTTGTAAATAAAGAAAACTCCTACTTCTAGGCTCGACGGGGTTAACGAGGGATTATCTTCCTTATTTCTCCAGTGCTTAGGGGTTGAAACAATGCCTTACATCATCGGTGGAGTTTAAATTGAAAGCATATCAACAACAATTATGGATATAGTTCTCATCATCCTCCCCAATCTTTGCTTTAAACAACAGTTTAGTAAAGAAATTTCTTCATTTTTGTATTTCATAATAATGAAAGGAAAAAGAAAGAGCGAAACGAATGGACTTAATCAAAAGATGCACAAACATTTCATTAATATTGCCAATTCAAAATGAACAACAGCTTACAAGCAATTCAAATTAAACAACAAGGAAAATACTGAAACAAACAGAATACAACCAACTTAGGAGAATTGACTTAATAACTTCAGTTTCTAGGCCCAAGCAGGGGAACACCTCTATCACTGATTACTTGCTCCTTGTGGTATAGAACCTTGAGAGGCCTCGTAAGTCCTTTGTCTTTTACTTCAAAAGATGAGACACTGGTACTTGGTTTACCTTCTTGAGGTTTTAGCAGCTCCAACAAGCTTTGCACCTTCAACCCAAAACCTTTGCACTCTTCCACCAAATGCCCCATTGTCCCAGTATGGTACTTGCATTCAACTTCTGGGTGATCTTCTTCAAAGATCAGTTTTTTGTCATAGACTAGCTCTTGCACCACAAATCCTAACGCCAAACAAGTGTCTAGTTCATGTCCTTCAGCCCCTTTGTGAAACTCACAAGTCAAGTTTGTATTATGCCATGGTCCTGGCACAAAGTTAAGAGCTCTTGGAGTCACCAACGAATTCTGAATTATTAGCGAATAAAGCTTACTTAGCAGCACAGGAACTGTCTTATAGCATGCCTTGTTCCTCTTGACAAGATTCTTCTTATTCATGTTCTGGCTTCGAGAACCTTGAGGAGAAACAGCCAATGAATGTTGAGATGCTCTTTTGGAAACCACCTGACAAGGATGAGGTTTTGGCGCAGGCCCAAATGCTAGTTGACGATGGTCTGACCGTTGAAGCTTAAGAGGTCCTTGAGCTGGACGAGTCACCGAAAGTGACGGACTGACAACCTCTCTAGGCGCAATAGGGTGAGAATACCCCTCATTCCTCATTAAATTTTACAAAGTCCTCAAAACCCAATTCATCTGACCTTTGAGGATCCTGACTTCCTCCTTCAAGGCTTCTTGCCTTTTCAAAAGCTCTTTCATCGTTTCCATTGGTCCAGAATGCATGCTAGGTATCCCTCTAGAGACAGGAAGAGGAAGATGAGACTCAAGGCTCTAAAATGCAAATGCAAATGCAAATGTGACAACATGCTCATGCAATGCAAAAAGTTTCATGGAACTCAAAATATTTACAAACATCAAGATAAACCAAAAACTTCTTTTCATTAACCAACAATTTGAATTGCAACATGTCAATACTTCTTACAAGAGTCTTAAACAGAGAGCTAAATAAAAGCTAACAAAAGTCCTAAAGAGGTTCTCTGGACAACTTCGAGTTGAGCTTCTCAATCTCCTTTTCCATCTGGGCTTTCTCGAGGATAAGCTTCTCCACAATTAGCTTCTATGGAGTCAACTGAGGATTAAGTGAAGATAACTCATCTGATACTTTTCTCTTCTTACAAGAGAGAACTTCTTTATTCTTCAACTGTAGTTGTTTCTGAAATTCTGCATTTTTCGACAACCACTTGAAGCTTGTGCTCCCATGCTTCCCTGTTTGTTGTGCTTTGCTCAAAGCGATTCCTAAACGTGTAACCCTAACAATATCTTTCTCCATATGGTCTTTCTCCATGATTGGAAAAGGAGTTTCGTCAATATTGAGCAATCCATCCAAATAAGAGTGTTCCTCTAGTGGGTATTAGTTGATAGTCGGGAAAAGTGGAACGATGATAGTCCATTATCCATCTTTATCTTCAACAATAACAATCAGTTTCCCATATACTCTTGAATCCCTCTGGATCTGTCACCAAGGTACTCAATCCTCTTTAGGTCATCCAAGTTAAGACTCTTGTAAGTGTACTTCAACGTTTCTTTCTTTTACTGTTCATAACAACCTTGATGTTTGCAAACAAAAAGTCTGAGTTCTAGGAAACTTTATGATATGATGTTTATGAATGCAAAAATGCACAAACACAAGCAAATGCAAAGATCACACATATGCACACAAACACAAGCCTAGGTTTAAAGGTCGAGCGTGGATCCAAGGTCTACCCATCCCCAAAAGGTATGTACTAGGGATTTCAAACCTGTAGAGCAGGGTTCTAAATGGTTCTCAGAGTCATCAACCCATCTTTCGGATATTATCAACTTCCCAAATTACTTGGTAATCGATAATATTCTCAAGAGAGTCTCGTCTAAGTGTAGTATCGCGTATCAACTAGTTCAGAAATACTTCTTTATAGCCATCGCACTACGTCCTAGTAAGGCCAAAGTGGGTAGAATGTAATGTAAAAGTCCACAGTGTCATGGGCTCCTTCGTTGAAAGTAGCGTTGTTTTCACGAATACTCGATCAACAATACTAAACTCTCAATAGGGCCTATACTGAGCGGTGATTTCTCAAGTTAGCTTGGTCGGGAATCAACTCCCTATAAGCCTCCTTGAATATACCACTATCCTATCATAATTACACTCAAGTCCGGGTATAGGACCATCTAACCACTCAAAAGGTCCCAAGATCCAACAATCAAACAAATATACACAAATATACATCTAAAGCGAATATTCACAAATATAGCATACAATCAAACAAAATAGGCTAAACCCTCAAGCTCTAAGTTGTCCCTAGTGAAGTCGCCATTTCTGTTGCGGTGAGAATCGTGATATCAAGCTATTGATTAACTTGAATCTTTAATTCTTAGAATTCACAACCGGACTTTAATTTATCTAAAGGAAAGTTCTAAAGAAAGAAAAACCCTTTTCGCGATGTAACAACAACGCTAAGAGATTCGAGGATCGGGGGTTGGTTATGCATAGGGTAGGTATTTCACATCCTAAACATCTGTAGTACTCTACAGGAACCTTTTGTTTGTTTGCATGCTAAGTCTGTAAAGCGTTTGCTATGGATTGGGAAAAAGGTGTAGGTTAAAACCTAAAGATATGTACACTAAGTTTGCTCACAAAGACGTCGCGTCCTCTGCCTACGTATCCTAACTAGGATAGAATCAGAGCAATCGTAGTTCACCTCACTAAGTTTGAAGAACACTTGATTACGATCAAAGTTCAGAGGGGAACAAACATGACAATGTTTGTGTAGAGTTTAAGGAAACTCTCTAAATCTAAGTTGAACACACAAGAAAGGGAAGTAAGTAATCATGACGATGATTCTTACATAGAGTTAACAAACTCTATCCTAAGTTCTAGTTGAAAGAGCACTCCTAACAAGGTTGGGCTTTGTAGACTTAAGAAAAGTCTAAAGGACAAGTTCCACTTAACTAAGTGTATGAATGGCTGAACGAAGTCGAGGGAGAGATGAGTTGTTTATGACCCAAGGGTCAACGGAAAGACTTTTCCTTTGGAAGGAGAGAGAGAGGCAACTTGGATGAGAACTAAAACGTTTTATCACTTGGGGAAGGAATACTTAACAAAGTAAATGAACATTACGCAAGATGAATAAGATTACAATCAAGTAAGCATGCATATTACAATAAGCAGATACTTCAAACAGACACTAATGGTTACAACCGGTAATCAAATATCTTAACAAAGCTGGAAGCATAGTCTTAACAAATATTGAAACATGACGAAGGTAACAACCATGTAAACAAATCACAATTTGAAAGTAAACATGTCATAAACTCAAAGTACATTTAGGGTAACAACAACATGTATTGATGACAATCAAACACAAGAAAATTAGTTTAACCTCATGATTTAGGAGGAAAATAAAATGAGATCATGGTGACAACCAAAGGAGATTAAACCCTAATATGTTAACTAGCATGGGAAGCAAAAATCGCACAAGAAAATTCAAGCATATTCAAAGGGAATTCAACAGCAGGTAAGATAACGATCTCAACAAATGAACAGGTTTCCACATAGAGAAAAGGCGAAACAATTAATAACAACATGTAATATTTTTACATCCTATGGAAATAGACCTTAAGACAAGCATGTTGCAAAAAGAATGGGCCCAAAAGGATGAAAAATGAGAAAGATATGAATTTTTGAAGTTTCATGTACAAATCACACTTAACAAGCAAAAAAAAAATTAAAAGAAGTGCAAGGGGTGGGAGTTGAACCCACGCCCCTCAACTTGTACACGTGCACACATAAAAAGGAAAAAAGAACAAAAGGGTCGATCCTCCACAGGGATCGAAACCAAGTCTGGGTAGTGAAAGGCACATTTACTGGCAAGGTTTCTACCACTGGGGTTGCTATACATCCGTGTATTTAGCCACCCCCATAAATATATATGGTATAACTTCAATAAAATTCTGGGCATACATGAAGAACCAAGACCAAGCATGAAAAACTGATTTGAATTTTGATACACAACTAGCTCAAAACTCAATGGATTTTAGTGAAATTTAGGTCTAAACTGAGTGGAATTTAATAAGGAATGCAGTGGTGGTGTTGAAATTGTGAGATAAAGCTTCTAATTAAAAACACGATAGGAGATGCATATTTGTCATTTTGAATGCATAATGAGTTTCAAATCAAACAGAATTGAAAATGGTTTGCAAAATGAAATTTGGCATTTTTGAGATGCATGAGGAAAGATAAAACAGATCCTAAGCACATTCTCCATAGATAGGCATCACACATAGGTCACACACATATTGATTGATGATTTCAGGTCTAAAATTGGGCACAAGCTAAACAAAAAGAGAACTGGTTCACAAGTTGCAAAAAAGGCATTTAGAAATGCAAGATGGAGCTCATGGCAGGTTTTAACATCTTCACACCAAACACACTTTACACACAGCTTACAAACAAGTTTATGAATGATTTTATGCCAAAAATTTGAACACAAACTGAACAAAACTAAGCTTGATCCAACAGTTGCATATTGATGTCTTGAAATGCATGATGGAACTCAAAGTACATTCTAAGCATGTTCTTATCAAATAGATGCCACAAACAAGTTATAAACATATATACAAATGATTCTAGGCACATGGGAAAATTTCAAACCAGACAGAAATGAGAATGACTTACCAATTGCAAAAATGTCATTTTGAAATGCAAGAGGAAGTGAAGTGCCAGTTCAGGTGTAATCAAGTGGTGAAAACAAAACATACACATCATTCATGATATAACAGGTGGCATTGAATGCAGAAATCAAGCATATCTCAATCAATTTAGCATTTGGCTTGGTGAGTGGAAAATGCAACAGTTTTGTAGATAATGTGATGAGGCAGTAGGGGTATTATTGCAAGCAGTGAGGTTTTCATTAAAACAAATAATACACACACATCTCATACATCATGGCAAGTAGGATGAGCCTAAGATTTGGAGTACATGGCCTCTAAAACAGGTTTTGAAATATTCATGGAAAAGTAAAACAGTTTTTGATGACAGTAGGTGAAATTCAAATGGAAATTGTTTTAAACCAAAACAAGAGCATACACACACCATATAAGTAATAACAGATGGTATTGAGTTCAAAAGTTAACCACATCCTCTTTGATTCAAAGTATGACATGATGATGGTAATACATTGAAAATAGCAAAGAGACACAAACTGTCAAAAGCCAAAACAGAAAGGTATACCCTATGTTGCTACCATACATACACTCCAAATGTGCAATCTAATGATTATAGGCCTTAGCATCAATCAAAACCAAACTGTCATGGAAATTGGTGATGCTCATGGTACATGCTTTTCAATACAACATCTCAAAAATGCCAAACATGGAAATATGATGTAAAGAAGTTCATAGACTACATACCTCTTGTAGACTATGTTGAGCAAGTTAGAACACAAAGAAATCCAGAGATCTTGTTTTTGGCACAATGTTTAAGTTTTCTTCCTCTTGAAGCAATATGCAAACCTTATGACAGTTGGAGAAATGAGCTTCACCACTGGTTTTCAATGCTTTGGACAGTTGCAATATGACATATGTGAGGTGTATGGATGGTTAGAATAGCAAGAATAGGCCTAGACAAGGATTTGGCAAATTTTGAGCATAGTGGTCAAACTTGCTTAGTGTGAAAGTTGACTTTTGTGAAAATGAGATTTTTGAGTGGTTTAAATGTATGGACACCTTCTACACAATGTTTAGAGGTTGTGTAGATGGTTTTGAGGGACTTGGAGATGGTAGAACTGATCTTGAGCAGAGTTTTGCTAAAGACAGCTTTTTGGTGAAAAATGGAAGCTTGAAAATTTGAGATTCTTAAGGAAATGAGAGGGAATTGAGAGTTGTTGTTTTGTCTGGTTTTGGAGATTTCTCTGGTGTATAAATGACATAGAGGGAGCCCCTATTTATAGGAGAATGCAAGGTGTGGGCAGATTTGTAAACTTGGCATTTTGGAGGGATTTTGAAAAGGAAACCCTTGGCTTGGGGTTTGGTACAGCTGCAAGCTTCAAAGCTTTGCCTCAACTGATGAATTAGTCAAGTGAAAATTAATGACATGAGATGATTAGAGTGGCTAGGCTAATAGGTAACTGCAGCTGCAAGTGCAAGTGGCAAAAGTTTCTCTTTCCAATTTTATGAATATTATATTGTCAACTTGCCTCCAAGTTGCCAAGTCCATCAATTCCTTCTTTCTTCTGGTTTTCTCTTCATCTAGGCCTCAAGTTATCAGAATAAAACATGATCCAATGGTTGGGGATGGCCCAAGTTGTTAAAATTTGAGTTTGTGAAGAATTGTCAATGTGGGACTCAAGTGTAAAAAGCCCATCTAACCAAATTCATAACTCTCAGCTCATAAGGGCTATGGAGGAGTTCTACCATAATTTGGAAAGCCCTCATGTAGCTTTATAACTTTCATGTTTTCATGAGTTTCAGATTCCCAAAGGAGCTTCGCCAAAAAGCCTCTCAAAGTTGATGAAAAACAAGCTTAAAAGTGAAATTTCTCTAAGTTATTTTCCCTTCTTGAAATGAATTTGATCATAACTCCAAATATATGCATTTTCTGATCATGGACCAATTTGGGACTTTTGTAGGACTTGTCAAGAGCTTTCCAATTAGCTTTGAACCAACTCAATTGGAAGTGTGGTTAAGGAGTTATGGTCTTGCCCCTTTCAAAACCCTAATTCCCGATATTTGCGATTACTCCTCAACCCTTGATCCAATAGTCATGAAATTTTATGGGTAGATGCAATATGTCATTAGGAACATTTTTGAATCACATCTTGAGGTCAAATTCCTTATGAGTGAAGAGTTGACTTTTCGGTCAACCGAACGATCGATCGGTGGCTACAGAGTCGACTGTTGATGCTCTGGACCTTTTGAGGCTTTGAAATTCTTTGAATAGACTTTACCAAGACATATGAACTTTATGGAACATGATCCTGCCATTGCGACACCTTTTAAATCAAATGTCAAACCACCGTTGACTTTTCCTGTTGGAAAACCCTAATCGGGTATCCTGAACTTCACTGCTTTTGATTCCTGGGTGACAACCTCAAATTGGATTCATGCTTGATCCAATGGAGTATTCTTGATGATGTGGAGACCCAATCTAAAAGAGAACCAATCCAAAACATTGACTGGTCAACCCTCGAAATCTCAATTTCGGCTGTACAAAATCCTGATCCTCCTTTAACTTGACAAAGACCACTTGAAATGGGTTAAGGTTAGATAAACATGTGAACATGATCCTAAAATGATGATGAAGATCTAAGGGGTCAAAATTTGGGGTATGATAGTTGCCCCTATTTAAATATCTTTCACTGGATCGCAGCGAAAGATGACAATCCTGGCGAAATCGTAGTGAAAGGTATTTAAATATAGCGAAACAAAAATTTTGTCCCTTAGATCCAATGGTATGCAAAAGGAAAAATGCGGATATGCTATGAACCTTTAGACATTTTTCCACTTTTCATAGCCAATTCAACCTTTACTCCAACAGCGACAATATCAGCAAAATTCGTGGTTACACTACCCACCATCCTTTCATAGAATTCAGGACGAACGGTGTCGACTAACCAATCAGCTAGTTCCTTGTCGGTCAACAGAGGTTCGACTTGAGAAGAAATTTCCCTCCATCTCTGAGCATATTCTTTAAAGGTCTCAGAATCCTTCTGAGTCATACTCAAAAGTTGTCTCCTGTCAGGAGCCAAGTCCATGTTGTACTTATAGTGCTTAATAAAAGCGTCAGACAAATCCTGAAAAGACTTGATGCGAGATTGGTCCAATGTCAAATACCACTTCGATGAGGCACCTTTCAGACTGTCTCGAAAATAGTGAATCATCAGCTTGTCATTTTCCACGTGGGCAGCCATTCTATGGTAGTACATTAACAAATGGCTTCTCGGACAAGTAGTCCCTTCATAGCAGTCAAAGTTTTGGTCCAAAGATTTGAACTTGTGCGGGATAACTAGGCTGGAAACCAAATAGACGTCTCTAGCGGCAGCACCAAAGATTTGGTCCCCTTCCATCTTTCTCAATCTTTTATCAATAGTAACAACTTCCTCGTGAAACCTATCACGTGGTTCGTACCCTTCATCATTATCATCTAGAATTTCATAAACAGGCTCATTGAGATAAGGTTGTACCCGAGTATGAACATTAGCTTGTGTGAAGGTAGGAACCACTTTAGGAGGCTTAGAAACCAAAGGCACAGTTTGCTGAACATTTTGTATAACAGGCATGGCTTGTTGAGCTGACGTAACAACAGGCGGATGTATAAAACTCTGCGAAAGACCATAAGGAAACGGGTTCTCAACCGAAACAACCGGAGGATCTACGGCAGCAGTAGCGTTGATCTCGGAAGCCACATTCGTCTGAGCATCCATCCTTGCATTGATCACCTGGAGTAATTCCGTAATTGTCCCTACATTCCCTCGAAGGTCTGCTAGCTCGTTATCGACGCGATCAAATTCTCGAGCTTGGTCTTCCATCATCTTTCGAGCTTGAGCTCTAGTGTGGTATCGATGCAGAGAGCTCAGGGTGACGAAACTGGAAGGCGAGAGAACCGAGTATGAGAAACCAGGAGACACATGGAATGCAAAAATATGATGCTAAGATGCGAATGAAATGATTTTATGGAATTCAAATATTTACGAATATTGCAGAATAACAAAGAAATTTTATTTATTAATTGAAAATGGATTACAAATAATATTCTTAGAAAAGTCTTGGCATAATAGCTAAATAAAAGCTAATAATGGCCCTAAGGAAGCTTCCTGTTCTGCCCCTTGATCTGCTCTTCTAGCTGGGCTTTTTTGAGGATGAGCCTATCTTCAAAAGGTAGATCGAAAGTTGGAGGAAAATAAATCCTCCATTGAATCCAAGCAAGGGTACATGGGAAAAGTCTCCACAACTGTTGGTGATCATATTGCCCTTGATATCGGATACCTTCAAGCATATGGCTTTAGCAACGATATTGTTCTTTAGGGTCCTTCTCCAAGATAGGGAAAGGAGTCTTATCCACCATAGACAACCCTACAAGCTGAGAATATTCTTCCAAAGTAGGTAATAAATCGGGATCATAGAACTGTAGCAAAATCGAAAGTCGTCCTTCGTTTACTTTAAATTCCAACAGAGATAACAATCTTCCATACTGGTTACATAATCCTTCTTGATCTTTAATTAAAGATCCTAGCTTCCTTAGGTCATCTAGCTTAAGACTTTTAAAAGTATATTTCAAAGTTTTCCTTCGATTGTAATTCATAATCCTGCGATATTCATAAACAAAATTCGAATTCCATGAAATGTAATGCAATGTGATGCTTTATTGATGCAATGCACATATATACAAGAGTCTTAGGTTAAAGGTATGTGCAAGGAGTTAGGGTCTACCCATCCCAATAAGGTATGTACTAAGGTTAGTTGTACGTGCCGAACAAGGTTCTAAGAATTGTCCAAAGTCATCAGCCCTTCCTTCAGATATTACCTACCTTCCGACTGACTCGGGGGTCGATAATATTCTCAAGAGAACCTCTTTTGAGTGTAGCATCACGTAGCAACCATTGTAGGACTACTCCCACATAGTTCCCGAGCTACGTCCTATATAAGGCCAAGGTGGTGTTAAGGTACTACGGTCCCTAGTATCACGGACTCCAATCGACAATAGTAAAAGTTTTCACGAATACTCGTTCAACCGAACCATTTTCGAAAGGGTCTCAACTGAGCGCTGATTCTCGAGTCAGCTTGGTCGGGAATCACTCCCTATAAGCCTCGTCGAATATCTCACCTCCTATAATAAGGTCACTCAAGTCCGGGTGTAGGACTTATCTCACAACAAAATAGATACCCCCCAAGCAAGGTACAATATGAACATATTACATACAAGCAAACAAATAATAAAGTAGATAGCCTGCAATAAACAAGGTAGGGATAACCCTTAAAATTATGGCACCTCCCCAGTGAAGTTGCCATTTTCTGTTGCGGTGGAAATAGGATATCAAACTATTAATTAGTTTGAATCAAAATTCTTAATTCACAACCGCTCTTTGATTTATCCGAAGGAAAAGGTCAAAAGAGGGAAAACCTATTTTTGCATCATAAACACAATGCGGGGACAGACCTAGGTAAGAGGTTGGTTAAATTTAGGGAAGGTACTAGCACCCTAAACTTCTGTAGTACTCTACAGGAACCTTTTGTTTATTGTACGCCTTTTTTAATTTTATTATCTGTTTGATGTATATATACTGAGCTAAGGGATAAAGTGACCTAAAAAGACCTAAGGGTTAGTCCTAAGTTACTCGGCAAGATTCGCATCTTGTGCCTATGTATCCTGGATAGGAAATGGAATCAGAGTAATCGTAGTTCCCCTCGAAAGGGAGGTTAGAAACTTCTTGACTGTGGTCATGGTTTCAATGGGGGAGTAAACGTATCTTAAGGAAATGCTTACGTGGAGTCCTAAAACTCCTATTTCTACGTTGAATGTTGAATTGAAATTAGGGTTGAAATTAGGGATTCCACGGCGGGAAACCCTAAAACAGAGTACGACGACTCTTTGACCTAATGCTAGGGTAAAGGGCATTTTCCTCCACGGCAGGACTTCTAGGCTAATTAGGGTTTTGGAAATGATCAAGAGTTAGGACTATTGACTCGGCGGTCAAACGACTAAACCTACTTCCTTCGGAGGGGAAAATAATGGTAAAACATGCAAATAGACAAAATACATCATAGTGGCATAATTAAGGCGCGGAAAGTAAAGAAACGGTAAGGAAAATGCGAAAATTACAAATCCCAAAACAAATGCGGAAATAAAAAATAATTGCGATCATGGCTTCGCATAAATTACATCCATGCCAAAAAAATTGTACGAATAAATGAAACGACAATAAGGTGAAACGAGCATGATAATGGTGAGGGTTAGACGAAAAGGAAACAGCTAACTCAAGAACTTTTTTTTTGGATTTGTATTGAAAAGAGGAGGATTAATTTTATGTTTTAATGAAGAAGCTATTCCAATTGTATATTAAAATTTTGTTTTAATTTCATTAAAGAAATTTGTTTTAATTTTATTGTAAAAATGTTTTAATCTTATTGAAAAAATGTTTTAATTTTATCGAAAATAAATATTTTAAATTTTAATGAAATAATATTTTTAATTTTAATGAAAAAATTTGATTTAAATTCAACGAAAAAGGCTTTTAATTATTGTTTTAGTGAAAGAAAATTCATTTTTTAATTTTTGTTTTAACTTAATGAAAAATGGTTTTAATTGGAAAGAAGCTTCAATTAAGAAAAACTGTTTTATTTAGAAATATGTTTTTAAATAAAAAATGGTTTAATTTTGAAAAAAACTTTTTAGAAAGATCTTAATTTTTAAAAAACTAATTACGTTATGTTTTTTTTGTTGAAATAGCTTACCTAAACTTAATTGCATTATTAATTACAAACTACATAGTTAATATAAATGAAAAATAAACAATTGAATAATAAAATAAAAAAACAAATGAAACGTAAATAAAAAGGCTTATGCCGTTTTCTCCATGGATGGCTATCGAAGCTTTTCCTCTCCTTCAATCCTTGCATGTCAATGGTTCCTTCTTCTATTTATTCTTCCCATTAATCTAAAATCAATGAACAAAACAACACACAAAAATCATAAAATATTGTAAATCAAAGGAAAGAGAAAGGTTACGGTAACGGCGATGATGTTGAACGAACTGAGCCTCCGCCGTTGGGACTTTTTGCTCGCCAGTAGCGCTTGGCCGATGATGAATTCAAACCTTTTAGGATTCTTCCAAAAGAATCCCCTCTTCCTCTGATGACCTGTTCTTGATTTTCTGATGTTCATGAAGTTTTCTCCCATCACTTATGTTTATATAGGTAACAAATTAGGGTTAACTCTAACCTAATGCCCACTTTAAAGCCCAACTTAAATTAATATTAGTTATAATTACAGAAGTTTAAATAATTAAAGTAAAATTAAAATAAAATTGAAATTAATAATTCTATTTATTTATTTATTATTATTTTTTGTAAAGAATTCTTATTATTTCTAATAAAAATCCTTTATTTTTTTCTTAAAACATTATTATTATTATTTTTTTTTGATATGAAAATAATAATAAAAACTAAAACTTAGCATAAAAATGTATAGAATGAAAATAATATTAAAGAAAAATGAAATTAATTTAAAATAAAAAATATAAATGAAATGAAATTATTTAAAAATAAAATGAGACTAAAATTAAAAATGAAATAAAAATGAAATTGATTTTTATTTATACAATGAAACAATGATTGATTTAAAAATGAGATTAATTTAAAAAAATGATATATGATTGATTTTAAAAATGTAATGAAATTAATTTAAAAAATGAAATATGATGAATGAAAGAAATGACACATGATTGATGAAATTAATGTAAAATAGGAAATGAAAATTGAAATGAAAAAACCCTTTTTTCTCTTAATTCCTAGTTATTTCACTTTAACCGATTAATCCCATTCCCGACATAACTTCCGATGAAATCTTTCGGCCATTCAAATGAGCAACTTTATCCAAATAAATTCAAACCGTCTGATTAAGCTCACATGACCAGACTCTGTCGACTGACTTCAGTCCGAAACCTTGAATCAATTTAATTTGAACAACCCGAATCAAACCATTCCAACAACATCCAACAGCTCAGATCTCTGACTATAGCTCAGAATTCGCAAATTGACGGCCGGCTGCAAACAACTGACTGTTTTACCCCTCATGACCCAAAGGGCACGCCAGATGACCTTATCCTGCAAAAATCAACCAACTGCACAGTCTATTAGTGGTTAGTCAAACGCAATGCGAAATGAAATGGAATGCGAGGTGAATCGATTAATCTTAGGGCAAAATTTGGGGTATTACACCATGCCTCGAGAACGAATGTTATGCAATGCAAATGCTAAATGCAAAGAAACAAAAGCCAGTTACGGTTAAAAACGAAAGACAAATTTTGGGGTGCTACAGCTGCCCCTATTCAAACAACTTGGACCTGAAGGGAGGAAAAGCATCTACTTTCAACCATTCAAGGTATAAGGTGATTGAATACAAAAGAACCCGGAAATTTGCACCTCGCAGGAATGTGAAACAACAACTACCAACCAAAAGTCGAAAAATGACGAGCTGGGTATAACAATCTGAACTTCATCCAAAAGATGCCAGCCAATAATCGGGAAAACGCCCGGAGGAAACCAACCAAGAGTAGGGACAATCAAAGACCAACGGGTACCAACCAAGAGTTGGGAAACAACCAAAGATAACAACCAAGAGTTGGGACAAAACCATCAACAAATACCAACCAAAAGTCGGGATAGCGAACTCGGAATACCAACCAATAGTTGGAACAAACCCTGCTGGGGAACAAAAGCGTAACCAAACAGCTTTATGGCGACTTCACTGGGGAAAGAGTAGACTAATCAGACGAATTCGTAGAGAACAAGTATCTACCAAAAAGCAATAATCAAAGGATACCATCCAAGAGATGGGATAAAGAACCAAACACTAATAGAAACTTCGACGGCAAGACGACTTCGCTGGGCAGTGAACATCCATCACAAGACAACAATCTAGCAACACCATCCAAAAGATGAGATGAGGGTTACTCTCTGGGGGACAAAACCACCCCTACAAACCAAGAGTCGGAATCCATACTAACCTCAATTTACATGGCGAGACGACTTCGCTGAGGAGGCATACTGACCAAAAGTCAGAATCAACAACCAACGAACCAAGGTTACCAACCAAGAGTTGGAAAAACGCCAACAAATTGACTACATCGGATATGGCGACCTCACTGGAGAATCAACGACTACCAACCAAGAGTTGGAAAACGAACCGACATCCACGACTAACCCTACCAGAGAAACCATTACCACCAACCAAAAGTTGGAAAACACCAAATATCCTTATCAACCAAAAGTTGAGATAACGACTCCGCGGAGGAATAAGGGAAGACTACCAACCAAAAGTCGGGACAACAACAAACGTCCCAGACCGACCCTACTGGGGAAATAGGGGAATACCAACCAAAAGTTCGGACAACCGCAGGGGTAACATCCAACCAAAAGTTGGGAACAAAGGTACTAACCAATAGTTAGAATCACCATGAAACACCATTAATCAAGGGTCGGAACACAAGCTGCTAACCAAGAGTTAGGATTACTAGGGAAAGATCCTCACCGATCAAAAGCTACTAACCAAGAGTTAGGATAGCTGGGGGACGCTACACAAAGCTGACTCCACCATAGAATGCCAACCAAAAGTTGGGATGATCATCCCGAATCATCAACCAAGAGTTGAAATAAAAGGCCAGTAACCAGGAGTTAGAACAACGACTACTAACCAATAGTTAGAACAACAAAGACTGCCAACCAAAAGTTGGAAAAGAGACTCCGCTCGAGGAAACCAAAAAATTACCAACCAACAGTTGGGATCACCTTTTAGGCCAACCAAAAGTATGAACACCAAATACAATTATCTGAACTACACTGGAGGGCGCCAACCAAGAGTTGGAATCCTCGACTCTGCTGAGAGAAATGAAGAATAACCACCAAAAGTTGGAATAACATCCAAACGCCACCAGGTCATCAACCAAAAGTTGAAATAAACAATGATAACCAACCAAAAGTCGGAACCACAAGAGTTGGGAAAGAACCACAAGCTTGACCAGGGAACACAACACTCGTAAGTGACTCACCTGAGGAAAGTGTAATACCCCAAATTTTACCCTTTCTTTTTTATTTTTATTTTAAATTCTTATTAACTTAATAAATTAACCTTTTTTTAAATCTTGTTTTTTTAACTAATAATAATTTAATTAACCTTTTTTATAACTTTACTAATGTTTTTTATTAACTTTTTTTTTCTATTTAGTTTATTTATTTAAGTCATTTTAAGCTCTTCTTACTAACTTTTAGGATTTAGATTAAAATTTAACTTTTTTTTTCTTTTCTTTAAAGAGTAAATTTTTCATAACCTTTTTTAAATTAATTTCTAACACTTTTTTTTAATCAAATTCTAATACTTTTTTTTTAAAAATCTAATACTTTTTTTTAAAATTAAATCTTTTTTTCTAAATATTTTTAAAAAATCAAATCCTTTTTCTAACTACCTTTTTAAAGTTAAATTTTTTTCTAACTTTTTTAAAATTAAATCTTTTTGTCTAACTCTTTTTAAAAATTAAATCTTTTTTCTCTAACTTCTTTTTAAAATTAAATCTTTTTTTCCTCTAAATTCTTTTTAAAATTAAATCTTTTTTTTCTAACTATTTTAAAAATTAAATCTCACCTTTGTCACTTTTTTTGTTCTTTATTATTTTTACTCTAAATTTTTCTATCTTTCATTAAAAAATAACAAAAATAGTTTTTTATTATTATTTAATTATTATTTTCGTATTTTAATTAAATCATTTTTTAAAATATTATTTTTTTCACTTTTTTCTAAATTATTCATAAAAATATCCAAAAAATCATAAAATAAAAAATATTGAAAAAAATTTTGTTCTTTTTATAATATTTTTTATTTTAGGAATCAATAGGATTATTAGTTTTATTTTAAGTTTATTTTAATTATTTTAAATTATTTAAATTATATTTTTTCTTAACTAATTATTTAGTTTGGGCTTTAAAATGGGCTTTAGGGACATTATTGACAATTTGGTGTTAACCCTAATTTGTTCCCT
Organism: Lathyrus sativus; assembly: GCA_963859935.3. Lineage (NCBI taxonomy): Eukaryota > Viridiplantae > Streptophyta > Magnoliopsida > Fabales > Fabaceae > Lathyrus > Lathyrus sativus. The sequence goes on from OZ012738.1 coordinate 249,654,024, forward strand.
ATATATACATGTGTTGCCTTGTTGGAAAGGGGGGGAGAATGAAAAAAAACCTAAGAGGGGTCAGAAGGTTTTCTTCAGAAAAGAGGAGAGAGAGGGAGAAACAAAGGAGATCCCCAGAGAAGAAAGGCGGTCGTTCCCACAACTCGTTAGAAGGATTGGAGCTCTCCAGTGTTCCCTTATTCAAACCTTTTTCACATTTACCGAAGCAAACCTCCGCTTCGTAGGTTAAATTACTAAACCTTTTGCCTTTTCATGTTTATGTGCATATTTTGTCATGTTAATGTGTTTAGGTCCGTTAAATTACTAAATCCTTTGCATTTTTCATATTTATTTGCATCCTTGCCATGTTAACCTTCATTGTTGTTTAGATCCGTAGATTTTGATATGTATGAACCATGATTGTGTCGTATAGGATTGTTTGCATGTCCATCAATTGTCTGTTTGCATTTGCAATTCTATTGTTATTTTTTTTATCAAAACATTTTTTCCAAAAAAAACCTTTTTTGTTCCCGTAAACATTTTTTTCCCAAAAAAAAACCTTTTTTTTGTTCCCGTAAACATTTCTTTCCCAAAAAAAACCTTTTTTGTTCCCGTAAACATTTTTTTCCCAAAAAAAAACCTTTTTTTGTTCCAGTAAACATTTTTTTCCAAGAAAAGCTTTTTTTTTGTTCCCGTAAACATTTTTTTCCAAAAAAACCTTTTTGTTCCCAAAAACATTTTTTTTATATATAATTTAAACTTAACATTTTTTTTATAATTTAAACTTAAATTTTTTTAACTAAGTAATTCCATTTTAAAATTAAAACCTTTTTTTATATATATAATTAAAATATTAAAAAAATTAAAACATTTTTTACATAATTAAAATATTAAAAAATTAAAACCTTTTCGTAAGGAACTCCTTATGTTTGCCGTGTCATTTTGTGTACCTTTTATTTTCTTTATTCCTGCATTTCATTTGCATGCTTGAGGTTGAGATGTGCTTGTGGTGGCCACAGCCCCACACTATTTTCCTCCCTCACTTCATTCTAAGTGTCATTACATATTTTCATATTCTTCATGTTTTCAGAAATGTTTCTTTGTTTCTTTATACCCTCTGCCTTTATTACTTTTCTTATTTCTGTACCTTAATTATTCCTCCATATAATGATTTGTCATATTTTCACATTTTTTACAGTTTTATCCTTCCGAAGGATTAGGTCCAGCCTTTTGGCCGCCGAGTCAATAGCCTTACCCCTTTAATGGATCAAACCCTAATTTTCACAAATGCCTCGCCGCAGGCAAAATTACAATTTTACCCTTAGCATTAGGTCAAAGAGCCGCCGCGCTCATTTTAGGGTTTCCCGCCGTGGAATCCCTAATTTAACCCTAATTACAACTTAACATTTACAACATAGATATTGGAGTTTCTACACTCCGCGTAAGCGTGTCCCTAAGATACGTTTATTCCCCTTGAGACCTTGACCACAGTCAAGAAGTCTCTAACCTCCCTTTTGAGGGGAACTACGATTACTCTGATTCCACTCCCGTAAGGATACGTAGGCACAAGATGCGATGTCTTGCCGAGTAAACTTAGAATTAATCCCTTAGGTCTTTTTTCTCACTTTTAATCTTTGTACATATACCTTAAGCAAATAAATAAAGCAAATAGTAAACATTTGAACAAAAGGTTCCCGTAGAGTACTACGGAAGTTTAGGGTGCTAATACCTTCCCTAAATTTAACCAACCCCCGAACCCTAGATCTTTCCCCGCATTGTGTTTACGATGCAAAATAGGTTTTCCCTCTTTTGACCTTTTCCTTCGGATAAATCAAAGAGCGGTTGTGAATTGAATTGCGATTCAAACTCATTAATAGTTTGTGATCCTATTTCCACCGCAACAGAAAAATGGCGACTTCACTGGGGACTCCTTTAACTTTTGAGGGTTATCCCTAACTTGTTCATATTTATTACTATCTGTGACATTATTCATTTGCATGTATATATTTGTGCTTTGATTGTGGGACTGTTCCTTGTGCTGTGAGATAGGTCCTACACCCGGACCTAGTGTACCTTAGGTAAATGGCAATAGACCAAGGAAACTGTACGACGTATATCGATACGGTTGATCTGGTGGCCATGGTTAGTGCGACTTCTTGGTTGGTGCTTATATTCCTTAAGTCAAGTTGAGGATAATATTGAGGCTGCCATATGTTGTCAACGCACTAACTGACTTTTAGAACCCTAGTTAACTCATCTTGGCCTTTAGAAAGTAGTGAGGTAACCGGCTTTGGTGCAGACTAAAGTTGGTTGACACTCGATACTACGCTCATTGAGATCTTAAACTTGGAGGGTTTTGGTTGGCAAGTAAGTTGCCTCCTGAACAACCACCCTTGTGAAGGATCAATGATATTGAGATCCCTTAGAACCTGGTTACTTTTGTAGGACAGGATGAACCATCTAACTTCAGGGGAGGGTACTTGCCTTTGAACCTCATGCAAGCCTTTAACCTAGGACTTTGTGTGTTTTCATGCATTGCATCCATAAAGCATCTCATTGCATTGTATTTCATGGAGTTCAAATATCATTTATGGATATCGCGGGATACCATAAATAAAAAAAAAATGAAAAAACAAGAAAAAGATTTCCTTGGTACCCCACGACATTCGTAAATGTTTGAATTCCATGAAATCTTCATTTGCATTCACATTTTAGCATCATTTACTTTTTTGCATTACATGTGTCTCCCGATTTCTCACACTCGGTTCTCTCACCTTCCAGTTTTGTCACCCTGAGTTCTCGGCACCAATACAACACCAGAGCTCAAACTCAGAAAAGAATGGAGGATCAGGCAAAAGAGATTGATCGCCTTAGCAATGAACTCGAAGACCTTCGAGGGGGTATGGGGCGTATGATGGAATTGTTACATGTCATGAATGCTAAGATGGATACCCAGCCCACTGTTGTTTCTGAGATTACCGGCGTTACTGTGGACCCTCCACCAAGTGTGACCGTAGCAAGGGACCCACCTTATGGTCTCGCTCCGGGTTTTGTGCCTCCCCAAGCCACTGTTCCGATTAATCAACCTGTTCAGCAAGCCGTGCCCTTGTTTTCTGAAGTTTCTAAGGGGGCTCCTATCTTTGCACCACCTGTTGTACACACTCGTGCGCAACCGTACTTCAATGAGACAGCTTTTGATAATCTTGATGAGAATGTTGAGGGTTATGAGAAACATGATAAGCTTCGTGAGGAAGTAAACACTATCGTCCAGAGATTGAAAAAGGTAGAGGGTGATCAAATTTTTGGGACCGCTGCAAGGGATGTTTGTTTGGTCTCAGGTTTGGTTATTCCCCCGAAGTTCAAAACTCCGAACTTTGATCGTTATGAAGGTGCCACCTGTCCTAAGAGTCATTTGATCATGTATTATCGCAAAATGGCTGCCCATGTTGAGAATGATAAACTGATGATTCATTGCTTCCAAGACAGTTTGAAGGGTGCTTCCTCCAAGTGGTATTTAACTTTAGACCAGTCTCGCATTAAGAGTTTCCAGGATTTATCTGACGCTTTCATCAAACACTACAAGTACAATATGGATCTGGCTCCTGACAGAAGACAATTGCTGAGTATGTCACAAAAGAATTCTGAATCATTCAAAGAGTATGCTCAAAGGTGGAGAGAGACTGCTTCGCAGGTAGAACCTCCTTTGACCGAGAAAGAGTTAGCTGATTGGTTTGTCGACACAGTCCGTCCAGAATTTTACGAGAGAATGGTGGGTAGTGTGACTTTAAATTTCTCCGACATCGTTGCTGTGGGTGTCAAGATTGAATTGGGTATGAAAAGTGGTAAAATGACAAATAATCATGGCGCTTCTAAGGATCAGCCGAAGAAACCTCCGTATAGCTCCCAGAAAAAAAAGGAGAGTGAGACTAATGCTATATCCTCTGGTAGACCAAGGGAACGCTTTTATCGGCACCCGCAAAGTTATGCTCAACCTCAAGGGTACCCAGTCCAATATGCTCAACAACCCTATGTGGCAACTATTACACCTTCTTTCAATCAACAGGTTCCCATGTATCAACCTATGCAACAACCTCCTGTTTAGCCGCCTCCTGTCAACTACCTACAGGCACCCAATACTCCTGCTCCTCAACAGCCAAAGAGTCCGGCTCCTCGCCAGAATATGCCAAACAGAAGAACGTATAAACCTTGTCCGCCGATCCCGATGACTTTTACCGAGTTGTGTCCCTCTTTGGTCAAGCAAGGTCTCATCACTACTCGGGCTTTGGGTCCGCCTCCTAATCCTCCACCTAATCCATTACCTGCAAGTTACAACGCTACCGCTCATTTTTTATTTCATGAGGGTGCGCCCGGCCATGATCTAGAGAATTGCTATGCTCTTAAGAATCTTGTCAGAAATTTGCTAGAAACGAAGAAATTGTCTTTTAGCGATGCTCAGCCGAAGATCGAGACTCCTCTCGGGGTTCCCCGCTTGTCAAACTTAAATTCTGCAAAGCATGCTACGCCTATCAGCCGAATCCAGTCATTATTCAAAGGCCTAGCCCGCTTCATTTCAGTAACCCTCAAGGTGATATGACCGGGATCAACAAAGGATCTGGGAAATTTATTTTGAAGCAACGACTGAAAACTGTTGAAGATGTGACCAGCATAACTGGGGTAAGCCATGACGACTCACAGTGATCATGAACCAGACGTCCTTTCCATTGAGGCTCCGCCAAAGGAAACTGTTACTCTTGAATGCAAGATTTCATAAACATTTAGAAGGATTTTTCCGACAGTTCATTTGTTTATTTATATGCATTTCTCTTTGATTAAGCATATTTAGCATGCACGAACTTGTTTATCTTTGATGCAACACATATGTTTGTCTTGAATAAATCCATTCGCTTCACTCATTCAAAAACGTTTTCATAAATTATAATGCCAACTTTACCCGATCTCTTGTTCTGATGGAGAATTGGGGGGAGGATGACGAACCCAAAACGTCAGATTTCTTGTCGTATGCTTTCGATTGAAACCCGCTGATGATGTAAGGCATTGTTTCAAATCCCAAACACTGGAGATATAAGGATGTTAATCCCTAGTCAACCCTTTGAACCTTGAAGTAGGAGTTTTTCTTTCTTTTTAAGAACCTTCATCCTAACCTGGGGCAGGGTAGGTTTCAGTTAAACCGATCGAGCGCTTAGATCCTCAAAAAGGAAGAGCAAACCTTCGAGAATTTATCCTTAGCATCTTAAGAAGTCCAATACAATGACTATCCCTCGGTTACCTAAGGAGTGGGGCAGTCACGAGCCTTTCAAAAGATTTACACGACTTGTGCATAAAGGAATATTCAAAAAAATAAGAGCCCGCTAAGTCAAAAACCTATGAAGGAGACTTAGGCAAAACTGGGGCATCCTGTTGGACTCCAAAGTCAGATCAAAAGACGTTGTCCAGGCAAAAGTTAGGGAATAAAATCAAAACAAGAGGGTACAATAAATAGTCCCTAGTAAAGAACAAGATCGTGTAATAGGTGAGCGACTGCCATGTCCAAAGCCTTGATAAGTTCTCGACCATAGCAAATCCGCTTGAGATATGAGCGTTCGTATCCGGTTAACTGAATTAGGATTGGAGAACATCACGAAGAATGGGTGGGTACAAATATAACTTTGAGCCTTTATCCTTTTGTTTCTTAAACCGTGAACTGAGCCACGATACAACCTTTAAAAGACCTAATTGAAGTAGGACTTCGGTTGAAAGCATACTTGACAAGATCACGTTTCCTGACTCCTACGAGCTATGCTCAGAAAAATTCATGTTGGCATTATAATTAAAACTTATATCCGGACTAGTGATTTCGGTCACAAGTTATTGCGATATCTTTTTCAAAACAAAAATTCAGGACAAATATATGTGTGCATTGACAAACTCAGGATAGGCATTTCAGGCATGATGATTTTGCTTGATATCTTAGAGATTTACATATGGACATAACCCGTGGAACTTAAAGATCCTGCTAAACAGGGGCAGGCAGGTTCCCAGTTCGCTTACCAACGCGAGTCTGACATTCTTAAAGAGCTATTTCCCAAAGATTTCGTCGTAACACGATTAATTTGTGCCAGTTACGTCGAGACCTGACAAATCTCTCAAAGAGTTTGAGAACAATGGGGCAACCGGACTCGGTGTTCTCTATAAAATCCTCTTGAGATGACCCTACCTCGCAACGCAAGTATCCTGGGGCACCATGTTTTTGAAGAAACAAATGGCGGCTACTATAAGGTCCTGCAAGATCAAAACCATGGGATTTCACAATTTTTTCATGCACCCGATGGATTTTACTCACAGCGGCCTTCATACCCCAGTAAGCCTCAGTGTTGCAACAGACTCCTAAACTATTGCCTCATCACAGTCCCCAGAGAGACTATAAGCTGACAATTTTTTCTTGGGTAACTCGAAAGTGTCCCTCAGGTTTTCTTCTCCCCATAAGAAGGCGTGATACTATGCACCGAAGCAGCTTACTTTCTCCCTCAGAGAATTCAGAACTTTAAAACCAGACTTGGTTCTACCATTGATCCTTCTTACCCATGATTGACGTATTGGTTGCAGAGAACGCAGGGTATCTCCGTCGAGATGTTTATTTCATCTCTCGTCCCATCTCTAGTCTGTTTCGTCAACGTACGCAAGGGCATAAGCATCACATGCTTATTTCATTACATATTCATTACATACTCATTACATACTCATTTCATAACATCCTGCATATTCACATACATCAACGTACATTCACATTAACATATGCATTAACATGTGCATTAGCATTCACAGGTTCACTGCGTTTCACCGTCATTGGTTGTTATCGCCGAGTAATTGGGTTTGTCCATTCTCTTCAAATAGATTGTCAGCTTTAAGCATAAAATACCTACTTGTTTCCAGTTTCCCCACAGAGCTCGATCCTCGTGGATGACGGTTACTTCAGCTATCTTTCCTCGCCAGGATAAGATATTTACCCTCCGAGATCATTCCCTCGATGGAGTTTTGATTACCAGTCTTCTTTATAGCTCGATTCTAGATTGAATCTCAGTCTTGTCGGTCGTCAATCCCAACCGGACGTGCATTTATTTTGCACCATCTAAAGATTTTCACCATACCATGACAGATACGCGACTATATCACTTGAGAAGTTTATCACTATACCCGGACGTGCATTTATTTTGCACTATCTTTCAAGAAAAACAGCACAATCCTTTACAGATACATGCCAGTTCACGCCTGGAAAATCTATCAGTAAAACACTTTACAATCCTACATGTTACAACCCTTTACACTTTACATCTTACAGCATCAGCATACGACATTTCTCACTTAAAAAGTCGATCATATCCTCGTTACGACTCGCAGCAAATGGCCATCTCCATGGAGCAGTTGGGCTTCCATTTATCTGCCGTCTTGAGGTACGAACCAATTCGTATTCAGGAGAGCACGATCTTGAGTTACGGGGAGGTTTGAGCAGTTTCATATTCAGGAGAGCACGATTCTGAGTTATGAAGAAGTTCATTTATCCTTTAGTAAAAGAAGGAACGGAATCATATTCAGGAGAGCACGATTCTGAGTTATGAGGAAGTTCAGTTGGCCGTTTTTCAGGAGAGCACGATTCTGAAGAATGAAGAAATTTCAGGAGCCGAATCATATTCAGGAGAGCACGATTCTGAGTTATGAGGAAGTTCGATTATCCAGTTTCATATTCAGGAAAGCACGATTCTGAAGTATGGAAAAATTCATTTACAACCAAATCATATTCAGGAGAGCACGATTCTGAAATATGAGAAAATTCAGTCATCCAGTTTCATATTCAGGAGAGCACGATTCTGAAATATGAAGAAATTCAGTCATCCAGTTTCATATTCAGGAGAGCACGATTCTGAAATATGAAGAAATTCAGTCATCCAGTTTCATATTCAGGAGAGCACGATTCTGAAATATGAGTATATTCAGTCATCCAGTTTCATATTCAGGAGAGCACGATTCTGAAATATGAGTATATTCAGTCATCCAGTTTCATATTCAGGAGAGCACGATCCTGAAGTATGAGGAAGTTCAGTTTACCCTTTTCATGTTCAGGAGAGCACGATTCTGAAGCATGAAGAAGTTTATTTATCCTTCAGTAAGAGAAGAATCAGAATCGTATTCCAGGCGCCGACCTTAAATGCGAGAAGATTTATTTATCAGATAAGCAGCAGCCTCTTTATTTGAGTGCTTATCCATTTTTTGCACATAAGTCCCTTCCAACGATAAGTGACAGTTCTCCCTCGAGAAGCTTATCAGGGCAATTCCCATCAAAGTCCATTTATTTTGGCATACAGTCGGTCTTTACCCTGTATATTTGCTACGGAGTTCCGAAAAGTCCGTTTGATCCTGTCACGAGGGGTAGTTTACAGAAGCTTGGATGTTATTCCTTGCTCAATGCTCCAGCATTCTGTAATCGATCTTACAATCGTACGTGATCCAGTTTTATTTTTAGATTCCCCAGTGGAGGCCGTCTCATAGGTACCATCTCCATTCGAGGATCTCGTTCCTTTTCTAAAAGTGACAATTGGTCATTCGCACCAGTTGACTATCATTTTTAGAATTCCCCAGTGATGTACTGTGTCTCAGCGCGTCATTTTCCCCAGTGTGTTTCTTCTCGTGGCGTCTGTCTCGGTGTCGTCATGTTTCGTCAGCATTTTCGCATTCATTATTCCAGCATACGCATCATATCATAGTCATGGCATCATCTGCATTAAGTCGTTCCAGTTTTGTCCATAGCATTGCATATCGTCGCATATAAGGGCAAAATTTTCGGTTATCTATATTTAAATCTCTCCACCACGATTCCACGAGTCTCTGTCACTCAAATCGTCCGGTGTAGCCATTTAAATAGGGGCAACTGTAATACCCCAAATTTTACCCTTTCTTTTTTATTTTTATTTTAAATTCTTATTAACTTAATAAATTAACCTTTTTTTAAATCTTGTTTTTTTAACTAATAATAATTTAATTAACCTTTTTTATAACTTTACTAATGTTTTTTATTAACTTTTTTTTTTCTATTTAGTTTATTTATTTAAGTCATTTTAAGCTCTTCTTACTAAATTTTAGGATTTAGATTAAAATTTAACTTTTTTTTTCTTTTCTTTAAAGAGTAAATTTTTCATAACCTTTTTTAAATTAATTTCTAACACTTTTTTTTAATCAAATTCTAATACTTTTTTTTTAAAAATCTAATACTTTTTTTTAAAATTAAATCTTTTTTTCTAAATATTTTTAAAAAATCAAATCCTTTTTCTAACTACCTTTTTAAAGTTAAATTTTTTTCTAACTTTTTTAAAATTAAATCTTTTTGTCTAACTCTTTTTAAAAATTAAATCTTTTTTCTCTAACTTCTTTTTAAAATTAAATCTTTTTTTCCTCTAAATTCTTTTTAAAATTAAATCTTTTTTTTCTAACTATTTTAAAAATTAAATCTCACCTTTGTCACTTTTTTTGTTCTTTATTATTTTTACTCTAAATTTTTCTATCTTTCATTAAAAAATAACAAAAATAGTTTTTTATTATTATTTAATTATTATTTTCGTATTTTAATTAAATCATTTTTTAAAATATTATTTTTTTCACTTTTTTCTAAATTATTCATAAAAATATCCAAAAAATCATAAAATAAAAAATATTGAAAAAAATTTTGTTCTTTTTATAATATTTTTTATTTTAGGAATCAATAGGATTATTAGTTTTATTTTAAGTTTATTTTAATTATTTTAAATTATTTAAATTATATTTTTTCTTAACTAATTATTTAGTTTGGGCTTTAAAATGGGCTTTAGGGACATTATTGACAATTTGGTGTTAACCCTAATTTGTTCCCTATATATACATGTGTTGCCTTGTTGGAAAGGGGGGGAGAATGAAAAAAAACCTAAGAGGGGTCAGAAGGTTTTCTTCAGAAAAGAGGAGAGAGAGGGAGAAACAAAGGAGATCCCCAGAGAAGAAAGGCGGTCGTTCCCACAACTCGTTAGAAGGATTGGAGCTCTCCAGTGTTCCCTTATTCAAACCTTTTTCACATTTACCGAAGCAAACCTCCGCTTCGTAGGTTAAATTACTAAACCTTTTGCCTTTTCATGTTTATGTGCATATTTTGCCATGTTAATGTGTTTAGGTCCGTTAAATTACTAAATCCTTTGCATTTTTCATATTTATTTGCATCCTTGCCATGTTAACCTTCATTGTTGTTTAGATCCGTAGATTTTGATATGTATGAACCATGATTGTGTCGTATAGGATTGTTTGCATGTCCATCAATTGTCTGTTTGCATTTGCAATTCTATTGTTATTTTTTTTTATCAAAACATTTTTTCCAAAAAAAACCTTTTTTGTTCCCGTAAACATTTTTTTCCCAAAAAAAAACCTTTTTTTTGTTCCCGTAAACATTTCTTTCCCAAAAAAAACCTTTTTTGTTCCCGTAAACATTTTTTTCCCAAAAAAAAACCTTTTTTTGTTCCCGTAAACATTTTTTTCCAAGAAAAGCTTTTTTTTTGTTCCCGTAAACATTTTTTTCCAAAAAAACCTTTTTGTTCCCAAAAACATTTTTTTTTATATATAATTTAAACTTAACATTTTTTTTATAATTGAAACTTAAATTTTTTTAACTAAGTAATTCCATTTTAAAATTAAAACCTTTTTTTATATATATAATTAAAATATTAAAAAAATTAAAACATTTTTTACATAATTAAAATATTAAAAAATTAAAACCTTTTCGTAAGGAACTCCTTATGTTTGCCGTGTCATTTTGTGTACCTTTTATTTTCTTTATTCCTGCATTTCATTTGCATGCTTGAGGTTGAGATGTGCTTGTGGTGGCCACAGCCCCACACTATTTTCCTCCCTCACTTCATTCTAAGTGTCATTACATATTTTCATATTCTTCATGTTTTCAGAAATGTTTCTTTGTTTCTTTATACCCTCTGCCTTTATTACTTTTCTTATTTCTGTACCTTAATTATTCCTTCATATAATGATTTGTCATATTTTCACATTTTTTACAGTTTTATCCTTCCGAAGGATTAGGTCCAGCCTTTTGGCCGCCGAGTCAATAGCCTTACCCCTTTAATGGATCAAACCCTAATTTTCACAAATGCCTCGCCGTAGGCAAAATTACAATTTTACCCTTAGCATTAGGTCAAAGAGCCGCCGCGCTCATTTTAGGGTTTCCCGCCGTGGAATCCCTAATTTAACCCTAATTACAACTTAACATTTACAACATAGATATTGGAGTTTCTACACTCCGCGTAAGCGTGTCCCTAAGATACGTTTATTCCCCTTGAGACCTTGACCACAGTCAAGAAGTATCTAACCTCCCTTTTGAGTGGAACTACGATTACTCTGATTCCACTCCCGTAAGGATACGTAGGCACAAGATGCGATGTCTTGCCGAGTAAACTTAGAATTAATCCCTTAGGTCTTTTTTCTCACTTTTAATCTTTGTACATATACCTTAAGCAAATAAATAAAGCAAATAGTAAACATTTGAACAAAAGGTTCCCGTAGAGTACTACGGAAGTTTAGGGTGCTAATACCTTCCCTAAATTTAACCAACCCCCGAACCCTAGATCTTTCCCCGCATTGTGTTTACGATGCAAAATAGGTTTTCCCTCTTTTGACCTTTTCCTTCGGATAAATCAAAGAGCGGTTGTGAATTGAATTGCGATTCAAACTCATTAATAGTTTGTGATCCTATTTCCACCGCAACAGAAAGCAAAAACATTCACCCAAAAAACTCAACTGGGAAGAATAAAATAACCAACTCAAAAATCCATCCTGACGCGGATAACACAAAAGCCCCTTGATTCAAACAAATCTGTGCTGAAAAGAATATCTGGTCCCAAAACACCAAACTTGGCTTATGCTTCAGATGCTTATGTTTGAAAATGGCATAATGCTCCATACAAAATGAAAATGCTACGCATTTAGGGAGGATGCTAATGCAAAATGCAAATGCAAAAGAACCAACCTAGAAAAATAAATTCTAGGGAGAAAAGGACCCACTCCGCCGTGGAGAGAGAACAACTCATGCCAGGAAGAGAAATCCACATCGTTAGGGACCAAACCTTTTGGGGACTTGAATAGCTCTGCGGGGACACAAGCAATCTGATGCTTAAATCAAACCCCTTCTATTGAGGAAACCGTCTCTGCGGGGGAAAACAATCGACCACCGAAGATTGACTTTATCCCGCTCAAGAAACCAGCCCTGAACGGAAATCCTGAAAACTCTACTCTGCTCGGGGAGAAAATCCACTCTGCTTGGGATTACATCAACCTGTCTTACCAAGGAATATCAGATACTCCTACTCTACGGGGAACTCGAACCTACTGGGGAAATCCCAGACTCCTGTTCTACCATTTACTCTATCGAGAGAATCAGCACTGCACTCTGCTGGAGAATATCCTGCATATCAACTCCGTGGGGAAAGGCGTCACCGACGTTGCCTCCGCTGGAGAAGAAAACTGGTTTACAAATCACCCTGCTGCTGAGGGAAACACTTCTATCCTGTTCCACTGAGAACAAACTCCACCCTGATGGGGACTCACTTTCTCACGAAGACAAAGCTTTGTTTTGTTGGAGATACAAAAATTCAAACTGGATAATCGGACTCTGCCGGAGAGAACAAAACTCTGCCGGTGATAAAATGATCACTTCACTAGGGAAGCGAAATCTCCCCTTTGGGAAGCATACCTCTTCGTTGTTCATGCCTGACTGCATTTACCTGTAGGGAACAAGTCCATTATGCCAGAAGTAGCACACTTAATCCGTTGAGAATACCTGGCTGACAATAACTGCTACTTGTTGCGACCTGAACTGCTGAGGATAAGGGAATCTTACCCGGCTGTGATAACCCTGTTGACCTGCAACAAAGAAAAACACCAAAAATGTTCTACATGTGAAATGGTTACCTCAGTTACCATCCATGATACTTGCTAATCAAGTAAAGGCAGCGCTTTCGTTATGCTATGTACAACCTCTTTCTTTTACTTGCAATGTTTACCAAAATAACAGACATTTCGCAAACAAAACAGTAAAATGGACAAGAAAAAGAAAGCTCTTTGACTGAAGTGAATACTTTATTGAAGAAAGGCCTGTAAATAGGCGAATTACAATTCAGAGGCAATTCCTGAAAAGAGGTAATTGCTCAAAAACAAGAAACAAATACAATATAAATGTCGGCAATGTGGAAACAGACAACCACCATGTGTCGATTCGGCTATGACCTGTATGTCTTTGATGTTCCCCTTGTTTCTTCTTCTGACAAGACTGACTGAACTGATTCCTTTCCTTCGGGATAACTGCTCACAAGCTTACAGATCGAACACGGACCGTGATTATTGCTTCTTAAATCCCTAACTTTTGTCCGGATCGCCCTTTCGGGTTTTCAATCCACCGGGATACCCATTTTTGCCAAAGTTGCCTTTTCAGGTTTTCAACTTTGCGGGTTCATTCTTTTTTCTTTTATCCCTAATTTTCGCCCGAACCTTTTCTTTTTATGGTTCGCCGGGATGCCCTATTTTTGCCTGGACTTTTCTTTTTTTGTCTAGCGGGTCTTGTCGCTACTGCGAAAATCGGCGCCGGCTGAACAGAAGAGTTGTCATCGTGCGTTATTTATCCCAAAGGAGGGAAAGGAAACGCTCGAAGTAAACCTACCGCAAAGACGGGAAAGGAATGGTCATCGCAACCAAATCCTGGATTCGGGAGTCGGTTACGCAAGGGGAAGGTATTAGCACCCCTCACGTCCGTCGTACTCGACGGGATCCACGCTTGTTTTCTAGTACGGATTGTTATTCTATCTATTCTACAGGTCTGGGGTTAAAAGAAAATAAAATGACTCGGTAAAGTATCGCACTTTATGCCTACGTATTCCCGTCTGGAACGAGAAATCAGAGTCAATGTAGTTCGCCTACCTACGGGAAAGGAGGAGAAGGTTGCTCGCTAGGATATCGCATCCTATGCCTACGTACTTTCATACAGCATGAAAGATCAGAGCAAACGTAGTTCGGGCCACGTACGACACAAGTTTGTCTTGATTGTTTTTTATCCTTCTGAAAAAGGTTTTCTCCTGATTACGGGTCCAAGCGGACAAAAATGACTCTTTTGATTGGTTTACAGTCTTTTACGTAAGAACTTTCTTTTATTGATGTTTATCCTTTTATTGTATTTTTGATTGTTTTGAGAAAGAAGAGACTGAACTCTAAAACCTATGGTTAAAAATGGGAAGCAAAACTATCCTATTGTTGTCATGCATGGGTGAGAGCCTAATGTCTGTCATATTTCTCTCTTGCGCAGAGAGAAACAGAGATCCTAAGGGATAAACGGAAAAGAAACAACATATATACAGTAAAGCAGTAAAATGCATGAATGCAGCAGTACAAGCGAGGCAAGGGAGTCCCACTCAACCTCGAACCTAGAAAACAATGGGCAAAGTGAAACAACTTCACTTCAACCTAAGGGGAAAAATTAACAAACAATACAACAAAGAAAATAAACCCCAAAACCAGCTCTGACAGCATACCAGCTCCTACAACAGCAGCTCTGAATAAACCTCAAACTCTGAAAGTTAATAAACACCAATCTCCCAATGAACCCCAAAGATCCAACTCCAATGATATCCAAGCTACAACAAGCTCCCATCTCCAAGAAATCACCAAGCTCAAGCAAGCACAGAACCTTAATCAGTTGACAGCATCAGACAACAAATAGCTCCGAATAGCAGTAAAACCCTAATTCACCAGTTGCACAGCTCTGACATGAATAATCTTCATCTTTGGAAATCTTTGATCTTAATCTCTATCTTCAATGGCTTATTTCTTCAAGACAAGCTCTCCTAGATGAATTGATTTATCAGAATAAATTGAATGTCAAACAGATCATTGACAACCAAAGGAAGTCTATGAATAGTTGACATTGTAACAGATTGTTTCCCTCAATGTTCTACCTCCTAGATAAGACCACTTATCCCTCCAAAGGAGGGAGGTGAATATCATAGAGGGACTTCTAATCATTGAGAAGAATGGAAGCAAAGGAAGCTATCCATGTTTATGAAAGAATTTGTTCTATTCTAAGGCTTTACCTATCTCCTATTATTTCCTATGTCTTCAACCAACTCCCAGCTCAAGCAATCTTCAGACTTCAACCTTTGATTATCATCTTCAATCTTCTCCTTTGATGTCTTCATGCTCCACAAGCTCAAACCAAGCCCCATACCCCAAATAAAAGCCCAAAAGCCCAAGCAAACAAGTATAAACCCCAAGTGGGAACACCAAACAAACACTCCATTTGCAAAATATACTAAAAATAGTAAAATAGTATTTAAAATTCTAATATTTATTCTAAGGGGATTTCTACATCTACCCTACATACCCTATATGTCCCATAACCTAATTTATGCTAAAAATCCCAAAAGAAAATGTTATAATGCACCTATGTTGAGTTTGGACCCTAAAACTATCACCCTAATCTTCTCTAATCAAAACTAATCAAGATTAATCCACAAAAATGTGGCATAAATCCAGGGGGAACCTGATGTTCTGATCTAGCTAGTACAAAAAGAATGGAATCAAAATACGAATTTAAATGGCTAAACAAAATTCACCAAATGATATGTATGAACAAAATGAAAATAAAAACAATTAAATGTGAAAATTCACCATAAATGGAAAAAATTCCTAAAATACTATTTTTATTTTTCCACAATTTTCTTGAGACAATTATTGAAATGGAGGAAAAAATCCCATGTTAAAATGATGATTTTTGAATTTTATATGGATTATTTTGTGAACTATGTGCACATGATATGAAAAAAGAAATTCAACTAACATGCAAAATAGGGGGGCGCCAATAGTAGTTTATTAGACTTCAGGAATATATTGGGCCCAGGATGGGAGGTGTTGAAAGAAACACGTTGGGCCCAATCTGTTCAGAAAAAACACAAAAGAAAAATCAGAAAAAACACAAACGGGGGAGGGGTGCAGATAGCAAATAATTCGCTTGTTATTCATTTTGGGCCCCAAACGGGGGATGTTAGTAGCAACCTGGGCTAGGCCCATACCAAACTTTGCACAAGGGGAGAGGGGTGTTAATGGAGAACTTGGGGGGTACGGTCAGCAAGCTGGTAACTGGGCCTAATGCCCGAGCCCAGTTCAATACACCTTCAGCAGAACAAACCCTAAAACTATCGCCCATTCTTTATTCTATCCCCACTACTGTTCATCTCCCTCAAACCCAAAACCCTAGCGGCGCTCTGAAATCCCTCTCTCTGAAACTCTCTCAAACGCGAACTCTGAACCCCAAATCAACCATAGCACTTATTCTCAATGCCATCAAACCTTCGAATCTCAGTTCCACAACACTAATCCCTAACACTCACCTCACCAACTGAGATTCAAACCTAAACACCAATATCTATCTCATTTCAAACCTAGCAAAACTAACCCTAAGCTAAATCCATATGAACAACCCACATGCGTGCTTACCAGTTCGAGAAAGAAGAAAAAGTACCTGGAGAGTCTGATAAAGATGAAGGCTCTGGGAAGAACTCCTTGAAGATTCTGGAGAGAGATCTTGAGCGGATGAAGATCTTAGGCGAACGTTCTTGGCGAAGACGCTTGCGGATTCACGATGCCTCTGGGAGAAATCTGATGATGAAGATCTTGGATTCTCGGTGGCTTGATGAAAGATTATGATTTCTGGAGAATCTTCTGAAGAGTGAGGAACACGAAGATATTCTGGTGACCGATTGAAGATCCTGATGATGAATCGATGAACATCTATGGACGAAGATCTGGAAATTTGACAAAGAACATATGAAGGATCTTCTTGACTTGATATGAATTCTGGAAAATCCCGTCGTCGCTTGCGCGAAAATAAGGTGCCGGCAAAACAGAAGAGTCGCCACCTTTCGTTATTTATCCCTCAGAGCGGGAAAGGAAACGATCGGAAAAAACCTGACGAATAAGGGTAAGACAAGGTCATCGCAACCATTGTCTGGGTTCGGGAGTCGGTTACGCAAGGGGAAGGTATTAGCACCCCTCACGTCCGTCGTACTCGACGGGATCCTCGCTTGTTTGTTTACTTGGACGGGTTAGTTATAATCTATCTACCTATCAAGGCTGGCTGAAAAAGAAAAGAAAAATGACTCGGCAAAGCATCGCACTTTATTCCTACGTATTCTCATCAGAGAATGAGAAATCAGAGTCAACGTAGTTCGGCTAACTACGGGTGAAGGTTGAAGGTTGCTCGCTAGGACATCGCGTCTTATGCCTACGTACTTTCATCTGGTATGAAAGATCAGAGCAAACGTAGTTCGGCTAACTACGGGTCATCTCCTAAAAGAAATGTTTTTTATTGCGTTTGCGATTTCAACCGCACTAGAGACTATGACCTGAGAGTGAATGCGTTGCATGTCACCCAAAGGGTACCATACTAAACATCCATCCTCAGATGGCTTAAGGCTCATAACGTACGAAAGAAATCATTCATGATTACTGTATTTTAAACTACTTCGAGATGAGAAGAGAACAGGCCCAACTAGGAGGGAGACTATCAAGTCCTACTGTTATCATGCCATGGATTCATCCTATGGTTGAGGTTTGAACAGGGAACTCCTAGAGGTTGTCATGCATAGGTTTCAACCTAAAAGTCTATCATCAAATCCTCATCAGAGGAAATGAGAGTCCTAAGGGATCATATCAATGATACACCAAAACAGACAAAAGCATCAGCTTTAACAGTAAAATGCATGCAATGCAAGTGAGGGAGGAAATGTGTGTGGGGCTTCAGCCTCCACAAGCTCGTCTCAACCTCAAGCCAGTCATGAAATAACAGTAATCATACTGAAATAAACAACATGCTATCAAGCAAAAACAGTAAACTGTAATCATACAGACAGAAAATGAAATGCTATCAAGCAAAATAAACACATGGGCAAGGGAGCTGGGCTCTACCGAATACCCGCAAGCAAAGCCAAGTAATAACAATACAATCAGATGCACTCATGCTCTTATACTGAACTCAATCTAAAGGTGCATAGTCTAATGCAGCAGGCAAATCAGACAAAATACACAATACATCAAAGAAAACAGAAGAAGGCCTCTGCTCCTCCAGCAGCAACCTAGTCTTCAGAATTCAGAGATCACTTGCTTTCCAGGTATCAACCCTACAACATGAGTATCAACTCATCTTCTCCCTTGAGCTTCAGCTCCTTTGATCAGCTCTACCTTCAGGCTTCACTATCCTCAGGGATCTTCAGGCATCAACTTGATCTTCACAGAGTCTTCAGACTTCAATAATCTTCAAGGAATCATCCTTTTCAAGGCCTCAGCTTCTATCTTCAATGGCTCCAATGCTCTAGCAAACAAGATTCAGTCAACAAGATGAGGTGAGGATGTTGCAGTACTCACTGACTTCCAAGGGATGCCATTGAGGACTTAGCATCAAAGGAGAGGCTCTCTCAAAGTTCTACCTTATAGGGCAAGGTCACTAATCCCTCCAAAGGAGAGAGGTGAATACCCTTAAGGGACTCTATGTCACAGAGAAGAAAGGAGGTGAACAAGACCCTCCTTGTTTATTGAACAGAGTATTCTATCTAGGGCTCTGCCTATGCCCCTATAAACCTATAAACAAAACAACAAAAGCTATGCTGAACTCCTCTGCAAGGTCTTCAAAGCTTCCATGATGATCCACAAGGTCTTCAGCTCAATCTTCAAAGCTCACACACTCAAAAGAGAAGAAAAACAAACACAACAATACAACTTATGCCTTTAAGCAACACACATACTATCCATACATTCAAAAATCAATGAAAAATACTAAAATACCATACAATATTCTAGCAAAATTCTAGGGGATTCTATACATACTTACCCTTAACCCATGTATTCCCCATACACTAATTTGGCCTATAAACCCCAAAACAAATTTGTTCAAGTCTACCTATACAACCTAAAACCCTAATTAGAGCACCTAAATGTCTAACCATCAAACTACATCAAATTTTAATCTAAAAATCAAGAATTAAATCCTATGGGGAACTATGATTCAATATCTAATTACACAAAAAAGAATGAATTAAAAAGACTAAAGGAAGGTCCTAAAACAAATTCTACAAAATCATGCATCAATTAAAACATATTAAAAGCTATTTAAAAGAAAAATCTATTAAAAATATGAAAAGAAAATAAAATGGACATTTTATTTATTTAGAATTTTCTAGACAGATTTACTAACATATGAAAAAAAACAAGAATTAAAAAATATTAAATTTCCTATTTTTTATGAATTTTATAAAAGACAAACAATAAAAGAAATTAAAAAATTAAAAGAATTCAATTAAGGGGGAGGGGGGTGTGATAAGCAAGGGCGCCCCAGTTCAATATTCAATGGGCCAGAATATGGGGGGTGGGGATAGTGATTTGGATAGGCCCACACGCGCCTCATTAAACCAAACGACGGCGTTTCAGTTTTTAAATTTTCCCTCCGTTTTCTTGATTAATCTGGGCCGTAGATTGAGGTGAATTAGTCAAATTGAGGGACCAATCCAACGGCAGCTGGCCATCGTCCCAAATGATTCTAGGGTTTTCAGGAAACCCTTCCTCCATGCGCAGACTTTCCACCTCATATATCTCCCTCGATACTTGATGATTTCCAAACATTCCAAAACCAAAATCACGCTACTAAATTCCAGGAATCCAACCATGCTCGTAGTTTCCATTGAATACTCTTAACATGCGCAAACAGAAGGGATGAAGTTCTTGGTTCCACCATTTTCACGGATATTGATCATGAGGATTCTCAACTCTAATGGTATAATTCTCTTCTACATGCTATGCTTATCACCATGAGCTATCAATCGTGCACTAAAACCTATTATCCAGCTTGCTATCAATCATAACAGATTCTTGTACCTGCCATGAAACTCCACGAAATTCCCCCTAATGCTCAGGATTTAATCAACTAACCTAGCTTAACAGTTCTACACCTAAGATCTAACCTAACTATGCATAATTAAGGAGAAATGAGTGAATTCACCAACCTGTTACACTTTAATGGAGGCTATGGTTTCCTTGCAATTCAGTGCCTGAAACCTTCCTTGATTACTCTCCAATGCCCACTATGACTTTTGTATGCAGCAGGATGAGTGATCAAGGCTTGAAACTCGTGTTTGATATCAAAATGCACTTCTTGCAATTTCCTCAAAATAGCTTCAAACTGCCATGGATATTCTTCTATCTCAGCATGTAGTCAACCACAATGATCAAAAGAATAGGTTTGTGGAGGAGAAATGAATGGATATTGGGGAGAATGAAGGTTTGATGTGAAATTGCCAATGGAAGAATCTTGCTTTTCACACTCTAATCTCACCTCTCATCAACAATGATCACCAACCTTTTACCCTCCATGATTCACTCTTCTTATAATGATCAATGGAAACTCCTAGATCTTTCTAGAATGAGCTAGAAAGTCCTTGGAATCTCATATGATGGTAAGTTGAAAATCTCATGCATCATGCCTTAAACCTTGCAAATTGGTGCCAAAATCTCCTTATGTGAGATATTGAGAAGGAATGTACAAAAACAAGCCTCTTCCTTGCCTTGTGTTATGATTTCCAAAGGTGCCTTAATATGCAAGTTTCAATTTTCCAAAGCATGTCCCACTTTAAAGCTTCAAATCAAAATTCTATTTGAACCATTGTTATCAAAATGATGTTTACAATCAAAATGATATATTGGATGACCTATTTTGGATTCCTAGATCCTCCAAACCAATTTCCAATTTCAACTTTTTAAACTTATAAACCATTTTTAGTTCATTTTTAACCAATCATGTAAATCCATGCTATGAGCTTTTCCAACAATTCATGACCTTCTTTCTAGACTTAAAATCACATTTTGAACAACTTTCATGTTTTGAGTTTTTCGATTTGAAGCTTGGAAATAGGAGATATGGCCTTTGCTTAAAAATGACCTATAACTGACAAATGACCAAAATACCCCTGTCTTGTTCAAACCATAAGTTGAGTTCTACAAATCCTATCAAGGACTTCTAGTACTCTATAGAAAGCTAAGAATATTCTCTTCAACATTCATGTTGACCAAGAAATCATAGGAATCATCCTACTAGGGAAAAAGTTGTCTGCAAGTTGGGTGACTTTCAAGGACCCAGATTCACACACCTCAGCTGACCTGTAATTTGTCAAAACCATAACTTGAGCTCTGCAACTCCTATCAAGGACTTCCACCACTCAAATTAAAGCTAAGAACAAGCTATACAGCATTCATGTTGTGGGGAAGATGAGATATCAATCACATCTTAAGCTAAAACTGCCTGGAAGATAGGGATCAAATTAGGGTTTTTTCACTGACAATCCTCAGAAACCCTAACTTGAAACTTCTCAAACTCCTCATTCATGATGAGTTGGTCTAGGAATCATCTTTATAACATCTCCATACATCATTCCATGATCTCATGGCCCTTGGATTAGGTCTCAACCTTCTCCAAATCTTCAGCTGATCTAGGGTTGACCCAGTCAAAACCCTAATTCTACCATTCATGGTTGAATTTTCTGAATTCTTGCATAATGACCTATCTAGGCTCCATGATGGCTTTCAAGACATCTCATAAGCTTTCTCAAAACATCTAATTCATTCTCAAAGTCTCAGAATCATCTGAGGAGCACCCCCAACTCTCAAGCTATGAAGCACACAACCCTGGTTTCACCCAATTCCTCTGGGGATCTCTTGAACTGCCTGATGAAGGTATCAACTTTCAAACACTCAATGAATAAATAATTGTTGGTCAAATTTTGGGGAGCAACAGCTGCCCCTATTCAAACGGCTTGAACCTGACTGGGTGAGAAGCGAACGGCTCTCAACCAATCAAGGTGCGAGACGATTGAATACCGGTAAACCCGAAAATTTGCCAACTGCACGAGCACACGGTACTCTGCGAGGAACAAATCTTCGAATATTGCAATGCTAGTTGCACGGCAACTAGCTGGAGACATATCGATCTGACATCGTTGTCAGTTATCCACATTAAATTCTTCTGATATTGCCTTCAGACAACCACAACACCCAACATCGCCGCTGGAAGACTAAATCACCTGACATCGCCATCAAGAACAACCATAACTCGGGGAAACAAGCATCCAACATCGCCGCCGGAGACCTAAACCTGAATTACCAAAATACCCAACATCGCCGCTGGAGAAAATACAAAAATGAACAAAATACCCCGCATCGCCGCTGGAGAAACTAGAAGGAACTGCATCACCTAACATCGCCGTCAAAAGACTGGATCACCTTGACATGCCCAACATTGCCGCTGGAAAACTGAATCTGACATCGCCGTCGGACACAAACATCCTCTTAGAGACACTCGACATCGCCGTCGTACAAACATAATCTGTACTGGGGATTTAAAGAGTCTGACCTCGCCGTCAAACAAATATCCAACCTCGCCGTCGAACAAACATAATCTGACCTCGCTGCTGGACAAATGATGATCTGACCTCGCCGTCAAATCCAAACGTTCAACCTCGCCGTCGAACAAACATCCAACCTCGCCGCTGGACAAATGATGATTTGACCTCGCCGTCAAATCCAAACGTTCAACCTCGCCGTCGAACAAACATCCAACCTCGCCGCTGGACAAATGATGATCTGACCTCGCCGCCAAATCCAAACGCTCAACCTCGCCGTCGAACAAACATCCAACCTCGCCGCTGGACAAATGATGATCTGACCTCGCCGCCAAATCCAAACGCTCAACCTCGCCGTCGAACAAACATCCAACCTCGCCGCTGGACAAATGTTGATCTGACCTCGCCGCCAAATCCAAACGCTCAACCTCGCCGTCGAACAAACATCCAACCTCGCCGCTTGACAAATGATGATTTAACCTCGCCGCGAAATCCCTGGTAAATGGAAGAAAAAGGTACACTTGCGTATTTGAAACTACTCCGCTGGGAATGAGAGACTTAACCGAGCACACTCTGATCTGGGGTTCACCCTCAGAACCATAACGCACATCGGGATACTACTGCACACTGCCCACCGTAGAACTTCAGCATTAAAGATATATGAAACCCTGGCCCCTGGCCATTTCCAGCTTCAGCTAGAAAAAATATTCAAGTACTTCTGAATATGAATGAAACCCTGCCCGTCGGCTATTCCAGCCTCAGCTAGAAAAGACATTCTGGGCCTTCAAGGGTGTAAACTTTTGCCCGTCGGCAACTCTGCAGGAGGCATCTTCGACTTCAGTCTAAAGAAATGGTCCTTGACCTTCAAGGATACATGGATATGCCTTCAGGCAACTCCGCCTCTGCTATAGAGCATCCGAGACTTCAGTCAGGGATATACTTCGGCCTTCAGTCCGAAAAATGAATCCTAGGTCATTCATGACCTTGGGGATAACCTTGCCCTCAGGCACCTTCGCTTCAGCTTGGGAAATCTGTGACTTCAATCAGAGAAATGGTATCCTGAGCCATTCATGACTCTACGGGGATTCAAACACTTTGCCTTCAGGCAAAACTCCGCTTCAGCTGGAGAAACATCTTCGACCTCAGTCAGAAGAAATACTATCCACTTGATCGCAATCAATCATCACCTCAGGGCAACTGACTTGGTCTTCAGACCAACACGGATCATCTTGGTATATCTACAAACTTTGGAACCTTGTCTTCAGCCACACGTTGATTCGTCAACAAGGACATCTGAGCTCACAGGAACCTTCTGATACCGCCTTCAGGCGTTTACGCAGTCAATCTTCAGATTAGACAACACTGTTGGAGCAGACATATCACGCTGCTAAGAACTTCAAGAATCATCTTGAACAAACAGCTCCGTCGGGCACCTTCAAGAATCATCCTGAACCGATAACCATTCTGGAGACTTTATTCTGCTGGGTATTCCAGGAATCTTCCTGGGCAACTCTTGCTGGGGATGCTACTGGGGAGCTCAAGAATCATACTAAGCAAACAACTCGGGAAATTGCGCTGAGGTCTTAAGAATCACCTTAAGCAAACGGCCCTGCTGAGGAATTCGAGAATCATCTCGAACTGAAGACTTCGCTGGGGATCTCAAAAATCATCTTGAGCGAGCGACCGTGGGGATTACACCGGGGTCTTAAGAATCATCCTAAGAAAGCGACCTTGTTGGAGAGAATATCAGGAATCATCCTGAGCAACTGGTCTTTTGGTGAAACGCCTGTAAGACATGAATGATGATGACCTAGGTCATGCTTATGATGCATATGCTTCTGCGCTATGCCCCACAAGGTGGGAATGATATGCGTTTATGCTAAATTCCATGCAATCATGCACAATGCTATGCAATGCTAAATGCCATGCAGTCATGCACAATGATGCGATCCCGTCCGCAAATTAAATGTCGGGAGGAGGAAACCCTTTTGTCAAGGAGACAAGAACTACTCAGGTAGAGGAATCATCCTGCTGAGGAGAACATGGACCCGCTGGTATCAATCGGCTCCGTCTGGGGAAACGATCTTCTGGTTGATTGCTGCAGGGAAAACAACTTCAGTTGATCTGCTGCAGGGGAACGAAGCTCTACGAGAACCTGGACTTGCTGATATCAATCGCGAGAATAAACTGCGCGGCCGTCTCGGCTAACTCTTCTGGGGATGACCACTCTGTGGGGAAACGACTTCAGCTGCTCCACACTCCATTGGGGAAACAACTGAGTATGGTCTGATCAACTCCCAAGGACTCGGCTCTCTTGGGCATCTGCAAACTCGGCTGAGGAAGGAGAAGTCATTCTGCTTCGCCAAAGAGAGTACGACTCTGGGGAGATACAGCATCAGCTGTTCAACATCTGCTAGGGAAAATCCACTCATGGTCTCAACTGCTTCCCGGGATTCTGCTTTTCTGCGGACTCAGCCGGGGAGAGAAATCATTCTACTTCACTGGAGAGTACGACTCTGATGAGGGATTTCAATTCCGCTGGGGAAGAAAGAATCATCTGACTTCGGGGGAGAGAGTACGACTCTGCAGGGGAATATAACATCAGTTGTTCCAATACTCCACTGGGGGAAGAGGGAATCATCCAACTTCGGGAGAGAACATAACTCTGGTGGGGAATCTCAATTCCGCTGGAGACTTCAGTCTGGCACCATCAGTTACTACATCCTTCGGCATACGAACAGCTTCCTACAAGACTTGCACTTGTGACCCGGTGCTGGGGGGAGACACCTGCTTCGGCGACTTTACTGGGGAAACACGAGCTTCGGCACCCGAACACTTTTATGAAATCTGCACTTGTGACCCGGTGCTGGGGAAAGACGACATCATTCTTCGGTGCTTGGCTCAGCTGATGAGGTGACACTCCCTCAGGATGCGTCTGCTTGGGGAAGAGAATCACCTCTACCTGGGGAAGACATATCAATGCTCACCATCTTGCGTTCAGATTCTGCGGAGGAGAGACTACTGAATTCTGCTGGAGAAGGAGGGCTTGCCCTGCTTCGGGGATGCGCACGGCACATCTTCTGGAAGGTGCTACACCTACAACAACAGAAACAAACAGACAAGATACCCTCCTCAAAGGGACCTATCAAGGTTATTATCTCGTGACAATATTCCGTTTATTAATTGTTTCAACAATCAATGGGCCTCGGCCCGCAAGTTTATGGATGCGCATTTTATCAAAAAACATCGGCGTTTTCATTCGCAACAAAACAGATAAATGCTAAACAGATAAGCAAAATTGCTGAATAATGTGCATTTTATTGATGGTGAACCCCTGAACGGGCAAAAATGTTTTACAACAGAGGCAAGCTCCTGGAATGAGGAAGCCGCGCAAAAAGAAAACATAAATATACATCAGTATATACAAATGTCGGCACCGAGGCATAGACGAACACCATGAGTTGATCCCTCTAAGACCCACTCGACTTTGATACTTCTCCGACGCTTCGGCTTCGGAAGAGATTGATTCAGATAAACGACCCTCAGGTCTTCCCAACCACTAAACAATGAAAGTCCACACGCGGAGCGCAGTCATTTGCTTATTCAAATCCCTAACTTTTGCGTGAACCGCCCTTTACGGGTTTTCAGTTCACCGGGATACCCTATTTTGCCGAAGCCGCCCAGTGTAGGTTTTCGACTTCGCGGGTGTACATTTTTTCAGTATATCCCTAATTTTTGCCCGAACCTTTTATTCTGTTTTTGGTTCGCCGGGATGCCCCTTTTTTGCCTGGACTCTTTCTTTTTTGTCCAGCGGGTCTCTTTCAAGCAAAGTATTTTTTAACTGCGTCCGCGTTCACCGGGGATGCAAAATCTTCACCATCCATCGTGGATAACAACAAAGCTCCTCCTGAGAAGACCTTGCTGACGACATACGACCCTTCGTAATTCGGAGTCCATTTGCCCCGGTGATCGGAGTGTGGCGGAAGAATCTTCTTCAGGACGAGATCACCCGTCTGAAAGCTTCTGGGACGCACCTTCTTATTATAAGCTTTCTTCATTCGGCTTTGGTACAGGCGACCAAATGCAATCGATGCTAACCTCTTCTCGTCCATCAGGCTGAGTTGGTTCAAACGATTCGTAATCCATTCTGCCTCGTCGAGTTTCACATCAACCAAAACTCGCAAAGAGGGAATCTCCACTTCTAACGGTAGGACAGCTTCCATACCGTACACCAAGGAGAAAGGAGTTTCCCCGGTCGACGTATGCACCGTCGTACGATAACCGTGCAAGGCAAACGGCAGCATCTCGTGCCAATCCTTATACGTCACAACCATCTTCTGAACAATCTTCTTTATGTTCTTGTTGGCTGCTTCAACAACGCCATTCATCTTCGGCCGGTAAGGAGATGAGTTGTGGTGTTCAATCTTGAAGCTCTGGCACAGCTCCTTCATCATCTTGTTATTCAAATTCGAACCATTATCAGTAATGATCCGCTCGGGAATTCCATAGCGACAGATGATGTCCCTCTTTATGAACTTAGCCACCACCTGCTTGGTCACATTAGCGTACGAGGCTGCCTCCACCCATTTGGTGAAGTAGTCGATAGCTACCAGAATGAAACGATGACCATTGGATGCAGTGGGCTCGATCTTGCCTATCATGTCGATGCCCCACATGGAGAAGGGCCAAGGGGAGGACATGACATTCAATGGGCACGGCGGCACATGAACTTTATTAGCATAAATCTGGCATTTGTGACATTTCTTCGCGAATCTGAAGCAATCCGACTCCATCGTCAGCCAGTAATACCCTGCTCTCAGGATCTTTCTCGTCATGGCATGCCCGCCGGCGTGCGTACCAAATATGCCCTCATGGACTTCTTCCATGAGCATATTTGCTTCTTTCTCATCTACACATCTGAGTAGCACGAGATCGTGGTTTCTCTTATACAGCACTCCATCAGGATTAAGATAAAAGTTTCCAGATAGCCTCCTTAGAGTCTTCTTATCCTGGGTTGACGCACCCGCAGGATACTCCTTAGTCATAAGGAAGGTCTGGATATCGTGGAACCATGGCTTGCCGTCGTTGGCATCCTCGATTGCAAACACAAACGCCGGTCTATCAAGACGCGAAAGTACAATTCTTGGAGCCTCATTCCAATAATTGACTTTATACATTGAAGCCAATGTGGCTAAAGCATCAGCCATCTGATTTTCAGCCCTGGGTACATGATGAAGTTCCACTCGATCGAAGAACGGAAGCAGCCTCCTGGCATAATTCATGTACGGCACTAAATTCGCTTGACGAGTTTCCCACTCCCCTTTAATCTGATTGATTACAAGCGCTGAGTCACCATATATGTCTAGATTCTTGATTCTCAAATCAATTGCCTCTTCTAGACCCATAATACATGCTTCATACTTTGCTTCATTGTTGGTAACTGGAAACGTCAGTCTCGCAGTAAACGGGATGTGGGATCCGTGAGGAGTCGTGATGATAGCCCCGATACCACTTCCGTAGGAATTAACCGCTCCGTCGAATATCAACTTCCACTGAGACTTCCTATCTGGCCCCTCATCGGGCAATGGCTCATCGCAATCCTTTGCTTTGAGAAACATAATGTCCTCGTCAGGGAATTCGAACTTCATCGGCTGGTAGTCTTCGATTGGCTGTTCGGCAAGGTAATCAGACAATACGCTTCCCTTAATGGCTTTCTGAGAGACGTACTGAATATCATATTCTGTTAACACCATTTGCCATCTGGCAATCCTGCCCGAAAGAGCCTGCTTCTCGAAGACGTACTTGATCGGATCCATCTTCGAAATTAACATGGTGGTGTGATTGAGCATATACTGTCGTAGACGTTTGGCAGCCCAAGCTAGTGCACAACACGTCTTCTCCAGCATCAAGTATCGAGATTCACACTCAGTGAACTTTTTACTCAAATAATAAATGGCATGCTCTTTTCTGCCCGTCTCGTCTTGCTGACCGAGAACACACCCCATACTATTCTCCAGAACCGTCAGGTACATGATCAATGGCCGTCCAGCCACTGGGGGTATCAAGATTGGAGGTTCTTAAAGATAATGCTTTATTTTGTCGAATGCCTTCTGGCAATCCTCATTCCAAGTAACTGCCTGATCTTTCTTCAAAAGCTTGAACATCGGTTCACAAGTGGCCGTGAGCTGAGAGATAAACCTTGCAATGTAGTTTATTCGGCCCAGGAAACCACGAACTTCTTTTTCTGTTTTTGGCGCTGGCATTTCTTGGATAGCTTTTATCTTTGCAGGATCAACTTCAATACCTCGTTCACTAATGATAAACCCCAATAACTTTCCGGACCGCACTCCGAAAGTGCACTTGTTAGGATTCAGCCTCAGCCTGAACTTCCTAAGCCTTTCAAACAGCTTCAACAAATTGACCAGATGCTCTTCCTCCGTTTGGGACTTTGCAATCATGTCATCAACATAGACCTCGATCTCATGATGAATCATATCATGAAACAAAGTTACCATTGCTCGCTGGTAAGTGGCCCCTGCGTTCTTCAGACCTAAGGGCATTACCTTGTAGCAAAATGTTCCCCAGGGGGTAATAAACGTCGTTTTCTCCATGTCCTCCGGTGCCATCTTAATCTGATTGTAACCGGAGAAGCCATCCATGAACGAAAACACGGAAAACTGGGCTGTATTGTCGACCAACACATCGATATGAGGCAACGGGAAATCATCCTTAGGGCTCGCCCTATTCAAGTCCCGATAATCGACGCACATGCGTACCTTACCGTCCTTCTTCGGTACAGGCACTATGTTGGCGACCCACGGAGGGTAGGTGGTAACGGCTAGAAATCCCGCGTCCAGCTGCTTCTGGACTTCTTCCTTGATTTTTACAGCCATGTCTGGTCTCGTCCTCCTAAGCTTCTGCTTGACTGGAGGGCAATCTTCTCGCAACGGCAAACGATGAACCACGATATCAGTGTCAAGTCCGGGCATATCCTCATATGACCAAGCAAAGACGTCACTATACTCTCGAAGCATCTCGACCAGTCTATGCTTGACATCATTCTGCAGCGCAGCCCCTACTCTGACATTCCTGACGAGCTCCTCAGAACCCAGATTTACAATCTCAATATCCTCCTCGTGAGGCAGAATAACCTTCTCTTCTTGCCTCAACAAGCGGGCCAACTCTTCCGGAAGGTCTTCGTCTTCATCAATCTCATCCTCGGCTTGATAGATCGGGCAATCAAAGTCGTAGTGAGCCGTAGAGGGTCCAGAGTCGATGTCATCTGTCATGTGGATCCTGCAATAACAAGGGTTAAGTTTAAAGCAAGAATATGCAGGTTAGCACAAACCCCGTTGCCATTTTGCTGTTTTTCGAAATAAACATAAAACAAGAATAACAGAGAACACAATATTTGATTACGAAGAAAACGCCTTTTATTTATTAACAAAATGCATACACATAATCCAACAAGGCCCTGACAGTAAAACCACTATGCCCCGGGCAGGACATAGGGTTGTACAAAGATTGTAAAAAGCAAATCATTACTCTTCACTTGTCAGCTTGATAATCTCCTTGATGGTCCAATTGCGGAGGCGCTCGCCCGGCTTGCTCGGTTGAATCCAGGCGTCAAGATCGCAATCATTGTCCCCGCTGTCCTCTGACGTAGCGTTGATGCTTTCAAAAATTACTTCCCCCTTGGTGAATAGGATCGGCCCTTTCCCACGAGACGAGCTGCCAGAAGAAGATGAAGCTTCAGCTTCAGGAGAATATCCCAATCCAAACTTATCCTGCTTGATTGGTATATCCAAGACATGCCCCCAGCCTGGGGTGGAACCGGCTTCGACAACGGCCCGAGCTTCCTTAAACGAGGAGAGGTTCATCTCCTGCTTCTCTGCGACGATAGGAGCTACCTCCTTCACCTTAACGGTTTCAAATGCTTGGCAAAGAGTCTCATGGATCTCGCCATCCATTTCAACGTATTTAAAGGACGACAGGTGGCTCACCATGATGTCCTCCTCACCACAGACTGTCACTATGCTGCCCCCAACAGCATATTTGAGCTTCTGATGCAGCATGGACGTCACGACACCAACAGAATGGATCCATGGCCGACCTAAGAGGCAGCTATAGGCGGGTATGATATCCATGATATAGAAAACCGTATTGAACGTCTCTGGACCAACTTGAATCGGCAGGGTCAATTCTCCGAAGACGTGGCGCTTGGTCCCATCAAAGGCTTTCACGACCAAATCACTGGGCGTGCACAGCAGTCCACGGGTATCCAACTTCATCAGTGCTTTTTTCGGAAGCACATTAAGCGAGGAACCCGTATCCACCAGGACATGTGACATAATCGTGCCTCTGCACTCTATTGAGACGTGCAAGGCGCTGTTGTGATCTCTTCCCTTAGGAGTCAGCTCCAGATCGGTAAATCCCAGCCCATTACCAGCATTGACATGGGCCACCACCTCCTCGAGTTTATTTACTGATATCTCCTGCGGCACGTATGCAGCATTCAATACCTTCAGTAACGCGTTGCGGTGCGCTTCAGAACACAGCAACAGGTTAAGAATCGAGATCTTTGACGAAGTCTGATGAAGATGATCTACAATTTTGTAGTCACTTTTCTTGATTAGTCGCATGAACTCTTCAGCATCTTTAACTAGCAAGTCTTTCTCTGCCCCAGAAGGGACCTCTTCGACAGCTTTACCTTTACCCTTATCCACAGCGTCAGCCCGGACCACCTTCTCTGCTGCAACTTCTGCTGGTGCAAACACTCTACCGCTTCTAGTGATACCACTGACTTCGATAAGATCCTGCACAGTCGATCCGAATGGCTCAAGCTCTATCTTCTGACCATTACAATAAACTTCGGCGCCATAATGCCATGGAACGACATTAGTACTCTCGAATGGGATTGGTCCGACCCTGGTGATGGTGATTGTAGGCGGACGGGGCGCGGAAATAATGATAGGGTGACGAGGGATAGTAATGGTAGCAACTTCATCTGCCTGCTTTAGCACGACCTCCCCTGATGCACTCTCAACGCTCCGGCTGAACTGTAAAATACCCTCAGACATCAGACTTTGGATACCTTCGACCAGCTGCTCACACCCATCAGGAAGTGTAGCACAAGCCATACATAACTCTCCACATCCAGGAAAGAAGCCCTTCTTCAGCAACTTAGCCTTGACAAAACTCAACGGCGTCTTCAAATCTTTGACATCGGTCAGCAAGTCTGAACTCTCCTTAGTGATAACAGCATTCACTCCGCCCCCCTTATGATGAGGCATCGGGTTTTTGGTGACGTTGGGCACGTTGTCAGAAAAGTTGATAACCTTGGCGTCCACCAAGTCCTGGACTTTGTGCTTAAAAGCTTTACAATTCTCAATCGTATGGCTAGGTGCCCCAGTGTGGAATTCACAAGTAGCACTGGCGTCATACCCCGGTGGTGGTGCCCCTGTTAAGGGAGCCAACGTCCTCTTTTGAACTAATTGGAGTTGCAGCAATGTTTGCAAAAGCTGTGCATACGACATAGGTGGAGTATCAAAATGACGGCTTGCCATAGGAGCCCGATTCTGATATCTTTTATACCCCTGCTGATTCTGCTGCTGAGGCTG
Source organism: Lathyrus sativus (assembly GCA_963859935.3). NCBI lineage: Eukaryota > Viridiplantae > Streptophyta > Magnoliopsida > Fabales > Fabaceae > Lathyrus > Lathyrus sativus. Next base: position 249,686,119 of record OZ012738.1, read on the forward strand.
CTGCTGCTGCTGCTGCGGTGGGGCAGCTGGGATATTTATGCTAGCGATCTGAGGCTGAGGGCCCTTGCCCTTTCTCCGAGCATTAGTGACAGCACTGGCATCTCCCTCTCGACGCTTGCCAGCGTAAGGTTTCTTACTAGCTCCTCCAACTGAGGATGATTCGCCCTGAATTTTTCCGATCTTTATACCGTTCTCAACATGCTCGCCCAGAGTGATGAGAGCCGAGAATGTTCCAGACATGCCACTGACCAGCTTTTCATAATAGATTCCAGGAAGGGTAGCCACAAACATTTGCACCAGCTCACGCTCCACCATCGGCGGTTGAACCTGAGCAGCCAGCTCACGCCACCGCTGGGCGTATTCTTTGAAGCTTTCATTGTTCCGCTGTGAGAGATTCTGAAGCTGGACTCGGTTGGGAGCCAAGTCGCTGTTGTATTGATAGTGGAGGACGAACGCTTCTGCAAGATCTCTCCAGGTGTGCACAGTAGCGGGCTCCAAACCCGTATACCATTCGAGCGATGGACCAGAAAGGCTATCCTGAAAGAAGTGCATCAGCAGCTTCTCATCGTCAGAATAAGCGGACATCTTTCTATAATAAGATCGGAGGTGGACCCGGGGGCAAGTAGTACCCTTATACTTCTCAAAGGTAGGCACCTTGAACATGTGAGGAACTTTAAAGTCAGCAATCAACCCGAGCTTGGACATGTCAACGCCCAATGTGTTCTGATTTTCGATGTCTCTCATCTTGTCTTCCAGCGCCTGGAATCTGAGTCGAGCTTCAGCATTCAACTCTGCTTCTACACCTCTCTGAGAGAATACGTCATCCTGATGGTCCTCCAGCCACGGTTGAGGCCCCAACAGATTTCCTGTACCAGCATTGCCGTTGACCGGCCCTATGTTAACATTGGCTCCCAAACTACCATTGCCGACGCCTGCCGCGTTGAGTCCGAGATTAGTCATCAGATTGCCGTTAGCGCTGCCGTTGCCCCCGGCAGCAGGAACAACGTTCTGTGGAGTATCCACTGGAGGAGGAGTGGGTACGGCCCCGCCGTGAAGTATGCCATTACTGTCAACCCTGGAGATCAGAGGTTGAACCAGAGTACGAAGCTGGTCTTGACCGTTCGCGACCACCTGCATCAGCTCCATAAAACGATCCATCCGTTCACGGAGTTCTTGAACATCTGACTGCACCTGGTCCATTATCCTTGTTTGATTAGCGCGAGTTGAGTAGCGGTGGATGAGTCTTTGATCAATCCTGGAGACCGGAGACAACTCGGAACCTGAAAAACCTGTTAACAATAAAGGTTAGGAAAAGCAACAAGATATACACCATGCAAATATGCTTCATGCAAATGCATGCGTGTGTCTGTGTGCGTGGGAGGTTTTCCCCGATCCTAGTGCCTTAGTGCCAGTGTTGGTAATAATAGGAAGAAGAAATCCGAGCCCGATCGTGGAAACATCAATCTCATATATATATGGAAAGGCCTGTCAAGGCAGTACACAGTATTAGCTAGTACAAACAGATCAACAACATGACCTCAGCCAACAAGTCTGGTGATGGTCAGCATACATCAAAGATCAAAATCAACAGGGATATAACTAGTCAAGCACGGCCACGGGCGCGATACTCTGCTAATAACTCCTTTGTCTCTGAATGATCTGGCGAAGTGAGCAACCCCTCGACGAGTAGTTCCCTCTGCCTGATAGTATGCTGAAGCCCCTGAACTGAACTCTCCCAAGCGCCTTTGCCAAAGCAATCCTCCAGCTTCCGCTTCTTAGACTCAAACATCAGCTTATGCTCCTTCAGGCTAGCAATAGCTTTGTTGAGACGGGCTTCAGCGGAGTACCTGCGGGCGGTCTCTTCATCAAACCTCCGCTCACTGTCTTTTACCTCGGCTTCTAGCTTAGAAATCTGCAGTGTCAGCTTGTCTTCTCGCTCCTTCCTGGTGGCCATGGAAGTCTTCCAATGCTGGTCGAACTTAGATATTCTCCGATATGCTTCCTCCAAATGCTGCTTCTTCGTAGCTAGCACATCATTAGCAGCTCTGAAGTCTTGACCTAAGCGTTCCCGATCAGCAATCTGCTTTACCAAGTCTGCACTCAGCTGGCTCACCGACTCTGTTTGCCTTTTGAGAGCATGCACGGCTTCGTTCCTCTCACTTCGAAGCTGAGCTAACTCCTTCTCTAATTCTGCATTTGCCCTCTTCAGTTCATCACGCTCGGCTAATACCTGGTTGTGCTGATGAATGGACACAGTGGTGGGCTCTTCGACCGGTGGAGGACTCTCTGGTCTGGCATGAGGGAATGGCATCCCTATAGCGCCGGCTCTGGCTCTGACCCAATCTGAATAAGGAGGGTAGGCTTGGCTGTTACTCTTCCCCAACAAAGGCTTTCCTCTCGTGCTGATATTGTTCCACGCATACTGAAGCTTGGACAACAAATCCCCCTCTAGAATACCCGTGAGGTACAGAGATTCCCATACCTCTTCTTCCTTCGGTGGAGTCCTCAAAGCATATGCAAACTGACGAACTAGCAATGATGGGTTGTAGTTGATGCAACCCTTCCTACCTATCAGAGGTACATTAGGAAACCCACTACAACTGAAGATCACCTCGGTGCCTAACCTGTCTCTGTCAACGAACCAATCAATGTCTTCTGCCGACAAACTCATCAGACGCTCAGGCCACTCAGCTGTGGCTGCAGACAAGACAGAAGAACCCTTCTTAGGCAAATGACTATCAAACCACTTGTACAACAACGGTACGCAGCATGAAACATTCTTCCCTCTCCGGTTCTCATTCTTGTAATGCACTGAATGGTAAACGTCTCCGATCAGAGTAGGGACTGGATTCCCTGAGGCAAAGATATGGAATGCATCAAAGTCTACGAAATCAGGCATGCTGGGAAATAGGATAATGCCATATATGCATAAAGCAAGGATGGCGCTGAAGGCGTCCCAACACTTGTCCTTAGCACACTGCTGAGCCTTAGCTATCAGAAACTGCAGAGAGAACCCTGGGACCTTGTTCCAACTCGTCACCACTAACTCAGAAGCGCTCAAATGGAGTGAGGAAGCCAAACCAACCAGATCAGGCTCAACATCCATGTGGACAAAAGGCATCTGCCTTTTGAGAGGCACACCCAGCATATCAGCATACTCTTCCAATGTCGGCGCGAGAATGAAGTCATGAAAGGTGAAACACCTCAAGGGAGGGTCATAAAACTGCAGAAGAGCATGCAACCCATTCAACTCGGACGTAGAAGGTTTGTAAACCAGGCTAAGCAACCTGCCATAAGACCTCCTGAACCTGTCCTTCACAGAATCCCCTGCCAGGGCTATCAAACCGGTCAGCTTCGACACATCGGGGGTCGGGAACTTGTATGCAACAGTCTTTCTGAGAGAAGCCATAATAGCAGCAGAAGACAAGAAATCCGGGATCGGGGAAACGGTACCTGCAACACAGACACACGTTAATGGAATGCAGGTGAATGCGCAAATTAATGCAAAATGCAGGTATGCAATAATATATCCAGGTGGCTGCTGTGGAGATTCGGTATCAACAGTCGCTGATAAGAGGGAAACCCCTGTGTAAGACCACTAATCTGATCTGCTGAGAATAACCATCTGATAGGACCAAAATTCTGTTCTGACAAGAGTAAGTGACTGATAATAAGGACCCCGGGCGCAAGATCAAGGAACATCTGTTGAAGTCTTCAGACCCCAAATCAAAAATCTGCCCTATCAAGAACAAACACACAGCTGCTGATGAGATCTTCAGACCTCACTCAAAATCTGCCCTATCAAGAACAAATAACATCTGCCGATGAGGTCTTCAGACCTCACTCAAAATCTGCTCCATCCAGAACAAACCACTGATGATAACATACTGATCAAAACCTGCTCTATCAAGAACAGACAAACATCCGGCGACAAGATCCTCCAATCAAAAACCTCTTGCTCTATCAAGAACATGTCTGCAACTGAGAACCCAACATAACTGATTCACTGTCAAGAAAACCAGGTAGTCTGAAGGTCTAAGTTTCCTGCAATAAACCCAGTCCCACTCACAGGTATGAACCTAGACTGACTCAAGGTACGGCATCCTATGCGTTCATCAGCGTCACAGACTTTCAAAACTGATGATACGATTCCCAGAAGGAGTGGCATCATCAAGTCCTGAAGAGGCCTCACTTAGCTGAATCACAAATGATCGGTCCCCAGAGTCGACAATCCACCAAACCAGCAACCGTCTCAACCCAAAGGGTTGAAAGTGAAGCCAACCGGATGAACCTCGTCTGAGCGTGGATTTCATGAGAAACTAGTGCCTGCAAAGCAAGCACGCGCCCACTAATTTCCACTCTAAGTCTAGGGTGCACTCAAGCCTGGGTCTGGCTTCTCACTCAATCAGAACTCCCATCCCACAACAGCACAAATAATCATATTTTACTGAATACAACATGCGGGAAATAAAGTGCGAGAAGTAAAAAATGCGATAAATAAACGCAACCCAACAAGTAAACACACAAACGGTAGGATTGACTCGCAGGGAACCGTTGGAGTCCCCAGCAGAGTCGCCAGCTGTCGCTTGCGCGAAAATAAGGTGCCGGAAAAACAGAAGAGTCGCCACCTTTCGTTATTTATCCCTCAGAGCGGGAAAGGAAACGATCGGAAAAAACCTGACAAATAAGGGTAAGACAAGGTCATCGCAACCATTGTCTGGGTTCGGGAGTCGGTTACGCAAGGGGAAGGTATTAGCACCCCTCACGTCCGTCGTACTCGACGGGATCCTCGCTTGTTTGTTTACTTGGACGGGTTAGTTATAATCTATCTACCTATCAAGGCTGGCTGAAAAAGAAAAGAAAAATGACTCGGCAAAGCGTCGCACTTTATGCCTACGTATTCTCATCAGAGAATGAGAAATCAGAGTCAACGTAGTTCGGCTAACTACGGGTGAAGGTTGAAGGTTGCTCGCTAGGACATCGCGTCCTATGCCTACGTACTTTCATCTGGTATGAAAGATCAGAGCAAACGTAGTTCGGCTAACTACGGGTCATCTCCTAAAAGAAATGTTTTTTATTGCGTTTGCGATTTCAACCGCACTAGAGACTATGACCTGAGAGTGAATGCGTCGCATGTCACCCAAAGGGTACCATACTAAACATCCATCCTCAGATGGCTTAAGGCTCGTAACGTACGAAAGAAATCATTCATGATTACTGTATTTTAAACTGCTTCGAGATGAGAAGAGAACAGGCCCAACTAGGAGGGAGACTATCAAGTCCTACTGTTATCATGCCATGGATTCATCTTATGGTTGAGGTTTGAACAGGGAACTCCTAGAGGTTGTCATGCATAGGTTTCAACCTAAAAGTCTATCATCAAATCCTCATCAGAGGAAATGAGAGTCCTAAGGGATCATATCAATGATACACCAAAACAGACAAAAGCATCAGCTTTAACAGTAAAATGCATGCAATGCAAGTGAGGGAGGAAATGTGTGTGGGGCTTCAGCCTCCACAAGCTCGTCTCAACCTCAAGCCAGTCATGAAATAACAGTAATCATACTGAAATAAACAACATGCTATCAAGCAAAAACAGTAAACTGTAATCATACAGACAGAAAATGAAATGCTATCAAGCAAAATAAACACATGGGCAAGGGAGCTGGGCTCTACCGAATACCCGCAAGCAAAGCCAAGTAATAACAATACAATCAGATGCACTCATGCTCTTATACTGAACTCAATCTAAAGGTGCATAGTCTAATGCAGCAGGCAAATCAGACAAAACACACAATACATCAAAGAAAACAGAAGAAGGCCTCAGCTCCTCCAGCAGCAACCCAGTCTTCAGACTTCAGAGATCACTTGCTTTTCAGGTATCAACCCTACAACATGAGTATCAACTCATCTTCTCCCTTGAGCTTCAGCTCCTTTGATCAGCTCTACCTTCAGGCTTCACTATCCTCAGGGATCTTCAGGCATCAACTTGATCTTCACAGAGTCTTCAGACTTCAATAATCTTCAAGGAATCATCCTTTTTAAGGCCTCAGCTTCTATCTTCAATGGCTCCAATGCTCCAGCAAACAAGATTCAGTCAACAAGATGAGGTGAGGATGTTGCAGTACTCACTGACTTCCAAGGGATGCCATTGAGGACTTAGCATCAAAGGAGAGGCTCTCTCAAAGTTCTACCTTATAGGGCAAGGTCACTAATCCCTCCAAAGGAGATAGGTGAATACCCTTAAGGGACTCTATGTCACAGAGAAGAAAGGAGGTGAACAAGACCCTCCTTGTTTATTGAACAAAGTATTCTATCTAGGGCTCTGCCTATGCCCCTATAAACCTATAAACAAAACAACAAAAGCTATGCTGAACTCCTCTGCAAGGTCTTCAAAGCTTCCATGATGATCCACAAGGTCTTCAGCTCAATCTTCAAAGCTCACACACTCAAAAGAGAAGAAAAACAAACACAACAATACAACTTATGCCTTTAAGCAACACACATACTATCCATACATTCAAAAATCAATGAAAAATACTAAAATACCATACAATATTCTAGCAAAATTCTAGGGGATTCTATACATACTTACCCTTAACCCATGTATTCCCCATACACTAATTTGGCCTATAAACCCCAAAACAAATTTGTTCAAGTCTACCTATACAACCTAAAACCCTAATTAGAGCACCTAAATGTCTAACCATCAAACTACATCAAATTTTAATCTAAAAATCAAGAATTAAATCCTATGGGGAACTATGATTCAATATCTAATTACACAAAAAAGAATGAATTAAAAAGACTAAAGGAAGGTCCTAAAACAAATTCTACAAAATCATGCATCAATTAAAACATATTAAAAGCTATTTAAAAGAAAAATCTATTAAAAATATGAAAAGAAAATAAAATGGACATTTTATTTATTTAGAATTTTCTAGACAGATTTACTAACATATGAAAAAAACAAGAATTAAAAAATATTAAATTTCCTATTTTTTATGAATTTTATAAAAGACAAACAATAAAAGAAATTAAAAAATTAAAAGAATTCAATTAAGGGGGAGGGGGGTGTGATAAGCAAGGGCGCCCCAGTTCAATATTCAATGGGCCAGAATATGGGGGGTGGGGATAGTGATTTGGATAGGCCCACACGCGCCTCATTAAACCAAACGACGGCGTTTCAGTTTTTAAATTTTCCCTCCGTTTTCTTGATTAATCTGGGCCGTAGATTGAGGTGAATTAGTCAAATTGAGGGACCAATCCAACGGCAGCTGGCCATCGTCCCAAATGATTCTAGGGTTTTCAGGAAACCCTTCCTCCATGCGCAGACTTTCCACCTCATATATCTCCCTCGATACTTGATGATTTCCAAACATTCCAAAACCAAAATCACGCTACTAAATTCCAGGAATCCAACCATGCTCGTAGTTTCCATTGAATCCTCTTAACATGCGCAAACAGAAGGGATGAAGTTCTTGGTTCCACCATTTTCACTGATATTGATCATGAGGATTCTCAACTCTAATGGTATAATTCTCTTCTACATGCTATGCTTATCACCATGAGCTATCAATCGTGCACTAAAACCTATTATCCAGCTTGCTATCAATCATAACAGATTCTTGTACCTGCCATGAAACTCCACGAAATTCCCCCTAATGCTCAGGATTTAATCAACTGACCTAGCTTAACAGTTCTACACCTAAGATCTAACCTAACTATGCATAATTAAGGAGAAATGAGTGAATTCACCAACCTGTTACACTTTAATGGAGGCTATGGTTTCCTTGCAATTCAGTGCCTGAAACCTTCCTTGATTACTCTCCAATGCCCACTATGACTTCTGTATGCAGCAGGATGAATGATCAAGGCTTGAAACTCGTGTTTGATATCAAAATGCACTTCTTGCAATTTCCTCAAAATAGCTTCAAACTGCCATGGATCTTCTTCTATCTCAGCATGTAGTCAACCACAATGATCAAAAGAATAGGTTTGTGGAGGAGAAATGAATGGAGATTGGGGAGAATGAAGGTTTGATGTGAAATTGCCAATGGAAGAATCTTGCTTTTCACACTCTAATCTCACCTCTCATCAACAATGATCACCAACCTTTTACCCTCCATGATTCACTCTTCTTATAATGATCAATGGAAACTCCTAGATCTTTATAGAATGAGCTAGAAAGTCCTTGGAATCTCATATGATGGTAAGTTGAAAATCTCATGCATCATGCCTTAAACCTTGCAAAATGGTGCCAAAATCTCCTTATGTGAGATATTGAGAAGGAATGTACAAAAACAAGCCTCTTCCTTGCCTTGTGTTATGATTTCCAAAGGTGCCTTAATATGCAAGTTTCAATTTTCCAAAGCATGTCCCACTTTAAAGCTTCAAATCAAAATTCTATTTGAACCATTGTTCTCAAAATGATGTTTCCAATCAAAATGATATATTGAATGACCTATTTTGGATTCCTAGATCCTCCAAACCAATTTCCAATTTCAACTTTTTAAACTTATAAGCCATTTTTAGTTCATTTTTAACCAATCATGTAAATCCATGCTATGAGCTTTTCCAACAATTCATGACCTTCTTCCTAGACTTAAAATCACATTTTGAACAACTTTCATGTTTTGAGTTTTTCCATTTGAGGCTTGGAAATAGGAGATATGGCCTTTGCTTAAAAATGACCTATAACTGACAAATGACCAAAATACCCCTGTCTTGTTCAAACCATAACTTGAGTTCTACAAATCCTATCAAGGACTTCTAGTACTCTCTAGAAAGCTAAGAAGATGCTCTTAAACATTCATGTTGACCAAGAAATCATAGGAATCATCCTACTAGGGAAAAAGTTGTCTGCAAGTTGGGTGACTTTCAAGGACCCAGATTCACACACCTCAGCTGACCTGTAATTTGTCAAAACCATAACTTGAGCTCTGCAACTCCTATCAAGGACTTCCACCACTCAAATTAAAGCTAAGAACAAGCTATACAGCATTCATGTTGTGGGGAAGATGAGATATCAATCACATCTTAAGCTAAAACTGCCTGGAAGATAGGGATCAAATTAGGGTTTTTTCACTGACAATCCTCAGAAACCCTAACTTGAAACTTCTCAAACTCCTCATTCATGATGAGTTGGTCTAGGAATCATCTTTATAACATCTCCATACATCATTCCATGATCTCATGGCCCTTGGATTAGGTCTCAACCTTCTCCAAATCTTCAGCTGATCTAGGGTTGACCCAGTCAAAACCCTAATTCTACCATTCATGGTTGAATTTTCTGAATTCTTGCATAATGACCTATCTAGGCTCCATGATGGCTTTCAAGACATCTCATAAGCTTTCTCAAAACATCTAATTCATTCTCAAAGTCTCAGAATCATCTGAGGAGCACCCCCAACTCTCAAGCTATGAAGCACACAACCCTGGTTTCACCCAATTCCTCTGGGGATCTCTTGAACTGCCTGATGAAGGTATCAACTTTCAAACACTCAATGAATAAATAATTGTTGGTCAAATTTTGGGGAGCAACAGCTGCCCCTATTCAAACGGCTTGAACCTGACTGGGTGAGAAGCGAACGGCTCTCAACCAATCAAGGTGCGAGACGATTGAATACCGGTAAACCCGAAAATTTGCCAACTGCACGAGCACACGGTACTCTGCGAGGAACAAATCTTCGAATATTGCAATGCTAGTTGCACGGCAACTAGCTGGAGACATATCGATCTAACATCGTTGTCAGTTATCCACATTAAATTCTTCTGATATTGCCTTCAGACAACCACAACACCCAACATCGCCGCTGGAAGACTAAATCACCTGACATCGCCATCAAGAACAACCATAACTCGGGGAAACAAGCGTCCAACATCGTCGCCGGAGACCTAAACCTGAATTACTAAAATACCCAACATCGCCGCTGGAGAAAATACTAAAATGAACAAAATACCCCGCATCGCCGCTGGAGAAACTAGAAGGATCTGCATCACCTAACATCGCCGTCAAAAGACTGGATCACCTTGACATGCCCAACATTGCCGCTGGAAAACTGAATCTGACATCGCCGTCGGACACAAACATCCTCTTAGAGACACTCGACATCGCCGTCGTACAAACATAATCTGTACTGGGGATTTAAAGAGTCTGACCTCGCCGTCAAACAAATATCCAACCTCGCCGTCGAACAAACATAATCTGACCTCGCTGCTGGACAAATGATGATCTGACCTCGCCGTCAAATCCAAACGTTCAACCTCGCCGTCGAACAAACATCCAACCTCGCCGCTGGACAAATGATGATTTGACCTCGCCGTCAAATCCAAACGTTCAACCTCGCCGTCGAACAAACATCCAACCTCGCCGCTGGACAAATGATGATCTGACCTCGCCGCCAAATCCAAACGCTCAACCTCGCCGTCGAATAAACATCCAACCTCGCCGCTGGACAAATGATGATCTGACCTCGCCGCCAAATCCAAACGCTCAACCTCGCCGTCGAACAAACATCCAACCTCGCCGCTGGACAAATGTTGATCTGACCTCGCCGCCAAATCCAAACGCTCAACCTCGCCGTCGAACAAACATCCAACCTCGCCGCTGGACAAATGATGATTTAACTTCGCCGCCAAATCCCTGGTAAATGGAAGAAAAAGGTACACTTGCGTATTTGAAACTACTCCGCTGGGAATGAGAGACTTAACCGAGCACACTCTGATCTGGGGTTCACCCTCAGAACCATAACGCACATCGGGATACTACTGCACACTGCCCACCGTAGAACTTCAGCATTAAAGATATATGAAACCCTGGCCCCTGGCCATTTCCAGCTTCAGCTAGAAAAAATATTCAAGTACTTCTGAATATGAATGAAACCCTGCCCGTCGGCTATTCCAGCCTCAGCTAGAAAAGACATTCTGGGCCTTCAAGGGTGTAAACTTTTGCCCGTCGGCAACTCTGCAGGAGGCATCTTCGACTTCAGTCTAAAGAAATGGTCCTTGACCTTCAAGGATACATGGATATGCCTTCAGGCAACTCCGCCTCTGCTATAGAGCATCCGAGACTTCAGTCAGGGATATACTTCGGCCTTCAGTCCGAAAAATGAATCCTAGGTCATTCATGACCTTGGGGATAACCTTGCCCTCAGGCACCTTCGCTTCAGCTTGGGAAATCTGTGACTTCAATCAGAGAAATGGTATCCTGAGCCATTCATGACTCTACGGGGATTCAAACACTTTGCCTTCAGGCAAAACTCCGCTTCAGCTGGAGAAACATCTTCGACCTCAGTCAGAAGAAATACTATCCACTTGATCGCAATCAATCATCACCTCAGGGCAACTGACTTGGTCTTCAGACCAACACGGATCATCTTGGTATATCTACAAACTTTGGAACCTTGTCTTCAGCCACACGTTGATTCGTCAACAAGGACATCTGAGCTCACAGGAACCTTCTGATACCGCCTTCAGGCGTTTACGCAGTCAATCTTCAGATTAGACAACACTGTTGGAGCAGACATATCACGCTGCTAAGAACTTCAAGAATCATCTTGAACAAACAGCTCCGTCGGGCACCTTCAAGAATCATCCTGAACCGATAACCATTCTGGAGACTTTATTCTGCTGGGTATTCTAGGAATCTTCCTGGGCAACTCTTGCTGGGGATGCTACTGGGGAGCTCAAGAATCATACTAAGCAAACAACTCGGGAAATTGCGCTGAGGTCTTAAGAATCACCTTAAGCAAACGGCCCTGCTGAGGAATTCGAGAATCATCTCGAACTGAAGACTTCGCTGGGGATCTCAAAAATCATCTTGAGCGAGCGACCGTGGGGATTACACCGGGGTCTTAAGAATCATCCTAAGAAAGCGACCTTGTTGGAGAGAATATCAGGAATCATCCTGAGCAACTGGTCTTTTGGTGAAACGCCTGTAAGACATGAATGATGATGACCTAGGTCATGCTTATGATGCATATGCTTCTGCGCTATGCCCCACAAGGTGGGAATGATATGCGTTTATGCTAAATTCCATGCAATCGTGCACAATGCTATGCAATGCTAAATGCCATGCAGTCATGCACAATGATGCGATCCCGTCCGCAAAATAAATGCCGGGAGGAGGAAACCCTTTTGTCAAGGAGACAAGAACTACTCAGGTAGAGGAATCATCCTGCTGAGGAGAACATGGACCCGCTGGTATCAATCGGCTCCGTCTGGGGAAACGATCTTCTGGTTGACTGCTGCAGGGAAAACAACTTCAGTTGATCTGCTGCAGGGGAACGAAGCTCTACGAGAACCTGGACTTGCTGATATCAATCGCGAGAATAAACTGCGCGGCCGTCTCGGCTAACTCTTCTGGGGATGACCACTCTGTGGGGAAACGACTTCAGCTGCTCCACACTCCACTAGGGAAACAACTGAGTATGGTCTGATCAACTCCCAAGGACTCGGCTCTCTTGGGCATCTGCAAACTCGGCTGAGGAAGGAGAAGTCATTCTGCTTCGCCAAAGAGAGTACGACTCTGGGGAGATACAGCATCAGCTGTTCAACATCTGCTAGGGAAAATCCACTCATGGTCTCAACTGCTTCCCGGGATTCTGCTTTTCTGCGGACTCAGCCGGGGAGAGAAATCATTCTACTTCACTGGAGAGTACGACTCTGATGAGGGATTTCAATTCCGCTGGGGAAGAAAGAATCATCTGACTTCGGGGGAGAGAGTACGACTCTGCATGGGAATATAACATCAGTTGTTCCAATACTCCACTGGGGGAAGAGGGAATCATCCAACTTCGGGAGAGAACATAACTCTGGTGGGGAATCTCAATTCCGCTGGAGACTTCAGTCTGGCACCATCAGTTACTACATCCTTCGGCATACGAACAGCTTCCTACAAGACTTGCACTTGTGACCCGGTGCTGGGGGGAGACACCTGCTTCGGCGACTTTACTGGGGAAACACGAGCTTCGGCACCCGAACACTTTTATGAAATCTGCACTTGTGACCCGGTGCTGGGGAAAGACGACATCATTCTTCGGTGCTTGGCTCAGCTGATGAGGTGACGCTCCCTCAGGATGCGTCTGCTTGGGGAAGAGAATCACCTCTACCTGGGGAAGACATATCAATGCTCACCATCTTGCGTTCAGATTCTGCGGAGGAGAGACTACTGAATTCTGCTGGAGAAGGAGGGCTTGCCCTGCTTCGGGGATGCGCACGGCACATCTTCTGGAAGGTGCTACACCTGCAACAACAGAAACAAACAGACAAGATACCCTCCTCAAAGGGACCTATCAAGGTTATTATCTCGTGACAATATTCCGTTTATTAATTGTTTCAACAATCAATGGGCCTCGGCCCGCAAGTTTATGTATGCGCATTTTATCAAAAAACATCGGCGTTTTCATTCGCAACAAAACAGATAAATGCTAAACAGATAAGCAGAATTGCTGAATAATGTGCATTTTATTGATGGTGAACCCCTGAACGGGCAAAAATGTTTTACAACAGAGGCAAGCTCCTGGAATGAGGAAGCCGCGCAAAAAGAAAACATAAATATACATCAGTATATACAAATGTCGGCACCGAGGCGTAGACGAACACCATGAGTTGATCCCTCTAAGACCCACTCGACTTTGATACTTCTCCGACGCTTCGGCTTCGGAAGAGATTGATTCAGATAAACGACCCTCAGGTCTTCCCAACCACTAAACAATGAAAGTCCACACGCGGAGCGCAGTCATTTGCTTATTCAAATCCCTAACTTTTGCGTGAACCGCCCTTTACGGGTTTTCAGTTCACCGGGATACCCTTTTTTGCCGAAGCCGCCCAGTGTAGGTTTTCGACTTCGCGGGTGTACATTTTTTCAATATATCCCTAATTTTTGCCCGAACCTTTTATTCTGTTTTTGGTTCGCCGGGATGCCCCTTTTTTGCCTGGACTCTTTCTTTTTTGTCCAGCGGGTCTCTTTCAAGCAAAGTATTTTTTAACTGCGTCCGCGTTCACCGGGGATGCAAAATCTTCACCATCCATCGTGGATAACAACAAAGCTCCTCCTGAGAAGACCTTGCTGACGACATACGGCCCTTCGTAATTCGGAGTCCATTTGCCCCGGTGATCGGAGTGTGGCGGAAGAATCTTCTTCAGGACGAGATCACCCGTCTGAAAGCTTCTGGGACGCACTTTCTTATTATAAGCTTTCTTCATTCGGCTTTGGTACAGGCGACCAAATGCAATCGATGCTAACCTCTTCTCGTCCATCAGGCTGAGTTGGTTCAAACGATTCGTAATCCATTCTGCCTCGTCGAGTTTCACATCAACCAAAACTCGCAAAGAGGGAATCTCCACTTCTAACGGTAGGACAGCTTCCATACCGTACACCAAGGAGAAAGGAGTTTCCCCGGTCGACGTACGCACCGTCGTACGATAACCGTGCAAGGCAAACGGCAGCATCTCGTGCCAATCCTTATACGTCACAACCATCTTCTGAACAATCTTCTTTATGTTCTTGTTGGCTGCTTCAACAGCGCCATTCATCTTCGGCCGGTAAGGAGATGAGTTGTGGTATTCAATCTTGAAGCTCTGGCACAGCTCCTTCATCATCTTGTTATTCAAATTCGAACCATTATCAGTAATGATCCGCTCGGGAATTCCATAGCGACAGATGATGTCCCTCTTTATGAACTTAGCCACCACCTGCTTGGTCACATTAGCGTACGAGGCTGCCTCCACCCATTTGGTGAAGTAGTCGATAGCTACCAGAATGAAACGATGACCATTGGATGCAGTGGGCTCGATCTTGCCTATCATGTCGATGCCCCACATGGAGAAGGGCCAAGGGGAGGACATGACATTCAATGGGCACGGCGGCACATGAACTTTATCAGCATAAATCTGGCATTTGTGACATTTCTTCGCGAATCTGAAGCAATCCGACTCCATCGTCAGCCAGTAATACCCTGCTCTCAGGATCTTTCTCGTCATGGCATGCCCGCCGGCGTGCGTACCAAATATGCCCTCATGGACTTCTTCCATGAGCATATTTGCTTCTTTCTCATCTACACATCTGAGTAGCACGAGATCGTGGTTTCTCTTATACAGCACTCCATCAGGATTAAGATAAAAGTTTCCAGATAGCCTCCTTAGAGTCTTCTTATCCTGGGTTGACGCACCCGCAGGATACTCCTTAGTCATAAGGAAGGTCTGGATATCGTGGAACCATGGCTTGCGGTCGTTGGCATCCTCGATTGCAAACACAAACGCCGGTCTATCAAGACGCGAAAGTACAATTCTTGGAGCCTCATTCCAATAATTGACTTTATACATTGAAGCCAATGTGGCTAAAGCATCAGCCATCTGATTTTCAGCCCTGGGTACATGATGAAGTTCCACTCGATCGAAGAACGGAAGCAGCCTCCTGGCATAATTCATGTACGGCACTAAATTCGCTTGACGAGTTTCCCACTCCCCTTTAATCTGATTGATTACAAGCGCTGAGTCACCATATATGTCTAGATTCTTGATTCTCAAATCAATTGCCTCTTCTAGACCCATAATACATGCTTCATACTTTGCTTCATTGTTGGTAACTGGAAACGTCAGTCTCGCAGTAAACGGGATGTGGGATCCGTGAGGAGTCGTGATGATAGCCCCGATACCACTTCCGTAGGAATTAACCGCTCCGTCGAATATCAACTTCCACTGAGACTTCCTATCTGGCCCCTCATCGGGCAATGGCTCATCGCAATCCTTTGCTTTGAGAAACATAATGTCCTCGTCAGGGAATTCGAACTTCATCGGCTGGTAGTCTTTGATTGGCTGTTCGGCAAGGTAATCAGACAATACGCTTCCCTTAATGGCTTTCTGAGAGACGTACTGAATATCATATTCTGTTAACACCATTTGCCATCTGGCAATCCTGCCCGAAAGAGCCTGCTTCTCGAAGACGTACTTGATCGGATCCATCTTCGAAATTAACATGGTGGTGTGATTGAGCATATACTGTCGTAGACGTTTGGCAGCCCAAGCTAGTGCACAACACGTCTTCTCCAGCATCAAGTATCGAGATTCACACTCAGTGAACTTTTTACTCAAATAATAAATGGCATGCTCTTTTCTGCCCGTCTCGTCGTGCTGACCGAGAACACACCCCATACTATTCTCCAGAACCGTCAGGTACATGATCAATGGCCGTCCAGCCACTGGGGGTATCAAGATTGGAGGTTCTTGAAGATACTGCTTTATTTTGTCGAATGCCTTCTGGCAATCCTCATTCCAAGTAACTGCCTGATCTTTCTTCAAAAGCTTGAACATCGGTTCACAAGTGGCCGTGAGCTGAGTGATAAACCTTGCAATGTAGTTTATTCGGCCCAGGAAACCATGAACTTCTTTTTCTGTTTTTGGCGCTGGCATTTCTTGGATAGCTTTTATCTTTGCAGGATCAACTTCAATACCTCGTTCACTAATGATAAACCCCAATAACTTTCCGGACCGCACTCCGAAAGTGCACTTGTTAGGATTCAGCCTCAGCCTGAACTTCCTAAGCCTTTCAAACAGCTTCAACAAATTGACCAGATGCTCTTCCTCCGTTTGGGACTTTGCAATCATGTCATCAACATAGACCTCGATCTCATGATGAATCATATCATGAAACAAAGTTACCATTGCTCGCTGGTAAGTGGCCCCTGCGTTCTTCAGACCTAAGGGCATTACCTTGTAGCAAAATGTTCCCCAGGGGGTAATAAACGTCGTTTTCTCCATGTCCTCCGGTGCCATCTTAATCTGATTGTAACTGGAGAAGCCATCCATGAACGAAAACACGGAAAACTGGGCTGTATTGTCGACCAACACATCGATATGAGACAACGGGAAATCATCCTTAGGGCTCGCCCTATTCAAGTCCCGATAATCGACGCACATGCGTACCTTACCGTCCTTCTTCGGTACAGGCACTATGTTGGCGACCCACGGAGGGTAGGTGGTAACGGCTAGAAATCCCGCGTCCAGCTGCTTCTGGACTTCTTCCTTGATTTTTACAGCCATGTCTGGTCTCGTCCTCCTAAGCTTCTGCTTGACTGGAGGGCAATCTTCTCGCAACGGCAAACGATGAACCACGATATCAGTGTCAAGTCCGGGCATATCCTCATATGACCAAGCAAAGACGTCACTATACTCTCGAAGCATCTCGACCAGTCTATGCTTGACATCATTCTGCAGCGCAGCCCCTACTCTGACATTCCTGACGAGCTCCTCAGAACCCAGATTTACAATCTCAATATCCTCCTCGTGAGGCAGAATAACCTTCTCTTCTTGCCTCAACAAGCGGGCCAACTCTTCCGGAAGGTCTTCGTCTTCATCAATCTCATCCTCGGCTTGATAGATCGGGCAATCAAAGTCGTAGTGAGCCGTAGAGGGTCCAGAGTCGATGTCATCTGTCATGTGGATCCTGCAATAACAAGGGTTAAGTTTAAAGCAAGAATATGCAGGTTAGCACAAACCCCGTTGCCATTTTGCTGTTTTTCGAAATAAACATAAAACAAGAATAACAGAGAACACAATATTTGATTACGAAGAAAACGCCTTTTATTTATTAACAAAATGCATACACATAATCCAACAAGGCCCTGACAGTAAAACCACTATGCCCCAGGCAGGACATAGGGTTGTACAAAGATTGTAAAAAGCAAATCATTACTCTTCACTTGTCAGCTTGATAATCTCCTTGATGGTCCAATTGCGGAGGCGCTCGCCCGGCTTGCTTGGTTGAATCCAGGCGTCAAGATCGCAATCATTGTCCCCGCTGTCCTCTGACGTAGCGTTGATGCTTTCGAAAATTACTTCCCCCTTGGTGAATAGGATCGGCCCTTTCCCACGAGACGAGCTGCCAGAAGAAGATGAAGCTTCAGCTTCAGGAGAATATCCCAATCCAAACTTATCCTGCTTGATTGGTATATCCAAGACATGCCCCCAGCCTGGGGTGGAACCGGCTTCGACAACGGCCCGAGCTTCCTTAAACGAGGAGAGGTTCATCTCCTACTTCTCTGCGACGATAGGAGCTACCTCCTTCACCTTAACGGTTTCAAATGCTTGGCAAAGAGTCTCATGGATCTCGCCATCCATTTCAACGTATTTAAAGGACGACAGGTGGCTCACCATGATGTCCTCCTCACCACAGACTGTCACTATGCTGCCCCCAACAGCATATTTGAGCTTCTGATGCAGCATGGACGTCACGGCACCAGCAGAATGGATCCATGGCCGACCTAAGAGGCAGCTATAGGCGGGTATGATATCCATGATATAGAAAACCGTATTGAACGTCTCTGGACCAACTTGAATCGGCAGGGTCAATTCTCCGAAGACGTGGCGCTTGGTCCCATCAAAGGCTTTCACGACCAAATCACTGGGCGTGCACAGCAGTCCACGGGTATCCAACTTCATCAGTGCTTTTTTCGGAAGCACATTAAGCGAGGAACCCGTATCCACCAGGACATGTGACATAATCGTGCCTCTGCACTCTATTGAGACGTGCAAGGCGCTGTTGTGATCTCTTCCCTTAGGAGTCAGCTCCAGATCGGTAAATCCCAGCCCATTACCAGCATTGACATGGGCCACCACCTCCTCGAGTTGATTTACTGATATCTCCTGCGGCACGTATGCAGCATTCAATACCTTCAGTAACGCGTTGCGGTGCGCTTCAGAACACAGCAACAGGTTAAGAATCGAGATCTTTGACGAAGTCTGATGAAGATGATCTACAATTTTGTAGTCACTTTTCTTGATTAGTCGCATGAACTCTTCAGCATCTTTAACTAGCAAGTCTTTCTCTGCCCCAGAAGGGATCTCTTCGACAGCTTTACCTTTACCCTTATCCACAGCGTCAGCCCGGACCACCTTCTCTGCTGCAACTTCTGCTGGTGCAAACACTCTACCGCTTCTAGTGATACCACTGACTTCGATAAGATCCTGCACAGTCGATCCGAATGGCTCAAGCTCTATCTTCTGACCATTACAATAAACTTCGGCGCCATAATGCCATGGAACGGAATTAGTACTCTCGAATGGGATTGGTCCGACCCTGGTGATGGTGATTGTAGGCGGACGGGGCGCGGAAATAATGATAGGGTGACGAGGGATAGTATTGGTAGCAACTTCATCTGCCTGCTTTAGCACGACCTCCCCTGATGCACTCTCAACGCTCCGGCTGAACTGTAAAATACCCTCAGACATCATACTTTGGATACCTTCGACCAGCTGCTCACACCCATCAGGAAGTGTAGCACAAGCCATACATAACTCTCCACATCCAGGAAAGAAGCCCTTCTTCAGCAACTTAGCCTTGACAAAACTCAACGGCGTCTTCAAATCTTTGACATCGGTCAGCAAGTCTGAACTCTCCTTAGTGATAACAGCATTCACTCCGCCCCCCTTATGATGAGGCATCGGGTTTTTGGTGACGTTGGGCACGTTGTCAGAAAAGTTGATAACCTTGGCGTCCACCAAGTCCTGGACTTTGTGCTTAAAAGCTTTACAATTCTCAATCGTATGGCTAGGTGCCCCAGTGTGGAATTCACAAGTAGCACTGGCGTCATACCCCGGTGGTGGTGCCCCTGTTAAGGGAGCCAACGTCCTCTTTTGAACTAATTGGAGTTGCAGCAATGTTTGCAAAAGCTGTGCATACGACATAGGTGGAGTATCAAAATGACGGCTTGCCATAGGAGCCCGATTCTGATATCTTTTATACCCCTGCTGATTCTGCTGCTGAGGCTGCTGCTGCTGCTGCTGCGGTGGGGCAGCTGGGATATTTATGCTAGCGATCTGAGGCTGAGGGCCCTTGCCCTTTCTCCGAGCATTAGTGACAGCACTGGCATCTCCCTCTCGACGCTTGCCAGCGTAAGGTTTCTTACTAGCTCCTCCAACTGAGGATGATTCGCCCTGAATTTTTCCGATCTTTATACCGTTCTCAACATGCTCGCCCAGAGTGATGAGAGCCGAGAATGTTCCAGACATGCCACTGACCAGCTTTTCATAATAGATTCCAGGAAGGGTAGCCACGAACATTTGCACCAGCTCACGCTCCACCATCGGCGGTTGAACCCGAGCAGCCAGCTCACGCCACCGCTGGGCGTATTCTTTGAAGCTTTCATTGTTCCGCTGTGAGAGATTCTGAAGCTGGACTCGGTTGGGAGCCAAGTCGTTGTTGTATTGATAGTGGAGGACGAACGCTTCTGCAAGATCTCTCCAGGTGAGCACAGTAGCGGGCTCCAAACCCGTATACCATTCGAGCGATGGACCAGAAAGGCTATCCTGAAAGAAGTGCATCAGCAGCTTCTCATCGTCAGAATAAGCGGACATCTTTCTATAATAAGATCGGAGGTGGACCCGGGGGCAAGTAGTACCCTTATACTTCTCAAAGGTAGGCACCTTGAACTTGTGAGGAACTTTAAAGTCAGCAATCAACCCGAGCTTGGACATGTCAACGCCCAATGTGTTCTGATTTTCGATGTCTCTCATCTTGTCTTCCAGCGCCTGGAACCTGAGTCGAGCTTCAGCATTCAACTCTGCTTCTACACCTCTCTGAGAGAATACGTCATCCTGATGGTCCTCCAGCCACGGTTGAGGCCCCAACAGATTTCCTGTACCAGCATTGCCGTTGACCGGCCCTATGTTAACATTGGCTCCCAAACTACCATTGTCGACGCCTGCCGCGTTGAGTCCGAGATTAGTCATCAGATTGCCGTTAGCGCTGCCGTTGCCCCCGGCAGCAGGAACAACGTTCTGTGGAGTATCCACTGGAGGAGGAGTGGGTACGGCCCCGCCGTGAAGTATGCCATTACTGTCAACCCTGGAGATCAGAGGTTGAACCAGAGTACGAAGCTGGTCTTGACCGTTCGCGACCACCTGCATCAGCTCCATAAAACGATCCATCCGTTCACGGAGTTCTTGAACATCTGACTGCACCTGGTCCATTATCCTTGTCTGATTAGCGCGAGTTGAGTAGCGGTGGATGAGTCTTTGATCAATCCTGGAGACCGGAGACAGCTCGGAACCTGAAAAACCTGTTAACAATAAAGGTTAGGAAAAGCAACAAGATATACACCATGCAAATATGCTTCATGCAAATGCATGCGTGTGTCTGTGTGCGTGGGAGGTTTTCCCCGATCCTAGTGCCTTAGTGCCAGTGTTGGTAATAATAGGAAGAAGAAATCCGAGCCCGATCGTGGAAACATCAATCTCATATATATATGGAAAGGCCTGTCAAGGCAGTACACAGTATCAGCTAGTACAAACAGATCAACAACATGACCTCAGCCAACAAGTCTGGTGATGGTCAGCATACATCAAAGATCAAAATCAACAGGGATATAACTAGTCAAGCACGGCCACGGGCGCGATACTCTGCTAATAACTCATTTGTCTCTGAATGATCTGGCGAAGTGAGCAACCCCTCGACGAGTAGTTCCCTCTGCCTGATAGTATGCTGAAGCCCCTGAACTGAACTCTCCCAAGCGCCTTTGCCAAAGCAATCCTCCAGCTTCCGCTTCTTAGACTCAAACATTAGCTTATGCTCCTTCAGGCTAGCAATAGCTTTGTTGAGACGGGCTTCAGCGGAGTACCTGCGGGCGGTCTCTTCATCAAACCTCCGCTCACTGTCTTTTACCT
Source organism: Lathyrus sativus (assembly GCA_963859935.3). Lineage (NCBI taxonomy): Eukaryota > Viridiplantae > Streptophyta > Magnoliopsida > Fabales > Fabaceae > Lathyrus > Lathyrus sativus. The sequence continues at coordinate 249,707,782 of OZ012738.1, forward strand.
CAGCTTCTAGCTTAGAAATCTGCAGTGTCAGCTTGTCTTCTCGCTCCTTCCTGGTGGCCATGGAAGTCTTCCAATGCTGGTCGAACTTAGATATTCTCCGATATGCTTCCTCCAAATGCTGCTTCTTCGTAGCTAGCACATCATTAGCAGCTCTGAAGTCTTGACCTAAGCGTTCCCGATCAGCAATCTGCTTTACCAAGTCTGCACTCAGCTGGCTCACCGACTCTGTTTGCCTTTTGAGAGCATGCACGGCTTCGTTCCTCTCACTTCGAAGCTGAGCTAACTCCTTCTCTAATTCTGCATTTGCCCTCTTCAGTTCATCACGCTCGGCTAATACCTGGTTGTGCTGATGAATGGACACAGTGGTGGGCTCTTCGACCGGTGGAGGACTCTCTGGTCTGGCATGAGGGAATGGCATCCCTATAGCGCCGGCTCTGGCTCTGACCCAATCTGAATAAGGAGGGTAGGCTTGGCTGTTACTCTTCCCCAACAAAGGCTTTCCTCTCGTGCTGATATTGTTCCACGCATACTGAAGCTTGGACAACAAATCCCCCTCTAGAATACCCGTGAGGTACAGAGATTCCCATACCTCTTCTTCCTTCGGTGGAGTCCTCAAAGCATATGCAAACTGACGAACTAGCAATGATGGGTTGTAGTTGATGCAACCCTTCCTACCTATCAGAGGTACATTAGGAAACCCACTACAACTGAAGATCACCTCGGTGCCTAACCTGTCTCTATCAACGAACCAATCAATGTCTTCTGCCGACAAACTCATCAGACGCTCAGGCCACTCAGCTGTGGCTGCAGACAAGACAGAAGAACCCTTCTTAGGCAAATGACTATCAAACCACTTGTACAACAACGGTACGCAGCATGAAACATTCTTCCCTCTCCGGTTCTCATTCTTGTAATGCACTGAATGGTAAACGTCTCCGATCAGAGTAGGGACTAGATTCCCTGAGGCAAAGATATGGAATGCATCAAAGTCTACGAAATCAGGCATGCTGGGAAATAGGATAATGCCATATATGCATAAAGCAAGGATGGCGCTGAAGGCGTCCCAACACTTGTCCTTAGCACACTGCTGAGCCTTAGCTATCAGAAACTGCAGAGAGAACCCTGGGACCTTGTTCCAACTCGTCACCACTAACTCAGAAGCGCTCAAATGGAGTGAGGAAGCCAAACCAACCAGATCAGGCTCAGCATCCATGTGGACAAAAGGCATCTGCCTTTTGAGAGGCACACCCAGCATATCAGCATACTCTTCCAATGTCGGCGCGAGAATGAAGTCATGAAAGGTGAAACACCTCAAGGGAGGGTCATAAAACTGCAGAAGAGCATGCAACCCATTCAACTCGGACGTAGAAGGTTTGTAAACCAGGCTAAGCAACCTGCCATAAGACCTCCTGAACCTGTCCTTCACAGAATCCCCTGCCAGGGCTATCAAACCGGTCAGCTTCGACACATCGGGGGTCAGGAACTTGTATGCAACAGTCTTTCTGAGAGAAGCCATAATAGCAGCAGAAGACAAGAAATCCGGGATCGGGGAAACGGTACCTGCAACACAGACACACGTTAATGGAATGCAGGTGAATGCGCAAATTAATGCAAAATGCAGGTATGCAATAATATATCCAGGTGGCTGCTGTGGAGATTCGGTATCAACAGTCGCTGATAAGAGGGAAACCCCGGTGTAAGACCACTAATCTGATCTGCTGAGAATAACCATCTGATAGGACCAAAATTCTGTTCTAACAAGAGTAAGTGACTGATAATAAGGACCCCGGGCGCAAGATCAAGGAACATCTGTTGAAGTCTTCAGACCCCAAATCAAAAATCTGCCCTATCAAGAACAAACACATAGCTGCTGATGAGATCTTCAGACCTCACTCAAAATCTTCCCTATCAAGAACAAATAACATCTGCCGATGAGGTCTTCAGACCTCACTCAAAATCTGCTCCATCAAGAACAAACCACTGATGATAACATACTGATCAAAACCTGCTCTATCAAGAACAGACAAACATCCGGCGACAAGATCCTCCGATCAAAAACCTCTTGCTCTATCAAGAACATGTCTGCAACTGAGAACCCAACATAACTGATTCACTGTCAAGAAAACCAGGTAGTCTGAAGGTCTAAGTTTCCTGCAATAAACCCAGTCCCACTCACAGGTATGAACCTAGACTGACTCAAGGTACGGCATCCTATGCGTTCATCAGCGTCATAGACTTTCAAAACTGATGATACGATTCCCAGAAGGAGTGGCATCATCAAGTCCTGAAGAGGCCTCACTTAGCTGAATCACAAATGATCGGTCCCCAGAGTCGACAATCCACCAAACCAGCAACCGTCTCAACCCAAAGGGTTGAAAGTGAAGCCAACCGGATGAACCTCGTCTGAGCGTGGATTTCATGAGACACTAGTGCCTGCAAAGCAAGCACGCGCCCACTAATTTCCACTCTAAGTCTAGGGTGCACTCAAGCCTGGGTCTGGCTTCTCACTCAATCAGAACTCCCATCCCACAACAGCACAAATAATCATATTTTACTGAATACAACATGCGGGAAATAAAGTGCGAGAAGTAAAAAATGCGATAAATAAACGCAACCCAACAAGTAAACACACAAACGGTAGGATTGACTCGCAGGGAACCGTTGGAGTCCCCAGCAGAGTCGCCAGCTGTCGCTTGCGCGAAAATAAGGTGCCGGCAAAACAGAAGAGTCGCCACCTTTCGTTATTTATCCCTCAGAGCGGGAAAGGAAACGATCGGAAAAAACCTGACAAATAAGGGTAAGACAAGGTCATCGCAACTATTGTCTGGGTTCGGGAGTCGGTTACGCAAGGGGAAGGTATTAGCACCCCTCACGTCCGTCGTACTCGACGGGATCCTCGCTTGTTTGTTTACTTGGACGGGTTAGTTATAATCTATCTACCTATCAAGGCTGGCTGAAAAAGAAAAGAAAAATGACTCGGCAAAGCGTCACACTTTATGCCTACGTATTCTCATCAGAGAATGAGAAATCAGAGTCAACGTAGTTCGGCTAACTACGGGTGAAGGTTGAAGGTTGCTCGCTAGGACATCACGTCCTATGCCTACGTACTTTCATCTGGTATGAAAGATCAAAGCAAACGTAGTTCGGCTAACTACGGGTCATCTCCTAAAAGAAATGTTTTTTATTGCGTTTGCGATTTCAACCGCACTAGAGACTATGACCTGAGAGTGAATGCGTCGCATGTCACCCAAAGGGCACCATACTAAACATCCATCCTCAGATGGCTTAAGGCTCGTAACGTACGAAAGAAATCATTCATGATTACTGTATTTTAAACTGCTTCGAGATGAGAAGAGAACAGGCCCAACTAGGAGGGAGACTATCAAGTCCTACTGTTATCATGCCATGGATTCATCTTATGGTTGAGGTTTGAACAGGGAACTCCTAGAGGTTGTCATGCATAGGTTTCAACCTAAAAGTCTATCATCAAATCCTCATCAGAGGAAATGAGAGTCCTAAGGGATCATATCAATGATACACCAAAACAGACAAAAGCATCAGCTTTAACAGTAAAATGCATGCAATGCAAGTGAGGGAGGAAATGTGTGTGGGGCTTCAGCCTCCACAAGCTCGTCTCAACCTCAAGCCAGTCATGAAATAACAGTAATCATACTGAAATAAACAACATGCTATCAAGCAAAAATAGTAAACTGTAATCATACAGACAGAAAATGAAATGCTATCAAGCAAAATAAACACATGGGCAAGGGAGCTGGGCTCTACCGAATACCCGCAAGCAAAGCCAAGTAATAACAATACAATCAGATGCACTCATGCTCTTATACTGAACTCAATCTAAAGGTGCATAGTCTAATGCAGCAGGCAAATCAGACAAAACACACAATACATCAAAGAAAACAGAAGAAGGCCTCAGCTCCTCCAGCAGCAACCCAGTCTTCAGACTTCAGAGATCACTTGCTTTCCAGGTATCAACCCTACAACATGAGTATCAACTCATCTTCTCCCTTGAGCTTCAGCTCCTTTGATCAGCTCTACCTTCAGGCTTCACTATCCTCAGGGATCTTCAGGCATCAACTTGATCTTCACAGAGTCTTCAGACTTCAATAATCTTCAAGGAATCATCCTTTTCAAGGCCTCAGCTTCTATCTTCAATGGCTCCAATGCTCCAGCAAACAAGATTCAGTCAACAAGATGAGGTGAGGATGTTGCAGTACTCACTGACTTCCAAGGGATGCCATTGAGGACTTAGCATCAAAGGAGAGGCTCTCTCAAAGTTCTACCTTATAGGGCAAGGTCACTAATCCCTCCAAAGGAGAGAGGTGAATACCCTTAAGGGACTCTATGTCACAGAGAAGAAAGGAGGTGAACAAGACCCTCCTTGTTTATTGAACAGAGTATTCTATCTAGGGCTCTGCCTATGCCCCTATAAACCTATAAACAAAACAACAAAAGCTATGCTGAACTCCTCTGCAAGGTCTTCAAAGCTTCCATGATGATCCACAAGGTCTTCAGCTCAATCTTCAAAGCTCACACACTCAAAAGAGAAGAAAAACAAACACAACAATACAACTTATGCCTTTAAGCAACACACATACTATCCATACATTCAAAAATCAATGAAAAATACTAAAATACCATACAATATTCTAGCAAAATTCTAGGGGATTCTATACATACTTACCCTTAACCCATGTATTCCCCATACACTAATTTGGCCTATAAACCCCAAAACAAATTTGTTCAAGTCTACCTATACAACCTAAAACCCTAATTAGAGCACCTAAATGTCTAACCATCAAACTACATCAAATTTTAATCTAAAAATCAAGAATTAAATCCTATGGGGAACTATGATTCAATATCTAATTACACAAAAAAGAATGAATTAAAAAGACTAAAGGAAGGTCCTAAAACAAATTCTACAAAATCATGCATCAATTAAAACATATTAAAAGCTATTTAAAAGAAAAATCTATTAAAAATATGAAAAGAAAATAAAATGGACATTTTATTTATTTAGAATTTTCTAGACAGATTTACTAACATATGAAAAAAAACAAGAATTAAAAAATATTAAATTTCCTATTTTTTATGAATTTTATAAAAGACAAACAATAAAAGAAATTAAAAAATTAAAAGAATTCAATTAAGGGGGAGGGGGGTGTGATAAGCAAGGGCGTCCCAGTTCAATATTCAATGGGCCAGAATATGGGGGGTGGGGATAGTGATTTGGATAGGCCCACACGCGCCTCATTAAACCAAACGACGGCGTTTCAGTTTTTAAATTTTCCCTCCGTTTTCTTGATTAATCTGTGCCGTAGATTGAGGTGAATTATTCAAATTGAGGGACCAATCCAACGGCAGCTGGCCATCGTCCCAAATGATTCTAGGGTTTTCAGGAAACCCTTCCTCCATGCGCAGACTTTCCACCTCATATATCTCCCTCGATACTTGATGATTTCCAAACATTCCAAAACCAAAATCACGCTACTAAATTCCAGGAATCCAACCATGCTCGTAGTTTCCATTGAATCCTCTTAACATGCGCAAACAGAAGGGATGAAGTTCTTGGTTCCACCATTTTCACTGATATTGATCATGAGGATTCTCAACTCTAATGGTATAATTCTCTTCTACATGCTATGCTTATCACCATGAGCTATCAATCGTGCACTAAAACCTATTATCCAGCTTGCTATCAATCATAACAGATTCTTGTACCTGCCATGAAACTCCACGAAATTCCCCCTAATGCTCAGGATTTAATCAACTAACCTAGCTTAACAGTTCTACACCTAAGATATAACCTAACTATGCATAATTAAGGAGAAATGAGTGAATTCACCAACCTGTTACACTTTAATGGAGGCTATGGTTTCCTTGCAATTCAGTGCCTGAAACCTTCCTTGATTACTCTCCAATGCCCACTATGACTTCTGTATGCAGCAGGATGAATGATCAAGGCTTGAAACTCGTGTTTGATATCAAAATGCACTTCTTGCAATTTCCTCAAAATAGCTTCAAACTGCCATGGATCTTCTTCTATCTCAGCATGTAGTCAACCACAATGATCAAAAGAATAGGTTTGTGGAGGAGAAATGAATGGAGATTGGGGAGAATGAAGGTTTGATGTGAAATTGCCAATGGAAGAATCTTGCTTTTCACACTCTAATCTCACCTCTCATCAACAATGATCACCAACCTTTTACCCTCCATGATTCACTCTTCTTATAATGATCAATGGAAACTCCTAGATCTTTATAGAATGAGCTAGAAAGTCCTTGGAATCTCATATGATGGTAAGTTGAAAATCTCATGCATCATGCCTTAAACCTTGCAAATTGGTGCCAAAATCTCCTTATGTGAGATATTGAGAAGGAATGTACAAAAACAAGCCTCTTCCTTGCCTTGTGTTATGATTTCCAAAGGTGCCTTAATATGCAAGTTTCAATTTTCCAAAGCATGTCCCACTTTAAAGCTTCAAATCAAAATTCTATTTGAACCATTGTTCTCAAAATGATGTTTCCAATCAAAATGATATATTGGATGACCTATTTTGGATTCCTAGATCCTCCAAACCAATTTCCAATTTCAACTTTTTAAACTTATAAGCCATTTTTAGTTCATTTTTAACCAATCATGCAAATCCATGCTATGAGCTTTTCCAACAATTCATGACCTTATTTCTAGACTTAAAATCACATTTTGAACAACTTTCATGTTTTGAGTTTTTCCATTTGAGGCTTGGAAATAGGAGATATGGCCTTTGCTTAAAAATGACCTATAACTGACAAATGACCAAAATACCCCTGTCTTGTTCAAACCATAAGTTGAGTTCTACAAATCCTATCAAGGACTTCTAGTACTCTATAGAAATATAAGAAGATTCTATTCAACATTCATGTTGACCAAGAAATCATAGGAATCATCCTACTAGGGAAAAAGTTGTCTGCAAGTTGGGTGACTTTCAAGGACCCAGATTCACACACCTCAGCTGACCTGTAATTTGTCAAAACCATAACTTGAGCTCTGCAACTCCTATCAAGGACTTCCACCACTCAAATTAAAGCTAAGAACAAGCTCTACAACATTCATTTTGTGGGGAAGATGCGATATCAATCACATCTTGAGCTAAAACTGCCTGGAAGATAGGGATCAAATTAGGGTTTTTTCACTGACAATCCTCAGAAACCCTAACTTGAAACTTCTCAAACTCCTCATTCATGATGATTTGGTCTAGGAATCATCTTTATAAAATCTCCATACATCATTCCATGATCTCATGGCCCTTGGATTAGGTCTCAACCTTCTCCAAATCTTCAGCTGATCTAGGGTTGACCCAGTCAAAACCCTAATTCTACCATTCATGGTTGAATTTTCTGAATTCTTGCATAATGACCTATCTAGGCTCCATGATGGCTTTAAAGACATCTCATAAGCTTTCTCAAAACATCTAATTCATTCTCAAAGTCTCAGAATCATCTGAGGAGCACCCCCAACTCTCAAGCTATGAAGCACACAACCCTGGTTTCACCCAATTCCTCTGGGGATCTCTTGAACTGCCTGATGAAGGTATCAACTTTCAAACACTCAATGAATAAATAATTGTTGGTCAAATTTGGGGTGCAACACCCGTGAACGTTGATGAAGATCTATGGATCTGGCGAAATCTGGACGAACATAGACGAGATTCGTACGGAGTTGGAAGGAAAAATTCTGATGAGTTCTCCGATGGTGATTCCGGCGAGCTTTGTCCAAGAGAAATGCCGTGATGATTTATCCGGTGAGGCTTTGAAGAAGCACAGATGAAGATTGGATGAGGAAATCTGGAAATTTCTGCAGTTTCCGATGAGTTTGGTGGTCCGGTGATGGTTAGGGCGGCCGGAGACGGTTGGAGTGAACGGAGATGGTTGGTTATGGTGGCCGACGGGAGCTCTGCATGGCCGGCGGGAGCTCTGCATGGCCGGCGGTGGGAGGTTCCGGCGAGGGGACGGGTGGCAAGAGGGAGAAGGATAGGGGAACACGTGTGGTTGTGGGAGAAGGAAAGGGAGACGCGTGGAAGGAGGAGGGTGAGACGTGGCAGATGCTGAGAGTGGGAACGAATGAGGTGGCTAACCAGGAAAACGCACGCGTGGCAGCTGTATATATATGACACGTGGCCTGGACTTGGACCTTTTGACTGGGCCTGATCTAGATACTGGCCCACTTGGATAATGACCTGACTTAATGATGATTAAGGACTTAAAAATCTGATTAACTGCACAAAGTTAAAGCAAAAAAAAACCTAATTAAACTATAAAACGAAAATTAAAATCAAATCCTAATTAATCTATTAAAAAACCTAATTAACTAAAAACAAAAATTAAAAATAAACTCCTAATTAAAATCTATTAAAAACATTAAAAAACACTTAATATCTAAAAATTATTTTAAATCTGAAAAAACAAATAAAAAATCTAAAAAACAATTAATCTCTATTTAAAAAAAAACTATTCTATTTAAAAGAAACATAATATCTATTTATTTTTTAAAGACTATTCTATTATTAAAAAAAACAATTAAATCTCTAAAAACAATATCTATTTAAAAGAAAAAATAACATCTATTTATATCTATTCTTAAAAAATCTATTAAAAGGAAATAATATCTAAAAAATCTAAAATCGAATAAATCTCTAAAAAAAAGAAAAGAAAATTTATTTAAAACTCCAAAAAATTATTAAAAAATCTATTGAATCCAGAAAAATCCATTTAAATGCTTTAAAAATCCAAAAAAAAAAGAAAAATCCTAAAAATGCCATGAAGCCGATTAAATCGATTGGAGGATAATTGCGCAACCGTAGCGAAACCCGGGCACCGAGATGGCCTGAAAACACAGGAAACGAACACCAATTCTCAACAGACTTTTATTCCAACCGGCCTGAACTGCCTGAGACGCCAGGGGCTATAATCCTGATAAAAATCAATCTGAATGATAAAAATGCAATGCATGCCGTATGCGAATGCGAATGTAAAATGCGTCGAAACATAAACCAGATATGGGAACCGGTTGGTCAAATTTTAGGGTGCAACAGCTGCCCCTATTCAAGCGGTTTGGACCCGACTGGGTGAAGAGCGAACGGCCTTCAAACAATCGAGGTACGACACGGTTGAATACCAATGAAATTCGGAAATATGCCAACTGCAAAAAATAAACCGCAAAATAACTGCACCACTACTTGGGGAACAATATCCACAGATCTGATTTCAACACTATTTTGTAAATATTGGAATAAACTTAATGACTTCACTGGGAGAATACTTTTGTCTAATATAAGAACGCGATTCTGTCTTGTCATGGGACACATACTATGTTCCCTACGGGGAAATCATCCGTCTAGATACAGGAAAGTTCATCTGCCTATCTCTCACGGGACACATGCGTCGGTCTAGTAACACTTCATTCGCCTATCCAATACGGGAATATCCTTTTGTTTATACCACACAAACTCTTCATCCGCCTATCCGATGCGGGAATACACTTCTGCCAAATCATCGGGAATACACTTCTATCTATCTAATATGGGAAAATACATTTGTCTAAATTTCATGAAACCTTCATCCGCCTATCCAATACGGGAACATACTTCTGTCTACATCACAGGAAAATCTTCATCCGCCTCTCCAATACGGGAACATACTTCTGCCTACAACATAGGAAATCTTCTTCTGCCTATCCAATACGGGAATACACTTCTGCCTACAACACAGGAAAATCTTCATCCGCCTATCCAATACGGGAACATACTTCTGCCTACAACACAGGAAATCTTCATCCGCCTATCCAATACGGGAATGCACTTCTGCCTATATCACAGGAAAATCTTCATCCGCCTATCCAATACGGGAACATACTTCTGCCTACAACACAGGAAATCTTCATCCGCCTATCCAATACGGGAATGCACTTCTGCCTATATCACAGGAAAATCTTCATCCGCCTATCCAATACGGGAACATACTTCTGCCTACAACACAAGAAATCTTCTCGGACATAGCTTCTTTGCCTACTCGCTGCAGTAACTAACTCCGCTGGGGGATATTCCGAAAACAACTGTCAAACACTCGTCATGATAACAAGTGGCTATTTCTGAACTTTGATTTTATGAAAACCCGAAATGCTGCCGCAACAACAAATCTTGAAGAAAACATTCCGCTGGCCGGATACAATACTGCCTCAATTGGCAACTCTGTGGGGAAAATAATAAACTGAACTATGTCATCACACGTCTCCCGGCGAGACCTCGATTGTCTGGTAATATCTGAGCTTTTAGAGCTCCATACTCCTATTGAGAACCACACCTGAAAGCAAAAAGTCAACCAACCTGATCTATGTTTCAAAATGTGTATGTTTGATAATGGCGTAATGCTCCATACAATATGGAAATGCTACGCGTTTTTTGTTTGGTGGATGCAAATATGACACTATATGCCGATGCAAATGCAGGCTCGAACTGCTGGGATAGCTCTAACAAGCTTGCTTCATCAATCTTGGCCGTCGAGGACAAATATCACCCTGCTGGGGAGTGAACGGGTATCACAAAGTATTCCGGCAAAATAAATGCCAGGACACACAACCAACTCTGTCGGGGAGAGTTTTAACCTTCGATTTCCACTGGGAGGAAAGAAAACACTTGCTGAAAAGAGAGAACTCCGCTGGGGACGAAACGACTCTCTTGGGGAAAATGAACTAACTCCGTTGAGGAGAATAAATGACCCTACTGGGAAGGGAATCTCTGCTGGGGAGAGTAGACTGTCTGGGTACAGCTCACAAGTTTGGAAATATTAGTCTTCTGAGGCTAAACCACTCTGCTCGGGATAGGGAATCCTTTTGGGGGACACCACACCGTCTGAATACAGCCTACAATCTTGGAATCATCAATTCTGTTGAAGACAAATGACCCTGATGGGAAAAGTAAACCATCTGGCTATAGTTCACGAACTCGAGACTATCACTGTGCGAAGGATAGACATCTTGTTCATCGGTCTGACAACCTGCGGGGAGAAGGGAAAACCATCTTCTATGGTGAAACATCCTTCTGAACCAATCTTGACTTGGTTAAACACCTTGAGAACCCTCCTGGCTAGGGATTGCACATGCGCCTATTTGACTCTCTAGGGAGTACGTACTGCAGGGAATTTCAATCTGCTGGAGATATCCTATGTGCTGCTTTCATGAGGATACTCTTCTGGGGAATAACCTGTCTTTCAATAAAGGATAACACCCTCTCGACTTCTGGGAACACGGCCTGCGTGGGGATTTGCGTCCACTAAAATCATATCTTTCATCAAGCACCCCTGGCTGGGCCATAATAATTTCCTTTCATCTGCTTTAAACGGGCAATGACCCTGCAAAACCGCACAAACGAGACAAAACAAGTCTATACAACCAAATTCATTCAGGTTAGTGTCCGTGATTATTTCAGTCAATTCAAAGTTTTAACAATTATTGGCAAGGGCCAACCCCGTTATGCATATGCTAGTTTTATCAAAAACATCGGCGTCCTTCACGTACAAAACAGTAAAGAACAAGTATCAAATACTGAATAACATGTTTTATTGATTGTGCCTGTAAATAGGCGGAGTTTTGTACACTGGATGTAACTCCTGAAAAAAGGAAGTTACGCACAACAAACATACAAATATGCACATGAAGCATAAATACAGTGACAAATCAAATTTGCGCATATGTCGGCAACGGGATGCAGACAACACCATGAGCTGATCCTCCTATGACTCGCCTGACTCTGGCGCTTTCCCGGTATTCAATCTTCCGACGAGGTTGTATCTTGATAAACAAACTCTCAAGCGTATTCTCCCGCACCAATGTGCAACACAGTATCAAATTCGGACCGCAGTCATTTTCTTTTTAAATCCCTAACTTTTGCGTGAACCGCCCTTTGCGGGTTTTCAATTCACCGGGATACCCTTTTTTGCCGAAGCCGCCCAGTGTAGGTTTTCAACTTCGCGGGTGTACATCTTTTGAATTATATCCCTAATTTTTGCCCGAACCTTTTATTCTGTTTTTGGTTCGCCAGGATGCCCCATTTTTGCCTGGACTCTCTTTTTTTGTCCAGCGGGTCAATTTCAAGCAAAGTATTTTTTAACTACATCCGAATTCACAGGCGACGTAAAGTCTTCACCGTCCATGGTGGACAGCAACAAAGCTCCTCCCGAAAAGACTTTTCTGACAATGTATGGCCCTTCGTAGTTGGGGGTCCACTTGCCCCTGTGATCTGCCTGCGGCGGGAGGATCCTCTTCAGCACAAGGTCGCCCGTCTGAAAGCTCCGAGGATGTATCTTCTTATCATACGCTTTATTCATCCGACTCTGGTACAAATGACCGTATGCTAGAGAAGCTAGCCTCTTCTCATCCATTAAACTCAGCTGGTTCAATCTGTCTTTCACCCATTTTGCCTCGTCAAGTTGGACATCTCGTAATACCCTCAGGGAAGGAATCTCAACTTCCAGTGGTAACACTGCTTCCATTTCGTATACCAACGAGAACGCGGTTGCCCCGGTTGATGTGCGTATCGTCGTACGATAACCGTGCAAAGCGAAAGGTAGCATCTCGTGCCAGTCCTTATAGGTCACCACCATCTTCTAAACAATCTTCTTTATGTTCTTATTGGCCGCTTCAACAGCGCCATTCATCTTGGGTCGGTAAGGAGAAGAATTGTGATGTTCAATCTTGAAATTCTGACACAGCTCCTTCATCATCTTGTTATTTAAGTTTGAACCGTTATCGGTAATAATCCGCTCAAGGATTCCATATCTGCAAATGATATCTCGTTTGATAAACTTGGCTACCACCTGCTTGGTCACATTAGCATACGATGCCGTTTCCACCCATTTGGTAAAATAATCAATTGCTACCAAAATGAACCGGTGTCCGTTAGATGTTGTCGGCTCGACCTTTCCAATCATATCAATTCCCCACATCGAGAATGGCCACGGTGATGACATCACGTTCAAAGGACTCGGAGGCACATGGATCTTATCCGCATAAATCTGGCACTTATGACACCTCTTCACAAACTTGAAACAGTCAGTTTCCATAGTTAGCCAGTAATAACCTGCCCGCAGCAGCTTTCTCGTCATAGCATGCCCACCAACATGTGTACCGAATGTACCCTCGTGTATTTCCTCCATAAGCAACTTCGCCTCCTTCTCGTCTACACAACGTAGCAACACCAAGTCATGATTCCTTTTGTATAGGACACCGTCCAGATTCAGATAGAAATTACCAGCCAATCTCCTGAGAGTCTTCTGATCGCGACTGGATGCCCCAGCCGGATACTCCTTGTTCTTCAGGAAATTCTGGATATCAAAATACCAGGGCTTATCATCGGATGCTTCGTCAATGGCAAATACGAATGCGGGCCTGTCAAGCCGAGAGATAACAATCCTGGGAGCCTCGTTCCAGAAGTTGACTTTATACATGGAAGACAATGTGGCCAAGGCGTCAGCCATCTGATTTTCTGCTCGTGGCACATGATGCAATTCAACCTTGTCAAAGAAAGGCAACAATCTCCTTGCATAATTCATGTACGGTATCAAATTGGGTTGACGGGTCTCCCATTCTCCTTTTATTTGATTCACCACCAGAGCTGAATCTCCGTATACATCCAGATTTTTGATTCGCAAATCAATAGCTTCCTCAAGCCCCATAATACAAGCTTCGTATTTGGCTTCATTATTGGTAACCAGAAAGGTCAATCGAGCAGTAAATGGGATGTGCGACCCATATGGAGTAGTGATGATTGCCCCTATTCCGCTACCATAGGAATTCACAGCTCCGTCAAATATCAACTGCCACTTGGAATCCGTCTTTGGCCCTTCATCCGGCAACGGTTCTTCCCAATCTTTCATCTTCAGGTACATGATATCCTCGTCAGGAAAATCAAACCTCATCGATTGGTAGTCTTCAATAGGCTGCTCATCCAGATACTCTGATAACACGCTCCCCTTTATAGCCTTCTGTGAAACATACTGGATGTCGTATTCGGTCAAAACCATCTGCCAACGGGCAATTCTCCCAGATAGTGCCTGCTTTTCAAATACGTATTTGATAGGATCCATCTTTGAAATGAGCATGGTTGTATGATTCAGCATGTACTACCTCAAACGCTTGGCGGCCCAGGCTAGCGCACAACAAGTTTTTTTGAGCATTGAGTATCGAGATTCACAGTCAGTAAACTTCTTACTCAGGTAGTATATCGCATGCTCTTTACGCCCTGTCTCGTCATGTTGACCGAGAACACAACCCATACTCCCCTCAAGAACCGTCAAATACATAATCAAGGGTCTCCCTGCCACTGGAGGTATCAAAATAGGAGGCTCCTGCAAATACTGTTTTATTTTATCGAACGCCTTTTGACAATTTTCATTCCATGTTACAGCCTGGTCTTTTTTCAACAGCTTGAATAATGGTTCACACGTAGCTATTAGGTGAGATATGAACCGAGCGATGTAGTTCAACCTCCCTAAAAACCCGCGCACCTCTTTTTTTGTTTTAGGCGTCGGCATTTCTTGTATTGCTTTTATTTTCGTAGGATCAACCTCTATTCCTTTTTCTCTCACGATAAACCCCAGCAGTTTACCTGATCTCACCCCGAAGGTGCACTTGTTAGGGTTCAGTCTCAGCCTGAACTTCCTAAGCCTCTTGAATAATTTCAGCAGATTCACCAAATGTTCTTCCTCCGTCTGGGATTTGGCAATCATATCATCAACATAAACCTCGATCTCTTTATGTATCATGTCCTGAAAGAGAGTCGTCATTCCACGCTGATACGTTGCCCCAGCATTCTTCAATCCGAAGGGCATCACTTTGTAACAAAATGTTCCCCAGGGCGTAATGAAGGTAGTCTTCTCCATGTCTTCTGGCGCCATTTTAATCTGATTATAGCCCGAGAAGCCATCCATGAAGGAGAATACGGAGAATTGAGCGGTGTTATCAACCAGCACATCGATGTAAGGAAGTGGAAAATCGTCTTTCGGGCTCGCCTTGTTCAGATCACGGTAATCTACGCACATTCTCACTTTACCGTCCTTCTTTGGCACTGGCACAATATTAGCGACCCATGAGAGATATTTTGTAACAGCTAGGAAACCAGCATCCCACTGCTTTTGAACTTCCTCCTTAATCTTCACAGCCATGTCCGGTCTAGTTCTTCGGAGCTTCTGCTTAACCGGCGGGCATTCTTCTTTTAGCGGCAGACGGTGCACAACCATATCCGTATCCATCCCAGGCATGTCCTCATACGACCAAGCAAAAATATCACTGTACTCTTTGAGCATTTCAACCAATCTTTGCTTGACGTCACTCTGCAGCGCGGCCCCTATACGGATGTTCCTTTCTACCCCTTCCGACCCCAGATTGACGATTTCAATGACTTCCTCATGAGGCAGAATGATTCTTTCTTCTTGTTTTACCAACCAAGACAACTCTTCTAGAACGTCGCCATCTTCAACAATCTCTTCTTCGGTCTGAAATATCGGGTGCTCAAAGTCGAAGTGAGTCATAGGCGGTTCACAGATGTCATCTGAAATACATACAAAGCAAAGCAAATAACCACGTTGCCATTTTATTGTAAAAAATAAAAACAGAAAAAACAGAGATCACAATATTTGTACATAAAAAACGCCTTTTATTTAATGATCAAACAGTGCAATGTACATAACAGAATGGCCCTAAGCAAAATCACGATGCCCCGGGTAGGACATTGGATTGTTCAACAATTAAGAAAACAAAGCATTACTGTTTAGTTGTCACAGGAACAGTCTTCTGAATAGACCAATTGCAAAGCCCTTGTCCTGGCACGCTCGGCTGAATCCAGGCGTCCATGTCGCAGTTGCTGTCTCCTTCTTCAGAATCTGAAACAGCGTTGATGGTCTCGTGATATACCCCACTAGCCGTAATTGTTATTGGTCCTTTGAAACGGGGTGCCCCTGCAGTAGGCGTTGATGATGAAGGTTGATATCCCAGCCCAAATCTGTCCATTTTCACGGGAATATCCAGAACCTTGCCCCAGCCCTTGGTCTCGTCAGTCTTCACTAGAGCCTGAGCCTCTTTGTATGACGACACTGCCACCTTTAATGCTTTACTCGGCCCTGGAACTTTGTCCTTGATGCGCAACCCCTCAAAGGCGTGACAGGGTGTCTCATGGATTTCGCCGTCGACTTCCACGTACTTGAATGACGACAAATGGCTGACCAGTATATCCTCCTCTCCACAAACTGTGACCACACTGCCCCCCACCATGTACTTCAGCTTTTAGTGTAAGGTAGATGTGACTGCCCCAGCACCATGGATCCATGGTCGTCCAAGAAGACAACTATATGCTGGCTGGATGTCCATAATGTAAAATTCAGTTTCAAAAATCTCCGGCCCCACCTGCAGAGGCAAAGTTATGGATCCAAAGACTGACCTCCGTGTACCATCAAATGCCCTGACCACCAAGTCACTAGGCGTACAAATGATCCCCTTGATGTCTAACTTCATCATTGCTTTCTTTGGCAGCACATTCAAGGAAGACCCGGTATCTACCAGCACGTGGGACATGACTGTGCCCCTGCATTCAACTGAGACGTGCAACGCCATATTATGCTCTCTTCCCCTCGGGGTCAAATCAAAAATCCGTAAATCCCAAACTATGGCCTGCATTCACGTGCGCCATCACCCCCTCCAACTGATTCACAGAAACATCTTCGGGTACAAACGACGTGTCCAAAATTTTCAATAACGCATTCCTATGGGCTTCGAAACACAATAACAGCGACAATATGGATATCTTCGACGGCGTTTGTTGAAGGTGCTCAACAATTTTATAGTCACTCTTACGGATAAGACGCATAAACTCTTCTACATCCTTCAGTGACGTTTCTTTTTCATTCCTCTGCACCGGAACATTCTCATTCACTTTTCCTTTACCTTTTGCCAATTGTTCAGCCTCTATCTCAGGCGATATAAAAATTCTCCCGCTCCTTGTCATCCCTCCTGTCCCGACGACATTGTCCACAACCCCAGCTGGTCGTTTACTGATATCGATTTTCTCCCCATCACAATATGCTTCCAGCCCATAAGTCCAGGGTACTGCCCTGGTGCTCTCATACGGTGTTGGCCCTGCCTTCGTGATAGTGATCGTCGGTCGCCTGGCTGGCGCCGTTATAGTTATCGTTTTTCGGGGAATTGTCACCGTAGCTACATCACTTTGCTCATCAGCTAATACTCCTGCAGGTTTCTCGACTGCCGTTCTATCAAATTGCAACGTGCCTTCATCTATCAAGGTCTGAATACCCTTCTTCAATTCAGCACAACCCTCAGCTTGGGTCCAACATTCTAGACAAAACTCATCACAGCCCGGATACACACCTCCTTTCAATAACCTGCTCTTTACTTCACACAACGGTGTTTTCAGTTCATCAACATTCATGATCAGATTCAAGCCCTCCTCAGTCAAAATAGCATTTGCCCCATGGTTGGGCATTGGCTGTTGTACTATATTCGGACCTGCTTGTCCAAAATTTATGGCCTTGATATCCAACAGATCTTGCACCACATGCTTGAACGCGTGGCAAGTCTCTATGTCATGGCCAGGAGCCCCGGAGTGGAACTCGTAGTGCTTATTCGTATCAAAGCCAAACGGAGGAGTGCCCGTCATTGGCGCCATAGTCCTCTTTTCCACCAAGTTCAAACCCAGTAATGTTTGGAGTAACTCCGCATACGTATAAGGAGGAACATCAAATACTCTTTTCGGCCTCGTGTTAGGAAATCTCCTCTGTCCTTGATTTGGCCTCTGCTGCTGTTGTTGTTGCTGTTGCTGTGGTGGTACCTGCTGTAGTGGTATTGGTTGTTGATGAAATGGAATTGTGACGCTTGCCACCTGTTGCGGATGATTGTACTGATTCCTTCCTCTGCCCCGGCCTCGGCCTCGGCCCCCGAATACTGCACTTGTGTCACCCTGACGGCGACCACCAAAAGCTTTTCTGTTACTTCCAACTGAAGTGGATTCCCTAGCTTGGAATCTCCCCATTTTATTATTACTTTCAATCTTCTCGCCCATCAAGATTAGATCCGAGAAACTGCCCAAGGAAGCAGGAAACAACTTATCATAAAATATGTCGGTGAACGTTCCTATGAACATATCATTCATCTCCTTCTCAACCAAAGGAGGATGAACCCTTGCAGCCATGTCGTGCCATCTCTGCGCATATTCTTTGAAACTCTCATCTTTCTTCTATGACAACCCCTGTAACTGGACCCGGTTTGGTGCCAAGTCACTGTTGTACTTATAATGCGCCACAAACGCATTGGCCAGTTGCTTCCAAGTCTTTATCTGAGTAGGCTCCAACCCCATGTACCATTCAAGGGAAGGACCAGACAAGATGTCTTGAAAGAAATGCATCAGCATTCTTTCATCATTCGAATAAGCCGACATCCTTCTATAGTATGACCGCACATGTACCTTGGGATAGGTATCTCCCTTATATTTATCAAAGGTGGGAGCCTTAAATTTCAATGGTACCCTCAGACCAGGCACCAGTCCCATCGTGGTCATATCCAAACCGGAAGCACTCTGATTCACAACACCTTTCATCTGCTCCTCGAGCATCTTGATTCGCTGAGTGTTGTCTACAGGACCTTCAAAACCTCTACCAGTGAAAGCATCTTCTTGTTGGTCTTCCATCCAATTAACATTCTCATTTCCGTACCCATCATACCCATTGTTACGACCAAATCTAGTCTGATTCATCACAGGGCCCCGTCCCCTGTTACCATACCCTTGAGTGACCCTGGCAGGTCCAAAAGACATCATTCCAACACCATTTCCGTTACTGAATCCACTATAGGCCTGGTTAGCATTACCAAATCCATCATGTCCGAAACCCTGAGCGTTGAAGCCAAACTTCCCATCCTGGTTAGGATAATCAAACCCCTGGTCGTTATAGCCAAATCCGTTGTTACCGAAGCCATTACCTCCATTGTTATCACCGCCCAGATTGGTGTCTCCGAACCCAACGTTGTTAATGACAGTCTCATTACCAATTCCTGTATTACCATTCCTGGCGCCAGCGCCATTGTTCATATTCACAGCAGGTATATTTACCACAGGTGGAGCTACCGGTGTAGGAGTACCATCCCCATGAATGGTGTCAACACGTACAGAGTTGTGGTCTTCGTTTCCGTTCCCGACATTTCTCGCCAGCAATGGCTGCACCAAAGTTTGCAAGTTTTCCTGCTCTTTCACAATTGTCTCCATCGTCTACATGAACAGCGCCAGCTTCTCACGCATTTCCTGCATCTCGCTCTGCATCTGGTCCATAACTCTTTTGCAGTTGTTACGAGTAGAGTATTGGTGAGGACGTTGACTTTCAATCCTGGAAAAACCTGGAGAGATGCAGGAAATGAGATACAGTTTGATAATCCCATGTAATGCAATATGAATGTGTATGCAAATGCAACATGTGTCTGTGCATTAGGGACTATCACTCCCCAATTCTAGTGCCAATGTGCCAGTGCGGTGACAGTGATAGCAATAAGAAGCTCGAAACCCAATCATAGAAAAACATCTCATTCATTGCAGAAAAAAAACCCATCAAGTCAGGAATACAATATTCGTGAGCGTACAATAAGAAGGCATGACCTCAACCAACAATCCTGGTGATGGCCAACACAATGCAAATAAAGCATACACATCAATACATGAGATAGTCAAGTGAAACCATACGCCTGGTACTCCTCCAATAACCTCTTAGTCTCGGGATGGTTTGGTTGAGTAAGCAAACCCTCGACAAGTATATCTCTTCGCTTGAGAACACGTCGTAAATCACCAGCAGATTCCTCCCATGCCTCTTCTCCAAAGCGGTCCTCTAACTTCCGTTTCTGAGACACAGCCTCCTTCTTGCACTCGATGGCTTTGTTCAATGAGTTCTGAAGACTATATCTTGTCATAACCTCCTCTTCATACTTTCTCTTGCTAGCTTTCAATTGATCTTCGAGTTCAGAAATTTGCTGCTTCAATTTGTCTTCCCTCTTTTTGTTGTTGGTTAGCGTAGCATTCCACGTTTTGTTGCACGAAGAGATTTCCCGATAGGCGGCATCGAGTGACTTATTCTTGGACTCTAACATATCATGAGAGCTTCTGAATTCTTTTCCCAGGCGTTCACGTTTCTTTGTCTCTTCTGTTAGTTCAGCACCTAGCCTGTTTACCAACTCAGTCTGCTGTTGGAAGGAATACACAACTTTGTTCTTCTCGCTCCGGATTTGAGCCAATTCCTTCTCTAGCTCTTCATTAATCTTTATTAAGTCTTCTTTTTCTTTTACCACCCGCTCATAAACCTCAATAGCCACAGTAGTGGGCTCCTCAACTGGAATGGGAACAGGACGTGGTACTGCTGGAAAAGGCATCTGCACCTGTCTTACCCTCTCCTGAATCCACACCTTGTAAGGCATATAGGTTTGACAATCATTCTTGCCTAGCAATGGTTTCCCTCTTCTGCAGATATGATTCCAAGCGCGCTGAAGCTTGGCTGATAATTCCCCGCTCAGGTTACCAGTGAAATACAGAGATTCCTGTATTTCTTCCTCCTTCGGTGGACTCTTCAAAGCATACCCAAACTGTCGAACCAACAAGGATGGGTTATAATTGATACATCCCTTCCTTCCAATTAGAGGAACGATGGGAAACCCGGCGCAACTGAAGATGATCTCTGACCCCAATAAATATCTATTGAACCAGACAAGGTCTTCTGAAGAAAGTCCCATTAGACTCTCAGACCATTCAGCTGTATGTGCAGATTCAACAAAAGGACCCTTCTTGGGCAAATGGCTCTCAAACCACATATTCAGCAACGGTACACAACAATGGACATTTTTCCCCCTTCTGTTTTCATTCTTATAATCCAAGGAATGATAGAAATCTCCAATCAAGGTAGGTACCGGGTTGCCTGCAGCAAACAAGTGGAATGCATCCAAATCAACGAATTCAGGCAGATTAGGGAACAATATAATCCCATAGATACACAGGGCAAGAACAACGTTAAACACGATCCAGCAGCCGCTTTTGGCATATTCTTGAGCTTTGCCAACCAAGAATTTGAGAGAAAACCCAGAAACTCCATGCCAGGAAGTCAACAACAACTCTGCAGGATCCATATGCAAGGGAACAGCTAAGTCTTCCAGCTTAGGCTTAGCATCAAAGTGAATGAAGGGCACCCTGTTCTGAACCGGCAACTCTAGAAACTCAGCGTACTCCTCTATAGTCGGAGCCAAAATGAAGTCCTGAAACATAAAACACCTCAAGGAGGGATCATATAACTGCATCAACGTGTATAACCCATTCAGCTCATATGTAGTTGGTCTGCAAACCAAATTCAGTAGCTTCCCATAACTCTTTCTAAAGCTTCTCCTCACATCATCATCAGCTAGGGAAATCAGACCCAACAGAGAAGTCACATCAGGGGTAGGCAACTTATACGCAACAGTCTTCCTCAAAGTACTCATAATAACAGATAGAAGTCCGGAGCACTAGAATCGGGAAGTATGAAAATGCACCTGCAGCACAGACACACGTTAATGATATGCATATGATGATGCAAACAATGCAACAAGGGATCAAGTGCCCCTGGCTGAGAAATCCAATCCACAACACTGGCCTCAAATAGACCCACAAACTGCTCAAGATCATCCACAATGCTCCAACCTGGTCTCTGACAGACCCTAATAACACCGTCCTCAAATACCACTGAACCTCAATCAAGAAAACCGATAATCTGGAGGTCAAGTTACCTGCATGCCCAACCCCTCTCACAGGTAGGTGTCCTAATAAGTGACACAAGGCACGACATCATATGCGGTCGTTGGCGTCACAGACTTTCAGGACGGATGATACGATACCCAGAAGGTGTGGCATCATCATGTCCTGAAGAGGCCTCACTTAGCCAACTTCCAAATGATCGGTCCCCGGAGTCGACAATCCAACTAACCAACAACCCCCTCAACCCAAAGGGTTGAAAAAGAAGTCAACCAGAAGAACCTCGTCCGAGCGTGGATTTCATGAGACACTAGTGCATGCAAAGCATGCACGCGCCCACTAATTTCCACTCTAATTCTAGGTGCACTCAAGCCCAGGTCCGACTTATCTCTCAATCATAGATCCCCCTCATACCCACAGCAATAATAACAGTTATATAATGCTGAATTTAAAATACAGAAAAAGTAAATCCATACAAAATCCTCGATGGGAAAACAAGCGCTAGGATTGACTCGCGTAGGGAACCGTTGGAGTCCCCAGCTGTCGCTACTGTGAAAATCGGCGCCGGCTGAACAGAAGAGTCGCCACCGTGCGTTATTTATCCCAAATGAGGGAAAGGAAATGCTCGAAGTAAACCTACCGCAAAGACGGGAAAGGAATGGTCATCGCAACCAAATCCTGGATTCAGGATTCGGTTACGCAAGGGGAAGGTATTAGCACCCCTCACGTCCGTCATACTCGACGGGATCCACACTTGTTTTCTAGTACGGATTGTTATTCTATCTATTCTACAGGTCTGGGGTTAAAAGAAAATAAAATGACTCGGCAAAGTATCGCACTTTATGCCTATGTATTCCAGTCTGGAACGAGAAATCAGAGTCAACGTAGTTCGCCTACCTACGGGAAAGGAGGGGAAGGTTTCTCGCTAGGATATCGCATCCTATGCCTACGTACTTTCATACAGCATGAAAGATCAGAGCAAACATAGTTCGGGCCACGTACGACACAAGTTTGTCTTGATTGTTTTTTATCCTTCTGAAAAAGGTTTTCTCCTGATTACGGGTCCAAGCGGACAAAAATGACTCTTTTGATTGGTTTACAGTCTTTTACGCAAGAACTGTCTTTTATTGATGTTTATCCTTTTATTGTATTTTTGATTGTTTTGAGAAAGAAGAGACTGAACTCTAAAACCTATGGTTAAAAATGGGAAGCAAAACTATCCTATTGTTGTCATGCATGGGTGAGAGCCTAATGTCTGTCATATTTCTCTCTTGCGCAGAGAGAAACAGAGATCCTAAGGGATAAACGGAAAAGAAACAGCATATATACAGTAAAGCAGTAAAATGCATGAATGCAGCAGTACAAGCGAGGCAAGGGAGTCCCACTCAACCTCAAACCTAGAAAACAATGGGTAAAGTGAAACAGCTTCACTTCAACCTAAGGGGAAAAATTAACAAACAATACAGCAAAGAAAATAAACCTAAAAACCAGCTCTGACAGCACACCAGCTCCTACAGCAGCAGCTCTGAATAAACCTCAAACTCTGACAGTTGATAAACAACAATCTCCCGATGAACCCCAAAGTTCCAACTCCAATGATATCCAAGCTACAACAAGCTCCCATCTCCAAGAAATCACCAAGCTCAAGCAAGCACAGAACCTTAATCAGTTGACAGCATCAGACAGCAAATAGCTCTGAATAGCAGTAAAACCCTAATTCACCAGTTGCACGGCTCTGACATGAATAATCTTCATCTTTGGCAATCTTTGATCTTCATCTCTATCTTCAATGGCTTCTTTCTTCAAGACAAGCTCTCCTAGATGAATTGATTTATCAGAATAAATTGAATGTCAAACAGATCATTGACAACCAAAGGAAGTCTATGAATAGTTGACATTGTAACAGACTGTTTCCCTCAAAGTTCTACCTCCTAGATAAGACCACTTATCCCTCCAAAGGAGGGAGGTGAATATAATAGAGGGACTTCTAATCATTGAGAAGAATGGAAGCAAAGGAAGCTATCCATGTTTATGAAAGAATTTGTTCTATTCTAAGGCTTTACCTATCTCCTATTATTTCCTATGTCTTCAACCAACTCCCAGCTCAAGCAATCTTCAGACTTCAACCTTTGATTATCATCTTCAATCTTCTCCTTTGATGTCTTCATGCTCCACAAGCTCAAACCAAGCCCCATACCCCAAATAAAAGCCCAAAAGCCCAAGAAAACAAGTATAAACCCCAAGTGGGAACACCAAACAAACACTCCATTTGCAAAATATACTAAAAATAGTAAAATAGTATTTAAAATTATAAGATTTATTCCAAGGGGGTTTCTACATCTACCCTACATACCCTATATGTCCCATAACCTAATTTATGCTAAAAACCCAAAAAGAAAATGTTATAATGCACCTATGTTGAGTTTGGACCCTAAAACTATCACCCTAATGTTCTCTAATCAAAACTAATCAAGATTAATCCACAAAAATGTGGAATAAATCCAGGGGGAACTTAATGTTCTAATCTAGCTAGTACAAAAAGAATGGAATCAAAATACGAATTTAAATGGCTAAACAAAATTCACCAAATGATATGTATGAACAAAATGAAAATAAAAACAATTAAATGTGAAAATTCACCATAAAGGGAAAAAATGCCTAAAATACTATTTTTATTTTTCCACAATTTTCTTGAGACAATTATTCAAATGGAGGAAAAAATCCCATGTTAAAATGATGATTTTTGAATTTTATATGGATTATTTTGTGAACTATGTGCACATGATATGAAAAAAGAAATTCAACTAACATGCAAAATAGGGGGGGCGCCAATAGCAGTTTATTAGACTTCAGGAATATATTAGGCCCAGGATGGGAGGTGTTGAAAGCAACACGCTGGGCCCAATCTGTTCAGAAAAAACACAAACGGGGGAGGGGTGCAGATAGCGAACAATTCGCTTGTTATTCATTTTGGGCCCCAAACGGGGGGTGTTAGTAGCAACCTGGGCTAGGCCTAATGCCCGAGCCCAGTTCAATACACCTTCAGTAGAACAAACCCTAAAACTATCGCCCATTCTTTATTCTATCCCCACTACTGTTCATCTCCCTCAAACCCGAAACCCTAGCGGCGCTCTAAAATCCCTCTCTCTGAAACTCTCTCAAACGCGAACTCTGAACCCCAAATCAACCATATCACTTATTCTCAATGCCATCAAACCTTCGAATCTCAGTTCCACAACACTAATCCCTAACACTCACCTCACCAACTGAGATTCAAACCTAAACACCAATATCTATCTCATTTCCAACCTAGCAAAACTAACCCTAAGCTAAATCCAGATGAACAACCCACATGCGTGCTTACCAGTTCGAGAAAGAAGAAAAAGTACCTAGAGAGTCTGATGAAGACGAAGGCTCTGGGAAGAACTCCTTGAAGATTCTGGAGAGAGATCTTGAGCGGATGAAGATCTTAGGCGAACGTTCTTGGCGAAGACGCTTGCGGATTAACGATGCCTCTGGGAGAAATCTGATGATGAAGATCTTGGATTCTCGGTGGCTTGATGAAAGATGATGATTTCTGGAGAATCTTCTGAAGAGTGATGAACAAGAAGATATTCTGGTGACCGATTGAAGATCCTGATGATGAATCGATGAACATCTATGGACGAAGATCTGGAAATTTGACAAAGAACATATGAAGGATCTTCTTGACTTGATATGAATTCTGGAAAATCCCGTGAACGTTGGTGAAGATCTATGGATCTGGCGAAATCTGGACGAACATAGACGAGATTCGTACAGAGTTGGGAGGAAAAATTCTGATGAGTTCTCCGATGGTGATTCCGACGAGCTTTGGCCAAGAGAAACGCCGTGAAGATTTATCCGGTGAGGCTTTGAAGAAGCACAGATGAATATTGGATGAGGAAATCTGGAAATTTCTGCAGTTTCCGATGAGTTTGGTGGTCCGGTGATGGTTACGACGGCCGGAGACGGTTGGAGTGAACGGAGATGGTTGGTTATGGTGGCCGGCGGGAGCTCTGCATGGCCGGCGGTGGGAGGTTCCTGCGAGGGGACGGGTGGCAAGAGGGAGAAGGATAGGGGAACACGTGTGGTTGTGGGAGAAGGAAAGGGAGACGCGTGGAGGGAGGAGGGTGAGACGTGGCAGATGCTGAGAGTGGGAACGAATGAGGTGGCTAACCAGGAAAACGCACGCGTGGCAGCTGTATATATAGGACACGTGGCCTGGACTTGGACCTTTTGACTGGGCCTGATCTGGATACTGGCCCACTTGGATAATGACCTGACTTAATGATGATTAAGGACTTAAAAATCGGATTAACTGCACAAAATTAAAGCTAAAAAAACCTAATTAAACTATAAAACGAAAATTAAAATCAAATCCTAATTAATCTATTAAAAAACCTAATTAACTAAAAACGAAAATTAAAAAAAAAACTCCTAATTAAAATCTATTAAAAACATTAAAAAACACTTAATATCTAAAAGCTATTTTAAATCTGAAAAAACAAATTAAAAATCTAAAAAACAATTAATCTCTATTTTAAAAAAAACTATTCTATTTAAAAGAAACATAATATCCATTTATTTTTTAAAGACTATTCTATTATTAAAAAAAACAATTAAATCTCTAAAAACAATATCTATTTAAAAGAAAAAATAACATCTATTTATATCTATTCTTAAAAAATCTATTAAAAGGAAATAATATCTAAAAAATCTAAAATCTAATAAATCTCTAAAAAAAAGAAAAGAAAATATATTTAAAACTCCAAAAAATTATTAAAAAATCTATTAAATCCAGAAAAATCCATTTAAATGCTTTAAAAATCCAGAAAAAAAAAATCCTAAAAATGCCATGAAGCCTATTAAATCGATTGGAGGACAATTGCGCAACTATAGCGAAACCCGGGCACCGAGATGGCCTGAAAACACAGGAAACGAACACCAATTCTCAACAGACTTTTATTCCAACCGGCCTGAACTGCCTGAGACGCCAGGGGCTATAATCCTGATAAAAATCAATCTGAATGATAAAAATGCAATGCATGCCGTATGCGAATGCGAATGCAAAATGCGTCGAAACATAAACCAGATATGGGAATCGGTTGGTCAAATTTTAGGGTGCAACAGGTCTCTTTTAAGCAAAGTATTTTTTTAACCACATATGCGTTCACAGGGGACGAAAAATCTTCACCATCCATAATAGATAGCAATAAGGTTCCGCCAGAGAAAACCTTTCTTACCACATACGGACCTTCATAATTAGGAGTCCATTTTCCCTTGTGATCTGTCTGAGGAGGAAGGATCCTTTTCAACACCAAATCACCCGTCTGGAAGCACCAAAGACGCACTTTCTGATCAAAGGCTTTGTTCATCCTACTCTGGTACAACCAGCCATGCGCAATGGCTGCCAATCTCTTCTCGTCAATCAAACTCAGCTGATTCAACCTGGTTCGCACCCATTCAGCTTCATCAAGCTTCATATCCGACAAAACCCTTAAAGAAGGAATCTCAACTTCTAATGGCAGGACTGCTTCCGTACCATACACCAGTGAGAAAGGAGTTGCCCCGGTTGATGTATGCACTAAAGTACGATAACCGTGAAGAGCAAAAGGCAACATCTCGTGCCAGTCCTTGTAGATCACAACCATTTTCTGCAAAATCTTCTTGATATTCTTATTAGCTGCCTCAACAACACCATTCATCTTCGGACGATATGGAGAAGAATTGTGATGTTCTATCTTGAAACTCTGACACAGTTCCTTCATCATTTTGTTATTCAAATTTGAACCATTATCAGTGATGATTCTCTCCAGAATACCATAACGACAAATGATGTCCTTCTTTATAAATCAGGCGACCACCTGTTTCGTGACATTAGCGAAGGACGTTGCTTCTACCCACTTCGTAAAGTAATCAATCGCAACCAGAATGAAGCGGTGTCCATTAGAAGCAGTCGGATCAATCTTTCCAATCACATTGATTCCCCACATGGAAAAAGGCCAAGGAGACGTCAACACATTCAGAGGAGCTGGTGGCACATGCACCTTATCCGTATAAATCTAGCATTTATGGCATTTTCTGGCGTATTTGAAACAATCGGATTCCATAGTCATCCAATAATTCCCATCTCTCAACAATTTTCTAGCCATTGCATATCCACCGGCATGAGTACCAAAAGAGCCCTCGTGGACTTCCTCCATCAACAGGTTTGGTTCAAGTTCATCAACACAACGCAGCAAGACCATGTCGAAATTTCTCCTGTAGAGCACATCGTCCTTGTTCAGATAAAAATTACCAGCTAACCTCCTCAGAGTCTTTTTATCCTTGCTGGATGCCCCAGATGGGTACTCCTGAGTCTTGAGAAAATGTTTGATATCGAAATACCAAGGGTTTTCATCGGATGCTTTCTCAATGGAAAACACAAAAGCAGGTCTATCAAGACGCATGATGGTGATAGCAGGAGTTTCATTCCAGAAATTCACTTTATACATCGAAGACAACATGGCCAAGGCATCCGCCATCTGATTCTCAGCCCTCAGCATATGATGAAAATCAACTCTATCGAAGAAAGGCAGCAGTCTCCTTGCAAAATCTCAATAAGGCACCAGGTTGGCCTGACGAGTTTCCCATTCTCCTTTGATTTGGTTAACGACTAATGTTGAGTCACCGTATACATCCAGATTTTTAATCCTCATATCAACGGCCTCTTCTAAACCTATAATGCAAGCTTCATACTCGGCTTCATTATTGGTGCAAGTGAATGTCAATCGGGCGGTGAACGGTATAAGAGAACCGTGAGGAGTAGTAATGATCGCGTCGATTCCATTACCATATGAATTAACTGCTCCGTCGAAAACCAATTTCCACTGAGATTCTCTCTCAGTACCCTCGTCAGGTAAAGGCTCATCGCAGTCTTTCATTCTCAGAAACATGATGTCTTCATCTAGGAAGTCAAACTTCATCGGTTGATAATCCTCAATCGGCTGTTTCGCGAGATATTCCGATAAAACGCTTCCCTAAATGGCTTTCTGGGAAACATACTGAATATCATACTCTGTTAATACCATTTTCCATCGGGCAATCCTTCCGGAGAGTGCTTGTTTTTCAAAGACATATTTGATCGGATCCATCTTCGAAATCAATAGGGTTGTGTGGTTTAACATGTACTGTCTCAAACGCTTTACGGCCCAAGCAAGTGTACAACATGTTTTTTCCAGCATCAAGTACCTCGACTCACAATCGGTGAATTTCTTACTCAGGTAGTAGATGGCATGCTCTTTTCTACCTGACTCGTCCTGTTGACCGAGCACACATCCCATTGAATTCTCAAGAACCGTGAGATACATGATCAGTGGTCTCCCTGCAATTGGAGGCATGAGTATTGGAGGTTCATGCAGATATTCTTTTATTCTTTCGAAAGCCTTCTGGAAATTTTCATTCCACCTGACCGTTTAATCTTTTCTCAGCAATTTGAATATTGGTTCACAAGTGGCTGTAAGATGAGATATAAACCTTGCAATGTAGTTTAGTCTCCCTAGAAAACCACGAACCTCTTTTTCCGTTCTCGGCTCAGGCATTTCTTGTATAGCTTTTTTTTTGGCAGGATCCACCTCAATACCCTTTTCACTGAAAATGAAACCCAATAACCTTCCAAATCTCACCCCGAAGGTGCACTTGTTAGGATTTAGCCTCAGCTTGAACTTCCTCATCCTTTCAAACAATTTCAGAAGATCGACCAGATGTCCCTCCTCTGTATGTGACTTTGCAATCATGTCATCAACATAGACTTCCACCTCATGATGAATCATATCATGAAACAAAGTGACCATCGCCCGCTGATAAGTTGCCCCTGCATTTTTCAATCCAAAGGGCATCACCTTATAGCAAAAAGTCCCCCACGGTGTGATGTAAGTAGTTTTCTCCATGTCCTCTGGGGCCATTTTGATTTGGTTATACCCAGAGAAGCCATCCATGAATGAAAACACAGAAAACTGAGCGGTGTTATCAACCAACACATCGATATGAGGGAGCGGGAAATCGTCTTTCGGGCTCGCTTTATTCAGATCTTGATAATCAACGCACATCCTAACCTTTCCATCCTTCTTAGGCACAGGAACAATATTAGCGACCCGCGGAAGGTAATTCGTGACAGCAAGAAACCCAGAATTCAACTGCTTCTGAACTTCTTCTTTGATCTTGACTGCCATGTCAGGCCTTGTCCGTCTCAACTTCTGCTTGACTGGCGAGCAATCTTCCCTGAGAGGCAACCGGTGTACCACAATATCTGTATCCAGCCCAGGCATGTCTTGGTAAGACCAAGCGAAGATATCCTTATACTCACGGAGCATTTCAACCAATCTTCTCTTGACACTGTCTTCCAATACAGCCCCCACTTTGACCACTTTCTTGTCATCCTCAATACCCAGATTGATAATCTCAATATCCTCCTGATGAGGCACAATAACCCTTTCCTCATGCTTGAGAAGCCTGCCTAACTCTTTGGGTAGTTCACAGTCTTCGTTGGTCTCATCTTCAGCTTGATAAATGGGATTATCAAAGTCATACGAAGTCATAGCTGAACCTGAATCGATGGCATCTGATAGAAAAAACCTGCATGAGGATGTTATGTTTATTTTGCGATGCATCAAACAAAACACATTGCCATTTTTATGTTAAGTATAAATGCAAAACAAAAACAAGAAAAACATGGATCACAAAATTTGAATGCGAAATGCCTTTTATTAATGATAAACTATAAATAACAAGAAGGCCCCACAAATGGGTCACTACGTCTTGGGCAGAACGTAGGACTGAACATAATCAAAACAATGAACATTACTCTGCAGCAGTAACATGAATGACTTCTTCGGCAGTCCAGTTGCACAGCTTCTGGCTGGGAGTACATGGACGAATCCAAGCATCCATGTCGCAGTCACTGTTACCTTCAAAGTCTTCAACATCATTGATTCTGTCAAATATCACACCGCTGCTGGTGAACTGAACAGGTCCCCTATATCTCGGAATTTGAGAAGAGCTGGAAGGTTTGTATCCCAGGCCAAACTTGTCCTGCTTGACAGGAACATCGAAAACTTGGCCCCACTTCTGAGATGAGCCGGATTCTACGATAGCACGGGCTTCCTTGAGTGACGACATCGAAACCTCTGGCCTTTGGCTTCTATAGGAGACTTCCCCTGAATCTGAACTATTTCAAAGGTCTGGCAGAGCGTTTCGTGGATCTCACCATCCACTTCTACATACTTGAAGGATGACAGAAGGCTAACCATAATGTCCTCTTCACCGCACACGGTAACGATCCTCCCTTCCACCATGTATTTCAGCTTTTGATGCAACGTTGAGGTAACTGCCCCAGCAACATGTATCCAAGGTCGGCCAAGCAAACAGCTGTGTGCTGGCTGGATATCCATAATATAGAAAGTTGCATCAAAGATCTCTGGCCCTATCTGAATAGGCAGCGTGATTTCTCCAAATACTGATATCTTTGATCCATCAAAAGCCCTAACTACCAGATCATTGGGCGTGCACAATAAACCCTGGATGTCCAACTTCATCAATGCTTTCTTCAGAAGCACATTGAGGGATGATCCCGTATCAACCAAGACATGTGACATCAGAGATCCTCTACACTCCAACGATATGTGCAGAGCACGATTATGGTTCCTCCCAGCAGGAGTCAGATCCAAATAAGTAAAGTCGAGACCATTACCGGCATTCACGTGAGCGACTACCCCCTCCAACTGATTAACAGAAATCTCCTGGGGTACGTACGCTGCTGTCATACCCTAAATTTGCCCGTCAGCTTTTGAAAATATTTTTGCATTTTTTTTGTTTTGCATATTACTTAAATTCATGTCGTTTAGACACGTGTCCTCCCCCGATTGAGCGTTTTTTAAATCTCGCCTTTTTTTGCCCAATAGGAGCATGACACGTGGCCTAAGGGCATTTTGGTAAATTTTGTTTCCATTTTCATTTTCCCATTTTTCTTTTCAAATATTAAATTTTTGTAAATTATTTTGTTTAAACATTTATTTAATTTAATTAGATTTTTATTATATTTTTAGAATAAAATAATTATTTATTTTTCCTTTAGAATATATTTTATTTTAATAGTTTTTAAATAGTATTTTTTATAAGTTGTTTAGAGTTGTATGATTATAGGTTTTTATTAATATTAGAATTTATTTGTAAAGAGTTTTTATTTAATAGATTTTTTTTAGAATTAATTGGAATTATAGGTTTTATTAGTTTTAAATAGATTTTTTTAGAAAATAGAGTTTTAAATAGATTTTATTTTCAATTTTCTGTAGACTTTTATTTCTATTAAAATTATTTTTCTTTTTTTATTTATTATTTAGAATTTTAGTTTAAATAAGGATTTTAGTACTCTTTTTTGTAAAAATTGGTTAAAAATAGTTGTTAGTTGTTTAGATTTTTATTAATATAATTTTTATTAGATTTTTTTTATCAGTTTTTAAATATTAGAGTTATTAGAGTTAGTTAATTATTTGTTAATTAATTAGTTAATTAGGTTAGTGTAGATTATTATATTAATTTTAATATTATATTAATTTTAACTAGGATGTAGTTGGTACTTAGTCATATTAGAATTTCTTTTAAGTCAGCATTATTAATCCGTCATCATCATCTTGTTTATCATTTAATTAATTTATCATTAAGTTAAACAACCAACAACACATGTCATCATTCCACTATATAAGCTACTATTTATTGTCCCTTACCCTAGGACAAGAACCCTAGCCGCAGACACCAAACCCTAATCTCTAGGTCAAGCCGCCCAAGCTTCAATCTTTATCATCCAGATTCAACCACCTTCACCATTCCCTTCACCCCTTAAAACTGATGCACATCGCCTCCGTCCGCAGTCGTACCACCTCTGTTTTCTTTTTCACAACCATAACACAACCAAAATCCTTCAACACCTTGGTGCCCCCAAACAACCAACAACAAACTCACCTCAGACTTCTATCATTATCAAACATTCGTCTTCAAACTCACCTTCAAACAACCTCTTCCAAACTCAGTAACAAACCAATGAACCTTCAACCAAACCTTTTCCCTTTACCAAAGCAAAACAAAAACCATTAAACAAACCCAACGAATTTCACTCACCTTCGCAACTCACTTCCTAGCCAAACAACAAATCTTCTCTGTTTTTGCAACTCAGAGCAAACCCAGCACCTTCAATCGAACATCCCTCCTTCATCATCGACTTCTTCTTCCCAAACCCAAAATCCCTAAACAGATGATTGTCCGCTAAACTTCGCCGTTCACAAAACCAATCCCTCCGTCCGATAACAACAACGAACACCATCTATCAATCTCCTTCAGAAGCCGGCACCACCATTAACAACCACCTCATAAAAACTCCCTTTCGGCAACGACATCACGACCTTTTTGCTCCAACAACATCAAACCAGCTTCAAACAAACAAATCCAAACCCTCCGAAAATCCTCCATGAACGAACCTCCATAGCTTCAACCAGCCTCCGCCGTTAATCTCTTTTCACCACCCAGATCTTCATCAATCTCAACTCGCCGTTCTTCTTCACCTCCCATCTCAGAAACCCACAACCATTTTCGAACAAACCCAACAACAAACCCCTATCCACCTTCTTCTCCCTTATCCGAAAAAAGCCATGGTTCTTCTTCGTAAAACATCACAAAGCCACATCAACAACCATCAATAAACATGCAAACCAACGCAAACCAGTGAGAGAGATTGGAGATGGCGAAAAAGGCGAAACAGAGTGAGAAAGTTTGAGATGAAGAAAAACAGCGTGAGAATGAGAGAGATACAGTGAGAGTAAAAGAGACGATTTGGAGAAGTAGGGGATCCGCCGGTTTTTTTAATATTTATTTTTATTTAC
Organism: Lathyrus sativus; assembly: GCA_963859935.3. Classification (NCBI taxonomy): domain Eukaryota; kingdom Viridiplantae; phylum Streptophyta; class Magnoliopsida; order Fabales; family Fabaceae; genus Lathyrus; species Lathyrus sativus. The sequence continues at coordinate 249,741,526 of OZ012738.1, forward strand.
TAAGTTCTATTTATTTATTTTTTTTCTTTATTTCTTTATTTTACTTTTTTTTTGCTGGTTGTGGGAGTGGGCCTTATGGCCCATCCGTTATTTAGAATCACACCCTTGTTCCTATAACAAAACACCCCCTTCTGTTTTTTATTTTATTTAATATGTAAATTATTTTTATGTAAATCTTTTATATATTAGTCTTTGTAAATGTTATTATTATTATATTTTGTTAAATATATTTTATTTATATTTTATATATTCTTCTTTTTAGAACCTTTTGTATATTATGTTATATTTATAAGTTTTGTATATATTTTTTCTTTTCTTTTAAAGTTTGGTAAATATAATTATTATTATGTGAATATATTTTAAAATATTTTCTTTTAGAGTTTCATATTATATTTTCTATTTTAGAGTTAAATCTCATTTTCTCTTTTGTTATTGGGCATTTTTTGCCTCTTGGGTCGATGACGAGATCACCTCTTTTAGCCGTCAAATTATTGACGTGAAACAAAGGATCTGAGTCCACCTCTTTTCTTTCCTTATTTCTTATTCCAATTCTATTTTATTTTTGACTTATGGATCGATGAAGTCTTTTTATCCGCAAGCGTCATATTTTCAAAGTCGATAACCTTCCCGATTTCAAATCTATGGGGGATGACCATTTGGGTCATCTTCCTTACTTTGGGATCGCTATAGGCTACCTTCGATTAATCGACATTTTGTTTGTGGTTAAGACGAGATCCCATTCTTTTGTGTCCAGATTCGATACACTAACCGATATACAACTGCTTTAATTTCTGTCAAATATTAATTGCTTTGTTTTTCAGTCATTTACATTCTTGTACATATTACATTTTCTGTATATTATTTTCCTGTAAATATTCAACTGACTTGTACATTCTCTTAAAACACTTAATAAATATCAAACCATAAAATCCTAATTGGTGGACTGTTGATTATATATCTTGTATATTATCCATATCCTGTGTATATTTTCATCTCTTTGGCAGGTTCTCAAACCATCTTCAATAAAGGAATCAATTCTCTTTGTATTGAATTAAAAAGAGAGGATTAAATGTAGACTTCTTCCTCTCCGAGTGCCGAGATGCTCACTGTAGTGTGGGTGGTTTCGATACTCGTCTTTCAATACGAAGACGCTTACATTTTCTTCTCCTAAAAACCTTGGCCCCGTACCGAGTACATTTTCAAACCTCGGCCCCGTACCGAGTACATTTTAAAACCTCGGTCCTGTACCGAGTGCATTTTCAAAACATTTTCGATAATAAACCAAGTTCTCTTTATATTGAATTAAAAAGAGAGGATTAAGTATGGACTTCTTCCTCTCTGAGTGTCGAGATGCTCACTGTAGTGTGGGTGGTTTCGATACTCGTCTTTCAATACGAAGACGCCTCCACCCCCTATTTCTCCTAAAAAACCTCGGCCCCGTACCGAGTGCATTTTCAAAAACCCATGCAATAAGAAATCAAATTCTCTTTTTATTGAATTAAAAAGAGAGGATTAAGTGTAGTCTTCTTCCTTTCCGACTGTCAAGATGCTCATTGTAGTGTAGGTGGTTTCGATACTCTTCTTTCAATACGAAGACGCTTTCTATCCACCTTCTTTCCTAAAACCTCGGCCCCGTACCGAGTACATTTTAAAACATTTCCTCCTAAAAACCTCGGCCCTGTACCGAGTACATTCTCAAACCATTTTTCTCCTATAACCTTGGCCCCGTACCGAGTGCTTTTTCAAACTCTTTTCTTAACAAAAACTTGAATGGTCGTGGAGTGGTTAGGCGTAGGCCTTCTCCTATCCCGAGTGCTTGACATTTACCGTAGGGTTTACAGTCGCAAAGCACTTACCATTCAAAACCAAAAATACCTTTAATAAGTGAACAAAGTTCTCTTTGCATTGAATTAAAGAGAGAGGATTAAGTGTAGACTTCTTCCTCTCCGAGTGTCAGGATACCTACTGTAGTGTGTGTGGTTTTGATATTCGTCTTTCAATACAAAGACACTACGTTCGCCACACCTTTTTATAACAAAAAACTTTGAGATAAAGAATTGGGTACTACCCGCAAGGGGTTACTATCCCAGGACTTATCTCGCCCCTAAAAATAATTCAACCAATCAAACATGACCTCTTGCCTCGCATGGCGAAAACCAGTCTTTCAAAAAGGATATGTTACGTCCGTTCTACCGCAAACAGGTAACGCATAAGTCTCCTCACATGCGAGCAGCAAAACACCTAAACTGCTAGAATGCGCACGATAACATCATCTACAAAACACCATTTACCCGTAGTAGTACAAACTACGTTGCTCTGATTTCTCTTGCATGTTAAGAATACGTAGGCATAGGATTGCGATATCCTAGCGAGCACCCTTTTCTCTTTTCCACCCTTTCCCAGAAAGGCATGCTACGTCCATTATACCGCAAACAGGTAACGCCTAAGTCTCGTCACATGCGAGCAGCAAAACACCTAAACTGTTAGAATACGCACGATAGCATCGTCTACCAATACACCCCGCTTTCCCGCAAACCGTAGGCCGAAGTACGGCTGCTCTGATTCTTTAGTTCTTTCAAGTAAAGATACGTAGGGATAAGGGTCACAATCCTTGCCGAGCATATTCCCCCTATATCTGTATCCCCGAACTACGTCGAATCTGATTTTCTCACACCCGTTGAGAATATGTAGGCCTAGGACCGCGAAGTCCTGCCGAGTCTGTCCTTTCTCTTCTTCCCCCCGTTACCTCTCCTTTCCCAATTTCTAACCCTTCTCCCTATCTTTTAGAAAACTTTTATAGCATATTATTTTAGCAAATAAATTCACACGTCGACAAACAAATGGTTCCCATCGAGTACGATGGATGCGAGGGGTGCTAATACCTTCCTCTCGCATAACCGGCTGCCAAACCCGTTCTTGGTTATGAGACCATCTTATCCATTTCTTTCCTAAGGTTTTCTCGATATTTTCCTTTCCCCTCATGGGATAAATAAAGTTTGGTGGCGAATCTTCTGTCTATCTTTTTCGCCCCCCCTTCGTTGTACGATGCTTTTTTCGAATAGTGATAGCTGGCGACTCTGCTGGGGACACCTAGCGAGCCAAGCCTAGTTTGTTTGTCGTGTTTGTGTTTTTATTTGCTTTATTAGTTTATGCTTTGTTCTCTACCTGTTAGGTTTATTTGGGTTGGTTTGTGAGGATAAAGGCTTTCTACCTGAGCTTTCTAGTATACACTAAGAGTAGGAGGTGGTTTCTTTCTGATTTGCGAGACTTAGGACTCGTTGAGTTGGATCGAATCCCACCGCTCAGATGAGACCCCTTTGGGATGATTATGTCTTACGTATAGTCGTAATGGCGTCTTTATTTCCAACTTGGGATTCCGTGACTCTGAGGACCTTTTGTAGAACCTTATTCTGAAGGTTCCTAAAACATAACTCTGTGTTCATCCTTTGAAGGGAATACCGTCTTACAAGTAGTCGTTCTGATGGAAAACTTTTGAGGGTTAGTGCATGGGACTTTGTTTAAAAGCCTTTGGAATACCCTCTTATAAACCAATAGATAGCCCACCCGAGGGGAGAGATACCTTTTGTTGTTTTTTGCAGGATCTATGACCTTAATCCTTGATGTGGATCTGTTCACGTGTGCACTCATTGCATTGCATTTGCATAAGCATCTCTGCATCATTTTGCATTTTCTTCGCTAAACCTGGACACCAAAAGCTTACTCATCCTCTGTTCATAACCCGCAGTTGATTTCCCGACACGCCATTTTGAACTTGTGAGAGCTGTGAAGCGTTTGAAGCAAAAAGAGCATAGACGCCTTGAAGGGCCATTCAGATAAAGCAAGCAGAAGTAGCTATGTCAGAGAACGATCGCCAAAATGTTGAGTCCCCGCCAGGATTTGTAGAAGCACACTTCAATCTCAAGGTTTTGATAATGTCAACAAAGACTTAAGCTCATTCCATGATTGCAAAAAGTCAAGCTTTCAAAGACTGATCAAGATCAAGACTATGGAATGTTGTCAAGAAAATCAAGCATCATGTGCAAATATTCTACAACTTTCAAGATTTGGACTCAAAGCTTCGGTATATCAATATTCACTCCTTTAATTGATATACAAGTGTTCAAATAATTTATCATATTAACATTTTGCATATGCATGTTTTAAAAATCATTTGAATTGGTATAACAGTATTTACCTCAAGTATTTTTTTGAGTTTTAACAGTGTTAACCGATTAACCATATGGGTTAATTGGTTAACGACCTTAAATTTTAAATTCTCAGGGCTAATGTTCAAGTGTTAATCGATTAACCGATATGGTTAACCGATTAACACTGAACGAATTTTGAAAAATTGTTTCTTTTAAAATTCAAATCTTGTTTGAATGTTATACCTTTTCATTATTTGATTCATACTCAATTATACCTTTTTGAAATGGTGTTTTGCTCATATAAATTCTGAATTTTCAAATTGAAAAACACCTCCAATAATTTTCAAAATAATCATTAAATCAAATTCACTACTTTTCAAATATTTTCAAAAAGTGTTCATATTGTTCATACCATTTCATATCCAAAATTTTAGAACACTTGTATTGATATTGAAAAGTGAATTTTGATCAAAAGGAGAAGATCAATCTTTGTATTGATATTATTACTGTATCACTCTCAAATTACAAATTACAAGAATTATTTCTTTGTGACTTGTGATCTAGGATTGTTGGACACAAGGGTTAGTGCTTGCAAGAGGATTGTTATTGCACACTAAGTTGTTGAAATAGTTGTTAGATAGTAGGCCTCACCGGTTGATGGTGTGATAGGTTGTACATTCTAAAACTATAGTGAAAACTGTCTTTCATGTGGAAAGGGGAGTAGAGTACCTTCGGATTATGAAGGGAACCACTATAAATCTCTGTGTCCATTTTCATTCTGCTTTTACTGCTTTCATCATCAAGATCATAACCAAGTAAAATTCAAGAATATCGAAAAACCGAAAAAAGTTTCTAAAGCCTAATTCACCCCCCATCTTAGGCATACTCTGAACTTACAGGATTTAATGTGAGGAATAATCCACTGTATAACCTTCCGCTTGATGACCATCCTCCGCAAGTAAACGTTCCTACTCGACCCCGGAGGATGCCAACGACTGATCCCATGGAAGAAAAGCTTTGTGCCCTTGAGGAGACAATTCAAGCTATGAGAGTGCCTGATATGCCCGATCATGATGCTGCTGATATGTGTCTAGTGCTAGACTTGGTGATTCCTCAGAGATTCAAGATGCCCAACTTCGAGAAGTACACAGGCTATAGTTGCCCAAGGCGTCATTTGGTGATGTACTGTCGAAAAATGACCCCCTGCACTCATGACGATAAGCTGATGAACCACTGTTTTCAAGAAAGTCTGAGTGGGGCATCATTAAGTTGGTATACGGATTTAGAAAGAAGTCATATCCAATCATGGAGGGACCTAGCCAGCGCTTTTCTAAAGTTTTACCAGTTCAATCTAGACACTATTCCCACCCGCATGCAGTTGCAAAACCTATCTCAAAATGAAAATGAATCTTTTAAGGGATATGCACAGCGGTGGAGAGAATTTGCAACAAGGGTGCAACCATCACTCTCGGACAAGGAGCTGACTAAAATATTCATCAACAGTTTGCAGGGTTCTTATCTTGAAAGAATGGTTGGATGTACGCCATCAAGCTTCTCTGACCTTGTAACTGTAGGAGAGCGCATCGAAAGCTATCTTAAAAATGGACAAATCCAAGACACCTAAAGCAGTCAAGCCAGTGAGATTGAATCTTTTGACGATTTCCATGAGGAAGAGAAGGATGAAACCAGCGCACTCATAGAGAATGTTGAGTACTATCACGATGTACCAGCAAAAGTCTATGGTCCTTCATCTGCTCAACAGGCATCACTTTCAGTGCCATGTTATCCTCATGGGAAATCAGCCATGCCTAAAGCTTCATCCCATAAGCCATGGGTCGCTCCTAATGCAAATCAACGAGCGCATGGCCAAGGATATCAGAATCAGCGCCGAAATCAGAATAGGCCCAACAACAACTTGGAAAGAAGGACTGCTCCTCTTCATCCAGTCCCTATGTCGCACAGTCAACTTCTCCCACATCTGATTCAAAATTCATTGGTGGAGCCTAAAACTCTTAAGCTTGAGCCAGAACCTTACCCTCCTAGGTACAATCCCAATGCTCAGTGTGGATATCATGGTGGATCCATGGGGCACTCGACTGAAGAATGCAAAGCCTTCCAAGCCAAAGTGCAACAGTTGATTGACAAAGGGTATATATCTTTTCCAGAAGGAAGTTTGGTTGTCCATGTCACCCTCTCAGCTGTCTAAGCTCGAAGATTCCAAGGGTCATCTACAAAAGCCAGTGGTCCAGACAGGCAGACATCCTCAACATTGGCAGTCCTTGAGCGCTTTTACCATTTGCATCTTGTAGTTTATTTCCTATTAATTGCTACTTGTGTTTAAACATTGTTATTTTTGAATGGTAATATTAATGAAGTGATTATGCATTTTCCGAATCAATTATGTCACATTCACTCATTTTTCCACTTATCACAAGCACAGACACATACATTTTTTATCCACTCCACTTTATCACTGTTTTTTAGCAAAGATTGGAGGGAGGATGACGAAAACGAAATACCCATAATTTCAAACTGCATGCTTTCGGATAAAATCTTGTCAATGATGTACAGAAATTGTTTTAATTCCCCTAAACACCGTAGATATAAGGAGTTAATCCCTAGTCAACCACTTCGAGCCTAGAAGTAGGAGTTTCCTTCAGATATTCAAACCCTTACACTCAACCTGGGGCAGGGTAGTTGTTTAGTTAATCCAACTATGCACTCAAATCAACAAAGCAAAATCCAAAAGACATGGCGGTTGTTCACCAATGACCCATGACATGGCAGTCACAATCCTCCAACAAAATAAAAAAATCAAAAGCCTACTAAGTCAAGCACCTCAAAAGGGGACTTATGCAAAATCAAGGCAATCCCGATGGATCTGATAAGAAAATCAGTCCATGCAAAAGTTAGGGATCGAAAACAAAATCAAAAGAGGTCCTTAAACCCTCAGCAAAAAAAAAAGATTCAGTGGCCATCTAAATCAAGGGGCTACTGGTATCCATCAAAATAAGGTGGCTGCCATTTCAAACAAACCTTGAACCATCAAGCTTACACTGTCAAGCAAATGCAGAATTAATTGAACGTAGGTATGGAGATCATTAAGAAGAAGGGGTGGGTAAAAATCAAGTTTGAGCCTAATATCATTTGCTTTATAACCGTGAACCAGACCATGTTATAACCCTCGAAAGACCTAATTGAGGCGAGGTTTATTCTGAAAGCATAGTATTTGCTAATCATCAGTATTGGTGTCAATATCCTTGCTATATCTTTCACACCAATCAAATTAGCACAACGTTTGGACTAACAGTCCATTCGTCTCAGTATCACGACACTCAATAAACGACATGTTTTCTTCAAATCTTGCATTAACGTCACATTAAAATTACCATTCGTGAAAAAACAATTTTAATTGCAAGTCAGTAGTTGGCGTCAAGGAAATTCCAACACGAAGCAATCAAACAGGACTGGATCATTCGGCAGTCTGGATCAGAATCAAGCATACTTTGTAGTCCTGTGGATCTGGGGCATTGGCATCAAAAATTTGGAATCAATCAGTCTGAGCCAAATCCCCAAACAACGATTGGTTATGGGGAAAATCATTCAAGAAGCGGTTGATCAAAAGTGAATCATGCCAATCAGGGGCAGGCCACCCAGAGTTTCTTTGACTTGAGGATAGATCCCTCCAATGTTCAATCAGGATAAGTTAAGTCGCTTCAAGGGCAAGCTACTCCAAAAGTATGTTGTAGCCAACCACAAGAATCAGTTAAACAATGATGAATCTATTTGTGGTACAAACTCTGGGGCAAGCCATCTTGAGGTCATCTCATGGCAAGCTGCGCAAGCAAGTTCATTCTCATCAGCAACTGTTGAGTTCAAAACGTGTGTCGATGAATCATACCGTCACCTCACCCAATAACCTGAAACTTTCGAAAAGGCCTTGCTGTCATTGGATCCGTCATCCCACAGCCTAAACCTGTCACCCATCAAAACAAACTGAAACCTCCAATACCAGTCCCATCTGGTAAACCCTTCATTAAATCCCAATCCCATTTGGTCAACCCTCCGCTAAATACCAGTCCCATCTGGTTAACCCTTCACTAAACACCAATTCCCTTCTGATACATGTCAGCCCTTAAACCAGCTCCCATCTGGTCACCCTTCCTTTAGCCTTCCGTTTAACCAGTCCTCGTCTGGCAAAAACAATTTCAAAGTCCAGTCCTCGTCTGGCAAACCACAAAGTCAGTTCCCGTTTGACACCAAACCTAAAAGTCAGTTCTCGTCTGACAACTTAACCTTTTTCCACCAGTTCTTGTCTGGTAAACCTCATCCCAAAGTCCAGCTCCCATCTGGCAAACCCCAAAATCAGCTCTCCTTTGATAGCTTAACCACTTCGCCAACCAGTCCCATCTGGTTTACCCTCCGAATACAAGCCTCATCTGGTACTTCAAACCCAAAGTCCAATCTGCATTTTCAACCACCAAAGTCCGCCATGTCACCACCTGCATTCCCAATCACCTGCCTGCAATCATCTTCAATCATATGCATCATACGCATCGCATTCGACATCATAAACATCTTGCATTATATGCATATCCTAGAATCATATCATACTTCCCCCAGCTCTTGCATCTCCGTGCATCAGCATTTGCATTTGCATTTCCATTTATGGAACAATATCATCGTTAAGCATCCGCATATGCAAGATCAGAATCCAGGATCAATCTCAGAGATTTCCAAGATCATATTCAGCCCAGTCAGGGACATTCTCCGCAAGACCGTGGGCGTTCTCCACGAAGTTGTTAGAACACAGATTGGTTCTTAATAATATCTCTTTGTTTTGATGATAACTATTGGGAAATTTTGTATTTAAGAATTATATACTCTAAAATTTGCTTGAGAGTTTTTACTGCAGATAGTAAAGAAATTAACACTCTAGAAGCAAATCTGAATTATATTCTAGAAATTATCTAGACTCTAAAGCGCCAGATGTACTCATTAGAAGACTCTGATTGCTGCTAACAGAAGATCCTGAGCGTAGCCTCCAGAAGGATCTGAAGCAAGAAGCTCCAGAAGATTCTGAAGCAGAAACCCAGAAGAATCTGAAGCAAGCAGATGCATCTGAAGCAAAGAAGAATATTGTATGAAGAGTTCTTCAAAGCATAGTTTCTATAGAAGATTCTGAAAGTACTAAAGCTGCCTATACTGAAGTTCTGTGTCAAATATGCTCTGATGATTAACACGCTGAAAGCACACATGCTGCAGAAGACTCTGATACAGCAAAGTTCTGAACTTCATTAGAAGACTCTGACTCAATCAGATTCTGATGAACTTGCTGAAAACTGAAGAAGAAATATTCAAAGATTATATCCGTTGGAGTAAATCAAACGTTTCTTTCCTCATTTGTGCTAGACACAAGAACACAGAAAAAAAGGATTTTTCTGTGCTTTCTACTTCTAGGAAAGGTCACTTGATGTGAAGACAAAAAGGCTCAGACCTTTTTGGGACACTCTTCTCAACGTTAAGTTCTCCTTGGATCAGCTGCCTAAAAAAGGAAGAATCCACCAAATTCTTCAGTTAGACATTTTGCTGAAAAGAAATTATAACATTCAGGCTCTCATACTTTCATATTCATTCTTAGAATTATTTGTACTTAAACTTAAGAGAAATATCACTGTTGTGATGAAAGCTTTTTAGAAGCATTTATACTCTTGTATTAGATTTACATTGATTGTAAAGGATTTCCTTAAGAGGATTCAGTTGGAATCAGTAGCTCTTGAGAAGACTAAGAACAGTTGTTCTTAGGTGTTACTATTGTAATCTGTTTGATTAAATAGTGGATTAAGTCCTTGTTGAGAAAGGCAAATCACTCTAGGAAGGGTGGACTGGAGTAGTTGAGTTCAACGAACCAGGATAAAAATAATTATGTTTCTAATTCTAAGTTTTAATCTTTCATACTTATTCAACCCCCTTCTAAGTATTATCTCACCTTCAGAAGTTGTACAACTTTTGTTGGACAAACTCAAGAGCTTCAAAGTAATCATCATCCCAGTTATGGGCATTTTTGCAAGACCGTGGGTTTCTCTCACGAGATTCAAAGAACTTCAACGACAAATTCAGCCCAGTCAGGGGCATCTTTTCAAGACCATAGGTGTATCGCACGATGTATTTCAACCTGGTGGTTAATCAGATCTTCAAATCAATATTCAGCCCAGACAGGGGCATCTTCAGTAAAAGCTATGGGCGATCCCCAGTGATTTTGTCTCCAGCAAACTTGACTATCCGTCTTCGACGATAAGTGGCAATCTCTTTAGAGAAGCTTATCCTTCATCAACGATAAGTGGCAATCTCTTGGGAGAAGCTTATCCGTCTTCGGCAATAAGTGGCAATCTCTTCAGAGAAGCTTATCCTTCATCAAAGATAAGTTGCAATCTCTTGGGAGAAGCTTATCCGTCTTCGGCAATAAATGGCAATCTTTTGGGAGAAGCTTATCCGTCTTCGACGATAAGTGGCAATCTCTTTAGAGAAGCTTATCCTTCATCAACGATAAGTGGAAATCTCTTCAGAGAAGCTTATCCCGCTACATCCTTTTGGGTGTCAGGTTTGTTTGTATTTCACTTCTCAAGCTTTTATTTTTCTTTTCCCGGACAAATTCAGGGTCTTCTATATCTAATCGTCTTCTACCTCGAAAGAATGAATGTCGTAGCATTTCGTCTTACTAGGTTTAAGCTGATTAGATAGGGGCATCTGTCATACCCTAAATTTGCCCGTCAGCTTTTGTAAATATTTTTGCATTTTTTCTGTTTCGCATATTACTTAATTTCATGTCGTTTAGACATGTGTCCTCCCCCGATTAAGCATTTTTTAAATCTCGCCATTTTTTTGCCCAATAGGAGCATGACACGTGGCCTAAGGGAATTTTGGTAAATTTTGTTTCAATTTTCATTTTCCCATTTTTCTTTTCAAATATTAAATTTCTGTATATTATTTTGTTTAAACATTTATTTAATTTAACTAGATTTTTATTATATTTTTAGAATAAGATAGTTATTTATTTTTCCTTTAGAATATATTTTATTTTAATAGTTTTTAAATAGTATTTTTTATAATTTGTTTAGAGTTGTATGATTATAGGTTTTTATATAATATTAGAATTTATTTGTAAAGAGTTTTTATTTAATATATTTTTTTTAGAATTAATTAGAATTATAGGTTTTATTAGTTTTAAATAGTTTTTTTAGAAAATAGAGTTTTAAATAGATTTTCTTTTCAAATTTCTGTAGACTTTTATTTCTATTAAATTTATTTTCCTTTATTTATTTATTATTTAGAATTTTAGTTGAAATAAGGATTTTAATACTGTTTTTTGTAAAAATTGGTTAAAAATAGTTGTTAATTGTTTAGATTTTTATTAATATAATTTTTATTAGACTTTTTATCAGTTTTTAAATATTAGAGTTATTAGAGTCAGTTCATTATTTGTTAATTAATTAGTTAATTAGGTTAGTGCAGATTATTATTTTTATTTTAATATATTAATTTTAACTAGGATGTAGTTGGTACTTAGTCATATTAGAATTTATTTTAAGTCATCATTATTAATCCGTCATCATCATCTTGTTTATCATTTAATTAATTTATCATTAAGTTAAACAACCAGCAACACATGTCATCATTCCACTATATAAGCTACTATTCATTGTCCCTTACCTTGGGACAAGAACCCTAGCCGCAAACACCAAACCCTAATCTCTAGGTCAAGCCGCCCAAGCTTCAACCTTCATCATCCAGATTCAACCACCTTAACCATTCCCTTCACCCCTTAAAACTGATGCACATCGCCTCCGTCCGCAGTCGTACCACCTCTGTTTTCTTTTTCACAACCATAACACAACCAAAATCCTTCAACACCTTGGTGCCCCCAAACAACCAACAACAAACTCACCTTAGACTTCCATCATTATCAAACGTTCGTCTTCAAACTCACCTTCAAACAACCTCTTCCAAACTCAGTAACAAACCAATGAACCTTCAACCAAACCTCTTCCCTTTACCAAAGCAAAACAGAAACCATTAAACAAACCCAACAAATTTCACTCACCTTCGTAACTCACTTCCCAGCCAAACAACAAATCTTTTCTGTTTTTGCAACTCAGAGCAAACCCAACACCTTTAATCGAACATCCCTCCTTCATCATCGACTTCTTCTTCCCAAACCCCAAATCCTTAAACCGATGCCTGTCCGCTAAACTTCGCCATTCACAAAACTAACCCCTCCGTCCGATAACAACAACGAACACCCTCTATCAATCTCCTTCAGAAGCCGACACCACCATTAACAACTACCTCATAAAAACTCCCTTCCGACAACGACATCACGACCTTTTTGCTCCAACAACATCAAACTAGCTTCAAACAAACAAATCCAAACCCTCCGAAAATCCTCCATGAACGAACCTCCATAGCTTACACCAGCCTCCGCCGTTAATCTCTTTTCACCACCCAGATCTTCATCAATCTCAACTCGCCGTTCTTCTTCACCTCCCATCTCAGAAACCCAGAACTATTTTCAAACAAACCCAACAACAAACCCCTATCCACCTTCTTCTCCCTTATCCGAAAAAAGCCATGGTTCTTCTTCGTAAAACTTCACAAAGCCACATCAACAACCTTCAATAAACATGCAAACCAACGCAAACCAGTGAGAGAGATTGGAGATGGCGAAAAAGGCGAAACAGAGTGAGAAAGTTTGAGATGAAAAAAAACAGCGTGAGAATGAGAGAGATACAGAGAGAGTAAAAGAGACGATTTGGAGAAGTAGGGGATCCACCGTTTTTTTTATTATTTATTTTTATTTACTGATTTCTATTTATTTATTTATTTTCTTTATTTTATTTATTTCTTTATTTTACTTTTTTTTGCTGGTTATGGGAGTGGGCCTTATGGCCCATCCATTATTTAGAATCACACCCTTGTTTCTATCACAAAACATCCCCTTCTGTTTTTTATTTTATTTAATATGTAAATTATTTTTATGTAAATCTTTTATATATTAGTCTTTGTAAATATTATTATTATTATTACAGTTTGTTAAATATATTTTATTTATAATTTATATATTCTTTTTTTTAGAACCTTTTGTATATTATATTATATTTAGAAGTTTTGTATATATTTTTTCTTTTCTTTTAAAGTTTGGTAAATATCATTATTATTATGTGAATATATTTTAAAATATTTTCTTTTAGAGTTTCATATTATATTTTCTATTTTAGAGTTAAATCTCATTTACACTTTTGTTATTGGGCATTTTTTGCCTCTTGGGTCGATGACGAGAGCACCACCGTTTAGCCGTCAAATTATAAACGTGAAACAATTGCTTTAATTTCTGTCAAATATTAATTGCTTTGTTTTTCAGTCATTTACATTCTTGTACATATTACATTTTATGTATATTATTTTCCTGTAAATATTCAACTGACTTGTACATTCTCTTAACACACTTAATAAATATCAAACCATAAAATCCTAATTGGTGGACTATTGATTATATATCTTGTATATTATCCATATCCTGTGTATATTTTCATCTCTTTGGCACGTTCTCAAACCATCTTCAATAAAGGAATCAATTCTCTCTGTATTGAATTAAAAAGAGAGGATTAAATGTAGACTTCTTCCTCTCCGAGTGTCGAGATGCTCACTGTAGTGTGGGTGGTTTCGATACTCGTCTTTCAATACGAAGACGCTTTCCATCCCCCTTCTTTCCTAAAACCTCGGCCCCGTACCGAGTCCATTTTCAAACATTTCCTCCTAAAAACCTCGGCCCTGTACCGAGTACATTCTCAAACCATTTTTCTCCTATAACCTCGGCCCCGTACCGAGTGCTTTTTCAAACTCTTTTCTTAACAAAAATTTGAATGGTCGAGGAGTGGTTAGGCGTAGGCCTTCTCACATCCCGAGTGCTTGACATTTACCGTAGGGTTTACAGTCGCAAAGCACTTACCATTCAAAACCAAAAATACCTTTAATAAGAGAAAAAAGTTCTCTTTGCATTGAATTAAAGAGAGAGGATTAAGTGTAGACTTCTTCCTCTCCGAGTGTCAGGATACTCACTGTAGTGTGTGTGGTTTTGATATTCGTCTTTCAATACAAAGACGCTACGCTCGCCACACCTTTTTATAACAAAAAACTTTGAGATAAAGAATTGGGTACTACCCGCAAGGGGTTACTATCCCAGGACTTATCTCGCCTCTAAAAACAATTCAACCAATCAAACATGACTTCTTGCCTCGCATGGCAAAAACTAGTCTTTCAAAAAGGAAATGTTACATCCTTTCTACCGCAAACAGGTAACGCATAAATCTCCGCACATGTGAGCAGCAAAAAACCTAAACTGCTAGAATGCGCACAATAACATCATCCACAAAAACACCAGTTACCCGTAGTAGTACGAACTACGTTACTCTGATTTCTCTTGCATGTTGAGAATACGTAGGCATATGATTGCGATATCCTAGCGATCACCCTTTTCTCTTTTCCACTCTTTCCTAGAAAGGCATGATACGTCCGTTCTACCGCAAACATGTAACGCCTAACTCTCCTCACATGCGAGCAGCAAAACACCTAAACTGCTAGAATGCGCACGATAGCATCGTCTACCAGTACACCCCACTTTCCCACAAACTGTAGACCAAACTATGGCTGCTCCGATTCTTTACTTCTTTCAAGTAAAGATACGTAGGCGCAAGGGCCACAATCCTTGCCGAGCACATTCCCCCTATATCCGTAGCCCCGAACTATGTCGACTCTGATTTTCTCACACCCTTTGAGAATACGTAGGCCTAGGACCACAAAGTCCTACCGAGTCTGTCCTTTCTCTTCTTCCCCTCATTAACTCTCTTTTCCCAATTTATAACCCTTCTCCCTATCTTTTAGAACACTTTTATTGCATATTATTTTAGCAATTAAAGTCACACGTCGACAAACAAATGGTTCCCCTCGAGTACGATGGATGCGAGGGGTGCTAATACCTTCCCCTCGCATAACCGGCTTCCGAACCCATTCTTGGTTGCGAGACCATCTTATCCATTTATTTCCTAAGGTTTTCTCGATATTTTCCTTTCCCTTCATGGGATAAATAAAGTTCGGTGGCGACTCTTCTGTCTATCTTTTTCGCCTCCCCGTCGTTGCACGATGCATTTTTCGAGTAGCGACAGCTGCATTCAAAAATTTCAACAGGGTGTTGCGATGCGCCTCCGAACTCATCAATAATGACAAGATAGAAATCTTTGAAGGAGTTTGATTCAAGTGATCCAGAATTTTGTAGTCACTCTTCCGAATTAACCTCATAAATTCCTTCGTATCCTTTGAAAGATCATCAGTAACAACCTGGGGTTGGGCGTTCTCTTCAATCATAACCTTATGCTTACCCCTGTCATTCTTATCAGCAATAACCTCTGGTGGAGAGAAAACCCTTCCACTTCTAGTAATGCCTCTGACACCGACTATGTCTCAACTGACGAACTCCCGCTTGTCGATTCTATCCATTCTTGTTTCTGCCCGTTACAGAACACTTCTCCTCCATAGTTCCATGGGATAGCTATAGTGCTCTCGTACGGCATGGGACCTGGTATAGTAATGGTCACCGAAGCTGGCCTAGCAGGCGCTGAAATATTGATTGTCCAGTATGGAATGGAAATAATAGCAACTTCATTTCTGTCATTACACCCTTCTTCAACAAACAAGCTTTCACAAAACCCAACGGAGTTTTTAAATCTTCAACATCAGTTATCAGATTCAACTTTTCACCCTCAATAACGGCATTGGCTGCTGCCACCCCATGATCCGGCATTGGGTTCTGAGTCACATTGGGCCCCTCGTTGGTGAAGTTAATAGCTTTAGAGTCAAGCAAATCCTGGAACTTATGCTTAAAAGCTTTAC
Organism: Lathyrus sativus; assembly: GCA_963859935.3. NCBI lineage: Eukaryota > Viridiplantae > Streptophyta > Magnoliopsida > Fabales > Fabaceae > Lathyrus > Lathyrus sativus. Next base: position 249,757,617 of record OZ012738.1, read on the forward strand.
AGTGGTCAATCTCATGGCTTAGGGCGCCAGAGTGAAAACTACAATGAGCATTGGCATCGTAGCCATGAGGCGGTATACCTATGAGAGGAGCCAAGGTCCTCTTCTGCACCAATTGTAATTGCAACAACCGTTGTAACAACTGAGAATAGGGTATCGGAGGATTCGTGAACTGTCTACCCGGCATCCGGCTCCTAGCAGAATAAGGTCGCTGAGCATTGCCTTGTTGCGGAGCTGCGACTGGAATATTTACGGTAGCAACTTGATGATGCTGACGAGACTGAGCTCTACCCTTACCTTTGTGAGAAATGGCATTTGCATCCCCCTCCCTTCTCTTGGGGTTTGCGGAATACGACTTCTTCGTTCCTCCTGAAGAAGATCCACCACCATTAGAAATCTTACCAGATTTGATCCCACTTTCAATTCGCTCACCGGCAATCACAAAATCAGAAAACCCTGCAGACATGCAGCCTATCATTTTCTCAAAGTATACACCCGGTAACGAATCCATGAACAAGTCTATCAACTCCCTTTCAAACAAAGGAGGTTGCACCCTTGCAGCTAGATCCCGCCACCTCTGGGCGTATTCTTTGAATCTCTCAGAATTTTTCTGCGACAAACTCTACAATTGTACCCGATTGGGTGCCAGATCACTATTATATTGATAGTGACGCACAAAAGCCTCAGCCAATTCTTTCCAACTACGAATATGGGTTCTCTCAAGCCCCATATACCATTCCAACGAAGCCCCTGCCAGACTATCCTGGAAGAAATGCATCAACAACTTCTCATCACTGGAATAAGCATACATTTTTCTAAAGTATGCCCGAATGTGTACTCTAGAACAAGTCGTCCTTTTATACTTATCAAAATTGGGCACCTTAAATTTGGGGAGAATCCTGATCCCAGGAACCAAACCAAGATCAGACATATCCAAGCCCAAAGAGTTCTGATTCTCCAATGATTTCATTTTCTCCTCAATCAGTTTGAACCTTCGGACAGCTTCGGTAGGCAAACCGCCCTCCAGATCTTTCACAGAAAAGATATCATCCTGATTATCCTCCCAATGAGGACCAACAACCCCGTGCACAGTGCACACACTGCCATTACCAGCAATATTACCGTTCTCACCAGCAACTCCTCCGCCCGGAGGTACAACAACAGTAAGAATGCCTTGAGGAATAGACCCACCAACCGGAGGATGAATTACACCAGCCCCTTCGTGCAAAACACCATCTTCATCAACCCGTGCTATCAACGGCTGGACGAGAGTTATCAACTGTTCCTGTCCACTGGCGACAGTCCGCATCAGTTCCATGAATTGGGCCATATGAGCCCTAATCTCCTGCAATTCTGCCTGAACCTGATCCATCACCTTCTGTTGATTCCCTTGAGTAGAGTACCTGTGGAAGCTGAATTCCTTAATCCTAAACTGAAGAAAACAAAGCAGAGATAAGAACACAAGGCCACCAAGAACAACCTGCAATGCAAATGAGAATGCAAGATGCAAAATGCAAACATGTCTATGTATGCACAGGGAGATCTTCCCCCTTGATTCTAGTTTCAATAAACAAGAGCAGCAGAGATGGATAAGAACACCATAATAAAACTTCTCATATATCAAGTAAAGCTGAAACAATACAACCAAATGAGAAATATCCGCATACAAAGAAGCATTGATCTCATCCAACATCTCTGTGATGATCAAGATATAAAAGCAAATGAAACTACAAAAGATAAATCTCCTAGTATCCATGATCTCTACGCCACTCCTGAGACTCCTCGAGCATCTCCTTCGTATCCGGATGGTTTGGCCTCTCCATCAATTCACGGATAAGGACATCCCTTTTGTGTATCACATCCCAGAGATAATGACAATGATCCTCCCAAGCATCTTCGCTGAAGGCATCTTCAAGCCTGGGTTTTTTCACCTCTTCCCGGATCTTGAACTCTTCAAGGGCTGATAAAGTTTCTTGGTATTTCTGCTCGATCGTACTCTTGCGGAACGTTTCTAGCAGTACCTCCCTCTCCTTAGCCTTGAATTGCGCTTTCAGCTAGTCAACCTGAACACGAAGCTAATCTTCTCTACTCTTGTTGGAAGTCAAGGTAGCATTCCATTGCTCATTGAATTTGAATATCTTCAGATAGGCTTTATCTAAATCCTCCTTCTTACTCCTCAGAACATCACAAGTGCTTTTCAGATCAAGACCGACTTGTTTCCTTGCTTGTATCTGATCAACAAGTTCTTCCTTCAACTTGGTCAACAATTCTGCATTTGTCTTGGCCAAATACACAGCTTCACCCTTATCACGCTTTAACTGACTGATTTCCTGCTTCAACTCTTCATTCTCTTTGCGCAGCTCTTCCTTCTCTGCCCAAAGCTTGGTATACCTTGAGATATCGACAGTTGTAGGCAGCTCAATGACTAAGGGATACAATGGTGCTTCAACAAGAAACAACAACAATACCTCTCCAACTCTCTTCTGAATCCAATCCGAATATGGATCATAGGCTCTACAATCTCCTTTGCCCAAAGAAATCTTTCCCTTCTTGTGAATCTTACCCCACGAGTCCACGAATCGGGCCGAGATAGAAGGATCAGCTACACCTGTGAAGTACAGAGATTCCTGCACTTCCTCTTCTTTTGGAGGTTCTTTCAAAGCATAACCGAATTGTCTCACAGCAAGAGAAGGATTATAATTGATACCGCCTTTCCTCCCTATCAAGGGCACATTAGGAAAGCTACCACAACTGAAGATAAGCTTACGACCCAGTAAGTCTCGGTTGAACCAGACGATATTCTTCTCAGTTAAACCCATAAGCCACTTCGACCATTCAGATGAGTTCGCAGAAGTCATAAAAGCTCCTGAGCGAGGAAGGTGATCAACAAACCACTTACGCAACAGTGGTGCGCAACAAGAAACCATCTTTCTTCTTCTTTTCTCGTTCTTGTAAAGCACTGCATAATACAAGTCTCCTAGAAGAGTAGGTACGAGATTCTTGGAAGCGAAGTTATGAAAAGCATCGAAATCCACAAGGTCCGGTACGTTGGGGAACAACACAATGCCATAAACACACAGAGCCAAGGTAGCACTAAAAACCACCCAACAACCCTTGTCAGCATACTATCGTGCTTTGTCGACCATGAAAGGTAAAGTAAATCCAGAAACTCCGTTTCTGCTAATAACATGTTCTGCCAAGTCAGAGGCGCTCAAATAAAGAGCGGCAGACAACTTTTGGAGATTAGGTTCTTCTTCAGAGCTGAAGAAAGGAACTTTGTTCAGAATCAGAACGCCTAAGATATAAGCGAACTCTTCCAAAGTCGGAGCCAACACATAGTCCGGAAATGTGAAGCATCTCAGTGGAGGATCATAAAACTGCAACAGGGTACGAATAGCTCCATGCTCATAAATTGTAAGCTTACGGACAAACATCAGAATTCCACCATACTGTTCTCTGAAAGCTGCAAGAACACCAGACTCAGCCATGGAAATCAGACCAAATAAAAGTCCCAACTCAGGTGCCAGAAACTTGTACACAACAATCCTCTTTCTGCTAACTTCCATCTCTGTAGAAGACCAGTACCAGAATCAAGGGAAATACGAGAACCTGTAACACACATATACATGCAATGTTAAATGCAGGATGATTATGCAAATGCACACACAGGATCAAGGTATCCAATGCTCAAATTCGATGCTGTGCCTTTGAATGAATTCAACCAGAGCTCCGCTCTAATCAGAACACTGATAAAATACACTGGATAGAACACTCAGAATTAGAATTCTGCACTGACGAGAAAACCAGGGTTGGTTGAAGGCCAGGTTTCCTGCAAAAACCCATCCCTCTCACATGTGGGTTCTAGTCTTGAAAGGTACGGCATCCTATGCGGGTTGTCAGCATCACAGAATTTCGAGAAACGATGATACGTTCATCATTTCTGGTTTGGCATCATAGTATAACGAAGCGGTCTCACTTAGCTGACCCCCCAAATGAACGGTCTCTAGAGTCGATAGTCTCTCTAAGTCAATATTCCCTCAACTGCACCAGACACGCAGGATAGAATATTTCCAAAGAAAAACCTCGTCTGAATGTGAAATTCTCGCGAGCTATTGCGCAGCCAGATGCCACACAAGCTCCTGCTAATCTCCACTATAATCCTATGTGTATACTCAAGCCCAGGTCAGACTCATCTCTCGATGGAACAACCCAACCAACAGCACAACAACAACAAGAATGCAATGCAATAGTATACAACGGATAATGTACATAAAGCAAAATTGCACAAAAGTAAACACCCAAAGACGCAAACAGATAAGCGCTAGGAGTGACTCGCATAGGGAACCCGAGATTCTGGGTTCGATCCCCAGCAGAGTCGCCAGCTGTCGCAACTGCGAAAAAACACCCGGCGGAAAATAGAAGAGTCGCCACCTTTCATTATTTATCCCACAGAGAGGGAAAGGAAACGATCAGAAAAACCTGACGAAAGTGAAAAGACGAGGTCATCGCAACCAAGTCATGGATTCGGAAGTCCGTTACGCAAGGGGAAGGTATTAGCACCCCTCACGTTCGTCGTACTCGACGGGATCCACACTTGTTGTCTATCTAAGGGTGTGTTTAAACTATCTACGCTACAGGCTCGTGGGACAAAAAGAAAAGAAAGAGAGACTCGGCAGAGCATCGCTGCTCTGTGCCTACGTATTCCCTCGTGTAATGGGAAAGTCAGAGTCAACGTAGTTCAGCTAACTAAGGGAGAGAGGGGGAAAGGTTGCTCGCCAAGACGTCGCGTCTTGTGCCTACGTACTTTCAACTGGTATGAAAGATCAGAGGAAACATAGTTCGGGCTGACACGAAACCACAGGTTGATTAAGTGTTTTAATTGAGTAGAGTTAAACATTCGTTCCAGCAGTTAGGGACTAAGCCTGTTTATGGTAGAATCGTAGCTTAACAACACTCTTTTCTGAAAAAAAGTTTTTGATTATTCCCGAAGGAAAAAGGTTTGAATTTTGTTTTGTGTTTTTTAGTGAAGTGAATTAATTCGGTTTATGATTCACGTTGCACTAAAGACTATGACATGGAGGTGAATGTGTCGTATATCTCCCCCAAACGGGACGTATACTAAACACTCTAGATAAGCGAGAGGAGACCCCTCACTCATCATTCCCCATATAGCTTAAGGCTCGTAGCGCGCAACGTTTATCGCCTTTATTAAATGAGTTAGCATGATTTTTGAGATGAGAAGAGAAGACGCACAGAAGGTCTAAGGGAAACTCGGCCCTAACGTTGTCATGCAAAGTGATCCTAAAGTTCGTATGAAAAGGGGAAACATCTACCCTAATGTTAGCATACTTGGATTGAGCACCTAATGTCTCTCCTACCCCCATCCTAAACGGAGGGACTAGGAATCCTATGGGGATCATGGCAACAAAGCACAAGAAGAACAAAGGAAGAATCAATCGCAAGTAGAAAGATGCAAACATGAAAATGCACATTTAGAATGGTGGGAGGGAGGAAAAATGTGTGGGGCAGCAGCCGCCACAAGCGCGTCTCGACCTCAACAGCGATGCAAAAATGATGCAAACATGTGGGAGAAACAAGAGATGAAAGCAAATGAACATGCAAACAAAAACTCAATTCGAACCACATACACAAGCATGCAAACAATTGAAAAATGATCACACATATCAACAAAATCATGATTAATCAACCACAAACAGTGACAATTATCCAGAACAATTCAATCCTAATGCATCACACTGATCTATGATGATTCGAATCAAACCGGTATGCGAACATGCAAGCAAAACATCAAATATGGCATTCTGGCACAGTGTTAATCGGTTAACACATACTATTAATCGGTTAACACCTTAAAAAGTTTGAAAAATCTGAAGTTTTGAACAGGTTAATCGGTTAACCCTATGCGTTAACCGATTAACACTGTTAACGTTTGAAAAAAATTGAAAATTTGAATTGGTTAACCGGTTAACCATATAGGTTAACCGATTAAGACTGCACCAGAAGCTAAAAACAACAGCAGAAAAGCACTTCCAGCACAAAAACAACTTATCCAAGGTTCCAACAGATCGACTTATCAAATAAGCACGAATTTAACAACAGAAAACAGAGATCCAATAGCATGGATACACAATTGCACATTCATATCACAAATCGAACGAATCAAAATTAACAAAATTCAATCGAATATGAAGATTAACATGATAAGCTCAAAAATTAAATTGGATCGGGAATTCCAACCTTCGAAGTGGAGATTTGCTTCAGTAAGTGTTGATCAACTGAATTTGAGCAGATCAAACGCTAGAAATCTGGAAAACTTCAAGATCCACAATAATTGTTGTTGTATGAATGAAGATCCACCAAACTTGAGTCAAAAAGCTTCAAATAATCACTTCTAGATCCAACTCCAGATTCAGATCCAAGCTTGCACAAAAATTGAAGATGAAAATTGATTCAATGATGATGGTAGATGGAGGATTATGCTCAAGAATCCATTGATTCCAATGAAGAATCAATGAATTTCAATGGAAAAGAGCTTTGAGTGGGTTTTGGAAATGGAGAAGTTGAGAGAATTTGAGAGAGAATTCTGATCAATTCTGAAAAATGGATGTGAGAAATGAAAATTGGATGACTTGCTTTGGAGTAAATCACTTAAATATGAGTTAGGTTTGGGATCCAAAGCAAGGATTGGAATTTGGATTGGAAATCAAGGCTTGGAATGTGGAATGGGATTTTGGAGGGAAATTTGAAATTTAAAGGTGTTCTAGATCCTTTCCAAGTGAAAATTTGAATTTCAAGGTGATCAAAATTGGACCCCAAGTGCAATTGGCTTGCAAAATCACGTACAGGGCAAATTCTGCTATGGTTAACCGGTTAACCATATGCGCTAATCGGTTAACACTGTTAAAACTTCAATTCTGGGCTGATTCTCCAATGGTTAGTCGGTTAACCATATGTGTTAAACGATTAACACCTTCAAAAATTTGAATTTGGCGCCTGTCGCTTGCGCGAAAATAAGGTGTCGGCACAACAGAAGAGTCACCACCTTTCGTTATTTATCCCTCAGAGCGGGAAAGGAAACGATCGGAAAAACCTGACGAATAGGTATAAGACAAGGTCGTCGCCACCGTTGTCTGGGTTCGGGAGTCGGTTACGCAAGGGGAAGGAATTAGCACCCCTCACGTCCGTCGTACTCGATGGGATCCACGCTTGTTGTGTTTACTTGGACGGGTTGGTTTTATCTATCTACCTATCAAGGCTGGCTTAAAAAGAAAAGAAAAATGACTCGGCAAAGCGTCACGCTTCATGCCTACATATTCTCATCAGAGAACGAGAAATCAGAGTCAACGTAGTTCGACCTACGATGGGTTATGGGGGAAGGTAGCTCGCCAATACATCAGTATTGTGCCTACGTACTCTCAACAGGTATGAGAGATCAGAGCTTACGTAGTTCGGGACATTACGGTTTATTTCCTGTCTTTTACGAAAGAAGTGTTTTTTATTGTATTTGCAACTTCAATAGCACTAGAGACTATGACCTGAGAGTGAGTTCGTCGCATGTCACCCAAAGGGTACCATACTAAACATCCAGACTGTGGAAAAGAAACTCTCCCACAATCCTTTCTCAGATAGCTTAAGGCTCGTAACGTACGAAAGAAATCATTCATGATTACTGTATCTTAAACTGTTTTGAGATGAGAAGAGAACAGGCCCAACTAGGAGGGAGACTATCAAGTCCTACTGTTGTCATGCCATGGATTCATCCTATGGTTGAGGTTTGAACAGGGAACTCCTATAAGTTGTCATGCATAGGTTTCAACCTAAAGTTCTATCGTCAATTCCTTATCAAAGGAAATGAGAGTCCTAAGGGATCATGTCAATGATACACCAAAACAGACAAAGCATCAGCTTTAAACAGTAAAATGCATGCAATGCAAGTGAGGGAGGAAATGTGTGTGGGGCTTCAGCCTCCACAAGCTCATCTCAACCTCAAGCCAGAATGGATAACAGTAATCACACTGAAAAGTAAAACATGCTATCAAGCAATATACAGTAAACTGCAATCATACAGGAGAAAATAAAATAAAATGCCATCAGACAAACAAAAACACATGGGCAAGGGAGCTGGGCTCTACCGAATACCCGCAAGCAAAGCCACACAGTAACAGTACAAGCAGATCAACCTCTAGTGCAATCATGCTCCTAGATCCTACCTATCCTAGATATGGACTTATTATAATGCATCAAGCAAGTCAAATAAAACATGTCAATACAGAGAAGAAAACAGAAAAGAAAGCAGATCAACTCCTCTCTCAACTCCAAGCTTCAGCTCTCTCAACAGCAACTCAGTCTTCAGACTTCCATCACTCTTGACAAATCAATTTGCTTTTCCAGGTTTCAACCCTTCACCATAAGTTTCAACTTATCTTCTCTGAGCTTCAGCTCCTTGATCAGCTCCACCTTCAGGCTTCACTGTTAACCACAAGTATCAACTTGATCTCCTTTAGGATCTCCAAGTATCAAAGTAAGTATCAACTTCCTTTGTTCTTCAAGCTTCAGCTCTTCAGAATAATCTTCAATCACTTAGAAGTGTCAACTTCATCCTTCAGTCTTTACTTCATCTTCAGGGGTCTTCAAGTATCAACTTGCTCTTGTTGCTCTTCAAGCTTCAGCTGGAATGGCAATACTCAAGGATTCATCCTCTTCTACACTCTTCAATGAAGTCTTCGTCTTCAATCTCAAGCTCAACATCTCTCAAGATAATCAAACCAGAGGAAATCAATAAACTGGATAAGCTGGGATGTTAAACTGCTTATTGACCACCAAAGGTGACCTATAAGGGTTCAACATCAAAGGAATGGTTCCCTCAAAAGTTCTACTTCCCAGGTACCATCACTTATCCCTCCAAAGGAGAGAGGTGTATACCATGGAAGGAATTTGAATCATAGGGAGGAATGGAGGTGACAGATACCATCCATGTTTAAGAAAGAAGTTAACTAGGTCTAAACTCTTCCTAATCCCTAACCCTAAAACAACAACAAAACAAACAAGACTACAAGCTCTCAAGCTCCTCAATGCTCCTCAACGCTCCTACTATGCTCCTCAATGCTCCTCAGAACAAAATCAAGCTCTCTCATCCCACAAAGCAAAGCAAACAAAAATACAAGCCCACAAGGGCAACACAAACAATCATCAACTACAAAAATCATCTAAAAATAGTATACCACTATATTAAAACCTAATATAATTTCTAAGGGATCCTATATACCTACCCTTAATACCCTTATATGCCCCAATGTCTAACTTGACCTAGAAACCCAAAATTCTAATGTTATTGTGGACCTATGTTAAGGATTAACCTAATTCTACACAACCTAATGTCATCTAATCAAAACTAACCTAACTTTCATCACAAAATTATGGAATAAATCCAGGGGGAAGCTAAAGTCCTAATCTAACTATCCTAAAAAGAATGGCCTAAAATTACTAAGGGAACTAGCTAAAAGAAATTCTACAAATTCATGTATCAACATAAAAGAATTAAAAAGCTATTAAAATGAAAAATACACAAAAAATATTAAAAATGCATAAAATGCAAATATTTTTATTTGATAATTTACTAGACATGAATATGAAATGGGAGAAAAAAATTCCACTTAAAAATCATTAATATCCTATTTATTATGATTTTTCAAAGTTTAACATAAAATGGAAAAAATAAAATGAAAGAGATAAAACTTGGGTGCAGATAGCAAACATATCCAGTTCATTTTTCATATGGGCTCAGAATGGGGGTGCGGGTAGTCATGCGTACTGGGCCCAATTTAAGTCAGAAAATCAATTAATAAAATGAATGGAAAATGGAAAAGGAGCGGTGTACAAAGCAACAAAATTCAGTTGATTTCAACCATGGGCCAGGATTGGGGGTGTGGGAAGCAATCCAGCCCAAAGTTCTTTTAATGAAACGCCGCGTTTCATCATACTCAGGGTTTCCCTCTTCAGATTGGAATTAAATCTCAACCGTGAGATCTTGGTCTCAGTCAATGGTCAGCTCACAATCCAATGGCCACGCGCTTATCTTCTACCTCTGGCTAGGGTTCTTGGAGAAGCCATGAAAATGCAGAACACTAAACTCCATCTTCCTCAAACACGAACTCCATCAATTCTTCATGGAAAATCAAAATTCAAAACCCTATCTTGTCCAGAATTTCATCCTGAATCCAACCATGATCTTAAAATCAACTGAATCATCCTAAATCACTGAACCCGATCCAAGATCAAAGATATGCTCAATCATCAACTTCAACCAATCTTGCAATTAACTACCTCAGATTAATCACCAACTCATACTGAATGAAATTAGCTATCACACATGCATTGTATCTCACTATTCAACGAGTTCTTGATCATCAAAGAAATGGGGTCCATAACTCAATCTTCATCAATTGATCCCTAACTCTCCAGAAATGATCACCTATGTGTCTCTAACATTTCTACACTAACAATTCTACCTAGCAATGCATAAATTATGGTGTAATGGAGAATTTGCAAACCTGGTATTTCTTGATCAACAGATGGTGAAAACCTTCACTTCAAGCCTTGAAATTCTTCAGAAAGCTTCCTTGGATGATGATCTTGCTACTGTTTGCAAAAGATTTGAGGGAGAGTGCTTGAATCTCAGAATTCGATTCTGACTTGCTACCTTGAAAATCCAATTGCCAATTCTTCAATTCACCATGGATTTGCTCTCAAATTGATCTGCACAGCTTCACTATCATCAATGGAGTGTGTATGAATAGAAAGAATGAATGGAAATGGTTCAGAATAGGGAATTCACTTTCAACTTGCAATGGAAGCAAGTGAAATGGCCAACTCTCTCTTCTCTTTAATCTTATACCAACCTTGCATCTGAGCAAGTTGTACATGTTATATAGAGTGGTTTAGAATCATCTAGAACCATCTAGGATCATCCAATGAGAAATTGGAAATCTCATGTCATGACATTATGAATTCACTTCTCATCATGTGCTATCTCATGCCAAGCCTCTTGTAACCACCAATTCTGACTTGAAATTCTCCCCACATGAGATGTATGGTGTGTTGAAATGCATAACTAACTTGTTCATTGAGTTTCTTTGAGTTTTGCTTTTGTGCCTTAAGATGCAAGTAAGCCATTTCCAAAGCAGCCCCATGATCTAGGCCTCAAATCAAAATTGTGGCTGATCCATTGTTTTTAGAATGTCTTTTAGAGTCAAAATGACCTATTATATGACATGGTTTAGATGTGTAACTTGGGATTTCCAATTTTCAATTTCAACTTATTTAACTTATGCCTCCATTTTAGGCCATTTTGATCACTTTTTGATACAAGCCTTTTTAACATCTCATGACCTCCATACTAGCCTTAAAACATCATTCTAAGCAAGTTTGATGTTGAAGATTTTTCCATTTGACGCTTGGAAATAGGAGATATGGCCTTATGCTTGAAATGACCTATAACCTCCAAATGACCAAAATGCCCTTGACTTGTCAAAACCATAACTTGAGTTCTACAAATCCTATCAAGGACTTCTAGTAATCTCAAGAAAGCTAAGAAGATGCTATACAACATTCATGTTGACCAAGAATTCATAGGAATCATCCTACTAGGGAAAAAGTTGGATGCAAGTTACGTGACTTTCAAGGACCCAAATTCACATACCTCAGATGACCTGTAACTTGTCAAAGTCATAACATGAGCTCTACAAATCCTATCAAGGACTTCTAGTACTCAAATTAAAGCTAAGATCAAGCTATACAACATTCATGTTGTGTGGAAGATGAGATGACAATCAAATCTTGAGCTACACTGCCTTGAGGATAGGGATCAAACTAGGGGATTTTACACTGTCAAGCCTTAGAAACCCTAGCTTAAAACTTCTCAAACTCCTCAATAATGATGAGTTGGTCTAGGAATCATCCTTATAGCATCTCAATGCATCATTCCATGATCACATGGCTCTTTTATTAGGTCTCAACCCTCTCCAAATCATCAGTTGACCTAGGGTTGACCCAGTCAAACCCTAATTCCACCACTCATGGCTGAATCTCCTGAATTCCTGTATAATGACCTCTCTAGGCTTCATGATGGCTTTCAAGACATCTCATAAGCTCTCTCAAAGCTTCAAGTCCATCCTCATAGTCTCAGAATCATCTGAGGAGCTCCCACAACTCTCAAGTTATGAGACACACAACCTTGGTTTCAACCAATCTCTCTGAGGATCTCTTGAGTTCTCTGACAAGAATATCAACCTTTGAACACTTGAACAACTTTCTTGGCTAGCTTCAAAGTCTCATACAACTCTTGCAGGGTAATCCTACCTCTTGATCTACTGCACCCACACAATGAGAAGCAGATGATCATGCTACTGAACACAAGCTTGGTAAATAAATGTTGGTCAAATTTTGGGGTGCAACAGCTGCCCCTATTCAAACGGCTTGAACCTGACTGGGTGAGGAGCGAACAGCTCTCAGCCAATCAAGGTGCGAGACGGTTGAATACCGATAAACCCAGAAATTTGCCAACTGCCCAAGTACACGGTACTCTGGCGGGAACAAATCTTCGAAAACTGCAATAATAGTTGCACGACAACTAGCTGGAGAATTGGTCACACGGTAACTGGTAATACATAGTCGATCATGCCATCAGGCATCACGATTCCTCGGGACTCTTCAGGACAACCATCAGGTTGATCATGCCATCAGGCATTCAAAGAACTCGTCGGGCATCAGCCGGACTTCAACCATCAGGTTGATCATGCCATCAAGCATTCAAAGAACTTGTCGGGCATCAGCCGGACTTCAACCATCAGGTTGATCATGCCATCAAGCATTCAAAGAAACTGTCGGGCATCAGCCGGACTTCAACCATCAGGTTGATCATGCCATCAGGCATTCAAAGAAATCTGTCGGGCATCAGCCGGACTTCAACCATCAGGTTGATCATGCCATCAGGCATTCAAAGAAATCTGTCGGGCATCAGCCGGACTTCAACCATCAGGTTGATCATGCCATCAGGCATTCAACGACCTCGTCGGGCATCAGCCGGACTTTGTCAGCAAGTCGGGAATAGAATTCTTGGTCAATCATGACCCAACTGGGAATATCTAAACCTCTGCCATCAGGCACTCCGCATCAGCTGAGAGAACTGCTTCATTAACACGGTCAGACTTCAATCATGGAGTCTTCAAGGGAGGTTTCAACTTCGCCGTTCAAAACCTGCTGGGGATGACGCATCGCCGCTGGGGATTCTGGAGAACTATCAAGTAACTCCGCTTCGGGGATCTAGAAATCATTCTGGATGAATCAACTCTGCTGAGGACTTCAAGAATCATCTTGGACAAATAACTCCGCCGGGGACCTTCAAGAATCATCTTCAACCGATAACCATTCTGGAGATTTCAGGAATCATCCTGAGCGAACACTCTGTTGGGGATTTCAGGAATCATCCTGGGCAACCTTTACTGGGGACTCTAAGTATCAACTTGAGCAACCAACTCTGGTGACTGCACTGGGGTCTTAAGAATCATCTTAAGCAAACGGCCCTGCTGGGGAATTCAAGAATCATATTGAACCGAAAACTTCGCTGGAGACTTCAAGAATCATCTTGAGCAAGCGGCTTCGTTGGTGGAGAATGTCAGGAATCATCCTGAGCAATCGATTCTGCAGCGGAACACCTGCAAAACAAGAACGGTAGCAACCTAGATCATGTTTATTATGCATATGCTTCGGCAATGGTGCAATGCTCCACACGGTGGAAATGCTATGCGTTTATGATAAATGCTATGCAATCATGCACAATGATGCGATCCCGTCAGCAAAATAAATGCTGAAGGAGGAATCCTCCTATCGAGGAGAAAGAACTACTCAGATAGAGGAATCATCCTGCTGAGGAGAACATGGTCACGCCAATCTCAATTGGACTCCGCAGGGGACACAAGTTCAGTTGACTGCTGCGGGGGAATGAAGCTCTACGAGAGCTTGGACCTGCTGAGGGAAAGCGATATCAATCGCGGGAATAAACTGCATGGCCTTCATGGCTACTTCTCTGGAGATAACGACTCTGTGGGGAAACATCATCAACTGTTCAACCTCCCACTGGGAAAAACCAATCATGGCTTGAGCAGCTTCCAAGGATCTGGCTCTCTTGGGGATCTGCAAACTCGGCCGAGGAAGGAGAAATCATTCTGCTTTCCGGGGAGCACGACTCTGCGGGGGAATCTCAATTCCGCTGGGGAAGAAGGAATCGTCCGACTTCGGGGGAGAGTACGACTCTGGTGGGGAATTTCAATTCCGCTGGAGACTTCAGTCTGGCACCATCAGTTGCTGCATACTTCGGCGTACGAATAGTTTCCTACGAAACCTGCACTTGTGACCCGGTGCTGGGGGATTAACACACGCTTCGGCGCCTGACTCAGCTGAGGAGATGACATTCCTTCGGGACGCATCTGATTGGGGGAGAGAATCATCTCTGCCTGGGGAGACATATCAATGCTCATTATCTCGCGTTTAGACTCTGCGGGGAGAGGCTACTGAACTCTACTGGAGAAGGAGGAATCATCCTGCTTCAGGGATGCGCACGGCGCACTGTCTGGAACATGCTACACCTGTAACAACACAAACACACAGACAAGATACCCTTCTCAAAGGGACCGATCAAGGTTATTATCTCGTGACAATATTCAAGTACTTCATTGTTTCAACAATCAGTGGCCTAGGCCAGTAAGTTTATGTATGCGCATTTTATCAAAAACATCGGCGTTCTTTTTCGCAAACAAAACAGATAAATGCTAAACAGACAAACAAAATTGCTGAATAGTATGCATTTTATTGATGACGAACCCCTAAATGGGTAAAATGTTTTACAACAGATGCAAGCTCCTGGAATGAGTAAGCCGCGCAAAAATAAAACATAAATATACATCAGTATATACAAATGTCGGCAACGAGGCGTAGACGAACACCATGAGTTGATCCCTCTATGACCCACTCGACTTCGATACTTCTCCGACGCTTCAGCTTCAGAAGAGATTGATTCAGATGAACAACCCTCAGGTCGTCCAAACCACTAAACAAAGAAAGTCCACACGTGGAACGCAGTCATTTGCTTTTTCAAATCCCTAACTTTTGCGTGAACCGCCCTTTGCGGGTTTTCAGTTCACCGGGATACCCTTTTTTGCCGAAGCCGCCCAGTGTAGGTTTTCTACTTCGCGGGTGTACATTTTTTTCAATTTATATCCCTAATTTTTGCCCGAACCCTTTATTCTGTTTTTGGTTCGCCAGGATGCCCCATTTTTGCCTGGACTCTCCCTTTTTTTTTCCAGCGGGTCGCTTTCAAGCAAAGTATTTTTTAACTGCGTCCGCGTTCACCGGGGATGCAAAATATTCACCATCCATTGTGGATAACAACAAAGCTCCTCCCGAGAAGACCTTGCTGACGACGTACGGACCTTCGTAATTCGGAGTCCACTTGCCCCGGTGATCGGAGTGTGGAGGAAGAATCTTCTTCAGGACGAGGTCACCCGTCTGAAGCTTCTAGGATGCACCTTCTTATCATAAGCTTTCTTCATTCGGCTTTGGTACAGACGACCAAACGCAATCGATGCTAACCTCTTCTCGTCCATCAGGCTGAGTTGGTTCAGTCGGTTCGTAATCCATTCTGCCTCGTCGAGTTTCACATCAACCAAAACTCGCAAAGAAGGGATCTCCACTTCTAACGGTAGGACTGCTTCCATACCGTACACCAAGGAGAAAGGAGTTGCCCCGGTCGACGTACGTACCGTCGTATGATAACCGTGCAGTGCAAACGGCAGCATCTCGTGCCAATCTTTGTAGGTCACAACCATCTTCTGAACAATCTTATTTATGTTCTTATTGGCCGCTTCAACGGCGCCATTCATCCTCGGCTGGTAAGGAGATGATTTGTGGTGTTCAATCTTGAAACTTTGGCACAACTCCTTCATCATCTTGTTATTCAGATTCGAACCATCATCAGTAATGATCCGCTCGGGAATTCCGTAACGACAGATGATGTCCCTTTTTATGAATTTAGCCACCACCTACTTGGTCACATTAGCATACGAGGCTGCCTCCACCCACTTGGTGAAGTAGTCGATAGCTACCAGAATGAAGCGATGATCGTTAGATGCGGTGGGCTCGATCTTTCCTATCATGTCGATGCCCCACATGGAGAACGGCCACGAGGAGGACATGACATTTAACGGGCACGGCGGCACATGAACTTTATCAGCATAGATCTGGTATTTATGACACCTCTTCGCGAATTTGAAGCAATCTGATTCCATCGTCAGCCAGTAGTATCCTGCTCTCAGGATCTTTCTCGTCATAGCATGCCCGCCGGCGTGCGTACCAAATGTGCCTTCATGGACTTCTTCCATGAGCATACTCGCCTCTTTCGCATCTACATATCTGAGTAGCACGAGATCGTGGTTTCTTTTGTACAAAACTCCATCAGGATTGAGGTAAAAATTTCCGGACAGCCTCCTCAGAGTCTTCTTATCCTGGGTTGACGCACCCGCAGGATACTCCTTAGTCATAAGGAAAGTCTGGACGTCATGGAACCATGGCTTGCCGTCGGCGGCTTCCTCGAATGCAAAGACGAATGCAGGTCTATCAAGACGCGAAAGGACAATTCTTGGAGCCTCATTCCAAAAATTGACTTTATACATTGAAGCCAACGTGGCTAAGGCATCAGCCATCTAATTCTCGGCCCGGGGCACATGATGGAGTTCCACCCGATCAAAGAACGGAAGTAGCCTTCTGGCATAGTTCATGTACGACACCAAATTTGATTGACGAGTCTCCCACTCCCGTTTGATTTGGTTGATCACAAGCGCCGAATCACCATATACGTCTAGATTCTTGATTCTCAAATCAATTGCCTCTTCTAGACCCATAATGCATGCTTCGTACTCCGCCTCATTATTGGTGACTGGAAACGTCAGTCTCGCAGTGAACGGGGTGTGGGATCCGTGGGGAGTCGTGATGATAGCCCCGATGCCACTTCCGTAGGAATTAACCGCCCCATCGAATATCAATTTCCACTGGGATTTCCTATCTGGCCCCTCGTCGGGCAACGGTTCATCGCAGTCCTTCGCATTGAGAAACATAATGTCCTCATCAGGGAATTCAAATTTCATAGGCTGGTAATCTTCGATCGGCTGTTCGGCGAGGTAATCAGACAATACGCTTCCCTTGATGGCCTTCTGGGAAACGTACTGAATATCATATTCCGTTAACACCATTTGCCATCTGGCAATCCTGCCCAAAAGAGCCTGCTTCTCGAAGACGTACTTGATCGGATCCATCTTCGAAATTAGCATGGTGGTGTGATTGAGCATGTACTGTCGTAGACGTTTGGCAGCCCAGGCTAGTGCACAACACGTCTTCTCCAGCATCGAGTATCGAGATTCACAGTCAGTGAACTTTTTACTCAAGTAGTAAATGGCATGCTCCTTTCTGCCTGTCTCATCGTGCTGACCGAGAACACACCCCATACTATTCTCAAGAACTATCAAGTACATGATTAAAGGTCGTCCAGCCACTGGGGGTATCAAGATTGGAGGTTCTTGGAGATACCTCTTTATCTTGTCAAATGCCTTCTGGCAATCCTCATTCCAGATAATTGCCTGATCTTTCTTTAAAAGCTTGAACATCGGTTCACACGTGGCCGTGAGCTGAGAGATAAACCTCGCAATGTAGTTTATTCTTCCCAAGAAACCACGAACTTCTTTTTCTGTTTTCGGCGCTGACATTTCTTGAATGGCTTTTATTTTCGCAGGATCGACCTCGATGCCTCGTTCGCTCACGATAAACCCCAGTAACTTTCCGGACCGTACCCCGAAAGTACATTTGTTAGGATTCAGCCTCAACCTGAACTTCCTAAGCCTCTCAAAAAGCTTCAATAAGTTGACCAGATGCTCTTCCTCCGTTTGGGACTTCGCAATCATGTCATCAACATAGACCTCGATCTCATGATGAATCATGTCATGAAACAAAGTTACCATGGCTCGTTGGTAAGTGGCCCCTGCGTTCTTCAGACCGAAAGGCATTACCTTATAGCAAAATGTTCCCCAGGGAGTGATAAACGTAGTTTTCTCCATGTCCTCCGGCGCCATCTTGATCTGATTGTAACCGGAGAAGCCATCCATGAATGAAAACACGGAGAACTGGGCTGTGTTGTCGACCAACACATCAATATGAGGCAGCGGGAAATCATCTTTAGGGCTCGCCCTATTCAAATCCCGATAATCGACGCACATGCGTACCTTACCGCCCTTCTTCGGTACAGGCACTATGTTGGCGACCCACGGAGGGTAAGTGGTGACCGCTAAGAAGCCAGCATCAAGCTGCTTTTGCACTTCTTCTTTGATCTTAACGGCCATGTTTGGTCTCGTCCTCCTAAGCTTCTGCTTAACGGGAGGGCAGTATTCTCGTAGCGGCAAGTGGTGGACCACGATGTCCGTGTCAAGTCCGGGCATATCTTCGTATGACCAAGCAAAAACGTCACTATACTCTCTTAGCATCTCGACTAATCTCTACTTGACATCACTCTGTAATGCAACCCCTATCCTGACATTTCTGACGAGTTCTTCAGAACCCAGGTTCACGATTTCGATCTCCTCTTCATGAGGCAGAATAACTTTTTCCTCTTGTTTCAACAAGCGGGCCAATTCTTCAGGAAGGTCTTCGTCTTCATCAATCTCTTCTTCGGCTTGATAGATCAGGAAATCGAAGTCGAAGTGAGTCGTAGAAGGTCCAGAGTCGATGTCATCTGTTATGTGGATCCTGCAATAACAAGGGTTAAGTTTAAAACAAGGATGTGCAGGTTAGCACAATCCCCATTGCCATTTTACTATTTTTCAAAACAAACATAAAACAGGAATAACGGAGATCACAATATTTGAATACGAAGAAAACGCCTTTGATTTATTAACAAAATGCATGTACATAATCCAACAAGGCCCTGACAATAAAACCGCTATGCCCCGGGTAGGACATAGGGTTGTACAATGATTGGAAAAAGTAAGTCATTACTCTTCACTTGTCATCTGGATGATATCCTTGATGGTCAAATTGTTGAGGCCCTCGCCTGGCTTGCTTGGCTGAATCCAAGAGTCGAGGTCACAATCGCTATCCCCGCTGTCTTCAGACACCGCGTGGATGCTTTCGAAGATCACTCCGCCACTGGTAAATTGGATCGGCCCTTTACCTCGAGACGCACTGCTAGACGAAGAAGAAGAAGCTTCAGCTCTAGGAGAATATCCCAACCCAAACTTATCTTGCTTGTTGGGTATCTCCAAAAATCGCCCCCAACCTGGGGTAGATCCGGCTTGGACAACGACCCGAGCTTCCTTGAAGGAGGAGAGATTCATCTCTGGCTTTTCTGTGACCACAGGAGCTGCTTCTTTCACTTTGACAGCTTCGAACGCTTGGCAAAGAGTTTCATGGATTTCGCCATCCATTTCAACATACTTAAAGGATGACAAATGGCTCACCATTATGTCTTCCTCGCCACACACGGTTACGACGCTTCCCCCGGCAGCATATTTGAGCTTTTGGTGCAACGTGGAGGTCACGGCACCAGCAGCATGGATCCATGGTCGGCCCAAGAGACACCTATAGGCAGGCATGATGTCCATGATATAAAAGACCGCGTTGAACGTTTCCGGACCGACTTGGATTGGCAGGGTCACCTCCCCGAAAACGTGGCGTTTAGTTCCATCGAACGCCTTCACAACCAGATCACTGGGTGTGCAGATCACTCCACGAGTATCCAACTTCATTAATTCCTTCTTCGGAAGAACATTAAGCAACGAACCCGTGTCCACCAGCACGTGTGACATGATTGTGCCCCTACACTCTATCGAGATGTGCAGGGCGCTATTGTGATTCCTCCCTTTGGGCGTCAGCTCTAAGTCTATGAATCCTAGCCCATTCCCAGCATTAACGTGGGCTACAACCTCTTCTAGCTGATTCACCGATATTTCTTGCGGTACGTAGGCGGCGTTCAGCACCTTCAGCAACGCATTGCGGTGTGCTTCAGAACACAGCAACAAGTTCAGAATGGAAATCTTCGAGGGCGTTTGATGGAGATGATCTACAATCTTGTAGTCGCTCTTTTTAATCAACCGCATAAACTCCTCGGCATCCTTAACAAGAAAGTCTTTCTCTACCCCACACGGGACCTCTTCGACGACTTTGCTTTTCCCTTTATCGGCCGCATCAGCTTTGACCGCTTTATCTGCCACGACCTCTGGCGGTGCAAATACTCTTCCGCTGCGAGTAATACCACTGATTCCCGCAAGACTCTCCACAGTCGACCCACGGTTCTAGCTCCAACCTCTGTCCGTTGCAATAGACTTCAGCCCCATAATGCCACGGAACAACGTTAGTGCTCTCGAAGGGTATTGGCCCAACTTTGGTAATAGTAATTGTAGGCGGTCTGGGCGCAGAAATGGTTATTGGCCGGCGAGGGATGGTGATGGTGGCGACTTCATCGGCCTGCTTCATCACTACCTCTCCTGATCCACTTTCAGCCTTCCGGCTAAACTGCAGAATCCCCTCAGTCATCAGACTTTGAATTCCTTCTACAAGCTTCTCACATCCATCAGAATGTGTGGCACAGTCCATGCATAACTCTCCGCACCCTGGAAAGAACCCTCTTTTCAGCAATTTAGCTTTAACGAAGCCAAGCGGCGTCTTTAGATCTCTGACGTCAGTCAACAAATCCGCATTCTCTTCTTCGATAATGGCGTTCACTCCACCTCCCCTATGATTCGGCATAGGATTCTTCGTGACATTGGGCACATTATCGGAGAAGTTGATGATCTTGGCATCTACCAGGTCCTGCACCTTGTGCTTGAAGGCTTTGCAGTTCTCGATTGTGTGGCCTGGTGCCCCTGAGTGGAGGTCGCAAGTGGCGTTTACGCCGTACCCTGGTGGAGGTGCCCCTGTCAAGGGAGCCATCGTCCTCTTCTGGACCAACTGAAGCTGAAGCAAGGTCTGCAAGAGTTGCGCGTACGACATGGGCGGTGCCTCGAAGTGACGGTTTGACAAAGATGCCCGATTCTGGTACTTTCTATATCCCTGTTGATTCGGTTGCTGCTGCTGCTGCTGTTGCGGAGCCGCTGGGATATTTATACTGGCTATCTGCTGCTGAGGGCCTTTGCCCTTCCCTCGAGCGTTGGTCACAGCGCTCGCTTCTCCTTCTCGTCGTTTGCCAGCATAAGGTTTCTTTCCACCTCCTCCAGCTGAGGATGACTCACCTTGAATTTTCCCGATCTTGATCCCATTCTCGACGTGCTCGCCCATGATAATAAGAGCCGAGAACGTCCCAGACATACCGATGACTAACTTTTCATAGTAAACCCCTGGGAGGGTGGCTACAAACATCTGCACGAGCTCTCGTTCAACCATCGGGGGCTGAACCCTGGCTGCCAACTCACGCCACCGCTGGGCGTACTCCTTAAATCCTTCATTATTCCTCTGCGATAGGTTCTGCAGCTGGACTCGTTTCGGGCCCAAGTCGCTATTGTATTGGTAGTGGTGCACAAACGCTTCAGCAAGATCCTTCCATGTGCGCACACTAGTGGGCTCCAGACTCATGTACCACTCGAGGGATGGTCCGGAAAGACTGTCTTGGAAGAAGTGCATCAACAACTTCTCGTCTTCAGAATGAGCAGACATCTTCCTGTAGTACGATCTCAGGTGGACACGAGGGCAAGTGGTGCCCTTATATTTTTCAAATTCAGGTACCCTGAACTTAGGAGGTACCTTGAAATCAGCAATTAATCCCAACTTGGACATATCAACGCCCAAAGTATTCTGATTCTCAATATCTCTCATTTTATCTTCAAGTGCTTTGAATCTAAGCCGTGTTTCAGCATTCTGCTCTCCTTCGACACCCTCCTGAGAGAACACATCATCCTGATGATCCTCAAGCCATGGCTGAGGCATAAACAGATTCCCGACGCCTGCATTCCCGTTGCCCGGCCCGGCATTGACATTAGCTCCCAGACTCCCATTACCAACGCCCTCCGTATTGAGTCCGATGTTGGCCATCACATTGCCATGAGCACTGCCGTTTCCCCCGGCCACGGGGACACCATTCTGCGGAGTTTCAACTGGTGGAGGAGTAGGCACGGCCCCACCGTGGAGTACGCCGTTGCTATCAACCCTGGAGATCAAAGGCTGAACCAAAGTTCTGAACTGATCCTGGCCATTGGCGACCACTTGCATGAGCTCCATGAAGCGACCCATCCTTTCGCGGAGCTCCTGAACATCAGTTTGCACTTGATCCATGATTCTGGTCTGATTAGCTCTAGTCGGATAACGGTGAATCGGTCTCTGATCAATCCTGGAACCACCGGAAACGACCTGGGACAACCTGTAAACCTGAAAAACTCTGGTAAAACACAGAAGGGTTAGGAAAAAACAACAAAATGCTCGTCATGCAAATGCATGTGTGTGTCTGTGTGTTAGGGAGATCTCCCCCGATCCTAGTGCCTGAGTGCCAGTGCTGATAATAAGAAGAAGAAGTCCGAGTCCAATCAGGGAAACAACAATCTCATATATAAAGAAAGCCTATCAAGGCAGTACATAGCATCAACGAGTACAAGATGAATCAACAGCGTGAGCTCAGCCAACAAGCCTGGTGATGGTCAGCATACAACAAAAACAAAAGGAATACAAATAGTCAAGTACGGCCACGGGCGCGATACTCTTCTAATAACTCCTTCGTCTCTGGATGATCTGGCAGAGTGAGTAACCCCTCGACGAGTAATTCCCTCTGCACAATGGTATATTGAAGTCCTTCGACCGAACTTTCCCATGCTCCTTCGCCGAAGCAATCTTCTAACTTCCGCTTTTTGGACTCAAACGTCAGCTTGCGCTCCTTCAGGTTAGCGAGAGCTTTGTTGAGCTGGCCTTCGGCGGCGTATCTGCGGGTGGTTTCTTCATCAAACCTCTTCTCACTGTCCTTCACCTAGGCTTCCAGCTTGGAGATCTGTAGCATCAGCTTATCCTCCCGCTCTTTCCTGGTGGCCAGGGAAGCCTTCCAGTGCTGGTTGAACTTGGATATCCTCCGATATGCCTCGTCCATGTACTGCTTCTTCGTAGCCAGTACGTCGTTGACAGCTTTGAACTTGGATATCCTCCGATATGCCTCGTCCAAGTGCTGGCTTGGCATGAGGAAACAGCATCCCTATAGCATCGGCCCTGGCTCTGATCCAAGTCAAATACGGAGGGTAGGCTTGATTGTTGCTTTTTCCTAGCAAAGGCTTCCCTCGCTTACTGATACCATTCCACGCGCGCTGAAGCTTGGACAACAAATCCCCCTCTAGAATACCAGTGAGGTACAGAGATTCCTGTACCTCTTCATCCTTCGGCAGAGTTCTCAAAGCATACGCGAACTGTCGAACCAGCAAGGACGAATTGTAGTTTATACAACCCTTCCTACCTATCAAAGGCACATTTGGAAACCCGCTGCAACTGAAGATCACCTCAGTACCCAACCTATCTCTGTCGAACCAGTCAATATCCTTTGCAGATAAACTCATCAGACGCTCGGACCATTCAGTTGTGGCTGCAGACGAGACAAAAGGACCCCTCTTGGGCAGATGACTATCAATCCATTTGTACAGCAAGGGTACACAGCATGAGACATTCTTTCCCCTCCTGTTCTCGTTTTTGTAGTGGACTGAATGATAGACATCTCCTATCAAGGTAGGGACTGGATTCCCTGATGCGAAGATGTGAAATGCATCGAAGTCTACAAAATCGGGCATGTTGGGGAACAGAATGATGCCATATATGCACAGAGCGAGGATGGCGTTGAACGCGACCCAACATTCGTCCTTGGCACACTGCTGAGCTTTACCTACCAGAAACTGCAAGGAGAACCCAGGAACCTTGTTCCAACTAGTCAATACTAACTCGGAGGCGTCCAAATTAAGTGAAGGAGCTAAACCAGCCAGATCAGGCTCAGCATCCATGTGAACAAAAGGAATCTGCCTCTTGATAGGCACACCTAGCAAATCAGCATATTCTTCCAGCGTAGGTGCGAGAACAAAGTCCTGAAAAGTGAAACATCTCAACGGAGGGTCGTAGAACTGCAACAGAGCGTGCAACCCATTCAAATCGAACACAGAAGGCTTATGAACCAAACTGAGCAACCTGCCGTAAGATTTTCTGAACTCATCCCTCACAGAATCATCTGCTAAAGCTATCAAACCAGTCAGCTTAACCACATCAGGGGCAGGGAACTTGTAAGCCACGGTCTTCCTCAGAGAACCCATAACAATACAATAGGAGGCAAGAAATCCTGGATCGGGGAAAACGGTACCTACAACACAGACACACGTTAATGAAATGCAAATGAATATGCAAACTAATGCAAAATGCAATCATGCAATAGGAGGCCAAAGCAACTGCTGCTGTGGAGATTCTGTATCAACAACCACTGATAAGAAGAAAACCCCAGTGTAGGACCACAAATCTGATCTGCCAAGAACCACCATCTGATAGGGCCATATACACAGGATCATAATTTTTCTTTGTCAAGAACAAATGTCTGATAATAAGGACCTCGGATGTAGGATCAAGAAATATCTGCTGGTGAGGTCTTCAGACCCCAATCAAAAATTTGCTCTATCAAGAACAAACATACAGCTGCTGATGAGATCTTCAGACCCCACTCAAAAATCTGCTCTATCAAGAACAAACAACATCTGCTGATGAGATCTTCAGACCCTAATCAAAAATCTGCTCTATCAAGAACAAACAACATCTGCTGATGAGATCTTCAGACCCCAATCAAAAATCTGCTCTATCAAGAACAAACGACATCTGCTGATGAGATCCTCTGATCAAAACCTGCTCTATCAAGAACAAATACACATCTGATGATAAGATCCTCTGATCAAAACCTGCTCTATCAAGAACAAATGCACATCTGATGATAAGATCCTCTGATCAAAACCTGCTCTATCAAGAACAGACAAATCTGCAACTGAGAAACCCCGGTACCAACACAACTGATTCACTGTCAAGAAAACCAGGTAGTCTGAAGGTCACGGTTTCCTGCAATAAACCCAACCCTGCTCACAGGTATGGACCTAAACTGACTCAAGTTCGGCATCCTATGCGTTCATCAGCGTCACAGACATTCAAGAGGGGTGATACGATACCCAGAAGGTGTGGCATCACCAGCTCGTGAAGCGGCCTCACTCGGCTAAATCACAAATGATCGGTCCCCAGAGTCGACAATCCACCAAACCAGCAACCGTCTCAACCCAAAGGGTTGAAAGAGAAGCCAACCGGGAGAACCTCGTCTGAGCGTGGATTTCATGAGACACTAGTGCCTGCAAAGCAAGCACGCGCCCACTAATTTCCACTCTAAGTCTATGGTGCACTCAAGTCTGGGTCTGGCTTCTCACTCATCAGAATTCCCCTCCCACAACAGCACAGATAATCATATCATACTGAAAATAAAATGCGGGAAATAAAGTGCGAGAAGTAAAATGCGATAAATAAACGCAACCCGACAAGTAAACATACAAGCGTTGGGATTGACTCGCATAGGGAACCGTTGGAGTCCCCAGCAGAGTCTCCAGCTGTCGCTTGCGCGAAAATAAGGTGCCGGCACAACAGAAGATTCACCACCTTTCGTTATTTATCCCTTAGAGCGGGAAAGGAAACGATCGGAAAAACCTGACGAATAGGTATAAGACAAGGTCTTCGCAACCGTTGTCTGGGTTCGGGAGTCGGTTACGCAAGGGGAAGGTATTAGCACCCCTCACGTCCGTCGTACTCGACGGGATCCACGCTTGTTGTGTTTACTTGGACGGGTTGGTTTTATCTATCTACCTATCAAGGCTGGCTTAAAAAGAAAAGAAAAATTACTCGGCAAAGCGTCGCGCTTCATGCCTACGTATTCTCATCAGAGAACGAGAAATCAGAGTCAACGTAGTTCGACCTACGACGGGTTATGGGGGAAGGTAGCTCGCCAATACATCAGTATTGTGCCTACGTACTCTCAACAGGTATGAGAGATCAGAGCTTACATAGTTCGGGACACTACGGTTTATTTCCTGTCTTTTACGAAAGAAGTGTTTTTTATTGTGTTTGCAACTTCAATAGCACTAGAGACTATGACCTGAGAGTGAGTGCGTCGCATGTCACCCAAAGGGTACCATACTAAACATCCAGACTGTGGAAAAGAAACTCTCCCACAATCTTTCTCAGATAGCTTAAGGCTCGTAACGTACGAAAGAAATCATTCATGATTACTGTATCTTAAACTGTTTTGAGATGAGAAGAGAACAGGCCCAACTAGGAGGGAGACTATCAAGTCCTACTGTTGTCATGCCATGGATTCATCCTATGGTTGAGGTTTGAACAGGGAACTCCTAGAAGTTGTCATGCATAGGTTTCAACCTAAAGTTCTATCGTCAATTCCTTATCAAAGGAAATGAGAGTCCTAAGGGATCATATCAATGATACACCAAAACAGTAAAATGCATGCAATGCAAGTGAGGGAGGAAATGTGTGTGGGGATTCAGCCTCCACAAGCTCATCTCAACCTCAAGCCAGAATGGATAACAGTAATCACACTGAAAAGTAAAACATGCTATCAAGCAATATACAGTAAACTGCAATCATACAGGAGAAAATAAAATAAAATGCCATCAGACAAACAAAAACACATGGGCAAGGGAGCTGGGCTCTACCGAATACCCGCAAGTAAAGCCACACAGTAACAGTACAAGCAGATCAACCTCTAGTGCAATCATGCTCCTAGATCCTACCTATCCTAGATATGGACTTATTCTAATGCATCAAGCAAGTCAAACAAAACATGTCAATACAGAGAAGAAAACAGAAAAGAAAGCAGATCAACTCCTCTCTCAACTCCAAGCTTCAGCTCTCTCAACAGCAACTCAGTCTTCAGACTTCCATCACTCTTGACAAATCAATTTGCTTTTCCAGGTTTCAACCCTTCACCATAAGTTTCAACTTATCTTCTCTGAGCTTCAGCTCCTTGATTAGCTCCACCTCCAGGCTTCACTGTTAACCACAAGTATCAACTTGATCTCCTTCAGGATCTCCAAGTATCAAAGTAAGTATCAACTTCCTTTGTTCTTCAAGCTTCAGCTCTTCAGAATAATCTTCAATCACTTAGAAGTGTCAACTTCATCCTTCAATCTTTACTTCATCTTCAGGGGTCTTCAAGTATCAACTTGCTCTTGTTGCTCTTCAAGCTTCAGCTGGAATGGCAATACTCAAGGATTCATCCTCTTCTACACTCTTCAATGAAGTCTTCGTCTTCAAACTCAAGCTCAACATCTCTCAAGATAATCAAACCAGAGGAAATCAATAAACTGGATAAGCTAGGATGTTAAACTGCTTATTGACCACCAAAGGTGACCAATAAGGGTTCAACATCAAGGGAATGGTTCCCTCAAAAGTTCTACTTCCCAGGTAACATTACTTATCCCTCCAAAGGAGAGAGGTGTATACCATGGAAGGACTTTGAATCATAGGGAGGAATGGAGGTGACAGATACCATCCATGTTTAAGAAAGAAGTTAACTAGGTCTAAACTCTTCCTAATCCCTAACCCTAAAACAACAACAAAACAAACAAGACTACAAGCTCTCACGCTCCTCAATGCTCCTCAATGCTCCTACTATGCTCCTCAATGCTCCTCAATGCTCCTCAGAACAAAACCAAGCTCTCCCAGCCCACAAAGCAAAGCAAACAAAAATACAAGCCCACAAGGGCAACACAAACAATCATCAACTACAAAAATCATCTAAAAATAGTATACCACTATATTAAAACCTAATATAATTTATAAGGGATCCTATATACCTACCCTTAATACCCTTATATGCCCCAATGTCTAACTTCACCTAGAAACCCAAAATTCTAATGTTATTGTGGACCTATGTTAAGGATTAACCTAATTCTACACAACCTAATGTCATCTAATCAAAACTAACCTAAAATTCATCATAAAATTATGGAATAAATCCAGGGGGAAGCTAAAGTCCTAATCTAACTATCCTAAAAAGAATGGCCTAAAAATCCTAAGGGAACTAGCTAAACAAAATTCTACAAATTCATGTATCAACATAAAAGAATTAAAAAGCTATTAAAATGAAAAATACACAAAAAATATTAAAAATGCATGAAATGCAAATATTTTTATTTGATAATTTTCTAGACATGAATATGAAATGGGAGAAAAAATTTCCACTTACAAATCATTAATATCCTATTTATTATGATTTTTCAAAGTTTAACATAAAATGGAGAAAATAAAATGAAAGAGATAAAACTTGGGTGCAGATAGCAAACATATCCAGTTCATTTTTCATATGGGCTCAGAATGGGGGTGCGGGTAGTCATGCGTACTGGGCCCAATTTAAGTCAGAAAATCAATTAATAAAATGAATGGAAAATGGAAAAGGAGCAGTGTACAAAGCAACAAAATTCAGTTGATTTCAACCATGGGCCAGGATTGGGGGTGTGGGAAGCAATCCAGCCCGAAGTTCTTTTAATGAAACGCCGCGTTTCATCATACTCAGGGTTTCCCTCTTCAGATTGGAATTAAATCTCAACCGTGAGATCTTGGTCTCAGTCAATGGTCAGCTCACAATCCAATGGCCACGCGCTTATTTTCTACCTCTGGCTAGGGTTCTTGGAGAAGCCATGAAAATGCAGAGCACTAAACTCCATCTTCCTCAAACACGAACTCCATCAATTCTTCATGGAAAATCAAAATTCAAAACCCTATCTTGCCCAAAATTTCATCCTGAATCCAACCATGATCTTAAAATCAACTGAATCATCCTAAATCACTGAACCCGATCCAAGATCAAAGATATGCTCAATCATCAACTTCAACCAATCTTGCAATTAACACCTCAAATTAATCACCAACTCACACTGAATGAAATTAGCTATCACACATGCATTGTATCTCACTATACCACGAGTTCTTGATCATCAAAGAAATGGGGTCCATAACTCAATCTTCATCAATTGATCCCTAACTCTCCAGAAATGATCACCTATGTGTCTCTAACCTTTCTACACTAACAATTCTACCTAGCAATGCATAAATTATGGTGTAGTGGAGAATTTGCAAACCTGGTATTTCTTGATCAACAGATGGTGAAAACCTTCACTTCAAGCCTTGAAATTCTTCAGAAAGCTTCCTTGGATGATGATCTTGTTACTGTTTGCAAAAGATTTGAGGGAGAGTGCTTGAATCTCAGAATTCGATTCTGACTTGCTACCTTGAAAATCGAATTGCCAATTCTTCAATTCACCATGGATTTGCTCTCAAATTGATCTGCACAGCTTCACTATCATCAATGGAGTGTGTATGAATGGAAAGAATGAATGGAAATGGTTCAGAATAGGGAATTCACTTTCAACTTGCAATGGAAGCAAGTGAAATGGCCAACTCTCTCTTCTCTCCAATCTTACACCAACCTTGCATCTGAGCAAGTTCTACATGTTATATAGAGTGGTTTAGAATCATCTAGAACCATCTAGGATCATCCAATGAGAAATTGGAAATCTCATGTCATGACATTATGAATTCACTTCTCATCATGTGCTATCTCATGCCAAGCCTCTTGTAACCACCAATTCTGACTTGAAATTCTCCCCACATGAGATGTATGGTGTGTTGAAATGCATAACTAACTTGTTCATTGAGTTTCTTTGAGTTTTGCTTTTGTGCCTTAAGATGCAAGTAAGCCATTTCCAAAGCATCCCCATGATATAGGCCTCAAATCAAAATTGTGGCTGAACCATTGTTTTTAGAATGTCTTTTAGAGTCAAAATGACCTATTATATGACATGGTTTGGATGTGTAACTTGGGATTTCCAATTTTCAATTTCAACTTATTTAACTTATGCCTCCATTTTAGGCCATTTTTATCACTTTTTGATACAATCCTTTTCAACATATCATGACCTCCCTACTAGCCTTAAAACATCATTATAAGCAAGTTTGATGTTGAAGATTTTTCCATTTGAAGCTTGGAAATAGGAGATATGGCCTTATGCTTGAAATGACCTATAACCTCCAAATGACCAAAATGCCCTTGACTTGTCAAAGCCATAACTTGAGTTCTACAAATCCTATCAAAGACTTCTAGTACTCTATAGAAATATAAGAAGATGCTCTACAACATTCATGTTGACCAAGAGTTCATAGGAATCATCCTACTAGGGCAAAAGTTGGATGCAAGTTAGGTGACTTTCAAGGACCCAGATTCACATACCTCAGATGACCTGTAACTTGTCAAAGTCATAACTTGAGCTCTACAAATCCTATTAAGGACTTCTAGTACTCAAATTAAAGCTAAGATCAAGGTCTACAACATTCATGTTTTGGGGAAGATGAGATGACAATCACATCTTGAGCTACACTGCCTTGAGGATAGGGATCAAACTAGGGGATTTTACACTGTCAAGCCTTAGAAACCCTAGCTTAAAACTTCTCAAACTCCTCAATCATGATGAGTTGGTCCAGGAATCATCCTTATAGCATCTCAATTCATCATTCCATGATCACATGGCTCTTGTATTAGGTCTCAACCATCTCCAAATCATCAGTTGACCTAGGGTTGACCCAGTCAAACCCTAATTCCACCACTCATGGCTGAATCTCCTGAATTCCTGTATAATGACCTCTCTAGGCTTCATGATGGCTTTCAAGACATCTCATAAGCTCTCTCAAAGCTTCAAGTCCATCCTCATAGTCTCAGAATCATCTGAGGAGCTCCCACAACTCTCAAGTTATGAGACACACAACCTTGGTTTCAACCAATCTCTCTGAGGATCTCTTGAGTTCTCTGACAAGAATATCAACCTTTGAACACTTGAACAACTTTCTTGGCTAGCTTCAAAGTCTCATACAACTCTTGCAGGGTAATCCTACCTCTTGATCTACTGCACCCACACCAATGAGAAGCAGATGATCATGCTAGTGAACACAAGCTTGGTAAATAAATGTTGGTCAAATTTTGGGGTGCAACAGCGCCTTCTGGTGGGAAATCTGTCCATTTGCCCTGTTTCAACTGTCTGGAGCTCTGTTTAGTTGCTGAACCTCATTTTTGACCATTGTCACTATGAAGATGCTTGTCATGAGCCTGAGTGCTGATTTCTGATCTGAAATTAACTTGCAAAATATAAATCGGTCGCTTGACCGCTGGACAAAATAAATGTTCGAGCCTCTGATGCACGCTGTTTGTTGTTCAGTCTTTTGCTCCGAAATGAACTTGAGTCACAAGAACGCCTTGATCCCATGCCTCAAGAATGAGTGCTATGCAATGCAAATTCTAAATGTAAAGAAACAAAAGCCAGTTACGGTTAAAAACGAAAGACAAATTTTGGGGTGCTACACCAAACTGTTCACCAGCTCAGTCTGCCTCTTAAAAGAATAAGTTGCTTCATTCTTCTCTCCCCTAAGCCGAGTAATCTCTTCTTCCAACTTCTCACTAGCCATCTTCAACTCTTCTTTTTCAGCCCACACCCGATTATACTTCTGGATGTCAACCGTAGTGGGTTCTTCAATCACAAGAGGACACGCAGGCTTAGCAGATGGGTAAGGCATCATCAACTTCTCGGCTCTGCTCTGAATCCAAGCCAAATAGGGGTCATAGGCTCGACTATTGCTCTTCCCTAAGGAAACCTTCCCTCTTTTGTGGACATTGCTCCAAGCATGCTCAACTCTGGCTAAGGTATTCCCTGAAGGTGAGAAAATACTTAGAAGGGGGGTCGAATAAGTATGAAGATAAAACTTAGAAATAAAAACTCAAGGATTTTTATCCTGGTTCGTTGAACACAACTACTCCAGTCCACCCAATCTAGAGTGATTTGCCTTTCTCAAACAAGGACTTAATCCACTATTTAATCAACTGATTACAATAGTAAGCACTAAGAACAACTGTTCAAAGTCTTCTCAAGAACTACTGATCCTAACTGGATCTTCTTAAGGTTCTCTTACAATCAAATGTAATAATAAATACACGTGTTAAAATGCTTCTAATAAAGCTTTATCACAACTATGATTTTTCACTTAATATGAAGAACAATGAAATAATTCTAGCAAGAATGTATGAGTTGTATGAGAGCTTAGTTATGAATTCTTTTCAAGTATTTTCGTCAACTGAAGAAGATGAGTGGAGAATTGCTTTTATAGGCACAATGATCCAAGAGCTTTTCACGTTGAGAATAGTGTACCAAAAGGTCTGAGCCTTTTTTTCTTCACATCATGTGAGCTTTCCTAGAAGAAGAATGCACAGAGAAATCCTTTTTGTCTGTGTTCTTGTGTCTAGCATAAATAAGGAAAGAGTCGTTTGGTTATTCCAACGGACATAATCTTTCAATTCTTCTTCAACAATTTCCAACAAGAATCATCAGAGTCTAAATTGATCAGAGCCTTCTGATGTTTTGCTGAATCAGAGTCTTTGCAGCAAGTGTGCTTTTAGTGTGTATAAGTTCAGAGCAGAGTTTTGGGTCAGATCCTTAGTACTGGCAGCGTTAGTACTATTAGAGTCTTCTGAAGTAACAGTGCTTGAAAACTCTTCATACATAATTCTTCATTTCTTCAGATGCTTTTGGCTTTTGCTTCAGATACTTCTGTAGCTTCTGCTTCAGATTCTTCTGGAGGCAGCGTACAGAATCTTCTAAGAGATGCTTCTGACGCTTCAGAGCCTTGCATATGTCTTATGTTCAAATCTAATTTGCTTCTGGAGTGATATTTACCTTAACATCTGCAGCAAACATTCTCAAGCAAATTTTAGAGTATATAATTCTTTAATACAAAATTTCATAATACTTATCATCAAAACATAGAGATATTATTAAGAACCAATCTGTGTTCTAACAATCTCCCCCTTTTTGATGATGACAAAAACATCAGAAATTGTGTTCAATAGTAAAGAAAATAATTATAACTCCCCCTAAGATGATGAATCTCCCCCTGAATTGAATACTAAGAAGAAATAGAAACTTCCCTTTTTGCATGAGCATTCCTTTTAGAATCAGGGCCTGAATGTTCTAAACATTCAATCTTGCATGTTTCAGAGTCAGAGTCTGATAAGTAAAATATTATCTGGAAGTCTTAGAGTTATGTCAGATTTATCAAACATTCTGAAACACTAAGAGTTTACGTTAGTTAGAATTGATATGTCTGAAGTTTTATTTAGGTAGAGTTTATTTTAAACAGTCAGATCTATTTTCTCCCCCTTTTTTGTCATAATCAAAAATTAAAAAAAAAACTTTCAAAGACAAATAAAAGGAAATACAGAAAAGATAAATCAAGTAGAGAAAACATTGAGTCATTCATTCATATAGATCAAAAGATATAAAACATCAGATAAACAGCAAGTACAGATGCACAAACAACAGAAAGAAAATAAACTAAGTTTGTTTGGACAAAATCATCTTCAACAGGTTAGTGATCTCAGATGAGGACTGTTCTTGCTTTGACATCTACTTAGCCATGGTTTCATTCTTCTGATCTTGTTTGGACATCTATTGAGCCATGTCTTCAGACTTCTTATCTTGCTTAGCCATCCATGACTTAATCTCAGATTGACTAGGTTCCAGAACTGCAATCTTATCTTCAAGATCTGGATTTTCTTTCTTGATCTCAGATGAAGAAGGTGGGGGCAGATTCTGAAGCAGGAACAGAGTCAATTTCCATAGGAGATGCAGAGTCAGGAGCTACAGATCCAGAGGGATGTTCCATAAGAGTCATAGCTAGAGGGTTTTCTTCAGATGCAGATTCAGCATTCACTTCTGTATCACATACTTCAGAGGATGAAGGAGCATCTTCAAGAAGCAATGGTGCAGATCTTTTAACAGTCCAGATCAAACTTCTAGCAGTCTCAGCAAATCCGAGCTTCGCATTATCAGAACATACATTCCTCATATTTGATGCTACAGTATTGAATCTATTGATGAAGCTATTCCAAATAGCATCAGATTCATTTGCATCCATTGTTGATAAGCACTTCCTCTGAACAGAGCCTAAATGCATCTCTATTTCTTTCGTAAAAATTATAAATAAATGATCAACATTCAACCTAGGTTTTGGTTTTAGAAGGGTTTCCAATGTGAGTGGCTTGGGTTGAGGTGAAGGTGGAATGGTAAATTCTGGAATGATGACCAGAGGGCGAGGGTAGAAGGGTAGGGATGGAGAATCAGATGAAATGACAATTTTTGATCTGATTAAAGCATTCAACAGAGATGGTTTTGCATTTGATGCATAGGAAACAACATCAAATGTGGTAGAAGTGTAAGGAATGAATGCAGATTTATCAGATAAAAGAGATTCTGATGAAATCATTTTTGGCAGTTCTTTTATATATGTTTGGAGAACAGATGGTAGAATAATGGAAAGCTTGGGTTTAAGAGGGGTGATAGTGTCAGATGGTTCAATTCTGGTATAGAAATTTTTGAATTTGAAACCAGAGGGAAGTTTGTCAGAGGAAAATGGTTTACACGAGGCAAAGGATACACACTCAGATGTCCTTGGCTTAGGTGTTGGGATGGGATTGGAAATGAGAATTTCAGAAGAAATAGGTGGTTCTGGTTGGTTAGCTTCAAAATTTCTGAGAGAGGGAGGTGAAAGAATATCTGGGTGTATATCAGATTCTGATGAGTTTGAGAATGTGGTTGGAGTACAAGACGTAGAGGACACTTCAAAAACAGTTTTGAGAGGTGTAACGTTTAGAACCTCTGTCTCAGGTAAAGTTGTTCAGGAGGTTGGTTCTGATTGATTCTTAGAAGGTTTTGATGGAGGTTCAGATACAGGTGGTTCAGATATAACTTGTTCAGATGCAATAGAATCAGATGCAACTGGATCAGATGTGTCTGATTATTTTGCTAGTTGTTGTTGTGGAGAAAATTGTTCTGTTGGTTTTGTTATAGGTGTGGGAATTTTGTTTTCTGGTGTTGTTGTTGTTGTTGTTGGTTCAGATGGTGGAGTAACAGAAGTTTTTAGTGGAATAGTGGAAATATGATCAAATGATTTTTGTGTGGAAGGAATTTTTGATGGTTCAGATTTTTGGGATGGAGCAGTAAAAGATTGTTTTTGAGTAGGAGGTGGTTTAGGAATAGAACTAAATGTTGATTCATTCATAACAATTTTAGAAAAAGAAGATACAGATGTTTTAGTACCTTTAATTTTGATACGTTTTGTGGAAATAGAAGAAATATCACCAGAGGCTTTTCTCTTGATCGGCTTCTGTGGCTTGTCAGCAACTTTTGGCTTCTTCTGAGCAGCAGTTTCTTCTGCTTCTGACTGACTTCTTTTCCTCATGTTCTCATTGTATACATCTGGCATTGGTTCTCTTGCTCTTTTTAGAATATCTGCAGGAATAGGAGTCCCATCTGCTTTGCATGAATCAATATATCTCACAATTATATCCCTTGGTTCTTCAGCACCAAACAGTGGAAAGTTTTCAACTGGAATTCGCTTCTGACTGATTTCAGAAATATTCAGCTTCTTGGGTGCAGATGTGAGTTCCTCTACAATTTTTAGTCTCTGAAGACTCTTTGCATTCAGAGGTTTTCCAACAATGGATTCAAGTTCATCCTTTACTCCAGCTTCATACAGAGCAGTCACCAGACCATTCTCTATCAGAATGTCTGAAATCAACCTTCCAAAGGGGATCCATGTTCTAATCTTCTGACCCTTATCCTTTACAGATTCTCTTGAAGCATTAATATGGTTCCATAAATGCATAAATAGAATGTAAGGAAGATCTACCTTAGTGCTCTGACTTAAACAGTACATGAAATAGAGTTGTTCATTGTTCACGTAATCTGGAGAGTTGGTAGATTTTCTGTGATGGATGCATCCCAGAAAAATCTTTGCCCAGATTTTGTAGTCAGGCTTCAGATCTTTAAATTTGTTAGAGGCCTGCCCAGAAGTGATGAATTCCTCATTAACTTCCTCCATGTCCACACGCCCAGCTGGAAGATGACATACTCCATCAGTCTCCTCATACCCTATAAGTTTCCTGATTAGATCTTCAGTTATTATAACCTCCTTTCCCAGAACAGAAGACAAGATGAATTTTGGATAAACAGATGCATGTATCCAGAATTCTTTCACCAGATGAGGGTAAAATGGTCCAAATAATCTGTCAAAATATTTTACCCAGCCTTGTGCATCAATTATTGAACGAAATTCAAACCCATTTTCAGCTAACGAATCAAATTCCACCATTGATTCACAGAGAACTTCAAGTTTGTCAACAGGAGTTAACAAAGTCCTTTTAGGAACAGTGAATGGAGTCACACCCATATTTGCAGAAGTAACTGCAGACATGGTTGATTGAAATTGAGCTGCTGTAGAAGATAAGGTTGCCATTGAAGATGATGAAGATGATTTGGACGAAGGTTTAGGGTTTTTGTGAAGAGAGAATAGAAGACAGAAATGCATAAACTTGCTTGTGATGTGAAAAGTGTGAAATTGGTGTGAGATGTGGTATTTATAGAAAATGTAACGCCCGTTTTATTTTGATTAAATTCAATTATGACTTTGCTATGTCGCTTTGCATCGTAGTCGTATTTGTAAATGTGTTTATTTTGAAGAAAGGAATTGAATCGGTCGAATTTTGGGCAAAAGTGCAGAATCCCGTAGCAGTTTTAGGAAAACTTCGAAAAATCATATCTCTTGATCCGTAAGTCGGATTTGACCCTCGTTTGAAGCGTTGGAAAGCTAAAGAGATGTTCTATCTAGAAAAAAATTGAAAAATTTTTTCTGAAATGATGACCATCATGGACTTGCCACGACCGTCACGACCGTGACGCTCGTCATGGACTTGCCACGACCGTCATAGTAACGAAATTCAGTTAAATGCAAAATTTGGACGTGGCTGAGAGTGGGTAGCAAAAATACATTCCCATAGACTCTTTTACCCTCAATTACACCATTTGAGGAAAAGAAAGACTGAAAAGAGAAGTTACGCATTGAGGAAAGTTGAGAGCAAAGAATCAACCACCGGCGAATTCGGAGGATTTCTGCAGAAAAGTCACCGTAGAGCGAAAGCGGAACCGGAGAGCGTGGAATTGACCTCAATTCTAAGGTAAGGGTGGGGTTCAATTCTATAACTGTGGGTATGATCGAATTCATGTGGGGAATCGAGTCATAGGTATAGTTTTCGTTAATTGATAAATATTAAGGAAAAGGTTTCCCTATTGGGACAAGATTTTTATGTAGGAATGAATGTGTTATGTAGTTATTAGTGCGATGCTCTAAGGTTTCCTTATGGGAAAATACGTAGAACGAATATGCTATACGGTTATTCGTACAACGCTCTAATGGTTTTCCCTAATGGGCCAAAAAGGACAGTTACCTGGTCGTGATCGATTTGTAATTAATTATGTAAGAAAATGCCGTAATGTTGTTATTACGATAAGATGTTAAAGATTAATTGTAGAATTGATGTTGATGTTATACCTGTATAGGAATAGCCATTTTGTGTGAACACTTTGAGTTCCTATTTGTTGGTACGATGTTGTAATGTTCTTTACATGAACAGTCGTAAATGTTGAAATTATGTTGCTATTGTTCCCATATGTGAACGGGTAGAAAGTGATGGTTGTATGAGTGGTATGATGTTATGATGCTCTGTTATGGACATTCTGGTTGTAGGCGTAATGCCTTGTTATATGGTTGTTATGGTTGTGTTGTAGTCCATAATAGATGCATTTCATGGCATAGCATTTGGCCTGGATTGGCGACGGTTGTGCCTGTATTGGCGTTATTTGGAGTGTTGGCTCCTAGATGGGTTCGGGGTGTTGGCCCTGTCCCGAGTTTTGGAGTGTTGGCTCCTAGATGGGTTCGGGGTGTTGGCCCTGTCCCGAGTTGTGGAGAGTTGTCTCCCAAAATGGTACCACATGCATGTGCATAGTTGAGTCGCATTGTTGAGTCGCATAAAGTCGCATAATTACGCTAGTTGTATGTTAATGTTGTTTATGTGAGATATGGATTACTCGCAGTTGTTGTCGATGATGTTTATGATTTTAGAACCTATAATGTTGTGATGAGTTTCCGGCATGTTTTCTATCATGCTTTATGTTATATTATTGATATCTCACCCTTTTCCGTTGTATGTTACCTCCTCTGGTGGTAATTTGCAGGTAGTCAGGAATAGAGCGTAGTTCCCGTTAAGGTGTCGTTGGTCGCTCTGATACGTAGCACTCTTGGGGGGATGGACGATTGCTGTTATTATTTTAGTCGATGTTATTGTTGATTGAAATTGTTACGATGTTTTATTAAATTGTTTTAAGAGAACATGTTGTATACTTTATCGAACTTCCACCGGAAGTAATGACGAGTTGTTTTATGATTAAATGGTTAAGTAATACATTGGTGATTGTTCATCTAATTCCGTGCTACGTATGATAATTGCAAGTTGTTGCATAATGATCGTTATCTGTCAGGTTGAAGTGTAACATCTCTGATGTGAGGAATTTTTCCCGTGTGACGACCGTCACAGGCTCATGACGACCGTCATGCAGTCAATGTTTGCGCTGCTACGCTTTGTTTGCTATATGAATTGTTGTTTTTCCTGTTATCCGCAAGTTTAGATTTGGGGTGTTACATTAGTGGTATCAGAGCAGGTCGGTCCGTCCGGCCAAGTTGTCTAGTGTCGTCGAGTCAGTCGTCATGCCTAACACTAGAGTCTCGTCAATTTTGAAATCTGACTGTTGGTTGTTGCAGCTTAAGTGAAATGGCTGGGAGGAATGATGTTGCAATTGCTGCTGCTCTGCAAGCTTTAGCTAATGCTATGGAACATCATCCGAATCCTGCTGGAGATGTTGGGTCTCGCAGTTTGGCAACGTTTCAACGGGAGAATCCGCCTACCTTCAAAGGTAAGCATGATCCTGATGGTGCATTGGAGTGGTTAAAGGAAATGGAGCGAATCTTTCGTGTGATGGATTGTACTCCAGCACAGAAGGTCCGTTATGGGACTCATATGCTAGCAGTCGAAGCTGATGACTGGTGGCTAGAGACTCGTCCAGTGTTGGAAGCTGCAGGTGAAGAAGTTACTTGGACTGTATTCCGTATGGAATTTCTGAAGAAGTATTACCCGGAAGATGTCCGTGGTAAGAAAGAGATTGAATTTCTTGAACTGAAGCAAGGAGACAGATCTGTTACTGAGTATGCGGCGAAGTTCAAGGAGTTGGCTATGTTTTACCCGCACTACAGCGCAGAGACTGCTGAATTCTCTAAATGTATCAAGTTTGAGAATGGATTGAAGTCTGAAATCAAGAAAGCAATCGAGTATCAGAAGATCCGTGTCTTTGATTCATTGGTTGAAAGCTGTAGGATTTATGAAGAGGATAGCAATGCTCATTACAAGTTGGTGAGTGAGAGGAGAGGCAAATCACAGCAGAGTCGTGGAAAGCCTTATGATCCTCCAGCTGGCAAAGGGAAACAGAAAGTAGCTGACGGCCGGAAAGCTAGTAGGGGAGATGCTCCTGCTGGTATTGTTTGCTATAAGTGCAGAAAGCTAGGTCACAAGAGTAATGTATGTAATTCTGGATCATTGAAATGTTACCGTTGCGGAGAGTTGGGACACGCTGTTACTGAGTGCAAACGCAAAGGAATGGTTTGTTTCAACTGTGGTGAAGAGGGACACCTGCGAGACAAGTGTCAGAAGCCTAAGAAGGAACAGAATGGCGGAAGAGTGTTCGCGCTATCTGGGACTCAGACATCCAGTGATGACAAATTGATTGAAGGTACTTGTTTCATTAATGGTAGTCCTTTACTTGCTATTATTGACACTGGTGCGTCTCATTGCTTTATTGATGCGGATTGTGTCGAACTTTTGGGTCTTATGTTGTCACACATGAGTGGAGAGATGGTAGTTGAAACCCTAGCTAAGGGATCGGTAACTACAACTCTTGTGTGTTTGAAATGTCCTCGGTTGATGTTTGATAGAGATTTCCTGGTTGACTTAGTCTGTTTGCCACTAAGTGGGATAGACATAATTTTGGGTATGAACTGGTTAGAGTATAACTGCGTTCATATTAATTGCTTTGATAAGTCGGTGAGATTCTCTACTCCTGAGGAGGAGGGAGCGCGTTGGGTAACTACCAAACAGATGAAGCAGATACTGCTAGAAGATGTTCAGGTGTTTGCGTTGGTGGCATCATTATCCATTGAGAATCAAGCGATAATCGATGAATTGGAAGTTGTTTGTGATTTCCCTGAGGTGTTTCCAGATGAAATTCCTGAAGTTCCTCCGGAACGGGAAATTGAATTTTCTATTGATCTTGTACCCGGTACCAGACCTGTGTCTATGGCACCGTACAGGATGTCTGCATCTGAATTGGCAAAGTTGAAGAAACAGTTGGAAGACTTACTTGAGAAGAAGTTCGTTAGACCAAGTGTATCACCGTGGGGAGCTCCGGTATTGTTAGTGAAGAAGAAGGATGGCAGTATGAGGTTGTGTATTGACTACCGGCAACTGAACAAAGTTACGATTAAGAACAAATACCCGCTTCCGAGAATTGATGACTTGATGGATCAATTGGTTGGAGCACGAGTGTTTAGTAAAATTGATTTGAGGTCGGGGTATCACCAGATTAAGGTAAAAGATGACGATGTTCAGAAAACTGCGTTCAGAACCAGGTATGGACACTATGAGTTTACAGTAATGCCTTTTGGCGTTACTAATGCGTCGGGAGTTTTCATGGAATATATGAACCGTATCTTCCATGAGTATTTGGATCGGTTCGTGGTAGTATTCATTGATGATATCCTAATTTATTCAAAGTCGAAGGAGGAGCATGTTGAGCACTTGAGATTAGTGCTGCAAGTGTTGAAAGAAAGGAAGTTGTTTGCGAAACTGTCGAAATGTGACTTATGGTTGGAGGAAGTTAGCTTTTTGGGTCATGTTATATCAGGTGATGGAATTGCCGTAGATCCATCTAAGGTTGATGCCGTGTTGAAATGGGAAACTCCGAAGTCGGCAACGGAGATTAGAAGCTTTTTGGGACTTGCTGGTTATTATAGAAGGTTTATTGAAGGTTTTTCTAATTTGGCCCTTCCGTTAACTAAGTTGACTTGTAAAGGGAAGACTTTTGTATGGGATGCTCAATGCGAAGCAGGTTTTACGGAGTTAAAGAAAAGGTTGACGTCTGCTCCGGTGTTGATCTTGCCTAACGCAGAAGAACCAATTGTGGTATACTGTGATGCTTCTAAGTTTGGTTTAGGAGGAGTACTCATGCAGAATAATAAAGTAGTTGCATATGCCTCAAGACAGCTGAGAATCCATGAGAAGAATTATCCCACGCACGATTTAGAACTTGCTGCTGTTGTTTTTGTGCTGAAGATTTGGAGACATTATCTATATGGCTCGAGATTCGAAGTGTTCAGCGACCATAAGAGTTTGAAATACTTGTTTTACCAAAAAGAGCTGAACATGAGGCAACGAAGGTGGCTAGAGTTGTTAAAGGATTATGATTTTGGGTTACATTAACATCTGGGAAAAGCTAATGTTGTAGCTGATGCCTTAAGCCGCAAGACTTTGCATATATCAGCAATGATGGCTAAAGAATTAGAGTTGATTGAGCAATTCAGAGATCTGAGTTTAGTTTGTGAAGTAACACCGAAGAGTGTAAAGTTGGGCATGTTAAAGATTAATAATGATTTTCTGGACAACATTAGAGAAGCTCAGAGATTAGATGTGAAGTTAGTGGATTTAATTCCTGGAGTAGATCATGCGGAAGATAATGATTACCAGTTGGATGCGCAAAGAATGTTGAGATTCCGTGGTCGTATTTGCATTCCTAATAATGCAGATATGAAGAAAGCAATTCTGGAAGAGAGTCACAAAAGTAAGTTAAGTATTCATCCAGGAGCGACGAAAATGTATAATGATTTGAAGAATCTATTTTGGTGGCCTGGTATGAAGCGTGATGTAGCACGTTTTGTGTATGCATGTTTGACTTGTCAGAAGTCGAAAGTTGAGCATCAGAAACCTGCTGGGTTGATGCAACCGTTAGAAATTCCAGAATGGAAATGCGACAGCATTTCAATGGACTTTGTAACGGGTTTGCCAAACACTTTTAGAGGATGTGATTCTATTTGGGTGATTGTTGATAGGCTTACAAAGTCATCTCACTTTATTCCTATTAACATCACTTTTCCAGTATCGAAGTTGGCAGAGATTTATGTTAGAGTGGTTGTTAAGTTGCATGGTGTTCCATTGTGTATTGTGTCGGATAGAGATCCGCGGTTTACTTCTGAGTTTTGGAAGAGTCTGCAAGAGGCTCTGTAGTTGATAGTGCAATTGTGGGTTGCTTTTTGCTGTACCAAGAGATTAGATTTCTTCCCAGAAATTGACAACTTCCAGAAGTACTTTTTCTTTCCACTCTGTCTCTAGCATAATCAGCATCAAAGAATCCAACTAACTTGAAATCATCAGATTTTCTGTAACACAAACCCACATTAGAAGTACCTTTCAGATACCTTAGAATCCTCTTAACAGCTGTTAAGTGTGATTCTCTATGATCTGATTGGAATCTTGCACACAAGCATACACTGAACAAAATGTCAGGTCTAGAAGCAGTTAAGTAAAGAAGAGATCCTATCATACCTCTGTAGAGTTTCTAATCTACTTTCTTACTTACCTCATCCTTGCCTAGTGTACTAGTTGGATGCATGGGAGTCTTTGCCATCTTACTATCAGTCATGTTAAATTTCTTCAGAAGTTCTTTAACATATTTGGTCTGATGAATGTAAGTGCACTCTGGAGTTTGGTTAACATGAATTCCCAGAAAGAATCTCAATTCTCCCATCATGCTCATTTCAAATTCTTCCTGCATACATTGAGCAAACTCCTTTCCCAGTATAGTATTGGTAGATCCAAATATAATATCATCCACATATATTTGACAAATTAGAAGATCTTTCTTAAATGTTTTAAAAAAGAGTGTTGTGTCCACTTTGCCTCTGATGAAATTTTTCTCCAGAAGAAAATTGCTTAACCTCTCATACCAAGCTCTTGGAGCTTGTTTTAAACCATAAAGAGATTTCTTTAGTTTAAAAACATGTTCTGGAAATTTTTCACTCTCAAAATAAAGAGGTTGGTGAACATAAACTTCTTCTTCTATAATACCATTTAGAAAGGCACTTTTAACATCCATCTGATATAGAGTGATGTTATATTGTGCAACAAAAGAAATGAGTAAACGAATAAACTCTAACCTTGCAACAGGAGCATAAGTCTCTGTATAATCAATTCCTTCTTGCTGGCTGTAACCTTGAGCAACTAGCCTTGCCTTATTTCTTTCAACTTCTCCTTTCTCATTAAGCTTGTTTCTGAAGACCCATTTAGTTCCAATTATGTTGAATCCTTTTGGTCTTGGAACTAAATCCCATACATCATTTCTTGTGAATTGATTTAGCTCTTCTTGCATGGCAATAATCCATTCATTGTCTTGCAGAGCTTCATCCACAGAAGTTGGTTCAATTACTGACACCAACCCAAATAATGATGCTTCAGAAGATCTGAGGAAGGATCTTGTTCTAATGGGGTCATCCTTCTTTCCAATGATCATATCC
This sequence comes from Lathyrus sativus, assembly GCA_963859935.3. Taxonomy (NCBI): domain Eukaryota; kingdom Viridiplantae; phylum Streptophyta; class Magnoliopsida; order Fabales; family Fabaceae; genus Lathyrus; species Lathyrus sativus. Next base: position 249,801,315 of record OZ012738.1, read on the forward strand.
TCTGGATGAGAGGCTTTGATTCTGGAAGATGATCCTCTAACAGTTGATTCTTCAGAAATGTTTAAGTTGTTCATCTGAGAAGTCAAAGGAATTGCATCTGGTGTTGCTTCAGGTTCCTGCACTTGAGCTTTGTCTGCCTCTGAGTCTTCAGAGTCTGTGAGAATTACTTCTCTATCTGCAGAACTTTCATACTGCTTTGGCTTTTCAATGCCAAGCTTATCATCAAATCTAACATGAATAGATTCTTCCACAATCTGTGTTTCAGTATTGTATACTCTGTAGCCTTTAGAGCGTTCAGAATACCCAAGCATGAAACACTTCTGTGCTTTAGAATCAAACTTGTTCAGATTCTCTTTAGTATTCAACATATAGCAAATACATCCAAAAGGATGGAAATATGAAATGTTGGGTTTTCTGTTCCTCCACAATTCATAGGGAGTCTTTTCCAAAAGGATGTTTGTCTTACAGACACTCTGTTCTGAATGTAACATGTTGTGTTGATTGCTTCTGCCCAAAAGTGCTTTGCCAGATTAGTCTCATTGATCATGGTTCTGGCCATTTCTTGCAGAGTTCTATTTTTCCTCTCTACAACCCCATTCTGTTGTGGAGTTCTAGGACAGGAAAAATCATGAGCAATGCCATTTTCATTAAAATATTTTTCAAAATATTTGTTTTCAAATTCACCACCATGATCACTTCTGACTTTTATAATTTTGAAATCTTTTTCATTCTGGACTTGTTTGCAGAAGTCAAAGAACACAGAATGTGACTCATCCTTGTGTTTTAGGAACTTTACCCATGTCCATCTGCTATAGTCATCAACAATGACTAATCCATACTTCTTGCCTTTGATGGATGCAGTTTTTACTGGTCCAAACAGATCAATGTGAAGTAATTCTAATGGTCTTGAGGTTGAAACAACATTTTTAGATTTAAAGGGAGATTTTGAAAACTTTCCCTTTTGACATGCTTCACAAAGAGCATCTGAGTTGAAATTCAACTTAGGAAGTCCTCTGACCAGATTGAGTTTATTAATCTGAGATATACGTCTCATATTAATATGCCCCAATCTTCTGTGCCAGACCCATTGCTCATCATTAACAGACAAGAGGCATTTAACATTTTGAACTTTAAGTTCTGAAAGATTTATTTTGTAAATGTTGTTCTTCCTCTTTCCATTGAATAGGATTGAGCCATCCTTCTGACTAACAGCTTCACAACATTGTTGATTAAAGATTATATCATAACCATTGTCACTTAATTGACTTATCGATAATAGATTATGCTTTAATCCTTCTACAAGAAGAACATTAGATATAGAGGGAAGGTTACAATTACCAATAGTACCAGAGCCAATGATCTTGCCCTTCTGATTCCCTCCAAACTTCACTTCTCCTCCAGATTAAAGTTCCAGGCTTTGGAACATAAACCTTTCTCCCGTCATGTGACGTGAACAGCCAGAGTCCAGGTACCATGACTGGCGTCTTGACTTTTCTGCTAAAAACATCTGCAACAGGGATAATCTTATCCTTAGGTACCCAGATCTTTTTGGGTCCTTTTTGGTTAGCTGCCTTGAAAGTTGGTCTGAACTTCTGTCTTTTTACAACAATATTGTTCTGACTTACTTTTGGCTTAAACACAGGAACGTTCTAATCAGAACGTGTGTGTTTAATGTCATTCAGATGACCAAACTTGAAATGAGAGTACAAGGGAGTTTTCTTGATAACAAGTTTATCAACATGCATTGGATTTAAATCCTTTCCAAAAGAGGATTCATATCCAATTCCTTTCCTGTTATTTTTGCTAACCCCATAGATCATAGAAGCCATCTTGCTTCTGTCTATGCTTTTAGCAAGAAATTTCTGAAAGCTAAAGTCATATTCTTCTAAAATGTTTTTGCATTTAGATTTACTTTCAGATTCAGAGTTTTGTTGAGCTATTTCAAAACCAGCTTTCATTTTTAAATTGTTTTCTTTTAGCTCAATAATTTCTGATTTTAATAGATTATTCTTAGAGCCAAGATTGCACTTAAGCTTCTTGCACTTGAGCTTAATCTGATTATAATTTTTCAGGACTTCAGACAAGAATTTAATAAGCTCTTCCCTAGTGAGATCAGAAAGTACCTCTTTTGAGTCAGATTCAGAATCAGACTCAGATCCAGATGATTCTTCATTCTAATCTTCAATGCCTGCCATCAGAGCCATGTTGGCGCATTCATCTTCAGATTCTGATGAGGATCCAGATTCATCAGATTCATCCCAAGTTGCCATTAGAACCTTCTTCTTTTTGTCAAACTTCCTCTTAGGTTTTTCTTTAAGAAGTTTTGGACATTCACTCTTTTCAAGTATTTTCGTCAACTGAAGAAGATGAGTGGAGACTTGCTTTTATAGGCACAGTGATCCAAGAGCTTTTCACGTTGAGAATAATGTACCAAAAGGTCTGAGCCTTTTTGTCTTCACATCATGTGACCTTTCCTAGAAGAAGAATGCACTGAGAAATCCTTTTTGTCTGTGTTCTTGTGTCTAGCATAAATAAGGAAAGAGTCGTTTGGTTATTCCAACGGACATAATCTTTGAATTCTTCTTCAACAATTTCCAGCAAGAATCATCAGAGTCTAAATTGATCAGAGCCTTCTGATGTTTTGTTGAATCAGAGTCTTTGCAGCAAGTGTGCTTTCAGCGTGTATAAGTTCAGAGCAGAGTTTTGGGTCAGATCCTCAGTACTGGCATGGTTAGTACTATCAGAGTCTTCTGAAGTAATTGTGCTTGAAAACTCTTCATACAAAATTCTTCATTTCTTCAGATGCTTCTGGCTTTTGCTTAAGATGCTTCTGTAGCTTATGCTTCAGATTCTTCTGGAGCTTCTGCTTCAGATTCTTCTGGAGGCAGCGCTCAGAATCTTCTGGAGGCAACATACATAATCTTCTAAGAGATGCTTCTGACGCTTCAGAGCCTTGTGTTGCACCCCAAAATTTGCCCTCACAATACAAGACTTTGTGTTCCAAGAAGGTTCACAAGGTTCACAAAATTCATAATTGGTCAGAAGAGTTGACAATTCCCTCAGACAATGCACCTCCTAAGCAGTGCATCCAAAACTAGGGTTTTGACTTTAATCAGGCTAAATGGACTTCCAAGACTTCAAGTGAGCTTCATAACATCTTATATGTGTATAAGAACCCCCATGTCAAGTTTCAAGACTTTTCTCAAAAGTTTGCTCAGTCAGATGATCAGATAAGTCAAAAGCAGTCAATGCAGTTAAAAGGTCAAACTGAGGTCAACTGTGGTCAAACCAAAGTCAAACTTCATGATTTTTTTTGCCAACATCAAAGAGAGGTTGGGTGAGAAATATTATCATAATAACTGTAATACCCCAAATTTTGCCCTAAGATTTGTCGTCGCATTTCATTGCATTTAATCAATTACTAACAAATTTGTGTAGTCGTTTGACTTTTTGCAGGTAAATATCATATGGCATGCACTTTTTTTCTAAAAAGTAAAAATGGCACAATTGGCAGGAGGACATGTGTAAGGAGTTATGAGTGTGAGAGGTTGAGAGTTCGAATCTCACCTTTGGCACTTTTTGTTGTTTTTATTATTTTTACTCTAAATTTTTCTATCTTTCATTAAAAAAAATAACAAAAATAGTTTTTTATTATTATTTAATTATTATTTTCGTATTTTAATTAAATCATTTTTTAAAATATTATTTTTTTCACTTTTTTCTAAATTATTCATAAAAATATCCAAAAAATCATAAAATAAAAAAATATTGAAAAAAATTTTGTTCTTTTTATAATATTTTTTATTAGGAATCAATAGGATTATTAGTTTTTATTTTAAGTTTATTTTAATTATTTTAAATTATTTAAATTTTATTTTTTCTTAACTAATTATTTAGTTTGGGCTTTAAAATGGGCTTTAGGGACATTATTGACAATTTGGTGTTAACCCTAATTTGTTCCCTATATATATATGTGTTGCCTTGTTGGAAAAAAGGAGAGAATGAAAAAAACCTAAGAGGAGTGAGTGCCGTTGGCCGTTATTTAGTTTTCTTCTTCATCCATTACTATTGTTTCTTTTTCTTCATCGTTTACCGTTATTTCTTTTCCTTCATCTATTACTGTTGTTTCTTTTTCTTCATCTTTTACCGTTATTTCTTTTTCTTCATCTATTACCGTTATTTCTTTTTCTTTATCTATTATTGTTGCGTTTATATATATATGATTTTTAAATTGTTAGAGTTTATATATATAAGATTTTTGATCGAATTATGTCGATACGATGTTTGCACATTTGTGTGCATGACGCGTGACATTTGTGTTAGTTCGATCTGGTTGCGATGATCGCATTTTTGTGTGAGCAATAATACTATTTTTTGCTTAATTTCTTTTTCTTTGCGATAAATTTTGTTTCGTCCGATTTAGATCTGGTTGCGATGAGCGCATTTCTGCGTTAGCAACATTGTTGGGTTATTTGGCACATTTAAAATTCATTATTGCTTTATTATTATTATTATTATTATTATTATCATTATTAATTATTATTATCATTATTATCATTATTATTATTATTGTTATCATTAATTTATTAAAATTTGTTGTAATATAAAAATCTGTTTTTTTAAAATAAATGACATTAACATCTTTTTTCCAAATTAATATGAAAACCTAATTTTAATTTTCTATATGATTCTATGTATATATTTATTATAATTCTTGTAAATTTTTGTAAATAAAATTAAACCTTATAAACACTTAATGTAAAATTTTGGTGAATGTGATTATTGATTAGTTAAAATTTGTTTTCATCATAATGTGTAAATATTTTTCTTAATAATTGTTAATATATAATTAGAGATAATTAAATTTTTGTAAATGATTAAGAAATTTATAATTATGTTATATTTAGAACTTTATATTATAGTAATTATTTAATCATTTATGTTCCTAAATAAAAATCAAATCTTATGATATTTAGAACTTTATATTATAGTAATTATTTAATCATTTATGTTTCTAAATAAAAATCAAATCTTATGATATTTAGAACTTTATATTATAGTAATTATTTAATCATTTATGTTTCTAAATAAAAATCAAATCTTATGTTTAATCACGTTATTAATTAATTATTATTGCTAATCATATTTTGTTGCTTATTATTATTTTGAAATTTCTATCTTATTATTTTTTCTAACTTTGTCTATTTTTCTCATTATTATTGTTTCAACTAATTATTTTCACTAACTTTATATTTATACTAACCTTATTTAATTTTTCTTATTATTTACTAACCCCAATATTTTATTTACTTATTTGTTATTTTTTTTATATTTATTTTGATCATATTTTACTATTTATTTTACTTATTATAATTTTGTAATTGCCTCTTAGATGTAAATTGTAATCATTTAATTATTATTATCATTATGGTTAGTAATTAGGGAGTGCCAATATGTATGATATTTAAAAAAAAATAAATTAGATCATTTTAATATAAGATAATTAAATTAAACATTTCACACACGTAAGTCGATTTTAATCGCCGTCTCACTTCTTAAGGATATCCCTCAAGTTGCCTACGAATAATGGTTAAGTGGGGTGTATAAAGCAAGTCCCTCAAATAGAAAAATCATCAAAGTCCCTTATGGTTGCCTTTACGAATCGAGTCCCTTTCGAAAAATGATGATGGTCCCTTATATGTTCTTATTACATCCCACAATGGCCTTCAAAAATCCAATTGTCCCTCACATGTCCCTTAACATCCAAAGTAAGGACTACCTACTCCATTATAGTAGGGATAGTCTTACTAAGGAAAGGATAAAGAATAAGAAAGACCTTTAAACATTAGGGTAGGTTACTCCTAGGTGCTTGCTCACTTCAAAACTGTTTCACACTTAAACAAATTTTCAACAAGTTTTCAAACAAGTTCTTAACACATCCTTACATGGATTATTTATTAACTATTCTGAAAATTTTCTATTCACACACTACACTTTCAAAACAATTCAAAAGTGAGCTTAAGTACCTAAGAGCCCATGGATAACCATGGATGAAAAGGGTGCTAACACCTTCCCTTTTCATAACCTACCCCCCGGACCCAAAATATTCTCTAAGGTCTTTCCTGTTCTTTTATAACCTTTCCTTATGGATAAAATAAAAGTCGGTGGCGACTCTTGCTATCCGCAACATTGTTTAAAGTCAGTTCTCCCACCGTGTTACAGAACTGGCGACTCTGCTGGGGATCTATTTAAGAGGGGTACCCTTAGGAATTAAGATCACTTTAAATTGTTTGCCTTGTTTGCTTTATTATTATATTGTTGGGGTGCTCTTATGTGTGAAAGGTCCTAACCCGGATCTAGTGTACCTTAAGTAAATGGCAATAGACCAAGGAAACTGTACGACGTATATCGATACGGTTGATCTGGTGGCCATAGTTAGTGCGACTTCTTGGTTGGTGCTTATATTCCTTAAGTCAAGTTGAGGATAATATTGAGGCTGCCATATGTTGTCAATGCACTAACTGACTTTTAGAACCCTAGTTAACTCATCTTGGCCTTTAGAAAGTAGTGAGGTAACCGGCTTTGGTGCAGACCGAAGTTGGTTGACACTCGATACTACGCTCATTGAGATCTTAAACTTGGAGGGTTTTGGTTGGCAAGTAAGTTGCCTTCTGAACAACCACCCTTGTGAAGGATCAATGATATTGAGATCCCTTAGAACCTGGTTACTTTTGTAGGACAGGATGAACCATCTAACTTCAGGGGAGGGTACTTGCCTTTGAACCTCATGCAAGCCTTTAAACCTAGGGCTATGGTGTGACTTGTTTGTGTGTGCCACATGTTTGTGATTGAGCATGACATCATGACATCATCATGCATCATAAGCATATCATTTTCCCTAACCATTTCAAGGACCAAAGGATTTATCTTCGTTCTTTGTTGCAGGTCATGGCTTCTGCTCGTAGAAACACCATCAGGATCAACTTTGTAGGGATACCTGCTAAGCTCAAGGAGTTGGTTTCCCTAGTGCCTGATCATTCCCAGTTCAACAAGAGACATGGTCACTTATTGGATCTAGTTACTTCAGGGTTCAGTGAAGACATGATGAGTGTGCTGTTTCAGTTCTTTGACCCTAAGCACCATTGCTTTACATTTCCTGATTATCAACTGGTTCCAACCATGGAGGAGTTCGCTAAACTTCTGGGTATACCTGTTCTTGATCAGAAGCCATTCACAGGCTTAGGGAAGGAGCTTAAACCAGAAGTTATTGCTGCAGCTCTACATCTGAAGAAGTCTGACATTGTTCTAGAGACGAGAAGTGGAGTTAAAGGTATTCTTGCCAAGGTATTAGTGGATAAAGCTCAAATGTTCTTGAAGGCTATGAGCTACGATGCCTTTGAGGAGATCTTAGCCTTATTGATTTATGGCTTAGTGTTGTTCCCCAATCCTGATCAGTTCATAGACGTTCATGCCATCAACATATTCCTGAGTCACAATCCAGTGCCTACCTTACTTGGAGACATCCTACATTCTCTTCACACCCGTACTACAAGGGCAAGAGGAACTTTGATGTGCTGCATACCTTTACTTTCTAGGTGGTTTATTTCTCACCTTCCTCGCTCAGTAATGAAGAATGAGCAAGGGTTCAGATGGTCCAAGAGGATCATGTCACTTTCTCACTCAGACATCCATTGGTGCTCCAGATCTATGGAGAATGTCACCATCATTGACCGTTGTGGGGAGTTTCCTAATGTACCACTTCTAGGCATAAGAGGAGGCATCACCTACAACCCATCTCTAGCTTTACGACAGTTTGGTTACGCCCGGAGCGATGGTCCACATGACATGTTGATTCAGGGCATTGTGTTTGACTACGACAACGATCTTCAGGGTTACCGTCAGAGATTCATACGAGCTTGGGGAAAGGTAAACAGGATTGACAGCAAGACACTGGAGCCTAAGTACACTATTCCTATGGAGGCTTATCTCAGATGGGTACGATCTCGTGCTCAGACACTCATGATGCCATATCCTGCCGTCCTACCAGTTACCATGGAACCTGTTGCTGAAGGAGACACAGCTTATACCATCCTTCACCCAGACATGCCTACTGATATGGAAGACTTGCAGAGATCATGGATCCAACTGAAAGAGAAAAGGGATACTTTCGAGGCTCATTACAAAGCAAGCCAAGCAAGGATCCTAGAGCTAACAAAGCTACTTCATGAGGAACGAAACCTCAACTCATACCTCAACACCAAGAGGAAACGTCCATGGGAGACTTAAAACCCCATCTTTTGTACTTATTTCGTTTTCATTTTTTGTAAGCCTAAAAGGCAAAACAAGTTATTACTAATAAAAAGTTACTTTCTTGTTTGTTTAAGCAAATTTAAATCCTGCGGTCCTTGAAAACATTGCATATGCATTCCCATATCATTGCATCACAGGTTTATAATTGTGCACAGGTTTCTCATCTTCTCGCTGTTTATTTCAGCAATGGCTCTTGAACAATCAGTTAAGGATCTCCAGGCACAGAATGCACAGTTCCAAGAGCTGATCCTGAACCTATCCAAGGGGCAGGATGAATTGAAGACACTGCTGGCCAAGAAGACTAAGAAGGCTAGAAGGTCCGCTGGGTTGCTCAACATGGGAAGAAGGTTCAAAGGTCCTGTCAAGACCAAGGAACAGGTTGAAGACTATGAATCTGAAGAATCTGAGCAGGAGAGAGGCAGTCTCCACAACACTATGGGGGACTCTGATTCTGAGGCTAACTACTACCATGAGCCTAACGAAGACAAATTCAAGATGCTGGTGGATAGAATGGATGCTATGGAATTACAGAAATCATCTGGGCTGGATTTTGAGGATTTGAGCTTGATATCTGGGGTGGTCATACCCATTGGGTTCAAAGTTCCTACATTTGTTGTCTATGATGGGGTCTCTTGTCCCAAATTGCATCTGAGGTCTTATGTCAGAAGAATGCAACCCCACACTGCTGATAAAAAGTTGTGGATCCATTTCTTTCAAGAGAGTTTATCTGGAGCTCAGCTAGAGTGGTATTATCAGTTGGAGAGTGTCAACATCAGAGATTGGAATGACCTTGCTGAAGCTTTCTACAAGCAATATCAATACAATGCTGACTTAGCCCCCACTCGCATGCAGCTTCAAAGCATGTCTATGGGTGTCAAAGAAAGCTTTAAGGAGTATGCTCAGAAGTGGAGAGACTTAGCTGGAAGAGTTCAACCCCCTTTGACTGATAGGGAGTTGGTTGATATGTTCATGTGTACGCTGAATGGTCCGTTTTACAGTCATCTCATTGGAAGCTCATCATCTGGCTTCACTTAGTTGATCATGACAGGAGAGCGAGTAGAGAATGGTATCAAGAGTGGTAAGATCCAAGTGGGCACTTCTTCATCAGGTGCTGCAAAGAAGCCTCCCACTGGGAAGAAAGAATCTAATGCTGTGTATGGTCAGCCTGATCGTAACAGAAGGCATCAGTCTGTTAGTGCAGTTCATATTTCAAATCCAACTCCTGTAACAACAGAGCAGCCTCAAGGCAACCAACAGAGGGCTAGAAGACAGTTCACGAAGATCAACATGTCAATGGCTCAGGCATTGCAACACTTGTTGAAAGCTGAACTTATTACCCTGAGAGAGGCCCCTCAGAATCCCAATGTTACCTCTCCCAAGTACAATCCCAATGCACGATGTGCATATCATTCAAACTGTCCAGGACATGATACTAATAACTGCTGGGTCCTGAAGAACAAAATTCAGGATATGATTGATGCTGGAGAAATTGAGTTTGATCCACCAGGTACTCCAAATGTGATTACAGCTCCAATGCCAAATCACGAGAAGACTGTCAACGCCATTGATGAAGATATTGATGAAGATCTGCATGTCTATTCAGTTATGGAGTTGAGCACACCATTGTCTGTTATCAAAAAGAGGTTAGTACAAGCTGGGATCTTTCCAGGTTGTCATGAAGATTGTCTATATTGTACCTATAAGCCGGATAGTTGCTTCATTTTGAGAGATGGGATTCAACGTCTCATGGATAAATATACTATAGTGTTTGAAAGAAGACCAGCATTTGTAGAAAGTATGGTGGATCATCTGACTCAGGGTAAGAAGATTGAAGAGGTTGACATGGTTGACGAAGTACCACTAAAAATCACTTCAAAGGGTCCCATTAAAATCACTCATCAGGGCCCAATCAAGATTACTGCTGAAGGTCCTGTGAAAGTTGTTGCTGAAGCCAGAGTAGCTCCTCTGATCATTACCGCTCCTGGTCCTATTCCTTATACATCTGACAAAGCTGTGCCTTGGCACTATGGGTCTGATGTTTACATCCATGGTGTCAAGCAGGAGCCTTTACCTGATATGCCTGTTGACATTGATAATATTGCTGGATCTAGCAAGATCACTCGTAGTGGAAGAGTCTTCTCTCCTCCAGTTGCTTCTAAGAGTGCAGTTACTCCTGCTGTTACTTCCACCACTGATGCTCGGGGCAAGGGTCCTGTTATTGAGCCTGTATCTACTGATGTGCCAGCTGCTGATGACCTCTCTAAGCAGATGGAAGAAGTATTGAAAATCATTCGCAAGAGTGATTATGATATTGTTGATCAGCTGGGGCATACTCCCTCAAAGATTTCTATGCTCTCCCTGTTATTATGTTCTGAGGCTCATGCCAAGTCATTGATCAAGTTTCTAAAGATGGCTCATGTACCCAGTGCAATTTCTGTGGACCAGTTTGAGAATTGTGTTGCTCACCTGACCTATGACAACGGGTTAGGATTTTCTGATGCTGACTTGACCCCTGCCAAGAGGGATCATAACAGGGCCTTGCATATTTCAATTGAATGCAGGGGCACTACCCTGTCTCATGTGCTGATAGACAATGGTTCCTCTCTGAATGTGTTGCCTAAGGAAGTCCTGAACAAGCTGAGTCCTAAAGATACGGTATTGAAGCCCAGTAATATTGTGGTAAAGGCTTTTGATGGTTCTAGAAGAGTAGTGCATGGGGAAATTGATCTTCCAATCAAGGTTGGCTCTCAGGTGTTTACCGCTACATTCTATGTGATGGATATTCGTCCTTCGTACTCATGTCTGCTTGGTCGTCCCTGGATCCATGGGGCAGGTGCTGTGACCTCCACGTTACATCAAAAGTTGAGATATCCGGTGAATGGAAAAGTTGTTACTGTCTTTGGAGAGGAAGAATACTTTGTCAGCCATGTAAACACTTTCAAGTATCTGGAAGTAGAAGGTGAATACATTGAAACTCCATGTCAGTCATTCGAAGTGGTTCCCTGGGCTGTTAAGGATTGTGTGACTCCTCCTGCTGTGAAGAAGGTTCCTGTGGTCATCAGAAACCCTCCAACAATGGCAATGGCCTCCCTCAATGATGCAAAAGCTGTGGTGGAAGAAGAGTCCCAGAAGGCTGTTCGTCGTGCTCGTGCTGTTCGTATCACCAATCAAGGGGTTATCAATGCTGTGGGAGATCAAGATGAAGACTACAACTTGGAGGCATGGATTCTTCCTACTGTGGGTGCTGGACTCAATAATTGGACAGCTGAAGATGTTATCCCTATCTCCTTTAGTCAGGAGTAAATACTATTACTGTGTTATGTTTTTAAATTTATAATTTCTGGAACAATTAAAACTTTCAAGCCATGTGCCTTACCCGGGGCACAATGGTGTGCTTGTTACGGGTTGTCATCTCATTTGCATACTTCATTCGATAAAATCAGTGGACGTTTCGTTTTCGTAAATATTGTGTTCCTTGTCTTTCTTTTTCTTTTTGCTTTATCAGCTATGTGTTCTTACACACACCCACGTCACTAAAATGCCGATCCTCATCCACTCTGGATCCAATTGATAACAGTTCTACTATTGCCAATTACAATTTCGAGAATCCGATCTATCAAACTGAAGACGGAAACGAGGACGATTGTGAAATATCTGTAGGGCTTGCTAGGTTGTTACAACAAGAAGAGAAAGCTATACAGCCACATGAAGAGCCAGTCGAAGTTGTGAATCTGGGAACTGAAGAAAACAGAAAAGAGGTCCAGATAGGGGCTGATTTAGACAACACTGCTCAGCATAAGAATGCAGGGGCAACATATCAGCGTGCTATGGTGGCTTTGTTTCATGATATGATTCATCATGAGATAGAGGTATATGTGGATGATATGATAGCCAGGTCTCAGAATGAAGAACAACATCTTGATCATCTGCACAAGTTGTTTGAGAGGTTGAAGAAATACAGGTTGAGATTAAATCCAAACAAGTGTACTTTTGGAGTTAGATCTGGAAAGCTCCTGGGTTTCATTGTCAGTGGAAAAGGTATTGAAGTGGATCCTGCAAAAGTGAAAGCTATACGAGAGATGCCAGCTCCCCGTACTGAGAAGGAGGTTAGAGGTTTCTTGGGACTACATTGCAAGATTTATTTCCCAATTAACTACCATCTGTGAGCCAATCTTCAAGTTGTTGAAGAAAGATCAGGTGATGGAATGGAATGATGAGTGCCAGACTGCCTTTGATGAAATCAAGAGATATTTGCTAGAACCTCCAATTTTAATGCCACCAGTTGATGGAAGACCCTTGATTATGTATTTAACAGTATTAGACAACTCAATGGGGTGTGTATTGGGGCAACATGACGAGTCTGGTCGAAAAGAGCAGGCAATATACTACCTTAGCAAAAAGTTTACCGACTGTGAAACAAAATACTCACTGCTCGAGAAAACTTACTGCGCTTTGGCACGGGCTGCTCGCCGACTAAGACAGTATATGTTGACCCATACTACCTTGTTGATTTCAAAGATGAATGGGGCAGTTGAAGCTGCTAATAAGAACATTAAGAAGATTGTACAGAAGATAACTGTTACTTACAAGGATTGGCACGAGATGTTACCATTTGCTCTGCATGGTTATCGTACTACAATACGTACTTCAACCGGGGCAACCCCATTCTCCTTGGTCTATGGTATGGAAGCAGTTCTGCCTATTGAAGTTCAGATCCCCTCCTTGAGAATTATGAAGGATGCAGGCTTGGATGAAGATGAGTGGATTCAGACTCGACTTGACCAGATAAATTTGATTGATGAGAAAAGGTTAGCAGCAGTTTGTCATGGCCAGATGTACCAGAAACGGATGATCAAAGCTTTTAACAAGAAGGTTAAGCCAAAGGTATATCAGGCTGGTGACTTGGTAATCAAGCGTATCATATTACCACAGGGTGATCCTAGGGGCAAGTGGACTCCAACATATGAGGGACCATTTGTAGTCAAGACAGTGTTCTCAGGAGGTGCCATGATACTGACTACAATGGATGGTGAAGACTTCCCACAACCTGTAAACGCAGACATAATTAAAAAATACTACGCATAAAAAGAGACCCGCTAGGTTGACAGGCCTAGGCAAAAATAAGGGCATCCCGGCAAACCAAAAGGGTTTGGGCAAAAATTAGGGATATATATATAAAAGGATGTACACCCGGCAAGTCGAAAACCTGAAAAGGCGGCTTGGGCAAAAAAGGGTATCCCGGTGGATTGAAAACCTGAAAGGGCAATCCAGGCAAAAGTTAGGGATTAAAGCGTATGACTATGTCTCGTTTGGATCACTCATGAAACTGCAACCAGTTGTACTACTTACTCAAGCTCAAACAGATAAAGCTCAATCCAATCGTTTCCGTCTCAACAGCAAGAAGATGAGATACTTGAGTGGCAATAGTAGAATTGAAACTCAATAGGATTATTTCCCACATAGCTGATTCTTTTTGTAAAACTTCATGACAAAATTCTCTTACTAGGGTTTATGTCTCCTTGTACAAACTTACCCGTGTATGGGTCACTTTTGATATAAATAAATTCCATCTTTTGAATCCAGATTTACTTTTACCCTATTTACATAAGCGAAACGTCCATTGGTTGTGTTTGAATGTATGTATGCCTTTGAATATGATTGATGTTTACCAGAAATGCATGTATGCTTTTAATATGATTGATGTTTACCAGAAATGCATGAAAATGCAGTAATAGTATTTACTAAGGACGAACGAGGGAAGGATTTCAACGAAGCTTCGCCGGTTCATCTTTACAAGGCAGTTACAAACCATCAGTAGGACTAATCCATTTTCACAAAGTCTAATCTCCCCTGGAATTTATATCCATCTCTTTTATCCTCATACGGATATACGGGAAATTACTTTCCAATAAGGGCACGATGAACGAAGACGGGATGTTATACTTATCCTACTATCAAACGAAAACGAAGGTTATCTATACCCTACTGTCCCCAACAACGGGAGGTTATCTATACCTTGTTATCCCCAACAATGGGAGGTTATCTATACCTTGTTATCCCCAGCAGACGGAGGGTTATGTATTCTTCAACAACGAATCGGGATTTATTTTCCTTGGCCAGCAGTTGTTATACAAGGATATCCAGACACTTCCAGCAGTGTCATATCATACATGCATCATTTACATCATACCATAACATATATGTCTATAGTACATTACCTAAGTGCATCATGTCATACATGCATACATAAAGCATAAACTAATGTTGTTATACAGAATGCTACCTTGTTTTCAGGTTAATTATCCAACAAACAAGCTTATGATCTTTGGGACTGCTTTATTGTAACCTCAGGGTTACTTTATCCTCCCGATGAGCTTCTTATTACTTTGGGACTGCTTTATTGTAACCTCAGGGTTATTTTATCCTCCTGATAGCCTCTCATGACTTCAAGACTGCTTTAGAGCTACTGATTGCTCTATCCTCCTGAAATCATCCTATTACTTCAAGACTGCTTTAGAGTTATTCATTGCTCTATCCTCATGAGGTCATATTACTACTTCAAGACTGCTTTAGAGCTATTGATTGCTCTATCCTCCTGAAGCCATCTAATTATTTCAAGACTGCTTTAGAGTTATCCATTGCTCTATCCTCCTGAAATTACATTATTATTTCAAGACTGCTTTAGAGCTATCCATTGCTCTATCCTCCTGAAATCATTACTTCAAGACTGCTTTAGAGCTATTGATTGCTCTATCCTCCTGAAGACATATCACATTATTATTTCAAGACTGCTTTAGAGTATTCATTGCTCTATCCTCCTGAAATTACATTATTATTTCAAGACTGCTTTAGAGCTATTCATTGCTCTATCCTCCTGAAATCATTACTTCAAGACTGCTTTAGAGCTATTGATTGCTCTATCCTCCTGAAGACATATCACATTATTATTTCAAGACTGCTTTAGAGCTATTCATTGCTCTATCCTCCTGAAATCATTACTTCAAGACTGCTTTAGAGCTATTCATTGCTCTATCCTCCTGAAATCATTGCTTCAAGACTGCTTTAGAGATATTGATTGCTCTATCCTCCTGAAGACATATCACGTTATTATTTCAAGACTGCTTTAGAGCTATTCATTGCTCTATCCTCCTGAAATCATTACTTCAAGACTGCTTTAGAGTATTCATTGCTCTATCCTCCTGAAATTACATTATTATTTCAAGACTGCTTTAGAGCTATTCATTGCTCTATCCTCCTGAAATCATTACTTCAAGACTGCTTTAGAGCTATTGATTGCTCTATCCTCCTGAAGACATATCACGTTATTATTTCAAGACTGCTTTAGAGCTATTCATTGCTCTATCCTCCTGAAATCATTACTTCAAGACTACTTTAGAGCTGTTGATTGCTCTATCCTCCTGAAGCCATTCTATTACTTCAAGACTGCTTTAGAGTTATTGATTGCTCTATCCTCCTGAAGCCATTATTACTTCAAGACTGCTTTAGAGCTATTGATTGCTCTATCCTCCTGAGGTCCGATTTATCACTTCAAGACTGCTTTAGGGTTATCATTATTGATCGCTCTATCCTCATGAAGACATGCTGTTACATCAGTATTACTCCAGACTCCTGACAGCTCTCATTATACTACTGAAGAACTTTCCCCTAGTGGCATCTTTAAGCCCACTCAATCATGTTCAACCAACCATCAATATCACTCCATGCACTGGTGAGTGCAAATTTTTGGGCTTTTGTGTTCAATCCCCTTCAACCTTCCAGGTTACGACTGGCAAATATACCAATCTAACCCCTCAGGTTTCAGAAAATTGAACAGGGGCAGCTGTTGCACCCCAAAATTTGCCCTCACAATACAAGACTTTGTGTTCCAAGAAGGTTCACAAGGTTCACAAAATTCATAATTGGTCAGAAGAGTTGACAATTCCCTCAGACAATGCACCTCCTAAGCAGTGCATCCAAAACTAGGGTTTTGACTTTAATCAGGCTAAATGGACTTCCAAGACTTCAAGTGAGCTTCATAACATCTTATATGTGTATAAGAACCCCCATGTCAAGTTTCAAGACTTTTCTCAAAAGTTTGCTCAGTCAGATGATCAGATAAGTCAAAAGCAGTCAATGCAGTTAAAAGGTCAAACTGAGGTCAACTGTGGTCAAACCAAAGTCAAACTTCATGATTTTTTTTGCCAACATCAAAGAGAGGTTGGGTGAGAAATATTATCATAATAACTGTAATACCCCAAATTTTGCCCTAAGATTTGTCGTCGCATTTCATTGCATTTAATCAATTACTAACAAATTTGTGTAGTCGTTTGACTTTTTGCAGGTAAATATCATATGGCATGCACTTTTTTTCTAAAAAGTAAAAATGGCAC
Source organism: Lathyrus sativus (assembly GCA_963859935.3). Taxonomy (NCBI): domain Eukaryota; kingdom Viridiplantae; phylum Streptophyta; class Magnoliopsida; order Fabales; family Fabaceae; genus Lathyrus; species Lathyrus sativus. Next base: position 249,818,015 of record OZ012738.1, read on the forward strand.
AATTGGCAGGAGGACATGTGTAAGGAGTTATGAGTGTGAGAGGTTGAGAGTTCGAATCTCACCTTTGGCACTTTTTGTTGTTTTTATTATTTTTACTCTAAATTTTTCTATCTTTCATTAAAAAAAATAACAAAAATAGTTTTTTATTATTATTTAATTATTATTTTCGTATTTTAATTAAATCATTTTTTAAAATATTATTTTTTTCACTTTTTTCTAAATTATTCATAAAAATATCCAAAAAATCATAAAATAAAAAAATATTGAAAAAAATTTTGTTCTTTTTATAATATTTTTTATTAGGAATCAATAGGATTATTAGTTTTTATTTTAAGTTTATTTTAATTATTTTAAATTATTTAAATTTTATTTTTTCTTAACTAATTATTTAGTTTGGGCTTTAAAATGGGCTTTAGGGACATTATTGACAATTTGGTGTTAACCCTAATTTGTTCCCTATATATATATGTGTTGCCTTGTTGGAAAAAAGGAGAGAATGAAAAAAACCTAAGAGGAGTGAGTGCCGTTGGCCGTTATTTAGTTTTCTTCTTCATCCATTACTATTGTTTCTTTTTCTTCATCGTTTACCGTTATTTCTTTTCCTTCATCTATTACTGTTGTTTCTTTTTCTTCATCTTTTACCGTTATTTCTTTTTCTTCATCTATTACCGTTATTTCTTTTTCTTTATCTATTACTGTTGCGTTTATATATATATGATTTTTAAATTGTTAGAGTTTATATATATAAGATTTTTGATCGAATTATGTCGATACGATGTTTGCACATTTGTGTGCATGACGCGTGACATTTGTGTTAGTTCGATCTGGTTGCGATGATCGCATTTTTGTGTGAGCAATAATACTATTTTTTGCTTAATTTCTTTTTCTTTGCGATAAATTTTGTTTCGTCCGATTTAGATCTGGTTGCGATGAGCGCATTTCTGCGTTAGCAACATTGTTGGGTTATTTGGCACATTTAAAATTCATTATTGCTTTATTATTATTATTATTATTATTATCATTATTAATTATTATTATCATTATTATCATTATTATTATTATTGTTATCATTAATTTATTAAAATTTGTTGTAATATAAAAATCTGTTTTTTTAAAATAAATGACATTAACATCTTTTTTCCAAATTAATATGAAAACCTAATTTTAATTTTCTATATGATTCTATGTATATATTTATTATAATTCTTGTAAATTTTTGTAAATAAAATTAAACCTTATAAACACTTAATGTAAAATTTTGGTGAATGTGATTATTGATTAGTTAAAATTTGTTTTCATCATAATGTGTAAATATTTTTCTTAATAATTGTTAATATATAATTAGAGATAATTAAATTTTTGTAAATGATTAAGAAATTTATAATTATGTTATATTTAGAACTTTATATTATAGTAATTATTTAATCATTTATGTTCCTAAATAAAAATCAAATCTTATGATATTTAGAACTTTATATTATAGTAATTATTTAATCATTTATGTTTCTAAATAAAAATCAAATCTTATGATATTTAGAACTTTATATTATAGTAATTATTTAATCATTTATGTTTCTAAATAAAAATCAAATCTTATGTTTAATCACGTTATTAATTAATTATTATTGCTAATCATATTTTGTTGCTTATTATTATTTTGAAATTTCTATCTTATTATTTTTTCTAACTTTGTCTATTTTTCTCATTATTATTGTTTCAACTAATTATTTTCACTAACTTTATATTTATACTAACCTTATTTAATTTTTCTTATTATTTACTAACCCCAATATTTTATTTACTTATTTGTTATTTTTTTTATATTTATTTTGATCATATTTTACTATTTATTTTACTTATTATAATTTTGTAATTGCCTCTTAGATGTAAATTGTAATCATTTAATTATTATTATCATTATGGTTAGTAATTAGGGAGTGCCAATATGTATGATATTTAAAAAAAAATAAATTAGATCATTTTAATATAAGATAATTAAATTAAACATTTCACACACGTAAGTCGATTTTAATCGCCGTCTCACTTCTTAAGGATATCCCTCAAGTTGCCTACGAATAATGGTTAAGTGGGGTGTATAAAGCAAGTCCCTCAAATAGAAAAATCATCAAAGTCCCTTATGGTTGCCTTTACGAATCGAGTCCCTTTCGAAAAATGATGATGGTCCCTTATATGTTCTTATTACATCCCACAATGGCCTTCAAAAATCCAATTGTCCCTCACATGTCCCTTAACATCCAAAGTAAGGACTACCTACTCCATTATAGTAGGGATAGTCTTACTAAGGAAAGGATAAAGAATAAGAAAGACCTTTAAACATTAGGGTAGGTTACTCCTAGGTGCTTGCTCACTTCAAAACTGTTTCACACTTAAACAAATTTTCAACAAGTTTTCAAACAAGTTCTTAACACATCCTTACATGGATTATTTATTAACTATTCTGAAAATTTTCTATTCACACACTACACTTTCAAAACAATTCAAAAGTGAGCTTAAGTACCTAAGAGCCCATGGATAACCATGGATGAAAAGGGTGCTAACACCTTCCCTTTTCATAACCTACCCCCCGGACCCAAAATATTCTCTAAGGTCTTTCCTGTTCTTTTATAACCTTTCCTTATGGATAAAATAAAAGTCGGTGGCGACTCTTGCTATCCGCAACATTGTTTAAAGTCAGTTCTCCCACCGTGTTACACCTTGCATATTTCTTATGTTCAAATCTAATTTGCTTATGGAGTGATATTTACCTTAACATCTGCAGCAAACATTCTCAAGCAAATTTTAGAGTATATAATTCTTTAATACAAAATTTCATAATAGTTATCATCAAAACATAGAGATATTATTAAGAACCAATATGTGTTCTAACATTCCCCTCCAATAATCCGGTGAGATACAGAGATTCCTGTATCTCTTCATCCTTCGGAGGACTTCTCAATGCGTGCCCAAATTTCCTGATTGCAATGGATGGGTTATAGTTTATGCAACCATTCCTTCCGTTTAGCAGGACGTTTGGAAACCTTCCACAACTATAAATGATCTCGATACCCAGCATATCCCTGTCAAATCAAACAATATCCTCAGCAGACAATCTCATCAAACATTCAGACCATTCTGATGTACCTGCAGTATCAGAGAACGAACCAGTATTGGGAAGATGGCTTACAAACCATAGATAGAACAAGGGTGCACAACAAGATACGCTCTTCCCTCTTCTGTTCTCATTCTTATAGTGTACGGAATGATAAACGTCACCTAGCAGCGTAGGTATAGGATTCCTTTAAGCAAAGATACAGAACGCATCCACATCTACAAAGTCCGGAATATCAGGGAACAACATAATACCATAGACACATAAGTCCAAGATAGCACTGAACACCATCCAACAACCCTCCTTGGAAAAATGTCGAGCTTTATCCACCAGAAAAGGTAACAGAAACCCAGATATTCCATTTCTCTTAGCTACTTTCCCTGTTAACTCAGACGCGTCTAAATATAAAGCTGCAGCAAGCTTAGCCAGATTTGGCTCATCCTCGGTATGAGAGAATGGTATCTGGTTAAGGATATTTACTCCTAGCAGTGCAGAGAATTCCTCTAATGTTGGCGCCAGTACATAACTCAGAAAAGTAAAGCCTCTCAATTGAGGATCGTAGAACTGTAACAGAGTCTGAAGACCATTCAACTCATTCAAAGAAGGCTTACATACAATGCTCAGAAGCTTCCCATAGGACTGTCTGAAGTCTTCCATTACTTTCTTGTCGGCTAAAGAAATCAAACTCCGCAAAGCCCCAATATCGGGTGTTGGAAATTTGTAGGCCAATTTCCTCCTTAAGGGCTCCATGTCAGATGAAAGAACACTAGAATCAGAGGGAAATATGCCCCTGCAACATAAATACATGTTAATGAAATGTAATATGATGATGTAAATGCAAATTCAAAGATGCAAGAGGGGATCAAGATTGTTTTGTTGTTGATCGAGAAGAACCGGCGTTCCGCTTTGGTAAGAACATATCATAGCTCTAATGATAGAAACCTCTAATATCAGAAATACAGATTCACACTGGAAAGAAAACCAGGTAGTCTGAAAGTCAAGGTTTCCTGCACAACCCAATCCCTCTCACAGGTATGGACCTATCCACTGATAAGGTTCGGTATCCTATGCGTTCATCAGTGTCACAGACTTTCAAGAAACGATGATACGTTCACCATTTCTTGTTTGGCATCATAATTCCCCGAAGAGGCCTCACTTAGCTGAATCACAAATGATTGGTCCCCAGAGTCGACAACCCTCAGATCCGAAATCCTCTCAACGGCCCACTGGGCTGGAAAGAAAGTCATCAAAGAGAATCTTGTCTGAGCGCGAATTTCGTGGGAACTAGTGCATGCCTAACATACAAGTTCACCACTACTTTCCACTTCTAATACTAAGTTTGTACTCAAGCCCAGGTCCGACTTATCTCTCAATGGAACATTCCCTTCCCACAGCACAACAATAATGATATACAATGCTGAAAGTAAATGCAGAAAGATAAATAAAGTACAACACGTATATACATACTCCCAAAATAGAAACAACCAAGTGCTAGGATTGACTCGCATAGTGAACCATCCATTTCCCCAGCAGAGTCGCCAGCTGTCGCAACTGTGAAAAACACCCGGAGGAAAACAGAAGAGTCACCACCTTTCATTATTTATCCCAAAGAGAGGGAAAGGAAACGATCAGAAAAACCTAACGAAAAAGGAAAAGACAAGGTCATCGCAACCAAGTCCTGGATTCGGGAGTCGATTACGCAAGGGGAAGGTATTAGCACCCCTCACGTCCGTCATACTCGACGGGATCCACGCTTGTTGTTTATCTAAGGGTGTGTTTAAACTACCTATGCTAAAGGCTCACAGGACAAAAAGAAAATAAAAGAGACTCGGCAGAGCATCGCCGCTCTGTGCCTACGTATTCCCTCGTGCAATGGGAAATTCAGAGTCAACTTAGTTCGGCTAACTACGGGCGAAAGGGGGAAAGGTTGCTCGCCAAGACATCGCGTCTCGTGCCTACGAATTCTCATCTGGTATGAGAAATCATAGAAAACGTAGTTCGAGCTAACAAGAACACCGGTTGGTTCAACACGTTTTACCCGAGTAGGGTTAAACCTTTGTTCTAGCAGTTACGGACAATACCTGTTTCCGGTAGAACCAAAGCTTAACAAAACTCTTTTTATGAAAAAGGTTTTCCATTATTAAGGGTCCCAAAGGACAAAAAGAAGTTTGAAGTTGTTTTTCTGTCTTTTAGAGAAGAAGTCTTTTGAGTTTACTTTGTAACTCATGTTACACTAAAAACTCTTACCTAGGAGCGAATGTGTCGCATATCGTCCAAAGGACATACACTAACATTCTAGACAATTGAGAGGCAACCACCCAATCATCATTTACCAAGTACTTAAGGCTCTTAATGCACAACATTCGTTAACCTTTATTAAGTGTTTTGACATGATTTGAAGATGAGAAGGAGAAAGGACAAACTAAAGGGAGACTAACTCAAACCTAATAGTTGTCATGCAAAATGGTCCTAAGGTTAGGATTGAAAGCGGAAACATCTACCCTAATGTTAGCATGCATGGCTACCAACCTAAAGTCTATCATAACCTCAAAAGAGATTAGAAATCCTATGGGGAACATGGCAAAGAAAGACAAAGGAAGAAGAAAGATCAACCACCAATGAGAGTGAAAATAGGGATACAAACATGGAATGCAACACACAAGCAAAGGGAGGAACAAAGTGTGGGGTAAACACCACCACAAGCACATCTTGACCTTTATTAATGCAAGAAATAAAGATGTAAGCACAAGAGGAAATGCAAATGCAAGAATGAAAGCAAACATGAATATGCAAGAAGATCACCACTACGAACAATAACACATAAGTGTGCATCCAAGTGGAAAACAAACACAAGTCGACGAAATCTCGATTAAAAAACCAAAATAGAGACATATGTCCCAAAACATTTCACCTCTAATGCATCATATTGAACTATGATGATTCGATGCGAAACGGTACTCAAACAAGCAAGAATATCAGCAAAACAGAACCACTGGCACAGTGTTAATCGGTTAACGCCAGAGGTTAATCGATTAACCACTTAAAAACGTCTGAAAATCTGGAAATTTGTACATGATAATCGGTTAACACCAGGCGTTAACTGATTAACACTTTGAAAACTTTGTAAATTTTGAATATTTGAAATGGTTAATCGGTTAACCATATGCGTTAACCGATTAACACTATGCTAACAGCAGAAAAACAGCAATAGAACAACATGTTCAGCAAATAAGCACTTATCCGATCAACCGGATGATCGCATAATCACTTAATCACGAAATTATACCAGCAAATCATGATTCAAACAGCATGTAAATAGATTAACACAACCAAATCATGAATTAATCGGATCAAATTAACCAAAAGTTAATCAAATATGAAAATCTCCATGATTATGTAAATAAGCTAAAAACAGATTCGGATCCAACCTTCGAAACGGGGATTTGCTCCGGTTAATGTTGATTCAACTGTAATTGAATAGATACAATGCTAGAAGTCTGGAATACTTCAAAATCCACACCAATTCTTGTAGTAGCAATGAAGATCCTTCAAGATTAAACTAAATTGCTCCAAATAATCACTTCTAAAATCACTTCCAACTTCAGATCCAACTTTGCACGAAAATTGGATGAAGAAATGGATTCAATGGAGAGAATGGATGAAGGTTTAACTCTTAAAAATCAAGGATTCCAATGAAGAATCAATGATCTCAATGAGAAGAGCTTTGGTGAAGGTTTTGGAGATTAGAAAATTGAGAGAGAATGAGATCAATTCTGAAAATGAGAGTGAATTATGAGTGATTAGCCCCTTTGGTTTGGAGTGGATCACTTAAATATCACCTAGGCTTGGATCCAAATGAAAGGTTTGGAAAATTTGGATTAGAATGAGGAATGGGCATTTGGGGTGAAAATGAAATTAACCAAATTTCAAATAGGTGTCGCTACTGCGAAAATCGGCGCCGGCTGAACAGAAGAGTCGCCACCGTGCGTTATTTATCCCAACGGAGGGAAAGGAAACGCTCAGAGTAAACCTACCGCAAAACGGGGAAAGGTATGGTCATCGCAACCAAAACCTGGATTCGGGAGTCGGTTACGAAAGGGGAAGGTATTAGCACCCCTCACGTCCGTCGTACTCGACGGGATCCACGCTTGTTTTATGGTATGGATTGTTATTTCTATCTAAACTAAGGGTTAAGGGTTAAAAGAAAAGAAAATGACTCGGTAAAGCTTCGCACTTTATGCCTACGTATTCCCGTCTGGAACGAGAAATCAGAGTCAACGTAGTTCGCCTAACTACGGGTGAAGGTGGGTGAAGGTTGCTCGCGAGGATATCGCATCCTATGCCTACGTACTTCCACACTGCATGGAAGATCAGAGCAAACGTAGTTCGGGCTACGCACAACACAAGCTGTTCAAGTGTCTTTTATGAAAAATCTCACCTTAAACAAGGGTTTTCTTATTGCAAAAAAGGTTGATGTTTGTTCAAATCTTTTGACGGAAGAAATGAATTCACTTTGTTATAACCTTTATTAATGTTTTTCTGTTGTTTTTGAAGGAAGAAGAGATGACACTCTACAAATCCTAGGGTTGAAAAAAGGGAATAAAATCTACCCTAATGTTATCATGCATGGGTTAAGACCTAATGTCTATCATCCTCCTCTCTTGCGCAGAGAGAAACAGAGATCCTAAGGGAATAGACGGAAACAGAAACAACAGATATATACAAATAAAGCAGTAAAATGCATGGATGCAACAATACAAGCGAGGCAAGGGAGTCCCACTCAACCTCGAACCTAGAAAACAATAGGCAAAAGTGAACAGAATTCACTTTCAACCCAGCAGGTTAAACAGCAAACAATACAGTCAGGGAAAATCACACAATACATCAAAAATATAAACAGCAAAAAAAACTAAACAGCAAAGCAATCTTCATCAGCATCTGGCTTCAAGCAAAGCATCAACTATCCACAGGCTTCAAGCATCAGTCTTTTATCTTCACAGCTTCAATGGCTTTTCTTCAAGTCCTACTCTCCAAGCTGAGGAACCAATCACAAGAATGAACTGGGTGTTAAGCAATTAGTTGACCACCAAAGGTGGCAAACAGACTGCTATCAACACATAGAATATTTTCTCTCAAGAGTTCTATCTCTTAGACATTGGCACCAAGCCTTCCAAAGGAAGGGGGTGAGTGTCTTAGAGAGACTCTGCATCACAGAGAAGGATGGAGGCAATCAAGACCTTCCATATTTGAGAATCAAGTTGGCTACTCTAGAGCTCTGCCTAACTCCTAGATCCTACAAACATCAACAGCTGCCAGCAAGAGATACTCCTCATCAACTCTGGAAGTTGGTCTTCATTCTCTAATCTTCAAATGGGCTTCATCATCTCAGTCTTCAGCTCAAACCCCAAGCCCCAAACAACCCAATACCCCACACAGGCAAATAATAACCCTAAAGATGGCACACCACACAATCAATCAAATATAAGCAATATACTAATAGCAGTAGGGGAATCCTAATATTTTCTAAGGGATCTATTATCTACCCATAACCCCTATAGTCCCATACCCCAAAATCAAATCAAAATTCCTAAAAGAATTAATCTATCACATCCATGCTTCACTTAAAACCCTAATTTTCAACACTATAATCTCACCTAATCAAATCATCTAAAACTTAATCCTAAAAATATGAATTAAATCCTATATACAAGTTGAAGTCCTAAATGACATATCCTAAAAAGAATGGATCCTAAATCTAAAGGGAACCATTAGATCTAAAATCAACAAAATTAAGTACTAAACTAAACTCATTAAAAAGCTATTTACAAGAAAAATACACAAAAAATATTAAAACAAAATAAAATGCCATTTTTGTTATTTATTATTTTTCTTTACAAAATTATGAATCTACCACAAAAAGAACCAATTAAAAACAAGCTTTTTTCAATTTTATATGGATTTTTAAAGATGCAAAAAAATATTAAAGAATTAAAAAACACAAAAAAGAAATAAAATTGGGAGGGGGTGTCATAAGCAGACGCGCCTAGTTATATTCTCAGATGGGCCATGAAGTGGGAGGTGCGAATATCAAAAGGCGCTAGGCCCAACATGCATCAGAAAATCAATTGAAAAAATAAAAGAAAAAGATCAAACTCTCGGTGCAAAAAGCAACAATTTCCAGTTCATTTTCCAATGGGCTTTGATTTGGGGGTGGGAATAGCACGCTTGGATTTAGGCCCAGATGCTCACATTAAGTGAAACGCATCGTTTCACCATTCTCTTTCCCTCCGTTTCTCTTTTCAAATCTGGACCGTGCGATTGGTGTAATAAGTCAAACTTTGGAAATGATCCAACGACCATTGCATCGTCTTCCCCAAATGAAAATTAGGGTTTCAGCTTAACCAGCTCCATGCAAGCATTTTCAAGTCCATCGTGCTCTCTCCATAGGCCATGAAACCCTACAATATAAAGAGCAAAATTGCTCTATTCTCTCCCCTGAACACGATGGTGCCACAAGTTTGGATTGAAACCAACCCTAGAATGAAACCCGATAGGTAGAAACCCCTGATTCATCAACTGCACACTGCAATGGAATCTCACAATTCTCCATTCTACTTGTCCTATCTTATTCATCATGCTACACTGATCTCAGCAAGCTATTGTATGCTGATTAAAACTCATTACATAACCTAATCTCGATCTTGAACGATTCATCACCATGTTATCAAACTCCATGAAACCTTCTCAATTTCTCTGAAAACGGTCATCTAACCTAACCTAACATTCTTACACTAATATTCTGATCTAACAACACCTAATTAGGGAGATAGAAGAGAAATTATCAACCTGTTAGGTAGCTATGGCAGAGGTGGTTGCAGTCCAATCCAATGCTTGTAATCCTTTGAAAATGGTCCTTGCTTGATGAGGAGCTTTCTGTTTGCAACAATTATGATGATGAGTGCTTGGATTCTTGGCTGCAACTCTGGTGCACAATCTTGAGTTTTGAGAAACATCTCCTTAAGCAGCCATGGATGGACCTTGGAGGATGATATTTCACACTCACAACTCACCACAGATGGAAGATGAATCAAAGCTTTGAACAGAAATGGTGTATTATGATAATTCTCTCACTTTCTTACAATGGAAGCAACAATGGAATTCTCTCTCTCCTCCCTCTCTTTTCACCAACCTTTTGCATTAATGATCCACACTCATTATATAGATGATGATGGACAGATCTAGAAGTTTCTGGATGCCTCTAGGATGATTCTAGAATGTGGTGGAAATTCATGGAAATCTCACTTGATGACATGTTGAATATCTCTCATCTCATGCATATGGCCCTCTAAACTTGTGTCAAAATCTCTTCTCATGAGATATTGAAATGGCATGCAAGCTCCTTGCCTTGAAATTTACCTTATGCCAAGTTTTCCATACTTGCCTTATTATGCAAGTAACAAAAATACAAAGCAAGTCCAAAATTTAAACCCTAACTCAAAAAAGTGGCTGAACCAATGTCTTTAAAATGATGTTTGGATTCAATTTGGTATATTGGATGACCCATTTTGGATTCGTAGATCTCTCAAACCATTTTCCAACTTGAACTTTTTCAAGTTATATGCCTTTTTTAGGTCATTTTTCACCAACTTTGGTCAAGTCTTGTTCTATGCATTTCCAAACTTCCATGACCTCTTCTCTAGACTTAAAATGACATTTTTAGCAACTTTTATGTTGGGAAGTTTTTCATTTGAAGCTTCCTTGTATGAGTTTTAGGCATAGGCTAAGAATGACCTATAATCCTCAGATGACCAAAATACCCTTTGCTTGCCAAGATCATAAGTAGAGTTCCACAAATCATATAAAGGCACACCATACCTTTCTAGAAAGCTAAGACAAATAGGAACAACTATAATGTTGACCATAAATCCATTTGAAATCTCCTTGAAGGTCAAAAGTTGCTTGGAAGACAGACAACTTTCACAGACAAATTTCAGTGCCCTCCGATGACCTGTAACTTGCAAGAGCTATAACTTGAGTTCTATAAATCATCTTGATGACTTCCACCACTCAAATTAAATCTATGAAGATACTCTACAAGTTTCATGTGGACTAGAAATTCATATGAAGCTTGCATCTTGAGTTACACTACTTTGAAGTTTGACCTAAATCAGGGGATTTTACACTGAAACCCTAATTTGGTAACCCCATTTCTCCTTGATTCCTTCTGATTTTTCTTTAGCACAACACCATATCCCTATCCATATAGCACATAATGAATCCCACATTCTTCAAATGATTCTTGACGCCTTTCAAAACAAGTCTTTGACCTAGTGTTGACCCAGATAAAACCCTAGTTGACTGACTTCAACTGAGGCTCTTGCAATCATTCCACTGACTTGGCTCTTCCCAAAAATGATCATCTAGGATCTTCATAACATCCATACACACCTCATGCTCTTGGCTCATAGCTCACACTTCCTCTGATGATCCCCAAATAACCTCAAGATAGGAGAGAACTCATTGATCAACCTGTCTACTCTTCAAAGCTCAAATTCTTCCCTGATGACCTGAGTAGTCTTGAATATGAATGGAACCCTTGAATATGCCTCTTGAGATAAGAATAGCACTTGATCCCCTGATTAAGATAGCTTGCTTATGCTATGCAATGCAGATGAATACACTATGTACATAATGACTATGCAAATGACTATGCAAATGGCTATGCAATTGAAACATAAACCTAGGTTAGAAAAGGTTGGGCAAATTTTGGGGTGCAACAGCTTCCCCTATTCAAGCGACTTAGGCCCGACTGGATGAAGAGTGCGCAGCCTTCAGACATTCGAGGTACGAGACGGTTGAATACGAAAGAACCCAGAGATTTGTCAACCGCAAAAATAAATTGCGAATACGACTACTGCTTGGGAAAAACCCTTCAGGGAAATGACTTCTGTTGTCACGGCAACAACTAGCCATCCATCTGTCAATCTGTTCTGTAAAACAATCTGATATTGTCCGCAGACCACTCCATTCCGAAGAAATGAGCATACACCACACAACAAGAAATGGTTGACATCACTTATCAACCTCTGTTGATCTCAATTATCAACCTCTGTTGATCTCACTTATCCACCAAGCACACGCTAACCAGCGGGAGCATATTGACTTCGCTTGTCATGTCGACTTCACTGATCAACCTTTCGTATCTTGAAGAAACGAGCAAACGCTTAACCAAGCGAGACAATGTTCGAAGACATGAACAACCGACTCTGCGGGGAAACGAGAAACTTAACTAAGTAACTCTGAGGCCAATTCTGACGACTGACGTCAAACACCTGCTGGGGAAATTGGGAACTTGACCAAGCACCCTGACGAGAATAACCTTATTGAAAAATACGAGGAATTTAACCAAACAACTCCTGTAGCAAGCTCCCTGTTGGGGACTATGAGGGACTTAACCAAGTGACTCATTGGAGTAACACCCTACTGGAGCACATAACTCTGCTGGGGGAATTGCGGGTAACCACCCGAAAATCTGCATTACCGCCTTCTAATACTGACTCCATAGCATCCCGAGAAAGGCTCAGACGGGGGAATACAAGTAACTTAACCAAGCCACTTGTCAAAGAATACCGTGCCGGAGACTACGAGGAACTTAACCAAGTATCTCGTTGAAGACCACCCTGCTGGGGATTATGTCTCTACTGGGGTAACTGTGGGTAACCACCCAAAATCTGCATTATGCCATTTCCGCAGCACTCTGAGAAAGGACTCGGATGGGGAGAAAGAGAAATGCTTGACCAAGCAACTCTGCTAGGGGAACATGCCATGACGAACACGATCACTGCGTGTCTGGCACAACAACCCTCTGTAACAAGATGAACACAATCACTGCGCATCTTGCACCACAAATCCATACAACACGACGAACACGATCACTGCGTGTTTCGAAGTCACAACCAAAACCACTTAACGGGACACAACACGACGAACACGATTACTGCGTGCTGCAATAGGACAAATACGATCACTGTGCATCTCGACCAATAAACCCCCAAAATGATGTCAACACGATCACTGCATGTGCCACAAAGCCAACCCATGTAATAGGACGAATACGATTACTGCGTATGCCGACCAACAAAACCAACTGATACGATAGCCACAATCACTGCGTGCTCCGCGTCACAAGTTCCCATGGTACTATCAACACGATTGTTGCGTGCTATACGAATACGATCACTGCGTATCTTGAACACGACCACCGCGTGTTTGAACACGATCACCGCGCGTTCTGAGCCACGATCCTCTTGACTGGAGAAAACACGATCCCTGCGTGTTGTGTGTCTCAACTAACCCACATAACCGGACGAATACGATCACTGCATATTCTAACCATACATAGGGTGAACGCGATCACTGCGCGCTTCATGTCACGGCCCTCTTGACTGGAGGAAACACGATCACTGCGTGCTGTGACACAACTTCAAACAATGGGACGAATACGATCACTGCATACTTCGGCCACCAACAACCAGATGAACACGTTTACTGCGTGCCTCACCCCACAACCAAACCATATAATAGACGAATATGATCACTGCGTACTGACCAACGAAAACTGGATGAACACGATCATTGCGTGCCAATCTATAACCACTGTATAACGGACGAATACGATCACTGCGTATATCGACCAACAACACCACCTGATATGGTAAACACGATCACTGCGTGTCCTGCTCAAATAAACCCCGAAACGATACCAACACGATCACTGCGTGCCTTACAACACAACCTTCTTAGATCGAGACGAATACGATCACTGCGCCATTCGACCACAGATACACATATCAAGATCAACACGATCACTGTGTGTCCTACAACATGAACCCCATAGATGATACAAATACGATCGCTGCGTATTTGGGCCACAAATCCACATCCTAAAATCAACACGATCATTGTGTGCCTTACAATATGAACCCCATAGATGGTACGAATACGATCACTGCGTACCTTAACCACGAATCAACATCTTCCTGAACCACGACTTCTCTTATCGGCAGGGAACAAACATATCTGAAACTGAAGAGGTAACCACCTGGCTTATGTTTCAAAAATGCACGTTTGATAATGACGTAATGCTTCCACACTGCATGGAAATGCTACGTATTTGGGTAAAATGCGAATGCTCATGATGCATGTTTATGCAAAGAGTTGCTTCAGCAAAATAAATGCTGAAGCCCAACTGGATCCGCTGGGGATGACCGGACTGCTACCGATACGCCTCCAACAAAATAAATGTTGGAAAGATGAACTAACTCCACTGGGGATAACCATCCTACTGGGAAATTATCTCACGAACTTAAAACTCCAAAATCTGCTGAGGACGATCCTCCTGACGAGGAAGAGCGACTTGCTGGGGAAAGAAAGAACAGGCGTGCTCGGGAAAACTCCTTTCAGCAGCTCCAACCACCTGATCACACTCTGTGGGGAACCTCTCCTGCTATCACTGAGCTGGGGAAATCATCCTGTTGTCACTGAGCCGAGGATTGAACTACACATTCTGATTTGCACTGCACAAAAACTTTCTGGGAAGTTAATCACATTGACCTTCGCTGGAGAAGACTCTGCTCTGCTTGACAAGCTACTTCTGAACTGAAGATACATTGATCTTTTCCTTTGACACAATCTCCGCTCTCCTGGGGAGATAACATTCAATTTTTCCTGGGGCGACTTCACCGGGGGAAGACACAATGTTCATCCTCTGGAGAGGGTACCAGCCTGCCCTGGACTCTGGCGGGGAACTTTGCGGGCTTTTGAATACCTGCAAAAGTCAACAAGCAAACACCAGGCAATCTATGCAAAAAGAAACATCTTGGTAATCACCCACGACAACCATTCAGGTAGTTTCTGGTTTTAACAATCATCGGCCGAGGCCCGCCGGTTTACACGCATGTAAGTTTATCAAAAACATCGGCGCTTTTTACAAACAAAACTGTAAAAAATTAAAACCAAAGTCACACATTACACTGAATAAAACACTTTATTGATAACAGCCTGAGAATAGGCAAGATTTGTACATCAGATGCAACTCCTGAAAAGAGGTAGTCACACATAAACAAAAGGCCGAAGTATACAGAATAAAATTTGTACACATGTCGGCAACGTGTTACAGACGAACACCATGAACCGATCCTCCTATGACTCGTCGGACTCTGACGCTTTCCCGATCTCTGTCTTCGGAAGAAATTGCTTTGGATAATTGATGCTCCCCAATCGTTAACAATCAAACTTGGACCGCAGTCATTTGCTTCTCAAATCCCTAACTTTTGCGTGAATCGCCCTTTGCGGGTTTTCGATTCACCGGGATACCCTTTTTTGCCGAAGCCGCCCAGTGTAGGTTTTCGACTTCGCGGGTGTACATTTTTTCCATTTTATCCCTAACTTTTGCCCGAACCTTTTTTATTCTGTTTTTGGTTCGCCAGGATGCCCCATTTTTGCTTGGACTCTCTTTTTACTGTCCAGCGGGTCAATTTTAAGCAAAGTATTTTTTAACTGCGTCCGAGTTTACAGGGGACGAAAAGTCTTCACCGTCCATGGTGGATAACAATAAGGCTCCTCCGGAGAAGACCTTTCTCACGACGTATGGACCTTCGTAATTGGGAGTCCATTTGCCCCTGTGATCCGATTGCGGTGGGAGAATCTTCTTCAGCACAAGATCACCCGTCTGAAAGCTTCGAGGTCGAATCTTCTGGTCGAACGCTTTCTTCATCCGGCTCTGATACAGCCTACCATGTGCAATGGATGCCAGTCTCTTCTCATCTATCAAGCTCAGCTGATTCAATCTACTTCTCACCCATTCTGCCTCATCCAACTTAACATCAAGCAAAACCCTCAAAGATGGTATCTCAACCTCCAATGGCAGGACAGCCTCCATGCCATATACTAGTGAGAACGGTGTTGCCCTAGTCGATGTACGCACTGTCGTGCGATAACCGTGCAAAGCGAATGGCAGCATCTCATGCCAATCCTTATACGTTACCACCATCTTCTGAACAATTTTCTTTGGGTCTCTCATTCATCTTGGGTCTGTAGGGAGATGAATTATGATGCTCGATCTTGAAATCCCGACACAGATCTCTCATCATCTTGTTGTTCAAATTCGAACCATTATCAGTAATGATTCGCTCAAGAATACCGTATCTGCAAATTATATCCCTCTTGATAAATCTGGCCACCACCTGCTTCGTTACATTGGCGTAAGATGCTGCTTCCACCCACTTGGTGAAGTAATCGATCGCAACCAGAATGAAGTGATGCCCATTAGAAGCAGTAGGCTCAATCTTGCAAATCATATCGATTCCCCACATGGAGAAAGGCCACAGAGATGCCATAACGTTCAGAAGACTAGGTGGCACATGGATCTTATCAGCATAGATCTGACACTTGTGACATCGCTTGGCAAACTTGAAACAATCAGTTTCCATTGTTAACCAGTAATACCCTGCTCGCAACAACTTTCGAGTCATAGCATGCCCACCAGCATGTGTACCAAAAGTTCCTTCATGGACCTCTTCCATGAGCAAGTTGGCTTCCTTCTCGTCTACACACCGGAGGAGTACCAAATCGTGGTTCCTTCTATACAAAACGCCGTCGGGATTCAGATAGAAGTTGCCTGCTAATCTCCTTAGAGTCTTCTGATCGCGACTGGATGCCCCAGCCGGATACTCCTTATTCTTCAGGAAATTCTGTATGTCGAAATACCAGGGTTTACCGTCAGATGCTCCATCAATTGCAAACACAAAGGCCGGCCTATCAAGGCGAGAGATGACAATGCTGGGAGCCTCATTCCAGCGGTTGACTTTATACATCGAGGATAACGTTGCAAGGGCGTCCGCCATCTGATTCTCCGCCCGAGGTACATGATGGAACTCCACCCTATCAAAGAAAGGTAGCAACCTTCTCGCATAATTCATGTACGGTATCAGATTAGGTTGTCGCGTCTCCCATTATCCCTTAATCTGATTCACAACCAATGCTGAATCCCCATATACGTCCAGATTCTTGATCCTCAGATCGATCGCCTCTTCCAACCCCATAATGCAAGCTTCGTACTCGGCTTCGTTATTCGTCACTGAAAAAGTCAACCTGGCCGTGAACGAGATGTGCGACCCGTGGGGAGTTGTAATGATCGCCCCGATTCCGCTACCGTACGAATTGACAGCCCCATCAAAAATCAGTTGCCACTGGGAACTCCGCTCAGGACCTTCACCAGGCAACGACTCATCACAATCTTTAGCCTTCAAGTACATTATGTCCTCATCAGGAAACTCAAACTTCATAGGCTGATAATCCTCAATTGGTTGTTCGGCGAGATATTCGGACAGGACACTTCCCTTAATGGCTTTATGGGGAACATACTGGATAGCGTATTCTGTCAATACCATCTGCCATCTAGCAATCCTTCCAGAGAGCGCCTGCTTCTCGAACACATATTTGATCGGATCCATCTTCGATATCAGCATGGTTGTATGATTCAGCATATACTGTCTTAGACGTTTGGCAGCCCACGCCAATGCACAACACGTCTTTTCGAGCATAGAGTATCGAGATTCACAATCCGTGAACTTTTTACTCAAGTAGTAAATTGCATGCTCTTTCCGCCCTGTCTCGTCATGTTGACCGAGAACACAACCCATACTGTTTTCCAGAACCGTCAGATACATAATCAGTGGTCGTCCTGCTACTGGGGGTATCAACACCGGAGGTTCCTGCAAGTATTCTTTTATCTTTTCAAATGCCCTTTGGCAATTGTCGTTCCAGACCACCGCTTGATCTTTCTTTAACAGCTTGAATAATGGTTCACACGTGGTCGTTAGGTGAGAGATGAACCTAGCAATGTAATTCAACCTCCCTAAGAATCCACGGACTTCTTTTTCTGTTCTTGGTGCTGGCATCTCTTGAATTGCTTTTATTTTTGCAGGATCGACCTCGATTCCTTTCTTGCTCACAATGAACCCCAGTAGCTTCCCGGATCTCACTCCGAAGGTACATTTATTAGGATTCAGCCTCAGCCTGAACTTCCTCAGCCTCTTGAACAACTTCAGCAGATTAACCAGATGTTCTTCCTCTGTTTGAGACTTGGCAATCATGTCATCGACATACACCTCAATCTCTCTGTGTATCATGTCGTGAAAAAGCATTGTCATGGCCCGCTGGTATGTTGCCCCAACATTTTTCAAACCAAAGGGCATTACCTTATAACAGAAGGTTCCCCACGGGGTGATAAAGGTCGTTTTTTCCATATCCTCCGGAGCCATTTTGATCTGGTTGTACCCTGAAAAGCCATCCATGAAGGAAAACACTGAAAACTGAGCCGTGTTGTCAACTAACACATCAATATGCGGCAGCGGGAAATCATCCTTCGGGCTCGCTTTGTTCAGATCCCTATAATCAACACACATTCGAACCTTGCCATCTTTCTTTGGCACAGGCACGATATTGGCGACCCAAGTGGGATAGGTGGTAACAGCCAGGAATCCAGCATCCCATTGCTTATGCACTTCTTCCTTTATCTTTACAGCCATATCAGGACGAGTCCTTCGGAGTTTCTGCTTCACAAGCGGGCAATCTTCCTTCAACGGCAGACGATGAACAACCATATCAGTATCCAAACCCGGCATGTCCTCGTAGGACCAAGCAAATATATCACTGTATTCACGCAGCATCTCAATAAGCTCTCGCTTGATGTCGACTTGCAATGCGGCCCCTATACGGATATTCCTAACGCATTCTTCAGACCCCAAGTTGACAATATCGATCTCTTCTTGGTGAGGCAGAATGACTCTCTCCTCTTGCTTCAGTAACCGACTAAGCTCTTCTGGTAAGTCACTATCCTCCACAATCTCCTCCTCAGCTTGGAAGATCGGATGCTCGAAGTCTAAACGAGTCATAGGAAGTTTTTGGTCGGTGTCATCTGAAAATTCATGAATCCTGCGAGGGAAACGGTTAAGTGCTTCAAAATGATGTACAAGCAAACTGCATAACCACGCTGCCATTTTATTGAAAAACAAAATAAAAACAGAAAGAAAAGGATCACAACATTTGAATGTAAAAAACGCCGTCATTTATTGATCATGCAAACATACAGGTAAACAGTTAGGCCCTAAGACAAGATCATCGATGCCCCGGGCAAGGCATGTGATCATACAATGATTGAAAACACAATGCATTACTGTTTGGTGACTTGGATGACGTCCTGGATGGACCATTTGCATAGGCTTTGTCCCTGCGTGCTGGGTCGAATCCATGCGTCCATGTCGCAATCGTTATCCGCTTCTTCCGTATCAGACACGGCATTAATCCTTTCGAAGCTAACTCCTACGGGCGTGAACACGACAGGTCCCTTGAACTTGGGCGCGCTATGCGAGGGAGATGGGCGGTACCCCAAGCCATACTTATCTTGCTTCACTGGGATGTCCAGAACCTGCTCCCACTTCTGAGTCTCTCCTGCTTGTACCAACGCCTTGGCTTCTTTATACGAGGAGACGACCACCTCCTGCCCTTCACTCGTCCCCGGAGCTTCTTCTTTAACCTTCACCCCTTCGAACGCTTGACACAGCGTTTCATGAATCTCTCCATCTACCTCCACGTACTTGAAAGAAGACAAATGACTGACTAAGATATCCTCTTTGCCACACACGTCACAATACTCCCCTCAACCATATATTTCAGCTTCTGATGGAGCGTAGAAGTCACTGCCCCAGCGGCATGAATCCAAGGTCTCCCGATCAAACAACTATATGCAGGTTGGATGTCCATGATGTAAAACATTGTATCAAACACCTCTGGACCTACCTGAATGGGCAACGTGATTGACCCGAATACTGACCTCCTTGTTCCGTCAAAGGCCCTCACGACCAAATCACTAGGCGTGCACAACAACCCACAAGTATCCAATTTCAACAGGGCTTTCTTTGGTAACACATTCAACGAGGACCCAGTGTCTACCAGCACATGGGATAAAACAGTGCCCCGACATTCGATAGAGATGTGCAAGGCATTATTGTGATCACGCCCTCTAGGCGTTAGGTCGAAATCCGTGAATCCCAGACCATGCCCAGCATTAACATGTGCCATGACTCCCTCCAGCTGATTAACTGAAATCTCTTGCGGCACGAAGGATGTCTCAAGTACCTTCAACAGGGCATTTCTATGCGCTTCAGAACACAACAGCAGCGATAATATGGAGATCTTTGACGGGGTCTGCTGCAGGTGATCTACAATCTTGTAATCACTTTTGCGGATTAACCTCATGAATTCTTCCACATCTTTGGTTATCGGCTCTTTCTCTTTACTCCCCGAAGATTCCCCCTCAACAACTTTGTTCTTACCTCTGGCAAGCCTCTCTGCTTCGACCTCAGGTGAAGTGAAAATTCTCCCGCTCTAGGTTATACCACCCGCTCCCACTATGTTATCCACGGATCCCGCTGGCGGATCATTCAAGTCAATCTTTTCCCCATTACAATACACCTCAGCACCATAGCACCACGGGACTGCCTTTGTGCTTTCAAAAGGGACTGGCTTAGCCTTGGTAATAGTAATGGTCGGCCTTTTCGATGATGCCGAAATTGTCACTGTTTTGAACGGAATGGTGATTGTAGCAATCTCCCTACGCTCTTCTTCGGATTCTGTCTCAACAGACTTCTCTCTCCCCACAGCCCTGTCAAACTGCAAAGTTCCTTCATCAATCAAACTTTGAACTCCCCTCTTCAACTTCTCACAGCCCCAGGTTGGACCGAACAGTCAGCACACTCTTCGCTGCAACCGGGATAGACACCTCCTTCCAATAAACGCTGCTTTACGTAACTCAAAGGGGTTTTCAGCTCGCTCATTTCCGAAACTAAGTTCAAGTCATCATCTACCATGATTGCATTGGCCCCAGCCCCACCATGCTTGGGCATTGGCTGCTGCGTGATATTGGGACCGTCCTTCCCGAAGTTAATAGCCGTACTATCAAGAAAATCCTGTACTTTATGCTTGAAAGCTAAGCAATTTTCAATATTGTGCCCTGGTGCACCCGAATGGAAGTCACAGTGCTCGTTAACATCATACTCGACTGGCGGTTGGCCAGTTGGTGGTGCTAAGGTCCTCTTCTCGACTAGCTGCAATTTCAACAAAGTTTGAAGGAGTTTTGCATATGATACCGGCGGCACTTCGAATACTCTCCTCGGTCGTGGGTTCTGAAGCCTGCGCTGATTATTATTAGGCTGCTGCTGAGCCTGCTGCGATGGTTGTTGTCTCTGTTGCTGAGAAGGCCCTGGAATGGTTACACTTGCAACTTGCGACTGCTGACGCCAGTTCTGACTTTTATTCTTTCGTCGAGCACTGTATACAGCATTGGTATCAACCTGCCGTTTACCACCAAACGTCTTCTTATTACCTGCCGCGGAACCGGACTCGCCCTCCTGAATTTTACCAATCTTCACCTCGTTTTCAATGCGCTCCTCCATCAAGATCAACTCAGAGAAAGTACTCATCGAAAAATTGAGCAACCGGTCATAATACATTCCAGAGAAAGTTCCTATGAACATATCCATCATTTCGTGCTCCACCATTGGAGGGTGCACCCTAGCAGCCAGATCTCGCCATCTCTGGGCGTATTCTTTAAAGCTCTCGCTAGACTTTTGAGACATGCTCTGCAGCTGGACTCGGTTAGGGGCGAGATCACTATTATATTGATAATGTCGAACAAAAGCCTCTGCCAGCTCTTTCCAACTCCTGATCTGAGTAGGCTCCAAGCTCATGTACCACTCCAGCGATGGCCCTGACAGGCTATCTTGGAAGAAGTGCATTAGCATCTTCTCATCCTCAGAATACGCAGACATACGCCTGTAGAACGCGCGCACATGCAACCTAGGGCATGTATCCCCTTTGTACTTATCAAATGACGGCGCTTTGAATTTCAGCGGGACCCTCAACCCTGGGACTAACCCCATATTTGACATATCCAGCCCAAGAGCATTCTGGCTGGCCAACCCGTTCACTTTCTCTTCTAGCAATCTCATCCGATGGTTGTCATCCCTGGCCCGTTCATAACCCTCGTTCTGGCCCGAGAATACATCCTCCTGACGATCCTCCCAGCGAGGTACTGCCTCATATCCAACATAATCGGCATCACGACCCGGACCCGTTTGGACGTACCTGGGGTCATACCTCAGATTACCCATCTCTTGAGCGTTGTATGCGCCAGTTCCATATCCCAGATTACCATAGCCACCAAACCCAGCCTTGGCTCCAGCCATGCTGCCATACCCCATATTCACACCATTGAAGCCCTGGTTACCATTAATACCATTCATCCCAACATTCTCAATACCTCCATTGAAACCCTGGTTGACATTACCCACAAATACCCCAGCAGTATCTGTATTGGCATTCATATTACCGGCGTTCCCGCCTCCACCTACAGGACCGGTTTCTCCAGCATTCAAACCGGTTACAGGAATAGCATCAACACTTTGACGATTCTCAATTCGGGGAGAAGCAGCAATGTTTTCACCATGCGGTGTCCCGTTGTTTTTAGCCCGTGCGACTATCGGTTGAACCAGATTCTGCAGCTGCTCTTGTCCTTTGGCGATGGTCTCCATGGTTTGCATGAGCAGGGCCATCCTGTCACGCATCTCTTGCATTTCACTCTGCACATTGTCCATGATCTTCTTCTGGTTAATCCTTGTAGAGTAACGGTGGACCCGCTTTTCTGCAATTCTGAAAATACCTGAAAATTGATGCAGGAGATGAGATACACAAATCACAAACCTGTAATGCAAATATGAGTATGTATGCAAAATGCAATGTGTCTGTGCATTAGGGATTATCATTCCCCGATTCTAGTGTGAGCGTGCCAGTGCAGTGGCAGTGCTAGCAGTACAGTGATTGGAGCCGAATCAAAGAAAACCTCGTATATTGCAGAGAAACCCAAGAATACAATATCACTGAGAGTATAATAAGACGGCATGACCTCAACCAACAATCCTGGTGATGGTCAGCGCTATGCAAATAAAGCATACAAATATATGAAATGATCAAGTACTCCCATAAGCCCGGTACTCCTCTATCAACTTCTTGGTCTCTGGATGACCTGGTCGGGTAAGCAGACCCTCGACAAGCTGGTTTCTTCGTTTGAGCACACGTCGCACGTCACCAGCGGTTTCCTCCCATGCCCCTTCTCCGAAGCGATCCTCTAGCTTCCGCTTCTGAGACACAGCTTCGTTCCTGCCTTCGATGGCCTTGTTCAACGCATTCTGGAGACTGTATCTGGCCATTACCTCCTCTTCATGCTTCTCAATGCTAGCCTTCAACTGCCCTTCGAGGTCAGAAATTTGCTGCTTCAATTTATCTTCCCTCTTTTTATTGTTGGTAAGCGTAGCATTCCATGTCTTGTTACAAGAAGAGATTTCTCGGTGAGCGGCGTCGAGTGCTTTCTTTTTGGACTCCAACATGTCATGAGAGCTTCTGAACTCTTGCCCCAGACGTTCGCGTTTCTTTTTCTCCTCAGTCAACTCAGCACCTGGCTTGTTTACTAGTTCGATCTGCTGTTGGAAAGAATGTACAGCCTTATTCTTCTCACTCCGCATCTGAGCTAGCTCCTTCTCTAACTCTTCATTAATCTTCATCAAGGCTTCCTTTTCTTTCACAACTTGCTCGTAGACCTCCCTAGCAACAGTGGTTGGCTCCTCTACCGGGACATGAACAGGGACCGGCGCAGCTGGAAATGGCATCAATATCTGTCTGGCTCTCTCCTGGATCCAAACTTTGTAGGGTGTATATGCCTGACAATCATTCTTCCCCAACAGTGGCTTCCCCTTTCTGTTAATACGCGTTCAGGCATGCCGAAGCTTGGCTAGTAACTCTCCATTCAAATCACCGGTGAAGTACAAAGATTCCTGTACTTCTTCCTCCTGAGGCGGGCTCTTCAACGCATATCCAAACTGGCGAACAAATAGAGATGGGTTGTAGTTGATGCACCCTTTTCTTCCTATCAACGGAACATTAGGATACCCAGAACAACTGACAATAAGCTCAGACCCCAGCGGGTCTCGGTCAAACCACTCAATGTCTTCAGAAGACAGCTTCATCATACGCTCTGGCCAGTCAGCTGCAGTTGCATTTTCCACAAAAGGTCCCTTCAGGGGAAGATGGCTCTTAAACCACATGTACAGCAAAGGCACGCAACAAGAGATGTTCTTGCCTCTTCGGTTCTCATTTCTGTAGTGCATCGAATGGTAGAAGTCCCCGATCAGTGTGGGTACTGGGTTGCCAGCAGCAAACAGATGAAATGCATCCATGTCCACGAAGTTCGGGAAATTGGGAAACAACACTATCCCATAAATGCATAGAGCCAAAATAGCATTAAAGACCACCCAACACCCATTCTTGGCGTACTCCTGAGCCTTACCAACCAGAAACTGGAGAGAGAAACCTGGAACCCCTCGCCAAGAAGTCATCAATAGCTCAGAAGAATTCATGTGCAAGGCCTTAGCCAAATCCTCCAGCTTAGGCTCAGCGACAGAGTGAATAAAAGGAACTGCATTCTGTACCGGCAGCTCAGTGAACTCCACATACTCCTCCATGGTAGGCCCCAAGATAAAGTCAGCAAATGTGAAACACCTCAAAGCCGGGTCGTAGAATTGCATCAGCGTATACAGCCCATTCAATTCATCATCAGTGGATTTGCGAACCAAACTCAACAACCGTCCGTAACTCTGCCTGAAGCTTCTACGGACATCCTCATCTGCTAGAGAAATCAGACCCAGGAGGGGAGCAATATCAGGAATAGGTAGCTTGTACGCAACTATCATCCTCAAACCAGCCATGATCAATACTCAGAAGTCCGGACACTAGAACCAGGGAATATGCAAATGCACCTGCAGCACAGACACACGTTAATGGGATGCGATGATAATGATTATGCAAACAATGCAATGCAAGCAACATGCAACAGGGACCAAGTGCTATAGCTGAGAAGCCTGAATCATATCAGCAGTCTCTAACCCTGGTCTCAGATAGACCTAATACAAAGCTCCAACACTGGTCTCTGATAGACCTCATACCATAACTCCATCTGGTCACTGACAGACCTCAAACCATAACTCTGACTGGTCTCTGATAGACCTCACAAATATCCATAAATACCCAGGATATCTGATCAAGAAATAACCGGTATCTGAAGGTCTAGTTACCTGCATAACCCCAAACCCTCTCACAGGTGGATGTCCTAGCAGCTGACAAAGGTATGGCATCCTATGCGGTCGTCGGCGTCACAGACTTTCAGGGTTGATGATACGATTCCCAGAAGGAGTGGCATCATCAAATCCTGAAGAGGCCTCACTTAGCCAACTTCCAAATGATCGGTTCCCAGAGTCGACAATCCAACTAACCAGCAACCCGAGCCACCCAAAGGGCAGGACAGGAGGCCAACCAGAAGAACCTCGTCTGAGTGTAGATTTCGCGGGACACTAGGACATGCAAAGCACGTGCGTGCCCACTAATCTCTACTCTAAGTCTAGGTGCACTCAAGCCCAGGTACGGCTTATCTCTCAATCATGGAACACCCGTCACACCCCACAATACAGCAATAATAATAATAATAAAATGCTGAAATGTAAATACAGAAATGTAGATCCATACAAAATCCTCGACGGGAAAACAAGCGCTAGGATTGACTCTCTTAAGGGACGTTGGATCCCAAATGCATAAGAAACTGTCGCAGTCCTTAGCAGCCAGGGGACGTTGGATCCCCAGCAGAGTCGCCAGCTGTCGCTACTGCGAAAATCGGCGCCGGCTGAACAGAAGAGTCGCCACCGTGCGTTATTTATCCCAACAGAGGGAAAGGAAACGCTCAGAGTAAACCTACCGCAAAACGGGGAAAGGTATGGTCATCGCAACCAAAACCTGGATTCTGGAGTCGGTTACGAAAGGGGAAGGTATTAGCACCCCTCACGTCCGTCGTACTCGACGGGATCCACGCTTGTTTTCTGGTATGGATTGTTATTTCTATCTAAACTAAGGGTTAAGGGTTAAAAGAAAAGAAAATGACTCGGTAAAGCATCGCACTTTATGCCTACGTATTCCCGTCTGGAACGAGAAATCAGAGTCAACGTAGTTCGCCTAACTACGGGTGAAGGTGGGTGAAGGTTTCTCGCGAGGATATCGCATCCTATGCCTACGTACTTCCACACTGCATGGAAGATCAGAGCAAACGTAATTCGGGCTACGCACGACACAAGCTGTTCAAGTGTCTTTTATGAAAAATCTCACCTTAAACAAGGGTTTTCTTATTGCAAAAAAGGTTGATGTTTGTTCAAATCTTTTGACGGAAGAAATGAATTCACTTTGTTATAACCTTTATTAATGTTTTTCTGTTGTTTTTGAAGGAAGAAGAGATGACACTCTACAAATCCTAGGGTTGAAAAAAGGGAATAAAATCTACCCTAATGTTATCATGCATGGGTTAAGACCTAATGTCTATCATGCTCCTCTCTTGCGCAGAGAGAAACAGAGATCCTAAGGGAATAGACGGAAACAAAAACAACAGATATATACAAATAAAGCAGTAAAGTGCATGGATGCAACAATACAAGCGAGGCAAGGGAGTCCCACTCAACCTCGAACCTAGAAAACAATAGGCAAAAGTGAACAGAATTCACTTTCAACCCTGCAGGTTAAACAGCAAACAATACAGTCAGGGAAAATCACACAATACATCAAAAATATAAATAGCAAAAAAAACTAAACAGCAAAGCAATCTTCATCAGCATCTGGCTTCAAGCAAAGCATCAACTATCCACAGGCTTCAAGCATCAGTCTTTTATCTTCACAGCTTCAATGGCTTTTCTTCAAGTCCTACTCTCCAAGCTGAGGAACCAATCACAAGAATGAACTGGGTGTTAAGCAATTAGTTGACCACCAAAGGTGGCAAACAGACTGCTATCAACACATAGAATATTTTCTCTCAAGAGTTCTATCTCTTAGACATTGGCACCAAGCCTTCCAAAGGAAGGGGGTGAGTGTCTTAGAGAGACTCTGCATCACAGAGAAGGATGGAGGCAATCAAGACCTTCCATATTTGAGAATCAAGTTTGCTACTCTAGAGCTCTGCCTAACTCCTAGATCCTACAAACTTCAACAGCTGCCAGCAAGAGATACTCCTCATCAACTCTGGAAGTTGGTCTTCATTCTCTAATCTTCAAATGGGCTTCATCATCTCAGTCTTCAGCTCAAACCCCAAGCCCCAAACAACCCAATACCCCACACAGGCAAATAATAACCCTAAAGATGGCACACCACACAATCAATCAAATATAAGCAATATACTAATAGCAGTAGGGGAATCCTAATATTTTCTAAGGGATCTATTATCTACCCATAACCCCTATAGTCCCATACCCCAAAATCAAATCAAAATTCCTAAAAGAATTAATCTATCACATCCATGCTTCACTTAAAACCCTAATTTTCAACACTATAATCTCACCTAATCAAATCATCTAAAACTTAATCCTAAAAATATGAATTAAATCCTATATACAAGTTGAAGTCCTAAATGACATATCCTAAAAAGAATGGATCCTAAATCTAAAGGGAACCATTAGATCTAAAATCAACAAAATTAAGTACTAAACTAAACTCATTAAAAAGCTATTTACAAGAAAAATACACAAAAAATATTAAAACAAAATAAAATGCCATTTTTATTATTTATTATTTTTCTTTACAAAATTATGAATCTACCACAAAAAGAACCAATTAAAAACAAGCTTTTTTCAATTTTATATGGATTTTTAAAGATGCAAAAAAATATTAAAGAATTAAAAAACACAAAAAAGAAATAAAATTGGGAGGGGGTGTCATAAGCAGACGCGCCTAGTTATATTCTCAGATGGGCCATGAAGTGGGAGGTGCGAATCTCAAAAGGCGCTAGGCCCAGCATGCATCAGAAAATCAATTGAAAAAATAAAAGAAAAAGATCAAACTCTCGGTGCAAAAAGCAACAATTTCCAGTTCATTTTCCAATGGGCTTTGATTTGGGGGTGGGAATAGCACGCTTGGATTTAGGCCCAGATGCTCACATTAAGTGAAACGCATCGTTTCACCATTCTCTTTCCCTCCGTTTCTCTTTTCAAATCTGGACCGTGCGATTGGTGTAATAAGTCAAACTTTGGAAATGATCCAACGACCATTGCATCGTCTTCCCCAAATGAAAATTAGGGTTTCAGCTTAACCAGCTCCATGCAAGCATTTTCAAGTCCATCGTGCTCTCTCCATAGGCCATGAAACCCTACACTATAAAGAGCAAAATTGCTCTATTCTCTCCCCTGAACACGATGGTGCCACAAGTTTGGATTGAAACCAACCCTAGAATGAAACCCGATAGGTAGAAACCCCTGATTCATCAACTGCACACTGCAATGGAATCTCACAATTCTCCATTCTACTTGTCCTATCTTATTCATCATGCTACACTGATCTCAGCAAGCTATTGTATGCTGATTAAAACTCATTACATAACCTAATCTCGATATTGAAAGATTCATCACCATGTTATCAAACTCCATGAAACCTTCTCAATTTCTCTGAAAACGGTCATCTAACCTAACCTAACATTCTTACACTAATATTCTGATCTAACAACACCTAATTAGGGAGATAGAAGAGAAATTACCAACCTGTTAGGTAGCTATGGCAGAGGTGGTTGCAGTCCAATCCAATGCTTGTAATCCTTTGAAAATGGTCCTTGCTTGATGAGGAGCTTTCTGTTTGCAACAATTATGATGATGAGTGCTTGGATTCTTGGCTGCAACTCTGGTGCACAA
The DNA here is from genome assembly GCA_963859935.3 of Lathyrus sativus. NCBI lineage: Eukaryota > Viridiplantae > Streptophyta > Magnoliopsida > Fabales > Fabaceae > Lathyrus > Lathyrus sativus. Next base: position 249,847,001 of record OZ012738.1, read on the forward strand.
TCTTGAGTTTTGAGAAACAACTTCTTAAGCAGCCATGGATGGACCTTGGAGGATGATATTTCACACTCACAACTCACCACAGATGGAAGATGAATCAAAGCTTTGAACAGAAATGGTGTATTATGATAATTCTCTCACTTTCTTACAATGGAAGCAACAATGGAATTCTCTCTATCCTCCCTCTCTTTTCACCAACCTTTTGCATTAATGATCCACACTCATTATATAGATGATGATGGACAGATCTAGAAGTTTCTGGATGCCTCTAGGATGATTCTAGAATGTGGTGGAAATTCATGGAAATCTCACTTGATGACATGTTGAATATCTCTCATCTCATGCATATGGCCCTCTAAACTTGTGTCAAAATCTCTTCTCATGAGATATTGAAATGGTATGCAAGCTCCTTGCCTTGAAATTTACCTTATGCCAAGTTTTCCATACTTGCCTTATTATGCAAGTAACAAAAATACAAAGCAAGTCCAAAATTTAAACCCTAACTCAAAAACGTGGCTGAACCAATGTCTTTAAAATGATATTTGGATTCAATTTGGTATATTGGATGACCCATTTTGGATTTGTAGATCTCTCAAACCATTTTCCAACTTGAACTTTTTCAAGTTATATGCCTTTTTTAGGTCATTTTTCACCAACTTTGGTCAAGTCTTGTTCTATGCATTTCCAAACTTCCATGACCTCTTCTCTAGACTTAAAATGACATTTTGAGCAACTTTTATGTTGGGAAGTTTTTCATTTGAAGCTTCCTTGTATGAGTTTTAGGCATAGGCTAAGAATGACCTATAATCCTCAGATGACCAAAATACCCTTTGCTTGCCAAGATCATAAGTAGAGTTCCACAAATCATATAAAGGCACACCATACCTTTCTAGAAAGCTAAGACAAAGAGGAACAACTATCATGTTAACCAGAAATCCATTTGAAATATCCTTGAAGGTCAAAAGTTGCTTGGAAGACAGACAACTTTCACAGACAAATTTCAGTGCCCTCAGATGACCTGTAACTTGCAAGAGCTATAACTTGAGTTCTATAAATCATCTTGATGACTTCCACCACTAAAATTAAAGCTATGAAGATACTCTACAAGTTTAATGTGGACCAGAAATTCATATGAAGCTTTCATCTTGAGTTACACTACTTTGAAGTTTGACCTAAATCAGGGGATTTTACACTGAAACCCTAATTTGGTAACCCCATTTCTCCTTGATTCCTTCTGATTTTTCTTTAGCACAACACCATATCCCTATCCATATAGCACATAATGAATCCCACATTCTTCAAATGATTCTTGACGCCTTTCAAAACAAGTCTTTGACCTAGGATTGACCTAGTGTTGACCCAGATAAAACCCTAGTTGACTGACTTCAACTGAGGCTCTTGCAATCATTCCACTGACTTGGCTCTTCCCAAAAATGATCATCTAGGCTCTTCATAACATCCATACACACCTCATGCGCTTGGCTCATAGCTCACACTGCCTCTGATGATCCCCAAATAACCTCAAGATAGGAGAGAACTCACTGATCAACCTGTCTACTCTTCAAAGCTCAAATTCTTCCCTGATGACCTGAGTAGTCTTGAATATGAATGGAACCCTTGAATATGCCTCTTGAGATAAGAATAGCACTTGATCCCCTGATTAAGATGGCTTGCTTATGCTATGCAATGCAGATGAATACACTATGTACATAATGACTATGCAAATGACTATGCAAATAGCTATGCAATTGAAACATAAACCTAGGTTAGAAAAGGTTGGGCAAATTTTGGGGTGCGACAATAGGTTATAGATCCTTCCCAAAGTGAAAAACATATTTGCACATGGCCAAAATTGGATCCAAAAGTGGCTTGGATTGGAAATTAACGTGCAAAGGCAAAATCTGCACTGGTTAATCGATTAACCATAGAGGTTAATCAGTTAACACCCTCAAAACTTTAGATTTGAACTAACTTTGACTTGGTTAATAGATTAACCATATGTGTTAATTGATTAACACCTTCAAATTTTGAACTTTGGCGCCTTTTGGAGGGAAATCTGCCCGTTTGTCCGTTTCTTGCCATTTTGAGCCCTGTTCAACTTTTGAAACTAGCTTTTGAGTTTCATAACCATGAAAATGCTGGCGACAGCCTGAATGCTGCCTTCTGAGCTGAAAATATCCTGCAAAATAAAATAAAATCGGTCGCCCGACCACTAGGCAAAATAAATGCCAGGGAATCTGATGCTCACTGTTCAGGTTCATGCACTGAGATGAAAACTGAGGCACGGGAAAACCTTCATCCCCTGTCTCAAGAACGAATGCTATGCAAATGCAGAAACGCAAAAATGCAAAGAAACGAAATCCAGATTTTACTAAAACGAAAAGGCAAATTTTGGGGTGCTACAATACTGCTCAGTATTCAGTGTTTTCCTTCATGGAAGGTTTCTCCGGATATAACCAGATCAAGATGGCCCCGGAGGACATGGAGAAAACAATATTTATTACACTGTGGGGGACGTTTTGCTATAAGGTGATGCCTTTTATGTTGAAGAACGCAGGGGAAACCTATCAGCAGGCGATGGTCACTTTGTTTCATGATATGATTCATCATGAGATTGAAGTCTATGTTGATAACATGATTGCAAAGTTGCAAATAGAGGGTGGACATTTGGTGAATCTGTCAAAGCTGTTTGAGAGGTTAAGGAAGTTCAAACTAAGGTTGAATCCGAACAAGTGCACTTTTGGTGTACGGTCAGGAAAGTTATTGGGATTCATAGTCAGTGAAAAAGGAATTGAGGTTGACCCTTCAAAAATAAAAGAAATTCAGGAAATGCCAGCGCCGAAGACAGAGAAAGAGGTCTGTGGTTTCCTGGGTAGATTGAACTACATTGCAAGGTTCATATCTCACCTTACAGCCACTTGTGAACCAATGTTTAAACTGCTAAAGAAAGATCAGGCGGTCGTCTGGAATGAGAATTGCCAAAGGGCATTCGAGAAAATAAAAGAGTATTTGTAGGAGCCTCCAATACTGATTCCCCCAGTGGCTGGAAGACCGTTGATAATGTATTTGAAGGTTCTTGAGAACTCCATGGGTTTTGTTCTCATTCAACACGGCGAGACAAGAAGGAAAGAGCACACTATCTATTATTTGAGTAAAAAGTTCACAGATTGTGAGTCCAGATACTCAATGTTAGAAAAAACATGTTGTGCATTTGCTTGGGCCGCCAAACGCCTAAGGCAGTACATGCTAAACCACACAACCATGCTAATTTCGAAGATGGACCCGATTAACTACATGTTTGAGAAGTAAGTGTAACGCCCCGATTATGAATTCCCATTTTTATCGAGTCCTTATTTGATTTATTTAAGTGATTATTTTATTTATGTGGAATTTGTGTGATAATATGTTATGTTTACATATTGAGCCATTTTTGCCGACCTTGAGAGTTTCGGGTAAAAATAGGTTGGAGGGTATTTTGGGCATTAGTGATAATATTAAGTGGATATTTTGTGTGAATTATTTGATATGTGTGTGGAAAGAATTTGGGAGGAAAGAAAATAGAATATTTGATATAGAGAGAAAAGAGAAAGATAGAAACATTAAGAAGAAAAACAAGAGAAAGAAAAGAGGAGAAGGGAAAAAGAAGAGAAAGTGGAACAACCTTGAATCATCAAGAATCAACCTTATCTTGCGATTAATCAGGTAAGGGTGAGAAGTTTTATCATCTTAATAATGTATATGATCATATATGTGCTAGATTGGATTAGTTGGATTGTTTTCTATGTTTCCATTTCTAGGTCGGAAGTTGGTTTAATCGGTAGAAACTGAGTTTTATCGGTTAGAATCTGGAATAGATGGTGTAGTTTAGTCGGGTGATGAGTGGGCTATGCTACTGGGACTGATTTGGATTTAATCGGTCGATTTTTGAGGTTTTGGTGATTTTGGAACAGTTGGGATTTTCTGGTTTCGCAAGTTCGCCAGCATTCGCCAGGCGAGTGGCAGCGAAGCTTTGCCAGGCGAAGCCCAGCGAGTGGGCAACGAACCTATGGCAGTGGCCAAGATCAGTCTTCGCTGGCATGTTCGCCAGGCGAAGGTGGTAGCGAAGGGGTTCGCCAGGCGAATCCCAGCAAATGTGGTAGCGAACCTATGGCAGTAACTTCTGTTTGGATTCGCCAGCGAGTTTGCCAGGCGAATGGCAGCGAGCCTTCGCTGGAGGGCTTCGCCAGGCGAAGGTTAGCGAACTTGACAGCATGTTTTCTTTTCTTGTGTTTCCTATCCGTGGGTTGGTTGTGTGGTTTGATTGCGATCATTCCTTATCTGAGATGACTAAATTATATGCTATTTTATGTACACTGTGGGTAGCCGTATGGCGTGAATCCTAGTTTGTGATTTGTGAAGTGTGAAATGTGGCCGTTTGGCAATTTTGTGCATTTACTTGAATTGAATAGAAATGCATGGCGAGATTGAATGTGATTGTGAACCATGTATAGAATCGGTTTGAATGGATGATGAATATATATATGCTTTATGATACATATATTTTGAATGCATAATGAATGTATGCGACGAATGTGATGAATGCATGAGAATGTTTGTAAACATGTATGCATTTCAAGAGTGTCATGAGTCATGTTGCATGTGAAGCATCATGGTATGCATTCTTGTGTCGATTGATTCCTCGGTGAATCTGCAGAACCTCGTGTGCCCTTGTGGGGTGTGAGCGATGGTTATATAATGATTCCTCAGTGAATCTGCAGAACCTCGTGTGCCCTTGTGGGGTGTGAGCGATGGTTATATATGGATTCCTCGGTGAATCTGCAGAACCTCGTGTGCCCTTGTGGGGTGTGAGCGATGGTTATTTATTGATCCCTCGGTGGATTTGCAGAACCTCGTATGTTGCAATGGTTATATTTGATTTCGCGTAGAATCTGCAGAACCTCGTGTGCCCTTGTGGGGTGTGAGCAATGGTTATTTTTGGTTCTTCAATTGAACCTGCTGAAATGAGTCGGTACCGCATTTGCATCTGCATAGAGTCGTGTGTCGGTCTCTATGAGTTACATGTTGACATCTGTGCATGATGTATGGTGAATAAACATGAATGTAGATGTTTGTGTAGATTGTTAATAATTGGCATGAATGAAGGCTTGAAGATACATGTATGTGTGAATATATATATATATATATATATATATATATATATATATATATATATATATATATATATATATATATATATATATATATATATATATATATATATATATATATATATATATATATATATATATATATATATATATATATATATATATATATATATATATATATATATATATATATATATATATATATATATATATATATATATATGTATATGTGTGTATGTTTATGAATTGATATAAACATTGATGAAGCATATTGTGTATGCTTGGTGTTCTATTTATATAGATACATGCGTGGATACATTGCGATGTACGGTGTAGTGAGAGGAGTTGCGGTGAGAACGTGAAAGACGTTATGTGTATATATATATATATATATATATATATATATATATATATATATATATATATATATATATATATATATATATATATATATATATATATATATATATATATATATATATATATATATATATATATATATATATATATATATATATATATATATATATATATATATATATATATATATATATATATATATATATATATATATATATATATATATATATATATATATATATATATATATATATATATATATGCATTATGTATTATGATATCGTTTCTCACCCTTCTGTTGTTTTATAATGCTCTATGAGGCATTGCAGATTAGATTGCTGGAGTTTTTGTGAAGCGTGACTTCATTCCTTTTTGGTCGGTCGGTTCTGATATGTAGCACCGGGTAGCTAAGGATTATTTTGATTCTTTCGTGATACATCTATGCTTGTATCTGCTGATGAATGTTGATGAAACATGCTGGATGAATATTGTATATACTGATGATGTTGTAAATCAACTTGAATGATGTATGTGTATGTGAATACTTGTTTTGGAAGTTATGAAATATTTGGATGTTTCCGCCTATGTTCTAAATATTTTCCTTGTGGGTGTTGCCTCGTTGTTGCATATATGTTGAGCAGGTGTTGTATATGTTGAATTTTTGGTATAATATGATATGTCCCTTTTATGCCGTGATATAAATGTACTCTGATGAAATTTTGAATTTATGCCTAAACGATTAATCATATTATTTGGGGGTATAGAAAGGGGGTGTTACAGCAAGCGCTTTCGGGAAGGATTGCCTGGTGGAAGATGGTTTTGACAGAATACGAAATTCAATACGTCTCCCAGAAGGCCATTAAGGGGAGTGTTCTGTCAGAATATCTCACTGAGCAACCAATAGAGGACTATCACCAAATGAAGTTTGAATTTCTTGATGAAGATATCGTGTTTTTAAAGATGAAGGATTGTGATGAGTCGTTACCCGATGAAGGTCCTGAGAAAAGCTCCCAATGGCAAATGATCTTTGACGGTGCTGTTAACGCCTACGGTAGTGGAATTGGGGTGATCATTACAACTCCCCATGGTTCACACATACCATTCACTGCCAGGTTAACATTTCCTTGCACCAACAACGAAGCTGAATATGAGGCATGTATCATGGGTATTGAAGAAGCGGTTGATTTAAGAATCAAGAACCTTTATATTTATGGTGATTCAGCTTTTCTAGTCAATCAGATCAAGGGAGAGTGGGAGACTCGTCAGCCTAATCTGATCCCTTACATGAACTATGCAACAAGGTTGCTACCTTTCTTTGGTCGGGTGGAGTTTCATCACGTGCCAAGAGCGGAGAATCAGATGGCAGATGCTCTGGCCATATTATCCTCAATGTATAAGGTGAAATTTTGGAACGATGCTCCGAGAATCGTCATCTCACGGCTCAATAGGCCAACATTCGTTTTCGCAATAGAAGAAGCTTCAGATGGGAAGCCATGGTATTATGATATCCGAAACTTCTCAAGAATCAGGAGTATCCGCCTAGGGCATCCAGCAGGGATAAGAAGACCTTGAGAAGGTTGTCGGGAAACTTCTATCTGAAAAAGGATGATGTACTTTATCGAAGAAACTTTGATCTGGTTCTGTTGAGACGCGTGGACGAAAAAGAAGCAGGCTTGCTTATGGAAGAGGTCCACGAAGGTGCTTTTGGAACACATGCAGGCGGACATGCAATGTCGCGGAAATTGTTGAGGGCAGGCTACTATTGGTTGACTATGGAGTCTGATTGTTTCAAATATGCCAAGAAATGCCATAAATTCCAGATTTATGCTGATCAGATGCACGTGCCGCCCAATCCTTTGAATGTCATGGCGTCTCCTTGGCCCTTTTCCATGTGGGGCATCGATATGATCGGTATGATTGAACCGACCGCATCCAACAGACACCGATTCATTTTAGTGGCAATTGACTATTTCACTAAGTAGGTTGAAGCAGCCTCTTTCGCCAACGTCACCAGACAAGTTGTGGCCCGATTCATTAAGAAGGACATATTCTGTCATGACGGAGTGCCTGAGAGAATCATTACTGATAATGGTTCAAATTTGAATAACAAGATGATGAAGGAATTGTGCCAGAGTTTCAAAATTAAGCATCACTTCTCTTCTCCTTATCGTCTGAAGATGAATGGCGTCATCGAGGCGGCCAATAAGAACATAAAGAAGATTATGCAGAAGATGGTTGTGACCTATAAATATTGGCATGAGATGTTGCCATTTGTGTTACATGGATATCGTACTTCGGTACGTACTTCAACTGGGGCAACTCCTTTTTTGCTAGTGTATGGTATGGAAGTTATCCTGCCATTGGAAGTCGAGATTCCTTCTTTGAGAGTTCTAGTTGACGTCAAGTTGGATGAGGCAGAATGGGTGAAAAACAGATTGAATTAGCTCAGCTTGATGGATGAGAAAAGGTTCGCGTCCATTAAATATGCGTCGCTATCGCGAAAATAAGGTGTCGGTAAAACAGAAGAGTCGCCACCTTTCGTTATTTATCCCACAGAACGGGAAACGAAACAATCGGAAAAACCTGACGAAAAGGTATAAGACAAGGTCATCGCAACCATGTCTGGGTTCGGGAGTCGGTTACGCAAGGGGAAGGTATTAGCACCCCTCACGTCCATCGTACTCGATGGGATCCACGCTTGCTGGTTTGTCTACGGGTGAAAAACAATCTATCTACGACTTCTAAGTCTAAACGGAAAGAACTGACTCGATAGAGCATCGCGCTCTATGCCTACATATTCCCTCGTGCAATGGGAAAGTCAGAGTCAACGTAGTTCGGGACACTACGGGGGGAAGGTTGCTCGCTGAGATATCGCATCTCGTGCCTACGTACTTTCACACGGCATGAAAGATCAGAGCTTACGTAGTTTGGGCTAACTACGGGTAGAGAGGGTGTTCTCGATCACACAAGGGTGAGAGAAAGGATTGACGATACTAGCGTACGCATTCTAGCAGTTAGGTGTATGCTTCTCGCTCGTCGGAGACTTAGGCGTTACCTATGGGACTTAGAACTACGGTATGGTCTCAATTTCACTAGGGCAAGAGAAAAGGAAAATTAGTCGTCAGTGGGAAAGTCTCGATCACACGACAGCGAGAGAACAGAGAAGTTAGTTGTTAGTGTGCTCGCTAGGATATCGCATCATATGCCTACATATTCTCGTCTGGTACGAGAAATCAGAGCAGCTGTAGTTCAGCTAACTACAGGAAAGAGGAAAAAGGGAAAAGGGAGCTCGCTAGGATCATCGCAATCCTATGCCTACGTACTCTCGTCTGGTACGAGAGATCAGAGCAAACGTAGTTCAACCAACTACAGGAAAAGGAAAAAGGGAGCTCCCTAGGATATCGCATCCTAGGCCTACGTACTCTCGTCTGGTACGAGAGATCAGATCAAACATAGTTCGACACTACAGGAAAGCAAGTCTCGATTGCACGGGGGCAAGAGAAGGTGTCTCAATCGCCTGAATGCAAGAGAAAAGGGTTTTGATCATGCGGGGGCGAGAACAAAGAGGAAGCAGGCCTAACAGGCCTAAACGGGAAGGAACTCGGGACACACACGCGAGGACCTAAGACGTAGGAACGAATGCGTCGTATGTCACCCAAAGGGTGCCACACTAAACACTCTAGACGATTGAGAGGAAACCCCTCAACCATCATTTCCTACGTATCTAAGGCTACAACTCACAACACACGACGGTTGCACGAAGACTCGAATAGGAAAGATGTTATCGAACGAAGCGGCTCTGTTGCCTCTTGACATGTGCGCAAGCTCCATTCCAATCTTCTCCTCTCTAGATCCTTGATGAGGACGTTCGAATCAGAACCGATGTGACGCTTAGACCGTCATGGTTCAACTTATACGAGAAATCGAACTCTAAGAGGTAGCGTATTGATATCCGTGTATATCGATAGACCTCTCATAGAGGTAGCGTATTGATATCCGTCATGGTTCGACTTATACAAGAAATCAAACTCTAAGAGGTAGTTTATCTTTGGTCAACCAGTTACAGAACTCGATTAAACCGTTGAGTTTGTTGCGATACATGTCTCGGTCAGCTATCAGTATATGGATAGACCTCTCATATCCTCTAAAATCACTAGCCGTTTTCTCTCTTGCAGCAGACCATACGGCTTTATCTGCTAAGACATCTTTTATTTGCTGCTTCAAGTTAGTTGCATAGTCTTTGACGGAGTTTAACTCTATGCACACCTTGTCCCAATCAGCAGTTTTAGCCTGAGCAACCCTTAAAGCCCCCTCTTTGAGCCTTCGTTCCTCTATTTCAGCAGCTCTTGACTGGCGCAAAGCAGTGTCTAGCTTATGGATCTCTGCTCCCATCTCCTCTCGGATTGTCTTGTTTCTTTTGGTAGTCGCAAGCCAACAGTTTTCATTTTGAACACATTTCTTCCTGACACTGTCTAATTCTTCTTTCAGGCCCCTCACCCTGCTATCAGACTGATCAAGACATACCTTAACCTTTTTCTTTCGATGCTCTTCTTCGTCAGCTTTCTTCCCTACTGCCTCTAGCTGAGTATTCTTGCGCTGAAGCTCCCACTTCATATCATTTTTCTCTCTGGTGACTTCTTGAAGTCTCACCTCAAGGTTCTCATTTTCTTTCAACAATTTGGCTATGGTAGCTTTGAGGTCTTCAGCTTCTTCTATTGGAATATGAGTAGGTTTAGGTTCAGGCACAGGCTCATATACCTTTTCTTTAAAAGGAATTTTGACCTCATTGGCCCTCTCCCTAACCCATACAAAGTAAGGCTCTTTAGTTATACCATTTCTTCTTCCCAATTCACCTTTTCCCTTCTTCTTAATGGTCTTCCAAGCTCTTGTAATCTTTCTGAACAAATCAGGGTTCTCAGACCCTAAGTCGTGCATCAAGAAGGCTTCAATGTCATTTTTCTCAGGAGGTGCTACCATAGGGTACCCAAGCTGCCTGACTGATAACATCAGATTAGAGATAATACATCCTCGAGTTCCTATTAGCGGGATATTAGGAAATTCACCACAACTAGTGATAACTTCCTCAAAGTCTTGTGAATACCAAGAGAGATCAGCAGACCTAAGCGACACCATCCTTTGAGCCCAACTATCATCGGCTCGATCGACAAATGGTCCCTTAGTAGGCATGTGCAAATGCAACCACTGGTACAAGAGAGAGGCGCAACAAACAATGGAGCCACCTTTCCTGTCACTCCTCCAACTCAAGTAATAGAAGACATCGGCCAGAAGGGTTGGCATAGGATTTTTGGTTAAGAACACATGAATAGCTGTCACGTCTACGAAATCATCTATGTTAGGGAATAAAATGATTACATAAATAGCTAAAGCCACCACTGCATAGCAAGCATCCCAACTTTGGGCCTTAATAAGTGCATCCACTTTGTTTATAAGGAACTTGAGAGGAAGTCCTTTAACTCCACCTTTAGCTTTCCAATTATCAGTGATGTCCCTCTTATGCATGTGAAGTGCATTAGCAATTACTTCGTCTTCTAAATCTTCCTTCACTCCTACAAATGGCAATTTATCCTTCATAGGAATACCCACTAGTCTCTCAAATTCTTCCAATGTTGGCGCCAGCTGAAAATCTTGAAACGTGAAGCACCTTAAAGGAGAATCATAGAACTGGGCCAAGGTGATAAGTGCCTTAGAATCTACGTCTTCCATTAACAGGCGATTAATCCTGCCATAATCCTTCGTAAAGTTAATTATGAACACAGCAGGGATACGAGAAACCAAACTGCGCAAGTCTTCCAATTTTGGTCTCTTGAAGTTGTAAGGAAGTGGGCACCTGACGTTGCTTCCCATAATTCCTGTATGTTGACAATATAATTCTTAAATTCCCCGAAAATCAAAATGTAAATGTTATGGTATGAGTATTATGCATATGCAAGGACGGAAGTAACCAAAACAAAATCTGAAGTTAAAAAGTTCTCTGACTCCTGAAATCCCATGGGTAGGTTCTATACGGGTAAGTGCCTAGAGTCATAGGTCCTTCAAAAATATTATTGCTAAGGTGAAGATTCATCCCACAATAATACCTATGAAAAAGTCTCTTCTAGGTGAGGTTTTCGTGTCGTCCCACGAGAAAGACTCCTCGTGAGCCTCTACTACACAACCAGCGAGTCCAAGGTTTCTTAAAAGGACCTCAGAGTCATAGATCGAGGTTGAAAATATCGTTGTCAAAATAACGATACGTTCAAGGGATCTCATCTGATTGGGGCGTTCGCATCAACCCATAAAGGAATGATCTTCATGAGTTAATACTACCAACCACCATGGAAAAAAGGTAAACGGTCCTTAGAGTTATAGATTCAACCTAAAAAAATACTACTGCCATGGCAAAGACTCACCACGACAATAACATTCTTAGGGAATCAACTCTAAGCGGGGCTTTCGCTTCCTCCCAACGAGAAAGACTCCTCGAGGGATTCCACTACACAACCACCACTCTAATCCTACATTTTTTCTCGGACTCGGGTGTAGAGCCATCTCACAAAATTCCCAAAATCAGAGAACCCCAATAGCGTCATAAGCAACAATAATAAGATATATAAGAGCAAACAGATAAACAGCAAATAAATAAGACAAGCAAACAAATAAAAGAAAATTCACAAACAAGCAGATCTAACTCTTGCGAATCGAGTCAAGTTAGGCTTGACTCTCTCTAGCATAGGGCTATGCATAGTCCCCAGCAGAGTCGCCATCTGTCGTACCTCGAAAAATACGATCCTCGCGATGGACGCGGAAAATACTGTTCGAAACAGAGTCGCCACCGAACTTTATTCATTCCAAGGATGGAATAGGAAACTATCGATAAAACCTTTAAGGAGATAAGAACATGGTCATCGCAACCAATATTCTAGGTTCGGGAGTCGATTACATAGAGGGAAGGTATTAGCACCCTCTACGTCCGTTGTACTCAACGGGAACCTGTTGATTCGATTTGCGAGAGAAAGTTAACTATGTTTGTTTATCTTATAAGGAATTGCTTGCTAATGGGAAAATGGGGGTAGTTTTAAGATAGGGTGCTCGCCAAGGATTGGGGCCCTTGTGCCTACGTATATTCACTTGTAAGAAGTGGAAAATCAGAGCATTCGTAGTTCATGGGACTACGGGAAAAGAGGGGGGATTGTGCTCGCCAAGATCATCGCAATCTTGTGCCTACGTATCTTACATTCAAGAGGGAATGAAGAATCAGAGCAGCTGTAGTTCGGCTAACTACGGTAAAAAGGTTTGGCATGGGAATGAACGAGAGTTTAGGTCGCATTCTAACTGCTAAACATTGGCTTGTCTGCTCGCTAGGGGAGGCTGAAGCACGAGTTTGTTATGTGCGGAAGAATGGACTAAACAATGTTCTTTGAAAAAGGTGTATGAGTTGTGGATCGCACGAGGGCGAGTAGAGTTTGATTGGTTGAGTATTTTGGTTTGGAAAAGAGGATAGATTTCAATAGGTTATAAGGTATTGGTTGCACAGGGCGAGAAAAAGATTGGTTAGATGTATTAAAAGTTTAGCTAGAGGTGACGATTACCTGAAGCTTAAGAAAGACTTCTCGGACCCAAGTAATCGGGAGAGTGAACCAAAGATTTGGAGCTCTCTCTTTTTCAACCTCAAATGCGAAAGGATATAATGTGATTCGAGTGGGTTAATCGGACGACGACTATTCGAAGCTCGAGAAAGACTCCTCGGTCCCTAAGTAATCGGGAGAGTGAACCAAAGACTTGGAGCTCTCTCTTTTTCATCTAAGTGTTAATGGAATTGGATACGAGTGAGAGAATCGGATGAAGATTACTCGAAGCTTGAGAAAGACTTCTCGGACCCAAGTAATCGGGAAAGCGAACCAAAGACTTGGAACACTTTCTTTTTCATCGCAAAAGGAATTGTTTGAATGGCACTCGAAAGATAAGATGTGGTTAAAATACTTTAACAGATGAGGATTACTCGAAGCTTAAGAAAGACTTCTCAGACCTCAAGTAATCGGGAGAGTGAACCAAAGACTTGGAACTCTCTCCTTTTCTCACCTAATATTATGAAAGATGTTTAGTAATATTAGAGTGTATTAATCGGATGACAATTACTCGAAGCTCAAGAAAGACTTCTTGGACCTTAAGTAATCGGGAGAGTGAACCAAAGACTTGGAGCTCTCTCATTTTCATCTAAGTGTTGAAATTGTATTTGAGTAGTTATTAAGTATTTTAATTTGATTTGAGAAACTGCTCGATATGAATCGAGGTTTAAGTTTGCGTATGGAAATAGCAAAGTGGAACTAAAGGATAGGAGGTCCTATGGTATAGGGTAAGGTCGATGGCGAGGCCAAAGCACTCGACTTACAAGGAGAGTAGGAGGATTAATTGCATTTGTCATTGTACAAAGCCCAAGAGGAGGCTATAAGGTCGATGGCGATCGTAAAAACAATCGGCTTACAATGGGGTTTGAAAATGGGCTTGACATCAAGTCAAGATATTAGTTTAATAAAAGGGTAGTTTTGAACAAGCGTATGAACAACATATAATTGAGGTCCAATAATAACGCATGCATAAACATCACACAAAAGTCGTGAATTAAATAAATGGGGATACGTTAATCAAGACATGTTAACTTAATTAATATCCTAATTATCTAAGGTTAGTAAAAGGAAAGAATTCAAATTAAATTGTTTTAGAATTTTTTTTTAATTTAATGAAAAGATAGACCATTAAGATAATTATTAATTAAAGTATAATTTTGAAAGTGAAATATTTTGTATTGTCTTAGAATTTAAAAAAAAAACAATTTAAAACCATTAATCAAATTAAAATCAATTATTTAATAATTAAATAAATAAATTATTATTAAATAAAAGATTTTAATTAAATTAATTAGATTAATTAAATAATAATTTCAAAATTTTCTCTAAAAAAAACAGAAATTAAATAATGGTTTTTTTTTAATTTATTTTAAGATATATTATAAGAAAGTTAGTAAATAAATGAAAATAAATGGGCCCAGTATTCAAACAAAAAGGGGGGGGGGGACAGTTAGCAGACATCTTAGGCCCATTAGCCAGGAAGCCCAGGCGCCTAAGAAGGTCTACGGTGGTCCTCAGTCCAAGGTTGACTGCAAGGAGCAATGTGGCACATTGGATCTGCAAAGATTCAATAGTTGACTCAGATCCGAGGGCGGTTAGTGGGCGTACACAGTAAGAAATAGGGGAACACGCACATGCAATTGAAGGGAAAACAATTTGGACCGGTGACACGTGTCACCGGTATAGGACGAAACAAAGAAGAAAAAATGGAGACGGAACCCCATTTCACACTTCCACTCTCTCTCTCCATATTCTAACTCTCTCGTCTCTCATCTCTCGCTGAATTTCATCTAGCCGGAAACCTAAAACGAGGCCGGAGAAGACGGCGGCCAACGGCAGCCACCACCCCCTTCTCCGGCGACGCCCCCTATAAAAACCCAAACCTTCTAAACAAACCCTAACTCAAAAACTCCCCTTTATCCAAATCTGAACCCCATTTCTCTTAAAACCCATTAAATCGCCCAAATCAAAGATCCTCCTAAATGAAAAACCTAATCTTAAAACAACCCAGAAATAGGTACAACAAACAAGATTAAGGCGTTTTACGTTACTGGAAGCATTCATCCAACGAGCAAGATGCGTGGATTGAAGAAAGAAAAAAAAAGTATGAATGAGTTACCTCTTGAAGACTTTGATCTTTAGAGAATATTTTCCAGGTAACTCCGTTTCCCCTTCTCCCTTACTCCTTCCGTCGTGATGTTGTTAAGTACTTGATGGATTGTAGAACACTGAGTGAGGTTAAGCTTCTGACCTCGAATTAGAGTTTCAATTTGAAGCTCTAATTGTTGCTGAAAAATGAGCTATGAATGAGGTTGGAAATCCCTTGCTGTGAGTAGTTTTTTTTAGGGTTTTTTCTTCTGCTCCCTGCCGCCCCTGATGAATAATGAGCTTCTCTTATATGGGTGAAATTAGGGTTAGGCTTTTCTTGTACAAAATTTCTGGGTGAAAAAGTAGCATGATTTCAGAATGCCTTTTTGTAATTCCTTGTTTGTTAGCTCTTTTCTGGGAATGTTTGTTTTACTCATATTTTTACTGCGAAAAAAATACCATTTTACCATGAACTTTTGAATTTTTACTGTGCAGTAGTATGACTATTTACTGTCAAGAACTCTTGATGTGAAGCTTGGTTAATAACCTGATATTCATTTGGTTGTTGCAGGGTATACTCATATCTCATGTTCTGATAGTGAGTGAGCAATATGGTGTTCATGAGGAACAAGGATGACGAGGTGAGGAAAGGTTGAGGAGGAATGTTGGTTTGAAGGTTTGGAATAGGTAGAACATGTTGTTGGGTTGCTGCGGGTTTATGTCACTTGGATTGCTGTTTTGTTGTGAACACAGGGGTCAAAAAACGTGGTTTGTGAAACAGGGTATGAGTTTCAGAAGATGTATGGTTGCAGAGATTTTTGTGGCTTTATTCTGTTTTGATTTTCCTTCATCTATGGATTCCCTTCCTTTTATGAATCAATTCAGTTTTGGCATGGTTTGAGGAAGGAAGTGATTGATTCTGAGTTGTTCACGGTGGAGGGAAGGCGATACACACAATGGTAATCATGGGTAGTTCTTGATAAAATGGTTTATGATTATTTCTTGTTCATGAAAGCTTTTTTGGTTTTGTCTACTGTTTTGCTGCGTATTTTCCTGTTTGTTGGAAGGTGCAAGCTTTTGTTTTATGGTGTGAGGTCTAAACGAAAAGAATGTTGAAGGGTGGAAATGCAGCGGCTTAAGATGTGGTTTGTCGGAGGGAGTATACTTACGACAGCATATGGGGTTGCGAAGAGTGGGAGATGATTACAAGGTTGATGGGGCAGAAAAGCCAGCCATCCGAAGTTTTGGACATCCACTACTTCCGCTTTGAAGAGTAGTGATTGTCATTTGGATTTCTCTTCCCACTGTAAACAGCTAGTGCTTTTATTACGGGAGGCAGGAACGGAGATCCCTTAGAATTGTGGTGGCTGAAGACATCGTCTGGCCCAAAAAACTCATCATCCTTGTTGGCTTTCTTTCTTGTTTTAGGATGAAGTACCCTTTGAGGCAGTTGATCTTCACGGAGAATAACGTTTTTTGTCACTGCATTCCTTCCGCCTTGGGGTAAAGGTAATGAGAACTTTGTGCCACGTAATGTAACTCTGGGTCGAGGGGCTGCCAACATTATTCCATTTTCATTAACAGTGACAACTACCTTCCTTAAGGTGCCACCATTTCCACATTTTGGACAGAAAATCCTCCCAATTTCAGCAGTAACAGTGAAGCAGGCATGACACTTAAGTATCCATCTGTGCAGATGGTGTATCTGTGATCCTCCAGGTGCCAGCAAGCGCAAACCCATTTGGAGAAGAACATTTTGCATTGCAAAGTCGCCAGTTATACAGGCCACAGATGATTCAGACAAAGATCTAAGCATCCAACTTTGCTCACTGATATCATCACCTGTATATGAAACATCAGCAACTTCACTTGTCTGACTTGCAGTCTCAGAGTGTAATGCACTGACATCTGATGCACTTTCCAGTAGTATATCATTGTTTGACTGAAGCTCTTCAGGAGACAAACTTGGTTTGTGTTCTTCATTAACTTCAAGCGAACCTTCTTCCAGTGTCATTTGCTTCAGAGTTGCAGAGAGGGATTCACCGTCATTGTTCTCTGCAAATATCATATCATCCTTGGAAACAACACTTTCAATATGCTTCTCATCATCACCTTGGTGAACATCCCGGTTCGAAGCCTTGTCATCTTCACAAACACTTCCATTGGTGTTTTCTTCCATATCTTGTTGATCTTGATTGCTGGATAATGCATCATAGTACTCCCGTCTAGCTTTCCTTCTTAGAAATCTCTTATGAGTACTACGACTAACAGCAGGCATCCAATCACCTTCATTGTCATCAATTTGTCCTTGAGATGCATCAACACCATCAGCCACTGTCTTCCCTTCAATGCTTATGGCTTTTTTTCTTAGGAAGATAATTTTTACGCCTCGTTGAACCATCATGTTCACTACCTTCTAGAATCTCCAAAGTAGTTTCACTTGTATGCTCTACTGAATTGTTTTGTCAATAGTTCTTAACTAATCTTGCAATGCTGTTTTTTTTTAAGGCGGGCGCTGTTGGTTGAAGGACGAGGTCGTCGCCGATTGAATCCAACGAAAGTTGCAGATGAGATGTTTGGGTAGGTTGGTGCCTGATAGAATTTGCTGCACAAATTTGAGTTAATCTACATTCGTTGGAGTTCGCAAGTTTCTCGCATATACCAACATTGATTCTTTTTGACCTGTTACTAGGAGGCTTGAATGTATTCTTTGTATATATTTTGAACCATGAGAAGATATGTAGCAATTACTTTCCTTGTTCAATGTTGTATTTACGGCTTATTCCAAGCCTTGAATATTCTGCAGTGTCATGACCTGAGGGATTTTTTTGTTTTAAACTTTAAACCATGTAATAGTTTTCAAAAAGTTTCTTAACTTTCTTTTTCTGCATTGGGATAAGGTATCTTATTCATAATACAGCTAGACTCTAGAAGTGCCAAAAGCTAAAAATGGCTCGTGGCTCAATGGACTGTCCATGCCTTGAAGGCAATGATCTCTTTAACAAATGATCTCTAACAAATTGTTTATCAAGTCATGAAGACTTAAAAGAGTTTTGATAATCTCACAGCTAATTCACGATAATGACCGAGGCATACTTCCCATGGCATACCAGGCCTGAAGGCAGTCCTTGAAGTAGAAACCTTATCATGGTCTTGAACTCGTTTGCATTATAACTTGATAAACACAGCTTGGCCCTTTTACGCATGATCTTTATGTCACTTGAGAGTTCAAATCCTCTAACTTGATTACCTTTAAGATCATAACAAAAATAAATAAATTGGGGTCTAATACTTACCCCTATGGCATAACATATTAGCTTGAACTTTATTCCAATTTTGAAAGACATATCCTAAAGAAAACAACTTGAGAATCAATCGAAACGAGGCTTGAAATTATTTTGAAATCAATTGACCTTATCTTGAATAATTTGACCCCATGGCCTAAAACCATCTTGGAATAAAATAAATCATGCCTCGAGATGACCAAATCAAACAACTGGGACATTTGTTTATGAATACATATCTACCAAAGCTTGCAAAAAAAATGTAATCACCATAAGCACGAACAAAACCTCCACACCCTGTATCCAAAGGAACAAGGCCAAGCTTCACATGATTATCTTAAGAACAGTATTAAAGTAGCAAGACACTCAGTATGAGTAGGTAGGACAAATTTAGGGTATGACAGATGCCCCTATCTAATTGCCTTGAACCCGAGAGAATGAACCGCTGCATGACGTTCATTTTGAGGTAGAAGTCAATTAGATACAAGAAGACCCCAAAATTTGTCTGACAAGCAAGTAAAATACAGTGAGATACCAGACTGGGATAATAGGATGCGAAAGATGAACAAGATAATCTGACACTCTCTAGGTGGTCGAAGCATCCCCTCATTTGTTAAGGATCTCCGATGATACCAAAGTGGTATAAACACATGAGATTCTTCGGGTGGTCGAAGCAGCCTCTTATCCAATAAGATTCTTCGATGATACCAAAGCAGTATCTCTAAACACAACTTGAGATTCTTCGGGTGTTCGAAGCAGTACCTTATCCATTAAGGCTCTTCGATGATACCAAAGCAGTATCTCGAACAAAACTTGAGATTCTTCGGGTGGTCGAAGCAGTACCTTATCCAATAAGGCTCTTCGATGATACCAAAGCAGTATCTCGAATAAAACTTGAGATTCTTCGGGTGGTCGAAGCAGTACCTTATCCATTAAGGCTCTTTGATGATACCAAAGCAGTATCTCGAATAAAACTTGAGATTCTTCGGGTGGTCGAAGCAGTACCTTATCCATTAAGGCTCTTCAATGATACCAAAGCAGTATCTCGAATAAAACTTGAGATTCTTCGGGTGGTCGAAGCAGTGCCTTATCCATTAAGGCTCTTCGATGATACCAAAGCAGTATCTCGAATAAAACTTGAGATTCTTCGGGTGGTCGAAGCAGTACCTTATCCATTAAGGATCTTCGATGATACCAAAGCAGTATCTCAAGCGAAACTTGAGATTCTTCGGGTGGTCGAAGCAGTCCCTTATTCGATAAGGTTCTTCGATGATACCAAAGCAGCATCTCGAGTGATACATTTGCTGGGGAATAGTTGAGCTAAAATTCCTATTAGAGGAACAACATTGTCCAAACTCTGTAGGGGAAAGTCTTCAAGAAACTTTTTAAGATGACCTCTGCTTGGGGAGCCATCAGAGCAATGGTTGCTGAGGATTATCGCCATCAACTGCATGGTTGAAGAATGACTTGCTGGGGATTAGAATTCCCGGAACTCGCGGGGTATTAACTTTTTCAGAGTCGTACTGCCAACTTCACCGGAGGACTGGCCAAGATGTTTACAAACTGGTCCTGGATCCTGCTATGTTGTTATGCCATGTTAATCGTGATGGCGATGATATGCGTTATGATACATAAACATGCAACCAATGATGCAACTGCTAGGGAAAGCAAGATGCGAATACAAATGATATGCTAATGCTTGATATGACTATGATATGATGTGATATTGTATGTCGTGCTTATGATAATGCAAATGATCAGGTATGTTGGGGATAAAATCTTGTCGGGGGTATCACCAGGGACGGGATTTGGTAGTTGTCAAATGGATTTGGACTTTGGTTTTATGAGGATGCCATCGAGGGTGGACTTTTAGTGGTTGCCAATGAATACTGGACTTTTAGGGTGAATTGAAGGTGCCAATTGGAGTGGCTTTTTTTAGTTGCCAACAAAGATTGGGCTTTCTGTGGGGATAGTGAGAGGATTAGACTATTCGACATCCCGAATTTATATACTCCATGACGACCGGGGGAACTGATTGCCCCATTTTAGTTCTTGAATTTGACACCGAGGGGAACCACCTCATATAAACCCTTTAGAACGGCAAGGCTTTTCATGGTGACAAGCCTGGGCAGCTGACGACTAATTCAAAGCTTCTACCTGTTGACATTTTTCTTGGAGACCATCTATTTTCCCCAATATCTTCGAACATCAAAACAAGCTCCATACCTTGTCAAAAGTTATATTTTATTTTTATTATTTTTATCATCATATTTTTTTAGCTGAAGTTTCGAACACAAATTATCAAAATAAAAATTAATTTGCAAACAATCGGATAAAGTAAAAGAGTGAGCACAATTTAATTGAGAAATCTCTCTTTATATTGATCTGTCCCTTGAATGGGTGAGTATACAGAGATGTAATCCCTTAATGAGGTAATTACAGTGCAAGAAAAAAACATAATGGCAAAAATCAGAGTTCCTTTGAGTTTCGACACTGCTATAATCCCCATGGCTTTGGAAGTCTTCAACACCTCGCTTCGTAGAAAGATGGCCGGATCAATTATGTCTCTCGATTATGCACTAGGGTCGAGTGATCATGCATAATGGATACTTTGCTTGGAATTTTGCCCCTAACTTTTGCCTGGATCGCCCTTTCGGGTTTTCAATCCACCGGGACGCCCTTTTTTGCCTGAGCCGCCCTTTCAGGTTTTCAACTCAGCGGGCCTATTCTTATTTTATCCCTAATTTTTGCCTGAACCGCCTTTTCGGGTTTTCGGTTCACCGGGATAGCCAATTTTTCCTAAGTCGCCCTTTCGGGTTTTCGACTTAGCGGCTTTGTTATTCTACTTTTTTAGGCAAAGTATCGTTTGACCAAATCTGCATTCACTGGATAAGGTAACTCCTCCCCATCCATGGTTGCGAGCTTTAGGGCACCACCAGAGAATGCTTCTGTTACCACATATGGGCCTTCGTAGTTTGGCGTCCATTTGCCCCTAGATTCATTATACATAGCCATGATCCTCTTGAGTACTAAGTCTCCTTGCGTGAATGTCCTAGGATGCACTCTTTTGTCGAAGGCTCTCTTCATTCTTCTCTGGTAAAGTTAGCCGTGGCATATGGCTGTCAAGCGTTTTTCCTCAATGAGATTAAGTTCTTCAAACCTCATTTTTACCCATTCGGCTTCATCAAGTTGAGCTTCCATTAAAACCCTCAGAGAAGGGATTTCGACCTCTATTGGGAGAACTGCCTCCATGCCATAAACCAACGAGTAGAGAGTTGCCCATGTTGAAGTTCGTACTGAAGTACGGTAGCCGTGTAGTGCAAAGGGTAACATCTCGTGCCAGTCTTTGTATGTGACCACCATCTTCTGGATGATTTTCTTGATATTTTTATTGGTTGATTCTACGGCTCCATTCATTTTGGGTCAATACGGTGTTGAGTTATGGTGTTTTATTTTAAAACTGGCGCACAACTCGTCCATCATTTTGTTGTTGAGATTCGACCCATTGTCAGTGATGATGCGGTTAGGCACTCCACATCTGCATATAATGTTGTGCTTCAAGAAGCGAGCGACTACTTGCTTAGTAACGTTGGTGTATGAAGCAGCTTCAACCCACTTGGTGAAATAGTCTATGGCCACAAGTATGAAGCGATGTCCGTTTGAAGCTTTTGGTTCAATCATCCCAATCATGTCTATTCCCCACATGGAGAAGGGCCATGGTGAGGTTAAGACGTTCAATGGAGTGGTGGGTACATGAATCTTATCAGAGTATATTTGGCACTTGTGACAAGTTCGGGCATGATGGTAACAATCTGCTTCCATGGTAAGCCAATAATAGCCCGCCCTCAATATTTTCTTTGCCATGGTGTGTCCATTCGCATGAGTTCCAAAGCAGCCCTCATGAATGTCCCTTAGAATCTGTTCAGCTTCATGTTTCTCTACACATCTAAGCAAAACAGTGTCATGGTTGCGCTTGTACAATACATTTCCGTTGAGAAAGAAGCTGGATGCCAATCTTCGCAAAGTTCTTTTGTCGATACCCAGGGCTCCTTCAGGATATTCGTGCTTTTCAAGATATCACTTTATATCATAAAACCACGGCTTTTCATCTGCGTCTTCATCAGCAGTCAGACAATGCGCGGGCTCTTCAAAGCGTCGCAAATCAATAGATGGTCTATGATTTGGCCATATCAACTTGTACATGGATGCCAGAGTTTCCAAAGCGTCAACCATTTGATTCTCTTCTCGAGGTATGTGAGCAAAAGTGATATCATCGAATCGGGGAAGCAATTTGGCCACATAATCCCGGTATGGAATTAGATTTTCATGCTTTGTATCCCAATCGCCTCGTATCTGGTAAATTACCAGCGCAGAATCTCCAAACACATCGAGGGTTTTGATTCTCAAGTTAATGGCCTCTTCTAGCCCTAGTATACATGCCTCGTACTCTGCTATATTATTAGTGCACGGGAAGCAGAGTTTGGCCGTAAACGGCAAGTGAAAATTTTTGGGAGATGTAATCACTGCCCCAATTCCATGTCCATAAGAGTTAGACGCACCATCAAACATAAGAGTCCATCGCTCTCCTGGTTTCGGCCCTTCATCTGGCCCTGGCTCCTCGTAATCTATTGCCACCATGATATCCTCATCGAGAAAGTCAAATCTTAAAGGTTGGTACTCTTCCACAGGCTGATGGGCCAAATGATCTGCTAACACACTGCCCTTTATAGCTTTTTGAGTGATGTATTGGATGTCGTATTCAGATAGAAGCATTTGCCACCGGGCTATCCTACCGGTAAGAGCAGGTTTCTCGAAGATGTATTTGATTGGATCCATCTTGGAGATTAAGTATGTGGTGTGCGTCATCATATATTGTCTGAGTCGTCTAGCAGCCCATGCAAGTGGACAACAAGTCTTCTGAAGCAAACAGTATCTAGTCTCACAGTCGTTAAACTTTTTGCTGAGATAGTATATAGCAGGCTCTTTCTTGCACGAATCATCTTGTTGTCCTAATACGCAACCCATGGAATCTTCTAGCACAGTTAAGTACATAATGAGCGGCCTTCCAGGAACTGGTGGTATCAAGATCGGTGGTTCTTGCAAATATTCTTTGATTGCATCAAATTCCCCTTGGCAGTCATCATTCCACACAATCGGCTGATCTTTCCTGAGTAATTTAAAAATTGGCTTGCAAGTGGCTGTGAGATGTGAAATAAATCTTGCGATATAATTCAACCTCCCTAGAAATCCACGGACCTCCTTTTCGGTCTTTGGTGCAGGCATGTCCTGAATCGCCCTTACTTTATCAGGATCCACCTCAATCCCTTTTTGGCTTACGATAAAGCCTAACAACTTTCCAGACCGCACCCCGAATGTACATTTGTTGGGATTAAGTCTCAACTTGAACTTCCTTAGTCTGGCGAACAACTTTTCCAGATTACCCAAATGCTCCTCTTTAGTTTGGGACTTAGCAATCATGTCATCAACGTACACCTCGATCTCTTTGTGAATCATATCATGAAAGAGTGTTACCATTGCACGTTGGTATGTTGCCCCAGCGTTCTTTAACCCAAATGGCATTACCTTGTAATAGAATGTTCCCCACGGTGTGATGAACGTGGTCTTTTCCATGTCATCTGGATCCATCTTAATTTGATTGTAACCAGAGAATCCATCCATGAAGGAAAAAACGGAGAAATGTGTTGTATTATCTACCAACACATCAATGTGAGGTAATGGAAAATCGTCTTTAGGACTTGCTCTGTTTAAGTCGCGGTAATCCACACACATACGGACCTTTCCATCTTTTTTCGGTACGGGAACGATATTTGCAACCCATTGCGGGTATTTGGCCACTGCTAAGAACCCTGCATCGAATTGTTTTTGGACCTCATCGCGGATTTTCAGAGCCATATCAGGGCGAGTTCTTCTCAACTTCTGCTTGACGGCATGACACTCTTCTTTGAGTGGCAGTTTGTGTACAACAATGTTCGTATCTAGACCAGGCATGTCCTGATACGACCATGCGAATACATCAGCATATTCTCGGAGGAGCCCTACCAGTTTTACCTTGACAACATCTTGAAGAGACGCCCCAACCTTTATCTCCCTTTTATTTTCTTCTGAACCCAGGTTGATAACCTCGACATCCTCTTTATGCGGCATAACGACCTTCTCTTCTTGCTGCAGCAACCTAGCCAATTCGTTGGGGAGCTCATTCTCGTCTTCTTCCTCCGCTCGGTATATTGGACAATCAAAATCATAAAGGCCTACAGCAGTGTCGATATCAAGGACCTCGGTAGTGTCTCTGCATGTTTATGATTTATGCAGCTTATTTAGGAAAGTGAGTGTGCGAAAGAAATGCCATTAATTATGAAAAAGTAGAAAAGAAAATAAGCAAAAATTGAATGCAAATCAAAGTTTATTCATGTTAAACATGTTTCGAAACATCAGGGGGCCCGATACAAAGCTCCACTATGCCTTGGCCAGAGCGTAGGGTTTTTGAAAATCAATTAAAACTTTACTTTTGAAGAGGAAAAAACTGGGGTATTTCGATGGTCTTCCAATTTTTCAATTCTTCACCAGGTTCAGCCTGTCGGATCCAGCTTGCGGAGGCTTCTTTGTCATCCACCCCATCTTCAACTACCATGGCGGAAGTATGGTCGAAGATATGCCCAGCGCTCTTGAAGACTTCTGCTACAGGAGGAATCTGCTTCTTGCCATATGCAATTGTCACATTGTTGGATGAAGGATGGTATCCTAGCCCAAACTTGTCAAACTTTTCAGCCACTTCCACCATTTTGCCCCAGCCTTGGGCGTTCCCTTTGTCTACAACCATCTTAGCTTCTTCATAAGAGGCCATTGCTGATCTTGAACTCTGACCCTCTGAAATTCGCTGCACCGCTAATGTATTCACCATTTCAAAAGATTGAAAAGGTGTTTCTACCATTTCCCCTTCAACTTCAATGTACCTGAAGGACGTCAAGTGGCTTACCAAGATATCCTCCTCCCCTCTAATCTGAACTACCTTGTCATTACTGACAAATTTTAGCTTTTGGTGAAGGGTGGAGGTAACAGCTCCTGCGTAGTGGATCCAAGGTCTCCCTAAAAGACAGTTGTACCCTGGATAAATATCCATTGCTTGGAAAGTAATGGTGAAGACAGTTGGTCCGATTTTTATTGGCAAGTCAACATCACCAATCACAGCACGCCTAGAACCATCGAAAGCTTTGACTACCAGAGCACTCGGCTTCATGCTAACTCCTTTTACTGGCATTCTCTCCAGGGTAATCTTGGGAAGCACATTCAAAGAAGAACCTGTATCCACTAAGACTCGGGATATCAATGTGTCTTGGCACTTGATAGAGATATGGAGAGCTTTATTTTGGTTTCTCTTCTCTGCAGTCAAGTCATCATCATTAAACCCAAGAAAGTTTTCGGTTGTTACGCTAGCTATCACATCATTGAACTGGGCTACGGTGATGTCTTTAGCAATATGCGCAGCGCTTAACACCTTCATTAAAGATAACATGTGGGCCTCTGAATTAAGTAACAGCGAGAGCATGGAAATTCTGGCAGGAGTCTAGTTTAGTTGATCAATCACTTTGTAATCACTTTTTCTGATGATCTTCAAAAACTCCTCAGCTTCCTTTGGTGTTACTGCTGCTTTTGGTGATGACACCTCAACAGGTGGCTCAACACTTGGTAGTTCAATTGTAGCTTTTTCTTTACTTCTAGCTGGCACTTCCACTGGTTTAGCGGCAAATAAACGACCGCTACGGGTTATCCCACTAGGCCCTACAACTGCATCGCATTTAGCAGCGTCATACTCAATCACTATTCTCTCTGGCCTCTGTTTAAAAACTTTGGGCTCAGATTTATTGACAAAATACTCTATTACCACTGGAGCTGGTCGTGCTGCTCTTTGTCTATTGACGTCATCTTCATCATATTGCAGAATCACGGGTGCTGGTCGGGCGGCCCTCTGTTGAAAGGCTTCCGAAGGATCATAGTACAAGACTACTGGCGCCGGTCGAAATCGCCTAGCATCTGTTTCGTCATACTGAATGTCAATGGCAGACACATTCGAGTCTCTACGTTCTATCTGTATTATCCCATGCTCTAAGAACCTTTGCAGATGTCTCTTTACCACTTCGTCAGTCAAATTCTCCACTTCTTTTTGGGGAATCATCCCACTTTTCTTCAATTGTTCTCCAATAACGGCCATCGGAGTACGGACATCTTCAACATTCGTAATTAGTCTCAAACTACTATTTTCTTCCACAGCATTGACAGAAGGACCTCCATGTTTATGTAACGGATCCTTCGTAATGTTGGCACCTCTAGGTGTAAAAGTGAGATCTTTGGACTCTATCAAGTCTTGCACCCTGTTTTGAAACGCATAGCAGTTGTCTATGGAGTGTCCAGGGGCTCCCTTATGAAACTCGCAATGGGCATTCGCATCGTACCCAGGGGGTATGGAAAGGTTGCTGGACGTAAATCTCGCAACGTTAAGTGTCCACTCTGATTTAGCTGAGCAAAGATCTGCCCATATGACATAGGCAGTGGGTCAAGTTGTCTTCTTGGCTGTCTCGGCCTTTGTTGTCTTTGAGCCGGGGCATTCTGATATTGTGGTGGAGGAACTCTCTGATGATTCTACTGCTGATTCTGCTGTTGAGCTGGTTGTTGATAAGGAGCATGGGCTACTGCAGCTACTTGCGGATATTGGATGTTCACTGGAGCTCTATCTCCTCGTCCTCTCATCACGGCATTAGTTTCATATTCCCTTTTCTTCACAAAAGGCTTCCTCCCCCCATTCATCGGGACCGCAACCTTGTTCTTCTTCAAAGTACTCTCGATTCTTTCACCTACTGACACCACTTCAGCGAAGTTAGGGAAAATGGACCCGAGCATGCGGTCCAAGTATTGAGGTTGTAGAGTTCCCATAAACATGTCAGTTAACTCCTTAGTCAGCAATGGTGGTTGAACACGGGCAGCCAACTCCTTCCACCTTTGGGCATACTCCTTAAATAACTCATTGTTACGTTGAGTCATGTCTTGCAGCTGCGTGCGATTCGGTGCCAAATCAGTGTTATAATGATAATGTTGTGAAAACGCATCTGCTAGATCTCTCCACGTACTGATTTGTCCTTTTTCTAACTGCATATACCATTCCAATGATGCCCCACTGAGGCTATCTTGGAAGTAATGTATTAAAATCAAGTCGTTATCAATGTGAGCTGCCATCTTGCGACAGTACGCTCTCAGATGGGTTTTGGGGCAGCTAACCCCCTTGTACTTCTCAAAGTCTGGGACTTTGAATTTCTTTGGTATCACCAATCCTAGTACTAGGCACATGTCAACAGCATCCAACCCTGGAGTCTTCTTGATTTCCAATGACTTGATTTTCTCTTCAACAGTTCGTAGTCTATCTGCAACAAAGTCATTAGTAGCCCCCATATTGTGTTGAGGAGGAGGTGGTGGAGGTTGGTAGAAAGCATCATATTGTTCGTCCATGTCTGCTTCTTAGCCCTGATGCGCGGAAATGGAACGGTCAACAAGGTCTACGTGGGGAGTTTTAACAATCCCAGAAGTTCCTATATTGTCGGCCGCTTTCTTGGCATCAGCAAAAGTCTCAGCATTGTTTTCTTTTTAGGCTAGCGTCAGCATTGTCTCCAGCAGCTGGTCCATCTTCATCTTGAGAGCGTCGATGTCACCCCTCATAGTGTTCTGAGTCTCTTCCATCTGCTCCAGCGTCATTTGATAATTGCGTCGAGTTTCGTAACGGTGATGAATAGTCAGCTTAACTCAAATCTGATACGCAAAGGGTATAAATTTAGAATCGTGCAGCGTTGAAAAAGACGTGTACCATGATATGCAAGATGATATGCATTTGCTTTTCAGGGAATTCTCGAATTAATTGCTTAACATACACAAGAATATTGAGAACAATTTAAACCACATTCATTCATAGAAGGATAATATTCATGTGATACAAAAAAGAAGATCATTCAAAATACAGCCCATAATGTTTAATTAATAAAAGATAAACGAACTTCAAACTCTTGGCCTTTGGGCCTCACGTTCTTTTAACTCTTCTTTGTACCTGCTCAACATGTCCTTGCACGTGCACAGAAAGTCGCAGATACTGTGGGGAGTAGAATCATCTATCGCTTCCATAGCATCCCTATGCTTCCAAACCAGATCTTTGGTCAACCAGTTGCAGAACTCGATTAAACCGTTGAGTTTGTTGCGATACATGTCTTAGTCAGCTATCAGTATATGGATAGACCTCTCATATCCTCTAAAATCACTAGCCGTTTTCTCTCTTGCAGCAGACCATACGGCTTTATCTGCTAAGACATCTTTTATTTGCTGCTTCAAGTTAGTTGCATAGTCTTTGACGGAGTTTAACTCTATGCACACCTTGTCCCAATCAGCAGTTTTAGCCTGAGCAACCCTTAAAGCCCCCTCTTTGAGCCTTCGTTCCTCTATTTCAGCAGCTCTTGACTGGCGCAAAGCAGTGTCTAGCTTATGGATCTCTGCTCCCATCTCCTCTCGGATTGTCTTGTTTCTTTTGGTAGCCGCAAGCCAATAGTTTTCATTTTGAACACATTTCTTCCTGACACTGTCTAATTCTTCTTTCAGGCCCCTCACCCTGCTATCAGGCTGATTAAGACATACCTTAACCTTTTTCTTTCGATGCTCTTCTTTGTCAGCTTTCTTCCCTACTGCCTCTAGCTGAGTATTCTTGCGCTGAAGCTCCCACTTCATATCATTTTTCTCTCTGGTGACTTCTTGAAGTCTCACCTCAAGGTTCTCATTTTCTTTCAACAATTTGGCTATGGTAGCTTTGAGGTCTTCAGCTTCTTCTATTGGAATATGAGTAGGTTTAGGTTCAGGCACAGGCTCATATACCTTTTCTTTAAAAGGCATTTTGACCTCATTGGCCCTCTCCCTAACCCATACAAAGTAAGGCTCTTTAGTTATACCATTTCTTCTTCCCAATTCACCTCCTCCCTTCTTCTTAATGGTCTTCCAAGCTCTTGTAATCTTTCTGAACAAATCAGGGTTCTCAGACCCTAAGTCGTGCATCAAGAAGGCTTCAAGGTCATTTTTCTCAGGAGGTGCTACCATAGGGTACCCAAGCTGCCTAACTGATAAAATCGGATTAGAGTTAATACAGCCTCGAGTTCCTATTAGCGGGATATTAGGAAATTCACCACAACTAGTGATAACTTCCTTAAAGTCTTGTGAATACCAAGAGAGATCAGCAGACCTAAGCGACACCATCCTTTGAGCCCAACTATCATTGGCTCGATCGACAAATGGTCCCTTAGTAGGCATGTGCAAATGCAGCCACTGGTACAAGAGAGAGGCGCAACAAACAATGGAGCCACCTTTCCTGTCACTCCTCCAACTCAAGTAATAGAAGACATCAGCCAGAAGGGTTTGCATAGGATTTTTGGTTAAGAACACATGAATAGCTGTCACGTCTACCAAATCATCTATGTTAGGGAATAAAATGATTCCATAAATAGCTAAAGCCACCACTGCATAGCAAGCATCCCAACTTTGGGTCTTAATAAGTGCATCCACTTTGTTTATAAGGAACTTGAGAGGAAGTCCTTTAACTCCACCTTTAGCTTTCCAATTATCAGTGATGTCCCTCTTATGCATGTGAAGTGCATCAGCAATTACTTCGTCTTCTAAATCTTCCTTCACTCCTACAAATGGCAATTTATCCTTCATAGGAATACCCACTAGTCTCTCAAATTCTTCCAATGTTGGCGCCAGGTGAAAATCTTGAAACGTGAAGCACCTTAAAGGAGAATCATAGAACTGGGCCAAGATGATAAGTGCCTTAGAATCTACGTCTTGCATTAACAGGCGAATAATCCTGCCATAATCCTTCGTAAAGTTAATTCTGAACACAGCAGGGATACGAGAAACCAAACTGCACAAGTCTTCCAATTTTGGTCTCTTGTAGTTGTAAGGAAGTGGGCACCTGACGATGCTTCCCATAATTCTTGTATGTTGACAATATAATTCTTAAATTCCCTGAAAATCAAAATGTAAATGTTATGGTATGAGTATGATGCAGATGCAAGGACGGAAGTAACCAAAACAAAATCTGAAGTTAAAAAGTTCTCTGACTCCTAAAATCCCATGGGTAGGTTCTTTACGGGTAAGTGCCTAGAGTCATAGGTCCTTCAAAAATATTATTGCTAAGGTGAAGATTCATACCACAATAATACCTATGAAAGAGTCTCTTCTAGGTGAGGTTTTCGTGTCGTCCCACGAGAAAGACTCCTCGTGAGCCTCTACTACACAACCAGTGAGTCCAAGGTTTCTTAAAAGGACCTCAGAGTCATAGATCGAGGTTGAAAATATCGTTGTCAAAATAACGATACGTTCAAGGGATCTCATCTGATTGGGGCGTTCGCATTAACCCATAAAGGAATGATCTTCATGAGTTAATACTACCAACCACCATGGAAAAAAGGTAAACGGTCCTTAGAGTTATAGATTCAACCTAAAAAAATACTACTGCCATGGCAAAGACTCACCATGGCAATAACATTCTTAGGGAATCAACTCTAAGCGGGGCTTTCGCTTCCTCCCAACGAGAAAGACTCCTCGAGGGATTCCACTACACAACCACCATTCTAATCCTACATTTTTTCTCGGACTCGGGTGTAGAGCCATCTCACAAAATTCCCAAAATCAGAGAACCCCAATAGCGTCATAAGCAACAATAATAAGATATATAAGAGCAAGCAGATAAACAACAAATAAATAAGACAAGCAAACAAATAAAAGAAAATTCACAAACAAGCGGATCTAACTCTTGCGAATCGAGTCAAGTTAGGCTTGACTCTCTCTAGCATAGGGCTATGCATAGTCCCCAGCAGAGTCGCCATCTGTCGTACCTCGAAAAATACGATCCTCGCGATGGACGCGAAAAATACTGTTCGAAACAGAGTCGCCACCGAACTTTATTCATTCCAATGATGGAATAGGAAAATATCGATAAAACCTTTAAGGAGATAAGAACATGGTCATCGCAACCAATATTCTAGGTTCGGGAGTCGATTACATAGAGGGAAGGTATTAGCACCCTCTACGTCCGTTGTACTCAACGGGAACCTCTTGATTCGATTTGCGAGAGAATGTTAACTATGTTTGTTTATCTTCTAAGGAATTGCTTGCTAATGGGAAAATGGGGGTAGTTTTAAGATAGGGTGCTCGCCAAGGATTGAGGCCCTTGTGCCTACGTATCTTCACTTATAAGAAGTGGAAAATCAGAGCATTCGTAGTTCATGGGACTACGGGAAAAGAGGGGGGATTGTGCTCGCCAAGATCATCGCAATCTTGTGCCTACGTATCTTACATTAAAGAGGGAATGAAGAATCAGAGCAACCGTAGTTCGGCTAACTACGGTAAAAAGGTTTGGCATGGGAATGAACGAGAGTTTAGGTCGCATTCTAACTGCTAAACATTGGCTTGTCTGCTCGCTAGGGGAGGCTGAAGCACGAGTTTGTTATGCGCGGAAGAATGGACTAAACAATGTTCTTTGAAAAAGGTGTATGAGTTGTGGAACGCACGAGGGCGAGTAGAGTTTGATTGGTTGAGTATTTTGGTTTGGAAAAGAGGATAGATTTCAATAGGTTATAAGGTATTGGTTGCACAGGGCGAGAAAAAGATTGGTTAGATGTATTAAAAGTTTATCTAGAGGTGACGATTACCTGAAGCTTAAGAAAGACTTCTCGGACCCAAGTAATCGGGAGAGTGAACCAAAGATTTGGAGCTCTCTCTTTTTCAACCTCAAATGCGAAAGGATAGAATGTGATTCGAGTGGGTTAATCGGACGACGACTACTCGAAGCTCGAGAAAGACTCCTTGGTCCCTAAGTAATCGGGAGAGTGAACCAAAGACTTGGAGCTCTCTCTTTTTCATCTAAGTGTTAATGGAATTGGATACGAGTGAGTGAATCGGATGACGATTACTCGAAGCTTGAGAAAGACTTCTCGGACCCAAGTAATCGGGAAAGCGAACCAAAGACTTGGAACACTTTCTTTTTCATCGCAAAACGAATTGTTTGAATGGCACTCGAAAGATAAGATGTGGTTAAAATACTTTAACAGATGAGGATTACTCGAAGCTTAAGAAAGACTTCTCGGACCTCAAGTAATCGGGAGAGTGAACCAAAGACTTGGAACTCTCTCCTTTTCTCACCTAATATTATGAAAGATGTTTAGTAATATTAGAGTGTATTAATCGGATTCCAATTACTCGAAGCTCAAGAAATACTTCTTGGACCTTAAGTAATCGGGAGAGTGAACCAAAGACTTGGAGCTCTCTCATTTTCATCTAAGTGTTGAAATTGTATTTGAGTAGTTATTAAGTATTTTAATTTGATTTGAGAAACTGCTCGATATGAATCGAGGTTTAAGTTTGCGTATGGAAATAGCAAAGTGGAACTAAAGGATAGGAGGTCCTATGGTATAGGGTAAGGTCGATGGCGAGGCCAAAGCACTCGACTTACAAGGAGAGTAGGAGGATTAATTGCATTTGTCGTTGTACAAAGCCCAAGAGGAGGCTATAAGGTCGATGGCGATCGTAAAAACAATCGGCTTACGATGGGGTTTGAAAATGGGCTTGACATCAAGTCAAGATATTAGTTTAATAAAAAGGTAGTTTTGAACAAGCGTATGAACAACATATAATTGAGGTCCAATAATAACGCATGCATAAACATCACACAAAAGTCGTGAATTAAATAAATGGGGATACGTTAATCAAGACATGTTAACTTAATTAATATCCTAATTATCTAAGGTTAGTAAAAGGAAAGAATTCAAATTAAATTGTTTTAGAATTTTTTTTTAATTTAATGAAAAGATAGACCATTAAGATAATTATTAATTAAAGTATAATTTTGAAAGTGAAATATTTTGTATTGTCTTAGAATTTTAAAAAAAAAACAATTTAAAACCATTAATCAAATTAAAATCAATTATTTAATAATTAAATAAATAAATTATTATTAAATAAAAGATTTTAATTAAATTAATTAGATTAATTAAATAATAATTTCAAAATTTTCTCTAAAAAAAACAGAAATTAAATAATGGTTTTTTTTAAATTTGTTTTAAGATATATTATAAGAAAGTTCGTAAATAAATGAAAATAAATGGGCCCAATATTCAAACAAAAATGGGGGGACAGTTAGCAGACATCTTAGGCCCATTAGCCAGGAAGCCCAGGCGCCTAAGAAGGTCTATGGTGGTCCTCAGTCCAAGGTTGACTGCAAGGAGCAATGTGGCACATTGGATCTGCAAAGAGTCAACAGTTGACTCAGATCCGAGGGCGGTTAGTGGGCGTACACAGTAAGAAATAGGGGAACACACACATGCAATTGAAGGGAAAACAATTTGGACCGGTGACACGTGTCACCGGTATAGGACGAAACAAAGAAGAAAAAATGGAGACGGAACCCCATTTCACACTTCCACTCTCTCTCTCTCTCTCCATATTCTAACTCTCTCGTCTCTCATCTCTCACTGAATTTCATCTCGCCGGAAACCTAAAATGAGGTCGGAGAAGACAGCGGCCAACGGCAGCCACCACCCCCTTCTCCGACGAAGCCCCCTATAAAAATCCAAACCTTCTAAACAAACCCTAACTCAAAAACTCCCCTTTATCCAAATCTGAACCCCATTTCTCTTAAAACCCATTAAATCGCCCAAATCGAAGATCCTCCTAAAAGAAAAACCTAATCTTAAAACAACCCAGAAATAGGTACAACAAACAAGATTAAGGCGTTTTACGTCACTGGAAGCATTCAACCAACGAGCAAGATGCGTGGATTGAAGAAAGAAAAAAAAGTATGAATGAGTTACCTCTTGAAGACTTTGATCTTTAGAGAATATTTTCCAGGTAACTCCGTTTCCCCTTTTCCCTTACTCCTTCCGTCGTGATGTTGTTAAGTACTTGATGGATTGTAGAACACTGAGTGAGGTTAAGCTTCTGACCTCGAATGAGAGTTTCAATTTGAAGCTCTAATTGTTGCTGAAAAATGAGCTATCAATGAGGTTGGAAATCCCTTGCTGTGAGTAGTTTTTTTTTAGGGTTTTTTCTTCTGCTCCCTGCCGCCCCTGATGAATAATGAGCTTCTCTTATATGGGTGAAATTAGGGTTAGGCTTTTCTTGTACAAAATTTCTGGGTGAAAAAGTAGCATGATTTCAGAATGCCTTTTTATAATTCCTTGTTTGTTAGCTCTTTTTTGGGAATGTTTGTTTTACTCATATTTTTACTGCGAAAAAAATACCATTTTACCATGAACTTTTGAATTTTTACTGTGCAGTAGTATGACTATTTACTGTCAAGAACTCTTGATGTGAAGCTTGGTTAATAACCTGATATTCATTTGGTTTTTGTAGGGTATACTCATATCTCATGTTCTGATAGTGAGTGAGCAATATGGTGTTCATGAGGAACAAGGATGACGAGGTGAGGAAAGGTTGAGGAGGAATGTTGGTTTGAAGGTTTGGAACAGGTAGAACATGTTGTAGGGTTGCTGCGGGTTTATGTCACTTGGATTGTTGTTTTGTTGTGAACACAGGGGTCAGAAAACGTGGTTTGTGAAAGAGGGTATGAGTTTCAGAAGATGTATGGTTGCTGAGATTTTTGTGGCTTTATTCTGTTTTGATTTTCCTTCATCTATGGATTCCCTTCCTTTTATGAATCAATTCAGTTTTGGCATGGTTTGAGGAAGGAAGTGATTGATTCTGAGTTGTTCACGGTGGAGGGAAGGCGATATACACAATGGTAATCATGGGTAGTTCTTGATAAAATGGTTTGTGATTATTTCTTGTTCATGAAAGTTTTTTTGGTTTTGTCTACTGTTTTGCTGCGTATTTTCCTGTTTGTTGGAAGGTGCAAGCTTTTGTTTTATGGTGTGAGGTCTAAACGAAAAGAATGTTGAAGGGTGGAAATGCAGCGGCTTAAGATGTGGTTTTTCGGAGGGAGTATACTTACGACAGCGTATGGGGTTGCGAAGAGTGGGAGATGATTACAAGGTTGATGGGGCAGAAAAGCCAGCCATCCGAAGTTTTGGACATCCATTACTTCCGCTTTGAAGAGTAGTGATTGTCATTTGGATTTCTCTTCTCACTGTAAACAGCTAGTGCTTTTCTTACGGGAGGCAGGAACGGAGATCCCTTAGAATTGTGGTGGCTGAAGACATCGTCTGGCCAAAAAAACTCATCATCCTTGTTGGCTTTCTTTCTTGTTTTAGGATGAAGTACCCTTTGAGGCAGTTGATCTTCACGGAGAATAACGTTTTTTGTCACTGCATTCCTTCCGCCTTGGGGTAAAGGTAATGAGAACTTTGTGCCACGTAATGTAACTCTGGGTCGACGGGCTGCCAACATTATTCCATTTTCATTAACAGTGACAACTACCTTCCTTAAGGTGCCACCATTTCCACATTTTGGACAGAAAATCCTCCCAATTTCAGCAGTAACAGTGAAGCAGGCATGACACTTAAGTATCCATCTGTGCAGCTGGTGTATCTGTGATCCTCCAGGTGCCAGCAAGCGCAAACCCATTTGGAGAAGAACATTTTGCATTGCAAAGTCGCCAGTTATACAGGCCACAGATGATTCAGACAAAGATCTAAGCATCCAACTTTGCTCACTGATATCATCACCTGTATATGAAACATCAGCAGCTTCACTTGTCTGACTTGCAGTCTCAGAGTGTAATGCACTGACATCTGATGCACTTTCCAGTAGTATATCATTGTTGACTGAAGCTCTTCAGGAGACAAACATGGTTTGTTTTCTTCATTAACTTCAAGCGAACCTTCTTCCAGTGTCATTTGCTTCAGAGTTGCAGAGAGGGATTCACCGTCATTGTTCTCTGCAAATATCATATCATCCTTGGAAACAACGCTTTCAATATGCTTCTCATCATCACCTTGGTGAACATCCCGGTTCGAAGCCTTGTCATCTTCACAAACACTTCCATTGGTGTTTTCTTCCATATCTTGTTGATCTTGATTGCTGGATAATGCATCATAGTACTCCCGTCTAGCTTTCCTTCTTAGAAATCTCCTATGAGTACTACGACTAACAGCAGGCATCCAATCACCTTCATTGTCATCAATTTGTCCTTGAGATGCATCAACACCATCAGCCATTGTCTTCCCTTCAATGCTTATGGCTTTTTTTCTTAGGAAGATAATTTTTACGCCTCGTTGAACCATCATGTTCACTACCTTCTAGAATCTCCAAAGTAGTTTCACTTGTATGCTCTACTGAATTGTTTTGTCAATAGTTCTTAACTAATCTTGCAATGCTGTTTTTTTTTAAGGCGGGCGCTGTTGGTTGAAGGACGAGGTCGTCGCCGGTTGAATCCAACGAAAGTTGCAGATGAGATGTTTGGGTAGGTTGGTGCCTGATAGAATTTGCTGCACAAATTTGAGTTAATCTACATTCGTTGGAGTTCGCAAGTTTCTCGCATATACCAACATTGATTCTTTTTAACCTGTTACTAGGAGGCTTGAATGTATTCTTTGTATATATTTTGAACCATGAGAAGATATGTAGCAATTACTTTCCTTGTTCAATGTTGTATTTACGGCTTATTCCAAGCCTTGAATATTCTGCAGTGTCATGACCTGAGGGATTTTTTTGTTTTAAACTTTAAACCATGTAATAGTTTTCAAAAAGTTTCTTAACTTTCTTTTTCTGCATTGGGATAAGGTATCCTGTTCATAATACAGCTAGACTCTAGAAGTGCCAAAAGCTAAAAATGGCTCGTGGCTCAATGGACTGTCCATGCCTTGAAGGCAATGATCTCTTTAACAAATGATCTCTAACAAATTGTTTATCAAGTCATGAAGACTTAAAAGAGTTTTGATAATCTCACAGCTAATTCACGATAATGACCAAGGCATACTTCCCATGGCATACCAGGCCTGAAGGCAGTCCTTGAAGTAGAAACCTTAATCATGGTCTTGAACTCGTTTGCATTATAACTTGATAAACACAGCTTGGCCCTTTTACGCATGATCTTTATGTCACTTGAGAGTTCAAATCCTCTAACTTGATTACCTTTAAGATCATAACAAAAATAAATAAATTGGGGTCTACCACTTACCCCTATGGCATAACATATTAGCTTGAACTTTATTCCAATTTTGAAAGACATATCCTAAAGAAAACAACTTAAGAATCAATCGAAACGAGGCTTGAAATTATTTTGAAATCAATTGACCTTATCTTGAATAATTTGACCCCATGGCCTAAAACCATCTTGGAATAAAATAAATCATGCCTCGAGATGACCAAATCAAACAACTGGGACATTTGTTTATGAATACATATCTACCAAAGCTTGCAAAAAAAATGTAATCACCATAAGCACGAACAAAACCTCCACACCCTGTATCCAAAGGAACAAGGCCAAGCTTCACATGATTATCTTAAGAACAGTATTAAAGTAGCAAGACACTCAGTATGAGTAGGTAGGACAAATTTGGGGTATGACACCAGCCCACAATACATCAGCAAAAAACAAACAAAAAACAAAGGGGACGGGGGTGCGAATGGAACGGAGGGTGCGAGAAGGAATTCGCTGGGCCCAGCCTATAGACTTCCAACAAACAAAAAACTGAGAAGAATCAGTGGGGGGTTGCGCAGTGGAATAGGGTGTGTAAGTCCAAAATATGATTGGGCCAAGGGTTTGTGAAGCCCAAACCGGTCCACGACCCCTCTCCACCTTCCTTCTCCCAAAAACCCTAGAACCTTCTCCTTTCACCCGGCCGCCGTCACTGTTCTCAACCTTTCCGTTCAATCTCTCACCTAGTTCAATCACCATCACCTAACAACACCAGACAGACCAAACAAGATCAATGCAAACCAGATGGCATCCAATACGCGTGAGCTCGACGGATATGGAGAGGAAGTTTTACAAAGACTAGTTCATGGATGTTACTAAAATTTCTGGAGATTTTGAAGAACACTGATGGATGAACAGGCGAAGATCTTGGAGGAAGAACAAGATAACAATCTTGACGATTCAACGTATTTTCTGGAAAAACTCGAACGAGATGAAGACATTCTCGCCGGAAAAAAAAGTTGTTGAAGGTTTGAATGAAGTTTCTTGAAGTTGTTGAAGGTTTCTGGAAAGTTCTTGATGAAGATCGCACGAAAACACTAAAGATCTGGAGCTCGCTCATCGATTCGATGAAGAATCATGAGGTTGATGTGTAGATCCTTGAAGTTTTTGTGAAAATCTGATGAACAACTGTTGAAGGTTTCCTTGTGATTCTGGAAAAAAACTTTGAAGATATATGAGGATTGTCGCAGGTTCTTGGATCTTGCTTGAAGATGATGAATCTCCCGGTGAATCTGGGAATTTCTGATGAACATTGTTTGAATGCAGTTTCCGGTGAAGAAACAAACGGAGCTCTTGATGAAAAACCTTGATGAACATTGTTGAACATTGATGAACGTTCTTGGTTCTGGGCGAATCTTCATGAGATCGGGGAAGCTGGAAGAGTTGGTTGAAGATTCTGGATGAAGTTCTGTGAAGAGTTGGATGAATGTATGAATGTTCTATGAGGATGATGAAGTTTCCGGCGAACGTTGGATTTCCGGCGACAGTTATGGAGTTCCGGCGACAGTTACGGTGGTTCCGACGGTGGCTTGCATGGCCGACGGCGAGGGAGGAGCTGGGACGCGTGGCATGTGGTAGGAGATGGAGGTGTCACGCATGCAGGGTGATGATCGTAGAAATGTGACATGTAGAAGTGTGAGGTGGCGTGGAGAGAGTGTGTGGCTGAACCAGAGTGAGAAACGTGGCGTCTGTGTGGCAGAGAGAGAGAGAACCGTGTGGAGCCTTTATACGATGACAAGTGGCAATGAAATTGGGCCTCCAAAACGACACTTGGCCCACTCACGAAAATGGACCCACTTAATGCAAGTAAACTCAGACTTAATGGACTCACTTAGTTCAAATGCTGATCGTTAAGACCAATTAATGAAAAACGAAAATTGATTAACATGATAAAAAAAACCCAATTAATTCTGACTTCAATTAATGACTCAATTAACACTAAACAACGATGGATTAAAATCTGAACCTAATTAAAGCTGGTTAACCTAATTAAAATTGATTAATAACCTAGTTAACATCTAGTTAATATTCTAAAGAAATTAAAATCTGATAATACTCTAAAAAGGAATAAACTAATCTAAAAAGAAATTAATTTCTATTAATTTTAAATCCTATTAAATTCTAAAAAGAGTTATGTCTATTAATTTCTAAACCAAACCAAATAATATCTAAAAAAAGAATTAACTATCAATTAATTTCTAAACAATTAATATCTAGAAAAATACCTATAAAAAATAGAAAAATTATTAATACTTAATAATATCTAAAAATTATTCTAGAAAAAGAATTCTATTTAATATTCTAGAAAAACAATTAACCTATTTAAAATCTATTAATATTAAAAATTAAGGAAAAAAACTAGAAAATGAAATGAAAAATCAATTAAATCGATTAAAAAAGATGCAAGAATACAACGAAATAAACAGTAAAAACTGGACACCGAGATATCCTCAAAAACAACAGCAAGAGCTGAAAACACCTCGAAGAGCACAAATTCCACAACAAAACCCGCTTATTCGAACTGGTTTGAACTGCCTGAAACGCTAGGGGAGGGCTGTAATCCCGATAAAGTCAATCTGACTGAAAAAATGCAATGTATGCGGTATGCATATGCAAAATGAAATGAGTTGAAACATAAGCCAAATGCAAGAATTGGTTGGTCAAATTTTCGGGTGCAACAGCTGCCCCTATTAAAACGGCTTGGACCTGAAGGGTTGAGAAGCGAATGGCTTTCAAACATTCAAAGGTAGAAGACGGTTGAATACAAAAGAAACCCAGAAATTTGCCAACCTGCAGAAATAAACTGCAAAAACTGCTTGGGGAACAAACTAAATCCAGTTGTCACGGCAATAAAAACTAATCAATTATTTGATACAGAACCTGATTTCAACATCAACCACCTGTGTGATGCAACAGGCATTGAATCCACACACTAGATCAACAACAATCAAACTTCATACATACGCTACAATAAGCGGACACCGAGCCATAGGACCATGTCAAAATACCATCCTTGACTTTTCGTTTACGAGGAAACGAGCAAGCACTACGTAAAGTGTGAATCGTCAATGTCTTTGACCTTCCAATTCCGCAGAAACGGGCATACGCTAAATAAAAGCGTGGATCGTCAGTATCTCTGACCTTCCATTTCCGCAGAAACGGGCATACACTAAATAAAAGTGCGAACTTTCAATATCTCTGACCTTCCATTTCCGCAGAAACGGGCATACACTAAATAAAAGTGTGAATTGTCAATATCTCTGACCTTCCATTTCTCCAGAAATGGGCATACACTAAATAAAAGTGCAAACTGTCAATATCTCTGACCTTCCATTTCCGAAGAAATGGGCATACACTAAATGCAAGTGCGAACTGTCAATATCTCTGACCTTCCATTTCCGCAGAAACGGGCATACACTAAATAAAAGTGCGAATTGTCAATATCTCTGACCTTCCATTTTTGCAGAAATGGGCATACACTAAATAAAAGTGCGAACTGTCAATATCTCTGACCTTCCATTTCCGAAGAAATGGGCATACACTAAATACAAGTGCGAACTGTCAATATCCCTGACCTTCCATTTCCGCAGAAACGGGCATACACTAAATAAAAGTGTGAACTGTCAATATCTCTGACCTTCCATCTCTGTAGAAACGGGCATACACTAAATAAAAGTGCGAACTGTCAATATCTCTGACCTTCCATTTCCGAAGAAACAGGCATACACAAAATGCAAGTGCGAACTGTCAATATCTTTGACCTTCCATTTCCGTAGAAATGGGCATACACTAAATAAAAGTGCAAACTTTAAATATCTCTGACCTTCCATCTCCGTAGAAACGGGCATACACTAAATAAAAGTGCGAACTGTCAATATCTCTGACCTTCCATTTCCGTAGAAACGGGCATACACTAAATAACAGTGTGAACTGTCAATATCTCTGACCTTCCATTTTTGCAGAAACGGGCATACACTAAATAAAAGTGCGAACTGAGCATCCGAAGACTTGAACAAGCAACTCTGTGGGGAATTTCTAGCGTCAGCTTCCAGACATCCATCTTGAACCAAAATGGGTAACGACTTCGAAGGTATAATCATGAAACCTTTTAATGCTGACGTAACAACCATCCGAGGAAAACTCTACTGGGGAAATTCTGACGTTAATTGCCAGACGTTCACCTTGACAACAGTTAATGACTTCAAAGGCCGGATCCATGAAATCTTTTCCTTTTAAAATGCTGACGTAACAGCAAGCTGAGTAAAACTTCACTGGGAAAGAAGAGAAACTTAACCAAGCAACTCTGATGAGGGAACACATGACAGGACGAACGCTATCATCACATGTCCCATGCCAAAAATTTGAATATTCGAAAACCATCCTGAACAAGAATTCCAATTACCTGTAGGGAAAAACACTTGAAAAAAAGAGGTAACCGACCTGGCTCATGTTTCAAAATGCATATGTTTGAAAATAGTGTAATGCTCCATACGGAATGGAAATGCTACACATTT
Organism: Lathyrus sativus; assembly: GCA_963859935.3. Taxonomy (NCBI): domain Eukaryota; kingdom Viridiplantae; phylum Streptophyta; class Magnoliopsida; order Fabales; family Fabaceae; genus Lathyrus; species Lathyrus sativus. The sequence goes on from OZ012738.1 coordinate 249,889,208, forward strand.
AGAGTAGATGCTATGCACGATGCAAATGCAAAGAGGCGCGTTCCGGCAAAATAAATGTTGGAGGAATGAAACCAAACTTCCGCAGAAAAAACTGTCGTCACCAGATGATTGGTGGACAAAGCGTAACCGTTGTATGATCTGAAAATCAAATACCAAAGAGCTGTCTGAACAAAGCTGCTAGATAAATGCCCCTGAACTGATTGCAGAGTGATTCACCTTGCCACAGAGAACTGATAGAAAAACTGGCCTATGCTTCGCATGCATATGCGTATATTTGAATTTTTCTATGGCGTAATGCTCCATATAAGATGGAATGCTACGCATTTGGCGATGAAATGCAAATATGATGCAAATATGATGATATATGCAAGATGTAAATTCAGGCTCGGGCTGCTGGAGAAAAGTTGGATATGGAACCGCTTCAGCAAAATAAATGCTGAAGACAAAGCCAACTCCATTGGGGATAACCGGGTATCACAGAATTATTCCAGAAAAATAAATGCTGGAAAGGTGAACCGACTCCGCTGGGGATAACAAATTGTGCTAAGTATGATTGTACTTCCCTGGGGATAACAGACGGAGTCTTCTTGCATATTAATGAAGATTGGATTTTGAGACTGATGCGCCAACACGGATTGGGGCTCACGGTGATTGCCAATATGGATTGGGCTTTAGGAATGATGCGCCAATGAGGATTGGGCTTCTTGACGATTGCCAATAGGAATTGGGCTTTTAGGCTATCCGTGATGGGTCAAGTACGACTGACGTTGGAAAACATCCTGCCTGAATTCACGGTTTCTGGTTGAAGGGTCAAGGGATAATAGCACGACTTCCCGACATTCGTCTCACACTTGAAGATTGGCTGAACCGGCTTGAGTAGCTCTGATGACACAGAGAGGAACAATTCCTTCACTTCTGGTATGCCCCAGTCTGTGGGATCTCTGTGGGGATATTCCTCGAATGGAAATCTGAAAATTTGTACCCTGATGGTCTGATATGAATTGTTCCAGCACTCTGAACCTCAGAGAGATGCTTCGTATCAAATGCCCCCCGGGCAAGAAACAACTTCTGCGCTTTTCTTAGAGTGGCCTGCCCCTGTCTGCAACGACTTTGCCCCTGATTGGCTGATCTGCGAGTAAATTTTTTGGCTTTGAGAGATTTACCGAATCTCGACCTGATTGCCCTGGAATAACTGACTTTGGATGGCTGACATCACTAGGGATTACTTGATATAGCTTGCCCCGGTTCACGGAGTATTCGGGTGTTCTGCATTCTATCCTGATCAGACTTTCCATTGTAAAAACTTTCCTGCTGTCAAGCGCTTACTCGCAAGTAAAACCAATCGTTCTGCATAAAAGATATATTAATGCAACGCATATGACAGTTTTGACATCCAATCTGTTCACTGGAAACGGAAAAACAGTTTATTACATATAATGAACAAATCATATATCAGAATATCAACATCAGTACCAACATGGTAAGAAGAACCCTTTTAGGAGTCAGTTTCGACGCGATCTTTACCGAAGTATGCCTTCGAAACAAACCTGCTTCAATTAGGAATTTTTCTGGTTGTAACGTGGTCAGGTTCACGGTTTTGAAGGAAAGGATAAAGGCTCAAAATTTATTTTAACCCACCCGTTCACCTTGATGTTCTCCAATCCTACGTTTAGCTAATTCGACCTTAGCGCTCACTTCTCAGAGGTTGAAAGATAGGAGTGATAGTTCGAGAAACCATGAGTTTTGGGAGTGACAGCCACTCACTTTTCGTCTTTGCCACTTGGGGTCACACGACTTGCATTTCGTTTGAGGACTTTTCTTTTGTGATCCTGTTCATTTTTTGTTTTCAGTTTTTCGCTTTCCCTAATTTTTGCCTGAACTGACTCTTTGGAGCTTCTTTTGATTATTAAGTCTAGCGGGATGCCCTCATTTTTGCCTAAGTCATTTGTTCTCCAGTTTTGACTTAGCGGGCTTTTGATTCTTTTTTGCTCTCTTTTTTTTTGAAAAGGTCGTGTGACACTGGTTGTCTGACTCTTAGGGAAATAATGTGACTGTTTCAGTCCTGACGCTTAACCACTGTGGTTTTTTAGGCACGACCTCTAGAGGTGTGATTGATCCTCGAACGAACACTCCTTTCTGCAATTTGGACGCTCGATCAAATTAGCTAACACCTACCCTACCCCGGGTTAAGATTGAGGGTTTTTTTGTTTTCCGAAAGAAACTCCTACTACTAGGCTCAAAGGGGTTGACAAGGGATTATCTTCCTTATAACTCCGGTGTTTAGGGATTTGAAACAATGCGTGTACATCATCAGCAGGTTTTATTTTCAAAAGCATACAATCAGAAGCTTGCGCGTCTTTAAACTTCGTCATCCTCCCCGGATTCCGCTTAACCAAGCGTTGGATATCTGTAAAAAACATTGAGTGAACACGAATGGATTAAATCAAAACATGCATATTCATTTCATTATCATCATCAAATGAAAACAACAAGTTTTACAAACAAGATTGCAATTTAAACAGGGAAAAAACTACAAACATAAGGAAATGACAAGATAAAATAAAGGAAAATGCCAGCTTCCGAGAACCGGGCTTTCACATTTGACTCGCTGCTGAACCAGCCCTCTTCAAAGATTCTTACTGAAACCAATCTGCTCGAAACGGCAACCAGGTGAACTGTCTCTCTGACTTCATTGGGTTTTGCCTAGCACGCAAGTTTGACCGATAACGGTAAGGCTGCTGACTCTGGAGAGGAGCTGATGTCTGTTGCAAAAACTGGCCAGATTGTTGACCTTGAACAGTTGAAACACTCGGAGATTGAGTCTGAATTATCAGGGACTCCTTTTGTTCAGGTGCTTTCATCCTCAAACTTGGTCTAGGCACAGGCAACAACTGAGGACAGGGGGATTCTAACACCATTGATTGTAGGATATACTCCTGACCTACTGCAGCTTCGGGAACATCCATCATCTTGGAAATAGATGGAATAGGATCATCAGGTACAGTTATGCTGCTCGGCGTGAATTCAATAGCTTTTGAGTCAATCAGATCTTGAACCTTGTGCTTAAAAGCATGACAGTTCTCAATTCTATGCCCCAGTGCCCCAGAGTGGAAGTCTCAACGGGCATTCATATCAGAACCTGATGGTAGCTTACCCTTAGGTGGATCAAAAATCCGAAGTTCGACCAACCGAAGAGGAAGCAAAACTTGCAACAACTGAGCGTATGTCATTGGGATCTGGTCGTAAACTCTGCCCCTCCTAGTCACATGATTATCCCAAGAAGCAATGTGTTGAAGAGCAAAATTCAAGGCTCTTTGTCGTCCATGAGACATCTGAGGCTTATCAACCCTTTGCACAGGTTGCACAGGCACAGGTTCCACAGGCACAAGTGGGACAAGCACCTTCGCTGCGGCTTCAGGTAGCTGATACCCTTCTTTCCTAAGTACATTATTGATTACCTCCATGATCAAGCCCACCTGGGTCTTCAGCTGATTGTTTTCCTCTTTGAGTGTCTTCTGATCCAGACGTAACTTTTGCATGTCCATCATAATCTGCCCCAACTGGCCTCGGACTTCAATCAATTCAGCCTGATTCTGCTCTGCTGAGTTCATGATCCTTCCAGAAACTAACTCAAGTCCAATGCTAACTCAAGTCCAATGCGAATGCCGGGAAATCAACTGTGAGGTTGGACAAAAGACGGGTAAGCTTTCTGTTCTAGTTGAGGATGGTCATTCAAGCATGAAATGCACATGAAAGGCAATGCAAAATGCAACAAACACGGGATCACAGCCCTCACAAAGCTCTGAATACTGTTGCACTGCTGACGGGATAAGTTTGCTCTGACAAGAGAAAACCAAAATACCGGGTTGGCTGGAAGTCAAGTTTCCTACAAAAACCTTCCCACTCATGGGTATGGACCTAAACTGACACAGGTATGGCATCCTATGCGGTCATCAGCGTCACAGACTTTCAAGAAACAATGATACAATACCCAGAAGGTGTGGCATCACCATCTCTTGAAGCGGCCTCACTCAGCTGAATCACAAATGATCGGTCCCCAGAGTCGACAATCCTCCAAACCAACAACCCCTCAAGCCCAAAGGGCTGGAAAAGAAGTCAACCAGGAGAATCTCGTCTGAGGGTGGATTTTGTGAGACACTAGTACATGCAAAGCATACACGCGCCCACTGGTTTCCACAACTAATGCTAGGTACACTCAAGCCTGGGTCTGGCTTATCACTCATCAGAGCTCCCCTCCCACAACAGCATAATAGCAACAGATAATAATAATAGTGCGGGAAATGTAAATACAGCAGTATACAACATACAACACAAAAATAAACACCCACAGACAAGCAGACAAGCACTAGGATTGACCCTCGTAGGGACGTTGGATCCCCAGATTGACTCGCATAGGGGACGTTGGATCCCCAGGAAACCATCGCAGTCCCCAGCAGAGTCGTCAGCTATCGCTACCGCGAAAATAAGTTGCCGGCAAAACAGAAGAGTCGCCATCTTTCGTTATTTATCCCACAACGGGAAAGGAAACGATCGGAAAAACATGACGAAAAGGTATAAGACAAGGTCATCGCAACCATGTCTGGGTTCGGGAGTCGGTTACGCAAGGGGAAGGTATTAGCACCCCTCACGTCCATCGTACTCGATGGGATCCACGCTTGCTGGTTTGTCTACGGGTGAAAAACAATCTATCTACGGCTTCTAAGTCTAAACGGAAAGAATTGACTCGATAGAGCATCGCGCTCTATGCCTACGTATTCCCTCGTGCAATGGGAAAGTCGTGCCTACGTACTTTCACACGGCATGAAAGATCAGAGCTTACGTAGTTCGGGCTAACTACGGGTAGATAGGGTGTTCTCGATCACACAGGGGTGAGAGAAAGGATTGACGATACTAGCGTACATATTCTAGCAGTTAGGTGTATGCTGCTCGCTCGTCGGAGACTTAGGTGTTACCTGTTTGCGATAGAACAGACGTAGTATATCGGGATTTAAAGGTATGGGAACCTACGGGACTTAGAACTACGGTCTGGTCTCAATTGCACTAGGGCAAGAGAAAAGGAAAATTAGTCGTCAGCGGGAAAGTCTCGATCGCACGGCAGCGAGAGAACAGAGAAGTTAGTTGTTAGTGTGCTTGCTATGATATCGCATCCTATGCCTACATATTCTCGTCTGGTACGAGAAATCAGAGCAGTTGTAGTTCAGCTAACTACAGGAAAGGGGAAAAAGGGAAAAGGGAGCTCGCTAGGATCATCGCAATTCTATGCCTACGTACTCTCGTCTGGTACGAGAGATCAGAGCAAACGTAGTTCGACACTACAGGAAAGCAAGTCTCGATTGCACGGGGGGAAGAGAAGGGGTCTCAATCACCTGAATGCGAGAGAAAAGGATTTCGATCACGCGGGCGCGAGAACAAAGAGGAAGCAGGCCTAACAGGCCTAAACGGGAAGGAACTCGGGACACACACGCGAGGACCTAAGACGTAGAAACGAATGTGTCGTATGTCACCCAAAGGGTGCCACACTAAACACTCTAGACGATTGAGAGGAAACCCCTCAACCATCAATTCCTACGTATCTAACGCCACAAGTCACAACACTCGACGGTTGCATGAAGACTCGAATAGGAAAGATGTTATCGAACGAAGCGGCTCCATTGGCTCTTGACATGTGCACAAGCTCCATTCCAATCTTCTCCTCTCTGGATCCTTGATGAGGACGTTCGAATAAAAACCAATGTAACGCTTTGACCGTCATGGTTCGAGTTATACGAGAAATCAAACTCTAAGAGGTAGCGTATTGATATCCGTTTCAAAGACAAGATAGAGAAATGATATCGAAAATCATTCTCCAATTGAATCATGTCACACGGCCAGCCAAAAATAAAATCAGAGTAAAATCAGATGGCAGAAGAGAAAATAAGAGAGAAATCCAGTAACAAAGGAAATAATACTCTACTCCTAAACTAGGCAATAAATTCCTAATAGAAAATACTCTAAAGAAATATTAAAAGGAAATTGTGTAATAGAAAATAACCTGAAAATTCTATGTGTAACTCTATAATATCCTAAAAGAAAAATAGAATATAAATTCTAAAATATAAAATCTATATACGTAATATGTAATAATATTCTAAGAAAAAAATAAACTATAATCCCCTAAAAGAAAATAGAAAATAAAACTACAAGGTATTACAAGCAAGCATCCAATACAAAGCAAAAATTAAAGTAAAGGGGAGGGGGTACATCAGCCAGAACAAGGGTGTAAGCCTGAAATAATAGCACTGGGCCCAGCCCACAATACATCAGCAAAAAAAAAACAAAAAACAAAGGGGACGGGGGTGCGAATGGAACGGAGGGTGCGAGCAGGAATACACTGGGCCCAGCCCATAGACTTCAAACAAACAAAAAATCAAGAAGAACTAGTGGGGGGTTGCGCAGTGGAATAGGGTGTGTAAGTCCAAAACATGATTGGGCCAAGGGTTTGTGAAGCCCAAACCGGTCCACGACCCCTTTCCACCTTCCTTCTCCCAAAAACCCTAGAACCTTCTCCTTTCACCCGGCCGCCGTCACTGTTCTCAACCTTTCCGTTCAATCTCTCACCTAGTTCAATCACCATCACCTAACAACACCAGACAGACCAAACAAGATCAATGCAAACCAGATGGCATCCAATACGCGTGAGCTCGACGGATATGGAGAGGAAGTTTTACAAAGACTAGTTCATGGATGTTACTAAAATTTCTGGAGATTTTGAAGAACACTGATGGATGAACAGGCGAAGATCTTGGACGAAGAACAAGATAACGATCTTGAGGATTCAACGTATTTTCTTGAAAAACTCGAACGAGATGAAGACATTCTAGCCGGAAAAAAAATTGTTGAAGGTTTGAATGAAGTTTCTTGAAGTTGTTGAAGGTTTCTGGAAAGTTCTTGATGAAGATCGCACAAAAACACTGAAGATCTGGAGCTCGCTCACCGATTCGATGAAGAATCGTAAGGTTGATGTGTAGATCCTTGAGTTTTCATGGAAATCTGATTAACAACTGTTGAAGGTTTCCTTGTGATTCTGGAAAAAAACTTTGAAGATCTATGAGGATTGTTGCAGGTTCTTGGATCTTGCTTGAAGATGATGAATCTCCCGGTGAATCTGGGAATTTCTGATGAACATTGTTTGAATGTTGTTTCCGGTGAAGAAACGAACGAAGCTCTTGATGAAAAACCTTGATGAACATTGTTGAACATTGATGAACGTTCTTGGTTCTGGGCGAATCTTCATGAGATCGGGGAAACAAGAAGAGTTGGTTGAAGATTATGGATGAAGTTCTGTGAAGAGTTGGATGAATGTATGAATGTTCTATAAGGATGATGAAGTTTCCGACGAACGTTGGATTTCCGGAGACATTTATGGAGTTCCGGCGACAGTTATGGTGGTTCCGGCAGTGGCTTGCATGGCCGGCGGCGAGGGAGGAGCTAGGACACAAGGCATGTTGTGGGAGATGGAGGTGTCACGCATGCAGGGTGATGATGGTAGAAATGTGACATGTGGAAGTGTGAGGTGGCGTGGAGAGAGTGTGTGGCTGAACCAGAGTGAGAAACGTGGCGTCTGTGTGGCAGAGAGAGAGAGAGAACCATGCGGAGCCTTTATACGATGACAAGTGGCAATGTAATTGGGCCTCCAAAACGACACTTGGCCTACACACGAAAATGGACCCACTTAATGCAAGTAAACTCAGACTTAATGGACTCACTTAGTTCAAATGCTGAGGGTTAAGACCAATTAATGAAAAACGAAAATTGATCAACATGATAAAAAAACCCAATTAATTCTGACTTCAATTAACGACTCAATTAACACTAAACAACGATGGATTAAAATTTGAACCTAATTAAAGCTAGTTAACCTAATTAAAATTGATTAATAACCTAATTAACATCTAATTAATATTCTAAAGAAATTAAAATCTGATAATACTCTAAAAAGGAATAAACTAATCTAAAAAGAAATTAATTTCTATAAATTCTAAATCCTATTAAATTCTAAGAAGAGATATATCTATTAATTTCTAAACCAAACCAAATAATATCTAAAAAAAGAATTAACTATCAATTAATTTCTAAACAATTAATATCTAGAAAAATACCTATAAAAAATAGAAAAACTATTAATACCTAATAATATCTAAAAATTATTCTAGAAAAAGAATTCTATTTAATATTCTAGAAAAACAATTAACCTATTTAAAATCTATTTAAAACCCTATTTCCTAATATTAAAAATTAAGGAAAAAAAACTAGAAAATGAAATGAAAAATCAATTAAATCGATTAAAAAAGATGCGAGAATACAGCGAAATAAACGGTAAAAACTGGACACCGAGATATCCTCAAAAATAACAGCAAGAGCTGAAAACACCGGGAAGAGCACAAATTCCACAACAAAACCCGCTTATTCGAACTGGTTTGAACTGCCTGAAACGCCAGGGGAGGGTTGTAATCCCGATAAAGTCAATCTGACTGAAAAAATGCAATGTATGCGGTATGCAGATGCAAAATGAATTGAGTTGAAACATAAGCCAAATGCAAGAATTGGTTGGTCAAATTTTAGGGTGCAACAATATGGCCGGTTATATCAAAGCAGAATGAAGAAAGCTTTTAATAAGAAGATGCACCTACGAAACTTTCAGGCAGGTGACTTCGTGTTGAAACGGATCCTCCCGCTGTAACACCCCTTTTCTATACCCCTAATTAATCACACAATCCATTTAGGCATATAGTAAAAATCCATCAGAGTATAATTAAAACACGGTATAAAAGAGGTGCGCCACATCATACTTGAATTTTAAAACATACAACATCTGCTCAATAGAGATATGCAACAGTGAGGTAACATTCAGCAGAGGAACTTAGTCCTTACACCCACGTCTCAATATTTAGAATAAAAGCGGAAACGTCTAAACATTGATTAACATCAAACATACATAGACACCCATGCACAGTGTAACACCCCACTTCCCAAATTAAATAAAATATAAACATTATAAATAAACATCAGAGTTTTCACCAAAATAGTGGGATATCACATCACCAAATTTTTATAAAAATACTTTATTAATTATTCTAAAAAAATAATACAGCGAAAAACATTATTCCAACATTCTCGGCCATCCGCCAAATTTCATAAAATCTTTATTATTATAATTCACAAAAAAAGTGATACGTCACAGGATTACAACCAGTTTGACATAAAACAATTAAAACACCCATATCCCATGTTACGTATCAGAGCATCCTAGACTCGACTAGCACACCACCATCCAAGCTATCTAAGTACCTGGATTATCTGTACTTCCGGAGAAGCACAGACACAACAACAACCAAGGGGTGAGAAAACATGATCAAAATATATTGGTAATGTAATACATGTAAACAAGGTAGTAAAACACACCAACACACCAATATTCACCCCAACAACTCCATATAACGAACCTACTGTTCAAATTACAATATAACATATTATAATGCAAATATGCAACTCAACACCATGCATGCGGTACCGACTCATTGGTTCATTCAATCGAACCTGGATAGATCACTTACGCTCCTCCTGAGACATGATCTATCCCCCACCATTCTCCACAAAGGAGTACGGATGAATCACTTACGCTCCTCCTGAGACATGATTCATCCCACCAAAACACCATGATATACACACACCAATGCATAACTATCATATTTAGGCACACTAAGTGCACACGATCCTCCTGATCATATCATCATACATCAATGCATATATGTGTAGATATATTACACCAACAACATATAAATCAATCAGATAGTAAACAAATTCATACTATAACACCATATATAACCACATCCCAACACCCGGAAACACACGATCCTACTGATCACTACATACATATACGTTAACTAATTGTCCACCAACAATATTAAGGGAAATGAGTACTATCACCCAGTACACAGGTTATATCCCACACTCATCATCCTTACAATGCATCAAGGCCAGACAGATCACCCCAGACCAATGCTCAAGGCCAAACATCACCAAAGTCACATTCTAGTTCTGCTATGCTCGCTGGCATTCGCTAGGCGAAGCTTCGCCAACACTCGCCAGGAGAAGCCCAGCGAATGCTGCAATTCACCAACTTCCCCACAGTTCTGGAGTACTATTCTAGGCCAAATCAAACTTATCATCTCAACTCAAATTCTCAGCCTACTCTAGTACCAACCTTGCACATTACCGTAACTAAATCGGTTCCTAAATCTTATTCCCAAAGTCATCGCTTAAACATTCTACCGATACCTCAAAAGGTCACACAGAATCTCCCTAAAAACCTTAAACCCAGCCTATACGCCAAATTAACCAAAAACAACAATTCATCAACATTGACCTATACTCCATCGCTATCAATTACTAGTTATCATCAAACACAAACACACCATTATACTTACCAATTATCATATACTTCCTACTCTAGAACCAACATTACGGTACATTACCTACACTTCAGAGTTACTCTGAATCTCACCAAGGTCCTAACCAGAGTCACTAACAACATCACAGGGAACAACACATAATTTTCCCAAATTTATAATCATGGTCATTACCAACGCTACAATAACAACACAAAATCTCACCAAAACTCTATTCATAGTTACTATCAACACTGCAGTAACAACATATAATCTCACTAATATCACCATAATATATATATACCAAATTCACCAATACCAATCAACAATTCATCAATATCAAGCATCAATTTATCATTAGCAACAACAATAACAAGCATGCCAATATAAAACTTCATAGATCGACATTTTCCTACGGGGTTAAGGAATCCCCTCTACCCTATACATGTACATATACCATCCCAATCAAGTTTCTCCCCCCTTACCTGGATAATTATTCTGATCGATGATAAATTCCTCCAAGATTCTTCATCCCTAGCCTTTTCCCTTTCTCTTTGTTCTTCGCTCTTCTCTATTCTCCAAATTTCCCTTCTCACGGTTTCTGTCGTGCCTTTTCATATTTCCATTCTAACTTCCCCATAACCCTTCCACTTCTTATTTTACTTATTCCAACCACTAATATTCCCAATAATAATTCTAATAATAATAATTATAATAATAATAATTATAATAATCATTATAATAATAATAATAATAATAATAATAATAATAATAATAATATAATACTATTGTAATATTATAGTAATATTCAACATAATAATAATAATAGTAATACACCCAACAATAATTATAATTATAATAATAATAATACTAATGATAATAATAACAATTATATTAATACTAATAATAAAATAATATTAATAATAATAATCTTAATATTAATAATACTAATATAATATTACTAATATTAATAATACTAATCATAATAATACTATTAATAATAATAATAATAATAGTAATAATATTATTATCTCACCAAAATAATAATAATATTAATAATACTAATAAATATAATAATATATAATAATAATAATAATACCCCCACCAATATTACTATTATTCATTATATTATCATATTCACACCAAAAATCATAATAATATAATAACTATATTAATAATAATATTATATTCTCCATATTAATAATATTACTACAAATATTAATAATAATCATAAATATAATAATAATAATAATAATAATAATAATAATAATACCACCACCAATATTACTATTATTTCTTATATTATTATAAACTCACCAAATTACCACCAATGATCCTCCCATCTCAAGGACACCCACCAAACATTATCAAATACACCCTACCAAAGGGCACATCAACATATAATATTTAAAATAATAATAAAATGACTAAATAATTAAAATGGGTGTTACAACTCTCCCCCACTTTAATTATTTTCGTCCTTGAAAATTACCTGATGGAAATAATTCCAGATACGCTCCCCGCACCCTTTATTCCAATTCTCAGGTCACACTGCCTTCTGCAGCACCTCCCCAAACTACTTTCACCAAAGATATCTCCTCCCTTCGGAGTTGTTCCTTGCTCGCCAAAACGAACTAGCAATGCCTCAACAATCGAAATATTTTTCACTTGTACATCGTCCACCTGGTTCAATGTACTTTCTCGACTAAGACACATGAAACATATCATGCCAATTCACAGCGACAATGGAAAAACATTCTAACATGTTACTCCTCCCATGCCTCCGCTGCGCCACTCTGATACAACTACAGAACACGGTGCGAACTTCTGAGATTTCGAAGCTCGACCAACACCAGTCACCGGCGTGACTCTCAAAACACATATTGCCTCGGATCCTCTCGATCTTCTCAGCCATCTCAAGCATAATTTTCAAGTCTGAGTACAACACTCTCACTCGATTTATTTCAACACAGGAGAGTCCTACACTCCCTATCTCACTAAGCCACATATAGTGCCATTCCGACACTAGGATGGTAACCGTTATTATAGGTAACTCAATCAACGATAATTAATCATCCCACGCTCCACCTTGATCCGACACCCAAGCTCTCACCAATTCTCTACAGACTCAATAGTCCTCTCTGACTGACCATCAGTTTGCGGATGGTAGGTCGAACTCAGCTTCAACTTAGTACCCGAAGCTTCCTGTAAGCCCCTCCAAAATCTCAATATAAACCTCAAATTTCCATCTGACACAATATTCGTCAGTATCTCATCCAACTTCACCACTTTCTCAATATGCATCTCGTATATCCTCAACACGGAATAGTTAATCCACTCCTAACAATTCAAATTAAAATTATGTCTTTACAAATTCTTTGGAAATCTCAACACCAATTTCGTGAAAATACTACCTGATTTCCACTCTGGAATATTTAACGACTGCATCAGACTCAACAGTCTCTGATGTTCACTCTTCGAATTCCTACAATTCTAACCAGCATATTCCACCTCAACTACTCCTCCCCTTATCCATGGTCTCCAAAACAATCTACTCAAATTCGGTTACTTCTTCATAGCACCGGGATGGATACTCCATCTACCTCAATGTATTTCTTCACGAGTACTCCTACTCCCCTCAACAACACCTGGTACACATACCCTATCATAACACATCATGGTACTATTTCCACAAACCCGACAATCCACTCTTCGACTCTAATTTATCAATTTCAACTAATTCACTACTCAACCCAGGTTTCTGACTTTCTCGATTCTGCTCAAGGATATCACTAGTCAAATCTTAATAATAAAAGCTTAACTCCATAAGAAGTCTCCTTACTCACAAAACTCATATTATGAAATTGCTCAATTAGTTCTAACTCTTTTCACCATCCTCTTCGGTATATGCAAATATTTCTAACTCACTGCATCATCTACCATGTCCGCTTTACCCGAATGGTAATTCAACTCGAATTCGTACTCTTTTCGAAGTCCCAATTATTTCCTATGCCTCATATTCGTCTTATTCAAATTAAACAAACACCTTAAACTCTTAAGATCACCAAACATCTCCAATCTCAGTCTGAACTTTTGAAGACTCCGACTCCGGTACAATCACAATAGTAACCAACTCTAAATCACTGGTCGGATGATTTCTCTTATACACTTCAAGTTGCCATTTGCATAATTGAAACTCGCTGAAGTTGTGTTTAGCAAATCCCCTAATTATATCAACAAGCATCACAACACCATAATTAGTGCTATCGGATTCGGCAGAACTTTCCTTACGGAAGTATATCACCGCTCTTTTTCCAACACTGATAACTCCAGTTCCTTATGCTCAACATAATCCTCTATACTCTTCGAATACCTTAAAATATCATTTATTAACACAACCATTGCCTTATATAAATAATTAAAGAAGATCCCATGCCAAGTGGACAAACAAGTTGTGAGTTATAGCGGGAACACATACCGTACCGCCTGTCCTTACCACAACATTCAAACACACTTCATCAATAAATAGCTTACATCTATGTCAATACTTCACCATCTCATAGATAATTTGAATAGCTTTCGAACGCTTCGAATCGCGCGTCATTCCGAGTTACGGTTCTCCCGTTACGGCAAAAACACCAGAATAACATTTTCTGCCCAGGACCCCTTCGCCAGGCGAACACCGCAGCGAATATGGACGTTCGCCAGTATGCTCGCCAGGCGAACATGACAGTCCCAAAATCCTCTTTTCGACCGTTACCCGACTTCCGAGTGTCCGATTTCGATTCCATAAAAAGCTGCGATCTCGGAATTTAACGTACAACAATAATTTTATACTTAGGAAGCCATCCAACACATTTTAAATCTATGAATAATTTAAAACTCAATTACTTCCAATCTCAACAGCAGATCTTTGAGCCTCCTAATACGATAGAACTTTTGACCTTCGTCCCATCCACCACAAGAACTCTACTCGAGATCACATGACCAAGGGACTCACATCCCTCGATCAATTGTTCCATCAAATCATTAAATCTTGGAAGCGAACACCTATCCTTGATAGTCACCCTGTTCACTTATCTATAGTTCACCCAAAGCTTCACAAAACCTTCTATCTGTCTAACCAACAAAATTGGTGCACATTACGGTAGCACACTCAAACAAAAGAACCTCTCTCCTAGAAGGTCTTCAAGTTGACTCTTCAACTTCTCCAATCCCAACGAAAACACACCATATGGAGTCACTAATATCGGACTCGTTCCAACAACAAAGTCAACGTGTGAGCTTTACTTCACACTCCGATAGTAAATCACCTACCTCATCCGGAAACTTCTGGCAATCGCAAATAATTGACAAATCCCAATTTTTCTCACTTTCCTTCTCATTCCAAGTTTCAGTCAAAATAGACACTTCAACACCGTCATACGCCAAATTCCTAAAAATAATCCCTTAAGCACTTAGCTTAACTCAAGACTATTCACTGCTCACGCCACCCAAGCTTGCAAGACGCGTCTATCCCATCCAACACAATCTCGTCCAGTATTAACAAGAGATTAAGGGTGATCAGTTCCTCAATTTGTTAATAGACAGCCGAAATCATGACGGGGTACAAACCATCTTTACCAACTATTATATCATTCCTCAACACCATAAGCCACCAAATTGTAGCTTTCCGGAGAAATACAACTTCTCCCCCACTGGAATCATTCCACTTCTACCGACAAACTTAACCAACAACATGTATCGACAGTGTTTTTACGCACATGTCGCATACCAGGGAACAATAACACTAGACAACATTGGCTGGACGGACCGACCTGCTCTGATACCAATTGTAACACCCCACTTCCCAAATTAAATTAAATATAAACATTATAAATAAACATCAGAGTTTTCACCAAAATAGTGGGATATCACATCACCAAATTTGTATAAAAATACTTTATTAATTATTCTCAAAAATAATACAGCGGAAAACATTATTCCAACATTCTCGGCCATCCGCCAAATTTCATAAAATATTTATTATTATAATTCACAAAAAAAGTGATACGTCACAGGATTACAACAAGTTTGACATAAAACAATTAAAACACCCATATCCCGTGTTACGTATCAGAGCATCCTAGACTCGACTGGCACACCACCATCCAAGCTATCTAAGTACCTGGATTATCTGTACTTCCGGAGAAGCACAGACACAACAACAACCAAGGGGTGAGAAAACATGATCAAAATATATTGGTAATGTAATACATGTAAACAAGGTAGTAAAACACACCAACACACCAATATTCACCCCAACAACTCCATATAACGAACCTACTGTTCAAATTACAATATAACATATTATAATGCAAATATGCAACTCAACACCATGCATGCGGTACCGACTCATTGGTTCATTCAATCGAACCTGGATAGATCACTTATGTTCCTCCTGAGACATGATCTATCCCCCACCATTCTCCACAAAGGAGTACGGATGAATCACTTACGCTCCTCCTGAGACATGATTCATCCCACCAAAACACCATGATATGCACACACCAATGCATAACTATCATATTTAGGCACACTAAGTGCACACGATCCTCCTGATCATATCATCATACATCAATGCATATATGTGTAGATATATTACACCAACACCATATAAATCAATCAGATAGTAAACAAATTCATACTATAACACCATATATAACCACATCCCAACACCCGGGAACACACGATCCTACTGATCACTACATACATATACGTTAACTAATTATCCACCAACAATATTAAGGGAAATGAGTACTATCACCCAGTACACAGGTTAGATCCCACACTCATCATCCTTACAATGCATCAAGGCCAGAAAGATCACCCCAGACCAATGCTCAAGGCCAAACATCACCAAAGTCACATTCTGGTTCTGCTACGCTCGCTGGCATTCGCTAGGCGAAGCTTCGCCAACACTCGCCAGGCGAAGCCCAGCGAATGCTGCGATTCACCAACTTCCCCACAGTTCTGCAGTACTATTCTAGGCCAAATCAAACTTATCATCTCAACTCAAATTCTCAGCCTACTCTAGTACCAACCTTGTACATTACCGTAACTAAATCGGTTCCTAAATCTTATTCCCAAAGTCATCGCTTAAACATTCTACCGATGCCTCAAAAGGTCACACAGAATCTCCCTAAAAACCTTAAACCCAGCCTATACGCCAAATTAACCAAAAACAACAATTCATCAACATTGACCTATACTCCATCGCTATCAATTACTAGTTATCATCAAACATAAACACACCATTATACTTACCAATTATCATATACTTCCTACTCTAGAACCAACATTACGGTACATTACCTACACTTCAGAGTTACTCTGAATCTCACCAAGGTCCTAACCAGAGTCACTAACAACATCACAGGGAACAACACATAATTTTCCCAAATTTATAATCATGGTCATTACCAACGCTACAATAACAACACAAAATCTCACCAAAACTCTATTCATAGTTACTATCAACACTGCAGTAACAACATATAATCTCACTAATATCACCATAATATATATACCAAATTCACCAATACCAATTAACAATTCATCAATATCAAGCATCAATTTATCATTAGCAACAACAATAACAAGCATGCCAATATAAAACTTCATAGATTGACATTTTCCTACGGGGTTAAGGAATCCCCTCTACCCTATACATGTATATATACCATCCCAATCAAGTTTCTCCCCCCTTACCTGGATAATTATTCTGATCGGTGATAAATTCCTCCAAGATTCTTCATCCCTAGCCTTTTCCCTTTCACTTTGTTCTTCGCTCTTCTCTATTCTCCCAATTTCCCTTCTCACGGTTTCTATCGTGCCTTTTCATATTTCCATTCTAACTTCCCCATAACCCTTCCACTTCTTATTTTACTTATTCCAACCACTAATATTCCTAATAATAATTCTAATAATAATAATTATAATAATCATTATAATAATAATAATAATAATAATAATAATAATAATAATAATAATATAATACTATTGTAATATTATAGTAATATTCAACATAATAATAATAATAGTAATACACCCAACAATAATTATAATTATAATAATAATAATACTAATGATAATAATAACAATTATATTAATACTAATAATAAAATAATATTAATAATAATAATCTTAATATTAATAATACTAATATAATATTACTAATATTAATAATACTAATCATAATAATACAATTAATAATAATAATAATAGTAATAATATTATTATCTCACCAAAATAATAATAATATTAATAATACTAATAAATATAATAATATATAACAATAATAATAATAATACCCCCACCAATATTACTATTACTCATTATATTATTATATTCACACCAAAAATCATAATAATATAATAACTATATTAATAATCATATTATATTCTCCATATTAATAATATTACTACAAATATTAATAATAATCATAAATATAATAATAATAATAATAATAATACCACCACCAATATTACTATTATTTCTTATATTATTATAAACTCACCAAATTACCACCAATGATCCTCCCATCTCAGGGACACCCACCAAACATCATCAAATACACCCTACCAAAGGGCACATCAACATATAATATTTAAAATAATAATAAAATTATTAAATAATTAAAATGGGTGTTACACACAGACACACACACATACATCGACAGTCAACATTCTCACCACAAGTCATCCACATACATCACAATTTATATACAAATGTATGGATAATCGCCAAACACATTCATCATGCATACATCCACAATTCACTCATTCCACATAAACATTTACAATTATGTTTATTCACCAATTCACAATCTCAGTTCAACAATTCATACACATATACATACTTCCAATATAACAATTATCTATGCCATGAGACTCTATGCAACTCATGCCATGTGGTACCAACACTTGTTATTATTTTTCGGTTTTTACATTTAAACCTGGTTCGTCCTCTAGACCAATAACAAACAAAAGCCCGTCCTCTAAGCTTTCAAACCCCTCTCTAGGTTTGGGACAAGTAGTCACTATCCTCCACGAGACTAGCAAGTGTTGCCTCTTGACAACAAATGATGCATATGCAATCAACAACCAAATGCACTTAAGACTGTTCTCGCATCTTAATCTCATGCATTATCCAATAATTCATCACACAAGAACTATATCATGATTGCACACATAACACATTTCATAATAATCAAAGTATTCATACTTTCAACACCATCATTACATTTATCAAGCAATGCACAAGAATACACATCTTGGTGCTTCACATACAATCGCATGCAATCAATATGCATTCACAATATCGCGCCAAGTGGCAACGAACTCCATCATAATCATCATGCACTTTTAATCAATTTAAACAATGGATATATTTGCCAAAGGCTACATTTCACAAATCTAGCATTCACGCCATAAGGCTACCCACAACATATCATAATACAACACACAAGCTATGCGTTGAGGAATCAAAGCATCAACATTGGATGGAAACCACAAAAATAAAACAATGTTGTCATGCTCGCTAGCTCACTCGCCTAGCGAACATTCGCTACTGGCTCGCCTAGCGGACATGCTAGCGAAGCCTGCCTTTTTGCTACTGGAAGTGTTCGCTACCCAACTCGCTTAGCGAAGGCTTAGCGACCACTCACTACCTCACTCGCTCTAGCGAACAATGGTCATTTTGGTTTTGTCCAAGTCTGGGACCATTCGCTACTCGCTCGCTAGAAGCTCGCCTAGCGAACCACTCACTAGTTGCTCGCTTAACAAACCTCTGCGATCTCTCAAAAACCTCTATTGCCCGAAAATGTCACAAGGTCCCAAAATCACCCGATTCAATTCCAACATGTTCCCATAGTCTTAGCCTAACATTCTTCGACTAAACTACACCATTGTTCTCGATTCTAACCGTAAAAACATTGGTTTCTATCGATTAAACTATTTCAACCTAGAAATGGAAAATGAAGAAAAACATCTAAACAATCCAAACAATCCATACATAATCATATACATTGGTATGATAACAATATTTCACACGCTTACCCGATTAATCGAATCCTAGAGATTGCTCTTGATGATTCTCTAAATTTTCCTCTCTTTCTCTTCTTCTCTCTTCTTCCTCTTTCTTTCTCTTCTATTTCCTTTCTTTCTATTTCTATCCTTCTCTTTTCTCTCCTCTTTCCACTTATATCTCTTTCTATTCTATTTCTCTCCAAACATCTATTAATCCATTCCTCACAAAATATCTCATCTTATCATTAAATAAGAAATGTCTAAAATACCCTCCAATCTATTTTCCCCGAAAACTCTCAAAATCGGTAAAATAGCATAATATGCAAACATAACATATTAACACATCAATTTCACAATTAAAATATTAATCACCCAAATAAATCAAAAGACTCAACAAAATTAGAAATCAGAATCGGGGCGTTACAACTCTCCCCCACTTTAGGAATTTTCGTCCTCGAAAATATTACCTGATTCAAACAACTCTGGATAAGACTCTCGCATTCCACTTTCTAATTCCCAAGTCATATTGCCTTCCGCAGCGCCTCCCCATGCTACTTTCACAAGCGCATTATCCTTGCCCCTTAGCTTCTTAACTTCACGGTCCAGAATTCTAATCGGTACAGCTTCAACTGTAAGGTTATCTCTCACCTCAACCTCGTCCATAGTAATAACATGTGACGGATCTGGAACATACTTCCGAAGTTGCGAAACATGGAACACATCATGGAGATTAGCAAGCGACGGCGATAAAGCAACCCGATAGGCTACCTCTCCTATCCTCTGCAAAATCTAATAAGGACCAATAAAACACGGCGTCAACTTACGCGACTTCAACGCTCTACCAACACCAGTTATTGGAGTAACTCGAAGAAACACGTGGTCTCCCTCCTGAAATTCAAGTGCTTTCCTCCTCTTGTCATGATAACTCCTTTGATGACTCTGAGAGATCTTCATTTTCTCTTGAATCATCTTAATCTTATCGGTAGTCTGCTGGACTATCTCGGGTCCAACCACAAAACTCTCTCCAGACTCATACCAACACAATGGCGTCCTACACCGTCTACCATACAATGCCTCAAACGGTGCCATACCAATACTCGAATGAAAACTGTTGTTGTAAGTAAATTCAATCAAAGGTAAGTAGATATCCCAAGCCCCTCCCTTTTCCAATACACAAGCTCTCAAAAGGTACTCAAGTGATTGAATCGTCCTCTCAGTCTGACCATCGGTTTACGGATGATAAGCAGAACTCAAACGTAACTTTGTACCCAATGCACTTTGCAGACTCTCCCAAAATCTCGAAGTAAACCTCAGATCTATATCTAACACAATGCTAGACGGAATACCATGCAAACTGACAAGCCTTTCAATGTACAACTTTGCCAATCTCTCCAACGGGTAATCCATTTGCATAGGAATAAAGTGAGCAGATTTGGTCAATCTATCCACAATAACCCAAATAGCTTCAAAGTTACTTGGCGTTCTAGGTAAACCAGACACAAAATCTATAGATATGCTATCCCATTTCCACTTAGTAATAAACAACGGTTGCATCAAGCCCGACAGTTTCTGATGCTCAATCTTTAACTTCTGACAAGTCAAACAACAATACACAAACTCGCAGTATCCTTCTTCATACGAGGCCACCAAAATACTTTCCTCAAATCTTGATACATCTTAGTAGCACCCGGATGAATACTCAATCCACTGCGATGCGCTTCTTCAAGAATACTCTTCTTCAGCTCAACAATATCAGGAATACAAACTCTATCACGACATCTCATAATACCATTTTTATCAATCTGAAATTCACCACCTTGACCTTGATTGATCAAAGTCAACCGATCAATGAAACCCAAATCAGATTTCTGTCCTTCTCGAATCTCGTCAAGAATACCATTAGTAAGCATTAACATACAAGCTTAACTCCGTAAGAAGTCTTCTCACACACTAAGCTCAAATTGCGAAATTGCTCAATCATCTCCAACTCTTTTACCATCATCATCGACATATGCAATGATTTCCTACTCAATGCATCAGCTACTACATTTGCTTTACCCGGATGGTAATTCAAACCAAAATCATAATCCTTCATAAGTTCCAACCATCTCCTCTGCCTTGCATTCAATTCTTTCTGATCAAAGAGATACTTCAAACTCTTATGATCACCAAATACCTCAAATCTCGAACCAAACAAATAATGCCTCCAAAGTTTTAGCATAAATACAACGGTGGCCAACTCTAACTCATGCGTCAGATAATTCCTCTCATGCACTTTAAGTTTCCTTGAAGCATAAACTTCAACTTGTTTATTTTGCATCAACACACCTCCTAAACCCATCAAAGAAGCATCACAATACACAAGAAACAGTTCTGTCGGATTCAGAAAAATCAAAACAGGAGCTGTCGTCAATCTTCTCTTAAGCTCTTGAAAACTTCCTTCACACATTGCATCCCAAACAAAAGCTTGACCTTTCCTAGTCAACTGCGTCAACAGCAATGATAGCTTGGCAAATCCTTCAATGAATTTCCGGTAATAACCTGGCAAACCAAGAAAACTTATAATCTCAAAAACTGATTTTGGAGCCTCCCAATGCGATACCGCTTCAACCTTGGACGGATCAACTGCAATACCTCTACTCGAAATCACATGACCAAGGAAACTCACTTCCTTCAACCAAAATTCACACTTAGAAAGTTTAGCATATAACTACGTTTCTTTCAACACAGATAACACAATCCTCAAATGCCTGACATGTTCTCCTTCACTCTTCGAATAAATCAAAATATCATCAATGAACACAACCACAAATTTGTCCAAATAAGGATGGAAAATCCTATTCATGTACTCCATAAATACACTTGGTGCATTAGTCACACCAAATGGCATCACAGAATACTCATAATGTCCATACCTCATTCTAAAGGCAGTCTTCTGAATATCTTCAGCCTTCACACGAATCTGATGATACCCAGATCTCAGATCTATCTTACTAAAAACACTCGCACCAATCAACTGATCCATCAAATCATCAATCCTCGGAAGTGGATACTTACTCTTGATGGTCATCTTGTTCAGTTGTCTGTAGTCTACACAAAGTCTTATAGAACCTTCTTTCTTCTTAACCAAAAAAATTGGTGCACCCCACGGTGACACACTCGGACGAATAAACCTCTTCTCAAGTAGATCTTCAAGTTGACTCTTCAACTCTTTCAATTCCGATGCGGACATACGATATGGAGCCATCGATATCGGACTAGTTCCAAGAATTAAGTCGATCGCAAACTCCACTTCTCGTTCCGGCGGTAAATCTCTTATCTCCTCAGGAAAAACTTTCGGAAAATCACGGACAATTGGTAAATCATCAATTGCTCCATTTTCACCAATGTTCAAAGTTGTCATCAACATAAATACCTTCGCACCATCTTGCATTGATTCCTTCACTTGCTTAGCAGTCATAAACAAGTCTCCTTCATCATCAAGTTCAGGAAAAATAACCGTCTTGTCAAAACAGTTAATATAGCCATGATTGAATTCTAACCAATTCATCCCAAGAATAACATGAAGTTGATCTAAGTGAAGGCACACTAAATCAACTCCAAAGTCTTTTCCAAAAATACTCAACGGACAATTCAAACACACAAAAGGGGTAGTTACTGAACCCATAGCAGGAGTATCAATAACCATACCACTACTCATAATTGACAACTCAAGATTCAATATCTTAACACAATCAAAAGAAATAAAGGAATGTGTAGCTCCAGTATCAAATATAGCGACCAAAGATATACCATTAATGAAGCACGTACCTCAGATCAACCGATCTTCCCTAGCAATCTCCAATCCTGATAGAGCAAACACCTTCCCATTCCCTTGAGTCTTCTTTGGCTTGTCACACTTGGTACTAATGTGCCCTTGCTCACCACAGTTGTAGCAAGTTACATTGGAACCGCTTCTGCACTCGAAAGCTTTATGGCCTGGCTTGCCACACTTGAAACATTTCTGCTCAACGCTTTTGCACTCAGGAGCATGATGTCCTTCTTTACCGCATTGATAACATCTCACCGGAGTGGAAACTCCTCCCCCACTCGGCTTCTTGCCGTAACCAGTTTTCTGTTTCCCCTTATCAGCAGGAGTCACATACGACTTCCCTCAGAATTGGTCTTTCCCTTTCTTGTCATTTAAACTCTTACAGTGGGCAGATCTAGCTCTACTATCCTCATCATAAATTCTGCTTTTGTTCACCAACTCAGAAAATCGTCTAATTTCCTGATAACCAACGGCTTGCTTGACTTCAGACCTCAAACCATTCACGAACTTGAGACACTTGGATCTCTCAGCATTGGTAGTGTTGTAATGGGGACAAAACTTAATCAATTTCTCAAACCTTGCTGCATACTCAGCCACAGTTGAGTTACCCTGCTTCAGCTCAAGGAATTCAATTTCCTTCTTACCACGCACATCTTCTGGAAAATACTTCTCTACAAATGCCTCTCTAAAAACATCCCAAGTAACCACAATCTCATCTTCTTCAAATCTCTGACGAGTGTTACCCCACCAGTCCTTAGGTTCCTCTTCAAGCATATGAGTGCCAAACTGCACCTTCCGCGCATCTGAACAGTTCATGACTCAAAAGATCTTCTCAATTGCTTTCAGCCATACTTGTGCTTTGTCAAGTTCATGGGTTCCCTTGAAAATTCGTGGATTGTTTCTTTGAAACCTTCCCAAAGCACGAAACTCGTCATCAGCGTTGTCTCCAGCA